>CM060906.1:407809198-410309198 GCA_030737815.1 Allium fistulosum
ACTTCATTTTATTTCACACAATTCAAATTGGTTATCAATATTTCAGTTTCAATTCCAGTTTTATTCTTTTATTCATTCCCAAACACAATCCAATTTCAATTCACCATTTTAGTTTACAACCACTTATATTTAAACTGGATTTCAAATTTCATATGAATTTAATTTACCCTTTATTTCTAAATATTGAATTCATTTCAAACCATATCTATTTGGTCTTTTCTTCAATTAGTTTCGCTTACTAATTTTTTTTTCAGTACTTCGCTTTGTTCTTCACAAATCAAATCCAATTCCAGTTCTATTTACTTACAATTTCGAAATGAATTTCAACATCCAATTTCATTTTCTTGCACTTGCAATTGTAAATTTATTCATTCATTCATTTACAATTTATTTTCCACCGTAGTAATTTTATTCCAATCCACTTTTTATCAAACTTATTTTCGCTTCCATATTTACTTTCATCCAACTTCTCTTTAAGTTAGATTTTTTATTTTAACAACTTCAAACTTTACAAGTTAACAATTTAATGATATTCCATAAATATTTTATATAACACTCCAGAGTCTTCTCAAATTAACCTTTGAATTTCCAAAAACAAACCCAGTTTTCAACAACTTCCATTTAAAACAATTTGGTAGCAATTCATCTTTTGGAAACCTGAAAATGAACATCGGTGATGTTGCGATCATCGTCGGAATTATTTTCCAGCGACCTAAAAGAGTTTAGAGCTTTCATCCCTTCAAAACACTTCTAAAACCTTTGAAATTCATTTCCAAACTCAAAAGGAATTTAAACTTTTCCAAATCTCCAAAATTTCCAAAAAAATTTCAAAACAATATTTCTCATAAATTCCATTTCAAATTACAAATCACATTTACAATTTATCTTTACAAATTCCATTTGTATATGGATTTTTAATTCTTAACTTTGGAGTTACGATTTCAGTTTCCTTTTCAACTTTAATGATAATAATTTAATGTTATCACTTCCAAACAACCAAGCAGTCATAAATACTATAATAATTTACAAAGATTATTTCCTTTATCTACGAAAATAGTTTTGGGTAAAATTATTTCATTTACCCTATTTTAAAACAATATCGTGTCGAATTGTTCTGTACGAGTATTTAGAGATCCCTATCGATAGAGTTGTCCAGACTATACCGACCAGAATCCATATACCACTCAACAAACCAATCATCACAATTTAAAACAATTTTATATTCACTAACAAATACGCGCTCATATCTATTATTACACTCAAACTCATTCTAGAGTACTATTGACTCTATCTCTAATGAGTAATTCCCAACAGAGCCAAGGGTTGTCGCTTAACCAATTGCTCTGATACCACATGTAACGATTACGATCTTTCGACGCTCAAAATTCGACATTAATGCGTCCACTGTATCAAATGCCGCGCAATCGAATGCCGAAAAACTGAACCATTAGGGTTAAAAAGAAGAGGTAGAAGAAGACAGAAGAAAAGAAAGAACAGAAAAACATAAACAGAAACAATATCAGAATCTCACATTCGCGGCGGAACAATATATAATAGATAATCACTAGTCTTTTAAACAAAGAACTATATCAGTTTATACAATACAACAATGAGAGTAAATATACAACTCAATACAACAATGGACAGTTATATAAACTTGTCCTAATACAGAATACACAACGGAATAAATAAAAAAGTACGAGTGTACGTCTCGCCATCCAGCTCATCTCCAAAGCTCCAGAATATCCAGAATATTCTGATAACATAACTCTAGGCTGCCCGTGTGGAAAATTATGGGCACCCAGAGTTTAGAAAGGGAATAATAAACTCCAGGTCAGTCATGGTGACTGGTGTGAGATCGTAAAACAGTTATTTTCACAGAGAAAATAAAAGAAATTCGCAATGCTTTTGGAAAATGAAACTACCAAAAGGCCTCCCGCCACACACACAATGCAAACGCAGAATTGAAGGAGATTTCACCTTATGATAGTCAAAGATGCTTACTACGAAAGATTAGTTGATATTATTATTAATGTCTAGTGTGGAAAACATTTCGAAAGTATAATATTAATCTTAGCGAGCATAGACATTTCGAACTATGCCTACTATAGCTACCGTCTAAACAGTGGTGACCACCATAAGTAAATGGCAGGTTCTACAACTAAAACCGTACAAGGTTCGTATTGGGAATTGGATTTCCAACAAATGGTCAGGCTAAGGAACTACCTACTGCCACATGGGTACGCCTCTGGATGGACGTCCCGAGAACCACCTGGCTCTCTCCCAACACAAGGCCGGTTACCCCCTTCCCGGGTAGTAAACCTGAGATATGCCACCCCCGGTCCTTTAGGACCTTTATCCGAGGCGCCTCGATCACAAAGCAACAATCACATAGAGTAAATGAGATTGGAGCAACCACACAGGTAAATATCTGGGCACCATACCATGATACCACCTTTTCCCAGAAGGAATGGTCATACCCTAGGGGAGCTACCCCTGAAACCTTGTCGCATCTTTCCTGTTTCGACCATTTTCGGTCTGTGAGGCTCGATGAGGTCTCGCCCACAAAGCTACGCTTTACCTGAAAGCCATGCTTTGATCATAAATGATCAACGAATGATCATCAACACACAGCAACACTTAGCATGCCACACTACCAAATTGGGAATATATCACTGATAACCTTCAACTACATAACCTCTGAGCTCGTACGTCTCAGAGAAGGGTGTTAAGCTAAAAGAATAAATATCCGCCACCAAACAGAAATGTATTTGAAAGAAATCAGCTTTATATCTCAAAGTGTAGTGTCAGACATACAACCATACAAGTCTGTTCCGGGTTCGAATAGAACCGATGGCACTTCCAAAGAAGCCCTTCCAATCCGGGTATTCACAATCCCGATCGGACTTCCCATCACAAGAAGAGTGATATAAATTTCTATACCGGAGCAACTCGGTGTAGAGACATTCGACAGGTTGTCCTTTCATTTTCAAAAATACCCGGTCTTCAACACCGGTCTTCAATTGCAATTCATAACGTCATATCATTATTCGAAATGGGTTATATGACACAAAGTCCTCTCCCGGCTAAACCGAAAAATGAGCGCTTGTTTTAAAAACAAATTCAAGTGCCATTTCAAAGGCAAATATTGATAGTCGGTGATTTAACTATCAAACAACATTCACAACAATCATCAGATTTAAATAATTTTCCCAAATTATTTAATTTCAAAATATCTTCATAAGATATATATTTTTCCACTTCAACACTTTGAAAACTAATTTCAAATAACTTTTCACTTTTTAAACTTTTGAAAATAAATTTCAAATCAATTTCCCTATACGGGATATATTTCCAAATATTTATTCATTTCCACTGGAAATCTGCCTAGTTCAAATACTTTATCTCCAAAATATTCCTTTAAAAACCAATTTCAGAATTTCTTCATTTATAATTTAAAACTACTTTGGAAATATACTCGGCTTTTCAAGGAAAATACACTTCCATTTCAAAATGGTCCATTTAAACCAATTAAGTAAATCCTTATCGATTTATTTCAAATTTACATTCCAAATTTGTAAATTACTTCCACACTTTAAAAATAAATCAGTGTTTATTTTTAAAAGAAATTTCCCTTTCCTTTATAAATTCCATTTTGAATTTACATTCCCAAATATTTAATTTTTATACGATTTTCAAATCGATTTCTCAAATATTCACTTTCAACTCCAAATCAACTTTCAAATTGATTTCTAAATTTATTTCCAATCCCAAATTGATTTTCCAAATTTATTTCAAACATTAAATCAATTACAAATTTATTTACAAATTTATTTCAAATAACAAAGCATTTATAAATTGATTTTCTAAGTTTATTTCAGCACATAATAAATTTTCATTCAAACACCAAATCTGTAACGACCCCAGATTTTATATAAATTTAAATTGATAATTAATTCAATTTTTGAATAAAATTTGTGAAATAAAACGATAAATGGATTACGAGTTTCCCCGAATGCAAATAAATTTTGTATAAATCATTTAAATTTAAAAATATTATAAATATGGTGTATATATGAAAATATATATGTAGAATAAAATATAAAGTGGACAAATTAGAGGAATTATAACAACACTTAAATACAAACATATATACATATGGAAAGTATAAAGTAAAAAGGTAAAATATCTATGAACACATACAAGATAAAGGAAACAGTATTGAAAACTTGATAAGGTACCTTAGCATTAAATGTTATTATCTCTAGTACTCAAGACATATCATCTCAGCCGAAAGCAAAGGAAAAAAAAGAAGAAGATGAATTTGTACAAAGCATTAAATGCAAGACCATCTCAGCCATGACCTATTGTACAAATGAAACCAGACAAACAACAAAAGATTATGTGAAGCTTGCTAAAGAATAAACAAAGTAAATATATATATATAAGTTGTACAACTAATAATAAATGCAAGCCACCAAAGGAAAATATTAGCCTCCAAATGAAAAAAATCTCTGGCCATATTCGTACTAGAAAGGAAAATATATATCAACTTTGTACAACAAAACATTACCACTTGCAAACTTGCTTTCTCACATATCAACTCCTTTTCAAATTCGTTCATTCAAAAGCAAGTTCAACCAGAGGTCAAAAATTTAAAACTGAGAAAAACAAAAGCAAGTGTCACTCAAAAACTTAAAAAAAAATTAATCAAAACAAAGTAAACAAGCTTCTGTTCAAATTCAAAGCTGGAAGTTCAAATTCAAAGCATTCAAGGCTTTCAGCTTCAATTCCCTTCGAGTTTCCAGTTTCAGTTAAAAGCATTCTCAATTTTCAAATGCAGAGCCTGTTCTCTGTCTTTCAAACTCAGGTGAGCAAACCTTCTTTGTTTCCTTTACCTGTGAGTAACCTTGTTTTGTTTTAAATTGAAAACTGAGTATTTAGTCAACAAAACTTTAGTGTTGTTACATGGGGAAGAAATTTATTCTGTAGGTTGCTTTGTGATTCTGGAAATTGCTATATGTGTTAAATTTGCACGTTATCACGTATGCAAATATCTGTGGCACGTGGGGCACAATGTAAGAGTCGTTCTTACAATATGAACTTGTTCTCCCTGTTTTTGCTTTCAGAGTAAAGTGAGTTGGAAAGAAATCAAATAAACTTACATACAAATATGTTTAACTAAGGATCCTTAAACAAAATAAGTTGTTTCAACTGCTCACAGTATATTTGTTTTAGGCCAAAGGATGAAACACTGGACTCTGTATACTTGTTTATAGTATAAACAAAATCATGTGATAAATTCAGTTAGGTTAAATCATTAATTCGATTATATAATTTGGATAAGTATACAAAGACATGATTTTTAAGTTTAATATAGTGATTTTTAATTGGGTATTTCGAGAGCAAATTGAGGACGATCGGAATTGGCATTTTGGCCAATTTCCGGTGACGTGTTGGACTGGGGAGGCCGGAGTATCTCGAGGAGCTGGAGGAGCCAACGGAGTGTCGAGGAAAAATATATGGTTGGTGGATCGATCACGGTGGTGGCGTCGGCAAGTAGTTGAAATTTCTAACCCTAGTTTTTTGTAAGGTCGAGATTTTGGTTTTGTTCGTCACTCTCGCGTGATCGAGTGGTATGAGGATTGGGGGAATGGGTGCTGGAAGGTGTGTCGCAGCTTCGGCGAAGGTGGCCGGTGGTTTCGAGAACAGAGACGATGGGGAAGGGCGAAGTTCTGGCCATGGCTATGCTGTTTGGTCGAGATTTTATCTCGATTTCGACTCGGTGGGTATTCGTGAGATCTGGGTACGTCTTCGTGATCGAAGGAGATCGTGAGGTCGTGGAGCATCGTCGCAAGGATTGCCGGTGGTCGGCGGCGTTCGTACACGTGCACGTGCACGTTTTATCGACTCTGGTATTTTTGAGGAAGAAGGAGAATACTCAAAGGAGGTCTCGTGATTTTAGGGTTCTGGCTCGAGTTTGCGCTCGCGTATTTTTAAGTTGTATCGGGTCGAAAATACTTAGAAGATTTTTAAAATTGAAAATTTGGCACTCGGGTAAACTTTCAAAGAGACTCGAAGTAAGTGGGTATTTTTCTCGGGGAATACCCGAAGCAGGTCTCGGGTTTTTAATTTCCAGTTTTTAAAACTTGAACAATTTGAGTAAATTTAATTTCTAAACTTATTTTTCTTAAAATAATGATTGTTGTTAAGTACAAATATGTAGTTAAAGGTTTTGAAATAAAAATATTTCTAAAGTTAATTAAGTTTAATTAACTGTTTTAAAACTTATATTTGGAAGGGGTTTATTTTAAATAAAACTTAATTAAGTAATTAAGAAGTTGATTTAATGTTTTAATTTGTTAACTTAAAAGTTAAGTTAATTTATATTGATTAATGATTTGTAATTAACTAAAGATCAATTCATTATTAAGTTAAAGCTAATTAATTTATAATTAAGGATAATTAATTAAATGGTAATTAATTGAGGGTTAATTTATTAATTAAAGACAATCAATTAAATGGTGAAATTTATAATTAAAGATTAATTATTTAAATAATTAAAGGTTGATGAATTATAATTAAAGGTTAATTAATTATTGATGGTTAATTTATAAATGATTAAAGAATAATTAATCAAAATGATCTGTAATTTATTAATGTTAATTAACCAGAGTTAGTAATTTTCGTAAGTAATTAAAACTGATTTGGATTACTCAAACAATTAACTGACCTTACTTATGAATGTTTGGATTCTATTGGATGACTTGATTGTTTGATATCCCTGATTGTGATGCTTTGTGATACATCCTGATTTATGTTGTGATCTGTAGTTTATTATCTGTGATATATATATATATATCTGTGATCTGTATGTGAACGATAAGCGTTATAATTTATATCGCTTATCAACTATATCCTGTATTTTGATCTGTGATGATTCATCGTGTTGCACTATTGTGTTAAACCCCTGGACTACACTTTTACACACACAGATATGGATTTCACGTGGAAATTGGTTAAGTCACAGATGATTTAAATTTGATGTTTTTGAAATTGAAATTTTAATTTCAATTGATTTTGAAAATGAATTTGGGTTGAATGTTAAAGCTTTTGAAAAGAAGTTTTTAAGATAAAAGTTATTTCGAAAAGTTTCCAATTTAAATAATTTAATTTGAATTTGAATTCAATATTTGGAATTGAATTCAATGATTGGAATTCTGATTAAAGATATTATAAATTTGTTTTATATGAATTTAAACCACTTTTAAAATATTGGTTTGAGAATTTGATTTAACCCAAGAACCTTAACTTGTATAAATGAATCAGATTTCCAAAATGAAAACTGTTTGTTTTAAAGGAATAAAAACTTTCAGATAAGAAATGAAATTCCAGTTTAATTAAAGGAATTTCAAGATTGAATTGAAAAATGGTTTCCAAGTTATGAATGAATTCTTTTGAAAGCTATGAATTAAATCTGTCTATTTTTAACAGATTTGAAATGATGATTGGTTTGAACCATTCGAAATGAAATTGTTTTGAAAGCTATAAGTTAAATCTTTGATTTAAAGATTTAACGAGTTGAATTGAAATGGAAATTGATTTGGAAAATCTGTGAATGAATTTTTTTGTTTAAAAGATTAAAAGTGTGGAAATTATTTAAACCATTGAAGGTTTTTGAAATGAATCTTTTTGTTCAAAAGATTGGAAATGGTAAATTGTTTTAACCATTCGAATGAAAAGTTTTGGGCTTTAAGCTGTGATTTAACTGAGACCCCATTATCCATATGATTTTTGATATTGCGCTCGTTATTCGGTTTAGCCGGGAAAGGACCTTTGTGTCATATAACCCATTCCGAATAGTGATACGACGATATGGATAGCATTTGAAGACCGGTGGTGAAGACCGGGTATTTGCGAAAACGATAGGATGACCTATCGATTGTCTCTGCACTGAGTCGCGCCGGTATAGAGATCTTCTAAGTGATGGGAAATCCGATCAGGATTGTAAATACTAGGATTGCAAGGGTTTCTTCGGAAGTGCCTTCGGTTCTGTTCAAACCCGAAACAGACTTGTATGGTTACATGTCTGACATTACACTTTGAGATATAAAGCAGATTTCTTTCAAATACATTTCTGTTTGGTGGCGGAGAATTTATTCTCTTAGCTTGACACCCTTCTCTGAGACGTACGAGCTCAGAGGTTATGTAGTTGAAGGTTATCAGCGATATACTCCCAATTTGGTAATGTGGCATGCTGAGTGTTGCTGTGTGATGATCATTGTTTGATCATTTGTTGTCACATACCGAAATTTTCGACTTTCGAAAATTCGAAATCGATACTCACTTTATCGACTGCCGAGAAATCGAACGCCGGAAACTCCAATAGTGAGGGTTTTAGAAAGAAGAAGTAGAAGAAAAAGAGAAGAAGAAGAAAGAAAGCAGAGAAGAAGAACAACAACAGAACAAGAGCAGAAACAGAAACAGAAAACAATATCAGAATCTCACATATCGCAACGGAACAATATATAATAGATAAATGAATATCATTTAAAAACAAAAGAATTATATCTGTTATTACATTACATCACATCATATCATCAGAGTCAATATACAACAACGGACAGTTATATAACTTGTCCTCATACAGAAATACACAGCGGAATAAATACTATCAGATACAAATACTACGTCTCGTCATCCAGCTTATCTCCAAGCTCCAGAATATCCAGAATATCCTGATAATATAACTCTTGGCTGCCCGTGTGGAAATTTTATGGGCACCCAGAGTTTAGAAGGGAAACAATAAACTCCGAGTCAGTCATGGTGACTGGTGTGAGATCGTAAAACAGTTTATCTTTAAAACAACGACAAGATAATTTTAAAATAAATTTCGCAATGCTTTTGGAAAATGAAACTACCATAAGACCTCCCACCACACACACAATGCAAACGCAGACTTGGAGGAGATTTCTTCTTATGATAGTCAAAGATGCTTACTACGCAAAAATCAAAACCTTTTTGATATTATTATTAGTGCATAGTGGAAAACATTTCGAAAGTATAATATAAATCTTAGCCAGCATAGGTACCATTATATTATGCCTGCTATAGCTGCCTCCTGAGGAGACAGGTTATACAATTGAAATCGTAAAGGCTCGTATTGTTTCTTTGGATTTCCAACAAATGGTCAGGCAAAGGAACTTCCTATCCACGATGGGTACGTCCCTGGAATAGACGACCCGAGAACCTAACCGGATCTCTGCCAACACAAGGCCGGGTTACCTCTGCAAAAATAGGTAACTACTGACACGCGTATGCCATCCCCCGATCGTCACCGATCTTCCCGAGGATCCCCGATTCGCAACAACCACAAAGAAATAAATTTGCAGCAACCACAGAGGTTAAGTATCTGGGCTCCATACCATGATACCACCTTTATCCAGAAGGAATGACATACACTAAGGGGCGCTACTCCCTAGAACCTTGCCGCATCCTTCCTGTTTCGACCATTTCCGGGGTGTGAGGCTCGACGAAGTCTCGTCCACAAAGCTACGCTTTCTACAAAGCCCTGCTTTGGGTCAAACAAAAATGATCAACCTATGATCACAAAGATATAAGATCAAACAAATGATCATATCACAAATGATCAATCACTGATCATTTCACAGCAGCACTCAGTATGCCACGTTACCAAATTGGGATATATCGCTGATAAATTTCAACTACATAACCTCTGAGCTCGTACGTCTCAGAGAAGGGTGTTAAGCTAAGAGAATAAATTCTCCGCCACCAACAGAAATGTATTTGAAAGAAATCAGCTTTATATCTCAAATTGTAACGTCAGACACACAATCCATACAAGTCTGTTCCAAGATCGAACAGAACCGAAGGCACTTCTCACGAAGCCCTTGCACATCTGGATAATTTTCAATCACGTCAGGGCTTCCCGTCACTAAGGGTGATAAAACCTCTAAATCGAAGATCAGTCGATGTAGAGTAACTCGACGGTAATCCTTCCGTTTTCAAAAATATCCGGTCTTCAACACCGGTCTTCAAATGCAATTCATAACGACGTATCACATATTCGGAATGGGTTATACGACCCCATGGTCCTTTCCCGGCTACCCGAATAGTGAGCGATTATTCAAAAATAAGTGTGGCATTCAATTTCATCCAATTCACAACAAATACCTATCTAAAGGTAATTATTGATAGTCGGTTATTTAACTATCAATAAAGATGCGCACATCATCAGATTCCAAATAATTTTCCAAATTATTTTATCTTCAAAAATATCTTTTACTAGATATAAAATTTCCACACTTCAAAAATAAATCAATATTTATTTTTTTTCCTAAAACAATTCCCCTTTCTTTTATAAATTCCATAGTGAATTTATATTTTTCAAAATATCTACTGATATACGATTTTCAAATCGATTCCAACATTCATTTTCAATTTATCTTTAAGAAGATAAAATCTCAAAACGTTTCATTTCATTTTGGAAATCATTCCATACTTATTTAATAATAAGTAATTCACAAATCTATTTATTTTCAACATTTGAAAATATTCGATATACTTAAATCAATATTAAGTATATATTTCATTCTTTAAGGAAAACATTCGAGTCAAAACGAATGTTACGTAAAACATCGTTACGACGACTCAAAATCACTAGTATAGGGATTCGGATTTTAAGATAGATATATAAATCCCAATACTACATAAAACGTTTCCTTTCGGGAATCATTTACTATAACAATAGTGTTATAGTCCACCATTTCCTTATATCTCTCGAAAACGTCTATTTCAACAATAAATGTTGAAATCTATGCTTTTGATTCATAACACATTTTAAAACACCTTTAAAATGTTTAACTTCATTTTTAAAATATTACTTCTTCAAAAATGAATCCATTTTACTTAACAATATATTCACTGTCCAAAATCGTGAATAAAATTTACTTAACCCCATTTCAATCATTTCTACACATTTTTATTTCAATAAAAATTCGCTATTCAAAATCGTGAATATATCTTCTTAAATAATCTTCTATATTAAATTTATCACATTCAATCTATTTTCGAATTTATAAGCACGTTTATAAATTCTATTTCTCTTTTTAATAACAACTTCGACTTATAAACCTTCTTTTATCAACTTCTATATTTAACTTATCAAAATAAGTTACTTTGGGTTTATAAACAACTTTTATAAATTTTAATTCTATTTATAAAAGCTTCAATACCAAATCAATTTCAATATTGATTTCTAATTTTATTTTCAACGTTTGAATAAAATTTCCATATTGATTTCTCAAAAATTCATTTCTAAATATTAAATCAATTACAGATTGATTTCAAATTTTATTTATCACTACTAAAATAAATTCCTTATTTTTCTCAAATTATTCAATATTCTGTTTTAAAATGGATTCTTCAAATTGAAATCATTTTACATTGATTTCACAACTTATTTCAATTTACCAATTAAATTTCAAACTGAATTTCCAACTTATCTTCTTTTAAATAAATTCCTTTTTAAGAAAATAAATTTCAATCGTTTCTTTCAATCTATTTAAAAAGCCAAATTTAAATTAATTTCTTCAATTTAAAATCACTGTTTTATGAAATCCATTTATTTAGCATTTTCACTTTATTCTGGAATTTATTCGATAAGATTATAAAAACAGCTTTTATACTTTTAAATTCTTTTCTTCAAAATTTCTTCAATTTCAAAAATTGATTCACTTAGAAATTTTCTACTTGAATTTCAAAATTTCAATTTCGTTTATCTTTGGAATCCAATGATGTCAAAACATCCATTCAGCTAAATCTTAGCATTCAAACAATTTCCAGACATCAATATGATCAATAACATCAATATAATCATTCACAGATTCATATCACAGTATAAATAAATTCAATCAATGTGAGGGGTCCAGTTGGATCCCTCCAACCTGTTTCCCTGCATCCAAAGATGTTAGCACAATACCAATTCCGCTCCAGTACGGAATTATCGCGGTATATGGGTTTTATAAAAATCCGCTTACTAACGGCGCAATAGGGTCTCATCCGCTATACGAGGCGGGAAATCAATCAATCCAATATATACATATGCCAATATGTATATATTGCTATATATAGATATATATCCTACTATATCTAATATCACATCCAATAGCAATCAAATAAATAACTGAAAATGCCACTTTTCAATTCTTGAGTGAGAAGATCTCACCTTAGCTTTTTAATTTGCAGACCATTTCCAATCTCGACCCAATTATCTTGATTTACACCTTGAATACACAATTTTGCAATTTATTAATATTCGAATTTAAATCGAATTATTCAATTACTAATTTGAATTTTAATTACACAATGATTTAATTTTAAACCAATTTAATTATCGATGATTTATTTTAACTTCCAAATATAAATTTAAAATGATCCCTTTTAAAATAAATCTATTTAACTACGATAAATTCCAAAACTAAATTTCCTTTTTAAATAAATTTTCCTCTAGTAATCTAAATAGTTTTAGATAAATCATTTAAACAATACATTTATACTTTACTTTCTGTAAATAAACAAACAGTAAACATTTGTTTTTCTTTTTACTGTAAAGATTTTATTTTCTGCAAATTATATACAAACATCATTTATTCAATAAATTTAACAAAAGAAAGGTCGTTACCATACTGTAAGATTTAGAAACCAAGATCGCCGATTTCAATCTCGGCTGCGACTCCCTACGATACGCATCACATGACTCCACCGCCGATGCTAATCAACTCGCGACCACGTCGCCTTCCATCACCTCGCCTAAGTCGCCCAATGTCGAGCATCTCCAGTGCCATTCGCCGCTCTCCCCTAATTCGTCGCCACCTACTAATCGAACACGAGCCAATCGAACTTCCCCAAATTCCCGTCGATCCCATGGCCACCGGCCTCAAAGCCCTAGAAATCGCGAGCGAGCCTTTGTCCCTGTCACCAGATGCCATCGCGCCACCAAAGTCGACCCGCTGCCCTCCTCCCCAAAACCATTGCGAACACCTTCAGTTACGTGTCCCTCGAAATCCTCTCGACGCCTTCTCGACCATGCGAGAGCGCGCGTTCGCGAATCCCAAAGTGAATCGGTCGTTAGGAATCGAACGACTTGAACCCCGGTTTTCAAATTTCGAATAAAAGTCGAGGCCACCATTTTTTTCTTTTCGTTTGTGAATGAAAGGGGAAAGAGGTGGTATAAAGCTCGGCCATAAATTTCTTTGTTTCGATTGATTTTTAAAACTGAGATGGAGGGATGGGTTACGTGATGGATTGCGTGAATTTGGGCGTGAGATAAGGCGCGTGTTTAAAGGCGTGAATGAAGGAAAGAGACGTGCTGATGGTTTGACTAGAGTTCAAATTTTAAATTTAAATTTTTAAATTGAATTTCATTTTATTTCAATGCGTTAAATTTCCATGTGCTCACATATCAACTCCGAAAATTACGAAAATTGAAATCCGGCAATAATACAACATTCCGGACCCAATGGAACTGGTTTCATCGAATTCCGAGACTGTTTGAAAATTGACTATTTTTAAATATCGGTTCGAACGATTAAATTTCAAACTGAACAATTTACTCCTAAATTCGATTCTGAAGCTTATGTTATCTTCAGTAATATCAATACGAATTTTAAAAGCTTTCGAAATATTTTTCTTCAGCTTAAAATTGAAGATTCAAATTTAATTCAACTTACAATAGATTAAATTTTATAATTTAATTGTCAGCTTCAAAGTTATATCCGGGATTCAAATTAAATCATCGTTCAAATATTTAAAATTAATTAAATATTTTCAATTTAATTTGGTCAAAATTCTGGGTCGTTACATTTGTGATAGGATCATTTGTTTGATCATTTATCTTTGTGATCATTACTTTGATCATCTGTTGACCCAAAGCATGGCTTTGTGACAAAGCGTAGCTTTGTGGACGAGACCTCTTCGGACCTCACAACCCGGAAATGGTCGAAACAGGAATATGCGACAAGGTTATGAGGGTCGCGCCCTTTAGGGTATGTCATTTCCTTCTGGAAAAGGGTGGTATCAGGTATGGAGCCCTGATATTTAACCTATGTGGATAATCCGATCTCATTTATTGTGATTGTGTGTTTGATCGAGGCGCCTCGGATAAAGGTCCCAAAGGACCGGGGGGTGGCATATTCGTGAGTTACCTAGTTACAGGGGTAACCCGGCCTTGTGTTGACAGAGAGCAGTTTGTCTCTCGGGACGTCCAGCCAGAGGCGATCCCATTCGGCAGGAGGAAAGGAAGTTCCTTAGCCTGACCATTTGTTGGAAATCCAATTCCCAATACGGAACTTGTACAGTTTTAGTTGTAGAACCTGCCATTTACTTATGGTGGTCACCACTGTTTAGATGGTAGCTATAGTAGGCATAGTTCGGAATGTCTATGCTGGCTAAGATTAATATTATACTTTCAAAATGTTTTCCACTATGCACTAATAGTAATAACCAATGATTTTGCGTAGTAATCATCTTTGACTATCATAAGGAGAAATCTCCTCCGATTCTGCGTTTGCATTGTGTGTGTGTGCGGGAGGCCTTATGGTAGTTTCATTTTCCAAAAGCATTGCGGGTCTCAATTTTTAAAATTCTTTTGTTGTTGTTGTTTTAAAGATAAACTGTTTTTGTTGCTCACACCAGTCCCACGACTGATCCGGAGTTTATTGTTCCTTTCCTAAACTCTGGGTGCTCATAATTTTCTACACGAGCAGTCTAGAGTTGGGGTTTTCAGATATTCAGGTTGAGTAGATTATTTGGAGCTAGTCAGTCCTTGGACGACTGACCTTGCTTAGCTTTGTGCATCGTGGGGTTGATTCGAGCTAGCTATGGATTGGAGCATTCTATTGGAGATATTTTATCCGCTGCTGGTGTTATCTATTTTTCTATCTGCTGCTACTTCTTGTATCATATCTCTGATGTATATGATATCTGTTGTATCATTCTGTTGTATCAGATATTGTATATCAATGTATTATTCTTTTTTCCGCTGTGTTGTTATACTTAATGTTGTTATAAGCTCCGGCGACTCGGATTTGAACGGTCGAATCTGCGGCATTTTGAGTACGATGTGAAGTACGGATGTCGATTTTCGAGCGGGCAAAATCCGACTCGTTACATTTGGTATCAGAGCTGAGGGTAAAACTTTAGCTTAGGAGTATAACACATTAAGTAGCTTATTAGAGATAGGGTGAAGTATACCCTAGAATGAGTATTCCTCAGATATCTATCTGTACGCCTCAGTAAATTCTCTTGCTATCCACTGATAGTAATTATGAGTGTAAGAAGAGGATGAGATAGGGGATAGGGGAATACGACTGCAAATGGTCAATACTCTTTAACAACAAGGAAACAATCTTTTCTCTATCTATTTTTTTTGTTCAACATCTTTTCTCAATTCTTCGATAGTTTCTGGTGGATCCAGGAAGAGATTCGATATATGAATATGGGACATAAACTCCGGATAGACCAAAATTGTTTGTTTGGATGTATTGGTTGCTTTGTTTGATATGGTTGATAGGTATACTTTAAACTAAAAGTTTTGAAATTGTATCCATATATCTGTCTATATTTTGGTCCGGATATATTCTACGAATGGTTAGTTATCACTTCGAACTAACCGACGCCCTGCATACTTCGTAGATCTGGATAACCCGAGTATTTTGTGAAGTGTTAAACAGATTCGTTCTTGTATCTGTTATTGATATTCTGATTTGCTAAGCCAAATGCAGAATAAATATTCCGTTTGATTTGATGAAATATTCTTCATCTATCTTTGTGTCTCCTTAGCAATTTTGAGGACGAAATTCTTTTAAGGGGGGAAGTCTGTAACGACCCCAGATTTTATATAAATTTAAATTGATAATTAATTCAATTTTTGAATAAAATTTGTGAAATAAAATGATAAATGGATTGCGAGTTTCCCCGAACGCAAATAAATTTTGTATAAATCATTTAAATTTAAAAATATTATAAATATGGTGTATATATGAAAATATATATGTAGAATAAAATATAAAGTGGACAAATTAGAGGAATTATAACAACACTTAAATACAAACATATATACATATGGAAAGTATAAAGTAAAAAGGTAAAATATCTATGAACACATACAAGATAAAGGAAATAGTATTGAAAACTTGATAAGGTACCTTAGCATTAAATGTTATTATCTCTAGTACTCAAGACATATCATCTCAGCCGAAAGCAAAGGAAAAAAAAAGAAGAAGATGAATTTGTACAAAGCATTAAATGCAAGACCATCTCAGCCATGACCTATTGTACAAATGAAACCAAACAAACAACAAAAGATTATGTGAAGCTTGCTAAAGAATAAACAAAGTAAATATATATATATAAGTTGTACAACTAATAATAAATGCAAGCCACCAAAGGAAAATATTAGCCTCCAAATGAAAAAAATCTCTAGCCATATTCGTACTAGAAAGGAAAATATATATCAACTTTGTACAACAAACATTATCACCTGCAAACTTGCTTTCTCACATATCAACTCCATTTCAAATTCGTTCATTCAAAAGCAAGTTCAACCAGAGATCAAAAATTTAAAACTGAGAAAAACAAAAGCAAGTGTCACTCAAAAACTTAAACAAAATTTAATCAAAACAAAGTAAACAAGCTTCTGTTCAAATTCAAACCTGGAAGTTCAAGTTCAAATTCAAAGCATTCAAGGCTTTCAGCTTCAATTCCCTTCGAGTTTCCAGTTTCAGTTAAAAGCATTCTCAATTTTCAAATGCAGAGCCTGTTCTCTGTCTTTCAAACTCAGGTGAGCAAACCTTCTTTGTTTCCTTTACCTGTGAGTAATCTTGTTTTGTTTTAAATTGAAAACTGAGTATTCAGTCAACAAAACTTTAGTGTTGTTACATGGGGAAGAAATTTATTCTGTAGGTTGCTTTGTGATTCTGGAAATTGCTATATGAACTTGTTCTCCCTGTTTTTGCTTTCAGAGTAAAGTGAGTTGGAAAGAAATCAAATAAACTTACATACAAATATGTTTAACTAAGGATCCTTAAACAAAATAAGTTGTTTCAACTGCTCACAGTATATTTGTTTTAGGCCAAAGGATGAAACACTGGACTCTGTATACTTGTTTTACAGTATAAACAAAATCATGTGATAAATTCAGTTAGGTTAAATCATTAATTCGATTATATAATTTGGATAAGTATACAAAGACATGATTTTTAAGTTTAATATAGTGATTTTTAATTGGGTATATCGAGAGCAAATTGAGGACGATCGGAATTGGCATTTTGGCCAATTTCCGGTGACGTGTTGGACTGGGGAAGCCGGAGTTTCTCGAGGAGCTGGAGGAGCCAACGGAGTGTCGAGGAAAAATATATGGATGGTGGATCGATCACGGTGGTGGCGTCGGCAAGTAGTTGAAATTTCTAACCCTAGTTTTTTGTAAGGTCGAGATTTTGGTTTTTTTCGTCACTCTCGTGTGATCGAGTGGTATGAGGATTGGGGGAATGGGTGCTGGAAGGTGTGTCGCAGCTTCGGTGAAGGTGGCCGGTGGTTTCGAGAACGGAGGCGACAGGGAAGGGCGAAGTTCTGGCCATGGCTATGCTGTTTGGTCGAGATTTTATCTCAATTTCGACTCGGTTGGTATTCGTGAGATCTGGGTACGTCTTCGTGATCGAAGGAGATCGTGGGGTCGTGGAGCATCGTCGCAAGGATCGCCGGTGGTCGGCGGCGTTCGTACACGTGCACGTTTTATCGACTCTGGTATTTTTGAGGAAGAAGGAGAATACTCGAAGGAGGTCTCGTGATTTTGGGGTTCTGGCTCGAGTTTGCGCTCGCGTATTTTTAAGTTGTATCGGGTCAAAAATACTTAGAAGATTTTTAAAATTGAAAATTTGGCACTCGGGTAAACTTTCAACAAGACTCGAAGTAAGTGGGTATTTTTCTCGGGGAATACCCGAAGCAGGTCTCGGGTTTTTAATTTCCAGTTTTTAAAACTTGAACAATTTAAGTAAATTTAATTTCTAAACTTATTTTTCTTAAAATAATAATTGTTGTTAAGTACAAATATGTAGTTAAAGGTTTTGAAATAAAAATATTTCTAAAGTTAATTAAGTTTAATTAACTATTTTAAAACTTATATTTGGAAGGGGTTTATTTTAAACAAAACTTAATTAAGTAATTAAGAAGTTGATTTAATGTTTTAATTTGTTAACTTAAAAGTTAAGTTAATTTATATTAATTAATGATTTGTAATTAACTAAAGATCAATTCATTATTAAGTTAAAGCTAATTAATTTATAATTAAGGATAATTAATTAAATGGTAATTAATTGAGGGTTAATTTATTAATTAAAGACAATCAATTAAATGGTGAAATTTATAATTAGAGATTAATTATTTAAATAATTAAAGGTTGATGAATTATAATTAAAGGTTAATTAATTATTGATGGTTAATTTATAAATGATTAAAGAATAATTAATCAAAATGATCTGTAATTTATTAATGTTAATTAACCAGGGTTAGTAATTTTCGTAAGTAATTAAAACTGATTTGGATTACTCAAACAATTAACTGACCTTACTTATGAATGTTTGGATTCTATTGGATGACTTGATTGTTTGATATCCCTGATTGTGATGCTTTGTGATACATCCTGATTTATGTTGTGATTTGTAGTTTATTATCTGTGATATATATCTGTGATCTGTATGTGAACGATAAGCGTTATAATTTATATCGCTTATCAACTATATCATGTATTTTGATCTGTGATGATTCATCGTGTTGCACTATTGTGTTAAACCCCTGGACTACACTTTTACACACACAGATATGGATTTCACGTGGAAATTGGTTAAGTCACAGATGATTTAAATTTGATGTTTTTGAAATTGAAATTTTAATTTCAATTGATTTTGAAAATGAATTTGGGTTGAATGTTAAAGCTTTTGAAAAGAAGTTTTTAAGATAAAAGTTATTTCGAAAAGTTTCCAATTTAAATAATTTAATTTGAATTTGAATTCAATATTTGGAATTGAATTCAATGATTGGAATTCTGATTAAAGATATTATAAATGTGTTTTATATGAATTTAAACCACTTTTAAAATATTGGTTTGAGAATTTGATTTAACCCAAGAACCTTAACTTGTATAAATGAATCAGATTTCCAAAATGAAAACTGTTTGTTTTAAAGGAATAAAAACTTTCAGATAAGAAATGAAATTCCAGTTTAATTAAAGGAATTTCAAGATTGAATTGAAAAATGGTTTCCAAGTTATGAATGAATTCTTTTGAAAGCTATGAATTAAATCTGTCTATTTTTAACAGATTTGAAATGATGATTGGTTTGAACCATTCGAAATGAAATTGTTTTGAAAGCTATAAGTTAAATCTTTGATTTAAAGATTTAACGAGTTGAATTGAAATGGAAATTGATTTGGAAAATCTGTGAATGAATTTTTTTGTTTAAAAGATTATAAGTGTGAAAATTGTTTAAACCATTGAAGGTTTTTGAAATGAATCTTTTTGTTCAAAAGATTGGAAATGGTAAATTGTTTTAACCATTCGAATGAAAAGTTTTGGGCTTTAAGCTGTGATTTAACTAAGACCCCATTATCCATATGATTTTTGATATTGCGCTCGTTATTCGGTTTAGCCGGGAAAGGACCTTTGTGTCATATAACCCATTCTAAATAGTGATACGACGATATGGATAACATTTGAAGACCGGTGTTGAAGACCGGGTATTTGCGAAAACGATAGGATGACCTATCGATTGTCTCTGCACTGAGTCGCGCTGGTATAGAGATCTCCTAAGTGATGGGAAATCCGATCAGGATTGTAAATACCCGGATTGCAAGGGCTTCTTCGGAAGTGCCTTCGGTTCTGTTCAAACCCGGCACAGACTTGTATGGTTACATGTCTGACATTACACTTTGAGATATAAAGCAGATTTCTTTCAAATACATTTCTGTTTGGTGGCGGAGAATTTATTCTCTTAGCTTAACACCCTTCTCTGAGACGTACAAGCTCAGAGGTTATGTAGTTGAAGGTTATCAGCGATATACTCCCAATTTGGTAATGTGGCATGCTGAGTGTTGCTGTGTGATGATTATTGTTTGATCATTTGTGATAGGATCATTTGTTTGATCATTTATCTTTGTGATCATTACTTTGATCATCTGTTGACCCAAAGCATGGCTTTGTGACAAAGCGTAGCTTTGTGGACAAGACCTCTTCGGACCTCACAACCTGGAAATGGTCGAAACAGGAATATGCGGCAAGGTTATGAGGGTCGCGCCCTTTAGGGTATGTCATTTCCTTCTGGAAAAGGGTGGTATCAGGTATGGAGCCCTGATATTTAACCTATGTGGATACTCCGATCTCATTTATTGTGATTGTGTGTTTGATCGAGGCGCCTCGGATAAAGGTCCCAAAGGACCGGGGGGGTGGCATATTCGTGAGTTACCTAGTTACAGGGGTAACCCGGCCTTGTGTTTGCAGAGAGCAATTTGTCTCTCGGGACGTCCAGCCAGAGGCGATCCCATTCGGTAAGAGGAAAGGAAGTTCCTTAGCCTGACCATTTGTTGGAAATCCAATTCCCAATACGAAACTTGTACGGTTTTAGTTGTAGAACCTGCCATTTACT
The DNA here is from genome assembly GCA_030737815.1 of Allium fistulosum. NCBI lineage: Eukaryota > Viridiplantae > Streptophyta > Magnoliopsida > Asparagales > Amaryllidaceae > Allium > Allium fistulosum. The sequence goes on from CM060906.1 coordinate 407,829,914, forward strand.
TATGGTGGTCACCACTGTTTAGATGGTAGCTATAGTAGGCATAGTTCGGAATGTCTATGCTGGCTAAGATTAATATTATACTTTCAAAATGTTTTCCACTATGCACTAATAATAATAACCAATGATTTTGCGTAGTAATCATCTTTGACTATCATAAGGAGATATCTCCTCCGATTCTGCGTTTGCATTGTGTGTGTGTGTGCGTGAGGGCTTATGGTAGTTTCATTTTCCAAAAGCATTGCGGGTCTCAATGTTTAAAATTCTTTTGTTGTTGTTGTTTTAAAGATAAACTGTTTTTGTTGCTCACACCAGTCCCACGACTGATCCGGAGTTTATTGTTCCTTTCCTAAACTCTAGGTGCTCATAATTTTCTACACGAGTAGTCTAGAGTTGGGGTTTTCAGATATTCAGGTTGAGTGGATTATTTGGAGCTATTCAGTCCTTGGACGACTGACCTTGCTTAGCTTTGTGCATCGTGGGGTTGATTCGAGCTAGCTATGGATTGGAGCATTCTATTGGAGATATTTTATCCGCTGCTGGTGTTATCTATTTTTCTACCCACTGCTACTTCTTGTATCATATCTCTGATGTATATGATATCTGTTGTATCATTCTGTTGTATCAGATATTGTATATCAATGTATTATTCTTTTTTCCGCTGTGTTGTTATAGTTAATGTTGTTATAAGCTCCGGCGACTTGGATTTGAACGGTCGAATCTGCGGCATTTTGAGTACGATGTGAAGTACGGATGTCGATTTTCGAGCGGGCAAAATCCGACTCGTTACATTCAGTTATCTTATTAACTTCCCAAAGATTTATTTTCCAACACCAGATTAATTGTCAAATGGATTTCAAAAAATTTTATCACTTTTTTTAAAATAAATCCCTTATTTCTTTCCAAATTATTTAAAAATTCCATTTTGAATAAATTCTTCAACTTTTAAATAATATTATTTAAAATCCATTTATTAAAATTATTTCCCATATTTTGGAACTAGTTCGATAAGATTACAAAAATCAATTTTAATATTTTAATTCCTTCTTTTAAATTCACCAAATTCTTTCAAAAGGAATTTTCTTAAAATTTCCAACTTTAAATTCAAAAATCCAATTTTATTTATTTTTGGTATCCAGCAATACCAAAAATATATTCGGCTAAATTTTAGCCTTCAACAATTTCAATCACAAATATAATCATACACAGTTAATAATTAAATCAACACACAACATTGAAACAAATTCAAATATTTGAGGAATCCAGTTGGATCCCTCTAACCTGTTGCCCTGCATCCACAGATGTTAGCACAATACCAATTCCACTTCGAGGTGCAATATCGCGGTATATGGGATTTATAAAAATATCATCCGCTATTATGCGGTGCAATAGGGTCTCATCCGCTATTTAATGCGGGAAATCAACAACTCCAATATATATATATATATATTCCAATATATATTGCTATATACTACTATATATACTATCACAATCAGGCAATCAATCAATAACTGCAATTCAATTTTAATTTGAGTGAGAAGATCTCACCTTTGCTTTTTATTTTGCAATCCATTTCCATTCCGACTATTTCTTCGTTGTATTAGACCTTGTATAAACATTAGATGAATTTATTAATATTCGAGTAAATCTGTGACGACCGCCCATGACCCCTGCACCGAATCTAGAGATAGTGCGCTGCAAAGTGTGCCAGGAAGCCATGGACGATTGTCAGGGTAAATTAAAACAGCAGAATCTATCGTATTACTCATAGCGCATAGACAAAATACAATAGAATATATATATAGAGAAGCTTCAGAGAATAGAATGTCATCATATAAAACTTCATAATAGTTGAATACAAGCATCTGAATAGTCAATACAACAAGCCTCACTACATATCACTCAGAGAATACAAAGCAGCGGAACATCCAGTACATATAGTAAGAAATAATATGCAATACACCAGCTCGTCTTCGATATCAGCACCGTGAAAAGCTAGAACAGCACCTGTCACCTGCTACCTAGTCTGCCCGTCCCAAAATGGACGAACAGCCCAAGGCAATAAGAATTAAAACATAAAGCCTTGAGTCAGACAACAGTCTTAGTGAGCAGTAAATTAACTAACAACATACCAAAAGAGCATAAAGGAAAAGGAATAGGAATACAGCCCTCCCACTCCAACCTCATTCTACAGTGATAGCCCCCAGACACACACTAAGCAGAAGCAAGCATAGCAAAGCATACAATTTAAAGTAAAGCAATTATCACTCGAGTCAAGAGCGATGTTTTCCAAGTACAAATCCCAAGGTCTAAACCAAGTTCAGATAAGCACCCAGGAAATACCGCTCTTGAGACCGAATGACGATACAACCAAACATCCATGACTCTGGCTATCACTGTTATCATTGCTTCGATTTCACCGTTAATTGAATGACCGGCACATTCTTTCAGCCGTCCGTCAAGGGCTAATGGAAACCCCGGTTCTAGACATAACTCCCGCACGTCGTCGTGACCCGTGCCTAGGATTATCGAATCTGCCCAGAGTACTCGACCATCAACGGTTAGTCTTTTGGGCGTCCTCATGTACTCTTGCTTGGAGCATGCTAGAACCTTCAACAACGATGAGACCCAAGCCTCCTAGTCATCTTCCTCGACGACTATTCTCATATCCATCCATTATCCTCAACCCGAACCATTTCACCGAGTTATCAACATGCTTGGAATGATCCCGTCTGGATTAAACCAAGTCTTCATCACATGATTGCCTCGCTTCATCACATCCTCGCAAGGCCTCATCTCAACATCACATCAAATATATGCATAAGAGCTTCATCATCCCGCTACATATGCCACGAGCAGCTTTCCCAATTCAAGAGCCTTTCTCTTAGCTTTTGAATCATCTTCGGTCTAAATCAAATCATAAATCATCTAATTCATAACAATCAATCAAATCAAACATTAATCCAAGCAATCAAGCATTCAAATATGATCTAAGTAGACAATTATAACAATAATGGCATTTTCGTAATTAAAGAGTTGAAAGTCCAACAAGCATGAAAACATGAACAATATCTTTATAAACTTGATGAATGAACTTGCATAGGTTAACATGTGATAAAATGGAGGTAATATCTTCATGAACAATGAATCTATATGGATCTACACTTAGGATGAAGAAAATGCATGGAAATCACTATTTTAACACCAAATCAAGCCAACGATCCGATATACTCCTTTGGATCCGTGTGAGAGATAATCACTACTCACCAAATCACCTAAACAACCCAAAAGCAACACACTTCAGATCTGGACAGCGAAGGATTTAACTCGATCTATCACAAATCTGCTTCAAACGATGAAATCTCTCTTCAATGGATGTAGATCTTCAATCTAAGCTCTTGGATCCTCGATTTGATCTTCGATTTGGATGGAAGGAATCACTAGATTAGAGTGGAGAAAAGAAGTGAAGAAGTGTAGAAGTCGAGCTCTCAAAATGGCAGCACTTCGTCGCTTCAAAATCCCGATCCCAAAAAGTGAAGTAGAACCATGTATTTATAGGCTGGAAATCCTTAGGTCGTCCACGACCTAAAATGTCGACCTAAAAAGTCGACCTAAAAAGTCGACCTAAAATGTCGACCTAAAATGTCGACCTAAAAAGTCGACCTAAAATGTCGACCTAAAATGTCGACCTAAAATGTCGATCTAAAATGTCGACCTAAAAAGTCGACCTAAAAAGTCGGCCTAAAATGTCGGCCTAAAATGTCGACCTAAAAAGTCGACCTAAAAAGTCGACCTAAAAAGTCGACCTAAAATGTCGACCTAAAATGTCGACCTAAAATGTCGACCTAAAAATGTCGACCTAAAATGTCGACCTAAAATGTCGACCTAAAAAGTCGACCTAAAATGTCGACCTAAAATGTCGACCTAAAATGTCGACCTAAAATGTCGACCTAAAAAGTCGACCTAAAATGTCGACCTAAAATGTCGACCTAAAAAGTCGACCTAAAAAGTCGACCTAAAAAGTCGACCTAAAATGTCGACCTAAAATGTCGACCTAAAATGTCGACCTAAAATGTCGACCTAAAATGTCGACCTAAAATGTCGACCTAAAAATGTCGACCTAAAATATCGACCTAAAAAGTCGACCTAAAAAGTCGACCTAAAATGTCGACCTAAAAAGTCGACCTAAAATGTCGACCTAAAATGTCGACCTAAAATGTCGACCTAAAATGTCGACCTAAAATGTCAACCTAAAATGTCGACCTAAAACGTCGACCTAAAAAGTCGACCTAAAATGTCGACCTAAAATGTCGACCTAAACAGTCGACCTAAAATGTCGACCTAAAATGTCGACCTAGGACTTAAACAATATTTTGCCTAAAATCTGAAATGGCTCAACAACACTAAAAATTCCAGATTTTGACAAACTTTTCGATCTGTAAAATACGGGTCGTTACATTCTCTCCTCCTTAGGAATTTCGCCCCCAAAATTCCAAACAAACAAAGCAATCAAAAACTATTCTGCACGCCTACCATCCATAGAAATCAACAAACCATGCATCCAATTCTAGCTTAGCATGCAGAATTCTAAAACTAGAACAAGTTTCAATTTCGTTAGATGACACGACACCTTAGGGCCATACCTCGAAGAGTTCAGGATGAGCTGCCTTCATCCTCTCTTCCACCTCCCATGTACAGTCGTTATCATCATCACTCCATTGTATCTTGAGCAACTTAACTACCTTCCTCCTAAGCTGTTTTGTGTCGGTTTCCACAACACGAAGCGGCTTACGAGGTCTTCTATTGACTGGATCAACTTCGAAATCTTCACAGCTATCAGCAGAAACCACTGTATTCGAGTCGTGCACATACTTCCGTAGATATGATACGTGAAAAACATTGTGCACACCCGACATCTTCTTTGGTAACTCCAATCTGTAGGCGAGCTTTCCAATTCGCTCGATGATCGGGAATGGTCCAACAAATCTCGGAGTCAATTTTCCTTTCTTCCCGAATCTAATAACATTCTTCAGTGGAGAAATCTTCACAAAGACCATATCACCTACGTCGAATTCTAAATCCTTACGACGCTTATCAGCATAACTTTTCTGACGGTATTGAGCTGCCTTCATTCGCTGCCGAATGATCTCTATACAATCCGAAGTCTGTCGAATCATCTCTGGCCCAAGCATCAGTTTTTCTCCGGTCTCTAACCAACATGTCGGAGAGTTACACGGTCTTCCATACAATGCCTCATACGGTGCCATACCAATGCTTGACTGGTAACTGTTGTTGTATGAAAACTCCACCAAATGAAGGTGATCTTCCCATGATCCTCCGAAATCCAAAACACAAGCTCTGAGGAGATCTTCCAAAACTCGGTTGACTCTCTCGGTCTGACCATCTGTTTGAGGATGATAGGCTGTACTCAAACACAACTCGGTTCCCAAAACTTCCTGAAAGCTCTTCCAAAATCCACTAGTGAACAATGGATCTCGATCGCTCACTATACTCTTCGAAATACCATGGAATCGAACTATCCACTTAACATACAACTCAGCTAACTTTGATGCAGTCCTAGTCGATCGAACGGGAATGAATCTTGTACTCTTAGTCAGACGATCTACGATGACCCAAATCCCTTCATTTCCCATTCTTGTTCTCGGTAACCCATCGATAAAATCCATCGATATTTGCTCCCACTTCCATGTAGGAACTTCTAATGGCTGAAGCAATCCACTTGGCTTCTTCTGTTCAACCTTTACCACCTGGCAGTTCATGCACTTGGAAATGAAATTTCCAACATCCTTCTTCATGCCTTCCCAGTAATAGGTTCTCTTCATATCCCGATACATCTTATTTCCACCTGGATGAATCATCAACTTCGAGTGATGACTTTCCTTCAGAACTTCACTCCTCAATTCATCTATATCGGGAACAACTAGTCGTCCTTGTTTCCGAAGCCAACCTTCTCGATCGACCTCGAATCCTTTATCCTTTTCTGGTTCCAATCCAGATTCCAAATCACGGATAATCTTGACAAGCTTATCATCTCGCTTTTGACTCTCGCCAATTCTCTCCACAAGAGTCGGTCTTATTGATAAGTTTGCCAACATCTCAGGTTCCAATTCGCATCTAGGCCTGAAGTCAAATCCAGCTAAATACTCGAGATTCTTCCATTCTGAAAACATGGCTCCCAATCCTGCATGTCTTCGACTTAACGCATCTGCCACTGCGTTACCTTTTCCCGGAGTATAAGCTATACCAAAATCATATGATGCCAAAAACTCTAGCCAACGTTGCTGCCAAAGATTCAAATCCTTTTGGGAGAAAAGATACTTCAACGACTTATGATCTGTAAACAACTCGAACCGAACTCCCAATAAATAATGTCTCCATATCTTCATAGCAAAAACAATTGCCGCTAACTCCAAATCATGAGTCGGGTAATTCCTTTCATGCGGCTTTAGTTGTCGACTTGCATACGCAACAACTTTATCTCTCTGCATCAGTACTGCTCCAAGTCCAGTACCACATGCGTCGGTGTAAACCACCATCTCATCATTCCCACTTGTAATAGTCAAAACTGGAGCACTCGTCAATCGCTCTTTCAGGATTCTGAAAGCTTGCTCACACTTATCATCCCATCTGAACACTTGGTTCTTTTTCGTCAACCCTGTTAACGGTGCAGCTACCTTAGAGAAGTCTTTGATAAACCGTCGATAATATCCTGCTAATCCAAGAAAACTTCTCACATCAGATGCATTCTTAGGTCTAACCCAATCCTGGATTGCTGCTAACTTAGCGGGATCAACCGCTATTCCATTTCCAGAAATCACATGGCCTAAGAACCTCACTTCACTCTTCCAGAAGTGACACTTCGAAAACTTAGCCTTCAGCTGATGTTTCCGCAAGATTTCCAAAACAATACGCAAGTGCGTCTTGTGCTCTTCTTCAGTTCTGGAATAAATCAGAATATCATCCACGAACACTAGCACGAACTTACTCAACTGATCCCTGAACACTCTATTCATAAGATCCACAAATTATGCTGGCGCATTAGTCAATCCAAATGGCATTACCATCCACTCAAAGAAACCGGATGGTGTCCTAAAAGCAGTCTTCGGCACACTATCCTTAGCCACTCTCAACTGGTGAAATCCCGTTGCCAAATCCATCTGAGAAAACACCTTAGCTTCGTGAAGCTGATCAAACAAGTCATCTATTCTCGGCAATGGATACTTGTTCTTCTTAGTCACCTTATTCAGCTCACGATAATCCACACACAATCTCAATGACCCATCTGCCTTGGTTGCAAACACAACTGGTGCACCCCACTCGGACACACTACGCCGAATGAATCCTTTCTGTAAAAGGTCATTAACCTGCACCCTCAACTCCTGCTGTTCCCTAAGCGCCATCCGCCTAAGAGGCATCACAACAGGTCTGGCTCCTTCAACTAGATCTATATGAAACTCGATCTCTCTATGCGGCGGTAACCCTTTGACCTCGTCAAAGACATCCTCAAATCCATTAGCGATCGGCACTGATGACAGTCCATCCCGTGGAACAACCAGCGAATACATGAAGCTCATGAAGACGCCTTCTTCATGCTTACATCGTATCACAATCTTTCGCCCCTCTACATTCTCGACTGTCACTTCCAACCTCTCGCAATCAACCTTCGCCGCATACTTCCTAAGCCAGTCCATACCCAAAATAATTCCGAACCCCGCAAAGTTCAGAACAAAGCAATCACAAACAAAAGAGCAATCATGACTCGATACAACTAGACCACGGCATAATATACACAAACAAGACGAACCCCCAACTGGATTAGTCACAACCAATGGCCTATCAACAATATCCGGTTCCAAACCCAACCGGCCTACGAGTTCACTACAAACAAACGAATGCGACGCCCCTGTATCAAACAGAACTCTAACTGGAACACCACATAGGAAGAGAGTACCCTGAACCACCACGCTCTTTCCTTTCTCTTCAGTGGTAGGAGCTTTCGAAGATGATGGAACAGCTCCCAAAGCATAAGCTTGCACAATCTGCTTGTCCCTCCGTGGTTCTGGACAATTCTTCCTAGTATGCCCCGGTTTGTCACAACTGTGACACTTCATCGGTACCTTCGGATTCTTACAATCCCTGGAGAAATGGCCCTTCTGCTGACAAATGTAGCAGGTCACTTCGCCTTCCTGCTTCTTCTGGCCACCCTTCCCCTTTTGCTGCTGCTGCTTCCTTTTCTTGTTTCCACTCTGCTGGGGTTTAGACTCTTCCCTGGTCACAGCAACAACAGATCCTTCCTTAGGAAACAGATTCTCGTGTCTGAGAGCTTCCTCCACAAGCTTCTCAAATGAATCGTCCATATGACCCACCGGTCTTGGAGCCTGAACTTGATCTCCAACATCTACTAATGGCCCCAGGGTTGACATCCTTCTCATGATCGAAGTCATCATGGCTTCGAACATAGCAACATAATCAGCAGCCCCTTCAGTAGCACGGCCTTCCCTAGCAGCTGGTCTCCCTCTTCGACTCATCCTTAATATCTATAAAAAGGAATGATTAGCATACCTAGAGAAACGACTGCATAAAGGACTCAAACTCTACTAAGCTACTATATTATATATAGTAATCATCCATCAAAATACAATTACGTCTCTCATACGTAGTTACGTCAGCGAGCGTTGGGTAAAATCGATTAACCAAAGCTCTAATACCAAATGTGACGACCGCCCATGACCCCTGCACCGAATCTAGAGATAGTGCGCTGCAAAGTGTGCCAGGCAGCCATGGACGATTGTCAGGGTAAATTAAAACAGCAGAATCTATCGTATTACTCACAGTGCATAGACAAAATACAATAGAATATATATATAGAGAAGCTTCAGAGAATAGAATGTCATCATATAAAACTTCATAATAGTTGAATACAAGCATCTGAATAGTCAATACAACAAGCCTCACTACATATCACTCAGAGAATACAAAGCAGCGGAACATCCAGTACATATAGTAAGAAATAATATGCAATACACCAGCTCGTCTTCGATATCAGCACCGTGAAAAGCTAGAACAGCACCTGTCACCTGCTACCTAGTCTGCCCGTCCCAAAATGGACGAACAGCCCAAGGCAATAAGAATTAAAACATAAAGCCTTGAGTCAGACAACAGTCTTAGTGAGCAGTAAATTAACTAACAACATACCAAAAGAGCATAGAGGAAAAGGAATAGGAATACAGCCCTCCCACTCCAACCTCATTCTACAGTGATAGCCCCCAGACACACACTAAGCAGAAGCAAGCATAGCAAAGCATACAATTTAAAGTAAAGCAATTATCACTCGAGTCAAGAGTGATGTTTTCCAAGTACAAATCCCAAGGTCTAAACCAAGGTCAGATAAGCACCCAGGAAATACCGCTCTTGAGACCGAATGACGATACAACCAAACATCCATGACTCTGGCTATCACTGTTATCATTGCTTCGATTTCACCGTTAATTGAATGACCGGCACATTCTTTCAGCCGTCCGTCAAGGGCTAATGGAAACCCCGGTTCTAGACATAACTCCCGCACGTCGTCGTGACCCGTGCCTAGGATTATCGAATCTGCCCAAAGTACTCGACCATCAACGGTTAGTCTTTTGGGCGTCCCCATGAACTCTTGCTTGGAGCATGCTAGAACCTTCAACAACGATGAGACCCAAGCCTCCTAGTCATCCTCCTCGACGACTATTCTCATATCCATCCATTATCCTCAACCCGAACCAGTTCACCGAGTTATCAACATGCTTGGAATGATCCCGTCTGGATTAAACCAAGTCTTCATCACATGATTGTCTCGCTTCATCACATCCTCGCAAGGCCTCATCTCAACATCACATCAAATATATGCATAAGAGCTTCATCATCCCGCTACATATGCCACGAGCAGCTTTCCCAATTCAAGAGCCTTTCTCTTAGCTTTTGAATCATCTTCGGTCTAAATCAAATCATCAATCATCTAATTCATAACAATCAATCAAATCAAACATTAATCCAAGCAATCAAGCATTCAAATATGATCTAAGTAGACAATTATAACAATAATGGCATTTTCGTAATTAAAGAGTTGAAAGTCCAACAAGCATGAAAACATGAACAATATCTTTATAAACTTGATGAATGAACTTGCATAGGTTAACATGTGATAAAATGTAGGTAACATCATCATGAACAATGAATCTATATGGATCTACACTTAGGATGAAGAAAATGCATGGAAATCACTATTTTAACACCAAATCAAGCCAACGATCCGATATACTCCTTTGGATCCGTGTGAGAGATAATCACCACTCACCAAATCACCTAAACAACCCAAAAGCAACACACTTCAGATCTGGACAGCGAAGGATTTAACTCGATCTATTACAAATCTGCTTCAAACGATGAAATCTCTCTTCAATGGATGTAGATCTTCAATCTAAGCTCTTGGATCCTCGATTTGATCTTCGATTTGGATGGAAGGAATCACTAGATTAGAGTGGAGAAAAGAAGTGAAGAAGTGTAGAAGTCGAGCTCTCAGAATGGCAGCACTTCGTCGCTTCAAAATCCCGATCCCAAAAAGTGAAGTAGAACCATGTATTTATAGGCTGGAAATCCTTAGGTCGTCCACGACCTAAAATGTCGACCTAAAAAGTCGACCTAAAAAGTCGACCTAAAATGTCGACCTAAAATGTCGACCTAAAAAGTCGACCTAAAATGTCGACCTAAAAAGTCGACCTAAAATGTCGACCTAAAAAGTCGACCTAAAAAGTCGACCTAAAAAGTCGACCTAAAATGTCGACCTAAAATGTCGACCTAAAATGTCGACCTAAAAAGTCGACCTAAAATGTCGACCTAAAATGTCGACCTAAAATGTCGACCTAAAAATGTCGACCTAAAATGTCGACCTAAAAAGTCGACCTAAAATGTCGACCTAAAAAGTCGACCTAAAAATCGACCTAAAATGTCGACCTAAAATGTCGACCTAAAATGTCGACCTAAAAAGTCGACCTAAAATGTCGACCTAAAATGTCGACCTAAAATGTCGACCTAAAATGTCGACCTAAAATGTCGACCTAAAAAGTCGACCTAAAAAGTCGACCTAAAATGTCGACCTAAAATGTCGACCTAGGACTTAAACAATATTTTGCCTAAAATCTGAAATGGCTCAACAACACTAAAAATTCCAGATTTTGACAAACTTTTCGATCCGTAAAATACGGGTCGTTCCAAAATCGAACAATTAAATTCCCTTTAAAAAATCTTTTAATAACTATAATAATTTTTAAATAAGTTAGTTTAACAAATTAATCCCAAAATACATTATTTTTCAGTAAATAACCAAAATAAATATTTTCTCTATTGTAAATATTTTTATTATTTTATTTTCTTTCCTGTTTACCTGAACATCTTAAGATCTAACTTAAAATTTTAAAATGACTTAAAAGACTTTATTTAACTAAATACAATTTAAATTTTAGATTTGATTCCGAATACAGGATATATATTTACCCAGTGCCCAAAGTCTGTAATTCTTCCTCTGCTTATTTACAAATTTATTAAATAGAAAACAGTAATTCATACCTTAGTTTGAATAGGAAACAATCACCAAGCTAATCGCCGCACTCCTTCCAGACACGCCATCGCACTTCGCTCGCGACGCGAACCCCACGCCCTAGCCTCGATCCTGAGCTCGAGATTGGAAAGGTAACGCGACCTCCACCTCTGCCTTAGCCAGCGACAACACCATCCACTGCCCTTGTGCGTGCGTATGCGCGATCTGGAACTGTAAAATCGAACGCGCCAGTCGCCGATCGACGTCGCTCCCACCGTTCACCCAGTCGCTGCCATACATCGTGCGATTCGATTCGAAATTGAATCGATCTCGTTGCCCTTTTATTTAATTGAACTGTCAATTTTTTTATTTGATTCGTCTTCGGCCATTAAGTTGAATTTGAACGAAAATTTTTCGTTTGATTTGAAAAGAGCATGAGGGGAATAGAAGAGACATGATTTTCTTTTAATTTCGGCCATTAATTCGAATTTTTCTCCCTGCTCGAATGTGAAATTGAAAAGAAAGGGAGAGCACGATATTAGTGTTATTTGTTTTATTTTTTTCTAAACTTTGATTTTTTTTTGACAGAAGAGGTTTGGTTCGAAAAGGGTTGCGTGATTTGTACAAGGAAAAAAAAGAACATGATTAGGTCGCTAGGTCAGCTGCTTCAGAGTAGGTCGGCTGAATATTAAAAGGGAAGTGTGTTTAAGAAGGCACCGATGACATTGATTTGATCAATTAAAGTTTTATTTAATTTTCAACGCGTTTACTTATCGTACGCTCACACAACAACTCCAAACGCTACGAAATTTGAAATCCGATAATAATACAATATTACGGATCCAGTGGAACTGGTTTCGTCGAATTCCGAGACTGTGCCTCGGAACGCTATTTTCAAATTCAATTTAAACGATAAAATCCAAAACTGAACAAAACGGTTTCAAATTCAATTCTGAAGCTTCCATTATCTTCAGTATTATTAATATGAATTTTCCAAGACTTCATATTATTTTTAACAGGCTTAAAATTGAAAATTCAAATTTTTACCCAAATTTTAACAATTAAATTCACTAATTTAATTACCAAAAAAACTCTGATATTTGAAATTCAAATTAAACTAACATTCAAATATTTAAAATCAATTAAATATTCAAATTTCAAATGTCAAAAATTCAGGGTCGTTATAAATTACTATTACCTTCTCCAAACCCTACCACTCACGTTTCAACCAAACCCATAGCTGTCGTTACCTTTTCTCCGCCGCACGCAACCCAAGGTCGCCGTGCCAAGATCAGAACCTACCACCATCACCGCACCGCCGCCCTCCACCTTCGCCCCAAACGCCGTCAACTCCGGTGCCTTCGTCGACGCGCGATTTGAGAAAAACCGCTGTTACTTCCAACACAGATTCTGGCGATCTTGTTCACATCCAAGTCGATCCAACCATTGGATGTGAAGAGCTCATTGAGTTCTACAACTTTTCTTTTGGGGTCGAGCGATTTCGTTGAGAGATGAGAGAGATCAAAGAGGAAAAAGGTGGAGAAATTTCAGCCGTAGATGGTGGTGGCAATGAAAATTAGGGTTTTACATATATTTTAATAATATATATTCTTGATTTGCGTACCTATTTATACCGTAAGGTCCAAAACCACCCGAACTCCAATTGAGGCGTGCTGATAGACAATCTATATGTAAAAGGCCTTCTAAACACAATGCAATTAGTTTCGAGACCTAATTCCATCGTATACAAAAGTTAACATTTTTTTGTTGAATAAAATTTAAATTAAATTATATTCAAATTATTTACCAATTCACAGTAATGGCAAATATAATATTTCTACTTTACAAATACGTTATTACAAACCACAACGTTCATTAATAATTCGATTTTATTATTATTACACATTTGAATCAAATTTGAATAATTACATTTCAAAATAACATTTTACATTTGAATATAAATCGATTGGGCCAAAGCGATAACTAAGGCCCGAAAAGCCCATTTCGATCCCGAAACTAAAATAGGTCATCCTATATATCGAAATATAGGTTTTCAATATTTTTAAATTCAATGAAACTAATTTCAAACCCTAATTCTATTGTATATAGAAGTTAGCTTTAAAAATCAAATTATATTCATTTTTGCGTGTTAATTAAAACGAATTATTATTAAATTGATTTAATCACCTTTAAATTCTAAATTCAAAGGTCCTATCATCATTCTTGATTAAACAGGAATTAATAATATTTTTAAAATTAAATTTTCCTTGTTAAATCTAATATTTGAATATTAAATTAATTTTAACATTTAATTACAACTGTAATAAATCTGTTCACTATATTTTAAATTTCAATTTTTTTTTAGTTTTGATTCACATTCTTATTATTAAATCCACAAATACCTTATGTGTTAATTAAACATAAGTTTTCATTTTATTTCACTTATATCCTACAGATAACGTCTTTTCTTATATTAACTGCAATATTTCAATTACATTAAATTTCATTGATTCCCAAATTACTTTCAACGGATTTAATAATAAGATGATAATTAAAACAATTGTTATACATTAATAATTCATATTTATTAACTTATTGTTTACAGGCAAGGATTATAAATTTACGTATGAAATAATTGATTTCACATTCTATATAGAAACCAATTTCAAATTTCACCATTAATACATCATTTATTCTATTCCTTATTAAACTTTTACAATTATATCTAAATTAAACTTTACAATTACATTCCAAATTAAACTTTACAATCACAATTGATTGAAATTACATTAAAACGGTTGTCAATAACATCCAATCAATATTACTAAACTATACTACAATATATATTTTTCATTAATAAATCATAAATTTTAATTTCTCACAATATTAAATTCCAAAGTCTTATTAAATTTAATTAATTGTCAAAAATACAAGTCGTTACAGAGCCTTATTAGAAAAATGAAATGGACACATGTAACTTTTCTAATATTGTAAGAACGTCTGCTATATAAAATTATAATAATCTACATTAATAAATTTGTGCAATTAATATAATTGACAAAATGTTTATCAATTAGAGTATACAAATGAACTGAATTAATGTTAACAAATAAAAATATAAAATATACTTGCCAACAAACTTTTGCAGCTTAGCCCATGCAAGTGCCTAATTATACAGTCACTGAATACATTCCAACTTGGTCACTTACGAGTTTACTTGCCCAAGACTGTGTGTTGTCTTCAATGAGTTCTGAATTCTAAGAGCTATATGAGATTATGGATATTTGATCCATATACGATCACATAAAAAAGTTATGTGATGATCAATCACAATTCATAATGTACGAAACCTCGATGAAAATAGTTCATTGAAATAAGCAAGTAAACTATAGTGTGAGATCGTGTATTCAATATGATTGATTAAAACAATGATCTTGTTGTGTTAAATGTACACTAGACCAAAGGCTACAAGATAGATCTAAGAATTCATCACTGAAATGTCAGTTTAATAGTTTACGTAAAGTGCAATTTATTTGGTATCCTTAAATGTAAGGATGACCAAATGCACTTTTGTAAAGACTTCATTATGATATTGTAGTAAGGATTTTCTTTGAATGGTTCGACCGTTTAGAAAAGAAATCGAATGTATAAGAGTGGATGTAACCTAAGGCTCAATTGGGATAAAGAGAGTGAATGGTCACTTCTGCTTCGCAAAGAAACATTTGAAACGATAATCGTAAAATAATAATTGATACTTAAAATTGGAATGAGAAGTATGATTTGTATTCTTAAATCTATTTCATATAGAAAATTGTTTTCTTTGAGGGTTATTTCGTTGAGTTTAAGATATTTGATCTGAAAATTATAGGTTAACCAGTTAAAGTTAAATAAAATAAATAGCATATATTAAGTGGTTGAATAGAGCTTTGTATTTCATACACTATTATGTTAATGGCGGAAATAGTGGGAGCATGTCATATAACACTTATTGGTCGCATCAAGTTACGAAAATTGTTTTCGTGAAATGTACCAAACATTATTTATGAAATAATAATAATTTTTCAGTATGACTGAAAAATGGACATAGGTTTATTTCAATATGATACTATGAATATTCATTATAATAAAACAATAGTACTAGTATTTGTAATGCACTGGAAAATATAGAAGTATCTAAATCTATTTCTAATTATTTTGGAATTATAAAATAAGCTATAGTTTTGAGAAATAATTATTTGATTATATTATTATGAATCATATGGTACTAGAGAATTGTATCCCAGACAATTAAGGGCAACATAACCATTCAGTGGGAGCTTCATAAGATTTGACGAACTCTTCGGATTGATATATATTGATGTATGCAACCATAAGTCTATTGATACCAAAACGGCTCCACATACTTCATTATATTCACCAATGAGTTATCACCAACATGGACATGTGTATTTAATACACATGTAGTATGTCTATGATAAGCTCATAGAGTATAAAATGGAAGTAAATAAAATAAACATGCAGTAAAAATAAAATGATTTGATTTGATCGAATATACGAGTATATTGAAAAGAGTTCCAAACGTATCTAAAAATGAATAAAGATTCAACCTCAAAAGTTAATCCTCCTTGTGAAACATAATGATGTATCGATAAGGAGTAACCAAACTTTGTTGAATGAAATACGATTAATTGTAAGTGAAGTTGACTTAACTTTTTTATATAAGGTTGTGTACTTAAGAGTAGTACACAAAGTTAAAATTAATTTCATCTAAAGAATGATTTACAAAATTATACAAGATAAGAGTTTATAAGAAACCCCAACATATCGTAGGACAAGGACTTGGCAGGTTGTGCGAATCGAAAAACTACACGTGTGACCCCTTTATGAGTCATTCCATAATTATCCAATGACTATCAGTATGTAACCTCTTTGTGACCCAACAACTATAAGTAATACACAACCAACATTTGGAGAGCTTTACATACTCTAGTCTCAATGGATGTATCGATCTTCTTTCTCGAAGCATCTTGACTAGGAATTTTTAAAATAATATGTTATTTTATATTGTGATAATTTTCTCATGATTATAAGTATTTGTAACTATTATCATATAACACATTATTAAAGGAAATTCTTTTTATATACTTTAAAATAATTACTTCATCAATTATATCGCTATATAACAAAGTATATAAAACTACAAACAAGATTGAATTAAATATGTGTAACAAATTACATAATTGTTCCTATGTCATACCACTAACTCTCTCAAAGAATGAATGGACCTCTCTGCTTTTTTAATAGACATCTAAAAAAAGAATTTTATAATATAAGTAGATACTTAATATGGAATGAGAAATGTGATTTCTATTCCAAATTGATTTATCTTATCGAAAATTGTTTTCTATGAAAAATATTTTTCTGAGTACGAGGATATTTGATCTGAAAAACTTGACTGTAAACTAGTTATAATAAATACATAACATAAATAGACCATAGTAAGCGGTTAAGTGGAGCTTCGTATCTTATACGCTTTTAATAATGGCGAAAATAGTGGGAGCATGTCATTAACACTTATTAGTAGATGCACCAAGATATGAAAATTTGCTTTCATAAAAATCTAAATATTATTTATGAAATAGTAACTATTTTTAGTATTGACTGAAAATAGATATAATTTTATTTTGTTATGAATACTATGAATATTTATTTTACAATAAATCTACAGTATTTGTTTATATAACATAGTGATGCATAAGCTATAGATATAAAGAAGTATAAATAGAATTCTACAATTATTTTGGAATTATGTACTAAGCCATATTTTTGAGAAATTATTTTTTAACATATAATTACGAATCATATGGTACTTGTGAATTGTAACTCAAACGATTAAGGGTAAAGCACCCATTTACAGGGAGTGAAAAGGAGTTAATATACTCTTTAGATTGATACATACAGATGTATGTAGTCCATGGTCAAATAACACCAAATACATATCCACTTACTTCATTAAATTCAACAATGAATTATCATAAATATGAACATAAATATCTGATGTATAAGTAGCTTATTTATGATAAGTTCATAGTTGATAGTATAAACGGATGTAGAGAAAATAAGGTTGATAATAAACCTCTACATATCCTAGGTTAAGGCATTGATAAGTTGTTAGAGTCAAGAGGCTACATGTAATATTTTCTTATGAGGGATCTTGTGTGGACCACCCCAAAGGAGTTTGGACAAATATTAAGTGACTAATTTATGTTATGAAAATAAGTTTCGTAAACTCTAAACCAAATCTATTTCATGCATATTTAGAGGTAGTTCATGAAATGTTTCTAAATGCTTATTCCATCGTACTAAGAAACAATTGTTGTTTCAAAAAATGCCGCCTTTGTGACAAAGGAATTTCTTTTAGAAATTATTGGTAGTAAAATGGATTTGGATACGATTTAAAGATAAAACTGATTAAGAAAGATGAAATGAAAGTAACTAGGCCTAAATGGACTAATATATTAGAATGTCTAATAAGAATTTTGGCATGATAAAGAGAAACCATGAGTTTTTTATTTATGTCAAGAAAGAATTTCCTTTGTTAATCATAAGTTGAGAGTTAAGCATATTCCCTAGGCGCAATTCTATAATTTATAAATTATTATCTTTATAATAAAATCTCATTCAAAATAAAATAGTATTTATTTTCTATTTTATTCTTGTTATAATGTGATATGTTAATAAAATAATTATTTTAAGTGTATTATGTGAAAATAATTATAATGAGTTGTAATCATGAGAAACTTATTACAATATAAAATAACATATTATTTTAAATATTCCTAGTCAGGATGTTTCAAGAAAGGATATTGATACATCTGTTGAGACCAGAGTGCAAAACGTTGTCCCAATGATGGATAGTATATTACTCATGGCTATTGAGTGTACCAAGAGGTTATGTACTCGTAGTTATTGGATAGCTATGGAATGACTCATCCGAAGTTTCCTATTGGTGAGTAAAAACTAGGTCAAACAGGAAATCTTAGGTGAAGATGTTACATAACTCCCTCGACTTGAGAACACAGTGGACCTTCAATGAAGAATACTCCACTTTGATTATAGTTAAATCTTAAATGGCGATCCATCGAGTGGCTGTAATTGGGTCTAAGTTGAAGCATCGGAAGTGAACCTTTGTTCGATAGTGAATTTGTCTCCTCAGTTGTATGACGTTAGTATCACTGTTAACCATAGTCACCTCAAAGCTAAAATCTTTAGCCGGAGTAGTACGGTTAATAATAATGTTATTATTGAACCAATGACTTCGTTTTTGGACTAATCAAGTTGAATGTGGATAATATTCAAGTTTTGACTAGTACCCGACTCCATACATCCTAATGTGATATAATGTTGACAAAGAGAACATATGTAAACTATTATCACCATTGGTACCACTTAAGATAATATAAAATACAATTTTAATGAAAAAGAAATAAGCAATGACTATCAAACTGTCACACACTAGCTAAGGTAACGTGTGAAATTTAATATTTGAGTCGTTCAATATTAATTGCTGGCTGAATTCACATCTCTGAATCACACAACCGCATTTGTGAGTTCTCCGAAAAACCATATGATTTATTTATTTTAAAAAGTGTTATAAATTGATTAAATTAATTAGTATTTAAGAAATATTAATTATTAATGTTATTTGATGTTTTGGGTGTTGTAAATAATTATTTGGATGTGAATATAATATATATAGATATACACACATTTATTGATATATGATATTGACATACAATTGAACGGGTTTTAAATGTCAATAATTATTTAATGAAATTTATGATTTTTTTAATCCATAAATGGACCATGCATGGCTGGCATAGGGGAAGGAGAATCATCTAGGTATTAGATCTAAAGTTATATAAGATGTAACGGTCTGACTCTTCGACCCCCGAATATCGACACTAGTACATCCACGTTATTCACATGCTGAGCACCCAAGTGTCAGAAAGACAGAACATTAGGGTCAAAGAAAATAAAAGGAAATAGAACAAAAAAGAAGAACACAATATCAGAATCTCACATGCGGAATGATGGCATATAATACCTCAAAAGGTCTTTACCAAAAAGAAAACTTTGATATATATACAACCATCAGTGGAAACTAACCTATCATTAGCCTGGACAGTTATAACGACCTTACTCACAAATGTTGATAGGTATAAGTCAAGTAATGCAGTGGAAGATTAAGTACGGTAAGAAATCATCTAGCTCCTCTCCAAGAGCTCCAATGAACCACCGCTAAATTTAGAAATATACTCGAGCTGACCCAAGCATTATATGAAAATAACACATGGATCAATTTGGTAAACTAGCATGAGAAACTCAAATCATATGGATTGCTTTATTTATAAAACCCATCAAATGTAAAGGTTTCTTGTAAGGTCACGCCACTAATAAACACGGACGGGCTTTTATCTTTACGATAACCAAACCATTTCTATTATAAAATCCAGTGACAATATAATAATGTCTATGGTTTGAAATATAAATAATCACATAGATGTGATGCATGTGAGTATATATCACAACAATAATAAGTATACAATCACAACCGCTAAGGTGCATTCGCTAATTGTGTAGGATTCCACGGAGATGCCCTCAGTACTACGAGAACGATCCTCTTGCACAAGGATCAAAGATATCCTTCCGAGCATCGTATATCTCTAGATAAAATATACTATAGGAAAAACATAGCTGGTCCACGCCCGAACATGTGGCACCAGGTCACATCATTCTCGCATGCATATCTATAAGTATCACTATAATGGAGTGCCTGCACCCTTTAAGATAAACCCCATATGCTATGTCTCATATCTTTGGTTTCTATCATTACCGATGGTAAAGTCACGTTCAGCATCCTAGCACAGGAGTCACAACTCGAACAGATCTTGGAACCACTCATGCATTCCCATATCTCAATAGATCTTGGAATCATACATGGATCCCTCAACAGATCTCGAAATCACACATGGATTCCCATATCTCAAATGATCTCAGAATCACACATGGATTCCCATATCCTGAATAGATCACGAACAACTACATGTGTTCAAGCATCTCAAACAGATCTCGAATCCCCACATAAACTCTAGCATCTCGAACCAATTACGAACCTCATACAAAGCATATAACACGCATATGGTTTTGGAGTGGGTACGGTTTTAAGTCATCTCATATAAGTACACTCCCCCACTTACCGAGTGCTTATAAATCAATCGATGGATTTCCAGTAAACTCGACCCCGGTTTTGTAGGAAGTAAACAGACAATACATAAGAGCAGAAATCACCTCCTAACCATTTAAGTAGATGGATTTCCTTAACATTTGTCCTAAAAGAGCAAAACGAATTTATACTTATCATACAGCATCACTGAAGATAACTATACCATATAATTCTCGTGTTTCTTCTAGATATTTCCAGAGTTATATTTTGGTCAGTTCCAATAATAATGAGAATAATCGCATACGGGAAACTAAGTCATGTATGTTGTCCATAAGTAAGTAACACACAAAGCACGATCGAAACACACAAGCACGATTAAGTCATATAAACGGTTTCTAATTCCTTTTTTAAGTAATCTTCCTTTATTAATTAAAAACCACTTTTATTAGTAAAACTCATTTTTACTCAATAACTCTTTATAAATGAAACTCCACTTTATTAATTAAACTTCACTATTTAATTAAAACTTCCATATTCATTTCTACACACTCTAATACTTCTCAAAAGTATTCATATACTTATCTCAACCATATAAGTATATTCACAAATCAATTTCAAAGGGCTTAAGACAAATGTTACTCAAACATCGTCACTATAAACTCAAAACCATTTCGCTAATGATTATCTTTAAAACGTTCTTTTCAAAGATCTATTTACATTCATAAGTATAATTAAAATGGGTTAAAGATGAATGTTATTAAAAGATTGTCACAACAAACCCAAAACCAATTCATACTTGTTATTCTCTTTAAAATTACATTATTAAAGATCCAAGTATTTTCCAAACTCATGACAATATTTAACCACTTTAAAATATTATCCAACGGTTTAAAAACAAATGTTACTAAAACATTATTTATAATAAATCCTAAAACACTTTACTTAACCGTTATCTTTAAAACGTACTTTTCAAAGATCTAATCACTTTTCAAAAGTATAGTTAAATGGGTTAAAACAAATGTTGCACAAACACTGTTACTATATACCCAAAAATCACTTTTATACTTGCCATTAACTTGAAACTTTCATTTAAAGCTCTAAGTACACCTTCACTTATTAAACAAGGTAATATACCCTTTTAATCAATAATCTAAAACTCTTTTATAACCTTTTAAAAACACCAAACTTCCTTTAAAAAGATATATACATACGTATACTAATTTATTTATAAAACTAAAATATTTAATACAATACTATAAACCATTTGTAAGATATTATAATATATAAACTTTTATTTCTTAAATAAAATCTTTAACTAATTTTCTAAAACTATATATACTAAAAATATACTTTTAAAATACTTATACTATATTTTAAAACATTAATTTAAAAACCATAAAATACCTGTTTTATAATTTAAAACCGTTACTTTAGAAACCCATAAATGATTATTAGTAATATATTTAAACCTTTATATTTTTCTGATAATTACACTTACAGTACTTATTAAAATATGAAGAAGTCCTAGGATGTCATCCAAATTTAACTTTAAAATTTTCAACCACAGCGATTTCAAAGTGCATCCATAGTGACATATTCACTTCTAACATATACAACTTCTAATTCCAATTTCCACAAATGTCCAAACCAATTCCTCTACGTCAAACACACCAAAACGTGTGTATCCAATTATATATACATATATATTTCCATAATATATCATAGTTTATCCAATTTAACATATGTTAAATATTAAGGATTTCAAAGCACGTTTATAATGACTATATCACTTCAACTTTTATAACGCACTATCAAACATGTAAACAAGTAGTTTTAGCCATGACACATGTTATAGATGATCAAAGGAGATAATATACCCCATAACAATATTGTCACTTATTTTACAAAATAAGACAGGGTCCAAAAGTAATAACCTGCGTTGTTCGTTATACTGCATAAATTTTAATATAACAACAATTATGTATATGAAAATATACAATCAACTGGTGAGTAAACTCACTTAAGCCCTAAATAAATTCCAGACATAGACAATCCAGATATGAGCGCAACGACGAAGACGATGCCTCAATCGGACCTCGTACGCAAAAGTTACGAATTATATAAGGATTTGAATCATAAAATATAATTAATTAAGCTAATCAAATTGATTAACTTTTTAGTTTCCTTCCTCATCCCTTTCTTTCACCCATGTGCACACTGATACTCACACCCAAATACGTCACGCATGATTTCCAGTAACACGGAGCTATACTCTGCTAAATCCAATGCTACTGATTCTATTGATCTCCCTCCGCCCGCTCTACTCGCCGAATCCAACATCTCCAAGCTCGATCGCCTGGTTCAAGTTCCGATTGTATATGTACATGCCGATATATGATATTGATATGCATTTTAATATGATTTAAATAACATTGATTGCTAAACGAGTTTGAAGTTTCATTGCCCGATGCAGGCTTATGATATGGCCGGCCTAGGTAGAGAGGGGGAAGGCATTTGAATTATGGATCCAGATTTAAGAATTGATAAGGGAAGAAAGAGTAAAAGGAGGTGAATTTGCCTCCTCCACATTCTCTATTTAAAATCTACCAACCCCTTATTTGTTCTTCTTCTTGAACCCTCCTCTAGACCTGGTTAACTCATCTCTAGCCCTACCTCTATAGTAGAGTGTAGCCTAAACACATAGAGTGGCACCCTTACCATTGGGAAGCCCCGTGATGGATTCTTTCGGAATTTAGGAGATCCCTTCAAACTAGGTGCACTAAAGGGCTATTCGTTCGAGGTATGGATCTATGTTTTATAATTTATATTTAATTTTATGTACATTTATTGTCTCCTAAATTATCTAACTTTAAACCATATTAAAATATTTACGTTGATTGATATTTATGCTATTCGTTTGAACTATGTTCAAAATTAATTTTAAAAAAAAGTAATTTTGACTGAATCATTTAACATATTTATTTTATGATTTTAGACATTAAAATTCATTTTTAATCATTTCAAATCGTATTACTATTTTAAATCATATATATTTATGTATCTAGAATGTTTATAAATTAATTATTAAATAGTTTTGTTGCGGCTCTAAAAAAATCATTGTGCCAAATATAATTTTATTATAATATAATTATATTTATATTTGATTAATTTTTAAAAATTGTTTGTATTAATATATATAAATATATAATTTATATATTATTCTCTTTAAAAAATGGCGACAATCTCTAACCCTGGTAGCGTTAGATCTCAACAAACTAACGAAATCAGACAACCTAATCAAATTGATACAGACAAGGACAATGATGATTGGTAGTAGGTGAAGAGAAATGGGGAGGTGGCAAGGCAAGGGTTTAAGCAGATTAGCCGAGCTATGCTACTGCGGTAAAATCACAAGTATTTTCCAAAGTGGGGGCTAAAAGATGGGTTAAAGCTATTGAATGTAAGTCATAAATTGATGAGAATATAAAATATTATGAGAATGTTGTAGATAATGAAGGAGAATATGTGGCAATTAATGAGGAGGATTATGTAGAAGCGGGTAATATGTGGAGAAAATTAATTTACATCTAGCTTGATGGCAAAAGACCTTATTATATACATTTTAATGCTTACATCAATAGGGATGGAAACCAGAAGGGTAATGGAATATTTATGCCAGAAAAATAGATTTTAGTTAGTTAGATTTGAATTAGAAAAGAATTGTCAAAAAGTTCTGAACACTGGTCCTTGGTTTATGGATAACAAATTACTATCTGTTTGGAAAGGAAACAGAAATGGTAGTAGTTTGAATAATCTTGTGGCATGGGAAACTGTCTGCAAGTCTAAAGCTCAAGGTGGATTAGGAGCTGTTTCACTTGGTGAGTTAAACTGTGCACTATTATGCAAATGGCTTTGGAGATTGGTAGGGGTGAAAGACACTTTGTGGAAGCAATGGATGGAGTCAGCTTATTATAATGGACAATACACAGTGGGGATTTCTGTACATTCTCAAATATCAAGCTTCTGGAAAGCCATTTTGAAGTAGCAAGATATCTTCAATGTTGGACTTAAATGGAAGGTGGGAGATGGAAGAAAAATTCTCTTTTGGCATAGTAAATGGGTATGTGACATTGCTTTAAAAAATCTTTATCTGGATCTGTTTTTAATTTCCTCCAATCAAAATGCTAAGGTTGCTGATCTGTATTTACAAGGGGATAGTGAGTTTAAATGGAACTTGAGTTTTAATAGAATGCTTGAGGGAGATAGTCTCATTCAATATTTTAAGATTATTAATCTACTTGAGCAAGTTTCTCTTGAGAATAATCATGATGTTGCAGAATGGTTGTTAGACAGCAGAAAGAATTTCAAGGTGAGTTCTATGTACAAATTTCTGAACTTTGGTGGCAGGAAAATCAAATATCACAAGTCACTGTGGAAAGCTCATGCACCACCGAAGTTCAAAATGCACATGTGGCTGGCTATCAACAAAAAGTTAAATACTAAAATTCTTCTAAAACACAAGGGAATGGATTTTGATACAAAATGTGTTTTTTGCTGCTGTAAAGATGAAGATATTGATCATCTGTACTTTCAATGCCCTTTCACTTATCTTCTCTGGGTCAATTGCTTAAGCTGCCTGCATATCAGAGAGGTGCTTCACTTCTTTGATCAATTCTGGTACTGGGAGGAAGATAGAAATCTCATTTCTGGATCTGTTGATAGATGTCTTGCTGATCTACTTAATTTGAGTCTGTCTTGGGTTATATGGATCGAAAAAAATAATAGATGTTTCAAACAAACTTCTAAACCTTTTGAAATACTAATTAAAAATGCTATCTCTAATATTGCATTTTGGATAGGTGGTTCTTGCTTATATGGTCAGGAATGGAGGCTCATGTTGCCAGAACTGCAGAGGCGTGTCAAGGAAAGTCAAGATACCATTGGGAAAAGAGTGGCGAAAAGAAGAAGAGGTGGCGAAAATGATAACTGAAGCCTAGATCAGCTTAGACCAGCCTGCTTTCTTTCTTTTCTGCTTTTTGTTATGCCTGTATATTTTGTTAGGGGTGGCTGTGATATGTCTGGTAGTTGATATGTTGTATTTTGTTGTGTTGATGTTTGTTCTATGTTCTATGTTGGTAAACTGGGGTTTTTGCTGTGGTTGTATGTGATATAACTGCTGTACTGTTGTGATGATTATGATATTTATAGGCTGGGTTTTTCCCATCCTTTTTTGCCTCAAAAAATTACTATTTATAAAGAGATGGGAGGCAAATATAAGACTAGAACGAGAAATGTTGGAGACCCATCCAATATGGATCAGTATTATAAACCAACATTTGGTATTGTGGAGTGTAAGAGGCATAAACAAACTTGCTAGTCTAATTGGCAAACCGATAAAAATAGATGATGATACAAAATACATGAAGAAATTGAGATTTGCAAGAGTTTTGGTCAAGGTTACAACTAAATCTAACCTCCCTACTAAATTTAGGGCCAAAGATAATAGAGGAAAAGAATACCAACAGGAGGTGGAGTGTGAATTGGTTCCTCCAAAATGTAACAAATGTAATTGCTTTGGTCATAATGAATTGCAATGTGAAAAGAAAATTACACAGGAATGAGATTCTACTTCAAGCATTCACATAGATGATCATGTGCACAGTAGAAATGATGTGAGGATTGAGCTTTCAGCCATAACTTTTGTACAGCCTAGTCAAAAAATACCCACTGATAATATAAACAAAAGCACAACTAACCCTACCTTTATTAATATTACAAACTAAGTCACTGATTTAGATAGTCAAAATACAATTAATAGTCCAACACTTTTGGATATCCCTTGATAATCTGAACCAACGGGAGGAGAAGGACCATGAATTGGAATCCCCATAGATGGAGGTGCAGAAACTAAACCAACAATAGAAGATACCATCCCTTGAGGTATAGAATAAAAAGGTGCAGGAGGAAACATCTGAGAAAGACAAGACTGAAGAGGTATCTAAAACAATACAAGATCTTAAAAAGTTATATATCAAATTTGATACCAACGGTGAAGATACAAATAGTGAAGAGAATTGAGGACTTACACTAAACCAAACTAGGCCTACAAAAAATAGTTCAATAGCAAAGGTAGTAAGCAAGGACCAAAGAACATTGCTTCTAGGAACTTTAGAAGTAAAAAGGTACCACCCTCTATGTGACAATTATTTGCTGAAATGATAGAGGTCTAAATAATGATGAAAGACAACTAGTCTTATTTAATTTAAGAAATAAATATAACCACTATAATATGTACTTTGGAAAATAAAATGGGTGAAGAGAATATGCTTATGTCTAAAATCTCCTTGGGTCTTAACTGGAGTATGATTCATAATAATTCAGACATAAACAAGGGAAGAATTATAGTAGCATGATGTAGTGAAGTATGGAATTGCAATACTGTACCTATGGATGAACATCAAGTAATAATGAAAGCAAGTAATATTGGGGGCCTTCATATTATCATTACTTTCATATATGCTAGTAATCCACCGTCTGTTAGAACAAAACTCTAGAAGCAACTGATGAATCTAGACTCACAAATTCATAGTGCCTAGCTTACCATAGGTGACTATAATGTAGTGCTTAAAACAGAGGAAAAAGTAGGACCACTAAAAGAAAAGTTTGTTTTCTTAGCATAACCTTTTTGCTTGCTTGTCGTTAGTTACAAAAATAAAGTGGTAAATTATGAAACCTAAATGTTGTGAGCGCTGTGAGAAATTTAAGGCGCTAAATTTCTTTCCTTCCATCCATTTCTATTTCCTTCCACGTACCCCAAGTAAAGGAAATTTCCCAAATTTTAAATCCCCCTTAATTTTAAATCCCCGATTCAAGTTAATTACAAATCTTCCTCCTCCAAAATATATTTTCATCCCCCAGTTGTCTTCATCGCCGTTTGCAGTCATCTCCGTTCAATCGCCCCAACTACCCTCGTCTTCGTTGCAGTCGTCTCAGTGGAAGCAAATCGGCAGCCAATGGAAGAAAATCAGTAGCCAATGGAAGAATCTCTGTTGCAGTCGTCATTAATCCTAGTTCTCGATGTAGTCGATAGGCTCGTCATTGGAAGAAAATCGGTAGCCGATTGTTTCGGCGTAAGTTCAGCCTGTATTTTTTGTAATTAGCCGATTGTTTATCTACTTTTTTATATCTATATCTGTAACATTACTTTTTTTTATAAATGGTTAAACATGGTTTCTTGCAAAATTGAACTAGTTTTAATTGAGAAAAGTAGCATAATTAAAATAGAACTATCCTAGTATAACCGCACAACGGTGGGGAAACCGACCGTTGTGTTATTTGATATGAATGAAAAAAATATTTGTTAATTTTTTTTTCTTTATTAATAATTTGATGAAAAATTAAATGTATTTAAAAAAAAACTGAAAATAATTGAAAATGTGTAAAATCAATTATAATAAGGATTGTAAATGTAGGCCAACTTGATACTAAGAATCTGCTATCAATGTATTGATATGAACCACTTATAGACACACACACGTATATGTATCAAGAAGGATCAATATACTCTTGATTTTGAGCTTCTTTGTAGCTCTAACTTATTATTGAATTTGAAAAAAAAATAAAACAAATATAACCTAATTATATATCATCATTTGTGAATATTTAACTAGAAAAAAAATGAAAAATGCAAAAATTGATGTAATAAATAAATCTTAAATTATTGAACTACAGTGTTTAAATAAATTATCTAAAAGTATCATTATTATATAAAAAGCTAACATTGTTGAAGTAAAAATAAGAAAAAAAACTAACATTACTGAAAGAACTATTACAGATGTATGGTAAAACAAATACAAATACAATCTGAACCATACAATTCAAAAAATGTTGTGCAGTGCTGCAAAAACAAAACGACACTCAGCCTGTGAGCTCTCAGCTTACCATAGTGAAAACCATGTTTAAGAGCAATGTTAAGGACACCCAAAATTACAGAAGAATATAATAATTTATTTCTAGATCAAAGGTGTATAAAATTAGTTATAGGTCCACTTAAATTCATAAAAGAAAAATAGCTAGTACCCTAGATGTATGAAAACATACCTTAAACTTATATCAAATAAAACTCGTAGTATGCAAATGAGTTAATTGGTTCTTTTTTTACTCAAAGAATGGTCCCCTTAGCGAGCAGAGCAATCAAAATTTTATTAAATTAATAAACTATGAACCATCAAAAAGTCTAATTGGTGACATTACAATTGTTGATAAAAATGATTTAAAGCATAAGATCAGCATCTAGATGATCTATACAATATAGAAACATACTATAGTCTATTATATAACAAGCCACATTACTACTGTCCACATATATGTACACAGGTAGACCCGTCAAACGGGTCGGATCGGATCATAAATTGTTCGGGTAGAATTTGACCCGACTGATTTGAGGCATAAACAAACCTGACTCGTTTGACCCGTTTAATAAACAGGTCAACCCAACCAGACCCATTTAATAAAAGGGTCAACCTGATCCGACCCATTTAACAAAAACTTCATTGTAAACAACAAAACCACACCAAAAACATCATTTTCTCTTCTCCATGCACCTTCATGTTCTTGTTCAAAATGCTACTTTTGTAACACAAGAACAGATTCTTCTTTCATGTCCTTATATGTGTGTTTAGTTACAGAACTATGAACGTTCTTTGTAGTATTTTGTTTCAGTGAACGTAAACAAAATTTTAATGTCATAATGGTGGACCTTTCTCATAGCGTGGTTTCTTTCAGACAGAAATAAGAGCACTTGCACTGTTGCAAAAAATCTGAATTCAAGCGGATAAGAGTAAATTTGTCCTTTTCTCTTTATACATACACATTGCTTGTTTGTGTCTGTAGGGTTTAATATGGCAAAATTTATTCTTGTTTCCTTTTAGAGTCCCTTTAGAAACAACTTTGCTAACAGCTGCTGAAATGTACTGTTGGTTTGTAATTTGAAGTAGTTTTTAGTGAATTTTTAAAAGTAAAAGTACATGGATAGATGAGTAGAAATTTCGATAATCAGTAGTAAAGGACAAAATATGTTAAATACAAGTGACTTTGGAACTTGCTACTTAAAAAAAAGTTGTTTCTAAAATCTTAAATTTACAATTATTATAAGCTATTTTTCCTACATATGGTCTCTTTGCCAAACTCCCTGTTAATCTGTTAATCTATTAACATCTATAGAAAATAATAATATTTGTTAATCCCGCAAAATCACAAAAACTATATTAAAAAAAATGGATACCTTTCAAATAAAAACCCTTCTTCTCAAACCGGCTAATGATCTCTCCTACCTCATAAATATAAATTTATTGGCTCGTTTGTACCAGAGTAATGTTTATATTATGACCAACCATGCTTCTTTTTGAGTCTTTTTGCTTAAATATGTGTGTACAAATAGTGTACATATGTGTGTACAAATAGTGTATATCTGTCCATATTGTGTGCAATAGTGTGTGCCAAAATGTACATAACTATTTGTATTTAGATAGTTTGTCAATATGCACCGTTTTATATTTAATGTAATTATACATTTGCATATATCTCAAAATAGTCAAAAGTCAGACACTTTTTATCAATTATAGGACCATGCACTCATATGCTAACACATGCTATCATTAATTGCATAACAAGCGTTACCTTGCCAAACACTTACCCATGCATTCATAATTAAAGAACTTAAAGTATCAGACAAATGACCAAGTCTCATATAGCAATTGAAGACAACAAGAGTAGACATGACTCATAAAACAAAAGAAGGCAATCCAATATATGTATTTATATCACAGTCTGGCTATCCATAGTTAATAAATAAACTTATATATTTATATATAGACTTTATTAATGAAAATCTAGTGTTTAAAGATTAGCAAACCATGAAATTCACTCAAGAAAGAACAATATATGCAATACCTGTAGCTTATATCTCAAACAGTCAATTAAATAAAGTGGTGAAACTTGTTTAACTGGTTAATACAAAACATTACTTCTATTATCTATAAAGAAAAATCCTGGGCAGAAATCAACTTTTTTTAAACTGACCAAACAATTTGTATTGCAGTAAGTAACCCACAAGATTAAATATGGTTAATTTAAAAAATAATTCCTCGTGTGATTTAAAATCCTACAGAAGTTCAAAATATGGAATTAACGTTTCTACTTGCTTGCTTTAGAAGATTTTGATGGGCTGGCAACTATATGGATGAATAATTCGACAAATGCGAGAACTGAAACAAGAGATCCATACTTGGCCAATAGCCTCTTTGCCCATTCAAATTTCTTTTCTGGTGGTCTTTCAGCCAGAATATATAGTAGTTGAATGTGTTGATAGTGCTTCCTAAAACATAAATCAACATCGTTAGCACAAATCACAATGATTCCTAGCATATTGGCCTATAACACCAAAGGAAGAAAAAAAAATAAAGAAGAAAAGGAAAAATAACTGTTAATACTCTAAATCGTAACTCTGTCTATAATTATCCAACTTTCTTAATATCTATCCCTAAATCATAACTCTGTCTATAATTCAACCCCAAAAAAACCAAGTTTAACCCTACAACTAAATTTACACCAGTTGCTTTGATATTTGCGTCACCATTAGCTGCTACAATTTAGTGTTCAACTTACTTTGATATTAGTTGCTTTGATATTTGCCGATCAACGTACTGGCATGCTAACTGAGAAGAGAGGGCTGGCAGGCGAGAACAATTTGAATGTAGATCACGCTAAACCTGGAGACTGGGAGTGATCCATTGAGTTAAATTATATTGAATAATATGATTAAAAATTGCGTTGCGCTTCACCATGGTGAATGTTTTCTGTATAAAGTCATCCATCATGACTATAGAGTTTGTCAAAAGCACTACATTATGTCTAAATTTTGTTCGCATGAGTACCGCAGACGAATATGCAGTGGAGGCACAAAACTTCATACGTGACCGAAAAAAAGTTGAAACTGAAACAGTAATAAACAATCTCAAAATATAATTACCAAAAATAACATATCTACACATATCCATTACTAGCGGGTAAACTAAAACTTAATCAATTATATAATTTGAAAATTGAAGTCGACTAAAATGAAGTTCCTGCTTTGGTTGGGTTTCAATATGTGTTTTCTTGTACAATTGGAAACCATATGATATTAAAATGAATATAGAGAGGCCTGTAATTCAGCTGATACAGGAATGTATTAGTAAATTAAATTGAAACAGTCCTAAGTTTCTTACTACCATAATAGCTATAATTTTCTTTACTTATAGATGAAATAATAGCTTATCAAATTGAGAAACCTACAAGTACACAAATGATGCAATAAATGAAAATTCAATAGTAGGACAGTTGACTTTAAGAAATGCAAATTTTGCATTTTTTTAAAACTACTGTATAAAGACGGACCACTATTTGATGAATTCATGAAAGAAATTAATGTGAAATATCGACATTATCAAATCTAGAAATGCCCTATTTTATCGTTTCTATCATGGTGGTATAAATTATACATGAATATATGCAGTTAATCTTTGATGTATAACTGAACATAATGGTGCAGTTGAAAATAAAAGTTAAATAACTGAATGTACAGTGTTGCATTCACATAGCAGTCGAGGTAAAGCGTTTAACTATGGCATCAACACTCCATTGTCCATGCTCTAGGGTGAAGCCATTACTAGTGGGTAAACAGAGGCTAGCAACTGAGACTTAAGCTGCAGAATACAAGGCATATGTAGACAATATGCGCAAGAAATGTGCATAGCTTAAAGATTATACATATATACATTTGAACGAATACTTGAAAATAGTAGAGAAATGATCCTGTAGCTGAAAAGAAGCCAAAGCACAACTAATGTCATTCTACATGATGTTCAATTTTTGTTACCAGAGAACTTTACAGAGTAGGGGTCTTCGCTGATGATAGTTCAGGGAACTCTTTGGAGATTTCTAATGCTGATGAATATGATTATGGGTGGACGAAATACTCTAATATGTTTTTGTATCTAGTTGCATGTAACCAGATATATGAATTCAATGAAGTAACTCCCCGGTTTTTACTAATGGAATTATTAGTTTAAGGCTATATATGAGGGATTCTAGTATGTTAGCCTTATCTGTTTTTTTCTAAAAGAGTAGAGACGCTGCTAGCACCACATATTCTCAGTTCTTACAAAATCAAATAATAACATCGGTATTTCACGAACAAAAAAGAACAGAAAAACAACTTACTTGGAAAGGCCAGACATGTGGATGTTGCACAGTAAGGAAAATCTCTCTAATTTTTGCCAGACCCTTTTCATACTCCTAGAAACCTTGGAAAAAATTGATAAAAATCAGTGAACTAAATAAGGAAAATCGCCCAATAATAAAAAATAACCGAAATTTACCTTAAGATCCAGGGGATCGCCACGCTTAAAATAAACTTTGACAAGTACGAAGCCTTTATCGTGCTTGCATAAAATTGATTTGAAGAATCGGCCGCG
The DNA here is from genome assembly GCA_030737815.1 of Allium fistulosum. Classification (NCBI taxonomy): domain Eukaryota; kingdom Viridiplantae; phylum Streptophyta; class Magnoliopsida; order Asparagales; family Amaryllidaceae; genus Allium; species Allium fistulosum. The sequence goes on from CM060906.1 coordinate 407,863,242, forward strand.
ATCCAATACTTCTTTAAATACGAGATTATACGAAGAGGGCAAATCATGGAGATGGTACTCTGATGCTGAAGCTTGAGTTGTTCTAGTTATCTTGTTGCCCATTGATTTGATAAAAGATATTTGAATGAATACTTGAAAATAGTAGTTTATTCATGCCGAACACCTAGGGGAGACTCGAGAGGAGGAGCGTGGTCGAACAATCTCTGGCGGGGGGTAAAAGTCGAAGTGGATGCTGGACTAGGGTTTCATTTTGCTTTAAGGAGAAATTGTTGGAGATCTCAGATAAGAACAGAAAGAATGGAAGGAGAATAGGACTAGAGGATAAGATTTGAGGGAGAAGTAGACGGAAAAAGGAACGAAACATGGGCAAAGTTTTTTTGACTTCAGGAAAATTGATTTTGCCTAGTAGAAGTAGGCAAACCTCCCTACGGTCGGTTTGACTAGTAAAGTTTACCAAGTAATCTTGAATTATTTTATTTTATGTTTTCAAACTTAGAAAATATTCAGTTTAAGTAGCTTAGTAAAAAATAGAGCTATTCAAGTAAAGTTAATTCTGTTGATAATAATTAGGAAAAGTTAAGAAATTTGAAAAGCATATTCACTACTGTCTCATAACCAAGCCTACAATAGTCAGCTTGCACCAAAAAATTCATACTTGGGTGTTTTTATATATGCGCACGCATACAGTTAAGTGATTTACTTAATATTTTTGTCTAAATTGTCATTTATGAAAAGCATATAAGGAAGCCAATCGTAATGCAGCTGTTTTTGTTTATGTGTAGTCACAGGTAATAGTTTGCTTCTGTGCTAAAATTGTTTTGTGTCAATTTGTTAAACCAAGTCATATAACAGTTTTGTGTCCATTTTTTTCTCCCAACATATTGTTTACTCGATATGAAAAATAGAAATAGGATTTATTTTTCTCCATATATTTTATTCTGATTACTCCATGTATTTCAAGTTTCTGAGAATCCAAACTTAAGTTAGTGTGCATTGGATGAGTAAACGCAATCTATTATCAACAAATTCTGTTTGACATAAAACGGCTTCATGTGTTAATGGTTTGAAAGTGCAAAATCTACTTATTTTGATAGCTTGTACATTCAACTATTTTTAGCTACATTTTCTTTGTTACTGAAGTGGCATTACATGGTAATACTACAACTAGGTTGTACATATCATGTTGTATGTCAATATATGTTCAAAAGTTCAGATCTCCCTACTAAGTTTCAAATTAGTGCGTTGTTTTCATATTTCTAAACAACAGAAATTAGTGATGAAGTCAATCATAGATTTAGAGATTTCTTTGTACTCCACATTATATGCCCTTCTTGTTAAATTATATGATAACTATATGTCAAATCGAACATGAAAGTTTCAGCTGTGCAGTGGTGAATCGGACGTGTTGTTTAGATTTTTACAAAGTGAAAGATGTGTCTATTTGAAAGAGAATTGCGCATCAGTGCAATCAGATGATTTTTTTCTTTAACTGATATGAATGGTATAATGCAAACAAACCCTTACTATGTTAACAAAGCTTGCATTGAAAATTTCAGTTCAATACTAGCTTCTAGCAGTCCTTATAAACCTGTCCTTCCCCCTTATTCACTATGACACTGCCTACCCCCTCTGACCACCAAGCCTCCAACCTTATTACCCTCGTAACTGATGAGGAAATGAAACCAGCATTATTCTCTTTAAATTCAGATACTTGTGGTGGGCCGGATGGTTTCAACTTCATAATTTTCGAGCATTGTTGGGATATTGTTGCCAGTAATGTTATTTGTGCTATAAAATATTTTTTTAGGACTAACAATCTTCTAGGGCTTTGAATACCACTAACATTGCCTTGATTCCCAAAAATTGATAGCGCATCAGCTGTTTCCCATTTTAGACTCGTTTCTTGTGCTAATGTAGTGCACAAATGCATCTCCAAAGTATTAGCAATTAGGTACAATCTGTCATACACTCTATTGTTTCCCAAAATCAAATTAGTTTTATATTGCATTTATCAAATCTTTTTCCTTTTATATCATTTAGAAAAATCATGCTCCATATAGAAACAAAAAATGAATACAAAACATCATTAAATAGTTGTTCATAAGCTTACATGCTCCTAGAGTTGGTATAAGAGAAACCACTTTGAAGATAATACAGTGTATATAGATAATACATTGTAATTGTACATGATAATTTGGTGCTGTCCATAGTGTCAGTCTTTGCTAAAGTATCAAAATAAAATATTTTTGCTATAACAATGCAACAGAAAATAAAATTTCTAGTTAGAAATAAAAAGAACAGCTCTTTTTAAATTTACTGTCCTGACCATGGTTTTTGTGGTCCTTTAGAACTGAGGATGTAGTGCAGAATTTACAGGTGGGTTGTGGTGTTTGTTACCACTTGTATTATATAGAACGACTATCTTTGTAGATGATAAAGAGTATAAATGCATGAATTTCATGTGGAAGTATATACATATTTGACCAAAATAGTAATATAGCCGATTTAAGGATTGAAACATAAATGTAAACTCTACGAGTAAAAAAAAGAGTGATGTAAATAAAGCTTATTTCCTACTTCAGTTCAACCTGTATCCGCACATATAATGGTGTTTGCTCCATTTACCCAATCTTACACACGCATGCACACACATATATATGTATATGTATATGTATGTATGTATGTATGTATGTATACGTATGTATGTATGTATGTTGGTTCGGGGTGTCTGTGTGTATAATGTTTTTTTTTCTTTTTAAATGGATGCAATGAAGTACATATTGGGATTCATTTTGCATCACTCCATCCATTTTTTATAATAACAAAAGTGATAGTTGTTTTCTATCATCTTTTCTTCTTGATCTCTCTATCTTCCATAACCTCAAAATAATTTTGTTGGACTATCATATCTTTTATATTTGGGTCACATACTATAGGATTTTAATTGACATAATTTAGTTAGACTATCGTGCCTTTTATATTTCCATTTTTGCTTTGTGCGTTGTTTATGGCTTCTTCTTACCGAGGGGGAGATGCATTTTTTCATGTTGAGTGGGATTTCATCTTCGGTGGGTTTTAAACACTCAACCCAGAAAATAAACTACTCAAAAATACTGCACAAATTTTCAACCTTGAAAACTTAAATTCCAAAAAACAAATTTGCTTTTGTGGTTGGTTTCGGGTCATGGTTTTTCGGATTATGGTTGTGGGTTGATTGAGGAGATTTTGGTGAGGTTGCAGATTTGGTAGAGGAAGGTATTTGGGTCGCGGTTGTTTGATTGGTGGTCGGGTTTGCTGAGGGTGTTTGCTATTTTTGGATTGGTGGTTATGGTGATTGCTACTAGAGATGGAGACGTATTTGGTTGTGTTTGTGTTGCTGTGAGGTTTGGATTTTTTTCAAAGGGAAGGAAGTAGTTCGGGTTGTGTTGCTGAATGAGGGTGAGGTTAGTTGGTTGGGTTTTGGACGAGGCGTTTAGTTGCGGGTCGGTGGAGATTGGTCAAGTTTGGTGATGCTTTGATTCGGTCATTTCAAGCTGCGGTTGAAGTGTTTTTTGTAGTGGCTTGTAGATGTGGCTGAACTTGCAGTGGTTGAAGGTAGTTGTGATGGTGCGTGAGGGTGATTGATGAGGTGTATATGCTAAAGTGGTGTATATGAAAAAAAGATAGAGAAAGTTTTTTGGTGAAGAGAGATGCTAGTGTTGAAGTCAGTGGGTGGTGATTGATGAAACTTGCAGTTTTGCTAGAGTTACAAGTGTTTTGCTCAGAGCTTCATGTTGTAGTGTTTGACTTAGGTTGTGGTTCGGTTTGCGGTAGCAGAGGAGAGATGATCGTGGTGGCAGGTTGGTAAACAGCGAATGTTGGTTTTGTTTGTGAGGAAGACTGTTTTGTTTGTGAGGAAGTGGTTGTGGTTTGAGGTTGCAGTTTATCCGATGATGCAGGATAAATGTTGCAGTGATTTGGGAGGGTAGCGGTGAGGAACAGTGAATGAATAGGGTTGCGAATTAGGGTAGAGGTGATGTTGATGGAGTCTGTGTTTCAAGTAGTAGGTGGACTTGTGGTTCTTGTTGCAGTTCTTGAGTGGCAAAGGAAGTGTGAATGTTAATGATGTTTTTTTTTGGTTAACTAGTTCGTAATATGTATTGTCACAAATGGTTTGAGGGTTTCCATATGTTTTAAGGCGCAAAGTTACAAACATAACTAACGAAGAATTTGGGTGTGAATCAATGTTAGAATGAAGAAAAAAAATAGAAATTTGATCTTTGTTTATAGATTCAAAACATATTGATATATTTTAAAGAATTATTATCATTAATGTGTAGTGTAGATTTGGTTGTTTTCTAGAAGAAAAGAAAATAAAAAAATCACTATAGAGTACACATCTTTATTAAACAATATTCCATTAATGCTACTACAATAGTTCGATAATTTTGGACTAAGGAGGTATTTTTTATTGCACATAGATAGCCCTTTAATGAATAGATTATCCTTTACGTGTATGTTTGTCCCTGCTTGTAAGCATACCCAGTGGTTACAGTACGGTAATTTCTCTAACTATGTAAAGAAGAATTTGGAGCGTATGAAATTTGTAAAAGATTTAAAGTAAAATATTTGTTTCTTTGGGTTTTTATGTACTCGACTTGCCACATGAACATCATTTACCGATGAATAACTTGCCAGACAAACAGCAAAGGATTAGATCATGGAACTCTAGTTACACACTTGCCTGCACTTGGATTATTTCCCTACACCATATGTTAGCCTTTTTTTGTTTATTATTTTTAATAGAAGGTGCAACCGTTAAATATTGTTGAAAATCAGACATTTAAGTGTCTCATCTCCCGACTTGCATGATGTATAAATTGCAAAATTTGTTGAAGAACCATTTCATGTTATTTTCTTAACGTCTTATTTACTTTATGTGCTCTGAAGTATGAAATCTGCTATTGATAATTTCAGATTGTCAGGCATGTGATTGAGTAGTCCTCGATGAATAATGTGCTGTCCTCTGGTTACAATCAAGTATACTATATGCCATGAAGTGCTCATTCTCTCTATCTCTTGCATTATTTTCATTCAAATATCAATCGAGTTTAGATGAATATCCAAATTTTAGTATGCGATCTCTGTACTGATGCAGCTGATTCTTCTTTGAAAACAAACATTATCTTAAGTCTTAACATTTGTGTGGTTGCTGTAATGTTTTTTTTATATGTAGCCAAACTCATATGTTTGTTGAAACTTAATACAAGATATAGGTTTTGATCCAAAGATTTATTCAAGTGTTAAGTCCGAGATGTTCCTTCCAATTATAGGAACCTACAAGTTTATTAACTACACAATACAAAACATGAACCATATTTGTGAAGAAGCGTGTGAAATTCACTTTACCTATAATTTTTTATATCTTTTTACGAGTGTTATTAACTACACAATACAACACAAATGCAGTATTACATAATTTCTTAAGTAAAGCTTTCAGTGCAAGTTTACCTTTAGACAGTCAAGATTTAGATGTTTTCTATTATACATTATTGATGCCATCTACAAATTCTTGTAACGTGAGCTGCTTTATTTTCAATACTAGGCATCACAAGTTACTATGCAGATTTCTACATTTCTTCTTTGTATTTGACTGTCTGCACCCTATCTGCACTTTTTATCCCTGTCATTATCCAATTCTACTCCATTTTCTTTTTTACCTCATTATTTTTTCCTTGTATAACCAGTTGACTAAAATTTATACTCTTGGGTTGAACTTTGGTTTGATGATCCTTTACACAATTCAACAGTGGACACATATGCTGATAATAATAATCCAAAGAATATTGGATTTTTGTTTCACTAAAGATAAGTTTTAACAACGAGTTATGTGAACAAAGACCCTTAAGAGTCAAAAAGTAAATCATAAAGCATACCTGGTTTAACATTTTATTAAATGCATTTACCATATGTCTTTTAAAAGGTATAAATCCTAGTTATGCACCTTATTGAACACTACAATTCATTTTAATTTTTTGAAAATCAAATAAAAGATTGGGAGTGATTAAATTTTTTGAAAGTTCATAAGGATTTGCAGGGAGATTATAAGATGAAGAGAATAGTTTACCTTTTTTATTATTCTAACTTTTTATATAGTCAAGGTTAGTATATAAATATGGATATGTATATGGATCCTAATATCAGCACGTTTACCAAAAAATCAGTAGAACGGTCTGTCCATAGACAAATGTTGAACCTGGTACATCACATATCATTCCAATAGCTGGTATGGTTTTCCGTTCCTACTTAATTTCCATGATCTATATGTTCTATAGTCAGCTTCCGGATAAATATTCGCATAGATATAAATATTAGCAGCCTCAAGATTAAAAAGTCATTTGTCCTTAAAGCTATTTTCTATCCGTTTAAATGCAGAAATATATTTAAGATTTTTGATTAAAAAGTCATTTATCCCTAAAGCTATCTTTTGTCCATCTAATTCTATTTGTTTCTCATTGTAAAAGCACTATAAAAAAGTGAAAGAAGACACAATAATAACTCTATTTGTTTCACCAAAATTAACATACTCATATCTCCTACAAAAACAGTGAAAGTAACTTTGGAAAAACTTGGGCGGACTCAACAATAATCTATAATCTGTTTATGCTGCTTGATTATATTTAGTGCTGTAAGGCAAATGAGACTGGTCATCTTCCTTCTGCATTTTTTGTGACTATGTTTGCACTTGTATTAGCAGCCCTTTTATTTAATGTGTTTAAACAAAATGTGTTCATAATAACTTTGTTTGCACTTTATTATGAGAAGAATTGAAATTTAAATGTTGTTTTTATTTTACTTGCTGGAACAATGCCAGGTTAATATCTGATAGCCTGGGAGTATCCAAAATCTTTTAGACTTTTGGCACTGGAAATCTTTGCTGCGAATTTTTGGTATGACTTTTTGACTCTTTTGTGCATCTCGTCGTTCAATTTAGATTATAAATCATAGTTTTCATGATGTGTATAAATTTCATTAGTTGGTTTAACATGAATTGGCACTGGCAGTTGGTTCCATCAATTTGTCATGATGTGTATATTTGGCACTGGCCAAAATGTTTGGCTTTTAGCACTGCCAATCATGTTGCTTGATTAAACCATTGGAACTTCTCATCAATTGGTTTCACATCCTCTTTGTGCTTTGCTACTCAATTTTATTTATATCTCATTTTGCTTTAGAAAAGGATCATCATGACTAGGTTGAGCAAATACATATGTTAGACATGTTTGGTTAAAAATGCTAGGTAATCTAATTGTTACTTAAACACACTTATTGTTTGGAGTTATTTTCAGTTTGTGTAGAAATTTAAATATAAGCCAGGAGGATTCTGTTGTGTAAATGTGCACATATGTCAAACATTTTTGGTTAAAAAATCTAGGTAATTTCATTGATATTTCTTCATTTAAATGGATCTAGCCTTCTAAAAATTCATTAAGTTTCAAAAATCTTATAACAAGTTCTTAGTTATCTTTTAACATTAAACTATAAAAATGGTTTTTTATTGGGCAAATACATGCATGTTATATCTGAATCAAATTTGTAATCCTAGTGTTTTTGACATTGGTTAAGCATTGAATTTCTTCAAGGATTTAAAAGCCCATAAGGACTAGTAGCATTTATTAATCTTGGAAGCTATTACTATGTATTACTTGATAAAAATAAAAGCTATTGTTTGTGGAAGAGATTGCATGACTTAACTAGAAAATTTGCAGTTTAATTTAACATTTTAGACTCTGTGCAAAGAATCCGATATGTTTTCACACAAAACTTACAATGATGTTTTATATGGAGAAAGAAAAGTTTCAAATTCGTTCTTTCACATGTTTGTTTCACAAAGCTTAAAATAACTTGAGAACTAGCTACTTAATGTTTCAATATTTTAATTCTAATCAAGTACGTATAACTAAAGAACTTTTACTTTGTAGGCAAATAGATATATTTGATGCAAAAAAGTAGCAACTTGCCACAACAAGTTATGGATTCGAAGTTGCTTTTGATGCCATAACTATATTTTGGTTTGTATGCTTGTATGTATTACAACTATTGGTCACTAGTTGCTACTTGTTCTACATTGTGAAATATTATGGACTCATTATCTTTTTTTTTTTGGAAATAGGTACTTTTATTAACAACAGAGAAAAAAACATATATTTCCATGATATGCCTCATTAAAACCTTGTGATCCCCCTAACCTAGACGGGTGCCTTACAAGGAAAAAGAGTACATATCACTTCCATATATTAACATTACAAAATCATGTCTATAGGAAACAAGGAGTTGAAAAGATGGAGGAGTAAACAAACACAGAAACGCACTCAAAAACACCCTTAAATGCTCCTTGATCTATAGACACGGATATACATCTAGAAAAACAAAAATAACCAGACAAGGTAAACCGCCGAGAGGCCTACACGTGTCTTAAACCAACAACTCCATCATAAATGAAGCACAAAAAAATATCTCCAGGAAGCAGAATCGACCATGAAAAGCGAGAACCAACAACTAGACCAGAACAAAAATGGATCTAAGAGCGATCCAAAAGCGACAACCTGCATCCAGAACTAGAGACTTCAGGGAATAGCAAAAGCAAGGAAAATAGGATCGAAGGCAGGCAAGAACCAGAGGAGATCAAGAAATAATCAAGGAGGATGTTGATGAATATCGAAGCTCATATTAGCTAAGATAAGTCTCGTCTCTAAATTCGTAACTTGATTTTGCACAATATACTTTAAAAGAATTTTAATATCTTGAAGCAAGAGGTTAGATCTGACAGATTCCGGCATCTCGATGCCTCTAAAAATTTTGTTGCTCCTTTCGCACCATATATTCCAAATGAGGGAAGTGAGAGTTAAATTGGTAATTTGTCTGATCGTAATGTCCTTACCCTGTCTTTGTCTAATGCATTCCAGGATTTGATTAATGTTGCAATTATTATTACAAACAATGTTAATTTTCTGCAAGATATTGTTCAGTAATCTTCTCGAGTAAGGGCAGTTGAAAAAAAGACGATCCCTGTCTTCTACATGGTTAGAACAAAGCGAACAATGTTGATCGATATTAGAGTTCCATCTGCTAACTCTCTCTTTAGTGTTTAATTTATTTTGTATGGCCATTAGCGAGCAAATAGACATTTTAGGCGCACACCCTTTATCCCATATAATTTTGGACCAGAAGTGTTCTGTGTACTTGTTTCTGACATGGTACCATGCTGATTTCATAGAGCATTTATTATTACTGTTCGGAGTCCATACCCAATAGTCTTTTTCTTTTTGAGCTTGAATATTAACATTGTAAATTATATTATGAAGATGAGAAGGAATATTGTCCATGCTTTGTTTCCAGTTGTTATTAGAAATTAGCACAGATACAGTAGTATTCTGCTCATTTACCACATCTATGGCATCTCTACCCACTGTATTAAGTAATGTTGCTCCATTGATCCAGTGGTCGAACCATAGATTTGTGGTTTCACCATTAACAATATTCCTATTAATAAGACCATTGCACCACTGTCTAGCACGAAGTAATGTTTTCCAAATGAAGGAGGCAGTTGGATTCAAAGTAGCAGACCAAAAATTATCTTTTTTATTGTATTTATTTTTGGTCCATTTAGCCCATATCGATTCACCATTAATAAATTTCCACAATAGGTTAACAGCCACTGCTTTAGATAAGTCTTCAATTTTTCTTATACCAAAGCCTCCTTCTTCCTTAGTTTTACACACATCTTCCCAGCTCATTTTGTGATTTTTTGAGTTCCACAAAAAGTTAGCACATAATGAGTTTATTCTTTGAATAACAGTTACTGGAAATTGTGAAAACTTCAGCCAAAACTGAATCATAGGATGAATAACAGTTTTTATTAATTCAGCTCTACCACTTATATTTAGCATCTTACTATGCCAATGGCCAAATTTTTTATTTACTTTGTCTATCAGTAATCCAAAATCCCTTGCTCTTAATTTATTATTCGATAAAGGGATGCCCAGATAAATTATTGGTAAGCTGCCAATACTCAGGTTTAAAATGCTAGCAATATGATTCTTGTTTGTGGCTCCTTTACTAAGAAATAATGAAGATTTATTGCTATTTAATTCCAAACCTGCAATACTATTCAAGTCTTGAAATATATGTTTGATACACTCGGCATTGTGAATAGAAGCTTTGGTTATGACCAGAATGTCATTTGCATATATCAAGTGAGTAATCATCGGTTTTGTTGGGTATATGGGCTTAATATTACCTTTGACAAATTCCATGTCGAATTTAATAGTCATTAGTTCCATAGCAATGGCAAATAGGTATGGAGAAAGGGGGTCACCTTGCCGAAGGCCTCTCGAACTGTTAATGAACCCATATGGTGTGCCTTCAACAAGAACCGAGAAAGTTGGGGTAGAAATACATTCATAGATTAGATCTACAAACTTAGAGGGAAAATTCATCGATTTCAGCATATGATGAATAAATTCTCTGTTGATTTTATCATACGCCTTATGTAAATCAATTTTCAGACATAGATTGTTAGAATTTTTTCTGTTAAAACTTCTATTCATTTCGTAAGCCATAAGGGAGTTTTCTGTGATTACTCTTCCTGGAATAAAAGCATTCTGGTTATAAGAGATAAGAGAGTCCAAATAACTTTTCATACGATTACAAAGAAGATTTGCAAGGATTTTATACAATACATTGCATAAAGAGATCGGTCTGAAGTCAGTCATATCTGTAGCATTTGGTTTTTTTGGGATAAGACATATAAATGTATGATTTATTTCTTTAATAATCTTCCCAGTGTTAAAAATACCATTCATAGCATTGCATATATCATATTTGATTTGATCCCAGTGGAGTTTGTAGAATTTTGAATTTATGCCATCTGGTCCAGGTGAACTATTGTCATTAATTTGAAAAATAGCATTTTTCACTTCTTCAAGAATAAAGGGTCTGCATAGGTTTCTTTTTGCATTATCTGACAGAACTTTCTTGCAAGTTATGTCTGGAAATTGAGAAGTATTATTCGGCGTAGAAAAAAGATCTGAAAAATAGTTTATGGCTGAAAGAGCAATATTTTCTGATGCTGATGACCAATACCCATTGTCATTTAGAATAAGATTAGTTCTCCTGCTAGGTTTTGATTTGGACTCATTATCTGTTTTGATGTAAGAATATTACGTGTGTTTATTATGTAATGTTACATATTGATTATCAGATGTGTGATTAATATAATATGTTGATTATAAAATATGATTAATATAATATATGTTCATTATGAAATGTATATGTTTATATAAAACTGTGGTATATACAAATTGTGGCTGTGTATAGAACCGTAATCTGCTATATATTGATTAGCAACTGGACAAAATACGACGGCGTTTATAAAACACCGTGAAAGTATTTACCAGCATTTTCAAATTGTTGTTAAAAGTTTCAATAGTGTTTTAAAAACGCCGTAGAAACATTCAATAGTGTTTTACAAATTTTATTAAAAGGTTAAGCTTTTATAGCAAGACAATAAGCTGCTATAAAATAGCATCGAAGCATTGCAAAAAAGGCTATAAATAAATAGCACAGCAACAATAGAAACGCTTTAAAAAGAAGCCATAGCAATGAAAAGAACGATCTAAAAAGTTATTACACCATAGTATAACTGCTATTAAATATATTTCTTAGGGAAAACGAACGCTAAGAAAAGTAATTTTGGTCATCAACACAAACGCTATAAAATGTATTAATGACATCAATTAAATGCTATAAATACATGCATTCTATAGCGTTTTATGTACTGCTCGGTATATTTTTGATCTATAATGACATGTTCATATACAACGTAGTTAAAAACGCTATTTAAGGATTTTATAGCATTTTTGAAACGCTGTTATAGGTCCAATTTATTGTGGTGGACCCACATTGAAAGTATCCTAACCAGTAGAATTCAATGATTGTGTAATTGTTGCAGGACTCATAGAGGTGTTTTGTATAGTGGTGAAATATATATGGAGAAGTGGAGAAGTGAAGAAGCTAAGGAAATCACATGCAAGTTAGACATGGTACTAGTTAACGCAAATACAATTAATTTATTCCCCACAATGAAAGTCGTTATTCTCCCCAGTTCTTCAAGTGACTACTCCCCGCTATTAATAGAGCTAATTTGTATCGATCAAGAAAATAAAAAAAACAATCAAGTATGTTAATTTCTGGCCTCTTTGCAAAGATTATTATTCTGTAGTCAATTTCTTATAACGCCCCTAATTTTAGGTAACACTATTCGGGAGACTTAATTAGATAAAATTCAATAGAATAATGTAGAGACTAGAGTGATAAGGGAATTGAGATTTGAGAACTAATTAGGGTCGTTCCTTAACTAAATGGATTCATAAGAATGGTTTATAAGTTAAATACTTAAGAGAATAAGGCAACGGTAATATAGGAATAGCCGTATACCATAACCCCATAACCCCTTACCTCATTCTCATTCACATTTTCATAAATAAAAAACATAAACAAAGGAGAACCAAGGCCAGCCATAACCCTAGGAGAAGAGGAGCTCAAAATCAATTAGAGGCTAGGATTCAAGCTAGGAAGATTAAAGCAATAACAAATCTCAAGTTCCTTATCCAAACAAGGTGAATAATAATCTAAACCACCTCACATAGGTCTTCTTGAACTTTTAAATTTGATTTTAAGGTTTAAAACCATTTGGATGGATGAATGATGATATGCTTTGATTTTATGCCATGTTATAAGTTAAACAAGGATTTTGCGGGATGATATAATTTGATTTTAAAGCTAAAATCATGCAAATTGAATTTCCCCATGATGTTTGAATATGTTACATAAAACATTATTTTTGAGATGGGATTTAAATTTTCATAATATTCCAAGCTATGGATAATTTATTATGAATTTTGAATGGAAGAAATAGATAATTTTGGGTTTAAATTATTTAAGGCAATCAAGTATCGTTTTCGGGTCAAAAATTTATATATGTTAGAAAACGTATTAAAAGTGAATAATTATGATTTTTGGAGATTTTTCCTAAGTGTTTTTCTATGGTTATTAAATTATTTAAGATAAAGGACTTAAATGTTTTGTTGAGGGGAAGGGCTTATTCGATAATATGATTTCTTTTGTTAATTGTTGTATTCGGCAGCCATTTAGAAAAGAATTTTGCTAAAGAATTGGAAAACAATCATGTTTTGACAAATTAGGCAAATTAGGTAAAAAGGAATTACTATGAAAGGCATAAAAATCTGTTTTGTTTGGAATTACAACTTCGCCACTGCCCCATTACTTGCTTCTGTCACCATACTACTGCCAATGACCTTTCGCACCAACTCAAAACTAATGTACATGGTATCAAGCCATTGATACGAAGTGTATTGGAGAAAGGTGGAAGGGACTGTGTCGAAAGCATGCTTTCGAATAGATTGAAGGCATTCTTATAAGCTTTCGAATCCATTACTTACCTTTGATTTTTTAACGAAGCTTTCGAAAGAGTTGCCGCATTATGAACTCATTCGATACCTAGCTGTCGCATTCATACCTTTCAAATTAGTTAAAGGTTGCTTTTCTTTATAGCCTTACAACAATGTATTTGAAAGGGGTGCTTTCGTCTTTTAATTTGAAAGCCGCCTTCCCAATTATTTCAAAAGGGTCCTTTTAGCCGCTTTTGTAAATGGTATTGGGGGCAATGGTTTCGAAAGGGCAGGTTTCGAAGCTATCCTCTTCCCCAATTCTTTTTCTTAAGATTATGCTTTTGAATGCAAAGCTTTCGCTTTAGTTCTTTTTGACCCAGAAGTTATAATTAATGTTCAACCCAATTATTTTGAAAGGGATACTTTCAAATGGTTTTGGAGCTATGCTTCCATAAATTCTAATTGAACTTAATGCCTTCGAAAGGTAAGATTTAAATGTTTCAAACGGTGTAACTTTAAGTGTTTCGAAAGGAAGGTTTCAATGCTTTCGAAAGGTATGTTTTTAACGGTTTCAGAAGAGAAGGTCTAAGATTTTAAATAATGCTTTCGAGAGGGAGAGTGACGGAGGGTAACTCATGATGTCACAATGATCCAAAGGATCTAGTCGAAAGCCTTAGTTTTCAAATAAGAAACCCAATTTCATATTTAAAGGTAAAACCCAAGGCAATATGAAAGAGTTTTGAAATGACATTTAACTTTGGAATCTTTGAAGAAGCTTTCCTTGTTAAAGATTGTAGGTTAAGGGTTTTAACCATGTTTTCTTAGAATAATAATTACAAGGAATTAAGCCATTAATGTTTATATTATTATGTTTTGATCGGTTATCATGTATGCTTTTGTAAAAATATTCACTTTATAATTAACCCATAACTGAATTTTGGGGTGTTAAGGGCAGAATAGCCAGTTTGGTTGACCCAAATATGAATATACATTGAATTAACTCCTGTGTGAGTAGAATTGCATTCAGGTAGTCAAACAGACCAGAATATAGAATGCCCAAAGACTGATCAAAGGATTATTGGTTTAGACCGGTTCTAAGTAAGCCTATGAAAACTATGTATGGAAATTGTTATTTGCAGGGGCCAATAGGTTCTTAGTGATCCCATAAAAACTATGTCCAGAATAAATTATTGAAAGAGATCAATATGTTCTCAGTGATCCTATAAAAATTATGACATGAGAGATGTTATTGGAGAATCCAATAGGTTCATAGTGACCCCATGAAAACTATGATTTGAGGATGTTATTGGTGGTATCCATAGGTTCTTAGTGATCATATGAAAACTATGAAACCGAACAGATAGTCCGTAAGTTTGGAATAATTTATTAGTCAGCCCATGAAAATTAATAGGTTAATAGTAACCTTAAAAACTATAAATTGAGACGAATAGTCAGGTAAATGGGGAAAGGAAATCCAGAGCATATTGCATGTATGCATATCATCAAGATACATTTTATTATGTTGTATTTTAACCATTGTGGATGCAGGTGCACAGTATATGGTTATTATAAATTGGGTTAAGATACTAGTGAAGAGAAAACCTGTTCCGCTAAGCGGTGCGGTCTCAATAGATATCTATATGGTTCGAGATGGTAGGTTATTATTCACACCAGACTTTTTGTATGACTCAAAGTTTATGTTTTCCCCTTAAACTCTCAGGTGCTCAATTAATTTTGAGTAGTTTGAGAGTTAAGGATTTCAGGTTCTCCTTTAGACGAATAACCTTCCGGAGACGTGCATGAGGCAAGCTAGCTATTAGGAGTTCTTCTTGTTTGATTCCGTTGTGTCTTGGATGTAATGGAAAAGTTGTTTATTGCATATATTTAGACTATGATCAACCAACGAGGCATCCTCATATGTCGCTCTTAGCGTATGTTGTTATAAATTGTAATTTCTCTGAACATGGCTTAAGTATGGGATTATGTAATGTAATGAATCTGAAATACTATCTGTAATGAAATGAGAAATTTTTTAAAATTGAGTTTAATTTTTTTTCATATTCATGTATTTTTGGTATATCAATGTATTTAAGATTACCGCATTTGATCACCGAGAATTAATAACTATAGATGGATAACTACAACATCCGTAGCAGTTAGTTTTTGGCCTCCAAATGGGGGATGTTACAAGTTGGTATCAGAACATAGGTTTATGTAAAATTTGAACCTAAGAGATTTTCAAAATACAATCCAAAGAATCAGAAAATGAGATCGGGGTTTCGGTTAACGCTATAGTAACGTACTTGCATTATATATATATATAAGTATGTATTCCCCTCTCTCTTAGACCGTTCTTTTGTATCTTACTAAGGCTCGTATGCAGATTTACGAGAAAGGAAGATATGGAGGCAAGAAATGAAAAATGAAATCTACGGGGAGGAAGCACCAGAACTAATGGAAATGCTCGACCCAACACCAGGAGGAATCTGGGTGTATAGGAAAATGCTAATCCAAATGCAAATTCCAACGTAGGTGTTGGAACCCCGCCAGTAGATATGGGGATGACGTATCAGTTCTTTATCAATCTGATGCAAGTTGGAGTAGCTGCAGGAGTAGCTGGGGTTAATGCTATGAATGTTGGAGGAGCTAATCCGTGGCCCCAATTAGCAATAACTATGCCAAGCTGAGCAAGGATTACAACAGTCTGGATGGGAAGCCGTTTTTGAGAACAGAGGATGCTGTCGAAGTAGAAAATTGGTTATTGCACTGTGAAAGAATTTTCGCTGACTTGGGATTAGATGATGAGTAGAAGAGGAGACTTGCTTCACAACAGTTTTAGGGAGCAGCACTTTATTAGTGGAATAGTGTTACTGTGAGAGTTCCCGAGGAAGAGTTGACTTAGGCATAATTTTGAATGAGATTCGAAGAGAGGTTCTTGTCTAAAGTTGCCAAGTCAGTATTGCTGAGAAAGTTCATGGACTTAGTGCAAGGTGAGATGTCGGTGATTGAGTATGCTACGAAGTTTGATGAGTTGTCTAGATATGGATATGCTACTATTGACACTATCATTAAAAGGAATGAGAAGTTTATTCAAGGGTTAAGACTCGAGATTGCTATGGTGACTATGCCACATCTCCGTGATCAAAGTACAGTTGTAGTGGAGATGGCAATCCGTAATGAAGAGATGCTTTCTTCTTATGGGAAGGAGAAGCAGGTTGGAACCCAGGATTCTTAGGGCAAGAAGAGGAAATTCTTTAAGAAGAAAAGAGCTCAGAAAGGAGGAGCTGCCAAGAATGGGAAGGCCGATGTAGCTTTCTACAACTGCAACAAGAAAGGACATTATGCTCATGAATGTCGAATTGGAAAAGGGAAAAAGGTTGCAGATAAGAAAGGAGTGAAGTGCTTCAACTGTGACCAAATTGGACACTATAAAAACCAGTCAGAGCAGACAAGCGAAAGGTTTTTGCTTTAGGACCATCTTCTTCTAGACCAACTGCTGCTGGGAAGGGAAAGACTGTGATGGAAGGTATGCTTTTGATTCATAGTATACCAGTTAGGGTACTATTTGATACTCGTGCATCGCATTCAATTATATCTCATTATTCGGTAGGTAAGTTGTGTTTAGAACCCTCTTACTTTATTACTTCCTTAAGGGTTGCAAATCCGATAGGAGGGTATGCAACTCTGAGGATGAGAGTTGACCAGTTAGAACTTGAATTGGTAGGTCATAAGTTCGCATGCAGTTTGTATGTTTTTAATTTCTTAGGCTTCGAGATCATTTTGGGTATGGATTGGTTAGATAAATATGATGCTACGATATTTTGCCAAGATAGGGAAATATCGCTAAGACACCATAATAGTCATAACCGAATCATATACTCGGTGGAAAAGTTAGACTCATGTGCTTATGCTTTGCTGAATGCAATGGAAGTAGAAGAATAGTTGAATCAGGTCTTAGTAGCAAAAGAGTTTGCAGATGTTTTTGAGCCAGTCACAGGACTACCACCGAAGCGAGCCATTGAGTTTCAGGTAGATCCTATGCCAGGAGCAGAATCTGTAAGTAGACCACATAGCTGGATGACACCTATCGAAATGAAGGACTTGAAGGTGCAGCTAGTGGATTTAGAAAGAAATAATTTCATTAAACCAAGCAGTTCGCCTTGGGGAGCGGCCGTGGTGTTCGTGAAGAAACTGGATGGGTTGTTAAGGATGCGTATCGACTATCATACGGTGGACGAGAAAACGATCAAGAATAAGTATCCTTTGCCGAAAATCGATAATCTATTTCATCAATTGAGTGGAGCCAGAGTATTTTTTCAATTGTATTTGGCGATAGGTTTCCCATTAGCTAAGAATGGCAGAGGATAGTATTCCGTTGACAGCATTTCGGACTAGGTATGGTTCGTACGAGTGGTTAGTAATGCCATTCGGGTTAATAGATGCGGTAGCTTTCTTCGTGGATTTGATGAACCGAGTTTTCTGAGAGCACTTGGATAAGTTCGTATTGGTATTCATAGATGACATTTTAATATACTCTAAGGATGAAAAAGAGCATGAAGTTCATCTAAGAATAGCGCTTGAGGCGCTGAGGCAGCATCAATTGAAAGTGAAGTTTTCGAAGTGTCATTTCTGGAAGAAAGAAGTTAAGTTTCTTGGTCACGTGGTTTTAGGGAAGGGTTTGTCAGTTAATCCGGATAAGATCGAGGCTGTTAACAACTGGAAGAGACCAGAGACGGTAACTGAGATTAGAAGTTTTCTTTGCTAGCTATTACCGGAGATTCATTAAGCATTTCTCGTGGATAGCAGTGCCTTTGACTAAGCTAACCATGAAGGACGTGAAGTTTATTTGGTCAGACAAATGTGAAGAGGCATTTCTTGAGTTAAAGCATCTGTTGACCAACGCGCCTATGTTAGTGGTTCCAGACAGGACTCAAGGATTAGTAGTGTATACTGATGTGGAACCGGATTAGGGGTTGTGTTGATGAAGAAAGGTAAAGTTATTTCCTATGTTCACGACATCTTAGACCGTATGAAGTGAGATATCCTACTCAGGATCTAGAGTTGGCTGCGGTGATCTTCACATTGAAAGTATAGAGGCATTATCTTTTAGGGGAGAGATTTGAGTTATACACAGATTATAAGTCCTTAAGGTATTTATTCTCTCAAAAAAAGTTGAATATGAGACAACAGAGGTGGTTGGAGTTTTTAACAACTTATGATTTTGGTATAGAATATCCACCTGGAAAAGGAAATAAAGTAGCGGATGCTCTTACAGAAAACATCAGAATGTGGTGTTTGCTATGTTAGCAGAGTGGAAGGACTTAGAGGCTTTAACTACTTGTAGTGTGCAGTTAAGATCGACTACCAGGTCTAGTCAGAGCACTGCCATGTTATCCTGCTTGGAAGTTCGACCGAGATTGATCGAAAGGATTGCATCTAAGAAGAAAGATGATCCAATGTTAGTTGAAAAGATTAGAAGGCTAGAGGCTGGAATCGAGATTGATGACCTGAAGGATTTTAGTCTTGACCAGAGGGGATGGTTGAGAAAGAAAGGATGGTTCTGTGTTCTGAATGCAGAAAACCAAATGAAGGAGGTCCTTAGAGAATGTCAACGATCAAAATTTACGATTCATCCTGGGGGAACCAAGATGTATCAAGACATGAAAAGGAGTTTCTACTGGGAAGTTATGAAGAAGGATGTTGGCTTGTGGGTAAAGCAGTGTGTGAACTATCAACAGGTGAAGGCCGCACATCAGAAGCCGAGTAGATTACTTCAACCTTTAGAGATATCAGTTTGGAAATGGGATTCGATATCCATGGATTTTATAGACGGGTTGTCAAGGTCGAATCGAGGAAATGGAAGTATATGGGTCGTAGTGGACAGGCTGACCAAGAGTTCCCATTTCATTCCGGTTAAGTCAACCAGGACGACACGTGTTTTAGCTATGCTATTTATAAAGAAAATAATTAGACTATATGGGATTCCTAGTAGTATTGTAAGTGATATAGATACTTTGTTTACTAGAGAGTTTTGAAAGAGTCTACAGGATGTGTTAGGTACCAAGCTCAAGATGAGTACTGCTTATCACCCTCAGACAGATGGGTAGACCGTGAGAGTCAACAAAGTACTTGAGGATTTGTTAAGAGCTAGTGTGCTAGATTTTGGTGGATCTTGGGAAGATCACCTACACTTATTTGAGTTTTCCTATAATAACGGTTACCAGACTAGTATAGGAATGGTGCCTTTCGAAGCTTTGTATGGAAGGCCATGCAAGTCACCAGCATGTTGGTTGGAAACTGGAGACAGATTAGTCTTAGGTCCAGATTTGGTAAGAGAGGCAACAGAGAAGATTGAGTTGATCCGAGATAGGATGAAGGAAGCTCGGTCTAGACAAAAGAGTTATGCAGATAAGAGGCGTAAGGATATAGAGTTCTCAATTGGAGATAGAATTTTCATTAAAGTATCGCCGATGAAGGGTGTGGTACGACTTGAAAAGTCAGGGAATCTGACACCGAGATATGTTGAACCATTTCAAGTTATAGAGAGGATCAGAACACTCGCATACAGAGTAGAGTTGCCGAGCAGTTTGGCAGGTGTCCATAATGTATTTAATGTGTCTCATCTTCGTAAGTATGTGCATAATCCAGAGACTACTATTCCTCAAACTGCATTGGAAGACTTAATAGTAGAACCGGATCTGACCTTTGTTAGGCAACCAGTTCGGTTATAGCAAGAGATGAGAGGACGTTAAGAAACAAGACAGTCAAGTTGGTGAAAGTATAGTGGAGTGACAATGAGAGGGACTGTACTTGGGAGACAGAAGACAAGATTAGAGATACTTATCCTAATCTGCTTTAAGGGTATGTTCTATATTTACTTTATACAGACTGTTTCCTAGTCAGGTAGGCTAGTATGGTAGTTAGGAGATGTTACAGATGATTGCTATGATTATTATTTAGTCCTTGCTCAATTTCGAGGACGGAATTCTTTAAGAACAGGAGCCTGTAACATCCCCAATTTACTAAGATTAGTATTTAGTCATTGCTGAATTTCGAGGACGAAATTCTTTAAGGAGAGTAGCCTATAACACCCCTAATTTTAAATAGCATTATTCAAGAGACTTAATTAGATAAAATTAAATAAAATAATGTAGAGACTAGAGTGATAAGGGAATTGAGATTTGAGAACTAATTAGGGTCGTGCCTTAACTAAATGGATTCATAAGAATGGTTTATAAGTTAAATACTTAAAAGAATAAGGTAAGTTTATTATGGGAATAGCCATATACCATAACCCCATAACCTCTAAACCCCTTACCTCATTTTCATTCACATTTTCATAAATCAAAAACATAAACAAAAAAGAAACAAGGCCGGCCATAACCCTAGGAGAAGAGGAGCTCAAAATTAGAGGCTAAGATTCAACCTAGGAAGATTAAAGCAACAACAAATCTCAAGTTACTTATCCAAACAAGGTGAATAATAATCTAAACCATCTCATATAGGTCTGCTTGAACATTTAAATTCGATTTTAAGGTTTAAAACCGTTTGGATGGATGAATGGTGATGTGCTTTGATTTTATGCCATGTTATAAGTTAAACAAGGATTTTATGGGATGATATAATTCAATTTTAAAGTTAAAATCATGCAAATTGAGTTTTGAATGCCATGATGTTTAAATATGTTATGTAAAACATTATTTTGGAGATGGGTTTAAATTTTCATAATATTCCAAGCTATGGATAATTTATTATGAATTTTGAATGGAAGAAATAGATAATTTTTGGGTTTAAATTATTTAAGGCAATCAAGTATCATTTTCGGGTCAAAAATTTATATATGTTAGAAAACGTATTAAAAGTGAATAATTGTGATTTTTGGGGATTTTCCCCAAGAGTTTTTCAATGGTTATTAAATTATTTAAGATAAAGGACTTAAATGTTTTGTTGAGGGGAATGGCTTATTTGTTAAAAGGATTTCTTTTGTTAATTGTTGAATTCGGTAGCCTTTTAGAAAAGAATTTTGATAAAGAATTGGCAAAAAATCGTGTTTTGATAAATTAGGCAAGTTAGGTAAAATGAAATTACTATGAAAGGCATAAACATCAGTTTTGCTTGGAATTACAACTTCGCCACTGCCACTTGCTTGCTTCCATCATTATACTTCCACCAATGACCTTTCACACCTACTCGAAACCAACGCACACGGTATAAAGCCATTGATACGAAGTGTGTTGGAGAAAGATAGAAGGGATTGTGTCGAAAGCATGCTTTTGAAGGGGTTGAAGACATTCTTATAAACTTTCGAATCCATTACTTGCCTTTGTTTTTTAAAGAAGCTTTCAAGAGAGTTGTCGCATTATGAACTAATTCGATACCTAGCTGTCGCATTCATACCTTTTGAATTGGTTAAAGACCGCTTTTCTTTATAGCCTTAAAACAATATATTCGGAAGGGGTGCTTTCGTCTTTTGATTTTAAAGCCGCCTTCTCAATGCTTTAGAAAGGGTCCTTTTAGCCGCTTTTGTAAATGGTATTGGAGGCAATGGTTTTGAAAGAGTGGGTTTCGAAGCTATCCTCTTCACCAATTCTTTTTCTTAAGATTTATGTTTTCGAAAGAAAAACTTTCGCTTTTGTTCTTTTTGACCCAAAATTTTTAATTATTGTTAAACCCAATGATTTCGAAAGAGATACTTTCAAATGGTTTCAGAGCTATGCTTCCATGAATTCTACTTGAACTAAATGCCTTCGAAATGTAAGATTTAAATGTATCTTTAAGTGGGTTTCAATTCTTTCGAAAGGTATGTTTTTAATGGTTTCGAAAGAGAAGGTCTAAGATTTTAAATAATGCTTTCGAGAGGGAGAGTGAAGTAAGGTAACTCATGTCACAATGATCCGAAGGATCTAGTCGAAAGCCTGAGTTTTCAGATATGAAACCCAATCTCATTTTTAAAGGTAAAACCAAAGGCAATATGAAAGAGTTTTGAAATGACATTTAACTTTGGAATCTTTGAAGAAGCTTTCCTTGTTAAAGATAGCTGGTTAAGGGTTTTAGCCATGTTTTCTTAGAATAATAATTACAAGGAATTAAGTCATAGATGTTTATATTATTATTTTTTGATCAGTTATCATGTATGTTAATGTATCTAACATTACCGCATTTGGTCATTGAGAATTAATAACTATGGATGAATGCAACATCCGTAGCGGTTAGTTTTGGGCCTCCAAACGGGGATTGTTACATTTCTCTACACTAGATCAATTTGAAGATAACAAAATGTTTGTGCTAACAATATTTTTTGAAGACCATGAAGCTGTAACAACTCGTCTTTTCAATCCTCTTAATTCGACACTAATATATCCACGGTATTCACGTGTCGTACATCCAAGTACTAGAAAGATAGATTATTAGGTGAAAGAAAAGGAAAAGGCAGAATAGAATCTCACAACGTGGCGAGTAATATATAATATTTCAATGAGCTTTACAAAAAGAAAACTGAACTTTAATATACATATATAAAATCAGAGTATGATTATTCTATCATCAAACCCTGGATAGTTATAACAACCTGTCCTTACAATTGTTGGTAAATACAGGCAAGAAACAAATAACGAAAGATAAAGAAAATACGGGAGTAAGTCTTAGAGGCATCCAGCTTGTCTCCTGCAGCTCCAAAGTGTCTAGCTAAATTTGAAAGATATGCTTGGGCTGACCCGAGTATTATAAGAAAAATAATGCCCGGATCAGTCTGGTAAAACCAACATGAGAAACACACATCATATAGATTTTAATGTTATAAAACCTTCAAAATAAAGGTGTCTCATAAGACATCGCCGTACATAAACACGGATGGATTTTACCTTACGATAACCGAATCATTTCACAAGAAATCTTCTGATATTATAATAATATCCAGGGTAAAATAAATATTAATCATAGCCGAAATTGTTACATTAATTGAATTCCAGCATAATAGGTTTACAACTAAATCCGTAGGGGCACGTATTGGAGATTGGATTTCCATCAACGATAAGGCTACTTGGGTACCGCCTGCCACAGTACACCTCTAGAAAAATGTATCGAGGGCCACACGTGGACCCCTTACCAACATAGAGTCGGCTGCCCATTTAACATGACAGGCTAGATTACATCATTCTCTAAAACCAAGGCTCTAAAAACAATGTGCACCAGCCATGGCCCTACTTTTGCACGAATACCAGATCCATAAATATGGATTCTAGATCGAGGAATGAGTGCTCCTAATGGTATAAAACCACATAGCCCAGCTGTATATCCTCTATTTTTGTAACGACCCGAAATTTTCGATCCCGAAAATTCCAGATAGTTATGAAAAGAAGAAGAAAGAGATAGAAGAAGAAGAAGAAGATCAGAGAACACCAACATCTCACATTCGCAGCGGATCAAAATAAAATATCAAATAATAACAGTTTACAAGAATACTATATCTGTCGATTACATTTTTATACATCAGAGTTTTACATATACTCAGTCACTGAATATATACAGTAATCATGTCTCAATAATACAATAATATACTGCAGCAGAAATACTCTGCACGTACTTGCCATTTGGCTCGTCTCCTGAGCTCCAGAACGTCCTTACCTGAAAATCTGTAATACTCGGTCTGACCCGAGCATTACATCAAAGTAACACCCGGGTCAGGCTGGAAACCAGCGTGAGTAAACCCAACTAACATGGAATATCCAAGCAAACAATTTACATAACCCGGGTAACTTATATCAATTTAACCAATTCACAATTTGCTGTAGACAATGCTTATTTCACATATAAATTTCTAAGTACCAAACTTAGATAAAATTATCCAAATTCACTCAAATCATTTCATTCCAGCCTATTGATTTTACAGATCAATTTATAAAAATTCGAAGTGGTTTCGGGTATTTCCCAATACCCGACCCCGGTCTCTTCGAGATTTACGTCATCCTAACCCCAAGTTAATCAAATGAAATATACAACATTTTATATCAAAGATATCAACTCATTCAAACATCCAATACCATTCAATCATCCATAAGCAAAGCCTTATCACATACAAATCAATTCAATTGATTCAAATTGAAATTTCAAACCTCAAACACATAGACTCCTTCATTAAACATTGATTAATTCCAAATCAATTAATCAATCAACCATTCCCTATCCATTCATCTTAATTAATCACCCTGGATTAATTATCCTTTAATTACATTCAAGAAATTAACTTTAATTAATTTTCACAATATTAATTATTCCAATTCAAGATCAATAAGTAACCTTAATTACTTCATAATTTAATTAACTATATTTAATTACATTAATCCTTGATTTCTTATATATATTAATTTCTCACAAGTCACTTATTATTGATTTATTTTTCTTAACTAATCAATCTCTATTTACTACATTGATTATATAAATTTATGATTTCTCATTTACATTTCAATTCAATCTAATCTAATTTTATTACTCATTTTATAATGGAAGCTTAAAGGAATTTAAAAACCAAATTCATTTTTAAATTCAAGTCAATTTACAATTTCACTTTAATATCTAGGTTGTTAAACACTTAATATTTAAAAAACTTTATTTGTTAGATTTAACCTTGATTAGAACTTGTTTTAAATCTCTACCTACAATTAAACTCCAGTTTTAATATATCACTTTTATTTCTTTCCAGTTCATTCTTATTTTATTTTATAATTATTTTACTTTCAAAATTTCACTCTTATATGACTTTTCAAAAATCAAATTTTTATCTATCTCGATAACTCAGAATACCGAAATATTCAAGCACATCACGTCATTCAACTTCCAATTACCAATACTATCCATCACAGAATATCAATCACCCAATATATAATATAACACATCAAACAAACCAATCATTTAACCAATCATTTATATTTACCCATTTAAATTTAAATAGAAATCAAAAGCGTGAGATTTACTCACCTTATTCCATTTGCAGTCCACTTCAATCTTGACTCGATTTCACTGTTTTCGACCTTGTATAACAATTTACGATTTATTAATATTTGAATAAATCAAACAATTTATCACCATTTATTTATTTTAATTTAAACTAAAAATTTTGATTTGAACTAATTTTCCTTTGAATTCTTTTAATAACTGAAATAATTAAATAAGTCAATTGATCAAATAAATCCCAAGATTCATTAATTTAAGATAAACTAGTAAATTTAAATATGTATATTTATTTTATTTAATTGAAACTACATATATACTAAAAATAACCTATACTGATAAAAATCAAATTTTTATATGGACTCTACACATTATAAAACTTGTAAAGTTTCCAGAATCTTATATTCATATATATATTTACTGTTCTTAAATAAAATATGTATGCGGATATATAGGTATATTAAAACAGAATTATTTATACCATCACTGTAAATATCATTATTTTTATAAAAACTTTTATCTCACTGTAAATTAACTTCCTAATCTACATGTATATATATATATAAAGATAGAGTTCTTATACCTTACTGCTCTAACCCTATCCAAACTCGCTCGAACAACCCAAAATCGACAGCATCCAATCTGTCGAACTCTCCTGCGCTACCCTGAAGCTCCATCCATGCGACCCGGTGATGTTGACCTCGCGAAGATGAGACCGAGCCTCCACTTCCATCGAACAGCCATCCCTCAGCCCCACGAACCTTAACTCGAAGACGCGACTCGCCCTAGATCGCCGCTTCGAAACCCTAAGTCCAGTCGACGCCCTTATCTCCACTCCACGCGGCCCCTTGCATGCGTAGCACCGCCTTTCCCACTCGCGAGCGCATCTCCTCCCCCTTCGAATCCGAGCTTGCCCCCCCTTTTTTTTTCGAAAATCGATTTCGATTCTGGGGAATACCCTGTCTTCGATCGGCTCTAGTTTGAGGAGGACGAGAATAAAGAGGGGGTTTAGGCCGTTAATTCGTTCCCTTTGATTTAAATGAGATCGATTCTGCTTGAAGAGTAGAGAGGAGATGGAGATAAAATATCGTCTGGGGGAAACTTCTCGCGTACGCGTTAGAAAAAATATCTCTGACTATATGTACTTTAAATTTATTATTTTATAAAACTTCAAAACGTCACGTTAATCGCCATTTAAAACTGAACAAATCACCCTTATATTAAATTTCAACCGTTCTATCATCTTCAGTATCATCATAATAAATTTTATAAGCGTTCAAATTATTTAAAATAGGCTTAGAAATTTCGGATTCAAATGTTGACCCAATTTCTCAATATCAAACTATATAATTCAATGATTTAATTATCAATTAAATATTGATATCTCGAATTCAAGTTAAAATTAACCTTTAAATAATTTAAAATCAATTTCAATTATCCCATTTTAAATTGTTAAAAATTCCGGGTCGTCACATTCCTCCCTCCTTAAAAGAATTTCGTCCCGGAAATTACTAGTTAGGAAGAATGGTCCCAAACCCGTCCACTTTTCTCCCCAAAACCAACAGTTCAACATCTTACCAATTATCTTTTATAAAAGACCTCTTATCATTCTTACTGATTTCCCAAACTCTCCCACAGTTCCCAAACAATACCCTTTTCTCAATTATTCAAATTTAAATTTAAATCAAATTTTGAATTATCAAAATTTTCTAACTCTCTAAATTTTCGAAAAATTTTGCTAGCGTCTCCTTTGCGCGGCTAGCTCGGTACGACTACAAAAGGCCTCTATGGGCTCCCAAATTTCAAAAAGGAAACAAAAGCCAAGTGGCTAGATCAAAAACCCAATCCAATTTCATACAGAAATTTAATACATACCTTTTGTCGGGCAATTCAAATTTATCTTTTGGAATCAATTCCAAATTTTCCTTTCCCTTTAATAATACCTGCATATTCTTACTTAACCATAATATCCAATCGTAACCTTTCAAATCATTTTATACCTTTCCTTATATGGGTTTTCACATCTACTTCAAATTAGTTTTCCCATTTCCATATGATTTCAATTTGTTTTCAATTCTAAATATTGAATTTTATCCTCCATCTATAACTAATCCATATTAGTTTCATTTACTAATTTACTTTAATTTCTAATTTGAAATCGTTTTGTCTTTACAAAATTTTTCTTAAAAATTTTCAAAAATTTTTCTAACTCCCAAAATTTCAGGGAAATTTTGGCAGAGTCTCCTTTGTACGGAGAGGAGCTTTTGCAATTTGACAAGAGATATAAATATATATACATCGACCCACCCGGTCGGAAAAAGCAAAAACAGTTCATATTTCCTATTTTATTGCATATGCGTACCTTTATTTAGCATTTTAAGCAAGCAGCTTATTTATTTTAGCAATTAACGCAATCCAAATCCAGCCAAACGGCCTTCAGGTACCTGAACTTACTCAATTTAAACATATAAGCACTATATATATGAAGTTTATAACATTCTCTTACTTAAACAACGATAACACTTTAATTCTAAAAGAAATGCATTCTAACTAACTCCCACGAGCAATTGAGATAATTTTAATACCAATTCAATTTCTTTCAACCAATCCATATACCTTTTCAATTCTATTGGTTTTCAACCCAATTTCTTACATTCAATTTATTTTTAATCCAATCAAGCTCATATTCACTTCAAATGATTCAAAATCAATTTTATTTAATCTCTATCAACTCATAGAATATTAATTACTTTTGTTTACGCCAATCGACAATTATTTTATGAAATTTCGACGATATTCGCTTAATAGAGTATCTATTTTAGTTTATAACTACTTTAAATCAAATTCCATTAAATTCAGTTAGCCCATCCATTTTAAATTTTTAATTTACTTACTTAATTCATTTTCGAATTTATTTTATTAATATAAAACCATTGTTACTTTATTTCTACTCACCTGGGGTTTTATTTGCAACTCAAACAATTTCTATTATAATTCACTTCAAACGATTCAAAAATTAATCATATTTGCATCCACTAATTTATAGAATTTAATTAAATCTCGTTTATAACAAATGACGCTCATTTTTACGCAAATTTATGATATCCATGTGAATAAATAATTACTTAAGTGTTATAACCCATTTAAATTGATTCCGACTTAATTTATTTAATTCCATTCCATTTTAATTTATTCACAACCATTTTATTTAGCTCACCACATTCCATTCTTGAATACTACTAGTTATTCCCAAATTAATTCAATCCAAGCTTTTATTTAATGGCTTTTACCCTTATTCGAAGCCAAGCTATCATAAATTGTAAACTTAAGTTAATTTACTTTAATTTATTCCAACATCAATCTTAAGTTTACTTCTATTTGATTCTCATTTAATCAAATCTCATTAAATTTAATCAGCCCATCCGCTTAAATTTTGTTTTAATTCACTTCTCAATTCATTCGCGAATTCATTTTATTTATACAAAGCCATTCTCAATTTATTTCTATTTATTTCTATTTATTTGGCTTTGTTTGCAATTCAAACCATTTATATTATAATTTATTATCAAATCTAAGTCGAATTTTATTTACCATTCGAAGTTATTTTCAAACTCCATTATTAACTCAACATACTCTTCCCATTGATTATTTAGTTAATTAGCTTACTTCTAAATTTCATTCAAAGGAAATTACTTCATTAAATTTCCCGGAGTTCAAATTTGAATTGAAGTTTCTTTCATTTCCCAAAAATCCAACACTTTTATTTTAAATTTAGAAATGCTTTTGAATTCAAATAATATTATTAAAATAGCTTTTTATAAAAAATACTTTTTATAACTCGATGTCTCAACCAGTCCATCCTTGTTCTCACAGAAATTCAGTCATACGTTGATCAGGCGTAGGACTGAAAATCTATAAGTACTTAGCAGACTCATTTTCGACATCTAGTGAAAATACTTCGAAAGTAATTTTACTTGAAAATATCGAAAATAGTTTTTGAAAACAGTTTACTGAAAATATCTTTGGTGAGAATGTGACGACCCGGCTTTTTCTCCACAAAAAGTCGTATCATCAAGAAGAAAGAAAGGGATAGAAAAGAGATAAGATAGAGAAGAAAGAAAGAAACACATCAGAATCTAAACAGCGGAACGAATAAATTATATTAATCAAATAAGATATTACATTGTATCATATACATCAGAGATACACAGCTTATACAACACATACTAGACAGTTATAAACATCTGTCTAGTCATTACAACTCAAATACACTCAACAAATGACTCATACAGACTAACACAGCGGAACACTATATCTACGAACGCTGAAGCCTTCTGCTCCATTGCTCCTCCAAAGATTCGTCAAAGCAAACCTGAATCCCTTGGCTACTCGTAAAAATTTGAGTACCCAAGGTTTAATAAAACAGAAAATAAACACTTGGGTCAGACATGGGTCTGGTGTGAGTAAACGGTTTAAATTGCTTATCTTCAAAACCTTTTGAAAACAAAGGTATCACGTAAGACTCCCCACAAATAAACATGGGTAAGTTTTTACCTTACGCTAACCAAAACATTTGATAGGAAATCCAGTTATATTATAATAGGGTCTAGGGTTTTCAAGTAAAATACAGAAATAGCTGGAATGCTTACATCTCACGTTCCAACATAGTTGGGCACAACTAAATCGTACGGCACTTATTGGATTGTGGATTCCATACGATGGCAGAGCTACCGGGGTACCGCTCGTCACAGTACGTGGCCTAGATCAACGTACCGAGGATCACTCCCAATCCCCTGCAACACAAGGCCGGAACATCCCTTACTGGATAATTCCCGCATAAGAAACCCCGTGGTTGCGGCCAAACAACCACCCACACAGCCGAAATAAAAAGGGACTCTAGACAGAGGAATCTTATACTACTTGGGCGCTACCCACTAACCTTGCTGCACCTCCCCTGTTTTAGCCATTCCCGGTTGATGAGGCTTGAGGTCACGATTACCTTTAATCAGAACACATTACTTAGAATGCTCATCGTCCACCTGACGATGTGCTGAAAGCATTCAATCCATATAAGTTCGTTCCGGGTTCGAACGAAACCGAAGGCATTATCTCGTTACACTCATTTTGGAATCACCCTCAGAGTTAACGACAATAACCCTTGCACTCTGAATCTTCATCTTCACTTGAGATTCACGACCTATCGTTAATTTGGATCGATGTGGTATTCGGATATCCAAATCTGGAAATCCGATCCCGGTCTCATCGAAATCCAAACGTATTTTAAAGGCCAAGTTGTTTAAAGGTTTAAACAATTCAATTCAATACTTGAATTCACACAGCATTTAACATAGATAAATATCACACATTTATCACAGATATATCCAATATCATATCAAAGCATATCATAGCATATCATCCAACAGATATCATCCAATTCAGATATTCTACACAACAATCATATATAAGCAACCATTATTAACCCTATGTTATAATTAATTTAATTATCTTAAATCAAATTAATTACTTAAGAATTAATTATCTAACCTTGCTTAATCAATCATTAATTAATTACAAACCTTTAATTAATTATTCATTAAATATTAATCATCCTTGATTAATTATTCATTAATTACATAAAGTAATTGTTCTTTAATTAATTTCACAAATTAATTATTCTTAACCATTAACAGTAATTAACCTTTAATTACTCTTATTAATTGCATTAATTAATAATCCTTAATTAATTACTTCCATTAATTAATTAACTATAATTAATTATATTGACCCTTAATTAATTACATTAATAAATTAAACTTTAATTAATCACCTTAATTAATCATATACAGTAATTATCATCCTATAATTACTTTCCTTAATTAATTAACTTCTTAATTAATTACTTTAATCCTTTAATTAATTACCAAATAATTTATCCTTAATTACTTTTATAAAGTAATTATACTTCAATTACTTCTCATTAAGTAATTCCCTTTAATTAATTACATCCTGTAATTTATTTATTAATTACTTACTCTAAGTAATTACACTTATCAATCTTATTAAGTATTTATACTTAATTTCTTTATCAAGTGATTATCTTTAATTAATTTACAAATTAATTAACTTAAATTAATCACATTCATTTTACTAATTACACTTGAGTAATTCATCCCTTAATTACCTTTAAACAAATTAATTAATCTTTAATTACAGATTAATTATTCTTTTAATCATTAATTAATAAACCTTAATTATCAATTAATAAAACTTAATAATAAATTAATTAATCCTTAATTATAAGTTGATTAATCTTTAAGTATCATTTAATTACAAATTAATCACCCCTTAATTAATAATTAATAAAACTTAATTACTAATTAAGTATTTCTTAATTACCAATTTATTTACCTCTAATTACAATTTAATTACTAAATTAATTAATCTCTAATCATAAATTAATAAATCTTAATTACTTAGTTATTTTATCTCTAATCATTAATTAATCAATCCTTAATTACCAGTTGATTAATCCTTAACTACCATTTATAATCAATTAAATAATCTTTAATTAAATAAGTATAACCCTTAATTAATAAATTAATTAATCCTTAATCATTAATTAATTTAATTAATTAATTATACTTAAATTACTTTATTAACTTTAGTAATTTCAAATTATTAAAACCTTAATTATCCTTTTTAAGGTAAACCATTATATTAATTAATGACTTAATTTTCATTAAAAACATTTTTATCTTTAAAATTAACTTCCTTAATTAAATCATTTAATTAAGTTTTGAAATAAAATAAACATTTAACTTGATAAATTAAAGTTACCAAATCATAATTTTCTTTAAATACTTAAAACATTATCAAGTAATAGTTTAAAACTTCAAACTAGGTAACAATTAAAACAACCCGAGCCTAACAAAAGAAAACCCGGAGCAAAAACACGAATCACTCGCGTTCACTTCCTACTTCAAGTCATACGCGAGAAAAATCAAGGAAAACCCCGAGCCTAACATCTTCGTTCCCAAACCCAGAACTTCTCCTGACACCAAAACGTATACGTGCACGTGCACGGAGAATTGGTCAACTCCGACACCTCGCCGACCATGCTCACCAGTTGACGACGATCACCACCAGTCCCCCGACCATCCAGCTTCGTCAAAGTCACCAGGATAACGAATCGGCTTCTCGAGACCATAGGAACCCAAAACCCATCGTCGGAAAACTTCCAATCACCGTCGATTCCGACCCCGAGGACCCACGCCGACCTCACCAGAACTCCGCCTCGACTCCAGCTCCGATTTCCCCCTATCGCGATCGAGTATGGGTAACTGACTTTGTCGAGATTTCCTCGACATCCAACTTGACCAAAATCCATCATCAAACCCTAAATCACCTCCGCTATGTCGCCTCGCTCAATGGAAAAATCTCCATCCATTTTTCCTGACTTCCTCCACTCCACATCTTCCTTCAGACCAAACCCCAAAGAGAATATCGCCGCCGATCAACACCAATCGACGAAAATGCAAAAATCGATCATCCCTGAATATCTCAATAATTACTACACTAAAATCATGATTTTTAGTGTCTAAATTCATCATTTTGCTCCACGAACCAGATTATATAATCAAAGATTGGAATTGGCATTATCGATTTAAACCCATTTTTAATTTTCACTGTAATTTATAAAGTTCTGAGATAAATGCTTAATATAAAATCTTGAATCCATTTTTAAAATTTATAATACATTGTTAGAGACCTTTTCCATTTACAAACCCTAGACTAAAATCAAATGGATGGGAAGATAGGAATTTTTCTTATAAAATCTGAAGCCTATACTGTTATAAACAGAGATATGCACATGGTTACAGACATGCACACTTCAACACATTCATATATTCAGGAATCTATATACATGCAAGCATAATTTCTATCACAAATTAACAGATCATCACATGAAAACCAGTGATTCAAACAAACTCAGGTTAAAATACGAGCTTACTTACTTTAAACAAAGAAAACTTGAGAAGTTTTCAAAACTGGAAGCTATACAGGGAGTATCTCACAGTATCTCTGTCTATAAAAACATATATTTTCTTTAAAGTAACATGCATGCAAAATTTTCAACCATACATCACAATTTTAAATCTAGCATTTATCACAAGCATATAAACAAAAACCATTTTGTTTAGTTTACTCACTTATTCAAAGAGGCAGAGAGTTTTGGAAAAACTGGAAGTTTTGCAACTGAATCTGCTTCATTTCTTTAAAACTGAAAGGCTTGTTGACTGAGATGATTCGAGACTTGATTCCAGGTTGTAATTTGAAGATGAAATCTTTGCTACAGGCTTTTGATCTTGGTTTACAGGTTTTGGCTTTGGGTTTCAGACTACAGGCTTTTGCATTTGAGTTTGAGAGTTTGTTTTGAGGAATGATTTCAGGCTTTATTCATTTGAACTTGAGTTTGGGAATATTTCAGATTTGATTCATGATCATTCTTCTGGTTTAAAGAAGTAGTTTACAGGCTGAGTTCTCTGTTTTTATTTTTTTAGAAAGAAAGATAGAAAAAAGAATGAAGAGAAAGATAGAGGTTTATATAAGTTTAAATTAGGATTTATTAAAGATTAAAGAAAAAGAAAATAAAAGGACACTTGTCTCAACTTTGATTAATATGTTAACACATGTTAATTTAAAGATGTTTATAACTCAACACTTGTAATACTACATGCATAAATATATTTATATTATTTTAAATGGATTTAAAAGCTTTTATTATTAAATTTTCCTACTTAATAAATACATATCCTAACTTATAAATGCTTTTCTTAATTTATAAAAATAAAACTTTTAAAAGAAAATAAAATAAAAACCAATTAGATTTTAACTAAATCATATATAGTATATTTAATCCATTTTTAAATGATAATTCAAAAGCTTTTGTATTTATTACTATTTAATAAACATTATCTTAATTTATATAAATAAATTCCTTTAAGGAAAATAAATCTTATTTTAAATAAACTTATTCATATATTTTAAATCCAAAATATTTTTAAGATATATATATCCTTTAATTTCAAGTTTAAATCCAAAATATTTAAAATCATTATCTTTAAAGATTCAAATTTAAATTCAATTTAAAAATCCAATTTAAAATCAACTCATGTAACGACCCGGTATTTTCAACCATTCGCATCCATTATAAGTGTATAGGTAGACACTCATGCCGGAGTTGAATTGCTCAAAATACCGCGTTGTAATTAAAATTTGGCAAATCTCAAAATATACAGTAAATAAATATAATCACAGATCACAGACACAGAGTAAAATAATGCAGCGGAAGTAAAAGAAATAGTAGTTCATGAAGCTACTATATAAATATATCAGAGTACATAAGATACAATAGAAGAAATAGAGTACAACGGAAGTATAAATAAGATAACCAAGTACAAGCTGAACAGAGCAACATAACTGAAGTCGATAGAACAAGACTAGCAGATAATCTCCAGCGATTCAAATCTCCAGAAGGTGGAAATCCAAATCTGTGAATACTCAGGCTGACCCGAGCGTAAAGCAAAACACAAACACTCGAGTCAGGACAATATATACTTATATAATATAAACCAACTCAAGTGAACTGTAATAAGGTACAAGTAACTTAAAGAATGCTTGGGACCGCCCATTCTTTAAGGATCCGTTAAACTATCTACTATGTAGTAATATTCGCTATTATAATAATGTCTAATCAGTAAAGTATAATCATATAGAAAATAGCGTTAAGGGGATGGAGAACCTTAACGCGGTCGGATCTTAAAATCATAATCGTAGTAAAGCTCGATATGGTAGGTGACACGGCACAACTAGGCAATGCCAGGGTAGATATACCAATTACGCATCCGGACTAGTGGTGACGCATAGCAGCCACTACCGCCCACCTCGAACAACACTCCCAATCAAGGGTGGCCACCAAATCAATCATAAGTAATAGAATGGTATCGAAGAAGTGTGTCCGATAAGAGGTGCTACCTCCTTGGTCCGTCAATCGCTCCTGTTTTAGCCACCTTATGCCAACTCACGGGAGTTGGGTCCACGTAACATACCTTAAGAACGTCGCCACCATCCTACTTCATTCTGGAATCTCCACCGCGTACACGGTTGTCAAAGTGGTTTTCGGTATCGACAGAGAGTATGTCCATATCTGATCCCGGTCTCTTTGCCAACCAATCGTTATTATAACCCGTGGTTATAACTTTTAAAAACAATACTTTACTTCAAAATAAGATATCATTTCAAAATCATGTCTTTATCAAAATAAAGATTTATCATTTCCAAATCATTTCAATATTCTAAAATATCGTATCCTTTCAAACTTCTTTTCAAATCATTTTAATACATCAAAATATTATATCTTTTCAAACTTTATTTCAAATCATTTTTATATATCAAAATATCATACCTTTGATAGTTATACTTCGAAACCAAAATCATTTTATTTCAAAACTATGTTCATTTCAAAACAACATCATTTCCATTTCAAACATATATTCACCTTTCAAATAGTCTATACTTTCAAAGTTATAACTCTTTTGAAACAAAACATTTGAAATCATTATACTTTGAAAATCACAGCATTTCGAAATCATATATTTAAAATCATCTTTTAATTCTATACATTTACAAACTTATTAAATTCAAACCATCAAATTTCAATTCAATTACAGTTTACCAACAAACCGTTTCAAATCTTATCAATTCCCAATATAGATTAAATCCACAAAATACAATATTCAATCTTTAGTATATTTCAAAACTTTAAATCTCCCACATTTCATAAATCCAATATCATTTAAATAAACTCAATTAATATATACTTCAAATATTCATTTATCAAATAAATTAAATAAGTCAGAAATCAAGTATCATTTCAAACTCATTTCACAATATCAAAATATTATTCAAAACACCATTCATTTTTATTCATTTAAATACCATTTAAATCCATTCATTTTATTAAATTTAAATACCATTTTAAACTCACATTAGAAATCAAATTCTTCCACTTAAATATCTCTTCATTATCTTTAGAAATTTAACATTTAATTTCCCAAAATTATATCATTTTCCAGAGATTATTTTTCATTAAAATTAATTTAAAACAACAAAATATAGTTTCCGTAGCACTTATAAAATGCTACGTAAAGTTATAGTTTAAAACAGTTAATTAACAAAAGACAACGTTAAATGCTGTAATAGATTTCTTCTAAGTTTCAATTAACTTACATGTTAAGTTTAACCACTATAGCACTTACAAAGTGCTATAATAGCCTTTATTTCAAATTAACCTTTTAGTTCATTTAAAACACTACAACATTTACAAAATGCTATAATATCCTTTACATTACATTTCAAAATGCTGTTAAATCATATTCAGAGTTTTATTTACAATTCCACAAATAATTAACTTTTAATATAAATCATTTTAACTTATAAAATCATATATTTCACATTTAACACAATCATTTAAATACCTTTATTTCTATGATTTTATAAAGTCAAATTTCCATACCAAATTTAATAACAATTAAATTTTCATTTCTTTAATTAAATTATTAACTTAACAACTAAGTTTAAATTTCCAAAAATATAGCTTATTTCCATTTATTTTACTTAATTAAAATTTCACTTTTAAACAAATTTCACAAAATTCAATTTAAGTTATATTTCCAAATTCAGCTTAAATGTTCATTTATTCCATATTTTAATTTATACAAAATCATTAACACCTTTAAAACATTATTATTACTTAATAAAAATCATTAAATTCATCTTTAAATCAAATTTGTCATATTTTCTTACTTTACAAAAATTCCATTTATAAACAAAATCATAAATTCCAAAATTAACTTATATTTCAAATTCTACTTCACCATTTACTTAATTCACTTATTTAATTTGTAGAAAATCACAAATACTTTATAGAAATCATTTTAATGAAATTTAAATCAAAATACCATAATACTTACATAAAAAAAAGTATTTTAAAAATTTCAGAAAAATATATAAACCACGGGTCTGTATATAATTTTCTAGCCTAGGTCAAGTGATACGGATATGTATCATTTCAATCCGCAGTTTACAAAGAAAAACCGGGTTTTATCATTTCAAACCCGCAATCCAAAGTAATATAAATAAATAAATAAAAACCGTTCAGGCCTATCATTTCAGCCCATAACGATTTTTCCTTATTCTTAAGTCCGTTCGGGTATGTATCATTTCAACCCATAGTGATTCTAATCTACAGGGAACTTGCAGTGTGATAAACTGATATAAACAAACAGAATAGCATGAGATAACAGTAATAGATGATATAACATATGTAATAACAGGGGTAAACATTATATGATCATAATATAACAGTTACAACAAGATGATATAATTTTACAGATTCAAATGGTGTCAGTTTACTAGTTATATAAGTACACATTGTCTGGTGAGAATTACTCACCTGTTAAAGCTGGAGATTAGCGATCAAACACACAGAATAGATTCCAGAAAGCACAACAAGCACGATATAGCATGACTTTTGATTTGAATGAATAGAGAGCCTTGATATTTATCTTGTAAACAATAACCAAAACAAGGCAATATACACATGAGTATTCAACCAAACTACATTGAAATAAATTGGAATTAAAAAGCAACAAAGACAAGATAACTTGACCTTGCTACAACCATTCAAAAGCTCGACCAAGGGGGTTCATTTCTCAGCTATGATGATTATATAGCTCAGGTTTGGCACCATAACTCACGACTAGAAGGAGTATGGAGTGGTAGGGTTATAACATGAAGCATACAAATGGTCAAGGCAACATATATGAAGTTTTTGAGCACAACAAGGCTCGGCCTTGGGTCAAGTGGGGCTTGGCCATACTTGTACAGGTTTGGACATGTCAGGTCAGATCTGAAACTGATGGTCAGAGGTGATGTGATGGCTGGAGGTGGTGGCTATGGGGTGGACAAAGTGATAGGTGAAGGGTATAGTGCAAACATTGGCTTCGCTAGCATGTTTTGTGGAGTTTTGGTCATCAAAGTGGTTCGGCTATGGGTCCTTGGGCTTGGTCAGTGGGTGCTACAGGTCTTTTCATTGCTGGAGTGGTGTGTGGTGATCAGGTTAGAGGTGGTGGATGTGGCCTAGGTGGTGGTTGAGGTGGATGAGCAAGTAGTGATCAATTTTGCATTGTTTTGGACATTGTTTGCATTTTTGGTGAAGTTTGGCTTCAAGGAGGGTTCGGCCATGGTCTAACCTGAAGTGGTGGGTGGTGATGATGCCAAGGAGGAGAGGTAGGGGATGGTGGCTGTGGCTATGGTGAGGAGGCCATGCAAATAGAAGAGAGAAATAAGGCAAAAGTATGAAAAAATGGAAGAAAAAGTGTAAAAAGAGGAGGCCATTACCAAGGAAGTTTGAAGAAGCCATGAGAAATGAGAAGTGCTGAAGTTTTTCACATGAAAAGTGAATGTAATGCACGGCAAAGAATGATAATGTACAGCAAATAATGCAAATGAATGAGGGGTTGTGAAATTTGAAGAGTTTTGAAGGTGAAAAGGCTTATGTTTTGCACTTTTTAAAACCTTTGGTATTTCCTTTTCTCTTTGGTTTTAAATACACAAAATAAACTCAGAAATGTTATTTACAACTGAAACAAAGTAGTAGGAAATAAAAATAAATAATTAAATTTAAAAGAAATGGAAAAGGAATTACAAAAATTGCTTAAAAATTGCAAATAGTGTCCAAAAATTAAAGAAAAATAACCATTGGCTTTGAAAAATTATTTGCTTCACTTTAAAAATATTTAAACCAAAACTTGAAATAAAAATGATTTTTAAAACATTTTTAAAGTGAAATAAATAATTAAATTTTAATTAAATAGGTTTTAAATCAAGAAAATGGCTTAAAATGCAAACTAGGCTTTAAAATAGAAAATAAATGCAATAAGCCTTGGAAAAATTCAAACATCACTTTAAATATTTTAAAAGACAAAAATATATGTAACATAACACATAATACAAATTATAATAACATATATCAAGTAAAAATATCATTTTTATAAATTAAAACAAAGAATATTGTTAAATGACTCAATATACACACAACATTGAAAATAGTATAACTTTCACAATTTAATTCTGTTTTCAACGAAACGAAAAGCAGTATTCATGTTATTAAATCTATTTTCATAATAAAAGATAAAACTTAAGATTTTAAATAATTTTAAATTTGATGTTTAAAAGTCAAAGTTTGAACAGTTGACCAGAAATTCACTTTTCTGGAAATATTTAAATTATACTAGTTTGAACTATAAATCACTTAATAGTCAACATTTATATTTAAAATGAAATGTTTGGAATAGAACAAGTTTAAAATAATTTAAAATAAAATAAAGTCAAAAATTAAAATATAGGCCAAAATCTAGGGTTGTTACACTCTCCCCCACTCAAAACTTTTCGTCCCCGAAAAGGAATGAAGTACGGGAAAACACAGGAAAGATAAAATTGAAATGAGATTAAGACAAGATGACAAAAGATTGAAATTATACCTGATAACTGTGGTTATAGGTAAGTTTAACAAGGTGGAGATGGTCTTCCCAAGATTCTCCAGAATTAGGAACACAAGTACGAAAAGATCCTCTAGAATCTGATTCACTCTTTCCGCTTGACCGACAGTGTGTGGGTGGAAAGCAGTGCTCAGATTTAAAATGAGTACCAAAGATTATGAAGATTATAGAAAGATTTCTAAGCAAAAAGATTATAGATAGATGCCTATACCAGTCTGTAGCAAGATAAGGAAAAATAAGGACAACTTACAGACAGTTTGAAAAACAAAATTAGGTAATAAGTTTGAAAAACAAAATAAGATAATAGGTTTGAAATTTCCATGGTTTCAGCTTAACTGATAATTAATTTTACACAAGTTAAATAAATCTTAACTATCTCTAATTTCATTATCTATCATCAAATTTTCTTAAACAAACAATCTCTAAAATCATGATTTGATTAAAATTAAGTGTATAACATTCAATAAATTTAATTCTTCTTTATTCCTAATTATAATTAAATTTATCCCTCTCAAATATTTTATCACATATGTTAAATATGCTTACACTTATTATAACTGTTTTAATTTATTCCTAATTCCCTTAACATCATTTGTATTGTAAATTATTCAATTAACCTTTTAGTCTATTTACCTGTGTTAATCTTTTTATAACTAAAATTTAAGTGTATAATATTTATTATAACCACTCAAATTTTATTTATAAAAATCTTTTTATATTGTATATTATCCAATTACATTGTTAACTTCTAAAAAATTAAGGTAAGTTATATTGGAATGCAATTGAGAATTATACAAATAAAACTTTCTAAAATTAATATACACTATAAACATCCTAATTCAATCATTTCAAGCTTGAATCATCTATTCAAAAATTTTGATTTTCTTTTTATACTTGAAGTTATTATTTAAGATAGAATTTAAGAATAAAATCTCCGATTCCTTTCAAACCATTTAGAGATAGATAAATGTATGTACATAATTTGTCAAATCAAATTTAAATCATATATCTATATATTTTATAAATCAATCATATTTTAGAAATTTATATCAATCAAGTTTCCCAAAACAAAGCTGTAGCAAGACTACAGAATGGTTTCTTCACTTCGAAACTCGAAAATGAACGTCGATGATGCTGCAGTCATCACCGAAATTATTTTCCAGCGACAAAGAGAAGAGCACTTAATTTTTAAACTTTAAAATCCTTTAGAGACAAAAAAAAAAAAATTTATTCAAAAATACTTTAAATAATATCCTTTTAAAAATTTTAAACACAAGGTTTGAAATCCATCGGAAATTAAACTCTTTAAATTTCTTGTTTTAAATTCATTTCAGTTCCCAAATAAATTTATAAACAACTATTTATAAATTCCTTTGTAGAACAATAAATGATAAATCAAGTATTATCGTTTTAAATAATCAATTTAAACCAATTTATTAAGTTCCATAAATTTACTTATATATTAAAATTTATTTAATTAACCAAATTTTAAAATAATATTGTATCGGTTTGTTCTGTCAAAGTGTTTTAGAAATCCTATCGATAGCGTTGATCAGACGAATCGATCGGAAACCCAAATCGACATCAACAACTCAAACAACACAATATATAATAAAATATAGATTTAAAAGTACAATTAAAAATGTTGGAGATAGTTTAGAAACAAAGACAAGATGATTAATTAACAAAATATGAAGATGGATAAGCTTAGATAAATCGCGGGCAACCTTAACCGGGTCAACCGTGACTTAATGAATAAGAGCAAATGTGGATTTTCCTGGGGTAAATCTACATCCGATCTCAAGAGATAGTGTTTGGAATAACAAAAGATATTAGCATCTAAACCAAGGATAAATATAAATCTCCGGTGAATCGATGCAAATTTGTAAAGGAGTTTTCCCCCTTTTACAAGTCATTAGAATATTGGCGAGACCACCAATTCACTATAAAGCACATTCGAAGCGGAATTATGGGATACTCCAGAATCAAAAGAAGATGAATAGTGAGGGACAAGAATGAATTTTGGAACCGTAGGGAACATTCCAAAACTTAAAAGGAAATTCGAATCAAGAGGAAAAGATTCAAACTCGAACGAAAGTGATTCTGTAAATAAATCTACTCTATATGCTGAGTTTTGCCTCAAAGCCAAAGCTCTGATACCAACTGTAACGACCCGGTATTTTCAACCATTCGCATCCATTATAAGTGTATAGGTAGACACTCATGCCGGAGTTGAATTGCTCAAAATACCGCGTTGTAATTAAAATTTGGCAAATCTCAAAATATACAGTAAATAAATATAATCACAGATCACAGACACAGAGTAAAATAATGCAGCGGAAGTAAAAGAAATAGTAGTTCATGAAGCTACTATATAAATATATCAGAGTACATAAGATACAATAGAAGAAATAGAGTACAACGGAAGTATAAATAAGATAACCAAGTACAAGCTGAACAGAGCAACATAACTGAAGTCGATAGAACAAGACTAGCAGATAATCTCCAGCGATTCAAATCTCCAGAAGGTGGAAATCCAAATCTGTGAATACTCAGGCTGACCCGAGCGTAAAGCAAAACACAAACACTCGAGTCAGGACAATATATACTTATATAATATAAACCAACTCAAGTGAACTGTAATAAGGTACAAGTAACTTAAAGAATGCTTGGGACCGCCCATTCTTTAAGGATCCGTTAAACTATCTACTATGTAGTAATATTCGCTATTATAATAATGTCTAATCAGTAAAGTATAATCATATAGAAAATAGCGTTAAGGGGATGGAGAACCTTAACGCGGTCGGATCTTAAAATCATAATCGTAGTAAAGCTCGATATGGTAGGTGACACGGCACAACTAGGCAATGCCAGGGTAGATATACCAATTACGCATCCGGACTAGTGGTGACGCATAGCAGCCACTACCGCCCACCTCGAACAACACTCCCAATCAAGGGTGGCCACCAAATCAATCATAAGTAATAGAATGGTATCGAAGAAGTGTGTCCGATAAGAGGTGCTACCTCCTTGGTCCGTCAATCGCTCCTGTTTTAGCCACCTTATGCCAACTCACGGGAGTTGGGTCCACGTAACATACCTTAAGAACGTCGCCACCATCCTACTTCATTCTGGAATCTCCACCGCGTACACGGTTGTCAAAGTGGTTTTCGGTATCGACAGAGAGTATGTCCATATCTGATCCCGGTCTCTTTGCCAACCAATCGTTATTATAACCCGTGGTTATAACTTTTAAAAACAATACTTTACTTCAAAATAAGATATCATTTCAAAATCATGTCTTTATCAAAATAAAGATTTATCATTTCCAAATCATTT
The DNA here is from genome assembly GCA_030737815.1 of Allium fistulosum. Classification (NCBI taxonomy): domain Eukaryota; kingdom Viridiplantae; phylum Streptophyta; class Magnoliopsida; order Asparagales; family Amaryllidaceae; genus Allium; species Allium fistulosum. Next base: position 407,906,599 of record CM060906.1, read on the forward strand.
CAATATTCTAAAATATCGTATCCTTTCAAACTTCTTTTCAAATCATTTTAATACATCAAAATATTATATCTTTTCAAACTTTATTTCAAATCATTTTTATATATCAAAATATCATACCTTTGATAGTTATACTTCGAAACCAAAATCATTTTATTTCAAAACTATGTTCATTTCAAAACAACATCATTTCCATTTCAAACATATATTCACCTTTCAAATAGTCTATACTTTCAAAGTTATAACTCTTTTGAAACAAAACATTTGAAATCATTATACTTTGAAAATCACAGCATTTCGAAATCATATATTTAAAATCATCTTTTAATTCTATACATTTACAAACTTATTAAATTCAAACCATCAAATTTCAATTCAATTACAGTTTACCAACAAACCGTTTCAAATCTTATCAATTCCCAATATAGATTAAATCCACAAAATACAATATTCAATCTTTAGTATATTTCAAAACTTTAAATCTCCCACATTTCATAAATCCAATATCATTTAAATAAACTCAATTAATATATACTTCAAATATTCATTTATCAAATAAATTAAATAAGTCAGAAATCAAGTATCATTTCAAACTCATTTCACAATATCAAAATATTATTCAAAACACCATTCATTTTTATTCATTTAAATACCATTTAAATCCATTCATTTTATTAAATTTAAATACCATTTTAAACTCACATTAGAAATCAAATTCTTCCACTTAAATATCTCTTCATTATCTTTAGAAATTTAACATTTAATTTCCCAAAATTATATCATTTTCCAGAGATTATTTTTCATTAAAATTAATTTAAAACAACAAAATATAGTTTCCGTAGCACTTATAAAATGCTACGTAAAGTTATAGTTTAAAACAGTTAATTAACAAAAGACAACGTTAAATGCTGTAATAGATTTCTTCTAAGTTTCAATTAACTTACATGTTAAGTTTAACCACTATAGCACTTACAAAGTGCTATAATAGCCTTTATTTCAAATTAACCTTTTAGTTCATTTAAAACACTACAACATTTACAAAATGCTATAATATCCTTTACATTACATTTAAAAATGCTGTTAAATCATATTCAGAGTTTTATTTACAATTCCACAAATAATTAACTTTTAATATAAATCATTTTAACTTATAAAATCATATATTTCACATTTAACACAATCATTTAAATACCTTTATTTCTATGATTTTATAAAGTCAAATTTCCATACCAAATTTAATAACAATTAAATTTTCATTTCTTTAATTAAATTATTAACTTAACAACTAAGTTTAAATTTCCAAAAATATAGCTTATTTCCATTTATTTTACTTAATTAAAATTTCACTTTTAAACAAATTTCACAAAATTCAATTTAAGTTATATTTCCAAATTCAGCTTAAATGTTCATTTATTCCATATTTTAATTTATACAAAATCATTAACACCTTTAAAACATTATTATTACTTAATAAAAATCATTAAATTCATCTTTAAATCAAATTTGTCATATTTTCTTACTTTACAAAAATTCCATTTATAAACAAAATCATAAATTCCAAAATTAACTTATATTTCAAATTCTACTTCACCATTTACTTAATTCACTTATTTAATTTGTAGAAAATCACAAATACTTTATAGAAATCATTTTAATGAAATTTAAATCAAAATACCATAATACTTACATTAAAAAAAGTATTTTAAAAATTTCAGAAAAATATATAAACCACGGGTCTGTATATAATTTTCTAGCCTAGGTCAAGTGATACGGATATGTATCATTTCAATCCGCAGTTTACAAAGAAAAACCGGGTTTTATCATTTCAAACCCGCAATCCAAAGTAATATAAATAAATAAATAAAAACCGTTCAGGCCTATCATTTCAGCCCATAACGATTTTTCCTTATTCTTAAGTCCGTTCGGGTATGTATCATTTCAACCCATAGTGATTCTAATCTACAGGGAACTTGCAGTGTGATAAACTGATATAAACAAACAGAATAGCATGAGATAACAGTAATAGATGATATAACATATGTAATAACAGGGGTAAACATTATATGATCATAATATAACAGTTACAACAGGATGATATAATTTTACAGATTCAAATGGTGTCAGTTTACTAGTTATATAAGTACACATTGTCTGGTGAGAATTACTCACCTGTTAAAGCTGGAGATTAGCGATCAAACACACAGAATAGATTCCAGAAAGCACAACAAGCACGATATAGCATGACTTTTGATTTGAATGAATAGAGAGCCTTGATATTTATCTTGTAAACAATAACCAAAACAAGGCAATATACACATGAGTATTCAACCAAACTACATTGAAATAAATTGGAATTAAAAAGCAACAAAGACAAGATAACTTGACCTTGCTACAACCATTCAAAAGCTCGACCAAGGGGGTTCATTTCTCAGCTATGATGATTATATAGCTCAGGTTTGGCACCATAACTCACGACTAGAAGGAGTATGGAGTGGTAGGGTTATAACATGAAGCATACAAATGGTCAAGGCAACATATATGAAGTTTTTGAGCACAACAAGGCTCGGCCTTGGGTCAAGTGGGGCTTGGCCATACTTGTACAGGTTTGGACATGTCAGGTCAGATCTGAAACTGATGGTCAGAGGTGATGTGATGGCTGGAGGTGGTGGCTATGGGGTGGACAAAGTGATAGGTGAAGGGTATAGTGCAAACATTGGCTTCGCTAGCATGTTTTGTGGAGTTTTGGTCATCAAAGTGGTTCGGCTATGGGTCCTTGGGCTTGGTCAGTGGGTGCTACAGGTCTTTTCATTGCTGGAGTGGTGTGTGGTGATCAGGTTAGAGGTGGTGGATGTGGCCTAGGTGGTGGTTGAGGTGGATGAGCAAGTAGTGATCAATTTTGCATTGTTTTGGACATTGTTTGCATTTTTGGTGAAGTTTGGCTTCAAGGAGGGTTCGGCCATGGTCTAACCTGAAGTGGTGGGTGGTGATGATGCCAAGGAGGAGAGGTAGGGGATGGTGGCTGTGGCTATGGTGAGGAGGCCATGCAAATAGAAGAGAGAAATAAGGCAAAAGTATGAAAAAATGGAAGAAAAAGTGTAAAAAGAGGAGGCCATTACCAAGGAAGTTTGAAGAAGCCATGAGAAATGAGAAGTGCTGAAGTTTTTCACATGAAAAGTGAATGTAATGCACGGCAAAGAATGATAATGTACAGCAAATAATGCAAATGAATGAGGGGTTGTGAAATTTGAAGAGTTTTGAAGGTGAAAAGGCTTATGTTTTGCACTTTTTAAAACCTTTGGTATTTCCTTTTCTCTTTGGTTTTAAATACACAAAATAAACTCAGAAATGTTATTTACAACTGAAACAAAGTAGTAGGAAATAAAAATAAATAATTAAATTTAAAAGAAATGGAAAAGGAATTACAAAAATTGCTTAAAAATTGCAAATAGTGTCCAAAAATTAAAGAAAAATAACCATTGGCTTTGAAAAATTATTTGCTTCACTTTAAAAATATTTAAACCAAAACTTGAAATAAAAATGATTTTTAAAACATTTTTAAAGTGAAATAAATAATTAAATTTTAATTAAATAGGTTTTAAATCAAGAAAATGGCTTAAAATGCAAACTAGGCTTTAAAATAGAAAATAAATGCAATAAGCCTTGGAAAAATTCAAACATCACTTTAAATATTTTAAAAGACAAAAATATATGTAACATAACACATAATACAAATTATAATAACATATATCAAGTAAAAATATCATTTTTATAAATTAAAACAAAGAATATTGTTAAATGACTCAATATACACACAACATTGAAAATAGTATAACTTTCACAATTTAATTCTGTTTTCAACGAAACGAAAAGCAGTATTCATGTTATTAAATCTATTTTCATAATAAAAGATAAAACTTAAGATTTTAAATAATTTTAAATTTGATGTTTAAAAGTCAAAGTTTGAACAGTTGACCAGAAATTCACTTTTCTGGAAATATTTAAATTATACTAGTTTGAACTATAAATCACTTAATAGTCAACATTTATATTTAAAATGAAATGTTTGGAATAGAACAAGTTTAAAATAATTTAAAATAAAATAAAGTCAAAAATTAAAATATAGGCCAAAATCTAGGGTTGTTACAACTCATATATATATAAAATTAAATAAACACATTATTACCTTGAAAATAATAATTCTATTTTAAAACCCACTTATATCTATATTTATAAACATTTCTTTATTATTATTTATCATTGTTTGAAAATAACAAACTTTACCAATATTCATTAATTAATTTAAAAGATTATCACATTTTAAATTCCTTGAAATCCCGGGATATCACATTCCTCCCCCCTTAAAAGAATTTCGTCCTCGAAATTTAAAACAAAAGATAATCCAAAGTTTTATTTATTTTATTTTATTTCAAAAATTTTCAAACAATTCTAGCATACATATCAGCCAACACAAACAAACAAACAATTCAATCAAACAATCAATTCTAGCTATTCGGACACAGATCCAGATAAGCTTCCTAAAATTTATTCCCGAGTTTCCCAGGTACAGATACCGGAATACTCGCTCTACTAAATCCAGAACTAGCTATACTACTAAGCTACTGAGCTCCTACTCATCTAGATCTACAATCTGAACAAGATATCAGACCACAGATAAGTCTAACTCAACTACCAATTCCTTCAGAACTGTTGGTTCCAAAACCAATGATGGATCCTACACGTACTTCCTCAAAGATATGCGATATACTCCGAATCCCAGTTATCCAAACTGACCATTCAACCAAGTAGACCAAACTCTTATCCAAATCAGAACACAGAAAAGATCCAAAACACCTCGGAGCTGACTTCCCTGACTTACCCAATCTTATAGCTCCCTTTTACCAGAGAAAACTTCAATAATAACGAAGTCTCCAACTTCGAATTCTAAATTCCTCCGTCTCTAATCTTCAGAACTCTTCTGACGATCCTGGCTGCCTACATCCTTACCGATCAGCTCAACCTTCGGTGATGCTTCCAGAGACAAACTGGATCAAAAATAACTCAACATAGTGATCCTCTCAAGATTTACCGAAAATCTACTCCACCATCAGTAGACTACAACTTACTTCTCCTATCCAAAAAAGACAAAACAGATGCACTCACCAGTATGGACTTAAATCCAGAAATATTTCCTGTAGAAATTTTCTAATCCCAAAACACTGCAACATCCGGTTTCTTCCATTCTAGAACAGCTGCCACCTTGCTTCCGCTGCACAACTCTGATCTGGAGAAGATAAGAATGCTGTCGATGAACTCGAGCACAAACACATCCTGAAAATATGGTTCAACCGATCCATAAAAAGAAAACTCAGCAGTTCCATGAAATACTGAGTTGTTTCACCCAATCCTTTCTCTAGGAGACATCCTTCCACTAAGTTGAACCACCGGTACCACTTCTGGAACCAAGTCGATACGGAAACTCAATCTCAAATGTAGACAAATTTCTGACTTCCCTAAAGACATCCAGAAAATTTCTGATAACCCAAGAGAACACTCAACAATCGCAAGTCACTTTTGCGATCAACCCAGCCCAAATCCAAAGAAAACTGTTCTCTCTTAACCAATCAGAACAGCTTATGCTATCCAATCCATCGAAGAAATGGATCCACTCCGCAGCTTCTGAACTCCACCTCTAGAAAACTACAAAGCCAAAAGATCTTCCTGCCAATGCAAAGAATACTCCGAGCTGCAACGCTGACACAGAATGCCAAAACTTCCTATCCAAAGCTTCTTGAGGAACTCGGACCTCAAACCAAACAGAAAAGACTCTGCTGAACTCAGCCACAACACCGAAGCAGACACATTTCTTCAAATTTGCTCCAAAAGAAAACATCTTCAGAAACATCCAGTCACTGCGTCTCATCACGCAACTACTTCTTCCTGAGATTGTCAAGATACCATCACTCGCTTCTGCTCATTCGACAGATTCAAATTCTACTCAAAGATGGACTCTGAACCTTCATAGGTTTCCTTCAGAGATCAGAGAAATCCTCACACCATATCAAAGCTTACTCGAGACGGTATTAGGTCTACAGTCTCGATAGATACATTTCTAACCTCAACATTCAAACTCCAACCATTGGTAGTCGTGTTTCACACACCACCACCCTATCTACCTTTATATCTTATATTGGAAAACCCGAACAGGTAACCCAACAAATAGGTAGAATAAAAATATATATAGTTAAAAATTTACAAATACGCTCTCTCAAGAAAGAATTCACTCCAAAGCCTAGGTATTCACTCAACCTAGCGCTCTGATACCAAATGTGACGACCCGGCTTTTTCTCCACAAAAAGTCGTATCATCAAGAAGAAAGAAAGGGATAGAAAAGAGATAAGATAGAGAAGAAAGAAAGAAACACATCAGAATCTAAACAGCGGAACGAATAAATTATATTAATCAAATAAGATATTACATTGTATCATATACATCAGAGATACACAGCTTATACAACACATACTAGACAGTTATAAACATCTGTCTAGTCATTACAACTCAAATACACTCAACAAATGACTCATACAGACTAACACAGCGGAACACTATATCTACGAACGCTGAAGCCTTCTGCTCCATTGCTCCTCCAAAGATTCGTCAAAGCAAACCTGAATCCCTTGGCTACTCGTAAAAATTTGAGTACCCAAGGTTTAATAAAACAGAAAATAAACACTTGGGTCAGACATGGGTCTGGTGTGAGTAAACGGTTTAAATTGCTTATCTTCAAAACCTTTTGAAAACAAAGGTATCACGTAAGACTCCCCACAAATAAACATGGGTAAGTTTTTACCTTACGCTAACCAAAACATTTGATAGGAAATCCAGTTATATTATAATAGGGTCTAGGGTTTTCAAGTAAAATACAGAAATAGCTGGAATGCTTACATCTCACGTTCCAACATAGTTGGGCACAACTAAATCGTACGGCACTTATTGGATTGTGGATTCCATACGATGGCAGAGCTACCGGGGTACCGCTCGTCACAGTACGTGGCCTAGATCAACGTACCGAGGATCACTCCCAATCCCCTGCAACACAAGGCCGGAACATCCCTTACTGGATAATTCCCGCATAAGAAACCCCGTGGTTGCGGCCAAACAACCACCCACACAGCCGAAATAAAAAGGGACTCTAGACAGAGGAATCTTATACTACTTGGGCGCTACCCACTAACCTTGCTGCACCTCCCCTGTTTTAGCCATTCCCGGTTGATGAGGCTTGAGGTCACGATTACCTTTAATCAGAACACATTACTTAGAATGCTCATCGTCCACCTGACGATGTGCTGAAAGCATTCAATCCATATAAGTTCGTTCCGGGTTCGAACGAAACCGAAGGCATTATCTCGTTACACTCATTTTGGAATCACCCTCAGAGTTAACGACAATAACCCTTGCACTCTGAATCTTCATCTTCACTTGAGATTCACGACCTATCGTTAATTTGGATCGATGTGGTATTCGGATATCCAAATCTGGAAATCCGATCCCGGTCTCATCGAAATCCAAACGTATTTTAAAGGCCAAGTTGTTTAAAGGTTTAAACAATTCAATTCAATACTTGAATTCACACAGCATTTAACATAGATAAATATCACACATTTATCACAGATATATCCAATATCATATCAAAGCATATCATAGCATATCATCCAACAGATATCATCCAATTCAGATATTCTACACAACAATCATATATAAGCAACCATTATTAACCCTATGTTATAATTAATTTAATTATCTTAAATCAAATTAATTACTTAAGAATTAATTATCTAACCTTGCTTAATCAATCATTAATTAATTACAAACCTTTAATTAATTAATTATTCATTAAATATTAATCATCCTTGATTAATTATTCATTAATTACATAAAGTAATTGTTCTTTAATTAATTTCACAAATTAATTATTCTTAACCATTAACAGTAATTAACCTTTAATTACTCTTATTAATTGCATTAATTAATAATCCTTAATTAATTACTTCCATTAATTAATTAACTATAATTAATTATATTGACCCTTAATTAATTACATTAATAAATTAAACTTTAATTAATCACCTTAATTAATCATATACAGTAATTATCATCCTATAATTACTTTCCTTAATTAATTAACTTCTTAATTAATTACTTTAATCCTTTAATTAATTACCAAATAATTTATCCTTAATTACTTTTATAAAGTAATTATACTTCAATTACTTCTCATTAAGTAATTCCCTTTAATTAATTACATCCTGTAATTTATTTATTAATTACTTACTCTAAGTAATTACACTTATCAATCTTATTAAGTATTTATACTTAATTTCTTTATCAAGTGATTATCTTTAATTAATTTACAAATTAATTAACTTAAATTAATCACATTCATTTTACTAATTACACTTGAGTAATTCATCCCTTAATTACCTTTAAACAAATTAATTAATCTTTAATTACAGATTAATTATTCTTTTAATCATTAATTAATAAACCTTAATTATCAATTAATAAAACTTAATAATAAATTAATTAATCCTTAATTATAAGTTGATTAATCTTTAAGTATCATTTAATTACAAATTAATCACCCCTTAATTAATAATTAATAAAACTTAATTACTAATTAAGTATTTCTTAATTACCAATTTATTTACCTCTAATTACAATTTAATTACTAAATTAATTAATCTCTAATCATAAATTAATAAATCTTAATTACTTAGTTATTTTATCTCTAATCATTAATTAATCAATCCTTAATTACCAGTTGATTAATCCTTAACTACCATTTATAATCAATTAAATAATCTTTAATTAAATAAGTATAACCCTTAATTAATAAATTAATTAATCCTTAATCATTAATTAATTTAATTAATTAATTATACTTAAATTACTTTATTAACTTTAGTAATTTCAAATTATTAAAACCTTAATTATCCTTTTTAAGGTAAACCATTATATTAATTAATGACTTAATTTTCATTAAAAACATTTTTATCTTTAAAATTAACTTCCTTAATTAAATCATTTAATTAAGTTTTGAAATAAAATAAACATTTAACTTGATAAATTAAAGTTACCAAATCATAATTTTCTTTAAATACTTAAAACATTATCAAGTAATAGTTTAAAACTTCAAACTAGGTAACAATTAAAACAACCCGAGCCTAACAAAAGAAAACCCGGAGCAAAAACACGAATCACTCGCGTTCACTTCCTACTTCAAGTCATACGCGAGAAAAATCAAGGAAAACCCCGAGCCTAACATCTTCGTTCCCAAACCCAGAACTTCTCCTGACACCAAAACGTATACGTGCACGTGCACGGAGAATTGGTCAACTCCGACACCTCGCCGACCATGCTCACCAGTTGACGACGATCACCACCAGTCCCCCGACCATCCAGCTTCGTCAAAGTCACCAGGATAACGAATCGGCTTCTCGAGACCATAGGAACCCAAAACCCATCGTCGGAAAACTTCCAATCACCGTCGATTCCGACCCCGAGGACCCACGCCGACCTCACCAGAACTCCGCCTCGACTCCAGCTCCGATTTCCCCCTATCGCGATCGAGTATGGGTAACTGACTTTGTCGAGATTTCCTCGACATCCAACTTGACCAAAATCCATCATCAAACCCTAAATCACCTCCGCTATGTCGCCTCGCTCAATGGAAAAATCTCCATCCATTTTTCCTGACTTCCTCCACTCCACATCTTCCTTCAGACCAAACCCCAAAGAGAATATCGCCGCCGATCAACACCAATCGACGAAAATGCAAAAATCGATCATCCCTGAATATCTCAATAATTACTACACTAAAATCATGATTTTTAGTGTCTAAATTCATCATTTTGCTCCACGAACCAGATTATATAATCAAAGATTGGAATTGGCATTATCGATTTAAACCCATTTTTAATTTTCACTGTAATTTATAAAGTTCTGAGATAAATGCTTAATATAAAATCTTGAATCCATTTTTAAAATTTATAATACATTGTTAGAGACCTTTTCCATTTACAAACCCTAGACTAAAATCAAATGGATGGGAAGATAGGAATTTTTCTTATAAAATCTGAAGCCTATACTGTTATAAACAGAGATATGCACATGGTTACAGACATGCACACTTCAACACATTCATATATTCAGGAATCTATATACATGCAAGCATAATTTCTATCACACATTAACAGATCATCACATGAAAACCAGTGATTCAAACAAACTCAGGTTAAAATACGAGCTTACTTACTTTAAACAAAGAAAACTTGAGAAGTTTTCAAAACTGGAAGCTATACAGGGAGTATCTCACAGTATCTCTGTCTATAAAAACATATATTTTCTTTAAAGTAACATGCATGCAAAATTTTCAACCATACATCACAATTTTAAATCTAGCATTTATCACAAGCATATAAACAAAAACCATTTTGTTTAGTTTACTCACTTATTCAAAGAGGCAGAGAGTTTTGGAAAAACTGGAAGTTTTGCAACTGAATCTGCTTCATTTCTTTAAAACTGAAAGGCTTGTTGACTGAGATGATTCGAGACTTGATTCCAGGTTGTAATTTGAAGATGAAATCTTTGCTACAGGCTTTTGATCTTGGTTTACAGGTTTTGGCTTTGGGTTTCAGACTACAGGCTTTTGCATTTGAGTTTGAGAGTTTGTTTTGAGGAATGATTTCAGGCTTTATTCATTTGAACTTGAGTTTGGGAATATTTCAGATTTGATTCATGATCATTCTTCTGGTTTAAAGAAGTAGTTTACAGGCTGAGTTCTCTGTTTTTATTTTTTTAGAAAGAAAGATAGAAAAAAGAATGAAGAGAAAGATAGAGGTTTATATAAGTTTAAATTAGGATTTATTAAAGATTAAAGAAAAAGAAAATAAAAGGACACTTGTCTCAACTTTGATTAATATGTTAACACATGTTAATTTAAAGATGTTTATAACTCAACACTTGTAATACTACATGCATAAATATATTTATATTATTTTAAATGGATTTAAAAGCTTTTATTATTAAATTTTCCTACTTAATAAATACATATCCTAACTTATAAATGCTTTTCTTAATTTATAAAAATAAAACTTTTAAAAGAAAATAAAATAAAAACCAATTAGATTTTAACTAAATCATATATAGTATATTTAATCCATTTTTAAATGATAATTCAAAAGCTTTTGTATTTATTACTATTTAATAAACATTATCTTAATTTATATAAATAAATTCCTTTAAGGAAAATAAATCTTATTTTAAATAAACTTATTCATATATTTTAAATCCAAAATATTTTTAAGATATATATATCCTTTAATTTCAAGTTTAAATCCAAAATATTTAAAATCATTATCTTTAAAGATTCAAATTTAAATTCAATTTAAAAATCCAATTTAAAATCAACTCATATATATATAAAATTAAATAAACACATTATTACCTTGAAAATAATAATTCTATTTTAAAACCCACTTATATCTATATTTATAAACATTTCTTTATTATTATTTATCATTGTTTGAAAATAACAAACTTTACCAATATTCATTAATTAATTTAAAAGATTATCACATTTTAAATTCCTTGAAATCCCGGGATATCACAGAGAATGCTCTGGAAATCATCACACCCATCTATGGTCACAGTTACATCCAGGGTTACGTTGCCGTCGCAGCAAAAGTCCATGTAACTGATTACACCATAGAACTCACGACAGATCGCAGTTACATCCAGGGTTACGTTGCCGTCGCAGCAAAAGTCCATGTAACTGCAGGCTCTCAGCGGCCTCACGATTACGCTGTCGAAATGAAACTTCTCCACTCCTACATAGGTCGCAGTCTACCGATGTAAAATCAAACATAGACTGTTGGCTCTCAGCGGCACACACGACTTTCGCTATGTTACCATAGTGTCACAGTCTACCGATATAAAATCAAACGCAGACTGCTGGCTCTCAGCGGCACACACGACTTTCGCTATGGTACACTACTCATAATCCTCAGGAACTAGTTTTGTCCGGACTCCTCACAGGATCAACTTTAGAACCTCCCCCTTAGAGGCTCAAGGCAGTACCACCCAGTGGCACTCCTGAGAAGTTCATTTCAAGGGAGCGCCTTTTTCCCCAGAGCCAATCTCAAAACACTTTATACTATACACATATAGTATTTCAAATCATACACCTAGTATGAATTTCACACAAGGCTCCTTTACACAAATCGATTTCCAAAATCGATAAATTTCAAAGTAGGCTTTTCCAAATCTCAATATTGATTTACCCAAAAATCAAAAGCCCTTTCAAATCCAAAGGTTCCCAAAACCTTATTCCAAAATTCTCATAAGATCCTTTATATATATACAGATATATAAAATTTTTAAAACTTTGGATCATTTCAAACTTGTATAAAACTCCTTTTATACTTCAAACACTTTCAAAAATCTTTTTCTATTTACATTCACTTGAATTTCCATTCACATACTCACAATTGCTTTAATTTCATGGGATTATCACTTCAATCCTTATCTCAATTGAGTATTTAACCAATAACAGTTTGAACTCCGACCGGTGTATATTTAGAAAATAGCTTGAAATTTTTAAAAACAGATAAGTAGTTGAAAATAAATTATTAGTTTGCAAAATAGCTGTAAACTAGTTAACTGATTTGTGAAATAGTTAGAAAATAGTTATATAAATTTTAGATAATTGCAAAATAGTTGTAAAATAGTAATTAATTCGAAACTTAGTTGAAAAACAGTAACTAGTTTAGAAAACAGTTGAAAAATGGTTAAATAGCTCCAAAAATATTTATAAAACAAATATAAAATAATTTGGCTTTAAAAGGAAAGGTTGTATATATTTAATAGCTTGGAAAAATAAGTTTATATCGAAACAATTTATATTGAAAATAGTCCAGAGTCAAAACTGTTCACTTTCCCAACCATTCCATTTAAATTTCCACTTCCATTTAAATGGACCCAATTCCAATTTGAATAATCTTCAATTTCCATTGGACTTGATTCATTCCCAATTCAACTTTAATTAATTCTCAAATTTCTTTCAAATTTCAAATCAAATTCCATTTGATTTTTACTTATTCAACTTTATTTATAACTTCACTTTTACAACTTCTATTTATAATCAATTTCATTCACATTTTACTTTTAACTCGGAATTATATATTTTATTTAGCCAATATATTTTTATTATTCCATAAACATTTTAATCAAGATTCCAGAGTTTAAACAAATTTCCAAAATTTCAGTATCTCCTTAAAATTCAACTATATCCAAAATGCTTTGGCAAATTCAATTATTCCCTTTGAATTTCAAAACCAAACCCAGTTCACAAACAATTCCAATATAAAACAATTTGGTAGCAATTTCTCTTCTAGAAACTCGAAAATGAACATCGACGATGCTGCAGTCATCATCGACGTTATTTTCCAGTGTCCAAAAGAGTTTCAATGCTTTTATCTCATTAAAACATTTCCAAATATATTTTTTTCAAATCTCCAAGATTTCAATTTCAACAGAAAAATATTTTTTTGAAATAATGCCATTATTTCTCCAAAACCTTGGGAAACCACTTTCAAATCCAAAGGAATTTTAAAATTTCCCAAAATTCCAAATCCCAACCCATCCAATTCATATTTAAACATTACTCTGGAATTTTCATCTTACTTTGTTTTCAAATATTCTCTGGAATTCTATTTCAAATTATAATCCTATTTATTTCAATTTATAAATTACATTTACAATCTATATTTCAAATTCCAATCAATTTGGACTGATACCACCCACTTCAGTTCCAATCACTTCAATTTAATCCAATTTAAATTGTCCATTTGAATTTTTAAACTTATCCATCTTTAATCACAAATCCAATTAATTCCAACCGGATTCAATTTAAATGAATTCAATTCCAACTTCAAATTTTAACCATCTCGAATTATATAAATTCGAGTTAAATTCTCAAAGATTGGTTTAACTTTTTAAACCAAATTAACCTTGTTTATTCAAAGTTTTTAAACAATTTAATCTTTTTGGGTTCTAATTCTAGAATTCCATTTTAATCAATTTAAATTTTAATTTGGTTATATTTTCTGTTACCACTTAATTTAATTTCAATTTCATGTTTTCAATAAGGTTGTATTTTATATTACTTCTTAACTCAATTCCAATAATTTAACAACCAATCACCTAAATATTCATTAGAAGGAAATATTGCTTTATATATCAAAATATATTTTTATATAAAATCATTCAAAACCTTTATATAAGAAAATAACAAGTACGCTCTCATATAAATATATATACTTATTCTAGAGTACTTCGGACTCTATTAATGAGTAATCCCCACCAGAGCCAAAGTTCTCGCTTAACCTTTCAGCTCTGATACCAACTGTAACGACCCGAAATTTTCGATCCCGAAAATTCCAGATAGTTATGAAAAGAAGAAGAAAGAGATAGAAGAAGAAGAAGAAGATCAGAAAACACCAACATCTCACATTCGCAGCGGATCAAAATAAAATATCAAATAATAACAGTTTACAAGAATACTATATCTGTCGATTACATTTTTATACATCAGAGTTTTACATATACTCAGTCACTGAATATATACAGTAATCATGTCTCAATAATACAATAATATACTGCAGCAGAAATACTCTGCACGTACTTGCCATTTGGCTCGTCTCCTGAGCTCCAGAACGTCCTTACCTGAAAATCTGTAATACTCGGTCTGACCCGAGCATTACATCAAAGTAACACCCGGGTCAGGCTGGAAACCAGCGTGAGTAAACCCAACTAACATGGAATATCCAAGCAAACAATTTACATAACCCGGGTAACTTATATCAATTTAACCAATTCACAATTTGCTGTAGACAATGCTTATTTCACATATAAATTTCTGAGTACCAAACTTAGATAAAATTATCCAAATTCACTCAAATCATTTCATTCCAGCCTATTGATTTTACAGATCAATTTATAAAAATTCGAAGTGGTTTCGGGTATTTCCCAATACCCGACCCCGGTCTCTTCGAGATTTACGTCATCCTAACCCCAAGTTAATCAAATGAAATATACAACATTTTATATCAAAGATATCAACTCATTCAAACATCCAATACCATTCAATCATCCATAAGCAAAGCCTTATCACATACAAATCAATTCAATTGATTCAAATTGAAATTTCAAACCTCAAACACATAGACTCCTTCATTAAACATTGATTAATTCCAAATCAATTAATCAATCAACCATTCCCTATCCATTCATCTTAATTAATCACCCTGGATTAATTATCCTTTAATTACATTCAAGAAATTAACTTTAATTAATTTTCACAATATTAATTATTCCAATTCAAGATCAATAAGTAACCTTAATTACTTCATAATTTAATTAACTATATTTAATTACATTAATCCTTGATTTCTTATATATATTAATTTCTCACAAGTCACTTATTATTGATTTATTTTTCTTAACTAATCAATCTCTATTTACTACATTGATTATATAAATTTATGATTTCTCATTTACATTTCAATTCAATCTAATCTAATTTTATTACTCATTTTATAATGGAAGCTTAAAGGAATTTAAAAACCAAATTCATTTTTAAATTCAAGTCAATTTACAATTTCACTTTAATATCTAGGTTGTTAAACACTTAATATTTAAAAAACTTTATTTGTTAGATTTAACCTTGATTAGAACTTGTTTTAAATCTCTACCTACAATTAAACTCCAGTTTTAATATATCACTTTTATTTCTTTCCAGTTCATTCTTATTTTATTTTATAATTATTTTACTTTCAAAATTTCACTCTTATATGACTTTTCAAAAATCAAATTTTTATCTATCTCGATAACTCAGAATACCGAAATATTCAAGCACATCACGTCATTCAACTTCCAATTACCAATACTATCCATCACAGAATATCAATCACCCAATATATAATATAACACATCAAACAAACCAATCATTTATATTTACCCATTTAAATTTAAATAGAAATCAAAAGCGTGAGATTTACTCACCTTATTCCATTTGCAGTCCACTTCAATCTTGACTCGATTTCACTGTTTTCGACCTTGTATAACAATTTACGATTTATTAATATTTGAATAAATCAAACAATTTATCACCATTTATTTATTTTAATTTAAACTAAAAATTTTGATTTGAACTAATTTTCCTTTGAATTCTTTTAATAACTGAAATAATTAAATAAGTCAATTGATCAAATAAATCCCAAGATTCATTAATTTAAGATAAACTAGTAAATTTAAATATGTATATTTATTTTATTTAATTGAAACTACATATATACTAAAAATAACCTATACTGATAAAAATCAAATTTTTATATGGACTCTACACATTATAAAACTTGTAAAGTTTCCAGAATCTTATATTCATATATATATTTACTGTTCTTAAATAAAATATGTATGCGGATATATAGGTATATTAAAACAAAATTATTTATACCATCACTGTAAATATCATTATTTTTATAAAAACTTTTATCTCACTGTAAATTAACTTCCTAATCTACATGTATATATATATAAAGATAGAGTTCTTATACCTTACTGCTCTAACCCTATCCAAACTCGCTCGAAAAACCCAAAATCGACAGCATCCAATCTGTCGAACTCTCTTGCGCTACCCCGAAGCTCCATCCATGCGACCCGGTGATGTTGACCTCGCGAAGATGAGACCGAGCCTCCACTTCCATCGAACAGCCATCCCTCAGCCCCACGAACCTTAACTCGAAGACGCGACTCGCCCTAGATCGCCGCTTCGAAACCCTAAGTCCAGTCGACGCCCTTATCTCCACTCCACGCGGCCCCTTGCATGCATAGCACCGCCTTTCCCACTCGCGACCGCATCTCCTCCCCCTTCGAATCCGAGCTTGCCCCCCTTTTTTTTTCGAAAATCGATTTCGATTCTGGGGAATACCCTGTCTTCGATCGGCTCTAGTTTGAGGAGGACGAGAATAAAGAGGGGGTTTAGGCCGTTAATTCGTTCCCTTTGATTTAAATGAGTTCGATTCTGCTTGAAGAGTAGAGAGGAGATGGAGATAAAATATCGTCTGGGGGAAACTTCTCGCGTACGCGTTAGAAAAAATATCTCTGACTATATGTACTTTAAATTTATTATTTTATAAAACTTCAAAACGTCACGTTAATCGCCATTTAAAACTGAACAAATCACCCTTATATTAAATTTCAACCGTTCTATCATCTTCAGTATCATCATAATAAATTTTATAAGCGTTCAAATTATTTAAAATAGGCTTAGAAATTTCGGATTCAAATGTTGACCCAATTTCTCAATATCAAACTATATAATTCAATGATTTAATTATCAATTAAATATTGATATCTCGAATTCAAGTTAAAATTAACCTTTAAATAATTTAAAATCAATTTCAATTATCCCATTTTAAATTGTTAAAAATTCCGGGTCGTCACAATTTTAGTCTTTACCGGGTTATGAGGCTTTGGAGGTCATGATTACCTTTTCCTCTCTTAGCAATTCCTACTTAGAATGCTAACACTGCCTTACCGGCACGATGCAATGCCAGCATTCATCCATACAAGTTGTTCAAGATAAGAACAAACCCGAAGTCACTACTTCTACTGCATCCATTTTTGAATCACCCTCGGGATTAGTAGCAAGTAGCACTTGCACTTCAAATAGCTTCAAGTCCATCATCTTTAAGATGCTTCCAATTCAAACGCTTAAGCCGGTTCGAAGTAGTTTTCAGATAACATATTTGATCCCAATCTCTAATAATTTTCGATAAACTCGACTTCGGTTCTTTTGGAAATAAATAGATGGTACATAATGGGGATCTCCCCCTAACCGTTTAAGTGGATGATCTCCTTATCCTAGATGAACCCAACGAGTTTATACGTATTGTATTATCATCTAAGATAATTCTCTATAGTTCCCATGTTTCCTCTAGATATTTTCAAAGTTAAAAACTGGCCAAGATTTGATAGTTGGTTATTTAACTATCAAATAAACAACAGTCAACACAAATTTAATCCCATTAAATCTACTAAGCCTCATTTAATTAATCTTTTATTAATAAATATCTTTAATTATTTACCAAAATATTCATAAACCTATCTCACCGGTATAAGTATATTCATAAAACAAGTTAAGAAAGATTTCCTCATTTCAGAATCATATTTAAATGGGTCAAAAACAAATGTCATTTGAAACATTGTTTACTATAAACCCAAAACACTTATCCTTCGGTGTTAAGTAGGGAAAGAGCATTTTCATACCAAGATAATTAAGAAGGATTATTTATTAATCCATAACTTGACTTTCTTAAGTAAAACTAAATCGTATATTGAAATAATATTTAAAATTCATAAGTTCCATATACAATTCATTTAAGCAAGGTTCTATAAACCCATCTCTTTTTAAGATTTCAAAATCTCTTTCCAGTTTATAAACTATTTTATTGAATTCCATTTCGAAATCAAGAATATTATTTAAAAACACCATTCTAATTTAATTTATTAACTTAAACTCCATTATTAAATAAATTAATTAACTTAAATAGAATGATTAATTAAATTTAGGCATCATCATTGATTAGTTAATTAACTTAAAATACCATTTAATACAGTAATTAATTGGTTCAAACCTTGTTAACAAAATAATTAATGTATCTTAAGTAACCTTACTTAAATAATTAATTAACTTGCAATAATCATTAATTTAAATATTAATTAATTAAGACATCATTAAATAATAAATTAACTTTTAAACACGTTAATAAAAATATAATTAACATTAAAATATCGTTAATAAAATATTAATTAACTTTAAAAAATAATAATAATTAACTTTAAAACATTAACTTTAAAATAGTTAATAAACTTTAGACATTTTTGACTAAGATAATTAGTAAACTTTAAATATTATTTAGATAGAGGCTTAGCGACCCCAATGGTACTTAATAAGCTACCATTTTATTCAATTCAACTTCCCAAGTCACATTATTGGTATTTACATAAGCAAACATATATGTAAATAAAATCAACAATTAGCAATCACAAGCTAACCCATAACTTATCCGATATTAATTAATCTATATATTAATTAATTGACATAAGAATAAATGTCCAAATTAACAAATAATAGAATGAGGATTTATTTTGCTAAATAGATGTCATCTATAAACTATTCAATTTAAGTATAGCAGAACGATGTTTATTCTGCTAAATAGATGTTCATAGTAATCTATTCCATTTAATTTAACCGAACGGTGTTTTATTTGGCCAAATAGATAACACCAATGAAGGATAATTAATTTAACTACATTATTATTTAAAATAACATAATTATATTCAATCGCTATTATTTATCATAAATTATTACATCACCAAATCTATTAACAAGTTACACTACAATGTTGTACTTGTCAATACGAGTCCAATGCAAAAATCAACGGCAAATTAGATCCAAAACGAGCAAGATATCATGTTTAAAACAATCCAACATTTTAATTAATTTAATAAACAAAATACAAATAAAAACTCCCACTCTAACCCTAAACGGGCTTGGCCCACAACCAGAAACCCACCCAACCAAAAGCTACAGGAGCTCATCTCCTTCCTTCCAACCCACGCTCTCTAGTATTTGAAAAAACGTGACACCCCCGAGTAAAACCACAAACCCTTGCCACTCTAATCACCCGTGGCCAACATCTCTACCACTGACCTCCTCTGCATCCCAGGCGAACCCCTGGTCAAGCCCAGGCTGAGCTCGGTCGTGTCATTCGCCGTCGACAGGTCGATACCCGAACTCATAAGAAATCTTCCACTGAAACCCTAATTCGTCGACCACCGCCACCACAGACCACTAGAGTCTCCAACTCTGATGCCAAAAGCTTCACCTTACCTCAGTGCTCCTCCCCATACTGCCCGAGCTCCCCTCGACACCTAGGTTGTCAGAAAATAATTTATGACTAGAGAACAATCATTTCCTTCCCCACGAAGAACTATACCACTAAAAATCATGAGACTAGTTTTCAAAAATCATGTTTCCCCTAGATGATAACAGCCATGAACTTCGTTTATCAATTCGTATGGTCAAAAAATGGTCATCACTCAACCATTTACTATAATCGAGCAATCTCTGTCACCCTGCTTGACGAAATGTCGGACTACTATTTTTTTAAATTACTAGGGGCTATATTGACTAACTTTGTAGTTGATGACAATGTCTAGTTTCTAACCATTTTGGAGATATTGATTTTTGATCATTGAGAGGGGGTCTGTTCATTCTTTTTGAAATAAAGAATAGAGAATAGCCTGTAAGTGTTGTAGTGCATATGTCTAGGTATATTCTTCATTTATAGTAAGCATACCATTTTACTTTTTACTGAAAAATTTCCTAAACAAGAGTAAATTATTTAAACCAAGCTATTAACCAAAAATATTCAACATCCATTTTAAGAAAGATTTGAGATCTCACAACAATTATATTTTTCAAAAGTGTAATAAGGGTTAGTGATCTCACCTTTTTATAATTTGGTTTGAGAATGTAAAAGAGATTCAAGCCTTTATCAAAGCAAGTAACCCTACTTCAAAATTCACCACTTATCTCAAACCTTAAGCTTTTAAAGAGAAGATTTTTTTAGAAGAGGTGGAAAAAGAAAGTTAGAAAGTATAGGAATGGGAATCAAAATGAAAATAAGTTTACTTTTGAAAATGAATGAAATGGGTTAAAATACCATACTACCCTTACTTACATTTTCTTCTTTTCCATCATTTCAAAGCCTCCAATATGTCACCTATATGAAAATATAATGGATCATAGGATGATCTATGTACCTTTTTCAACATTAACACTCAAGCCATCAAATCATCTTTTCAAATCCAAATTTGAATATATTTTATAATTATTATTATTAATACTTATTATTGTTATTATTCATCTTTACTTATGCAAAAATATATTTCTTAACTTAACTTAAACATTTAAAAGTTGTTTTAAGGTGAAAGCAAAGGTATAACAACTTTTTTATAAGTTGTCATTCGGCAAAATGTTGAAAATTCGAAAAATGGATTTCGGTCACTTTTTCAGTTTTCCGTCAAACTACATATTTTTATAAACAAAATTCGAAAATGAATTTTCTATTATTAGTTATAAACTAAAAGAGGGTTATTTAATTATTAAAACCATTTATTGAATAATTAAAATAAATTAAATATTCACAAATCAAAGAGATAAAATTCCGGGTCGTTACATTCTTCTCACCTTAAAAGAATTTCGACCCATAAATTTCATCTAAGTTAAAACAATGAAGGAAACCACTTAATACAAAGCTTAACCTTTTTATTTTGAATTTATTTCCCTTAAGTAAACTCATGATCCAAACACCCGATTTTATTTCAAAACCTCTTTTGAAATGATACTATATATTTTAACCATAGAAAATATGCATATAGCCCGAGTAACCCCAAAATGATACTAAGGAACTGGGACCAAATAGTATCATACATTCTCTTACGAAGAAGGGTAACACTGAAGAGAAGTGCTTACCATCTGAACACATCTCTTTCTTCTTTTTAGTTATTTTCGAGTCACTCGAACTAGTTAACTTAAAAATAATTTTTCTATTTCAAAATTCCATCTTTTGAAACTATACTGTAAGTATTCCTTAACAAATAGTTTTAACAAAATATCAATAGCCAACTTGCTTTGGGTTCGTTCGGATTCGAACTCATTTCAATCGTACGATGATAAAGAGAATAATCTACTGTGTGAATTACCACGTTCGCTTAGGTAAACATCTGATTGTCACTTATAAGGTTATTCTTATTATCACAAAACATATCGAGGCTCATTCCCCGAACCAATCCAAAGAAAATGCATCTACCTAAAATTTTCTTTCCCAAAATATTTATGTTTAAACAAAAATACTTTCACATGATGGGAACTGACTGTACGATAGACTCGAAGTCCCAAGTAGAGCCATTTATATAACAATATATGGGTCATCAACCCATATTCATACTACAGTGAGGTGTATCAATTGTATATGCTAATTTACTATTTCGTCAGTAACAAAAGGGAGACTAATAGCACTAAGCAAACTATAGAGACACTAAGTCTCTATAGTCTTTAGTTACCTCAATTGTCATCGTGACATGTATCCACCGATGTGCTCATCAACGCAAGGGCTCTTAAGTCACGATACTACTCTTGCCCTTTTAGGTAACATATTACAGGCCTAGGTGACACATGGGAAAATGCGCACATAGGAGTAGCACAAAGCTATATAAAATAGTGTCTGAATCTAGGGTGCTACCCCACGATCAGGCTGCTAGGGTGGATTCTAGCCATCTGGTCCTCTCCAACAAACATAATAGGAGTATATCGTAATAGTGGCATATAGAACCAATACATATAGACACGAAGTCAAGGTCATCGTTAGGCATGGAGCCATACTTACTAAATATAGGCACATAGGCATATATCACAATGTATCACCTCACACTATCCACTCTATTCCCGTCACTTGAGTGTCATCTATTTACAACGAATAACCGAATAAATATCACAACCGCGTCCCATACCACTTGTGATACTTAAACATTTATTCACTACTTATAAACTACACTCAATCCTCATAATACTCTATATAACGGTTCCAAAGAATAACCGAAGAAATGTTACCGAATGCCCCATCCCAAACGTTATTATAACTCTGTTTATTTAGATTTCTCATCATACAGAATAGAAATCATCGCACAATCATATAGAAGGATGTCATCACCTTATCATATCAAATCACAAAACAAAATTAACACTAACGATGAATCACTCATATAATCTAATTCAATATAAAAAGAAAGTAGGAATTGGAAGTAAGATAATACAGATCAATCAAAAATATATTTATATATATATAAACAACTAAATCAATATTTGATAATAAATTGAATGCAATGTATAACTTTTATATAACACAATTAATACTTAGAAATGGATAATAAATAATAAATATACATTCTAGAAATAACCAGATAATTAAATAAACTTAGATATAATTTATTCTATATAATAAATAACTAATTTTCTTAGTCTTTTATGAAATTAAGTAATAGCTTTATATTCACAAATAGCATTAAAATCGTTTTTCTTTCATTTGATAAACTAAAATATATTGTAAAACTAAATATCACGCTTAAGAATGATTCCATAATTTTCTACAACTAAATCCTATTTATAAATAATTATAAAACATCCAAATCAATTTTATATATTTATAATCAATTAAATAAATTTTCTAAACATGATTTATATATTAAGATTTCATACTTTGAAAATGCTAAAATATGAATTACAAACCGTTCATATTTTTCTCATATAAAAATAATACTATTAAATTCACTTTATTTATTTCATAATCTTCAAATTATATTTACATTCATGTATAATATATTTATAAGTATATATTTGTATTAGATATTAAGTGTATATAATATGTATATTTATTATATATATATATATATTTCAAAGTTTGTGTATTAGGAACTTATACTAGCATACAAAACAAACAACCTTGCGCACCAACACATATTAATTACACAGCTCACGCACAACACACACACTCACGACACACATAACACACACATCACACATAATATAACACAAACTATTAACACATGCACATTAAATTGCATCTACACAACCTTGCGTAAAACACGGCCTTGTCCACCCAGTCACAAATACTACACACACACACACCCAAACACAGTCTCTCACGCACACCCAAACCCAATCTCTCACGCACACCCAAACCCAGTCACTCATCCCTTAACATAGCAGCACATTCTCTCGTATATGCATAGAAAACACATACACACACAAAACTCACACGAACATATCTCATACACACACAAATATGTTGGTACAACACACTACACAGCAGCGGCAAATGCACTCATGCACAAACGCACTAATACACGAAGCTACATACACCAAAATAACACACGCAAACATAAGACAGAGCAATAGGTAGTTCCACCGGTGCATCGGTCATCAATGACCAGTCCATCGATTAGAATTCACCTTGAGCAAACATGCTCCAGGCATGTATTCTTTGATCGATTTCACCACAACTTCAAGGCATACAACAATGTATATTCAATGTCCATTTCAATCCATGCATATATATGTAAAACCCTGTAATGACCCAAGATTTTAGGAATTTATTTTGACAAATATAAGTGAATTCAAAATAATTTTTGAATTAAATTTTGGAAGGAGATTGTTATGGCTTGATAGTGTATCAGTATGTGTGTACATGTGTGCACAGGGTATACACATGAACTAAAGCTAAAAATCTCTGAACTTTAAGAATAAATACATATTGATATGTATGGGAATATATATATATATATGTATATATATATATATTAAATCTTTAAAAGCTGAATGCATAAGTAAATATAAATATATGTATGCTACTGAATATTTTTCTTAAGTATACATGTGCATGCGTGTGTGTCAATACAGAATGATATATATATAAATATATATATGTGTTAATAAAATACTAGAGTTTAAACTAGTGAAATAAAATATACAGACATATTTTAATATAAGCAGAAATAAAAAGAATGAAGATATAAAAAGAACTAATCCTCTTATAAATAAATAAAGGAAGTACATACCATTTACATGAAAGCTAAAAATAGGAAAATTAGGATAAAACAGGGAAGTGCTTGGTATAGGCAGAATTAGAAAAGAGTATTTAATAACAAAATCAAGTCACATTTTTAGCATGATTGTAGACAAAGGAAAAAGTATTTTTCTGAAAAGCAAAATTTCTGAAAGAAAAATGTAACCACTTTTCTCTTCACCCAAATTAAGCCGGGAAGGGGTAAAACTTTGGGTTTAAAATGCAGATAACATGATTTTTCTGGTGGGCAAAAATGGCTTTAGCCAATACCCAAAACCCTAAGAAAGACCCTGTATATATACATGTATATACAGCAGCCTCCTCTCCTCCTCAGAAAAGAATTTTGAAAAAAAAACAACACCACAGAAATCATAAGACAAGGGAAGGAAGAGAGCTTGAGGCAAAGGGCAGAAGCTCATCAATTAATTAAGGGAACAAAGAAGAAAGCTAGGTGAGAAAACTCACTCAAAAATCTAAGGCAATAAGTCCTAATGTAGGCAGCCAGATAAAAGTATTTTTCTTAAAAGAGTATTTTCATATATGAATGCTTATCTGTGAATTTAAATCTGGAAATGTTTTGATTCTCTTTGGTTGATCACTTGTTTTATTATAACAAGGCTTTATGTATTATTAGTATACATATAGGTTTTATACACTCAGATCTCTGATATGTTAATGTTTAGGGATATAAACAAATACCCAGAAAATAAAATGTTGAGAATAGGCAAGTAGTATTGGTTTTGGCTTAACCCAGAAAGATGTAAATAATGTTGAGCTGCAATATACTCATGTATAAGTGCTGAGGCTTGAGACAAAAAGGGATTAGGGGTGCAATAGGGTTGCCTATGTGCTGATGCTCCTGATTCAATGAAAAATATATATGTTCATATGCATAGCAGACAAAATTTTGTGATTCAGTATAACCAGGTCATCCTGAGTTTAACTCAAGCACAAATGTTTGCAAAGAAAAACTCTCCCAGAAGCCATAAGCCAATGTTAGTTGCCTAAACTCCTTTTAAAAATACCAGGATGAATATATATATATATACAGAACCTTATTTTGTAGCCACCAATGGTTGTTTGCTTGTTTGTCTCTGTATGGTTATGAATAATATGAGATGCCATGTTATGGATGTTTTTAGCTAATGAAAAGAATCACTGAATGGTTT
This sequence comes from Allium fistulosum, assembly GCA_030737815.1. NCBI lineage: Eukaryota > Viridiplantae > Streptophyta > Magnoliopsida > Asparagales > Amaryllidaceae > Allium > Allium fistulosum. The sequence goes on from CM060906.1 coordinate 407,932,574, forward strand.
TGTCATGAAAAATCAAAAGAGTTATTATTAACTTAAACCTGATTAGGAAATTGGGGTCAAGAACACTGCAGGAATGACTTGTGTGCTTGAGTAACATAAGTTGACACATGGCTTGTTTATGTCCTGAGATCTTTGTGTAATGGAGTGAATTAGTTCATTACAGTGTGTCCATTGATTCATAAATATTGCAGGTGAGACCAAGGATAGATAAATATACCCAGGGAATAATACTTGAGATGATGAGGAAACTAGAGTTTTTCCCAGATTTGAAATATGAGAATTGAATAAATGATTTAACTCATATTGGTTATTTTCCTGTTTGGTATGAATGATTGGTTGTCTATGATTGAGTTGTATGCTTGAATGTATGTGCCATATTTATATATGTAGTCTCTGGAAAGAAAATTAAAGTGTGCACATGCACAATGACACAGAGCATGCACACAAGTATTTGCCTGATTCAAAAGGGCTGAACTTTCTGTATATGTACTTAACTTAACTTTAACCTGATTAACTAATTATTTTTGTGAGCTTTCTCATACCAGACATGTGTCTGACCCTAGTGTGCTAATGGCATCTGGGGTGTCTCATTTAAAATGAGGCAGTTTCAAATGCTTTTTCAGGGATTGCAGCAACTAAGTAGGAGTAGGAGCAAGGCCTTGAGAAGAAGATATAGCATGCTAAAACTTAGTTAGATAAGAGCCTAAATGTTGAAATCTGCATGTATTGACAATTTAAATTGCTACTTGTATTAAGTGTTGAATATTGGATGAATATTTTGTTAGATATTTTGTTAAGAGATTGACTTGTATCTAGAAACTATGAACTAAGTTAAATATCTGTTATGTTTAAAAAGGATTTTGATCAAATCTTGTAAGTGGATTTAGCAAGAACACCATGTTAAAAATTGAATGATTACATTTTATAAATGTATTAGTCAATCTTGAGTCTTTGAAAAGGATTTAAGTTTTGGATAATCAGTATAGTTGATTCTCAGAAAATTAAATGGTTTTATTTTCTACTATGGCATATGTATACAAAAGAAAATAGACATAGGTTGAATGTTTTTATGTGGCTGCAAGGTTTCCATAATTTAACTTGTTCCATACAATTGTTTCATGTCCTATTTTTAAATAAAGAAAGAATCTGTAGTAAGGTAGATGGAAGCCAGATTCAAATAGTTGCAGTTATATATATGCACATAAACATATTTTGTGCAAATGTCAACACACCTTTTCCTTTGCACTTGTAATAGGAATCTGAATTTCACTCAGATTTTAACCAAAGGCATTCTAAATGCCAGACAGATCTTATAAGAAGAAATACAAACCTGAATAATGATAAACACTCTTATCATTTACAAAACCCAAGCAACAGACCCTTAATTTACATCAATCATGAAGCCTTCTAGGTTGTAGGAATGGATTTCAAAAATAATTAAGCAAGGATTATTGTTTAGTATGTTGGAATATAGGCAAAAATAAAACATATATGTGCAGATATAGGTAAATAACAGATTCCAAATTGTACAGAAGAAAAATGAAAAAAAAAACAAAAACAAAAATTGTGTTTGAACCAACCAGCATAGTACTTGAACTCGTGACCTCTCGTGTATAAGTTAGGCGCGTTTCCATTACGCCTAGATGTTGCTTGTGTTCACTTAGGATCCACTTTCTTTTATACTGAATTTGATATTATCCAGACTTTAACATGATCATCTATATTAAAAGCTTGTTCACTACTGATTATTACTTGATCACTTCTTAGTTAGGATAAACAGACTAATGTATATATTTCCAGTGGATTGTTTGGTCAAAAAAAAAATCAGCAATCCAATATCCTCTTGTTTTTCCAGAACTCTGATTCAAACAAGAGAGGCATATACATCCTCACATGTATGTGCTTATCTTTGTGAATGTACTGATATATTTATATTGGTTGATTATTGTGATCCTGGATATATTTGGTTTATTGGAGAAAGATATTGACCCTGAGAATTATAATTGCAATGGATGATATATCTATATATATATATATATATATATCTTCTTTACCTAAAAAAAAAAAAAAATTCCTTATGGAATTAGAGTAGAAATAGGAGGGTCTTTTCAGTTGGTATCAGAGCTATGTTATTCAACATAGTAGAAGTAAGGATCAAGTTCTTAGATAAAAATTAAAGGGAACTAAATATCAAACTAACCAGCTATGTAAATTATTATTAGCAAACTATGGTAGGGAGACCACCAAATCAGGGAGCAGGATCTTCCCATGCACCACCAATGGTCAATCTGCAAGACTTGGTGAGAGCATTTAGGGATGGGGCAGGACAAAGGCAAGAAAATCCCTATGAAGAACTCTCAAAACTACTTAAGACATATACTCATTTAGGAGGCAAAAGCTTTGAAGGGACAGAGAGTATCATGGAAATTCAAACATGGTTGAGAACATTGGAAAGAATTTTCAATGACATGCAACTTGATGATCAAAGAAAGAGGCAAGTGGCTTCAAGACAGCTAAAAGGAGTAGCATTAGGCTGGTGGGAAGTAATCATTGCAGGAAGGAATGAGAATGAAATCACTTGGAATCAATTCAAAGAGATGTTGGAAGCAAGGTTTGTACCAGCATCAGCAAAGACTACCTTGCTAGAAGAGTTCATTAGACTTAGACAAGGAACCATGACTGTCACAGAATACACTCAAAAGTTTGAGGGGCTTTCCACATATGGAGCAATGCTTGTGGCAGATGAAGCATCCAAAAATGATAGGTACATAAAAGGTCTGAACCCAGGACTTAGCAGAGCCATGTTACCCTATGCAGACAAGACTTTTGATCATGTGATAGACTTAGCTTTGAGGTTAGAGCAGCATGACAAGGAAAGGGAGAAGTTCAGAAATTTTAAGAGCAATAATAACAAGAAAGGTAAGGGGAGGTATCACCCTTATGATAAGAAGAAAGAAGAGGCTAGTAACAAAAGCACTGGAGATGTCAAAGCTAAGGAAGACAAGAAGAAAATTGTGTGCCATCAGTGTGGAAAGGAAGGGCATATCAAACCAAGATGTCCAAAATTGAAAGGAGGAGCTTTCAAATGCTATCTATGTGGGAAAGAGGGGCATATGAAGAGGAATTGTCCTGAGTATAAACAGCAAGGCAAATTGGCAAATTTGGAAGGAAAAGGCAAAGCCACAGTGGAGAGTAACACTGTAAACCATAGCCAAGTGGAAGGTACATTACTTATTTGTACCATACCCATAACAGTAGTATATGATACTGGGGCAACTCACTCTTTAATTTCTCATGAATGGGTTAAAATGCTAAAACTGAATTGCATATTGGTTGAAACCCCATTGCATATACACAGTCCATTGGGGAGTTCTAGTGTTTTAAATATGATTTGTGTGGATGTGGAATTAAACATAGGAGGAAATATTTTTATTTCCAATTTATATGTTTTGAATTACCCAAATATAGGTGTTATATTGGGGGTAGACTGGTTAAGGCAATTTAAAGCCATAATTAATTTAGACTCATCCACCATATCATTGCAAAATTCTAGAGGCCAGAGAATCACAGTTTTATGTGAGGTAGCTAAGGAAAGAAAACTATATCATTTAATTGACTCAGAAAAAGATTTCAGTGAACTAACCATTGAAGAAATTCCCATAGTCAATGAATATTTGGATGTGTTTGGTGAGGTCAAGGGTATTCCACACCATAGACCAGTAGAATTCCAGATCAATCTAGTTCCAGGAGCAAGCCCAGTGATTAAAAAGCCAACTAGAATGGGGCCAAATGAACTAAAAGAATTAAAGAAACAGTTAGAAGAATTGGAAGAAAAGGGTTTTATAAGACCAAGTAATTCTTGCTGGGGAGCACCAGTGGTGTTTGTTAAGAAGCAAGATGGCTCCTTAAGACTTTGCATAGATTATAGAGAATTAAACAAAGTAACTATTAAAAATAAATACCCATTGCCAAGAATAGATGATCTTTTTGATCAATTAGCAGGGGCAAAAGTATTTTCTAGACTAGACTTAGCATCTGGTTTTCATCAAATGAAGGTGGAAGAATCAAGCATCAAGTACACTGCCTTTAACACTAGGTATGGGTTGTATGAATTTTTGGTTATGCCATTTGGCTTGACCAATGCACCATCTTACTTTGTAGATTTAATGAACAGAACCTTTAGAGATTGTTTAGACAAGTTTGTGCTTATTTTCATAGATGACATTTTGATTTATTCCAGGACAGTGGAAGAACATAAGCATCATTTGCACCTGGTTTTGTCTAGATTAAGGGAAAAAGATTTAAAGGCAAAATTTTCAAAATGTGTGTTTTGGAAAGAGGAAGTACATTTTCTTGGCCATGTTATATCTGCCAAAGGAATTTCTGTGAACCCCAATAAAGTAGTGGCTATTCAAGCATGGAAGAGGCCAAGCACTGTGAGTGAAGTGAGGTCATTTATGGGGATGGCAGGGTATTATAGAAGGTTTATAAAAGATTTTTCAAAAATTTCTACACCACTCACTAACCTAACCAGGAAGAACCAAGCTTTTGTTTGGTCAGAAAAATGTGAAAAGTCTTTTGAACAATTGAAGGAGGCATTGGTAAATGCTCCAATTCTAAAGGTACCACATGGAAATGAAGAATTAGTGGTATACACTGATGCTAGTGGATTTGGCTTGGGTGCAGTGTTGATGCAACAAGGCCAAGTCATTGCATATGCATCCAGACAACTTAAACCCCATGAAGTAAGGTATGCCACACATGATCTCGAATTAGCAGCTGTGATATATGCTTTAAAACTTTGGAGACATTATTTGTTAGGCACTAAGTTTGAACTTTACACAGACCACAAGTCTCTAAAATATTTGTTTTCACAAAAAGATTTGAACATGAGGCAACATAGATGGGTGGAGTTCTTAGCTGCCTATGATTTTGACATACTCTATACACCAGGCAAAGCAAACAAAGTTGCAGATGCTCTAAGTAGACAGCATGCTAAATTGGCTATGATGATGATAGCAGAATTTAAAGATTTGTCTTTGCTAACTGAGTTAGAGATTGAGGAGAATGGTTGTGTGCAGATGCATGGTACACAAGAAGATAAAGGGAAGTTAAGCTTAATGACACTTCAACCAGATTTAATTCTGAAGGTAGGAAAAATGCAAGAACAAGATGCTCACTTATTAGAGAAGAGAATGCTCCTCTCAAGAGGGGAGGAAGTAATGAATCACCACATTGATAAAGATGGTTATGTGAGGTACCAGGATAGAATGTGTGTACCAGAGGACATAGAATTGAAGAAGGAGATATTGAATGAATATCACATAAGTAAATACTCCATTCACCCAGGTAACACAAAAATGTATCAAAATTTGAAAAGAGACTTCTGGTGGAAGGGGATGAAATCTGATATAGCTAAGTACATTGCCAAATGTATGACTTGCCAACAAGTCAAGGCTGAAACTCAAAGACCATCAGGGTTGATGCAACCTCTTAGTGTACCACAGTGGAAGTGGGAAGACATATCTATGGACTTCATAGATGGACTGCCTAAATCTAAGAGAGGTAATACAAGTATATGGGTGATAGTGGATAGGCTAACCAAGGTAGCACACTTCATCCCAGTCAAGTCAGAAAGAACAGCACCAAAACTAGCTCAAATTTTTATAAAAGAAGTGCTAAAGTTACATGGCATTCCCAAAACCATTGTGAGTGATAGGGATACCATCTTCACTTCAAAATTCTGGAGAAGCTTTCAAGAAGCAATGGGAAGTGAACTATGTTTAAGTACTGCCTACCATCCTCAATCAGATGGGCAGACTGAGGTGGTAAACAAAGTTTTGGAGGACATGTTGAGGGCATGTATACTGGATTTTGGGGGAAACTGGGAAGATTATCTTCATCTAGTTGAATTTACATACAACAACAGCTACCAAAGCACCATAGGAATGGCTCCATTTGAAGCCTTGTCTGGTAAACCCTGCTTGTCACCTGTTTGCTGGGTAGAAGCAGGAGAAAGGTCTATTTTAGGACCTGAGTACATACAAGAAACCAAGGAGAAAATTGAGTTGGTAAGAAGAAGAATGACAGCAGCTCAAGATAGGCAAAAGAAATTTGCAGACATGAGAAGGAGGCAGGTAGAATATGAAGTGGGAAATTTTGTTTTCATCAAAATCTCACCCATGAAAAATGTGCTGAGGTTTGGAAAACAAGGCAAATTAACCCCAAGATATATTGGACCATACAAAATTCTGGAGAGAATTGGTCCCTTGGCATATAAGTTGGAATTACCAGAAAACATGCAAGGTATACATGATGTTTTTCATGTATCACAATTGAGAAGATGGGTCCATGACAGGGCAGAAATTCTTGAAACCCCAACCCAAGTACAGATAAATCCTAATTTGATTTATGAAAAGGATCCAGTGGGAATTTTGGCAAAAGATGTGAAGAAGTTGAGGAATAAATCTCTGAAACTTGTGAAGGTACAGTGGAGTCTAGATCCTAGTGATTGCACATGGGAATTAGAAGACAAAGTTAGGATGAATTATCCTAAGCTATTTTCAGATTAAGGTAATTCTGATTTTTTTTGATTGTTTTCTTTATTTTGGATGAATATATTTTTAGTTAGTATAGAACTAAGAATCTGTTTGGTAGAGAATATACTTGTTCTCTGAATTAAGTTTAAAATTTATTTTAAGCTTAGGAAAATTGTGGGACACAATTTCTAAAAGGAGGGGTGTATGTAATGACCCAAGATTTTAGGAATTTATTTTGACAAATATAAGTGAATTCAAAATAATTTTTGAATTAAATTTTGGAAGGAGATTGTTATGGCTTGATAGTGTATCAGTATGTGTGTACATGTGTGCACAGGGTATACACATGAACTAAAGCTAAAAATCTCTGAACTTTAAGAATAAATACATATTGATATGTATGGGAATATATATATATATGTATATATATATATATATTAAATCTTTAAAAGCTGAATGCATAAGTAAATATAAATATATGTATGCTACTGAATATTTTTCTTAAGTATACATGTGCATGTGTGTGTGTCAATACAGAATGATATATATATAAATATATATATGTGTTAATAAAATACTAGAGTTTAAACTAGTGAAATAAAATATACAGACATATTTTAATATAAGCAGAAATAAAAAGAATGAAGATATAAAAAGAACTAATCCTCTTATAAATAAATAAAGGAAGTACATACCATTTACATGAAAGCTAAAAATAGGAAAATTAGGATAAAACAGGGAAGTGCTTGGTATAGGCAGAATTAGAAAAGAGTATTTAATAACAAAATCAAGTCACATTTTTAGCATGATTGTAGACAAAGGAAAAAGTATTTTTCTGAAAAGCAAAATTTCTGAAAGAAAAATGTAACCACTTTTCTCTTCACCCAAATTAAGCCGGGAAGGGGTAAAACTTTGGGTTTAAAATGCAGATAACATGATTTTTCTGGTGGGCAAAAATGGCTTTAGCCAATACCCAAAACCCTAAGAAAGACCCTGTATATATACATGTATATACAGCAGCCTCCTCTCCTCCTCAGAAAAGAATTTTGAAAAAAAAAACAACACCACAGAAATCATAAGACAAGGGAAGGAAGAGAGCTTGAGGCAAAGGGCAGAAGCTCATCAATTAATTAAGGGAACAAAGAAGAAAGCTAGGTGAGAAAACTCACTCAAAAATCTAAGGCAATAAGTCCTAATGTAGGCAGCCAGATAAAAGTATTTTTCTTAAAAGAGTATTTTCATATATGAATGCTTATCTGTGAATTTAAATCTGGAAATGTTTTGATTCTCTTTGGTTGATCACTTGTTTTATTATAACAAGGCTTTATGTATTATTAGTATACATATAGGTTTTATACACTCAGATCTCTGATATGTTAATGTTTAGGGATATAAACAAATACCCAGAAAATAAAATGTTGAGAATAGGCAAGTAGTATTGGTTTTGGCTTAACCCAGAAAGATGTAAATAATGTTGAGCTGCAATATACTCATGTATAAGTGCTGAGGCTTGAGACAAAAAGGGATTAGGGGTGCAATAGGGTTGCCTATGTGTTGATGCTCCTGATTCAATGAAAAATATATATGTTCATATGCATAGCAGACAAAATTTTGTGATTCAGTATAACCAGGTCATCCTGAGTTTAACTCAAGCACAAATGTTTGCAAAGAAAAACTCTCCCAGAAGCCATAAGCCAATGTTAGTTGCCTAAACTCCTTTTAAAAATACCAGGATGAAAATATATATATATATACAGAACCTTATTTTGTAGCCACCAATGGTTGTTTGCTTGTTTGTCTCTATATGGTTATGAATAATATGAGATGCCATGTTATGGATGTTTTTAGCTAATGAAAAGAATCACTGAATGGTTTTGTCATGAAAAATCAAAAGAGTTATTATTAACTTAAACCTGATTAGGAAATTGGGGTCAAGAACACTGCAGGAATGACTTGTGTGCTTGAGTAACATAAGTTGACACATGGCTTGTTTAAGTCCTGAGATCTTTGTGTAATGGAGTGAATTAGTTCATTACAGTGTGTCCATTGATTCATAAATATTGCAGGTGAGACCAAGGATAGATAAATATACCCAGGGAATAATACTTGAGATGATGAGGAAACTAGAGTTTTTCCCAGATTTGAAATATGAGAATTGAATAAATGATTTAACTCATATTGGTTATTTTCCTGTTTGGTATGAATGATTGGTTGTCTATGATTGAGTTGTATGCTTGAATGTATGTGCCATATTTATATATGTAGTCTCTGGAAAGAAAATTAAAGTGTGCACATGCACAATGACACAGAGCATGCACACAAGTATTTGCCTGATTCAAAAGGGCTGAACTTTCTGTATATGTACTTAACTTAACTTTAACCTGATTAACTAATTATTTTTGTGATCTTTCTCATACCAGACATGTGTCTGACCCTAGTGTGCTAATGGCATCTGGGGTGTCTCATTTAAAATGAGGCAGTTTCAAATGCTTTTTCAGGGATTGCAGCAACTAAGTAGGAGTAGGAGCAAGGCCTTGAGAAGAAGATATAGCATGCTAAAACTTAGTTAGATAAGAGCCTAAATGTTGAAATCTGCATGTATTGACAATTTAAATTGCTACTTGTATTAAGTGTTGAATATTGGATGAATATTTTGTTAGATATTTTGTTAAGAGATTGACTTGTATCTAGAAACTATGAACTAAGTTAAATATCTGTTATGTTTAAAAAGGATTTTGATCAAATCTTTTAAGTGGATTTAGCAAGAACACCATGTTAAAAATTGAATGATTACATTTTATAAATGTATTAGTCAATCTTGGGTCTTTGAAAAGGATTTAAGTTTTGGATAATCAGTATAGTTGATTCTCAGAAAATTAAATGGTTTTATTTTCTACTATGGCATATGTATACAAAAGAAAATAGACATAGGTTGAATGTTTTTATGTGGCTGCAAGGTTTCCATAATTTAACTTGTTCCATACAATTGTTTCATGTCCTATTTTTAAATAAAGAAAGAATCTGTAGTAAGGTAGATGGAAGCCAGATTCAAATAGTTGCAGTTATATATATGCACATAAACATATTTTGTGCAAATGTCAACACACCTTTTCCTTTGCACTTGTAATAGGAATCTGAATTTCACTCAGATTTTAACCAAAGGCATTCTAAATGCCAGACAGATCTTATAAGAAGAAATACAAACCTGAATAATGATAAACACTCTTATCATTTACAAAACCCAAGCAACAGACCCTTAATTTACATCAATCATGAAGCCTTCTAGGTTGTAGGAATGGATTTCAAAAATAATTAAGCAAGGATTATTGTTTAGTATGTTGGAATATAGGAAAAAATAAAACATATATGTGCAGATATAGGTAAATAACAGATTCCAAATTGTACAGAAGAAAAATGAAAAAAAAAACAAAAACAAAAATTGTGTTTGAACCAACCAGCATAGTACTTGAACTCGTGACCTCTCGTGTATAAGTTAGGCGCGTTTCCATTACGCCTAGATGTTGCTTGTGTTCACTTAGGATCCACTTTCTTTTATACTGAATTTGATATTATCCAGACTTTAACATGATCATCTATATTAAAAGCTTGTTCACTACTGATTATTACTTGATCACTTCTTAGTTAGGATAAACAGACTAATGTATATATTTCCAGTGGATTGTTTGGTCAAAAAAAAATCAGCAATCCAATATCCTCTTGTTTTTCCAGAACTCTGATTCAAACAAGAGAGGCATATACATCCTCACATGTATGTGCTTATCTTTGTGAATGTACTGATATATTTATATTGGTTGATTATTGTGATCCTGGATATATTTGGTTTATTGGAGAAAGATATTGACCCTGAGAATTATAATTGCAATGGATGATATATCTATATATATATATATATCTTCTTTACCTAAAAAAAAAAATTCCTTATGGAATTAGAGTAGAAATAAGAGGGTCTTTTCAAACCCTAGGTTTAGACATAGAACTGTGAATCATCACACTAACCTATGTTTAGCGTTCATCATCTTCTTCCCTTCTTCCCATGCATGCATGCACACGCACAACAGCAACACAAAATCGATTAGCTTCTAACTATAGATGCACTATGATATTAGGAATCATATATTCAAGTTTGGTAAATTTTGGTAATTTAATTGATTTGTTTTTAATTTTTAAAGTGGTGAGGCTTTGAGTAACTTTTTTTAAGGAAATGATAAAGGAGATAAAAATACGTGTGGGAACATTTTACTGATAGAAGAAAACTCGCGAAGGAGTAAAATCTGGAAAATGGATTTTGGGCTTAAAATTTATGGGCTTGGACCTTGAAAAAGAAATAATAATAAATAATTTTTTTTAATTTTCTTTTACTATTAAAACCAAATTCTTTTTAATTTAATTAAATATTAATTTCTATTTGAAATCACTTCTTTTCCCAAACAACATTAAATTTCTATTATATCACTCTTACAAAATATTATTTTCACAATCTTAACTTATTAAAATTTCTAAATATCTTATTTTCATGATTTAAATTCTTCTGTTAAATAATTTCTAAACCAGTTTATTTTATAAATCTCTAAATTCTAATTTAATTAATTAAATTACTATTTTTAACTTAATTTAATTATTACTTAAAAATCGTGTTGTTACACCAGCCTAGGGCTAGATGGGCTAAGATCTCATTTCATCATAACCCACTCGGAGGACCTTAAAAACAAGTCAAGGTCCGCTATAACAACCCACATTTCTATATGGTTTAAGCAGATAATAAACTATACATGTCCAACTCAAATCGAACGGAAAGGCGGATTGTTAGGGGAAAGAAAGAAGAAAGAAGAGAAGAAGAAACTAAACAATACAGAATCTCACAGCGAAACAAATAATCTATAATACAATAATGATCATTACAAAAGAAAACCGAACTTTAATATACATACAGACATCAAGCAGAGTACAGTAAATAAAATATCAGCACGGAGAGTTATAACAACCTATCCTTACCATTGCTGATGAATACAACCAATCAGTGCAGTGGAAAATAAACATGTACATGAATACTTCTATGGGACTCCAGCTCATCTCCTTAAGCTCTAAAGCATCTGAATTGAATCTATAAATATACTCGGTCTAACCTGAGCACTGTAATAAAATAATACCCGAGTCAGTCTGGAAAACCAGCGTGAGAAAAACACACCCAACTGGATTTTAAAGTAAATAAAAATCTTTAAAATAATAAGTATCTCGTAAGACCATGCCACACATAAACATGGATGGTTTTTACCTTACGATAAGCAAACCATTTCATATGAAATTCTCTGATATTATAATAGTGTCTAAGATACAAATGCTTATTAATCATAGCCGAAATTGTTACATTAATTAAATTCCAACATAATAGGTATACAACTAAGACCGTAAAGGCTCGTATTGGAGAATGGATTCCATATTATGACTGGGCTACTAGGGTACCGCCCGTCACGGTGCATCTCTAGATAAAATAACACCGAGGACCTCGTTGGGATCCCCTGCCAACACAAAACCGGCCTACCACTTGACTAGTATTACCGACTATGATTACCCCTTAGTAAATGGACCCCGAAGCATACAAACAAGAGATAATATCGACTCTAGATAGGGATGATTATACCCTAATTGAGAGTGACTCACTTAGCCCTGGTGCAACTCCCCTGTTTTAGTCATTCCCGATTGATGAGGCTTGAGGCTCCGCTTTAACTTTTATATAGCACTTACCACTTGGAATGCTAACACTGCCCTCCAGGCAGTAATGCAATGACAGCATTCATTCATACAAGTTATTTAGGACATGAACAAACCGAAGGCACCACTTCTACTACATCCATTTTGGCATAATCCTCAGTTCCACACTCTTCAAGCTATGTTTAGTTCGAAATGCTTGAGTTAGATCGAAGTGGTTTCGGATAACATATCCGATCCCGGTCTCTTCGAAAACAACTTTCGATAATTTCTAGTAAACTTAACCCTGGTTCTTTAGGAAATAAGCTGACTGTAACGACCCGCTATTTTGGACCATTCAAATCGACAATAATCCACACATGTCTGACTTGAATAATTCAAAATAACATATTGTAATAAAATTTGGAGCAAATAAAATCAAATACAGAATCACAGGCACAGAATATCAGAATAACTCGCAGCGGAAATAAAATACCATAGTAGTTCATGAAGCTACTATATACAAACTCTCAAACATATACAAAATCTCATAGTCAAAATAGATACAATAGAAGTTAGGATACATAAATCAATAATACATAGACAATACCGAATAGTAAATAACAGGATTAGAAGATAAGAAATAACAGATGGACAGATAAGCTCCAGCAAATCTCTAGCTCCAGAAGATAAATTCCAAAGCTGTGATTCTCAGGCTGACCCGAGGGTGAAGTAAAACACAAAACACTCGAGTCCGGACATACATACTTATACAATGTAAACCAACTCAAGTGAACTGTAATAGCAATGCATAATAACTTAGAGGATGCTTGGGATCACCCATCCTTTAAGGATCCATAAAACAATCAATTAAACAGTAGTGACAATATCACAGTAATGTCCATATCGAAGTAAACCATGCAACTAACAGTGTTAATGTGCATCAAACCATCACCAGGAAATCAAATGACATACAGAGAAGTATACCCGTAGTTATAAAATTCCAAAATAATATTTTATACTTCAAAACAAAATATCATTTCAAATTCAAATCTTTATCAAATTAAAGGTTAAATCATTTCTAAACCATTTAAATTTCTAAACCATATTTAACTTTAAATACCTTTTAAATTCCAAGATATCATTCATTTATTCTCATTTCAAATCACCTTTTTAATAGTTTATATTCCAATTAAATTAATTCCTCTAAACCATCTAAAAGTGAAGTTATTATACTTTCAACTCAAGTATTCAATTTCCAAAGTTTAGACCATTCTGAGTTCATTTACTTAGTTAAAAACCATAAACATTGAAAATTTCAGCCTTTCCCAGCATTTAGAAAAAGCTGTTATAAGTTATACTTTAAAACATTTTAATTCAGCAAAGACAGCATTTTAAAACTGCTGTTAAATCTCAGTTTTAGTTAAAATTTAGTTTAAAACAGCAAAGACAGGATTTTCCAGAAATGCTGTAATAGCTTAAGTTCAAAATAAGGGTTTTATTAAATTTCAGCAAAGACAGCAGGCAGCTACAGCAGTTTACAGAACTGCTGTAATAGCCCTTTATTTAGTTCTTTAGCATTTCATTTACTACAGCAACTACAGCATTTCATAAATGCTGTAATAGCCTCTTTTACTAAGTTTTAGTTAAGTTCTGAAACCATAGCATTTCTGAATGCTATTAAAAGTCATTTCCAGTTTTTAGTGTATTTCCAGCCAATAATAAAATTCATTTTAAACCCTTTTAACATTATAAAAATCATGTTTTTAACATTCAAAATGTTTATTTATATATCATTTAACACATGGTTTTTATTAAAATAAATCCATTATAGTAAAATCAAATTTCAATAAATTATTTGACAATTTCAAGTGTAAAATTTCTTTTTCTTCACATTTTTATAAATAGGCTTAACACTTAAATTTTTTTTTTCATTTTCCAATAAATTAAAATTTCCATTTTTATTTATATAACTTATTTATCATTTTAAAACCAAAATTCCAAATTTCCAAACTTAAGTTATATTTCAAAAATTCACTTTTACCATTCATTTAAATTACATTTTTAACTTCTAGAAAAATCCAAATTTCTTTATTTAAACAATAAAAATCCAATTTAAATCAATTTTTCATAATTTTACACTTTTAAAAATATTTAAAATATTCAAAATACTTTATAAAAATAACCACGGGCCTGTATATAGTTTTCCAACCTAGGTCAAGGGATACGAATATATATCATTTCAATCCGCAGTTTAAAAAGCAAAAATCCGGGCTCTATCATTTCGAACCCGCAATCCCAAGTTAAAATAAAATAAATAAAAACCGTTCAGGCCTATCATTTCAGCCCATAACGATTTTTCCCTATTCTAAAGTCCGTTCGGGTATGTATCATTTCAACCCATAGTGATTCTATTCTACAGGGAACTTGCAGTGTGATAAACAGATATAAAATGAATAGTATACAATATATAACAGTAACAGATGATATGACAGGTAATTAAACAGGTTCAACATCATATAAATAAATCATCACAGGCAGTTATAACATCATATAAAATTCTACACATTCAATTGTTGTCGTTTCACAATTGCATAAGTATAAATGTCTAGTGAGATTTACTCACCTCTTTTGCTGGAGACGTAAGTTCAAATGACACAACAAAAACCAGAACACAATGACAAAGCTACGAACTTGAGTGGAGAGTGAGATCCAAGTTATAGATCTTGTATTACAACCCAAAAACAAAACCAAAATAATAGTTAAAAAATCAATACGATTGAATTTGAATAACTTTGAAACAAAAAGCAGTTTGAATACGAAACTTTTTGCCTTGCTTTCTCTACTTGTTTGCATGGCCTAGGGAATCAATTAGGTCAGGTTTGTACTTGGTTTGGATCAGGTATGGGTCTGGAAAAGGTAAGGCTACAAGGTAGAACATGATGGAGGAAGTTACAACACAGGGTAAGTGAAGGGTTTCTAGGCAAATAGGTGGAAAATAGTCCAAACTAAGGCTCGACCATGGGCAATTTGGTTCGGCCAGAGGGTGTACATCTCAAGTCAGTAGCTGGAGTGATGAGGTAGGATCTGGACAAGGTGGTGGTGGCGGCCAAAGGTGGTGGTGGAAAATGGAGTGGTGATCAAGGGGGTGCTCGCCTATGGCTGTTTTAAGGTGTTGTTTGCATTTTGGTGGAGTTTTGTCATCATGGAGGGTTCAGCCGTGGATGGATCTGAAGTGGTAAGTGGTGATGATGCCAAGGAGGAGTGGTAGGAGGTGGTGGCCGTGACAAGCAAGGGGATGCCGAACAAAACTAGGGGAGAAACAAGGCAAAATACATGAAAAAAATGAAGAAAAGAAGAAAAAGAAGGAGGAAGACATTACCAAAATGTTTGAAGCCGTGAATGAAAATGAGATGGTGATTTTTTTCGTGAAAAGCAACTGAGGAATACACAGCAACAAACAAAATGCACGGCCAAACAAAGAATTAATGAAGAGTTATGGAAATTGAAAAGTTTTAGGCAAATGAAAGGTCATAGGTTATAGCTTTTTGTCTCTTCAATTTTCCATTCTTTTTAATTAAATAAAAACCAATGAAAATTTAGTACATGAGTTTTAAAACTGAAAAAAAGTAAAATAAAATGAAAATAAATAATTAAATTTAAAGTAAATAGAAAAAAATTTAAAGAAATTGCTTAAAAATTGGAAATAGAGTTCAAAAATTACAAATAAATTATTACTAGCCTTAGAAAAATTTCTACTTCACTCTAAAACAAATAAAAAGTCACATAAATAAGATAAATGAGCAACAAAACAAAGTGAGAATGAGAAAAAAATAAGATCTTAAGAAAATAGAAAAATAAATAAAGAATTTCTTTAATTAATTGAACTAGGAATTAAAATTTGTAAACAAAATTACAACTGACACTGGAAAATGTCAATTACACTTAAAATGGTTTAAAACCAAAATATATACATAACATGTTATTTTACCCATATAAATATAAATTAGAACATTACATGACCAAATAAAATATTATTTTTATAATTTAAAATAAACAATTTTGTTAAATACAGCAAATTACACTCAATAGTTAAAAAGGCATAACTTTCACAATATTAATCAGATTTTAACGAAACGAAAAGCATTATTCTTAAAATTTTATTTACTTTCATAATAAAAGATAAAATTCAAATTTTCAAATTTTTAAATTTAAAAGTCAAAGTTTGACCATATTGACCAAAAATTCACATTTCTGGAAAAATATTCTATTTAGTCATGTTTGGAATTCTAATTCATATCAAAATCAAAATTTATATTTAAAATAACAAAATTTATCCATTTAAATAAATAAAAAAAAGTTTTTAAATCAAGAAATTCAATTTAAAATAATTAAAATAATCACAAAATACAGGGTTGTTACACTCTCCCCCACTCAAATCTTTTCGTCCTCGAAAAGGAAAAAAAATCGGAGAAACAACTAGGCAGAACAATAGGTTGGAAGACATCCCTAAAAAGAAGGTAGGGGAATAGGGATAGCTAGGAGGGAAAATAGGAGGATAGGAATATCTAGGAAGGAAAGTGGGTTGAAAGACAAGGATGAGCCATTAATTAAAATTGTTGGTTAAAGAGGTAAAAATATTTAAAACACTTTAAAATCCTTTAGAAAGGAAATAACTGATCAAAGTATCCTTTATATAATATTTTATCAAAATACTTTTATAACTCGATGTCTTAACAAGTTTATCCTTGTTCCTGCAGACTCTGTTAGTGCGTTGATCAGGCGCAAAGCTAGAATTCTCCAGGTACTTAGTAGACTTGTTTCAACACCCAGTGAAAATACTGGAAAACTTTTTAAAAACAGATATGGAAAGTACAATCCAAACAAAAAAACAAACAAAACCTTTGTCTAACCATGGTTCGCAGATACACAATGGTTACGCCTGGATCCCCCAGGAAACAATCCATATCCATAAGCTTTCTCAGCCCTGCGAGTTACGCCATGATGACTAGTAGAATGCAGGATACACAATGGTTACGCCTGGATCCCCCAGGAAACAATCCATACCCCTGGGCCATCTCAGCCAGGCGGTTTCGCTACTAATGCGACCTACATAGATGCAGGATACACAATGGTTACGCCGCGATCCCCCAGGAAACAATCCGTACCCCTAGGCCATCTCAGCCAGGCAGTTGCGCTATGCAGTTGCGCTCGTAAGACCATGGGTAACACCATGGAATTCGATGGACACTCGAGTATCATATCCGGAAAACCAAAAATCAGAGAAATATCGATAGAATGAATCCACAATGTGGCCACAAAGCGGATATCAAGCAGAAGGCACTTTCCATGTCTTTACTTCAAAAATATGTATCATATAGTACCTTTTCAAATCACTTTCAAATATCATACTTATATAAAGTCCATTATATATTAGATTTTATTTTCAAATCAAATACCTTTCCAAAATCAAAAGTATATCAAATCACACTTATATAGACTTCAATTATATAAGATTTCACTTTTCAAATTGAGTACCTTTTCAAATCCATAGTTTTCGAATCAACATCATACTTATATAAACCAATTTTTATATATAAGTTCGATAACTCCCAAATCAAGTATTTAGTAACACAAGGTTCTCAAATTTCAATTTGTTTCAATATCAGTTCAGTTTCAAAATTATATACAATTCCACCAAATTATTTCTTCTCAAATTAAATATCTTCAGTTCCAAAGTTTCCAAAATAATAAATTTAGAAAATAAATCCAAATTTCCAAATCAATATAATTTAAGTCAAACAATTCATTTCCAAAATCATCTTATATTTACATAAAGTCCATCTTATATAAGGATCAAAATTTTCAAAAAAATAAAAATAAATTTCGCTGCATGAAGAGCCATATGGGATTGAACATCTTTGCTTTATAAAAGATTTTTAATTTAGAATAGTTTTGTATATAAAATAGTTTGTAAAATAGTTTGTATGTAAAATAGAATAAAACGGTTTATTTAAGAAGAATAAAAGAAAAATAGTTTTGAAAAATGGTTTTAAATTGATAGTAGTTTTTTTTCATAAAAGAAAAATTCCAATTAAATTACAAAGATATCCAACCCAACAACTTTCAATTTCAGCGTCAAAATATATCAATGATATTATAATATAAGATGTACATATGTCATCATTTCGCAACATTACATTAGATCGCTCGCTCGATTACACAAGTTCGCTTTCGAACTAGTATTGTCCATTCGACTTCACTAATGCGGATTTCGATATGGTTTCTCGACTAGAAACCATCAGTCTCCTTGCATAGCCATATACTATGATAGAGAATTCTAGAATCAAGCCCAAAATCAATATCAAATATTCGCCATCAAGAATCAAATGAAAAATCATAACACGAAATGGTGTAATTCACCTCGAACTTGTGTACTCAAACCCGGATCAAATTAATTATGTGAATAAAACAGCATATGTACAACTTATGTATCTATTCCAACTTGTTCAATATATAGTTTTATAAAGATGTTACCCAGTTAAAACATTTAAACTAAATTTTATTCAAAATATTTTGAAGACCAAATTTTTTCAAAACATTTCAAATCAAATTTTCATATTAGAAAAAAAATTCAAAATAGCCTTATTCATTTACTTAACAAAACAATTTCAACTTATTTAAACCATTACTACATACCTTAAACCTACATACCAAACTTATATACTTTATACTTTTCAAAATTTCTTAGCTTTGAAAAAGTTAACCTTGATTTGGAAGTGCTCGAACCTTCAAAATAGTCGAAGAAATCATATTTCAATCCAAGAGTTGGAAATCACCAAAAAATCAGTAAATCAATTCCAAAAGATAGGGTTATATCAAATCAAATCCAAAACTCAAGAACTGAACACCGGCACATTTCAAATTGTTCAAATATATATACATATATCTTTCGAATATCACATCACACTTCGGAATTTGAAATCAAAATTAGTTTCACAAATCAATCGCATAGCAAAGCTACCGAAGTGGCCTCTCCCCCTCTCTGAAACTCGAAAATCAATGTCGATGATGCATGCATTCATCACCGAAATTATTTTCCAGCGACATAAGGGGGTTCTGGACTTCTATTTTCTCAAACTTCTTTTGAAATTTCTTCGAAATCATTTGAAACTTATTAAAATCATTTGAAACATTTCATATTCGGAAAATACTTTCAAATCATATTATTAATTATTTCAAAATCTTAAAACCAGTTCCAAAATGCCGGAGTTCAATCACTCAAATTCACATTCAAAACCTTCAGTTACAAATCATCTTATATGAAACCATTTTTTATATAAATTTTAAAATTTCAAATCCTTTCGAAACTTCAAATTTTCATTTTTAAAAGGTATATAATCCTTATCGAAAACATTTCACTTCTACATATAATATGGTCATCCTTATCAAAACAACAACTTCGATGAATACACAATTTTCAAAAGACAATCAACCACAAACTTTCCAAGGGACGATTCAAGGATGGATTTCAAAGCAAAACAGAGATTCAAATTTTTAAAGGAACTCCAATCAATAGAATTCTGATTCAAAGATAAGCTCGAACAAAGATGAGATAATTAAATTACCAATAGAAGATGGATAAGCTCATATAAATCGCGGGCGACCTTAACAGGGTCAACCGTGACTTCAGGAATATAATCGATGCGAAAATCTAAGGCAAATCGACCTTCAATCGCCAGAGACAGAATCTAAATATAGCATAAGATAGAAAACATCATAAACCGTTGATACAAAAATCTCCGGTGAATCAATGCCAATTATAAGGAAGTTTCACCCTTTTACAAATCATTCAAAGATTGGCGGAATCGCCACCCTATCAAGGTCATTCAAAGTGGAGTTACGGAATGCTCCATAGATCAAAGGAATACAAATAGGGAAGATAGGAATAGATTTCAGAACAAGTGGGAGTATTCCAAAGTTCAAAGGAATCCTAATCGAAGAAATTACTAACAAGGTGGATACAAAAGGAATGAAGTTTAGAAAATTTTACTTTCAAAGCAAGAAAATTTTATATCAAAATAATCTTTGAAAATTCTTTAAAAATCATTTGAAAATCATTTTATACTTCGAAAATACGTCCTCTCACAAAGAAATGATTTTGAGATTGATTTCACTATTTCTAGGGTATTTCTACCCTATCTCTAATGAGTTTTTGCTCCGCAGGCTAAGGTTTGCCTAAAACCAAAGCTCTGATACCAAATGTAACGACCCACTATTTTGGACCATTCAAATCGACAATAATCCACACATGACTGACTTGAATAATTCAAAATAACATATTGTAATAAAATTTGGAGCAAATAAAATCAAATACAGAATCACAGACACAAAATATCAGAATAACTCGCAGCGGAAATAAAATACCATAGTAGTTCATGAAGCTACTATATACAAACTCTCAAACATATACAAAATCTCATTGTCAAAATAGATACAATAGAAGTTAGGATACATAAATCAATAATACAGAGACAATACCGAAAAGTAAATAACTGGATTAGAAGATAAGAAATAACAGATGGACCGATAAGCTCCAGCAAATCTCTAGCTCCAGAAGATAAATTCCAAAGTTGTAATTCTCAGGCTGACCCGAGCGTGAAGTAAAACACAAAACACTTGAGTCGGGACATACATACTTATACAATGTAAACCAACTCAAGTGAACTGTAATAGCAATGCATAATAACTTAGAGGATGCTTGGGATCGCCCATCCTTTAAGGATCCATAAAACAATCAATTAAACAGTAGTCACAATATCACAGAAATGTCCATATCGAAGTAAACCATGCAACTAACAGTGTTAATGTGCATCAAACCATCACCAGGAAATCAAATGACATACAGAGAAGTATACCCGTGGTTATAAAATTCCAAAATAATATTTTATACTTCAAAACAAAATATCATTTCAAATTCAAATCTTTATCAAATTAAAGGTTAAATCATTTCTAAACCATTTAAATTTCTAAACCATATTTAACTTTAAATACCTTTTAAATTCCAAGATATCATTCATTTATTCTCATTTCAAATCACCTTTTTAATAGTTTATATTCCAATCAAATAATTCCTCTAAACCATCTAAAAGTGAAGTTATTATACTTTCAACTCAAGTATTCAATTTCCAAAGTTTAGACCATTCTGAGTTCATTTACTTAATAAAAAACCATAAACATTGAAAATTTCAGCCATTCCCAGCCGTTATAAGTTATACTTGAAAACATTTTAATTCAGCAAAGACAACATTTTAAAACTGCTGTTAAATCTTAGTTTTAGTTAAAATTTAGTTTAAAACAGCAAAGATGGCATTTTCCAGAAATGCTGTAATAGCTTAAGTTCAAAATTAGGGTTTTATTAAATTTCACCAAAGACAGCAGGCAGCTACAGCAGTTTACAGAACTGCTGTAATTGCCCTTTATTTAGTTCTTTAGCATTTCATTTACTACAGCAACTACAGCATTTCATAAATGTTGTAATAGCCTCTTTTACTAAGTTTTAGTTAAGTTCTGAAACCATCGCATTTCTGAATGCTATTAAAAGTCATTTCTAGATTTTAGTGTATTTCCAGCCAATAATAAAATTCATTTTAAACCCTTTTAACATTATAAAAATCATGTTTTTAACATTCAAAATGTTTATTTATATATCATTTAACACATGATTTTTATTAAAATAAATCCATTATAGTTAAATCAAATTTCAATAAGTTATTTAACAATTTCAAGTGTAAAATTTCTTTTTCTTCACATTTTTATAAATAGGCTTAACTCCTATTTTTTTTTCATTTTCCAATAAATTAAAATTTCCATTTTTATTTATATAACTTATTTATCATTTTAAAACCAAAATTCCAAATTTCCAAACATAAGTAATATTTCAAAAATACACTTTTACCATTCATTTAAATTACATTTTTAACTTCTAGAAAAATCCGAATTTCTTTATTTAAACAATAAAAATCCAATTTAAATCAAATTTTCATAATTTTACACTTTTAGAAATATTTAAAATATTCAAAATACTTTATAAAAATAACCACGGGCATGTATATAGTTTTCTAACCTAGGTCAAGTGATACGAATATGTATCATTTCAATCCGCAGTTTAAAATGCAAAAATCCAGGTTCTATCATTTCAAACCCGTAATCCCAAGTTAAAATAAAATAAATAAAAACCGTTCAGGCCTATCATTTCAGCCCATAACGATTTTTCCCTATTCTAAAGTCTGTTCGGGTATGTATCATTTCAACCCATAGTGATTCTATTCTACAGGGAACTCGCAGTGTGATAAACAGATATAAAATGAACAGTATACAATATATAACAGTAACAGATGATATGACAGGTAATTAAACAGGTTTAATATCATATAAATAAATCATCACAGGCAGTTATAACATCATATAAAATTCTACACATTCAATTGTTGTCGTTTCACAATTGCATAAGTATAAATGTCTAGTGAGATTTACTCACCTCTTTTGCTGGAGACGTAAGTTCAAATGACACAACAAAAACCAGAACACAATGACAAAGCTACGAACTTGAGTGGAGAGCAAGATCCAAGTTATAGATCTTGTGTTACAACCCAAAAACAAAACCAAAATAATAGTTAAAAAATAAATACGATTGAATTTGAATAACTTTGAAACAAAAAGCAGTTTGAATACGAAACTTTTTGCCTTGCTTTCTCTACTTGTTTGCATGGCCTAGGGGATCAATTATGTCAGGTTTGTACTTGGTTTGGATCAGGTATGAGTCTGGAAAAGGTAAGGCTACAAGGTAGAACATGACGGAGGAAGTTACAACACAGGGTAAGTGAAGGGTTTCTTGGAAAATAGGTGGAAAATGGTCCAAACTAAGGCTCGACCATGGGAAATTTGGTTCGGCCAGAGGGTGTACATCTTAGGTCAGTAGCTGGAGTGATGAGGTAGGGTCTGGACAAGGTGGTGGCGGCGGCCAAAGGTGGTGGTGGTGGTGGAAAATGGAGTGGTGATCAAGGGGGTGCTCGGCTATGGTTGTTTTAAGGTGCTGTTTGCATTTTGGTGGAGTTTTGTCATCATGGAGGGTTCGGCCATGGATGGATCTAAAGTGGTAGGTGGTGATGATGCCAAGGAGGAGTGGTAGGAGGTGGTCGCCATGACAAGCAAGGGGATGCCGAGCAAAACTAGGGGAGAAACAAGCCAAAATACATGAAAAAAATAAAGAAAAGAAGGAGGAAGACATTACCAAAATGTTTGAAGCCGTGAATGAAAATGAGATGGTGATTTTTTTTCGTGAAAATCAACTGAGGAATACATAGCAACAAACAAAATGCACGGCCAAACAAAGAATTAATGAAGAGTTATGGAAATTGAAAAGTTTTAGGCAAATGAAAGGTCTTAGGTTAAAGCTTTTTGTCTCTTCAATTTTCCTTTCTTTTTAATTAAATAAAAACCAATGAAAATTTAGTAAATGAGTTTTAAAACTGAAACAAAATAAAATAAAATGAAAATAAATAATTAAATTTAAAAAAATAGAAAAAGAATTAAAGAAATTGCTTAAAAATTGGAAATAGGGTTCAAAAATTACAAATAAATTATCACTAGCCTTAGAAAAATTTCTACTTCACTCTAAAACAAATAAAAAGTCACATAAATAAGATAAATGAGGAACAAAACAATTTGAGAATGAGAAAAAAATAAGATCTAAAGAAAATAGAAAAATAAATAAAGAATTTCTTTAATTAATTGAACTAGGAATTAAAATTTTTAAACAAAATTACAACTGACACTGGAAAATGTCAATTACACTTAAAATGTTTTAAAACCAAAATATATACATAACATGTTATTTTACCCATATAAATATAAATTAGAACATTACATGACCAAATAAAATATTATTTTTATAATTTAAAATAAACAATTTTGTTAAATACAGCAAATTACACTCAATAGTTAAAAAGGCATAACTTTCACAATATTAATCAGATTTTAACGAAACGAAAAGCATTATTCTTAAAATTTTATTTACTTTCATAATAAAAGATAAAATTCAAATTTTCAAACTTTTAAATTTTTAAATGTAAAAGTCAAAGTTTGACCATATTGACCAAAATTCACATTTCTGGAAAAATATGCTATTTAGTCATGCTTGGAATTCTAATTCATATCAAAATCAAAATTTATATTTAAAATAACAAAATTTATCCATTTAAATAAATAAAATAAAGTTTTTAAATCAAGAAATTCAATTTAAATTAATTAAAATAATCACAAAATACATGGTTGTTACACTGACATTGGAGTTCACCTCCTAATCATAGTGGACGAATTTCCTTATCGTTTGTCCTAGGAGAACGAAATATGATTTATACGTACGGTATAGCACCACCGACGGTAACTATACCACAAAATTCCCGTGTTTCTCCTAGAAATTTCCAAAGTTACGTTTGGGTCCAAAGTTTATAGTCGGTTACTTAACTATCAAATAAACAATCATTCAAGCAGAGATATTACTCCATAAGGAAACATCACTGGTTAAGTACAAAGTAACCACTAGCCTTTTAATTTATCCCTTTCATTAATTAAAAGCCTCTGCAAAATCCGAGTATCAAAATACTTTTATAAAGGTATGTTTCCAAATCTGTTATACTCTTTTCAATATTTGAAAATATCGACATACTTATCTCAACAATATAAGTAAACTCACAAAAGCATTTCACTTTCACTTAAAGAACTTTTCTATATGCTTTTATTCACAATATAAGAATATTCACAAAATCACTTCATTTCAGTGTTGAGAAAAATGCAGTTATATACTTATCTCACCAGTATAAGTATATTATTACAAATCATAAGAAAAATTACGTTTCCAAAATCACACTTAATTGGTTTAAAAACAAATATTAACTTTAACATTTATACTAATAAACCCAAAACATTCCTTTATTTTTGTAAGACTCTTTCCTATTCACCACTCCATTCGTAAATTCCTTTACAACACATTACTTATAAATTTCTTTTGTGAATAAATCATTTATATGTACCCACTGTACAATACCCTTTATAAACTCCTCTTATAGATTCGAAGTGTATTTATAATGCTTCTAATTCATTTATAAAACTCTCTTATAAACACATCTCCATTTATAACTCTTTTATAAACTCCAAATTTATTTATAAAATTCTCTTTATAAACTTTCAAAATAAAATTTCCCACTTAAATTATTTTCAATCCAAATTCCAAATATAAGTCCCAAACTCCAAGTATGGTCGAATCTCAAATACCATTTAGAACTCATTTATTCCCAATAACATGATCGTTTCATATTTTCAATAAATTCCTAAAATAGAATTTATTTCTCCAATTTATCAAATGATATTGATTTCCTTTTATAAGATATACTTATAAACCATTCCTTTATTTTATAAAATCCTTCTTTTGTAAAACTATTCTTCACTTATAATATAATATTTATAAATCTACAACATTTTATGCAAACAATTCATAAATATTATTTCAAATATTTCTATCTTCTTTGAATTCGTAAAATCCCTTTAAAATAAAAGATAACCCTTTATAAATTTTCCTTGAAAAATAAATATTTATAATTATAATAATTTCTAAAAAAACAATGCTTCTAAAAAAATTATTCAAAACATTTACTTATATAAATATAAATTTGAAAAGAATAAATACGAAATTAAAAATAAAATTGAATGTTTAAAAAAACTCATTTATATTTAAATATCACGAAAATTCCAAAACAGTCGGATCAAAAATCAATTTCCAAACCAAAATTGCTACCAAACAAAATCAACACTTAATAGTATTCAAAAATACTATATCGAGGCCAATATTTGCTATAGCACTTAACAAATGCTATACTAACCTTTTACTTTAGAAGCGTTTAAATTTTACATATGTCGGTGTCTTATCCAATATAGCCAAACGATCCAGTTTCAACATTTAACAAACTATATCACAGATATATAACTAAAATAAAACAAAAGGTAAATATCTAAAATTTTAAAAATAACAATATCGAGATATCGGGATTTCTCAACAATTTTCCCTGTATTTCAAATTTAACTCTCTATCAATTTTTAAAACAGATATTTAACTAGATAAGCCAATATTATCAACCAAACACAAATAGTAAATTCTAACTACTATATAACATTACTGGTTAACAAAAGAGTGAGTTTAACTCACCAAAGTTCCAATTGTCGCTTTCGCTGGTTCTGTCTAAAATCAAACCACATTTGATTTTAGCGCAAAATTCCAATAGCGCCAAATTCGAATCCAATTCCTAAGCGTAGTTAACGTCATTACGAACCTAACGCGACTGGCCGCATCCAATTTGGACCTTCTACGAGAAAGTTATACACGTTATAAGTTATCGATTATTAAAATATACATTAATTACTTCTGTTTAATAACTAATTACCATTATAATGTAATCCTTCTTCTACAATTTAATCCCACTCGTTCCAGTATTCCATCCTCCACCATGACGATTTCTTTGACCGTCCACCACCCCTCCTCCACTCCACGATCATCTATGCCGCCATCGCCATTCACCTCCTCGTCTCGAACTCTAACCTCCCATACCAATGATACAAAGTCCAATTTTCCCCTTGAATTCACGACACTCCAGTACCCAACTTCACCATTATCGATACTTTGACCACCCAATACTCCACCTTCTATTGATGAAGCCTAAATCTGACACCATCGGTGAACTCTCCTCCTCGATCTCCATCCACCCATCACCAGCACAATAAGCCCAAAACCCCTGAGTGAAACATGACTTCAACAACCCGATCCACTATCGCGACAATGCCCCCCCTCAAACGTCGATCAGACTACCCAAAAACCTCGACGACGAAGCTCCAAGTCACCATGAATCCAAACCTAACCATCACTCTGCACATCGATGACCACATTCCCAAAAATCACCAACCCTAGATCAATACGCTTGTGCCAGACCACTGTCGAGTATCCTAATGATGAACGCAGACTATGATACGGGTATATAATGGAAGGGCTACCCATTTTGAGTTTAAAAATCCGATCTTTATATTTTTTAAGATTTTATTTCCTTTTGTTTTGATTTTTAAAACGATCAGCTTGCTTTGTTTTTGAGTAAGAAGAACAAGGTAGACAAGAAAATGGGATTTGATAGGGGAAGACACAATTGTGTGCGTTGTGTACTAGGTGTCTCAAGTTACGGTTATAATTCCAATTTTCTGACATCTCGCTGCACCGCTATTCATTTGCGTACAGACTCCAAATCAACAAATAAATAATATGGTCGCACTCAGAACGACGACACGGTTCCAAAACAATAATAATATTCACTGGATATTGAATTCTGAAAAATCACAAAAACACTACTAGTTGGCGACAAATCATCAAACGAATTATTTAAATATTTTTCCAAATTAAAATTATGGAATAATCAAATAAGATAAATTAAAAATACGTCAACAGAAATCGAGTCGTTAAAATAAAAATAAATTTCTGATTATTTATTTGAACCATTTATTGGTGCAAATGAATTTACAGAATGAATTCACTGTTTTTATCAATTAATTCAAAAAGAGTTAAATAAAGCAATTTAATCCATTAAATAAATATTTAATAAAAATCCAAATGTTCACTATTCAAATATTTATTTCAAAATTCAAATATTTTAAATCAATACCTATATTTGAATTCCATATATTAACTTATATTAAATCCCTAGATTTGGAAATTTGAGTTATTTTAATTCTTAACCAATATTTGAATATTTAAGCCAACTAAATATTCGAAAATTAAATGACCAAAATTTTGGGTCGTTACATTCTTCCCCCTTAAAAGAATTTCGTCCCTCGAAATTGCAAAAGTAGGGAAAATGCCTCCAAACCCTTAAACTTTTCAAAATCAATTAGTTGAAAAGAATTGTTAATTTCTAACTCTTTTACTTTGTTAAGTATATCCTCAATATAGAAATTAAAAATTTAAATTGCAGGATTCAAATCCTAACAAGTTTGAAATAACATCAATAACATTTTTTATATTACATTACAAGGGAAAAAATCATTCATATTATCTTTCCATAGAAGGATTTACGGAAAATTTTGGTAGCATCTCCTTTGCGTGGTTCGATTAGAAAAACTACAAATCGCCACTACGGGTCCAAACAATCAAAAGAAAATAAAAAGCCAAGCGGTCTCCCATATTCGGGTCATAAAACCATCAAACCAAACAACAATGTAAACACGTACCTATTTGTCGGGCAACCAAACTTTGCTTATGAAACCTGCATCTAATTTACAAATAAAATCCAACCATATAATTTGCATTTCTAATGTCAAAGCATGAAATTATTAATGCCCCTTCGATGTACATGTACCATCCAGACACAATATCAAATTTGATCGCTTACCCATTCACACAATTTCTCTTTCAAACTAGGATCGCCTACTCGACTCCCTAGTGTGGACTCTGATCCAGTTCCTTGATTAGAAACTGTCATCCTCCTTGCATAGCCATATACTATGATAGAGAACTTTAGGATTGTTATATGGGTTTTTAGCCCAGCAGGATCTGACAGGAGGCAGCACAATCTAGTGTTATCAGAATGGTTTAGAACTTAACTAGACAGGCTAAGGCAAGAAGTTAACGAAAGCCAAGTTATATCACTAAGGCAATGACTTGGATCAACGAAATCGAGAGATCAGCATTCTTCCGGCCCAATCAGCGGCTGAGCGCAAACAGCTAGTAAATTGTCGTTAAAACGGAACCATGACGACTATGGAAACATCTCCAATTCTGAACTCCAGAAGAATCCTAAGTGCTCAGATCATCGGCAACCCAAACATCTTTCTCATCCAACAAGCAAACTACCTAAGTATGCAACGAAGGAAAAGCCAAGACATTGGCTCGCAAAACGAGCCAAGTCTATGGGTCGCCAGCGACCCATGGTTTTGCCTCGGTTTGTGAGCCAAATCCCCCCTAGGTCATTCCCTACCTACCTACGAGCAGATGATGAAGTGGCCTGGCCCAGAAGCTCTCCGACCCATATAAATATCGTCCTACCTGCAACACAAACGGGATCTTCTCCGGACTGGTTGCTGAAGCTCTCCTGGAATTATTCTTCACTCTCTACCTCCCTCACAACAATCTTGAAAGGAATTCACTATGATTCTCCAGTGGATTCCAACTTTGGGGATTCAATCCAGCGAAAGATAATTAAAGCTTTGTAATCAAACATCTCTTGTAACAGCAATCAGTCTTTAATAAAACTATAAAGTGGACGTAGGCTTCATTAACGGTCGAACCACTATAAAGATTCTCTGTTTTCTTTCTTTTACTATTCTTTTTCTATATCTTTTATTTGTGATATTGCTCTATCAGAACAAGGCTGGTGCTTTCAAATTCAAACCAGGGTGTTGGTCCATTTTTTGGGTCAACATTTTGGTGATTTCACTGAGCACTCCAACTCAGGATCCAGATCTAGCTATCTACTTTGGATCCCATAGGTCCAGAAGTTAGATCCTTAATCTTTGCTTGAAGAATCCACTGTTTGGAATCAATGGCTCTTGGAAGAAGAAGAACTACTTCTAGAAGGTCCATAGGGGCAGTATTAGCTGGAGACGATGTTAATCCCTAACATACCGAAGTAAATGGCACTAACTTAAGGAATCAGGCGCAGCCTCCTCCAGTCAGCATGAAGTTCTTACCAGGGATGAGTTCAATAAAATGGTTGATGAGAGCAACCAAAAAATGGGGATCTGCGCCATGTCGGACTCCCTTCACCGATAAAATCTTGAATGAGAGATATCCAGAAAAATTCAAAATGCCAACTATTCCATCCTATGACGAGATAAAGGACTCGAAACCTCACTTGTACAAATATAGTTGGTATATGGACGGAGCAAATGCTTCTTAAGCTGTTCGATGCAGATGCTTTCCTATCTTTCTCGAAGCGGTTGCGTCACTGTGGTTCACTAGGTTTCCACCAAGATCTATTTCTACTTTTGACCAACTGGCGACAAGGTTCCTTGATCAATTCAGACTCCATACTGCGAAGCCAAAAGACGTCATATGTCACTATCCGGATTGTTCCAAAGGCGTAACGAATCACTGAAATCTTTCATGAACAAGTTCAACACCGCGGTGACGGAAGTAAGCAACCCTAATGAAGACATGGTTTTTATTGCATTAGTCCGTGTTATTCACCCGGAAACTGAATTCGGAAAGTGGATTCAGATGAAGCAACCTACCACTAGGAAAGATTTCAATCGTAAAGCAAGTCAGTACCTAAGGTTCGAGGAAGTGCAGGAATTGGAAAGGAAGTCTACTAGTGTACAACAGACGAACGTTGGGCAAAGCAACGTAGCAATGAATCAAAATGCTCACACTTCTCGAATTACTGAAGGAACCACTGGGAAAGACGGGAATTCAAAGAGAAAAGGTCAAAACTCCAATAAGAAGAATGGTAATGGCAGCAATAAAAAGCTCAAAGGGTTTAGGCCCGAAGGCTACCCTCCCCTAAGTGACACTCTGGAAAGCATTTTTCTCGCAATTCAAGGGACTGAGGAATGCAAAAAGCCACCCAGAAAGGAGGCAACCGAGCGTCAGAAGCGCTCAAGGAAATTCTGCCCCTTCCACGAAACACACGGACAGAATACGAACGAATGCCGTCACCTAAAGAATCACATTGAGGAACTGATCTAGAATAACAAAATCCAGCAGTACGTAAAATAGCCATAAAACCTCGATCAATTTGTGACTCCTCAGCACCCAAGAGAACGAAGGAATCAAGCTGGAACTAGTGAAGAAGGGTCGAAACGAACTGACCAAAGGCTTATTATCGGAACAATATCCGGGGGAACACATCCCGCACAAAGAAGTTGAGGAGAAATGGAGCGATACGCAAGTTCGTTGAAGCATGCTCCTAAGGAATCATGTTTCGCTGTGGAAGACGAAACTCCAGTTAAGATGCAAAGGATCTTGAATGATGACATTGTGTTCCGAAATCGAGACACCGAAGGGATCGAAGCTCCAACTCTCGATCCGATGGTGGTGACAGTAGGAATTGGACCTACTGTAGTTCGGTAGGTGTTGGTTGACAGTGGCAGCTCCTCTTCAAACACATTTTCGATCAAATGAAGATTGACATGAAAAGTGTGTATGCATGCCAAACAAAGATTCAGGGGTTTACTGGTGAACCCAAACAACCGGTGGGAACAATTGACCTACCCATGGAGCACGGAGAGGGAGAGCGAAGGGTCTCCCTCATTCAGACTTTTGTGATCATGGATGAAATATCAGCATACAACGCCTTCTTGGGACGGCCCGCATTAGCCGACTTCAGAATAACACTAACTCAATGGTGTTGTACAATGAAGTTCCCTACAGAACACGGAGTCGGAACTGTGAAAGGAGAAGAAAGCGCCGCCCGGGAATGCTACATTGCAGAATTGCGTGAGTCAAGAAGAAAGGAAAAAGGAAAGGATATGGGGAAAACCCTCCACATCTGTGAACCCTCCGAATAGCAACTACAGAACCTCCCCTGGCTTGGGGACCATAGCCAATTCCACAAGGCTTTGGACCCTAGAAAGAAGAGCTCAAGAGAGGATCGGGCAGCATCGTTAGAATTGATGATGTATGTCCCAGTCTGTATGGATGACCCAACACGGTTCTTGGAAATTGGGTCGCAGCTTGGAAATAAGATGCGGTTAGAACTAACCAAATTCCTTCCTACCAATTTGGACGTATTTGCTTGGACACACTCCGATATGTGTGGGGTATCACCTGAAATTGCCTTCCACGCTCTCAATATTGACCCCAAATTCACACCAGTAAAGCAAAAACGGTGTAGCTTGGGCCCCGAACGGTCCAAGGCATTGAGAGAGGAGGTTAACAAGTTGATGGCTAACGGCTTCATCTGGGATGCAACATACCCTGAATGGGTATCGAACCCAGTTTTAGTCAAGAAGTCTAATGGGAAATGACGAACTTGTATTGAATTCTCGAACCTAAACAAGGCTTGTCCGAAGGATAGCTTCCCGCTCCCTA
Source organism: Allium fistulosum (assembly GCA_030737815.1). NCBI lineage: Eukaryota > Viridiplantae > Streptophyta > Magnoliopsida > Asparagales > Amaryllidaceae > Allium > Allium fistulosum. The sequence continues at coordinate 407,964,941 of CM060906.1, forward strand.
GTATTGACAAGCTTGTGGATGGAACGGCGGAACATGAAATGCTGTCATTCATGGATGTGTACTCGGGCTATAATCAGATCCTGATGCATGAGCCTGACCAAGAGAAAACTAGCTTCATCACCAATTTGGGATTATACTGCTACAGAGTAATGCCATTCGGCTTGAAAAATGCAGGGGCAACGTATCAAATGCTAGTGAATACTATGTTCAAATGCTAGATTGGAAAGACTATGGAAGTTTACGTAGACGACATGTTGGTCAAATCTCGAGCAGCTACTAACCATCTAGACAACCTCGCTGAAATGTTTGAGATAATCTAAAAATATGGGATGAAGCTCAACCCGCTCAAATGTCACTTCGGAGTAGCCTCTGGGAAATTCTTGAGGTTCATAGTAAGTGCCTGGGACATCGAAGCGAATCCGGAGCAAATAACAACATTACGGGAAGTCCAAGCCCCTAAAAATAAGAAAGAACTTCAAAGCTTGAATGGAAAAGTCGCAACACTGAGTCGATTCATCTTAAAAGCTACAGACAAGTGCATACCGTTCTTCGACGCACTGAAAGAAGGGAAAGAAAAACTTTGAATGGAGTGAAGCTTGTCAGACAGCTTTCGAGGAATTGCTACGACACATGGAAGCTCCTCCAATCTTATCAAAGCCGGTGGATGGAGAAGACCTATTCATTTATTTAGCAGTTTCATCGCACGCACTGAGCGCCGCTCTCGTGCGGGAAGAGGCGAGAATCCAGCGACCCATGTACTACATTAGCAAATGATTCACTAGAGTTGAGAAGAATTACCCAAAACTGGAGAAGCTAGCGTACTGCCTCTTGATCGCGTCCGGAAAATTACGACCATACTTCCACGCTCATCCAATTAAAGTATTAACTGACCAACCATTGAAACAAGTTTTATATCGGCCAGAAAATTCCGGATGACTACTTAAATGGAATATAGAGCTAAGCCAACATGACATCGCATATCACACCCGGAAAGCCATCAATGGGCGGGCGTTGGCCAACTTCATCGTCGAATTTACTATAAGGGACGACGAGGAAGAAGTCCAGTTAGAAGTAAGTACCCAATGGAAACTCTTCGTTGACGGCGCATCCAACAATTTCTGTTCGGGAGTAGGGGTAGTGCTTGAAACCCCTAAGGGGCGAGCCATTAGCTATGCTTTGCGCTTGGAATTCCAAGCAACAAATAAAGAAGCAGAATACGAAGCACTGATCGTTGGATTGAAGGTTGTGAAGGAACTCAAGATAAAATCAATTCACATATACAACGACTCTCAGCTGGTTGTCTATCAAGTGAAAGGGGAGTACCAAGCGCGTGGAGAAAATCTTGCCCCATACCTGTCCAAAGTGCAAGAACTGCTAAGCGACATCGAGCACTACACTATAACTCACATCCCACGGGAGCAAAACACCAAGGCAGATTATTTGGCTAAGCTGGCAAGTTTCGGAGAAGCTCGGTCGTTAGGGTTGGTCCCGATTGAAACTCTAACCAACCTAAGCATAGACGAAATGGACGTAGACTGGATCTCAAAACCACTGTCAAACCAGATACATGGATGACACCGATAAAGGACTATCTACTTGCACGAACCCTTCCAACTGACCGAAATCAACGGAAGAAGCTCCTCCGGAAACCGCGACGGTTCATGATACAAGATGGGATACTCTATCGAAGGGGATTAACAACCCCTCTTCTTAAGTGTATGACCGATGATGAAGCACGAAGAATCCTAAAGGAGGTACATGAAGGCTAATGTGGAGACCACACTGGGGGGCAGACCCATGGGAAGAAAGTCCTTCGGTATGGGTATTTCTGGCCAACGATAAATCGTGACGCAGCAGATCATACCAAGAGATGCGATCGCTGCAAAAGGTTCGGAAAAATTAAGAGAGCTCCCTCAACGGAGCTAATGCAGATGGTCAGTCCATGTCGTTCGCAATATGGGGGATCGACTTGATTGGCGTCTTGCTAATAGCAAAAGGAGGGGCCAAATATGCAATAGTTACCGTAGATTATTTCATAAAGTGGCCCAAAGCGGAACCGCTGGCCACTATAACTACAAAGAAAGTTTTTAACTTTGTTACTAAAAACATCATTTGCAAGTTTGGTGTGCCGTAAAAAATCATCACTGAAAATGGAACTCAATTCGAAAGTGCCGAGTTCAAAGACTTCTGTGGGTGCTTCCAAATTGAAAAAAGCTTCTCCGTAGTAGCTTATCCAGAAGCAAACGGGCAAGTGGAGGCAATTAACAAGATCATCAAGTCCACTATCAAAAGGCGACTTACAAAAGCCAAAGGAAACTGGGTTGATGCACTTCCACTCGCACTATGGGATTACAGAACTACTCACAAAGCGGCAACCTGCCACACTTCGTTTGCCCTAGCATATGGTTCAGAAGCAATGATTCCTGTTGAATTAGAAGTCTCCTCACACCGAAGGCAAAATTTCAACCAAAAGCAAAATGAGCAGCTCCTACTCGAATCGCTGGATATGGTTGATGAAATACGAGAAGAAGCAGATGTGAGAACCTCTGCCCACCAAAAAAGGGTCGCACGGTACTTCAACTCCAAAGTGCACAATCAAACCTTCGAAGTGGGAGATCTTATGCTCAAGCGGGTTTACCCCGTTTCGGGGGCATTCGGACCAAATTGGGAGGGCCATATGTCATTAACCAAAAGCTAAGAGACGGGACTTTCAAGCTAGCAACCATCGACGAAGCTCAAGTTCCTAGGGCATAGAATAGCGAATCGTTTCGCCGTTACTTTACCTTAAAGCTATCTTATGTATTTTTTATTTTCAGCAAAAAAGCCATCCCGAGACCCAGGGGCATTGAATATAAGCAAAAACTGTCATGCTTTACTTAATAAAGTTTGCTTCTTGAACCAACGAAACCGTGTTCATAATAATAACCCGCCGGGTTGACGAAAGCAAATTGACCCAAACCGTTAGATCGGTGGAACCCAATCTTGGCCTTCCAAAAATCGGTGTTGCTTCGGCAACATCGAGAGGGCTAAAATCAACACTCCTTGCGTTGCCCAAAGATAGGCAACACCGAGGAGTTCCAAAAGCCACGCATCCCATAAGCCGCGCACTAAAATAATAACTCCTCGCGTTGCCTGAAGATAGGCAACACTGAGGAGTGCCAAAAGCCGCGCATCCTCTAAGCCGCGCACTAAAATAATAACTCCTCATGTTGCCCGAAGATAGGCAACACCGAGGAAAAACAAAAGGTCGTGCATCCCATAAGTTGCGCACTAAAATAATAACTCCTCACGTGTCCGAAGATAGGCAACACCAAGGAAAAACAAAAATCCACGCATCCCATAAGCCGCGCACTAAAATAATAACTCCTCATGTTGCCCGAAGATAAGCAACACTGAGGAAAAATAGAAAGCCGCGCATCCCATAAGCCACGCACTAAAATAATTAGTCCTTACATTGCCCGAAGATAGGCAACACCGAGGAAAAACAAAAAGCCGCGCATTCCATATGTCGCGCACTAAAATAATAACTCCTCACGTTGCCCAAAGATAGGCAACACCGAGGAAAAACAAAAAGCCATGCATCCCATAATCCGCACACTAAAATAATAACTCCCCACGTTGCCCAAAGATAGGCAACTCCGAGGAGCATGAAAAATCACGCACTGATTCTTAAAACTTAAACTCCTCATCCTGCCTGAAGATAGGAAGCATCGGGGAGCATCATCGGGGAGAACTAGAGCACACCTTCCTCGCGTGGCCTGATGATAGGCAGCACCAAGGAATACCAAAAACCGCGCATCTCATAACCGGCGCCAGCTGCTCCCATACTCAGGAATAATGAGCACAACTCCAACAAGATTGGAATGCCACAAACCAAATGAAAAGCCTTAACTATAGACACTTAAGGGACAAAACTGCCCTCAATTAATCTATGCACTGTGCGCCTCTAAAATACGTGTGTATTGCATACTTGTTGAAGAATCACAAGAAGCTTGGATTGCATGCTAAAGTTGCAAAAATTCCAAAAAAGGATAATCGAGTCGTAACTTAGCCAAATTTTCAATAATAATTATGTAAACCCTAAGTTACTGATTATCTGAAAATTAATTGAAGAAAACATCCCTGTGAACTTGGGGGCATACACCGGTACTTGGAAAGAAACGCGTGAAAACAATAGGTTCACAAGTTCTGTTACTCCAAACAAAGAGTCTCCAAAGAATTTTTAAACAAAGAAGTTGACAAAGAATTTCTAAACAAAATTTTTCCAAGTTCCGTTAATTTCTAAAGTTCTAAGAATATCTAAACAAAATTTTTTCAAGTTATGTTACTTCATGAAGTTTTATGAATTTCTAAACAAAAATTTTCTAAGTTCTGGTAAATTCTAAAGGTTCTATCAACTTCCGAAGTGTTATTAATCTCTAAGTTATGTTTCTTCGACCAAAGGGCTTTGGCTATAATCACAAAAGTAGAAAAGTATAAAATAAAACAAGCAGAAGTACACAAAACACGAATGAACTGACAAATAAGAGTACAGTCAAAATATAAATATATTGCTTATAATTTTCTGTACACAGGGTCAAAATGTGGGGGCCATACCCATACAACACCGGCCAACCAAAAGAAAATACAGACTCTACAGTGAATACGCAAAGTGCAGACTCTACACTTGAATAGAATGACTCAAAAAGAAACAAAAACAAGTCAATCGTCCTACATGCTATTGACCAAAATCAAGTTAACCTTCACAAAAGCCACTCTATGTTTCTTGCCACCACTCCCCTTTCCGCTCTTGATCGGCAACTTCTGCTTCTTCTCAGGAGTGGTGTCACTGCCGGTAATGTCAACAAATAGTTCTGTAGCAATGTCCTTATCTTCCTCCGAAGCCTTCTCAGAAGCCTCTCCCTTCGTCTTACGCCTTCGAGATTTGCGGGAACTTTTGGAGGCTTTGATCGCTTCGACCTTTTCCCTCTTGACGGTAACCAGCTCATGTTGGGTCTTTTGTAGTGGCTTCATCTGAGTCTCATGCTCCTTGGCCTCTGCAGCTGTTATATCACCTTCTAAAGACACAGAAGGGTCATCCAGGCCGTGGAGCAGATCTATCATTTCGGCCTCTGGCCCCTACTATGAACCAGACGTGGAAGTGGGAGCCGGAGCAGGAACAGAAACCACCACAGAAGATGTGGAAATGGTTGCAGGCGTGGGCGCCGAAGTAGCTGGAATGTCAATGGGAAAAGTAGATGGACCTATAAGATCAAAAATGAAAGCATTAAACTCCAAATTCGAAGGAGACAAGGACATTACCTGCACCAGAGGAATGCTCGAGAATGTTTATTTCGTAGTCACCACCTTCGCCCTCTTTTGATGGCTCCACCACCTGAGGAATAATTTCAAGTCCTGAACTTGTTGGCTAGTCAGGGAGCTGCTTTGATAATTCGCCCATGTCGGAAATAGAAGGCTTGTTAAGCATGTCGGTGGCGGTCGTTAAGGCAACATCGGTGGCCTCCTTCTCTCTTTCAAGTCGGAGAATTTCCTGGCCCTCAAGTAACGCCTTCTTGGATTCATCATTGAGATAAGCATCTCACAACTCTCGATCGGAATAAATGTCGCCGCCATCGGCAAAACGAGATAAGATTTCCTCCCAAACAAGAGCGAGAGTGCACGGAAACTTCGGGCCAAGATAGCTGAGACTTCCTTGATGCAACAGAGAGTTGAGATAGAAATTCAGAATAGTCGCATCCAGCTTCTCCATTTTCCTTTCAAAAGCACTCTGGAGATCCAAGTAATTCGCTCGTACAGCAGCTTTCTCAACTTCAGCAGCTGTCTTGTCAGCACTGAGCTGTGCGACCTAGGCCTGTAACTTGGCAATGATCTTGTCCTGGTCGGAAATAGTTTTATTGTGCCCTTCAATGACGAGGTCATGATAAGCGATAGTCTTTCGTTGAGCCTCAATCGTTGCGCTGCAGGCATTCACTTCTTGCTTTAACTTCTCCTCCTTTGCGTGAGCCTTTTTGATCTCGTCTCTGTAGAAGATTTCTATTCGGCTATGGGCTTTTCTCACCTCTTTCAGCGTGTCGACATTTCTCTTGCTGTCCTACAGTGCCGCTGCTTTCTCTTCCTCTAATCGCTTAATCTTGGTGTCATGCTTGGCCAACGCCTTTTCAAAGCCATCTTTCTCCGATTCGAAGGAGAGGATCTCCTGATAATTATTTCTGTTTGTATCCGCTAGCTGTTTACAGAGCTTCTCCCATCGTTCGGCCTGTTCTAGGTCGCTCTGGATAGCTTAGAGATGCGGCATGAAGGAATCCCTATGAACGGGGTGGAGATCCAGGTCAAACTTGACCCTCTTTAAAAACAAACCAGGAAGCGCTGCCTCAAGTTTAGGGGGACTCGAAGGAAGGACGTAGGCAGGTCTCTGGTGGGGACAAGGAGCACCGGGGGCAGCAGTGACAATAGAAGATGATGATATATGAGTTGAAGGTGGAATCAGAGCAGAAGTAATGGGAATTTCATAGCCCATGGAAGAGTGTTTAAACTTTGACTTTCGACGGTTCATCTCTTTCCTCAAGAGATCTTCTTTTCTCATACCCACCTTTCTATGATCGAACTTGGTCTCTTTCTTCCTAGCAACAAGTTTCAGCTTCGAATTCTTTCCTCCGCCTGTATTCCTCCTCCGTTTCTCGAACTTGATGGTGACTGGAGGAGCGCTTAGGATACCGCTGAGAGTCGGTGAAGTCTTCGAAGTCGTCGTAAAAGCCTTGTCCCCTCGTCATACCTGGAATGAGACGTACATGAAAAGTTTGAGAAGAATGAAATAAGCACAACAGATATGGAGAGATGAATGGAAGTAAGTGTGATCCTAATGCAACGTGTAGTGTGTTTCTAATATGGGCCTAAAACGACATCACGAACCAGAACGAACAGCCGTAGTAGAAGGGATCGGATTGACTTCGGTTATTGTGGGCAGAACTAGGCTAACTGCTGGCGCAATATCACCTGAACCGGGAAGCGTCGTGTCAAATTTAAAGTCTCATTTCATGAGCGCGTCGAAGTCGAGAAATACATCGCTGAAATCTCCGAACTCCGCTCCGACTTCCCTTTTCGGAGAATCTTGATGTCTTCTAGTTTCAGGGACTTTGCCTTCACCACTTGCATCGGGAAGAGGTGAACTCAGGAGAACGGGACTCATTCCCGGAGTTTCATCACAAGTCTCTGAGTCTCTACCGTCGAATTCAGACGAGAAATAATCACTGGCAGTGGACTCATCACTACTACTTTCAAATTCTCCCTCTTCCTTTTCCGAATCCACCGTGGCCTTGCCCTCTCTTTGTTTGAACTCCTCTTCTACTTCCTCTGGGATTGGAGGCATTCTACCTAGGCCGCTTAATCTAGTCGCAACAGTCTCTTTTCCCTCACGGGTTTCGTCGGTGGATCCTCCGGACGAGCTTTCTCTCTCTTGAGAAGCACCTTCCTTGGAATCGTGGGAGGAGGAAGCAAATCTCTATGAACCCTAGATTGAGCAGGAGAGGGAATTTCAACTTGAATGGTAGATAAACCCAAAGCCAGTAGTCCATAGCGACGCAAGTTTTCATCAGTCAGTGATACTTTAACGTTTCTCTCCTCGACATCAATTGCCTTTAAAGTCTCGCAAAATTCATTGAGTGTCGCGTCTCTGTTCAGCTTTGGAATAACTGCAAGAGACATATGGTTGGTTAGGAACTCCATGGAAACGCATCAAAACCTCAATGAATAAAAACGAAGCTTACTCCCTGTCGTCCACCGACGATTAAACCCATAAGGGCATCTAACAAAGAAATATTGCGTCTTGAATTGTGATAAGTTGCTTTGCAAGCGTTGGATGATTTCTCGATTTCTCTAGGCTTCGATTATGATCAAGGAGGGACAATCATCTCTCCTCTTGAATGCCAGAAAGTACCGTAGCTCGTCAAATCTTGGAGCGCGGTTGAACGCTCACATGAAAAGAACATGCAAGCAAGTCAGGATGGCGTAACCATTCAGATGAAGCTGAAATGGGGTAATACCCAAGTTTGAGAGAGTCTCACGCAGAAAGTCGTTGAAAGGAGGCACGACTCCATTCAAACACATGTATCGATGGCAAGCGGTGTACCACAGGGGAGGCATATGAGCGAATTCGTCCTTCTTTGGCAGACGAACATCCTCCTCGAGAATTCCGTGTTGCGCACAAATGTTACGAAGGACCTTGGCGGAAACAACCGATGAATCTCTCTCAGGCGGATTAAGCAGAACTCTGAAGTTGGGAGGCGTACGATCCACGATTTGCCTAACTGGGACTAACTGGCCATATTAAGCTTGCGAAGTGGATAATTACTCGCTTCTGAGAGCGTCGGGCTTCCCCCGATTGACTTGCGATGCGTGGATGGCTGCTTCATTCTAAATAATAGAACTCGCGTCTGAAAATGGTCAGGTAAATCTATCCTACACTAAAAGCTTCCCCTGCCACACTTGAATTTTGAGGAAACATTAACTTGTAATCGCCACGTTGGATTTCAAGTGCGGACTGAGGCAAGTGAAGTGTGCTATCTATATAGGATAAACTCGGTGCTCGATACACTACAAACGTCCTATCCCGTATAGATAGTTCGCACATGGCTGAAGATGAAAAGAACTTCCCGTGTCACTTCATTTTCTACTTTTGATCCTACTTCTTATGCACTTACCCTTTATCGATCTATGATCGATAATGGATCCGTTGTCTAAAGCAACGTGGAAAACTCTTCTCACACAGGAACGCCGAGCGTGCAATAAGCAAGCAGGATAAGTCCAAATTTTGCGAAAGAATCGTGATCGACCGGTGATGTGACATACAGTAACAGCTGCAAAACTAGACACAAGTCAATTCTGGTCTATTGGACGAAGATAGTAAAACATGTCAAGCAGTCGGCCGAAGCCCGAATGTTGTTCCAGGAAACAATTCGAGACTCGATTTACTATCTTCCTCCATTATACTGCAATCAACTCAAACTCCTCATGGTCAACATTGCGAATGGAAACTCGTCATCAAATCATTACACAAACACCTAATTAACAAACCAACTAAGATGACCAACCTCTAACTGAATTCAAAGGCACAGGAATAATCGAAGATCAAACTTAGCGAACTACGGAATGGATAGGTGGCGAGCTGATGGCAGGTCGACAATAAAGTAAGATCGGTGGCGAGCTGATGACAAACTAGGATTTTGCTCTGGAATGAGGCGAGGAATCACTACGCTGCGATTGGAGATTACGGCCAAGAGCTTGGACTAAATGGATTCAAGGACGTGATTGATCGAATCGAATAAGTAAGGATCAGGTTATCTGAGAGCTTCAGGTCGCAGGGCTTGGGTCGCACGAGAGAAATTTGGCTCGAATGAAAGTAGAGGAACTAGGTTGGCTCGAGTATAAATAGGCGAGCAAAGGAAAGCAAATTTTTTTGCTAAGTAGTTGGGTCGCGCGTGATCCACCATGGATCGCTGGCGACCCATCTTCACAAAGTCAATTCGCTAGCGACCCATCCCACATGGATCGCTAGCGACCCATAAAAAAAATGGGGGCTACACACATTTTCCTTGAATTTGACTCCTAGGCCTATTCATCATTCCGAGGCATTCTGGGAAACTATGGGAAGTAATTTGATCTGTTGTAACAAGTAATAGTAGTTAGAAGCAAAGCTAAATGACCGACAACATGACCTTCCATGCATTCGTAAACTCTAATCACTTGGAAACCGATGGACATATATTGAGAGCGATAAATTTCAGAGCATGCCTTGTTGACAACAAAGACGCACTCTGGGGGCAAATGTTATACGAGTTTTTAGCCCAGTAGGATCTAACAAGAGACAGCACGATCTGGTGTTATCGGAATTGTTTAGAACTTAACCAGAAAGCCTAAGGCAAGAAGTTAACGAAAACCAAGTTATATCACTAAGGCAACGACTGGGATCAACAAAACCGAGAGATCGGCATTCTTTCGGCCCAATCAGCAGCTGAGCGCAAATAGCTAGTAAATTGTCATTAAAACGGAACCATGACGACTATGGAAACATCTCCAATTCCGAATTCTAGAAGAATCCTAAGTGCTTAGATCATCGGCAACCCAAACATATTTCGGCCAACAAGCAAACTACCTAAGGATGCAATGAAGGAAAGGCCAAGACATTGGCTTGCAAAACGAGCCAAGTCTTTGGGTTGCCAACGACCCATGGTTTTGCCTCAGTTTGCGAACCAAATCCCCCATAGGTCGTTCCCTACCTACCTACGAGCAGATGATGAAGTGGCCTGGCCTAGAAGCTCTCCGACCCATATAAATACTGTCCTACCTGCAACACAAATGGGATCTTCTCCGGATTGGTTGCTGAAGCTCTGCTGGAATTATTCTTCACTCTCTACCTCCCTCACAACAATCTCCAAAGGAATTCACTATGATTCTCCAGCGGATTCCAACTCTGGAGATTCAATCTAGCGAAAGATAGTTAAAGCTTTGTAATCAAACATCTCTTGTAATAGCAATCAGTCTTCAATAAAACTATAAAGTGGACGTAGGCTTTATTAACAGCCGAACCACTATAAAAATTCTCTGTTTTCTTTCTTTTACTATTCTTTTTCTATATCTGTTATCTATGATTTTGCTCTGTTAGAACAGGGCTGGTGCTTTCAAATTCAAACCAGGGTGTTGGTCCATTTTTTGGGTCAACAAAGATAATATCAAAAATCCGTATCTGTTGTTCGCCGTCAAGAATCGGGTGAAAAATCCTAACTTGGATTGGTGTAAATCACCTCAAAACCGTGTACTCGAATCTGGATCAAATAGTTATGTGAACAAAATGGTCTACATACAACTTACATATTTATCCAATTGGTTTGTAATTTATACCAATTTTTTTCTTATTCACATTCAACTTCACATTTAGTATATTTCCTTTAATACCAAAATTATTTATGAACTATTTCATAAATTTTTTACTTAAGACCATTTTATTTAACTTTGTTTAAGTTAAATCTCATTTCATAACTCAATCTTTACCCACCCTAATGTTAATCAATCACCCTTATAGCTCAAATCCATACCTATCCAAAAATCCCCAACTTCATCTTTTAGCTCTTTCGTACTTAAGTTTATTGTAAACATTTTCTAAAACACATTTATGTTTATTATCCACCTTAACTTAAGTACACATTTGTATAATACTCCTTTATGACCTAGGAGTATATATACAAATTCAGAATTGTCTTTACTAAGCCCAAATGTCTAACAAATTCAGAATTTGTTTAAATTGAATCTTCAAATTTATAAGTTACCAAAACTTACATTATTTTTTATATATAGTTTCGACAAAACACTTAATTTAATTCCCAATATCCTTTCAGGATTTTCAATTTATCCAAAATTGTTGAAAATCCCATTTTATTTTCAATAAATAAAAGTTTCCAATTAACTTCTCAAACGAGATACACAAACCAAATTATTCAAATGGATAAAAATATATGAGTCTAGTATGTCACTTAACTGAAAATTTCAGGATTCAAACACCCAGTTTTTATTTCAATCGTTTCAAAATGTAATAATATACACATTCCCTTTGTATTTCAAAATTATACCTTTTTGAAATCCAAAACCATCTTCGTTTGCCAAAACAAAGCTTTTATGGTAGCAGTTCGTCGCTTAGAAACTCGAAAATGAACGCCGATGATGCTGCAGTCATCGCTAGAATTATTTTCCAGCGCTGAAGTGAGTGCAATGTTTTTTATCTCCTTTAAATTCTTTTAAACTATTTTCTATTCAAAAATACTTCCAAAATAATACTATTATTATTCTCAAAAACTTTGAAAAACAATTTTCAAAATCATCGGGTTTTAAATTCTCAAATTCTCAACTTTTAAATCTCTTCTTCATTATAAACAATACTTTATAAACCACATTTTTTAAATTCTGTTTCTTATATAAGATCACTTCACAATTGGTTATATTTGTTTAAATTTTAATAATAAACCTTTATTAAGCACAACAACAAACAATAAATGAGAATAAATGAACATTATCATCTCCTAACAACCAAACACTCCATATTATCTGTAATATATTTATTTTGAAAAATTATCCTTTTATATATAAAATATAATTTAGGTAAAATTATTGCATTTACCCATTTTAAAACAATACTATGTCAATCTATCGTGTTCAAGTGTTAAGAAACCTCTGTCGATACAGCTGTACACTCTGTATCGACCAGAGTTCATAAGTCACTCAACCGATAAATCAACAAAATATAAAACATTTTACAACCAGTAAAAAATACGTGCTCATACACACACACACACTCATCTCATTCTAGGGTGCTACTGACCTAATCTCTAATGAGTTAACCCCACCAAAGCCAAGGTTCTCGCTTAACCTTGCGCTTTGATACCACGCTGTAACAACCCGCATTACCTTACGGTGTAAGCTGACAATAAACCACATAGATCTAACTCAAATCGAACAGAAAAGCAGATTGTTAGGGAAAAGAAAGAAGAAAGAAGAGAAGAAGAATCTAAACAATACAGAATCTTACAGCGAAATGAATAATCTATAATACAATAATGATCTTTACAAAAGAAAACTAAACTTTAATATACATACATACATCAAGCAGATTACAGTAAATAATATATCAGCATAGACAGTTATAACAACCTGTTCTCACCATTACTGATGAATACAATCAATGAGTGCAGTGGAAAATAAACATGTACGTGAATACGTCTCTAGGACTCCAGCTTATCTCCTTAAACTCCAAAGTATCTAAACTGAATCTGTAAACATACTCGGTCTGACCCGTGCATTATAATAAAATAACACCCGAGTCAGTCTGAATAACCATCGTGAGAAAAACACACCCAATTGGATTTTAAAGTAAATAAAAATCTTAAAATCAAAAGTATCTCGTAAGACCACGCCGCACATAAACACAGACGGGTTTTTACCTTACGATAACTAAACCATTTCATATGAAATTCCCTGATATCGTAATAATGTTTAAGATACAAATACTTATTATTTATTAATCATAGCCGAAATTGTTGTATTAATTAAATTCCAGCATAATAGGTATACAACTGAGACCATAAAGACTCATATTGGAGAATGGATTCCATACAATGGCTGGGCTACTATGGTACCATCCATCATGGTGCATCTCTAGATAAAATCACACCTAGGTCATCATTGGGATCCCCTGCCAACACAGAATCGGCCTACCACTTGACTAGTAGTACCGAATATGATAACCCCATAGTTAATGGGCCCCGAAGCATACAAATGATAGATAATATCGACTCTATATAGGGATGATCATACCCTAATTGGGAGTGACCCACTTAGCCCTGCTACATCTCACCTGTTTTAGTCATTCTCGGTTGATGAGGCTTGAGGCTACGTTTTACCTATTATGTAGCACTTCCTACTTGGAATGCTAACACTGCCCTCCAAGCAGCAATGCAATGCCAACATTCATCCATACAAGTTGTTCAGGACATGAACAAACCGAGACACAACTTCTACTACATCCATTTTGGGATAATCCTTAGGATTATAGAGAGAAGCCATTGCACTTCAATGGCTCCATCTTCGATTTCACGCTTTTCAAGTTAACTTCAGTTCGAAATGCTTGAGTTGGATCGAAGTGGTTTTCGGATAACATATCCGATCCCGGTCTCTTCGAAAACAACTTTCGATAATTTCCAATAAACTCAACCCCGGTTCTTTCGGAAACCAGCAGACAAAAGATAAGAGTGGAGTTCACCTCCTAAGCATTAATGGACGGATTTCCTTATCGTTTGTCCTAGGAGAACGAAATGAGATTTATACGTACGTGTTTATACCAAAAATGGGCACAATACTCTTCGGATGTAATTGAAGAGATTAGAATGAAGAAATAAAATGGAAAATGAGGCTAATCTAACAATCACACCAAGAAAAATGAGTAGTATTTAAAGAAGACAAGAATTTATAGTGTTTCGGATTTGTAGCCTACGTCCACTTTGAAGGATTTGCTGTTTATTGTTGATTATAAACTGAATTACAACGATACAATGGCTAACACTCGAGTTACAATGGAGTTTAAGCAGAGCCGCAGTGTAAAAAGTCCTTTTTTTAGTTGGCATGGAAGTGCTATTTATAGGCGTAGAGCTGGAAATATCTGGCTCAAATCTTGGAATACCCTTTATCATGCATAGGTGGGCCCACACAATCGATTTGGAGTCACTTGAGATTGATCCTGATCGATCCATATGGATTTCGTATCGATCAAGAATGGCTCCAATTGAGTTGCAATCGATCATGGACGTTCTTGAGTTGATTTGCAAGCTTCTGTGAAAATTTCATGGCATTTTGATTTGAAGGTTAAGAGATATGATCGATCCAAGGTTGAGTTTGCCAGGGAGGCTGAAGATTTCGTATCGATAGATTCGTATCGATATTCTTCGTATCGATGACGTGGCGCAAGTGCTTTGTGGAGATCCAAAATTTATGCATAAGGACCGCTTCCTTTGGTTTGACCTCTTCTGTTGTATCCAATCGAGGCCATGCTTTTCGTATGGATGCTCTACTCTTTCCTTCGTATCGATCTCTGGCCTCCCTCTTTGTATTGATCAAGTAGCTAGTCGATACGAAACATGCAGCTATTGGCTGAATGAAGTTTGATCGATCCAAGGAATGTTGAAGTCCATCGATATAGGTTCGAACTTGATGGATACGAATGATGGATGCTGAGTGAAGGAGTTATGCTAATTTCGTATCGATCTGGATGGTTACGAAATGATGGATATGGGTTGATGGATACGAAATGGATATGTTTCACATGGATTTTGATCGATCCATAACTTTAGCATACGAACTCCGATTGACCTGAAATTTGGAATGTTGCCTTCCATAGCTTTGCTTGTCATACCATGCTAATCGTAGAAGGATCCAGACTCAGACCAAGTTTGCATGTATCCATCATGGACCTGTAGATAATTGATCTCCGGGGCGGATTGTCTTCAGTCTTTAGTCAAGCCCTTGGTGTCACGGCCTTGCCAAAAGGTGGGATAACATTTGCCCCCCAAAGTACGTCATGTGTGAACATGACGTGCTTTGAAAAGCTGCAATCTTCATTCTGAAAAGGTTATATTCGATTTTCCAAACATTTGTTGTCCCTTCATCAAGTGATGTGACCTTTGGTAGAATTCCAGTGGTATAAATGTTGAGTCGTAGACTATCATTGATCACGGGGTTTTTTGTTGTAACTAAAGGTCGAGTGCTAGCGATTTGTTGTTTATTGTTCTGGCTATCACCAGGTAAGCATCCAATTCTTGTTAACTTTAAAGATCAAATGTTAGTATGGCATACATGCATGTATTTTAACCTGACTCCCATTCATGCTTGCACGTTCATGGGTTGTTGTCAAGTTTTTTTTGAATCGAGTTTCGTATCGATCCTCTCCTGGATCGATGTGAAATCCGAGTTGCAATAACGATCAATGGTTGTTTTGATCCCTTTCTTCGTATCGATCCTCTCCTGGATCGATCTTGGATGTATGAAGGTAGTCTTCGTATCGATGGTTATCGATACGAGATGGAATTACATAGGGTGTGCCTTGCATCGATGGATACGAAATGTTTGCTTCGCATCGATGGATACGAGATTTACAAATGTTAATTCATGGGAAAGCTCTGTATTGATGGATATGAAATATTGGGCCTCGGATCGATTCGCATCGATGGATATGAAGTGCTGGGCTTCACACTGATGGATACGAGATGCTAGGCTCTGGATTGACTCGTGTTGATGGATACGAAGTTTTGAAGTTCAGATGCGCTTCGTATCGATCGACATGTTGACCACTTCAAATGGTTTTGTGACTGGGATACAAATCATCCTTAAGGTCGATACGAAGAACTATAAATAGATTTTGGACTTAGAATATTTTTCACCTTTTTTCAACTGCCAATTCGCATCCATCAGAAGAGAAAAGAAACCGTAGATCTTTCGTTTTCAAACACCAAATAACTAATCGTAAATCCAGATTCTTCGTCCTAGGTGAACAATCATCAGATCTATGTTTAAAGTGATAAGACTCGAGTTCCACGCCATTCCGTTCATGGCAATGGCCATCTCTGACGTCGTTGGTGCCGGAGTGTGTCTAGGGTGAGGTCGAGGGTGTGTTTAATGGCGATTTAGAGAAATAGAAGGAGGAGAGCAATTGGAAGTAGTCGATGGACTTGGAGTCTATCTCGAACTCGTATCGATGCGAGGTGGATCAATCAGAATACATTGGAGATGGTTGAAGGCGGCTTTCATGATCGATCTGAGAAGTGCGGAGCAGTTCATATCGATGGATGAGGCGTGGTGCGATCGATCCGAACCCAGAATCTTTGGATCGATATGAAGTAGATTGATACGTGAGCTGATCGATATGAGCATTGGATCGATATGAACGTTGGGTCGATACGCACATTCCATTGATACAAAAAAGACTATTGGTTTACATCTTTGATCGATACGAAATGATGGCTTTAGGGGAACTATCCAAAGTAAACTATGATGGATACGAACTCCATCGCTTTTTGCATATTCGAACACTTAACCCCGACGAGCTTTAGCCTTACATATTTGGACTTCATTGTAAAACTGCATATATGACTATTCTCCAAAGCTCATCGATGGAACTGTAACTTGATAAACATAACCAATTTTAACACGGATCATTCTTCGAAGTCAGGATGACACGGTTGAGACGGTCAGCGATGACGGTCACTCCGGAGTATCTCAAGTCTGGTCTCTTTATCATTCTTTAACCTTATAGAAATTTAAAGTATTGCGCAGCACTTCACTACACAACACGATCACTCACTTTACATTGGGGGGAACATGGATTTCTTTCCATCTAATAACATTTTTTACTGAGTTCAATAGCTATGGATCCTGGAAGCTCAAAGCAACAAGAAGTTCAAAGTCCTCCATTTCCTAGAATCGAAGTGCCAGATGTTGTGGCAGATATAGTGTATCCTGCTCCGGATGAATTGCCGGATGTAGTGGTGATTATGAATCCGGAAGATTCTGTCCGGTCCAAAATTTCAGAAGAAATGCTGGGCAGAATTTGTCTTAGGCACAGACTGTCCTTGGAGGAAGTTCGATTACCAAGGTCAGAAGATAGAGCACATAATCCCGCAGAAGGGATCACCGCATGCAATAAATTCGTGTGCATGGCTGGAACATTGCCCCCATTCAATTAGTTTATTCGGGATGTGCTATTTTTTCTAAGGATCGCGCCTTCTCAGCTTTATTCTAATGGTTATGCGCTACTTAATAGGATGTTCATTATATTCATGGAGCATCTCCTTCGTCCCCCGACTATCGATGAGATCATATACTTATTTAATGTCAAGAGTCGGGGAGATAATCTATCGTTCACTTTCTTGGAAGCAGTCAGGAACTGCCAAGTGGTGGTAGGTGCGTGGAGTAAGTTGAGCTACTTCAAAACTGAGTGGTTCTATGTGAGATGCCCACCGGGGTTTGTCAGACGATGGTTGGTCAGACGTAAGTACTTTCACTTGTTCGTCAATTAACTAGGTAATATAAATTGATGCTGAATCCATTATTGTACTTGTTTCACAACTTCTATTCCATGGCCTGAAGGAGCACATTTCAAAGAGATAGTGAGGACACTTCAGGCGGTGCCTACTGAACTGAGGGAAATATATGAAGTTCTTATTGATGACAACTTGATTGCCACCGGGCTCATAGAAAGAGGATAAAGCATAGGGATGACGGGGGCTCCCAGAGTGGCTCCAGTAAGACAAAGTGGAAGACATGCTCTGGTCATGCCCCCAGTCAAGGGAGCTCATAGTGTGCCTAGGTTAACCGTCATCGAACTCGGCGACGACAAGGGTACAACAGCTGGGCATAAGCTCGTGGTCGTGCCTCCGTAGGGCCCTCGACCATCAAAATCGAAGAGAAAAGGAAAAAATTTTGTCCACAAAGCTAAGAGGCAGATGACTATTGAAGCAACTTAGCTCGTTGCAACTTCCATAGGTCCGGAGACTTCTTCCCCGCAGACAGAAAGTTCACTGAAAGGGTTATCAAACGTTCCTATCCCGGACGAAATATCTCCATTCCTTGATCTCGGGTTAGTGGGGCTCCACTCCTCTTTAAGAACCGGCACGGGCCTACCTCCAATAGATATAGGGGAACTAACTCCAATAAGCAAGGCTGCTACAATCGATCGGTTAGGGGATTTTCACATGCATACACACACTTCACGACACCACATGGCATCTCATCACATGCTTCTTAATCTTTGACGATAACTAATTTTATTCCTCTTTTCGTTTTGCAGACATGATGGTGAAGCAAGGATCCATGCTTAGCAAACTTCGCTCTTCACGCCATTCATCCAGATCGCATTCCAGATAACATCGCCGTGAAAGCAAAAGAGATTAAGGCCGTGGCTACCATTCTAGCCAGGAACGCGAGCGCCACAATAGAGAAAAAGAGAGATCATATCACAGCAAGCGCCATTCTAGGTCGTGATCTCCGCCACCAAAAGGATCTTCTAAACCCTTTGGCTCCAACAGGCATTCTTCTGAATCTTCACATCAAGTAGCACCGTCTCATGCTCCAAGAACCGGCGATCAGTGCCGCAGAATTGAAACAGAAACCCCTGCCATCGTAGAACAGACTACCATAGAGCCAACGGGGGATGGAGCCATTTGCATCGCCAAACTAAAGAAAGACTTTCCGAACATATGTTTTGATGTCTTCCACTTCCCTCCCAACTTGAAGAAAATTCCGAATGACATAGAGAAATTAGTGCATGACTATGTGCATGACGCGTACTGTCAATATTGCGAATGGGTTAAGATGGTAGAATGGGTTTCGGCGGTGTCCTTTGAGTGGGCCAAGGCTATTAAGAAACAGGAAGGCGATCTGTCTCATGAGGATAAGATAATAGAAGTGCTTACCAATGAAATTGAGTCTTCAAGAAAAGCCGAGATTGAGACTAGCCATAAAGCCGAAGAAGCCAGGAAGTCTATGGAGGAGATGAGGAAAACGCACATGGACTTGGTGCAGGAAATGGGGCATCGCAACATTGTTATTATGCGAGAAAGGGATGTCGCGCTGAAATAAGTTGCCGAATTAAAGGCAAAGCTGACTGAGGCCATTAAACAAAAAATCAAAGCCAACAAAGTTGCCCAGGAAGCGTTCGAGGAGGCGGTGAAGCTTAGGGAAGAGAGGGATTCTGCGAACCAAAAGGCCAAAGAAGCTGACACCAGAATTGAAAGGAAAATTAAAGCCATTAAGAACAAGATGGAGTGTGAGTTTGAAGATCTCTTGGTTACTTATAATGCAAATGTCCTGAAAAATCGCAACCTAAACTGGCTTGGCGAGGACTATCCCTTTCAGTTATATAAGGCCTGGAACCGCTTGATTGAGGATGAAAAGGCGATCCGCGAAGTTACAACTATCGATGAGTTTGACTTGGAAACTCAAGTGTTGATCGGAGATGAGCCTAAAGTCCTTCATGACACGGTGATCGCGCTTCAGAGAGAGCCTAGCTGCTAAGTAACCCGGAAGCCAAAGAAGGATCCAGGGGTGAACATCGCGAAGTTGTTTCCGAAGTGCCTCCAGCGTCTCAAACTGCGCCCACATCCTCTGTTGATCCTCCAGTCATCCCAGGGTATGATCCTGACAGGCCGCATCTCTCTCTGGTCATCAAGCATAGCCCAGAAGGCATGTCGGCCCAACCCGGGAGCCAAACTAAGGAAGGTATTCTGGACACTTCTCCTACTCTTCAAAATGCAGGAACATTATCAGAGGACATTACTAATATATTCTCCTATCTTTATTCAGTCTTAGATCCTGCACCGGCCGACCCTCTTGCAACTCCAGAAATTCATCACGAGCAGAAGGCGCTAACAACAGAGGACACAACCATGGTGATCACCACTTCGGCTGGGGAGATGCACGATAGCAGCTGCATGCTTGATGAAAAACTAATGAAAGCGCTCCTCGGCCATCAAAGCGATCCGAGTATTGAAGTGCCCTTCAACGTAGACGAAGATGTTATTATCACGGGTTCCTCGGGTCCGACCGGTAGCATTCTGATGGGTAAGCGCATGGACCAGGAGGAATAGACAATGGAAGTAATCAAAGCCAAGATTGAGCAGGCTCGTAGAGCCGGCGAGGCATGGCGGGTCCTGGTCCGGTCCCTATTCTTGTGGTTTCTCCGGATGGCACCATTATTGAGACCAGCGCGCCTCATTCTTCTAGCATCGAGAGTGCCACCATTCCACCGGTTCCACACACAAAGGACACTTTAATCCCTGTGAGCTCTCAAGAAGAGACCGCGTTGATTTCCCTGGCCGGAGGCAAGCCAGCTGGAGCGAGCCGGAAAGGCAAGGGTTCAAAGTGAGGTCCGGGCGGTAGCTCGGGCGGATCTATGCCAAAGAAAGTCAGAATGGACAAGAAAACGAAGGCGTAGATTTGCACTTTTGCTCCCTCTTTTGTAGATAGCTAGAATAAGATTCTCTTTTGCTTTTCGTAGGCCATGTATAGATGCGGGCTTGGCCCCCCGCTTATAGGAATTCTTTGAACAAATTTTGTACTTCCTTTCTCAAAGAATAGTGTGAATAAAATTTCTCCTTTGTTTTTAGCATAACTCTGTGTTTATTTGTCTAAGTACTTCAGCACTCACATTTCCATTCAACGTACTCATGAAGCTTTAGTCTCTAAGTTGAACTTGAGTCCAGTCTTTAAGTCCTGAGGTCATGGCCTTGGGTCATAACCAAACGTTGAGTCGAATTCCAACATTGCGCTGTCTCGGTTAGCGGCCTTGAGTTATGCCTCTAGTTCTAGGGAGAATTGAAGTAGTTAGTTGGCAGTCGTCCTCCGCCTTCGCCAACTTTGATTTAACTTAGTCGGAACAAAGTTAAAGTGACATGAGTTTGAGCGGTCGGATCACACTCGCTTGCTTACTACTATTTGCATCCACACTTTGGGGATTTAGTCTTGTATGCCGACGGTCGCTCACGCCCACCTATTATTTATACTCTAGTTCACACTCCAGAAATCTAGATTCAGTTGACAGAAGGTCGATCACATCTGTTTAAGTAGTAGGATCTTATTCGCACTCTAGGAATAAGGAGTTGGTCAAGGTCATAGATGGTCGGATCACATCCTCCTTGATATAGTGATCGAAGTCGTGGATGGGTGGACCCATCCTCTTCGAGCTTGGAAAGAAGCGAGGTTATGGATGGATGGATCCATCCTCCTCGAGCTTTGGAAATAGGCAAGGTCGTGGATGGACGGATCCATCCTCCTCGAGCTTTGGAAATAGGCAAGGTCGTGGATGGACGGATCCATCCTCCTTGTGCTTTGGAAATAAGCAAGGTCGTGGATGGACGGATCCATCCTCTCGAGCTTTTGAAAATAAGCGAGGTCGTGGATGGACGGATCCATCCTCCTTGAGCTTTTGGAAATAAGCATGGTCATGGATGGACGGATCCATCCTCCTCGAGCTTTTGAAAATAAGCGAGGTTGTGGATGGGTGAATCCATCCTCCTCGAGCTGGACGGTCGATTCACGTCTTAATTTTGAAGTTTGCACTTCAGCTCGCACTCTGGGAGCTGGAGTGGGTTGGAGAATTGTCGTGTTTCAATTCTCTTTTAATCGGTTGTTGTCTACCCCCCGAGCTTGGGGTTTCATCTAGCGAGTGGTCGGTCGGGTCACGATCACTCTCTATTTGAACGAGTCCCATCATAAGATGGAACTCAGCTCTTCGTACATCATGGCGGTCGCATGATGCATTTAGGAATCAATAATTTGGCTTTATGAGTCTGTGCTTTATTACTGAAATAAGAAATCATGGAAAAATCAATTGCCTTATTACAAATACAAATTTTTGAATTGCATAAACAAACTTAAAAAGGAATTCATACTAAATGAATGAAAGCCAATCATATGTAATAGCGACGGAGGCTTTCGCTGTTCCATGCTCTCGGTAGTGTGAGACCATCAATGGTTGATAGCTTGAATGTGCGGTCTCCAAGCCTCCGTTCGATGACATGCGGTCCTTCCAATGTCGGTTTTATGTGCGAAGGGACCGGATAGATCCGCTTGAGTACGAGATCGCCCACTTCAAAGGTTCTTGGTCGGACCTTAGCATTGTATAATCGGGCGACTCGGTTGGGATGTACGGCTGCCCTCAAATCAGCCTCTTCATGCTTCTCATCTAACAAATCCACAGATTCTGCAAGCAGGATGGCGTTCATCTTTGGATCGTAATAAGTTACACGGTGTGTAGGTGCCTCTAGCTCAACTGGAATAACGATGTCAGAGTCATAGGAAAGTGCGAATGGAGTATGGCATGTCGTTGACTTGTGGGTAGTTCGATATGCCAATAAGGCCATGGGGAGCTCATCGACCCACTTACCTCCAGCCTTCTCTAGTCGTTTCTTCAAAATGGACTTGATGACTTTGTTGACAGCTTCGACTTGTCCATTCGCTTGAGGGTGGGCTAGTGCCGAGAATTTCCTCTTGATGTGATGGCGTTGGCAGAAATTCTTAAAGTCGGCACTATCAAATTGGGCTCCGTTATCAGTTAAAATTGTTTGTGGGAGGCCAAAATGACAGATGATGTTGCACACAACAAAGTTGATTACTTTCTTTGTCGTGATAGTAGCAAGGGGCTCAGTTTCCGTCCATTTATGAAAGTAGTCAACTGCAACAATGGCGTACTTTGCACCACCTTTGGCTGTAGGCAAAGATCCTATTATATCAATGCCCCCATGTGGCAAACGGCCATGGGCTGACCATCTGAGTAATTTCAGTTGGCTGGGCTCTTGGAATTCTTGCATGTTTTTGGCACCTATCACATCTCTTAGCATAATCCGATGGTCTCGGTTTACGGTTGGCCAGAAATATCCGTACCTGAGTATCTTTTTCGCAAGGGCTTTCCCCCCAGTGTGATCGCCACACTCTCCCTCGTGCACATCATGCAACACTTGTTTGTTCTCATCGTGGGAAATACACTGGAGTAAAGGAATAGAATATCCCTTTCTGTATAGACTCCATCTTGGATGACAAATCGCGAAGCCTTTCAGAGAACTTGACTTTTCTCGCTCCTACGCTCGGGTAACGTTCCGTGCTCAAAATAATTCCTGATTGGAGTCATCCATGACTCCCTCTCAAGTGTTGCCTCATGAACCCAATTTGCTTCGTCTGATCGATAATTGGAGTAGTGAGTGTTTCGACAGGGACAAGTCCAATCCGCTGTGCTTCGCCGGTGCTGGCCAGTTTTGCTAAAGAATCGACCTTTTGATTTTGCACTCAGGGTATACAGCGGATAGTGTAATAGTCAAACCGGTTCAACACTTCCTGGACCCGCATAAGGTAGGAGGCCAACCTTTGATCCCTGGCTTGATACTCTCCTTGGACCTGGCACACCACCAGTTGTGAATCACAGTAAATTTTCATAGCGACGACTCTCAAATCCTTGGCAAGTTTTAGTTCAGTAAGTAGGGCTTCGTACTCAGCTTCGTTGTTAGTTGCACGGAAGTCGAATTTCAAAGCATAGCATAAAGATCGCCCTCTTGGGGTTTCGAGCATGACTCCAATGCCTGAGCACCAGTCGTTTGATGCGCCATCGGTGTATAGCTTACATATATGGTTGGGAGGTTCACTGGTTTCAGGTAAGTCCTCCGGTATGGTGAACTCAGCTATGAAATCCGCCATAACTTGTATTAGAATAGCTCGCCTTGGGGCACAAGTGATATCAAATTGACTCAGCTCGATGTTCCACTTAAGCAGCCTACCAAACATCTCAGGTCATGTCAGGATCTGTCGTAACGGCTGATCGTTGTAAACAACAATCGGATGAGCTTGGAAATATGAGCGGAGGTTTCTCGAGGCTATAACGAGATAGTAAGCCGGCCTCTCTATCTTCGGGTAGTTTCTTTCTGCCCCCGTCAACCTTTTGCTGATATAATAGACCAGTCGTTGGATCCGATCCTCTTCTCGAACTAGCGCGGCACTGATTGCGTTTGCCGAAACCGCCAGATGGACATACAACTTCTCATGATCAACCGGCTTCGACAAGATGGGAGGTGTTGCCAAATGTTGTACTAGTGCCTGAAATGTGCCCTTGCACTCCTCTGTCCACTCGAAATTCTATTTTCATTTTCTGATCATATCGAAGAAGGGAATGCACTTGTCCGTGGATCGAGAAATGAACCTGCTCAAAGCTGCCACCTTCCCATTAACACTTTGCACCTGCTTTATGGTTCTGGGAGTTTCGACATTCCGAATCACCCAGCTCTTTTCAAGATTGGCTTCAATTCCTCCGGCGTTGACAATAAACCCAAGGAACTTTCCAGATGCGACTCTGAAATGACACTTTAACGGATTTAGCTTCATTCTGTACTGTCGGAGTATGTCGAACATCGCCTCCAAATCACTGATGTGGTCGCTGGATAACCGAAATTTCATGAGCATATCGTCAACGTACACCTCCATAGTCTCCCCGATCTGGTTTGCAAACATCCGGTTTACGAGCCTTTGATAGGTTGCTCAAGCATTTTTGAGTCCAAATGACATCACCTTGTAGCAATAAAATCCCAGATCAGTGATAAAGCTGGTGTGCTCCAAGTCAGGAAGGTGCATCTGGATTTGATTATAGCCGGAGTATGCGTCCATGAAAGATAAGAGCTCATGTCCGGCTGTTGAATCTACTAGTTGATCGATTCTGGGAAGCGGGAAACTATCTTTGGGGCAGACTTTGTTCAGATCTGAGTAGTCTACACATGTTCGCCACTTTCCATTCGACTTCTGACAAGCACTGGATTCGATACCCATTTCGGGTATAAAGCATCACGAATAAACCCATTAGCCTTGAGTTTATCCACTTCTTCCTTTAGGGTGGCGGATCTCTCTGGATCCATACCATACCTTTTTTGTTTCACCGGGACGTGTCGCGGGTCGATATTTAATGCATGGCTTGCGATATTCGATGAGATCCCACACATGTCTGAATGAGTCCAGACAAATACATCGAGGTTTGCTGTAACGACCCATAAATTTTGATAATTTAAATTGTTAAATTTAATAAGATTTTGAAATTTAATGTTGAGGGAAATTAAAATTTACGATTTATTAATAAGAAAATAACTTGAATATAATCCAATCAAGTTGTTTGGATATTACCGATAACCATTTAATGAAATTTAAACCAATTGACACAATGTAAAAGTTAAATTTGGTTATAAATTGTAAATAAGGAAATAAACCCAATGTTGTATTAAAAAGAGAAATTATACGTAATTAATTGGAATTGGGCAATATAGAATGGTTAATCAGTATGTGAATTTATTAGCTTGGTTGTAAACAATAAACATAGAAATGTGTTTGAATTGGTAAGTTGTAACAATGGTTTAATTATAAATTCACTATTTAATTCGTTGAAAATAAATTGGAAATCAATTGCAATTAATCTATTTAAATATTGCAGTTAATATGAATTAAAAAGATAACTGTAGAATGTTGATGTAATAAATGGCAAACCAATGTTAATTATGTCCATAAAGTAATAATGGATTGAATAATAAGATGAAAAATCAAATAAATGGATTTATTGGAATTTAAAATAATAATCAACAAATTTATTCAATTGAACTTGAACGTTGTAATTAGTGCAATAATTCATATTGAATTTGACATGGGAAATTGGTTTTAAAAAATTGTTAATTTCTGTGTAATTAGTGCAATAATTCATATCGAACAAGAGTCGGTTTTATCGATAAGTTTGCCAACATTTCAGGTTCCAATTCACATCTGGGCCTGTAGTCAAATCCAGCTAAATACTCGAGATTTTTCCATTCTGAAAACATGGCTCCCAATCCTGCATGTCTTCGACTTAACGCATCTACCACTGCGTTACCCTTTCCCGAAGTATAAGCAATACCAAAATCATATGATGCTAAAAACTCTAGCCATCGCTGCTGCCGAAGATTCAAATCCTTTTGGGAGAAAAGATACTTCAACGACTTATGATCTGTAAACAACTCAAATCGAACTCCCAATAAATAATGTCTCCACATCTTTAGAGCAAATACAATCGCCGCTAACTCCAAATCATGAGTCGGATAATTCCTTTCATGCGGCTTCAGTTGTCGACTTGCATACGCAACAACTTTATCCCTCTGCATCAGCACTGCTCCAAGTCCAGTACCACATGCGTCGGTGTAAACCACCATCTCATCATTCCCACTTGGAATAGTCAAAATAGGAGCATTTGTCAATCGCTCTTTCAGGATTCTGAAAGCTTGCTCACACTTAGCATCCCATCTGAATACTAGATTCTTTTTCGTCAATCCTGTTAACGGTGCAGCTACCTTGGAGAAGTCTTTGATAAACCGTCGATAATATCCTGGTAATCCAAGAAAACTTCTCACATCAGATGCATTCTTAGGTCTACCCCAATCTTGGATTGCTGCCACCTTAGCGGGATCAACCGCTATTCCATTTCCAGAGATAACATGGCCTAAGAACCTCACTTCACTCTTCCAGAAGTGACACTTCGAAAACTTAGCCTTCAGCTGATGTTTCCGCAAGTTTTCTAAAACAATACGCAAGTGCGTCTTGTGCTCTTCTTCAGTTCTGGAATAAATCAGAATATCATCCACGAACACTAGCACGAACTTACTCAATTGATCTCTGAACACTCTATTCATAAGATCCACAAAATATGCTGGCGCATTAGTCAATCCAAACGGCATTACCAGCCACTCAAAGAAACCGGATGGTGTCCTGAAAGCAGTCTTCGGCACACTATCCTTAGCCACTCTTAACTGGTGAAATCCCGTTGCCAAATCCATCTGAGAAAACACCTTAGCTTCGTGAAGCTGATCAAACAAGTCATCTATTCTCGGCAATGGATACTTGTTCTTCTTAGTCACCTTATTCAGCTCACGATAATCCACACACAACCTCAACGATCCATCCGCTTTGGTTGCAAACACAACTGGTGCACCCCATTCGGACACACTAGGCCGAATGAATCCTTTCTGCAAAAGATCATCAACCTGCACCCTCAACTCTTGCTGTTCCCTAGGTGCCATCCGCCTAAGAGGCATCACAACAGGTCTGGCTCCTTCAACTAGATCTATACGAAACTCGATCTCTCTATGCGGCGGTAACCCTTTGACCTCATCAAAGACATCCTCAAATCCATTAGCGATTGGCAACGATGACAGTCCATCCCGTGGAACAACCAGCGAATACATGAAGCTCATGAAGACGCCTTCTTCATGCTTACATCGTATCACGATCTTTCGCCCCTCCACATTCTCGACTATCACCTCCAACCTCTCACAATCAACCTTTGCCGCATACTTCCTAAGCCAGTCCATACCCAGAATAATTCCGAACCCCGCAAAGTTCAGAACAAAACAATCACAAACAAAAGAGCAATCATGACTCGATACAATCAAACCACGGCATAGCATACACAAACAAGACGAACCCTCAACTGGATTAGTCACAACCAATGGCCTATCAACAATATCCGGTTCTAAACCTAACCGGCCTACAAGTTCATTACAAACAAACGAATGCGACACCCCAGTATCAAATAGCACTCTAACTGGAACACCACATAGGAAAAGAGTACCTTGAACCACCACACTCTTTCCCTTCTCTTCAGCGGTAGAAGCTTTCGAAGATGATGGAATAGCTCCTAAAGCATAAGCTTGCATAATCTGCTTGTCCCTTTGCGGTTCTGGACAATTCCTCTTGATATGCCCCGGCTTGTCACAGTTGTGGCATTTCATCGGCACCTTAGGATTCTTGCAATCCCTGGAGAAATGGCCCTTCTGCTGACAATTGAAGCAGGTCACTTCGCCCTTCGGCTTCTTCTGGCCATCCTTGCCCTTTTGTTGCTGCTTCCTCTTCTTGTTTCCACCCTGCTGTGGTTTAGACTCTTCCCTGGTCACAGCAACAACAGATCCTTCCTTAGGAAACAGATTCTCGTGCCTCAGAGCTTTCTCTACAAGCTTCTCAAATGGATCGTCCAAATGATCCACTAACTGCCTCCCAAGATAACTGTCCAAGCCTGTCACAAACTTCTCATTCTTCTGATACGAAGATTCAATATACGACCGAGCATACTTGGACAAAGCTTCAAACTCAGAAACATACTCAAGAACTGGTCTTCCACCTTGCTTGAGCTCCACAAACTTCTTGAACAGAACAGACTTCTGAGCTGTAGAAATGAACTTAGCTTCAAATCTGGCTTGGAATTGCTCCCAAGTAATTTCTTCCTCTGGAGTATCAATGGTGATAGAGTTCCACCAATCAGAAGCTCTTCCTTGAAGCTGTCTTGATGCAAGCTTCCTTTTAGTTGCATCATCGATTCCCAAATCACCAAAGATCCTTCTACAAGCATCTATCCATCTCTGGACTTCAATGGTTGGTTCCGTTCCCAAGAAAACCTTCCCTCCAAGAGCAGAATAATCCTTACACAACTTAGCAAAATCCACCGACTTTGGAGTTTGAACTTGAACTCCAACATCCACCGATGGCCCCGGAGCTGGCATCCTTCTCATGATCGAAGTCATCATAGCTTCGAACATAGCAGCATAATCAGCAGCCCCATCAGTAGCACGGCCTTCCCTAGCAGCTGGTCTCCCTCTTCGACTCATCCTTAATATCTATAAAAAGGAAAGATTAGCACACCTAGAGAAACAACTGCATAAAGGACTCAAACTCTACTAAGCTACTATATTATATATAGTAATCATCCATCAAAATACAATTACGTCTCTCATACATAGTTACGTCAGCGAGCGTTGGGTAAAATCGATTAACCAATGCTCTGATACCAAATGTGACGACCGCCCATGACCCCTGCACCGAACCTAGAGATAGTGTGCTGTAAAGTGTGCCAGGCGACCATGGACGATTGCCAGGGTAAATTTAAACAACAGAATCTATCGTATTACTCACAGCGCATGGACAAAATACAATAGAATATATATATAGTGAAGCTTCACAGAATAGAATCTCATCAATAAAACTTCATAATAGTTGGATACAAACATCTGAACAGTCAATACACCAAGCCTCACTACATAACACTCAGAGAATATACAAGCAGCGGAACATCCAGTACATATAGTAAAAAAAAGATAATATGCAATCCTCCAGCTCGTCTTCGTCATCAGCATCATGGAAAGCAAGAACAGCACCTGTCACCTGCTACCTAGTCTGCCCGTCCCAAAATGGACGAACAGCCCAAGGCAATAAGAGATAAAACATAAAGCCTTGAGTCAGACAACAGTCTTAGTGAGCGGTAAATTAACTAACAACATACCAAAAGAGCATAAAGGAAAAAGGAATAGGAATCCAACCCTCCCACTCCACCTCTTTCTACAGTGATAGCCCCAAGACACACACTAAGTAGAAGCAAACATAGCAAAGCATACAATTTAAAATATAGCAATTATCACTCGAGTCAAGGGCGATGTTTTCCAAGTACAAACCCCCAAGGCCTAAACCAAGATCAGATAAGCACCCAGAAAATACCGCTCTTGAAGCCGAATGATGATACAACAAAACATCCATGACTCTGGCTATCACTGTTATCATTGCTTCGATATCATCGTTAGTTGAATGACCGGCTCATTATTTCATCCGTCCGTCAAGGGCTAATGGAAACCCCGGTTCTAGACGTAACTCTGCACGTCATCGTGACCCGTGCCTAGGACTATCGAATCTGCCCAGAGTACTCGACTACCAATTAGTAGCCTTCAGGGACTATCGAATCTGCCCAACGTACTCTTGCTTTGAGCATGCTAGAACCTTCAACAACGATGAGATCTCAGCCTTCTAGTCATCCTCCTCGACGACTATTTCCATACTAGCTCAAGCGCCTCTCGAGCAAACCATTATCCTCAAACTCGAACCATTTCACCGAGTTATCAATCTGCTTGGAATGATCCCGTCTGGATTAGACCAAGGCTATCTCATACTATGCCTCGCCTCATCATCATCATAGCAAAGCCTCATCTCAACATCATCATCAAATCTATTCATATGAGCTTCATCATCCGCCACATATGCCACAAGCAGCTTTTCCAATTCAAGAGCCTTTCCCTTAGCTTTTGAATCATCTTCGGTCTAAATCAAATCATCTAATTCATAGCAATCAATCAAATCAAACATTAATCCAAGTAAACAAGCATTCAAATATGATCTAAATAGACAATTATAACAATAATGGCAATTTCGTAATTAAAGAGTCAAAAGTCTAACAAGCATGAAAACATGAGCAATATCTCTATAATCTTGATGAATGAACTTGCATAGGTTAACATGTAGTAAAATGGATGCCAAATCATTATGAATAATGGATCTATATGGATCTATACTTAGGATTAGGAAAATGCATGGAAATCACTACTTTAACACAAAATCAAGCCAACGATCCGATATACTCCTTTGGATCCGTGTGAGAGATAATCACCACTCACCAAATCACCTAAACACCTCAAAAGCAACACAATTCAGATCTGGACAGCGAAGGATCTAACTTGATCTATCACAAATCCGCTTCAAACGATGAAATCTCTCTTCGAAGAATGTAGATCTTCAACTTTAGCTCTTGGATCTTCGATCTTGGATGGAAGGAAGTACTAAATCAAAGTGGAGAGAAGAAGTGAAGAAGTGTAGAACTCGAGCTCTCAAAATGGCAGCACTTCGTCGCTTCAAAATCCGGATCCCAAAAATGAAGAAGAACCCTCCTATTTATAGGCTGAAATCCACCTTAGGTCGTTCACTTGGAGTTAGGTCGTCCACGACCTAAGAACCCTTACGACCTAAAATCTCCGACCTAACAGCCCCAAGCCTCTACGACCTAACCAGATGCGCTTCCTCGCGACCTACGACCTAACGACTTAGCGCATGCGCACTTCTTCGACCTAAAACATGCGCATTCGCGACCTAACTGCTAAGCCCTTACGCGACCTAACACTCACGCGACCTAACTAGGTTACGACCTAACAAAGATGCGACTTAGCGACCTAACAAAGTCGCGACCTAACCTATGCGACTTAACTAGGTTACGACCTAACACCTCGCGACCTAATACTTCACGACCTAACTCCTAAGCCGTTTACGACTTAACTTCCTTAGGTCACCCACTGCTACCACCAGCTTCTTAGGTCATTGCCGACCTAACTTCCTTAAGTCGCTAACCTGCTTATCTCCTAGGTCGTTAACTCGCTAACTCCTATACCGCTAACCCTTGGTCGCCGCTTCTTTAGGTCGCCTATTTCTTAAGTCGCTTACACGACCTAACCTACCCCACGACTTATCTCTTATACGACCTAAGTCCTTACCTCGTCCAGTCTACTAGGTCGCTAACTTCTATAAGTCGTCAACTCTTAGGTCGCTCGACCGACCTAAACTACCATACGACCTAACCACCACACGACCTAACTATCACACGACCTAACTTCTTAGGTCGTTCCAATCCTTAGGTCGCTCCACTTCACTAAGCCGCCTACCCCTTAACTCGCCAACTTCCCTAGGTCGCTCCAAACCCTCATACGACCTAAGACTTAGACTCTGGATGACTTACCAACAATGCGACTAAATGTCAACTATTTTACAATGTTTCGATCCGTAAAAATACGGGTCGTTACATTCTCTCCCCCTTAGGAATTTCGCCCCCGAAATTCCAAACAAACAAGAGCAAACAAAGGCTATTTTGCATGCCTACCATCCATAGCAATCAAAAAACCATGCATCCAATTCTAGCTTAGCATGCAGAATTCTAAAACTTAGAACAAGTTACAATGTCGTTAGATGACATGACACCTTAGGGCCATACCTTGAAGAGTTCAGGATGAGCTGCTTTCATCCTCTCTTCCACCTTCCATGTATAGTCGTTATCATCATCACTCCATTGTATCTTGAGCAACTTAACTACCTTCCTCCTAAGCTGTTTCGTGTCGGTTTCCACAACATGAAGCGGCTTACGAGGTCTCTTATTGACTAGATCAACTTCGAAATCTTCACAGCTATCAGCAGAAACCACTGTATTCGAGTCGTGCACATACTTCCGTGGATATGATACATGAAAAACATTGTGCACACTTGACATCTTCTCTGGTAACTCCAATCTGTAGGCGAGCTTTCCAATTCGCTCGATGATCGGGAATGGTCCAACAAATCTCGGAGTCAATTTTCCTTTCTTCCCGAATCGAATAACATTCTTCAGAGGAGAAATCTTCACAAAAACTATATCACCTACGTCGAATTCCAAATCCTTACGACGTTTATCGGCATAACTTTTCTAACGGTCTTGGGCTGCCTTCATTCGTTGCCGAATGATCTCTATACAATCCGAAGTCTGTCGAATCATCTCTGGCCCAAGTATCAGCTTTTCTCCTGTCTCTAACCAACATGTCGGATAGTTACACGGTCTCCCATACAATGCCTCATACGGTGCCATACCAATGCTTGACTGGTAACTGTTGTTATACGAAAATTCTACCAAATGAAGGTGATCTTCCCATGATCCTCCGAAATCCAAAACACAAGCTCTGAGGAGATCTTCCAAAACTCGGTTGACTCTCTCAGTTTGACCATCTGTTTGAGGGTGATAAGCTGTACTCAAACATAACTCGGTTCCCAAAACCTCCTGAAAGCTCTTCCAAAATCCACTAGTGAACAATGGATCTCGATCGCTCACTATACTCTTCGGAATACCATGGAATTGAACTATCCACTTAACATACAACTCCGCCAACTTTGATGCAGTCCTAGTCGATCGAACAGGAATAAATCTTGCACTCTTAGTCAGACGATCTACGATGACCAAAATCCCTTCATTTCCCGTTCTTGTTCTAGGTAACCCATCAATAAAATCCATCGATATTTGCTCCCACTTCCATGTAGGAACTTCTAATGGTTGAAGCAATCCACTTGGCTTCTTCTGCTCGGCTTTTACCAACTGGCAGTTCATGCACTTGGAAATAAAATTTCCAACATCCTTCTTAATACCTTCCCAGTAGTAGGTTCTCTTCATATCTCGATACATCTTATTTCCACCTGGATGAATTGTCAGCTTCGAGTGATGACTTTCCTTCAGAACTTCACTCCTCAATTCATCTATATCGGGAATAACTAGTCGCCCTTGTTTCCGAAGCCAACCTTCTCGATCGACCTCGAATCCTTTATCCTTTTCTGGATCCAATCCAGATTCCAAATCACGGATAATCTTGACAAGCTTATCGTCTCGCTGTTGGCTCTCGCCAATCCTTTCCACAAGAGTCGGTCTTATCGATAAGTTTGCCAACATTTCAGGTTCCAATTCACATCTGGGCCTGAAGTCAAATCCAGCTAAATACTCGAGATTTTTCCATTCTGAAAACATGGCTCCCAATCCTGCATGTCTTCGACTTAATGCATCTGCCACTGCGTTACCCTTTCCCGGAGTATAAGCTATACAAAAATCATATGATGCTAAAAACTCTAGCCATCGCTGCTGCCGAAGATTCAAATCATTTTGGGAGAAAAGATACTTCAACGACTTATGATCTATAAACAACTCAAATCGAACTCCTAATAGATAATGTCTCCACATCTTCAGAGCAAATACAATCGCCGCTAACTCCAAATCATGAGTCGGATAATTCCTTTCATGCGGCTTCAGTTGTCGACTTGCATACGCAACAACTTTATCCCTCTACATCAGCACTGCTCCAAGTCCAGTACCACATGCGTCGGTGTAAACCACCATCTCAGCATTTGTCAATCGCTCTTTCAGGATTTCAAAAGCTTGCTCACACTTAGCATCCCATCTGAATACTAGATTATTTTTCGTCAATCCTGTTAACGGTGCAGCTACCTTGGAGAAGTCTTTGATAAACCGTCGATAATATCCTGCTAATCCATGAAAACTTCTCACATCAGATGCATTCTTAGGTCTACCCCAATCCTGGATTGCTGCCACCTTAGCGGGATCAACCGCTATTCCATTTCCAGAGATAACATGGCCTAAGAACCTCACTTCACTCTTCCAGAAGTGACACTTCGAAAACTTAGCCTTCAGCTGATGTTTCCGCAAGATTTCCAAAACAATACGCAAGTGCGTCGTGTGCTCTTCTTCAGTTCTGGAATAAATCAGAATATCATCCACGAACACTAGCACGAACTTACTCAACTGATCTCTGAACACTCTATTCATAAGATCCACAAAATATGCTGGCGCATTAGTCAATCCAAACGGCATTACCAGCCACTCAAAGAAACCGGATGGTGTCCTGAAAGCAGTCTTCGGCACACTATCCTTAGCCACTCTTAACTGGTGAAATCCCGTTGCCAAATCCATCTGAGAAAACACCTTAGCTTCGTGAAGCTGATCAAACAAGTCATCTATTCTCGGCAATGGATACTTGTTCTTCTTAGTCACCTTATTCAGCTCACGATAATCCACACACAACCTCAACGATCCATCTGCTTTGGTTGCAAACACAACTGGTGCACCCCATTTGGACACACTACGCCGAATGAATCCTTTCTGCAAAAGATCATCAACCTGCACCCTTAACTCTTGTTGTTCCCTAGGTGCCATCCGCCTAAGAGGCATCACAACAGTTCTGGCTCCTTCAACTAGATCTATACGAAACTCGATCTCTCTATGCGGCGGTAACCCTTTGACCTCGTCAAACACATCCTCAAATCCATTAGCGATTGGCAACGATGACAATCCATCCCGTGGAACAACCAGCGAATACATGAAGCCACTACAACAAAAAAGACTTTTCACAGCGTTTGAAAAACGCTGTTAAAAGTTTTCACAGCGTTTTTAAAAACGCTGTATAACGACATGCGGTCGTTGACCCTAAATTTTTAACTGCAAAATATAAACGCTGTCAAAAACCCACTTTCTACAGCGATTTTTAAACGCTGTTAATAATTTTTCTACTGCAAGGTATAAACGCTGTTAATAGTTTTCTACTGCAAGGTATAAACGCTGTTGTAGGGATATGCATTTTTTTCCCAATGAATTGACAGCAATGTATAAACGCTATCGTAGGGATATGCATTTT
Source organism: Allium fistulosum (assembly GCA_030737815.1). Lineage (NCBI taxonomy): Eukaryota > Viridiplantae > Streptophyta > Magnoliopsida > Asparagales > Amaryllidaceae > Allium > Allium fistulosum. Next base: position 408,000,091 of record CM060906.1, read on the forward strand.
TTTCCAATGAATTGACAGCAATGTATAAATGCTGTCGTAGGGATATGCATTTTTTTCCAAAGAATTGACAGCAATGTTGTGCCATTGCAATATTCACACATATCATTAATATAAACTACATTTAATTATATTTTAATCAGTTAATGTACATAACATAAACAAATCAAACTAAAAATTGTAAAATAAAAGCATAACTATTAATCACTTCCATAAAATAAGTTGAACACAATATCCATGAACAAAGTTTACATAAACCCGTAAAGAGAGATAAAATTTATAAACCAACTGCATACAAAATTAGACAAATGCACAATATCTAGAAAGCAAGTTTGCATCTAATATTATCGACAAAACGTGCATAAAAGTAGTTCAAATACAGGCTGAAAATGAAAAGTGGCAGTATGAAGATAGTTAGACATTGGTTTACTGAATTGTTGCCAACAGGGCAGTCTGAACTCGGCAAGATTCCTCCTTCCGTCTTTCTACTGAAGCGGTATCTTCATTGTATCGGATTTAAGTGTCTTCCATGTACCGTGACCATTGTTCTTTGACAGTGGATATAAAAACATGAGCTGTTGACATTTCTTTCTGTAAATCGTCTGTTCTATCAGAAGCACTTGCTCTAAGACCATCAATAGTAGTTTGAACCTAACCAAAATGAATTTGGTTATCAGTATACAAATATCATACAGGTGGATGCTACCTCTAATTCATTTCATAAGCATGTTCATTAACTATTCATTTCAAACTATAGTCATTTCATATGCTAACTATATAACTACAGGTAACTAATTCAATATTATGTAGAAGTTGCAGAAAAGACCTGATATATTTGAGCAATATTATTGTTTGAATGGGTTTTTAGAAAAAGAGGAATAAGAAGCCACATAATTGTCCCATGGCAGATTTTGAATCAAAATATTGTGTTGATCCCAGATGTTACAAGCCTTGAGCTCAAAACCAAGGAAATTGAATGGAAGAAAAAGTAGTATAAATTATGAATACATAAGTTGCAACATAACAATATTATTATGAAAGCACTTGCTACCTGATACCAGGTACATACAGTGTGCAATTATGCCAATGTGGCAATGTGTGGAATTTCATAGTAGATTCTTTACAAAACCAAATAATGTTTCAAACATGTTAACCATCATGTATGCATAATTACAGACTACCTTAGATTTGGAAAAACAGTAGCTAAGCCTTACAGATGGACATATAATTTTGTTGCATATATATGTTAGCTTTTAAATGCAAGTAAAAAATATACTAACCAAGGTAGTATAAAAATTAGAAATATATTGCTGATGTTTTATCAGTAATTATATCAAAGGAATAGAGAAAGTATACCAGCTTCTTCTTTCTAGCACTTGAACTAGCAAGCATCTCTGCTACCTTTTCAAGCAGCTCTCTTTCTTCATTTGCAGCACACTCCTTGTAAAAGCATAAAATGTATAATAATCATCAGAGAAAATAGACAAGACCGTATTGCTGCTGGCTAATAAAATATTTTATCAGCAACGAGACCTACCTCAAACTTCTTCTCAAGATCATAAAGTAGTTGGACTTGTATGTTTTGTGTTTCCTTCAATATACTACTCAACTTAGATACATGACTATCCAAAGTGCAGAAAAAATTAGTTGTAACCTTTGAAATTGTACTACTTGTCTCTACAGCTCTTAAGTGCCCCTAATAGTTAGCCAATTTAATAAATTTGTTGGGAATAACAAAAGGAATAAAACTGAATTTCAAACCAGTAGTCTAGAATCAACCTCACGCTGCTGGTTTGCAAATGAAGTCAGTTTATCCCTTTGGTTGAAGAGACTTCTTTGCAGATCATTAAGCAAATGATTAGCCTCTAACGCACCTGATTTAAAACGCTATGATGGAAAAGAAAGTAGAATTAACACTAATACTAAAAATCGTATCAAATAAACTTTTTCCATATATGGTACACTGCATCATGCAATGAAATAATTTGTTAGGGACTTCTAATGTTGCATAACTACATCACAGAACTGATAGACAAAGAGAATCATACTGCTAAGACTGCTAAGACGTAACTCACATCCTCAAGCGTAGTATTGAATTTTTGCAGTTTCTTTGTTATGCTTCTTCAGTTTTCCCTTTTTCCTTTTTTTTCTTCTTGAATTTTTTAATATCTATTTTTTCAGATATTACAAATATTTTATCCATAAATGACAACTAATTCGTAGCTTTAAAGTAAATTATGATATTACAAATCTTTTATCCATAAATGACAGCTAATTCGCAGCTTTAAAGTAAATATTAGCTAAAGATAAATGCCTATATAGAACTAAACATTATCTTATAATCACAGTTCTGTTTTTTCTTTAGTGAAAGTGATTAGGAACTTTTTTTGAAATGTTATTGTTTAGTCAACCCACTAAATATTACCACGTCATTAAGTTGTATGATTTCTGAGTAAATAGGTATAGCCAAATCATTAAATGTTGTATCAGATATATATATATATATATATATATATATATATATATAAAACTTTTTTGAGCAGTATGAAAGTGACGTACACTAAGTTTTAGGTTAGCATGGAAACAATGATCCATTAGAGCAAATTAATTAAACCTAAGCTCTTGCAAATAATTAAGGTATATTTTCTTGGTTGATTCTTAATATCGCATAACTATTTTGAAGTGTAGCCACTAAGTTGACACTACTTACTTTATTAAATTCACTCAAGTAAACCCAACAAAATAAAAACATACGTATTTGATTTATTTTTAAGGTTTCTGCATAATTTGAAACTGATTTTGATGTTTTAACGTTAAACTAAATTTAGAAATTAATTTTTCTCTCTTATTTCATTTTTATTTCATAGTTTGCTTTATACACCATAATGTGAGATGATAAATTGGACTCATCATACAAACACTAAACTAAATCGTGTATACCATCTTGAATGCCAGTGGTCATTATCCTCAGTTCCTCACTAATTTTAAAATTAAACAATGAACTTTTAGCAAGAAAAATTTAATGACACTTGGCTATTACCGAGACAATACATGATTTATGTAATATATTCTATAATAAGCAAATCTCAATCCATCAAAACCATTTCATTTTCTCAAAATCTATACTTTATGCTTTTATAGATTAGCAGTAGTGGCAAGTATAGTTCATGTGCTTGCAATATTATTTGAAATGTCAGTAGGAAGCATGTTCACATAATTCAATATTGAAATAAAAATCTCAGCTGATTCATAAATTGTTGTACCTCATTATTCAATGGTGCTCATATGGATCAACTACTCCAGTAAAACATTTGAGTTTTCCAGCCCGAGCAATCTTGTACAAGCACTTTTGAATCCATTGATCTCCAAATTTCTATTGGAAAAAAAGAAATTTTACTTTATTTAGCTCAGAATATTTATCGAGTATTTAAAATTTTAACATTTCTAGTCTTCATAATAGATGAGTTATGGAGATGTTCATATTTTATAAATCAATTTGAAGTTTTTTTTTGTGGTTCCATCTCTGTAATCTTTATTGATGTGCATAAGAGTTATCCTATTTAACTTGGGTATTTTTGTGAAAGCGGTGGCAAAAACTATACATGTATCTGAATAAAGCTGCTACATCTTGAAATCCCTCATCATAAGATGGTCTCTATAGAAAAAAATTACCCAAATGATTTCTGATTTAGATAGAGAACTATATCAACCTATAAACCATTGCCAATACAAAAAATATCATATATTAACTGTAAAATTTCTAATGGAAATAATGAATAGCAGTATTACCTAACAACACCAAAATGAACCGAACTGTGTTCCCCATCCATGCTTACTGCGAGCCTTGGACATTCCAGGTCCTTGCGGAAGAATGTAGATCATAATACCAGGCTCAGCTCCTCTTTGAATGCTTAAAATGCTGTTAGTAACGGCTCACTCATAATGATCAGCATAACCTATTCCTTTACTCCATTTAAACGAGTTACGAGGAACCTGTGTAAATTAACATGGACACTAGTTAATCAAACAAGGATTTGTATTGCCAAGTTAGTACCAAATGAATGCGGAAGCTTGCTTTGTTATATGTTTGGGTTGCAAGTTTTGTTGAACTAATTTAACAAGGTTAAGAATGAATGTATCTTAATACTGTGATGCAGTTCCTATATATATTTCAGATTGACAAGAGGTTCGCCAAATATATGTTGAAGACCATGAATGCCTTAACATGAACAAAGCCCAGTTGGTTTAATGTTGGATCATAAAATAAAAGTGAATTACCTTAAGCATGAAGAAGGCAGCTTGATAAATCAATAATCAAGAGTGCTGAAGTGTTTTTTTACCTAGTACATTTTCATGAAGGAAAAGGTATGATATTAATATTGCCAAATTTACATTTCAGATATTGTAAATATGTATATGCTACACTAGATAATAAGAACATGAAATATTCAAACTTTGTGAAGAACATTCAAATAAGCAACCAAAGCTTGTGCATCGCATTTTGGAATTTCAGGTAACATGCTTGTTGAACTCTGACATGATTGTATGAACCTATGGATTTGCATTCAAATAAAGTACTCCATCCAATTGATCAAACCATTTTACCTTAGAGTAACTCAACAACATTTAAGACACCCTCTATGGTAGATACCTGAAGAGTTCATAAAATTAAATCTTAACATATTACAAAATTCAAAATAACAATAGAAAATTGATAAAAGAAACCATAGCAATAACTCTTGTAGTTGTTTTATGGATAAGGAAAAGATGATGATTGTAGAAGGATACTTTTAGTATTTCTTTTTTGGTCATTTCTGATTCTATCTTTATAAATAAGAAATTTTTTATTATATAAGAATCAAAAGCACCCTTACCATAGTATGCACTCTTCCATATGAAGCAAAGAGTAATTGGGCAGGTTAAGGTTCTATTCTTGCTATAAAATTTGTTAAAGCCTTACGTGAAAAATGAACAAAATAAAAGAATTACAGCCTAAACAAACACTAAAATGGAGGGAGTAATTAATATAATAATAACTATAGGTGATTTGAGCTTACCAATGTTTTAAGAAGCTCAAGAAACACAACTACTGTACATACATTAGTGTGATCCTCTCCAACAAAGCTGATAAATGCCCAAAGATCTTCATTTTCATAAATTTAATTGGGTTTTTTCTGATGTTGTAATGCAACAAAGTTTTCCAGTACGGTTGAACTAAAGAAAACAAATTTATGGCTAATGTTGTTGTACTTATTTCACATTTAGTCATGGTTATGTGCATTTACCAGTAACCAAAACTCAACCCAAAATTTAATATTTTTTATTGTGAAAAGTGTGCATGTTAAATTTTATATCTGTTGAACAGGTTTCTTTTGTATAAAATAACAACTATTTTTCTGTCTCTAAATTATACAAAGGTACAAATCAGAAGATAGCCTTGACGTTTACTTTAGGTAGTGAAATATCCAAAGACAGCTTGAGATTATTTGGAGAGTATAGACCAAATCATAAGTGCATCAGACATCGTGATGGACGGTACTAGAAGACTTTATGGTTCAAATGGATTTGCAGTATTGAAGCAAATAATTGGAAAAGGAAACATGAATAAACTTATGTCTGTGGATTTATAAATGCAATTTTTTTATGACATAAATAATAAATAATAGGAATGAAAAGTTTCGTTAGGATGTTTATGGAACTTCAAGGAAAGTATAATGACATTTTTATTTCAACTTTATCGCAACACAAAATAGTTTGTTTGTGGTAAGATAAAAATGTCAGAAGAAGTGCAGTACTATCCTTTCTATACGAGTTGCATACACTGACCACTTTCTATAGTGCTAATAATTGATGTGTTCCTAAATTATATGCATGAAAATTCCTAATCTCTATTTGGGACTCCATATTTACTATGTTTATGGCATTAACATGTCATGATAAAAACAATCAGAACACAAGTGCCAACATCACTCATATAGAACATTTAGTAAGAAGGGTAAGCTATCTGGTTTCAGGAGCAAAATTTTGGTAAGAAGTATAACTTAAGTAAAGTACATACCTGGGGTTTCAAGTGAAATTTATCGGCTTATATGCCTGGAGATCATCACCATGCTTCTTCTTTGTTTGCTTCCTTTATCTTTTATAAAGCTTTTCAGTTCTCTACATCAATGTTTTCAAAACGGGATTTAAATCGTAAAGTTCAAACTTTAAATCGAAACGAGATTCAAATCGTAAATCGTAGATTCAAAAGATTCGTATTTGAAGGTTTGCACACAATTTGAAATTGATTTTGATGTTTGAACTTCTACAATTAAACATTAAACTCAATTTCCACTCTTATTATATTTTTATTTTATTTTGAAAACATTGTAATTTGAATTTTGAATTCAAATAAACACATTAAGTATGTTAGTATATAAATAGAATGTTTTTTATTTGCGGTTTTGACTAAGTTTGGATCGGAATGTAAATCGAATCGTTAAGTGAAAGATCCGATTCGAATCGGGATTTAAATCGTATGATTTTAGGATTTTTGACAACAATGCTCTGCATCTCTATATTTTGTATCAAAGAATTTATCCATTTGAGTTTTTCTTCATTTCTTAGGACAGTACAAGAAATAAGACATGAAAAATGCTGATTTATATTACTCTTAGTGAAGAAAAAAGCTTTTTGCAACATGAATCAATTACAAAATAAAATAACTTCCCCAACAAATTGATATATCAAGAATCAAAATTTAAGATAAAAGAATGTTTATATATTGATTTTTAATCTAGAAACTTTATATATCAAGAATAAAACTTGGTCATGAGATACATAAATTAATACAAGAATGAATCCAATAGAACCAAAGCACATGGCATGCTTGCGCATGCACTCACATTCATTTTCAAACTTTGATGTTACAAGCTTCGAAAATAATTAAAAACTATATACATGCATACATATATATATATATTGTTAATTTATCTTCTTCTAGAAGACTTTTCCTGAAATCTGTGTCACATGCATATTCATCCAATCTTGTTTGAAGTTGAATTCATACCATTCAAAAACAAAATATAAAAAATTATTTTTGATGTTTAGTAATATTTTTTGTGCTTTGTTTTGATAAATTAATTTTCATATTTACATGCACATGCATTCCCAAATTTATGATACCTTAAGTATTAATGAATCTACTTTTGAAACTACTATATTTTTCTGCTCTGCAGTGCGAAGTAAAAAAAATGACGTGTTTACACAGTTAAAACTACTATATATATAATGTGTGTGCAAGTGTGTTTATTGTGTGTATTTTTTTATATGTGTGTGGATGTGTGTTCGCATGTGTGTGGACTGACTTGTAAAAACTAAGGATAGTACTATCAATTGTATAATATAGGTTATATTTAAGTCTATATTCAAAGATTGATAGGTCGACTGGCAGAAATGATGTTTCTTAAACAATCAGTTATTTGTATGGTCCATGTAAAAAATGATTTTACTTTGCAAGCACCATACGGTTATACCGAGGATGGCAAGTAATCATAAATCCTATTTTGGGCTAGCTATCAACAAGTTTTAGTGTTAAAAAAGTCAAATTGCTTGGTCCCCTTTTATAACATCTTTCCCTTTTACCTCGAATCAAGTGAGCTCAAAAATTACCAATGGTATAACATTAAAAAATAAAGCTTAAGGTATAGACCTTGTTCCTTATTAGTGGATGAGAAAGTAAAAACATTATTAACTTGTGCATGTATCCATATACATTAAAAATAAATCTACATCTTCTACAAAAAAATGTATCGGAATTTTCAACAGTGAAGCAAAACAAAAATATATACATCCGACAACAATATAATTAATGTAATACACTTGAGATTATAATGCAAATATGCCATAAAGTGCCAACATCCCATTTTAAATGATATTGAAGTTCATTGAGGATCAAAAGCCTATGACTTGATTTGTTGTGGTTGAGGTGAGTAAGAAAATCATAATCTTGTTTGCATTTTTATAGTCAGAACCATGTAAAGTTCTATTGCAGTCTTATATTTAAGATTCAAGAAAAATTAAACAGTGTAGCAAATATGTGTACAAACAAGAAACCAACAGAGCTTATAATCCAGATATCTAAAGTGACAAGTAACTAACAGAGCATGACTAGTTCTTGTAATCTTTTCCTACTTATTCGTATTTTAGAAGATACAAATACATGCATTTTAGAATCCTCAAAAGAACGCAAAAGGAAAATATAATTAAAACCTGAAGCGGTGAATCAATTAAACCTAAAAAAGATGAATTAGGGTGGTTCATTGACAATGGAGTACCTGTGGTATCAAAGGGGCAGTGACGATCGACAAAATAGAAGAACAAGAAAAATCCAATGGAAATGAAAATAGGCGGAATTGAAATGAAGAAGAGAAGAGGGAGCGGTAGTTAAAGAGAGGGAGAATGAAAATTTTGGGAAGTATAATGAGTGAGGCGGCAAGTATTTTGTCATTGGAAATTAGAACCCTAGTACCATTCTCAGCGTTCCAACGCAAACATTTTTCATTTTAAAGTGACTTTCACCGCATTTCTGTTCGAAACGCTGAGAATAAATGCAGTCATAAATCAGATTTCTTGTAGTGAGCTCATGAAGACGCCTTCTTCATGCTTACATCGTATCACAATCTTTCGCCCCTCCACATTCTCGACTGTCACCTCCAACCTCTCACAATCAACCTTTGCCGCATACTTCCTAAGCCAGTCCATACCCAGAATAATTCCGAACCCCGCAAAGTTCAGAACAAAACAATCACAAACGAAAGAGCAATCATGACTCGATACAATCAAACCACGGCATAGCATACACAAACAAGACGAACCCTCAACTGGATTAGTCACAACCAATGGCCTATCAACAATATCCGGTTCTAAACCTAACCGGCTTACAAGTTCATTACAAACAAACGAATGCGACGCCCCAGTATCAAATAGCACTCTAACTGGAACACCACATAGGAAAAGAGTACCTTGAACCACCACACTCTTTCCCTTCTCTTCAGCGGTAGGAGCTTTCGAAGATGATGGAATAGCTCCTAAAGCATAAGCTTGCACAATCTTCTTGTCCCTTCGCGGTTCTGGACAATTCCTCTTGATATGCCCCGACTTGTCACAGTTGTGGCATTTCATCGGCACCTTAGGATTCTTGCAATCCCTGGAGAAATGGCCCTTCTGCTGACAATTGAAGCAGGTCACTTCGCCCTTCGGCTTCTTCTGGCCATCCTTGCCCTTTTGTTGCTGCTTCCTCTTCTTGTTTCCACCCTACTGTGGTTTAGACTCTTACCTGGTCACAGCAACAACAGATCCTTCCTTAGGAAACAGATTCTCGTGCCTCAGAGCTTTCTCTACAAGCTTCTCAAATGGATCGTCCAAATGATCCACCAACTGCCTCCCAAGATAACTGTCCAAGCCTGTCACAAACTTCTCATTCTTCTGATACGAAGATTCAATATACGACCGGGCATACTTGGACAAAGCTTCAAACTCAAAAACATACTCAAGAACTGGTCTTCCACCTTGCTTGAGCTCCACAAACTTCTTGAACAGAACAGACTTCTGAGCTGTAGAAATGAACTTAGCTTCAAATCTGGCTTGGAATTGCTCCCAAGTAATTTCTTCCTCTGGAGTATCAATGGTGATAGAGTTCCACCAATCAGAAGCTCTTCCTTGAAGCTGTCTTGACGCAAGCTTCCTTTTAGTTGCATCATCGATTCCCAAATCACCAAAGATCCTTCTACAAGCATCTATCCATCTCTGGACTTCAATGGTTGGTTCCGTTCCCAAGAAAACCTTCCCTCCAAGAGCAGAATAATCCTTACACAACTTAGCAAAATCCACCGGCTTTGGAGTTTGAACTTGAACTCCAACATCCACCGATGGCCCCGGAGCTGGCATCCTTCTCATGATCGAAGTCATCATAGCTTCGAACATAGCAGCATAATCAGCAGCCCCCTCAGTAGCACGGCCTTCCCTAGCAGCTGGTCTCCCTCTTCGACTCATCCTTAATATCTATAAAAAGGAATGATTAGCACACCTAGAGAAACAACTACATAAAGGACTCAAACTCTACTAAGCTACTATATTATATATAGTAATCATCCATCAAAATACAATTACGTCTCTCATACATAGTTACGTCAGCGAGCGTTAGGTAAAATCGATTAACCAATGCTCTGATACCAAATGTGACGACCGCCCATGACCCCTGCACCGAACCTAGAGATAGTGCGCTGTAAAGTGTGCCAGGCGACCATGGACGATTGCCAGGGTAAATTTAAACAACAGAATCTATCGTATTACTCACAGCGCATCGACAAAATACAATAGAATATATATATAGTGAAGCTTCACAGAATAGAATCTCATTAATAAAACTTCATAATAGTTGGATACAAACATCTGAACAGTCAATACACCAAGCCTCACTACATAACACTCAGAGAATATACAAGCAGCGGAACATCCAGTACATATAGTAAAAAAAAAGATAATATGCAATCCTCCAGCTCGTCTTCGTCATCAGCATCGTGGAAAGCAAGAACAGCACCTGTCACCTGCTACCTAGTCTGCCCGTCCCAAAATGGACGAACAGCCCAAGACAATAAGAGATAAAACATAAAGCCTTGAGTCAGACAACAGTCTTAGTGAGCGGTAAATTAACTAACAACATACCAAAAGAGTAAAAGGAAAAAGGAATAGGAATCCAACCCTCCCACTCCACCTCTTTCTACAGTGATAGCCCCCAGACACACACTAAGCAGAAGCAAACATAGAAAAGCATACAATTTAAAATAAAGCAATTATCACTCGAGTCAAGGGCGATGTTTTCCAAGTACAAACCCCCAAGGCCTAAACCAAGATCAGATAAGCACCCAGAAAATACCGCTCTTGAGGCCGAATGATGATACAACCAAACATCCATGACTCTGGCTATCAATGTTATCATTGCTTCGATATCATCGTTAATTGAATGACCGGCTCATTATTTCGTCCGTCCGTCAAGGGCTAATGGAAACCCCGGTTCTAGACATAACTCTGCACGTCATCGTGACCCGTGCCTAGGACTATCGAATCTGCCCAGAGTACTCGACTACCAATCAGTAGCCTTCAGGGACTATCGAATCTGCCTAACGTACTCTTGCTTTGAGCATGCTAGAACCTTCAACAACGATGAGATCTCAGCCTTCTAGTCATCCTCCTCGACGACTATTTCCATACTAGCTCAAGCGCCTCTCGAGCAAACCATTATCCTCAAACTCGAACCATTTCACCGAGTTATCAATCTGCTTGGAATGATCCCGTCTGGATTAGACCAAGGCTATCTCATACTATGCCTCGCCTCATCATCATCATAGCAAAGCCTCATCTCAACATCATCATCAAATCTATTCATATGAGCTTCATCATCCGCTACATATGCCACAAGCAGCTTTTCCAATTCAAGAGCCTTTCCCTTAGCTTTTGAATCATCTTCGGTCTAAATCAAATCATCAATCATCTAATTCATAGCAATCAATCAAATCAAACATTAATCCAAGTAAACAAGCATTCAAATATGATCTAAATAGACAATTATAACAATAATGGCAATTTCGTAATTAAAGAGTCAAAAGTCTAACAAGCATGAAAACATGAGCAATATCTCTATAATCTTGATGAATGAACTTGCATAGGTTAACATGTAGTAAAATGGATGCCAAATCATTATGAACAATGGATCTATATGGATCTATACTTAGAATTAGGAAAATTCATGGAAATCACTACTTTAACACAAAATCAAGCCAACGATCCGATATACTCCTTTGGATCCGTGTGAGAGATAATCACCACTCACCAAATCACCTAAACACCTCAAAAGCAACACACTTCAGATCTGGATAGCGAAGGATCTAACTCGATCTATCACAAATCCTCTTCAAACGATGAAATCTCTCTTCGAAGAATGTAGATCTTCAACTTTAGCTCTTGGATCTTCGATCTTGGATGGAAGGAAGTACTAAATCAAAGTGGAGTGAAGAAGTGAAGAAGTGTAGAACTCGAGCTCTCAAAATGGCAGCACTTCGTCGCTTCAAAATCCGGATCCCAAAAATGAAGAAGAACCTTCCTATTTATAGGCTGAAATCCACCTTAGGTCGTTCACTCGGAGTTAGGTCGTCCACGACCTAAGAACCCTTACGACCTAAAATCTCCGACCTAACAGCCCCAAGCCTCTACGACCTAACCAGATGCGCTTCCTCGTGACCTACGACCTAACGACTTAGCGCATGCGCACTTCTTCGACCTAACACATGCGCGTTCGCGATCTAACTGCTAATCCCTTACGCGACCTAACACTCACGCGACCTAACTAGGTTACGACCTAACAAAGATGCGACTTAGCGACCTAACAAAGTCGCGACCTAACCTATGCGACTTAACTAGGTTACGACCTAACACCTCGCGACCTAATACTTCACGACCTAACTCCTAAGCCGTTTACGACTTAACTTCCTTAGGTCACCCACTGCTACCACCAGCTTCTTAGGTCGTTGCCGACCTAACTTCCTTAAGTCGCTAACCTGCTTATCTCCTAGGTCGTTAACTCGCTAACTCCTATACCGCTAACCCTCAGGTCGCCGCTTCTTTAGGTCGCCTATTTCTTAAGTCGCTTACACGACCTAACCTACCCCACGACTTATCTCTTATACGACCTAAGTCCTTACCTCGTCCAGTCTACTAGGTCGCTAACTTCTATAAGTCGTCAACTCTTAGGTCGCTCGACCGACCTAAACTACCATACGACCTAACCACCACACGACCTAACTATCACACGACCTAACTTCTTAGGTCGTTCCAATCCTTAGGTTGCTCCACTTCACTAAGCCGCCTACCCCTTAACTCGCCAACTTCCCTAGGTCGCTCCAAACCCTCATACGACCTAAGACTTAGACTCTGGATGACTTACCAACAATGCGACTAAATGTCAACTGTTTTACAATGTTTCGATCCGTAAAAATACGGGTCGTTACAGGACTTGAAACCTGTTACATTGAATTTAGAAATCTTGAAAACATCTGTTTTGATATATGGGATGACCCAGTTTTGTTTCGGAAGCGGAACGGGCTTTTCGGATCGTTATTGTTGTTTTGAACCAATCCGATATGTTCATTCTTTCTTATTGGGCTTTGTTCATATAAATAGCTTTGTTTCTCAAACCCTAGCTGTCTTTCAGTTTCTACTGTACGTACATCAACTTCTGTCTGTTCCTTTCTTCAATGGCAGAAAACTATTCCAATTCAAAACCCTAAATTCAATTTTCAAACCAATTTCAAAATTCAAGCTTCTCAAAATTATGTCATATTATATATCGTTAGCTCTCGACGAGCGTAATAAACTGCAGCAATTCGTTTTTTAACTGGATGCACCGTTTGACCATAAATCGAGGATGAACCTCGACCGTTGAAATTAGGTTTTCACGATCCAACGGTGGATTTTCATCCGATCGACGATCGGGAGGTGGCGTTGGGAAGATGGAGTCGAGCAGGTCATGGATCTGTGGTTCGTTCATCGCAGATGGTCGGAGATTCACCAAAAATGGAGACCAAAGGCGTACGGCAACGCTCGCCATTCTTGCGTCGCAGGCGATTGTGCAAGCTCGAGGGCCCGACAGAGCTTGGCCAGAGGGGTGGTGGTCGTGGATCAGGCCAATCGCGATCGTGGCAGGGGCATTTCTCAAGTGAAGAACGATGGCGGCTTCAGCTATGGTTCACGAGCGATATCGCGTACGCGATTGCTTTCATGGAACGAACATGTGACGTGTAAAATTCTTTTATTATTTTAATTATTTCTTATTTTAAATCGTATAACTTCTGATGTTAATAACTTTTCCGTATGAGCTCAAATTCACGCGCGGTTTATTTCGTTGGGATCGTATCGAAATTCCAGACATTATAGGACTAGTTTGGATGAATTCCGAAACTGTTCTATTTTGGGCCTTTATTTGGATTTTAAATCGATTTGAAATAAAAGGTGAGTGCTTTAACCCACTCACGACTACTAAATTGTTTTATGATAGTTAAATTGAATTTATGATGTGATTAGAATTTGATTGGTTGATGTTTGATACATTTAAATTGTCATTCCAGTAAAATATGACTTTTATTGAATTTAATTGCCATTTAATTTAATATTGAATTTTGAATTGCCATTTAATACCTGTTATTCATAATCAGTAAATTGTTGTTATTTATTGGTTGATTTGAATGGTGATTGTGATGCATGTTTAATTGTTGATATTGGATTACTGGATGTTATGTTATTTTATATATTGATATCACTACAAGTTCCCTTAGTTTATTGTTAGAATAATCCCTATGGGTTGAAATGATACTTACCCGAACGATCTGATAGATTAGGGAGAAATCGTTATGGGTTGAAATGATAGACCCGAGCGATTTCAGGGATTTGAAGTTAAATTCGGGATTGCGGGTTGAAATGATATATACCCGTAAATTTTAAATTATTGCAGATTGAAATGATATATATCTGTATCACTTGACCATATGATAGAAAATTATATATGGACACCGGATTGGTTAAATAAAATGATTTTAAAATCTTAAAATTTTGAATCCAGTTAAATGATATTTTGAAATAAAACTTGATTTATATAAACTGAATTATTTTCGAAAATCCAAGCTTTAAATGTTGAAATTGGAATTGGTTTAAATGAATTGTTTACAGAATTTAAATTTAAATTTTAAAGTTGGATTTGAAGTATAAATGAAATTTATCGAAATTGAGTTATTGAAATATTTGAATATTTAAACTTTGAAATCTACTAAATTTGAAATAGTTTAAATTTATAGTTCGAATATGGATTTGTAATCGATATTGATTAAATGGTTTTAAATGAGAATCTGATTTGAAAGACAAAGTTGAGTTTATTGATTTGAAAGCTGGACATGGTCCAGATGTGTTAAAATGGAAGAAATAGTTTAATTTGATATTAATTTCAAATTAATTATTTTAATATAAACTGTCTAAAAGTAAATTATTTTAAAATTCTGATTTATTTAGATTTTCAAAATATTTACTATATAAACCATTTCAATAATCAAACCATTTATATTAAACTAATAAAACTATATATAATCTATTTTAACTACTTTAAACCATTTAAACTATTTTAATCTATTTAAAACTATTTTAATCTATTTTAAACTATTTTAATCTATTTAAAACCATTTTAATCTCTTTTAAACTATTTTAATCTATTTTATATTTAAACCATTTTAATTTAATTTAAGCTATTTTAATATAATTTAAACTATTTTACCCCATTTAAACTATTTTAAAGTATTTTAAACTATTTTAACTATTTTAAACTATTTATGACTATCTAAACTATATTTCTAAATTTCTAACGGTGTAAGGTTGAACTGTTTATATTAATCCTTGATTTAAAAGCGAATATGGTTAAGTGATGTTATAACCTAAGTTGGGATTTGAAATGATATTTGTTAGTGAAATGACATATTAAGTGAATATATTGATTTTGAAATGAGGATTTAACCTATTATGTCGAAATGATTTCGAAAGTGAATATAATTTCGAAAGTGAATATGATTTCGAAAGTGATATGGCTTGAATTGAATATGATATTTTGATATCAATCACGAAATTGTTTTGGAAATGTAAAAGAACCATCCGGTGTGAAATATGCATTTGGTTGTTAAAGAGACCGGGATCGGATATTGTCATACTCTCTGCCAATACCGAAAACCACTTTAACAACCGTGTATGGGGTTAAGATTCCAGAATGAAGTAGGATGGTTTGGCGAATGATTCTGTATGAGGTATTAATGTAGCCCTGACTCCCTACGAGTCAGCTTTAGGTGACTAATACAGGAGCCACGTCGGGCCCAGTGAGGTCGCACCTCCGATCAAACATGCTTCTTCGATACCATATTATGACTTTGTGATTGATTTGGTGGCCACCCCTCGATTTGATTGTGGGAGTGTGTTCCGAGGTGGGCGATAGTAGCTGCTATGCGTTACCACCAGTCCGGATCCACAAAACTGTAGTATCCTACCCAGAGCATTGCCTCGCATGCCTTGTCACATGCCTTATCGCACCCATTACGAGTTTGGTTTGTGTCGTACCTATGGAGTGCTCCCTGATAGCCTACCAGTTTATGATGGAGTTTACAGTACTGTATAGATTATGGCATTTATGTAAAATGTGCTAAGGGAGATATGGGTAACACCTTAATGCTATTTTAATACTTTACTTTATTATAGACACTATTATAATAGCGTATTATACTATGTATGCAGATAGTTTAACAGATCCTTAGGAGATGGAAATCCCGAACATCTCTTAAGTTATTACACTCACGTCAGACACTGGATAGGAGATGTAAAATCCCATAAACATCTCTGACGCCGTTACACTCATATTTACTTAGTTTGATTTAACTCACATAAGATCTTTTAGTTCTGACTCGAATGTTTTGTCTTTTCATTACGTTCGGGTCAGTCTGAGCCTTTCAATGTGTCGAAGACTGCTTTTCTGGAGGATGAAGACGTAGATTTGTGTACTATTATTATTTATTATATTTATCCCACTACATCATGTTGTTCCGCTGCATTATTTATTTATTTCTGCTATATGTAACTCTGATCTGTATTGTAAAAGCGTAATCCAATGTTATTTGTAAAACAGCTTCATGAACTGTTTATTTGATTATTATATTTTGCTGTGAGATTCTGTGCTTTGTTTTTATTCTTTCTCTTCTTTTCTTATTTGCCCCCATAACAATCCTCTCTTTTGAGTGGTTTGAGGTTGACATTTTAAGTTTATTGTCAATTTAAACCGTCCAAAAAGGTGGGTCGTTACATTTGGTATCAGAGCTTTGGTTTAGCGATAACCTTAGCTTTGTGAGGTCTGACTCATTGGAGGTAGGGTAGTAATACCCTAGAATGAGTTGTCTGAGTATATATATGAGAGAGGGTGCTTGTTAGTGTTATAAAAATGTTTTTATATTGTGTTAATTTGTTTTGTTTAGTATTTATAAATTCTGGTCGGTACATAGGACGCTATGGCATCGATAGGGATTTCTAAACACTTAATAGGGCAGACCGACACAACATTGGTTTTGAAATATAGGTAAAAGAAATAATTTTACCTAGTATTATATCTTGTATATAAAAGAATAATTTTATAAATGGATATGGTTGTATTTGATATGATTGTTTGCTCGGAAGTGAAATTTAATAAATATTGAATTGTAAAATAGGATTTACAAGTAAAGTAAATATAAACTGAAATTTGAGAACTTAAGTTCCCAGGTTTTGAAATTTGTTTCGAAAGGTTTTGGAATATAATATTAGTATTATTTGGAAGTATTTTCTGATAAATATTTTCAATGTAATTTGGAAGAAATGTTTTAAAAAGAATTGTAAAAAGGAAATAAGTTCTGTACTCCCATCTCTGTCGTTGGAAAATAATTTCGGTGATGAGTGCACACATCATCGACGTTCATTTTCAAGTTTCAAAGTGGGAAGATCGTTGTAGTAGTTTTACTACACATTTGTTTTGATAAACAAATATTAATTCTAATTTCTAAATATGATTTGATCTATAAAGGATATGAATATATATTATTTACAAAATGATTGAAATGCACCCGGCACTTAGTTCTTGAGTTTTTTAAAATTAGAAATTTCAATTATTGTAATGTAATGAAATCTTAACTATTTTAATAATTGGAAACTTCTAAAATGAAAAATAATAAATTATATGCTAAGTGATTAATGAAATATATAAGGAATTGGAAATTTGTAACTTGTAAATCAAAAGATATGAAAATTTAGAAGATGTAATTATTGAACATTTTGTTAATTAAAATGAATAAGCAAAACTTGGGTATCATTCAATTACATTCTAAAAGACATATTTATAACTTACCAAAATATTAAAAGTTGAAATGTTAATAAGAATATGTTATAGAATATTATATAAGTAAAACTTAAGTAATGAAAGTGCTCAAATGGGATTATTTTTATAAATAAGAATTCTGATGTTATAAAAATGTTATGAACTTTAGTTAATAATGTGAAATGCTAGTAATTACATTTAATAGAAAGGGAGAATACTGTAAGTAAATGATTATAAACTTAGGTTAATGTTTGAAGCCTGTAACGCCCCACTCTGAGACCCACTGTAACAAAGAGTATTACCGGAGTAATACTGTCTGTTAAAGCGGAGAATAGAGTATAGTGGAAGCGACCATTTGTAATCAAGCTATAACTATCTACTGAATACGTCGAAAGGATGGTATCTATATATTTTTTTCAAGTGGTTCGACATATTCGGTAAATACTTATAACGAAATTACAAATGGCTAAAGATCTATCAGGACAAAGCATAGTAATAAATGATAAAACATCACAGAACAGAATCACATAACAGATATAAAATCCCAGAACAATACATCGTCAATACAGATCCAAATACTATAAGTGGGTACAAAGCCACTGCCCACACATGTGGGTCAAAAATATGTACATATCAAAGTCTGAATAATAACAGAGTAGCGGAATAGTGGACAAATAAAAGCGCTATCTATTAGCATAGCAGATAATGTCCAAGCGGAATCACAGAAGCTAAGTCCAGAGACCTAACCTGAAACAACTCGGCCTGACCCGAGCGAAAATACTCGGGTCAGGCTAGCTAAACAATCAGTAATAACTGAGATATATAATAATGCGGTACATTAATAAAACAGTACTTATCCAAAGAGAAGTATATTATGAACCACATGAATATAATGATGATCCCTAATCATCAATAAACAATAAAAATCTCCAAAGAGAAATCAACACCAAAGTGTATAATAAATAAAATCGCCTCATATCATCGGTGTAGCAAAAGCTATAAAAAGATGCCCATAGGCAATAATCCCAAGAGTGACCAGAGTCTGTAATCAATGCCCAAGCAAAGATTGATGCTCCAAAGAGCAATGGGGATATACTGAAAAGTCAATGAAATCCAACACTGAAAAGTAATGTCCAGAGACACTGTGAATCCACAAGGCAATCGCACTTACATCGTATGGTTCCATAGAACCAACACTGAATGGCGTACTCGAATGGATATAAAAATCATCAAATAATATCAATATTGCACGTGCACCGACCAGAGTCGTTGTTGCCAAGTACTGTAGAGTTGTGATCGATCACTCGCACAGATGCGGAACGCGCGAGACGGCGAGATCCTTCCCAGAAGGATAAAGGCCCAGAGGCGCACGCCGAAAAATAAACTGCTCCATAGAGCAGGTGTCCAAAGACGGTTGCCCAGAGGCGTGGTGACCCAGAGGTCCAGTACTGGCCGCCTAGAGGCTAATGTGTCACTAACTTCTTGGAGAGGAACCCGTAAAGTGTTAACAATGAGTCCCATACCCCACGTTCGCAGTGAACGGTTTACTAACTAATAGCAAGCTCACACTCCAAACAATAAAAAGTCCACCTCGTATCATCGGTAAACTAGACCCAAAGGTCAAAACGATCAATCGAATAGGTCGGGGATTAACCGGAAAGAAAATACACACGGTTCCATAAGCCGGAGATTTCCTAATCGTTTAAGCACCTTTCCACTTCGCTCGACGTGCTAAAAAGTGAGTGTGAGATTTTTATTATAGAAAATAATGGTGCGAAATGGATTTATAATTGATTTTTTAAATCACTTTAAAACGGCTTTTGAAAACTCTCCTATTAAGGAGTAATTAATTTAATAATTAAAAATAATATTATATAATAATTACTAAAGCCATTTAGGAGTGAAAAATCTTTTGAAAATGATTCCTAAAACCCGTGTACGAAATCTAGAGACAAATCTCAAAGAAATCAATAAAACCAGAAAATCACTGAAAAATATTCTAAGTGTTTGTAAACATTCTAAAACAGCTGCGAACCCAAGTTCGGAAATTTAATTGGACTAGCAAATGGTGTCCAAATGTCATGAAAATTTGCACGCATGTAGTCCAACATCCCTACTTTAAGATGCAAAAAGAATTTCTGGATTCCGAGTTGAGACGAAGTGGCAGTGACATCTCAAAGTTGGACCCAGAAAAAGATTCATACTGTTTACCAACAGCGACCAGAGTTCAACTTCGATACGAAATTCGAAGTACCAAATGAACTCCGATGTTGCCCAAACTTTCCAGAGATGGAGTTCGAAACTCCACCTTTCCAACGAGACCAAATACGTCGAATTCCGACTTTGAATGCGATCGTGGCGGCATCACGAAGTGGAGATATAAGAATCTGAAACCAGGACTTAACATTTTTTTTCTTTTTAAAGAGCCCAGCCCAGCCCGCCTGGGCTGGGGTCCATCCAGGCCCTAGCCCGCCTGGGCTGGGGACGCCCCAGCTCATGCGGGCTGGGGACCTGCGGCCCGCCCCAGCCCATGCGGGCTGGGAAATAAAGCAGCTTCCCCAGCCCGCATAGGCTGGGGAACACGGCCCACCCCAGCCCCAAGCGGGCTGGGGTCTAGAGACTCGCCCCAGCCCAACTGGGCTGGGGACTTGTGGCCCGCCCCAGCCCCAAGCGGGCTGGGGTCTAGAGCCCCGCCCCAGCCCACTCGGGCTGGGGACTTGTGGCCCGCCCCAGCCCCAAGCGGGCTGGGGGCTGGAGACCCACCCCAGCCCAGCTGGGCTGGGGACTTGTGGCCCGCCCCAGCCCCAAGCGGGCTGGGGTCTGGAGCCCCGCCCCAGCCCAGCTGGGCTGGGTACTTGTGGCCCGCCCCAGCCCCAAGCGGGCTGGGGTCTGGAGCCCCGCCCCAGCCCAGCTGGGCTGGGGACTTGTGGCCCGCCCCAGCCCCAAGCGGGCTGGGGTCTGGAGCCCCGCCCCAGCCCACTCAGGCTGGGGACTTGTGGCCCGCCCAGCCCCAAGCAGGCTGGGGTCTGGGGCCAGCCCTAGCCCATGTGGGCTGGGGACTTTTGGTCCAGCTACTGGCTAGCCCAACCGGGCTAGCCTGCTGCACCTGGGCAGCAGCCTGGGTTCAGCCCAGGCCTTCCCTGGTGCACTTAGAATTGGGTTTTAGCCTGTTTTCAGGCTGAAGCAATTTCCAGCCAACTAATTTTGATGATTTTGATGATTTTGGGGTGTTTTTTTCAGTTCTTGGCATCAATTTTTCACCAATAATATAACTAGCAATAATTACTAATAAATAGTAATTACCTTAATGAAGCAAAGGATCAAATGGTTTATGTGCACAATATAGAGCAAGCCAAACTCCTCCACCCCAAAGCAAAGATCAAGAGGCTTCAAGGACCCAAAATCAACAAAAAAAAACAAAACAATGATTACACAAGATGGAAGAGATGAAATAAGGATTAAGGAGGATTAGAGAATAAGAGAGAGAGATTGCATTACCTCTTTTTTTTTCTAAGATCAACCTAATTTAATTATGAAGAGAAGGAAATGGATCTTCTAAAGGGAGGCCATTAGTTATGCTTAGATTTAGGTTTAGGAATTATGAAGAGTGGAAGGGTTAGGGTTATGAAATGGGTTTAAGATATTATATAGAAGTGGGTAGGCTAATGGGTCATGGTAAGAGGTTTTAAAAACCCATTAGGACTTAGTTTATTTTCTAAGGTTATCATGTGAACAAAATCCTAAGTGGCATCCTAGTTTTAATTAAAACCCTATAATTGTCTCATTAGCCAATTAAACCCATTATCACATTTAAAAATTCCCCTTTTAAATATTAAATTCCAAAAATATTAATTTCCCCATTTTAAACCCAAAATACTTTAATTTGCAAACCAATTGCAAATTTAAATTCCCAAAATTTTGTTTAGCTCCCCTTTCAACTTAAAAATTATAATTTTAATTCATTATTCGGTAATTGCAATCTCAGGGTTGTTACAAAGCCAATTATATTTAAAGTAAATAGTAAAAGTGAATACTATATATGAAAGAAATAAATGTGAAAAGAAAAAGAATAAAAAATTTAAGTATGAGTTGCTTCACAAATGAATAGTGATGTTAAAAAGGAAATCAAAGAAAATAATAATGGTGAATTAAATTTGTAAAGGGACTTACTTAATATTTTAAGAACTGATTATGGATGATCTAAATAATTGAATGGAAATAACTTGAGTAAGTAAACAGATGTAAAGAAATCAAAAATGGCATTCTATGAATGAATAGGAAATGAATTTTGTAAGTAATGGATGTAAATTAATGAAAATAAGCATTGTATGAATGAATGAAACTGAAGAATAGTAAATAATGTGAAAGGAGATTAATAAGAATAAACTTAAACGATATTTGAAATTATTGTTTGTTTTCGCTTATGGGATGGTTGGGAAAGGATACTTCTAACTGTATAAAGATGTATAAATAATCTATTAAGTTTTATGTAAGACTGTTGAGTGTATGGTATACTTAGTAGTTTATTTATCAACTTATACAATTAAAAGTTTCTAAACCCGAACAAACCATTTGTTTTGGTTGCTATAGATGGATGGTTGATTACTTTGATTGCATGTGATGATTGTATGGTTTGTTTGCAAGTGACTATTGTTATGTTGTGTTGATTTGTTTGTTATTAATTGAAACAACTTAAATATTTCTCTTGTACATAATTCTCACTCTTTTGGATTATATAAGTGAAATACAGGTTTATGGAAGCAATAGCTACTGCTTTTGGTTTCATAAATAAGCGTTGTTTGCCCGACAAATAGGTACGTTTTCAGATTATGGTTTTATGGCGATATTTTATTATTTACCCATGGTTTGGGATATTTTATTTTGAAATATTATATATATATGGTTATTGTTGATATAATTTAAAGGAGACTCTGCCGAAATTTTTCGTGAAATTAAGACTTAGAAAATTTTGTGAAAGTGGAAATGTTTTTCAAACTTTTATTGAACTTGAATATGAAAGGATTTAATTGCTTATAAATTGATATATTTTATTTAAATTACTTAATCATGTAAATTAATTGTTTATAAATTGAATACTTTGAATAAAATATATTAATTCCTTAATTCCTTCTTTTCCCTTTTCGAGGATGAAAAGTTTTGAGTGGGGGAGAGTGTAACGACCCGTATATTTTGATAATCTAAATTGTTGAATTTAATAAGATTTTGAAATTTAATGTTGAGGGAAATTAAAATTTATGATTTATTAATAAGAAAATAACTTGAATATGATCTAATCAAGTTGTTTGGATATTAGTGACAACCATTTAATGTAATTTAAACCAATTAAAACAATGTAAAAGTTAAATTTGGTTATAAATTGTAAATAAGGAAATAAACCAAATGTTGTGTTAAAAAGAGAAATTATATGTAATTAATTGGAATTGGGTAATATAGAATGGTTAATCAGTATGTGAATTTATTAGCTTGGTTGTAAACAATAAACATAGAAATGTGTTTGAATTGGTAAGTTGTAACAATGGTTTAATTATAAATTCACTATTTAATTCGTTGAAAATAAATTGGAAATCAATTGCAGTTAATCTATTTAAATATTACAGTTAATATGAATTAAAAAGATAACTGTAGAATGTTGATGTAATAAATGGCAAACCAATGTTAATTATGTCCATAAAGTAATAATGGATTGAATAATAAGATGAAAAATCAAATAAATGGATTTATTGGAATTTAAAACAATAATCAATGAATTTATTCAATTGAACTTGAATGATGTAGTTAGTGCAATAATTAAAATTGAATTTGACATGGGAAAATGGTTTTAAAAAGATTGTTAATTTCTGTGTAATTGGAAATGATGAAAATTGTTAGTTATAAAATTCGAATTTAAAAGTGATTTAATTAATTTAATAATAATTAATTTAATTAAAATGAAATAACCACTGTCTCGGATTTCGACGAAACCAGTTTCATCGGATCCATAACGGTGAATTATTGTAAGATTTCAAGTTTCGTAGCGAGCGGACTTGTTGTTTGATTGTGCAGGCTTGAAACGCTTAGAAATCAATTTATTGAATTCAATTTGAAATAAGCTAATTTTAAAAGCTAACTTCTTTATACAATGGAATTAGGACTTGAAACCCGTTCCACTAAATTTAAAAATATTGAAAACATCTATTTTGATATATGGGATGACCCAGTTTCGTTTCAGAAGCGGAAAGGGCTTTTCGGATCGTTATTGTTGTTTCGAATCAATCCGATATGTTCATTCCTTCTTATTCGGCTTTGTTCATATAAATAGCTTTGTTTCTCAAACCCAAGTCGTCTTTCAGTTTCTACTATATGTACATCAACTTCTGTCTATTCCTTTCTTCAATGGCCGAAACATATTCCAATTCAAAACCGTAAACTCAATTTCCAAACCAATTTCAAAATTTAAACTCCTCAAAACTATGTCATATTATATATCGTTGGAAAGATCTCGACGAGCGTAATCCCTGCAACATTTCATTTTTCAATTGGATGCACTGTTTGACCAGAAATCGAGGATGAACCTCGACCGTTGAAATTAGGTTTTCACCATCCAACGGTGAATTTTCATCCGATCAACGATCAGGAGGTGACGTTGGTAAGATGGAGTCGAGCAGGTCATAGATCTGTGGTTCGTTCGTCGTAGATGGTTGGAGATTCACCAGAAATGGCGACCAAAGGCGTACGGCCGCGCTCGCCATTCTTGGAGTCGCAGGCGATCGTGCAAGCTCGGGGGCGGTGGAGCTTGGCCAGAGGGGCGGTGGTCGTGGATCAGGCCAATCGCGATCGTGGCAAGGGCGTTTCTCGAGTGAATAACGGCGGCGGCTTCAGCTAAGGTTCGCGAACAATATCGCGTATGTGATTGCTTTCGTGGAACGAATAGGTGACGTGTAAAATTCTTTTATTATTTTAATTATTTCATATTTTAAATCGTATAACTTTCGATGTTAATAACTTTTCCATACGAGCTCGGATTCACATGCGGTTTGTTTCGTTGGGATCGTATCGAAATTCATGATCTTATGATAGTTAAATTGAATTTATGATGTGATTAGAATTTGATTGGTTGATGTTTGGTACATTTAAATTGTCATTCTAGTAAAATTTGACTTTTATTGGATTTAATCGTCATTTAATTTAACATTGAATTTTGAATTGCCATTTAATTCCTGTTATTGATAATCAGTAAATTGTTGTTATTTATTGGTTGATTTGAATGGTGATTGTGATGTATGTTTAATTATTGATATTGGATGACTGGATGTTATGTTATTTTATATATTGATATCACTGCAAGTTCCCTTAGTTTATTGTTAGAATAATCCCTATGGGTTGAAATGATACATACCCAAACGATCTGATAGATTAGGGAGAAGTCGTTATGGGTTGAAATGATAAACACTAGTGATTTCAGGGATTTGAAGTTAAATTCAAGATTGCGGGTTGAAATGATATATACCCGTAAATTTTAAATTATTGTAGATTGAAATGATATATATCCGTATCACTTGACCATAGGGTAGAAAATTATATACGAACACCGGATTGGATAAATTAAATGATTTTAAAACCTTAAATTTTTGAATCCAGTTAAATGATATTTTGAAATAAAACTTGATTTATATAAACTGAATTATTTTCGAAAATCCAAGCTTTAAATGTTGAAATTGGAATTGGTTTAAATGAATTGTTTAAAGAATTTAAATTGAAATTTTAAAGTTGGATTTGAAGTATAAATGAAATTTATCGAAATTGAGTTATTGAAATATTTGAATATTTAAACTTTGAAATCTACTAAATTTGAAATAGTTTAAATTTATAGTTCGAATATGGATTTGAAATCGATATTGATTAAATGGTTTTAAATGAGAATCTGAATTAAAAGACAAAATTGAGTTTGTTTATTTGAAAGATGGACATGGTCCAGATGTGTTGAAATGAAAGAAATAGTTTAATTTGATATTAATTTCAAATTAATTATTTTAATATAAACCGTTTAAAAATATATTATTTTAAAATTCTGATTTATTTAGATTTTCAAAATATTTACTATATAAACCATTTCAATAATCAAACCATTTGTATTAAACTAATAAAACTATATTTAATCTATTTTAACTACTTTAAACCATTTAAACTATTTTAACTACTTTAAACCATTTAAACTATTTTAACTACTTTAAACCATTTAAACTATTTTAATCTATTTAAAACTATTTTAATCTATTAAAAACTAATTTAATCTATTTTAAACTATTTTAATCTCTTTTAAACTGTTTTAATCTATTTTAAACTATTTTAATCTAGTTTAAACTATTTAAACCATTAAAATTCAATTTAAGCTATTTTAATATAATTTAAACTATTTTACCTCATTTAAACTATTTTAAAGTATTTTAAACTATTTTAACTATTTTAAACTATTTATGACTATCTAAACTATATTTCTAAATTTCTAATGGTGTAAGGTTGAACTGTTTATATTTAAATCCTTGATTTAAAAGTGAATATGGTTAAATGATGTTATAACCTAAGTTGGGATTTAAAATGATATTTGCTAGTGAAATGACATATTGAGTGAATATGATGATTTTGAAATGAGGATTTAACCTATTGTGTCGATATGATTTCGAAAGTGAATATGATTTCGAAAGTGATATGGCTTGAATTAAATATGATATTTTGACATCAATTATGAAATTGTTTTGGAAATGTAAAAGAACCATCCGGTGTGAAATATGCATTTGGTTGTTAAAGAGACCGGGATCGGATATTGTCATACACTCTGCCAATACCGAAAACCACTTTAACTACTGTGTATGTGGTGGAGATTCCATAATGAAGTAGGATGGTTTGGCGAAGGATTCTGTATGAGGTATTAACGTAGCCCTGACTCCCTGCGAGTCAGCTTTAGGTGACTAATACAGGAGCCACGCCGGGCCAAGTGAGGTCGCACCTCCGATCGGACATGCTTCTTCGATACCATATTATAACTTTTTGATTTTGGTGTCCACCCCTCGATTTGATTATGGGAGTGTGTTCTGAGGTGGACGGTGGTAGCTGCATGTGTTAACACCAGTCTGGATCCGCAAAACGGTAGTATCCTACCCTGGGCATTGCCTCGCATGCCTGGCCACATGCCTTATCGCGCCCATTACGAGTTTGGTTTGTGTCGTACCTATGGAGTGCTCCTTGATAGCCCACCAGTTTACGGTGGAGTATACAGTACTGTATAGACTACGAAATTTATATAAAATGTGTTAAAGGGGATATGGGTAACGCCTTAACGCTATTTTAATACTTTACTTTACTATAGACACTATTATTACTATGTATGTAGATAGTTAATGGGTCCTTAGGGGATGGAAATCCCGAACATCTCTTAAGTTATTGCACTCACGTCAGACATTGGATAGGAGATGTAAAATCTCGTAAACATCTCTGATGCCGTTACACTCATATTTACTTATTTAGGTTTAACTTACATAAGATCTTTTAGTTCTGACTCGAGTGTTTTGTCTTTTCATTACGCTCGAGTCAGTTTGAGCCTTTCAGTGTATCGAAGACTGCTTTTCTAGTGGACGTAGACGGAGATTTGTGTACTATTATTATTTGTTATATTTATCCCACTCATCATGTTGTTCCGCTACATTAATTATTTATGCTCTATGTAACTCTGATCTGTATTGTAAAAGTGTAATCAAATGTTATCTGTAAAACAACTTCATGAACTGTTTATTTGATTATTATATTTTGTCATTCCGTTGTGAGATTCTGTGTTTTGTTTTTATTTTTTCTCTTCTTTTCTTATTTACCCCATAACAATCCTCCCTTTTGAATGGTTTGAGGTTGACATGTGTGATTTATTGTCGATTTAAACCATCCAAAAAGGTGGGTCGTTACATTTGCCCGAAGAAAATCAACCAGTTCCTGTCCCATATTGAGGCTGAGCTGAGATCCGATCTTTACCACTCTAGGATCATTATCATTGTTGACTGGGACATAAATTGTCAACTCTACCGGGGAAGCCTGGTATTCCCTGACTTCCCCTTCATCGTCATTGTCTCTGGGATCAAGGTCTTTAGGAAACTAGTCGTGGCGCCCGAGCCTTGGCTCAGGCGTTAGTTGTCAATCCTACATAGAGCAGACGTAGAGAGATTCCTCCACGCCCTTACCTTTCTCCTTTTGCTGCGCATCCAGCAGTTCCGCAATATAACAGGCACGTCCAACTGCCTGATCACCATGTACTACTCCGACTCCATTATCAGTAGGGAACTTTAGAGTTAAACACCACGGGACAATCGCTTCCCTGAACCCCGCAAGGGCTGGTCGGCCCAGGAAAGCATTATAAGGAGAATGAATATCAAACACAACAAACTGTAACATCTGGACTCTCCGACCTATCACCAATACCCAATTCAACAAGTAACTCCACCATCCTAGCTAGTATGTTTGCACTTCCATTAAAACCATGTATACGTGACTGACACGGTTTCAGATCCTTTGCTTCCATCAGCATTTGGTCGTAAGCACGTTTGAAAAGTATGTTTATAGAACTTCCACTATCAACTAAGATCCTCTTCATCCAAGCAGGACCTATCTGGGAAGATATAACCAATGGATCAATAGTGGGCGCCTCGACCCTGTAGGCATCACGGTTTCTGAAAACTATGTCATCTGTCATCATCCTCTATTGCTTTGCCAGGGCCCCTTCGTCAGTACCACTAAAACATTCGAAATCCACATGCCTAATCGAACTAGCATATGAATCGATTTCTTTCCAGCTTCGATCAGCCGGATAAGGACCACCACTCACAGTATTAATCATTAGTCTCCCGCCAGTACGTGCGGGTTCTTCAGGCCTAGCCTGGCCTTGTCCCTGATTGGGATTAGATGGGCCCGCTCTGCTATCCTGCAGAGCCCGGACGAACTGCTCTAACTTCCTTTCTCTAATCAACTTTTAAATAATATCCTGCAGATGACGGCATTCATTAGTGTTATGGCCGTAACAATCATGGAATCTACAAAACTTTTCGGTCTGAATCTGCTTCCCTGACGATGGTTTCGGAGCTGGCTTCTTGTACTACCCTGTATTGCAGGTTTGAAGATAAACATTCTCTAGCGACATATTTAAAGGAGTATATCGGTCAAACATAGGAGCTCTGGGTCTCCCACAATGAGGGTCTCTCTTCTTTTCTTGACCTCCATTACCCTTCTGCTGATTTTGCTTATTCTGAATATTTAATCGTGCTTTACCATAGCTCTCCCCGGTCTGCTTCACTGCAACATTACTCTGGATACCTTCACTACCGGGCCCTGCGACGTCCTGCTTCCTAGACTGTCTAGCGTCTTCCCTCCTCAAATACTGGGCTGCCTTTGCATAGAAACGGTCCAACAAAGCGGAGGGTTTCCCAGCCAGCCAATCACCAAACTCGGAATCGGGATCGATCCCTTTAGTCAATGCCATCAGAATAGAGTTGTCGTTGGGATTACTGACTTCGGCACAAGCAGCATGGAACCATTCCAGATAATTCCTTAAAGTCTCTCCTGGGGGTTGAGTAACACTGGATAAGGTATTCACGTCCTTCGGTCTTGTAGCATGCATACGGAACTGCTAGACAAACTTAGTAGCCAACTGGTCGAAACATGAAATAGATCTTGGAGGTAGACGGGTGAACCACATAGTCGTAATGCCTTCCAAGGACATAGGGAAGCTTCTACGCTTAACAACATCATCAGCTCGGACGACATTCATAAGCAATTCATATTTCAGAATGTGTTGGTTGGGATCCAAATTTCCTTCATATACAGGCAAGGTCGGCATCTGGAATCAGTGGGGCGGTTCCGCATGTAAGATATCGTTGGTGAACGGGGTGTGACTTCTATAGATCCTCCAGTCATCATTAATGAGGCCTTGACTTTCTCTTATCATTTTGCGTATCATAGTTGGAATATTGGACATCTGGATATTCGGGGCCAAGGCATGGTCGAGTTCCATGTCACGAGGATGGTCTGGTCGCTGTTTATGGTCCGTTCCATGCCTCCTTGGCTCTCGGTCTTCATGGATTGAGGATCCTGAGCATAAATGCGGTGACGAGTGACTGGATCTGGTTGGTTTTGGATCTCGGCTTCCAGATCTATAGTAGCAGCAGCTGTGTGGTCATGAGTGGTGTGGTAAGGAAGTGTCCCTCCTCGGGAGGAGGGTCCAGCTTGATGCCCCATGGAGGGACCTACCCCGGCCTGCCCGGGATTCACAACATATGGGTGTCCAGAGGCTTCCACGTAGTTTCCATCTAATCGGCGATGTGTAGATCTGTGATTGAAGTCAGATGACGCCGAGCTTTTAGACAAAGAATAAGAGGCATGCAGCCTTCTAGATCTCCTTCGCCTTTCTTCATTCAACTGGTTCACAAGTTCCGTGTTGGCACGGATCTATTGAGTGAGCTCTTGACGACTTTGAGTGAGCTCATGCATAAGGGTATTAAATTCCTCTCTAGTCACTGGACCGGGTAGATCTAAAGCTCCAACTGATGTTTGGCCTGCTGTGGTTAGCTGTATGGGATTTTTCCTTTCCCTTCCTTCCGGATCAGCAGCATTGGAAGCGGTTCTAGTATTGCGCACCATGTTGGTTGTAGTTCTTCTTAGAACTGGAACAATTTGAATAGGATAGAAAGAACCACTGGAAAACAGATCTGGATCTCCTCCTTAGATTTTAGCAATCTGACAACGGCAGGGGATCCACAGAGCAGGAGAAAAAGCAGATTTTTTCTCAATGAAAGCACCAAAGTGTTTGTACCAAAAATGGGCACAACACTCTTCGTATGTAATTGAAGAGATTAGAATAAAGAAATAAAATGGAAAATGAGGCTAATCTAACAATAACACCAAGAAAAATGAGCAGTAGTAAAAGAAGACAAAAATTTATAATGGTTCGGCGTCATAGCCTACGTCCACTTTGAAGGATTTGCTATTTATTGTGGATTATAAACTGAATTACAACAATACAATGGCTAACACTCGAGTTACAATGGAGTTTAAGCAGAGCAGCAGCATAAAAGTCCTTTTTTAGTTGAAGTGGAGGTGTTATTTATAGGCGTAGAGCTAGAAATATCTGCCTTGAATCTCAGAATAACCTTTCTCATGCGTAGATGGGCCCCACAATCGATCTGGGGTCGTTTGGGATCGATCCCTGATCGATTCATGTTGCCTTCGTATCGATCAAGATGTCCAATCGAGCTGCGATCGATCATGGTTGTTCTTGAGTTGATTTGCAAGCTTCTGTGAAAATTTCATGGCATTTGGATTTGTGGTTTGAGAGATATGATCGATCCAAGATTGAGTTTGATAGGGAAACTGTAGCCTTCATATCGATGGATTCGTATCCATCCTTTTCGAATTGATGACGTGGCGCTCTTGCTTCGTGGAGATCCAAAATTTACGCACAAGGGCCGCTTCTTTTGGTTTTTGACCGGTTCTTTCGTATCCATCTGATGCTCTGTCTTCCGTATCGATGCTCTGCATCCTCCTTCGTATCAATCGTAGGTTCTGTCCTTCGTATCGACCAAATAGGCGATCGATACGAAAAGCATAGCTACTGGTTGAATGAAGTGTGATCGATCTAGGGAGTGTTGAAGTCCATCGATGTGCATTTGAACCAAATGGATATGAACCATGGATGCCGAGTGCTTGAGTCATGTTCGTTTCGTATCGATGCCGATCGATACGAAGCAATGGATATGAACGATGTAGGCTAAATGATGGATGCGAGATGGATAGATACGGGGCAATGGATACAGAATGGGCATGCTTCATATGGATATTGATTGATCCATAACTTGAGCATACGAACTCTGATTGACTTGAAATTTGGAATGTTGCCTTTCATAGCTTTCCTTGTCATACCATGCTAATTGTAGCTCGATCCGGACTCGGTCCAAGTTTGCATGTATCCATCGTGGACCTGTAGATAACTGATCTCTAGGACGGATTGTCTTCAGTCTTTAGTCAAGTCCTTGGTTTCACGACCTTGCCAAAAGGTGAGATAACAATACAGTATAGCACTACCGATGGTAACTGTACGATATAATTTCCGAGTTTCTCCTAGATATTTCCAAAGTCATGTTTGCGTCCAAATTTGATAGTTGATTATTTAACTATCAAATAAACAATCATTCAAGCAGAGATTTTATTCCATAAGCAGACGACACTGGTTAAGCACAAAGTAACCAATAGCCTCTTAATTTATCCCTTTCATTAATTAAACCCCTAAGCAGAATCCGAGTATCAAAATAATTTTATAAAGGTATGTTTCCAAATCTGATATACTCTTTTCAATATTTGAAAATAATGACAAACTTATCTCAACAATATAAGTAAACTCATAAAAGCATTTCACTTTCACTTAGAGAACTTTTCTATATGCATATATTCACAATATAATTATATTCAAAAAATCACTTCATTTCGATGTTGAGAAAAATGTACTCGTATACTTATCTCACCGGTATAAGTATATTATTATAAATCTTAAGAAAAATTTCATTTCCAAAATCACACTTAATTGATTTAAGAACTAATATTAATTTTATAATTTATACCAATAAACACAAAACATTCCTTTATTTTTGTAAGACTCCTTCCTATTCACCACTCCATTCGTAAATTTCTTTACAACACTTTACTTATAAATCTCTTTTGTGAATAAATCATTTATAAGTACCCACTATACAATACACTTTATAAACTCCACTTATTAATTCGAAGTGTATTTATAACACTCCTAATTCATTTATAAAACTAGCTTATAAACACATCTCCATTTATAACTATTTTATAAACTCCAAATTCATTAATAAAATTCTCTTTATAAACTTTCTAAATAAATTTCCCACTTCAATTGTTTTCAATCCAAATTCCAAATATAAACCCCAAACTCCAAGTATGGCCGAATCTCAAATATCATTTAGAACTCATTTATTCCTGATAATATGATTATTTCATATTTTAAATAAATTCCCAAAATAGAATTTACTTCTTCAATTTATCAAATGATATTGATTTCCTTTTATATGATATACTTATAAACCATTCCTTAATTTTATAAAATCCTTCTTTTGTAAATCTACTCTCCACTTATAATGTAATATTTATAAATCTATAGTATTCTATACAAACAATTCATAAATATTATTTCAAATATATCTATCTTCTTTAAACCCGCAAAATCCCTTTAAAATAAAAGATGACCCTTTTTAAATTTTCCTTTGAAAATAAATATTTATAATTATAATAATTTCTAAAAAAACAATACTTCTAAAAAACTTTATTTAAAACATTTGCTTATATAAATATAAATTTAAAAAGAATAAATAGGAAACTGAAAATAAAATTGAAAGTTAAAAAAAACTCATTTAAATTTAAATATCACGAAAATTTCAAAACAGTCGGATCAAAAATCAATTTCCAAACCAAAATTTCTACCAAACCAAATCAACACTTAATAGTATTCATAAATACTATATCGAGGTCAATAGTTGCAATAACACTTAACAAATGTTATTCTAACCTTTTACTCTAAAAGGGTTTAAATTTTACATATGTCGGTGTCACGTCCAATATAGCCAAACAATCTAGTTTCTACATTTAACAAACTATATCATAGATATATAACTAAAATAAAACAACAGGTAAATAACTAAAATTTAAAAAATAACAATATTCAAAAATCCATATTTCTCAAAAAAATTCCCTGTATTTCAAAATTAAGTCTCCATCAATTTTTAAAAGCAGATATTTAACTAGATCGGCCAGTATTATCAATCAAGCACAAACAGTAAATTATAACTACTATATAACATTACTGGTTAACCAAAAGAGTGAGTTAAACTCACCAGAATTTCAGTTGTCGCTTTTGCATTCTGGTTTCGTCTAAAATCAAACAGCGTTTGATTTTAGCACGAAATTTCAATAGCCTCAAATTCCTTGAATCCAGTTCCTAAGCATAGTTAAGTCATTACGAATCTAACGCGACTGACCGCATTCAATTTGGACCTTCTACGAGAAAGTTATACACGTTATAAGTTATCAATTATTAAAATATACATTAGTTACTTTTGTTTAATAACTAATTAC
Source organism: Allium fistulosum (assembly GCA_030737815.1). Lineage (NCBI taxonomy): Eukaryota > Viridiplantae > Streptophyta > Magnoliopsida > Asparagales > Amaryllidaceae > Allium > Allium fistulosum. The sequence goes on from CM060906.1 coordinate 408,034,223, forward strand.
CATATTATATGTAATCCTACTTCTACAATTTAATCCCACTCGTTCCAGTATTCCACCTTCCACCATGTCGACTTCTTTGACCGTCCACAACCCCTCCTCCACTCCACGGTCATCCGTGCCACCATCGCCATTCGCCTCCCCGTCTCGAACTATAACCTCCCATACCAATGATACAAAGTCCAATCTACCCCATTAATCCGCGACATTCCAGTACCCAATTTCACCATTATCAACACTTTGACCACCCAATACTCCGCCTTCCGTCAACGAAACCTAAATCCGACACCATTGGTGAACTCACCTCCTCGATCTCCATCCACCATCACCAACAAAATAAGCCCGAAACCCCTGAGTGAAACGCGACTTCAACATCCCCTAAATCTAAACCTAACCATCACTCTGCACATCGATGACCACATTCCCGAAATCACTAACCCCCGATTAATACGCTCACGCCAGACCACTATCGAGTATCCTAATGATGAACACAGACTATGATACGGGTATGGAGAATGGAAGGGCTACCCATTTTGAGTTTAAAAAGCCGATCTTTATATTTTTTTGGATTTTATTTCCTTTTGTTTTGATTTTTAAAACGGTCAGCTTTCTTTGTTTTTGAGTAAGAAGAACAAGGCAGATAAGAAAATGGGATTTGATAGGGGAAGACATAAGTGTGTGCGCTATGTACTAGGTGTCTCAAGTTAGGGTTATAATTCCAATTTTTCGACATCTCGCTACACCGCTTTTCATTCACGTACGGACTCCGAATCGACAAAACAAAAATAAGGTCACACTCAGAATGACAATGCGATTCGAAAACAATAACAATATTCACTGAATATTTAATTCTGAAAAATCACAAAAACACTACTAGTTGGCGACAAATCGTCAAACGAATTATTTAAATATTTTTCCTAATTAAAAATTATGAAAAAATATCAAATAAGGTAAATTAAAAATACGTCAATAGAAATCGAGTCCTTAAAATAAAAATAAATTTCTGATTATTTATTTAAACCATTTATTGTTGCAAATGAATTTATAGAATGAATTCACTGTTTTTATCCATTAATTCAAAAAGAGTGAAATAAAGCAATTTAATCCATTAAATAAATATTCAATAAAAATACAAATGTTCACTATTCAGATATTTATTTCACAATTCAAATATTTTAAATCAATACCTATATTTGAATTCTAGATATTAACTTAAATTAAATCCCTAAATTTGGAAATTTGAGTCATTTAACTTCTTAACCAATATTTGAATATTTAAGTCAATTAAATATTTCAAAATTAAATGACCTAAATTCCTGATCGTTACATTAACATATGAAGAAGCATTGGATATAGGTCAGATAATTAAAGAATTAAATCATATATTCATATGCCTGATTCCAAAATAAGACAAACCAGCACATATACAAGATTATGGGCCCATTGCTTGTTATAATGTGGCATACAAGATTCTCAGCAAAACCATATGTGATAGAATCAAAGACATTTTGCACGATTTTATTAGGGAGTCTCAAAGTGCATTTATTTAAAGATTAAACATTGCTGAAAATTATTTATTATCCCCTGAACTTGTAAGAAATTTCAGGAAAATGGGGGCTGAATGTATCTCAAAGTAGATTTACGGAAAGCTTATGATAAAGTAAATAGGAAATCTGTGGTTCACAAGCTAATAGCTATGGGATTTCCCAAAAGACTGTAAACATTATAGAAGAGTGTACTAGCACCCATACTTACTCAGTTCTTAGAAATAGTGTCCCAGAAGGTTTGATTTCAAGTAATATGGGTTCAAGACAAGGTGACCCATTATCCTCCTATTTATTTGTAGTAGGAATCGAGTTTTTTTACTTTCCAAATGGAAATATACTGTCATAATAGTGTCATTCAACCAATACTTGATATCAAGCCAATAATAACTCACTTATCGTATGCTGATGACATGTTAGTTTGTGTAAGTGCAAACAAAAAAGCTGTAGAAAGAATATTGGAGAGTTTAGAACTTTGGACAAATATGCAGGCCTTAAAGTCAATGAACAGAAAACCAAATGCTACTTTAATGAACATTGTAAAAGCAAAGAGATGGTTTGTCACCCTTTGAAAATTACCGAATTACAATTGCCAGTAAATATTTAGGAGGTCCCTTATCTTAAAACATAATAACAACTAGGGAATGTGGAGAAATGATAACAAAAACCAGAAACAAAATGCAAAGTTGGAGTGCAATCATTGTTATTTTATGGTAGCGTAGAATTGGTACACACTGTAATTACATCTATGGTGAGATTTTGGCTACAAATGTTTCAAATTCCAAATTCTAAATGCATCTATTGATAAAATAGAAAGTGTATGTACAAACTTTATTTGGAAAGGGGTATGCATAAAATATCATACAAAAAACTATGTAGGCCAAAACTTGAAGGAGGAGTGGGTTTAAAAAATCTAAGAGATCTAAAAAAGCATATGCTATACTAACAATGCCTCAGGTACATGGAAAGCTATATTAAGGGTTAGAAGTGAACTACAAGGCCTATGGAAAGAGGAATAACTTATGGAAGAAATAATAGTTTCTAGTATGACCCTTGGTTAAACAATCAGCCAATAATAGATAAACTGGGTCGGGACTGTTTCACTGCATATGGTGGGTCGGTGTAACAACCCGCATATTTATCGATTTTATATTTAAATATTTTATTTAAATATTTCGCCGTTCGTTGGATTTTGGTCCGAAAAGCTACTTTTTGCAAACAGTCGAATTGGGACTCGAGACCACTTCCATTGAGTCCAAAATGCCGTTTGCGACCTTTTTGAGTATAAACTTTGATATGTTTGGAGCTAGTCAAAAATTTGACCATTTGCACTTTGGGTTTGGTTTTGGGTTCAGCCCCTTTTGCCAACTTAATCTCCAAACTGAACCATCCCTCCCCATTCATCCTCACTTCCTCCTCTTTTCAGTTTCAAAGTAAAAATGGTGGGAGAGATTGGAAATTAAAACTCCATGCCCTAGTTCCTCTTGCAAATTCTTGTTCTTGCTCCAAATTCAAAGAGAACCCATTGGTAAGCCTCCTCTTCATCTTCTCCAACTCATTCTCTTATCAATTTCAGTTTATTCCTAAACCTAACTTTGGGAATGTCCTTCTTTAAAGCTTCGATTCAAGCTTGTTGAGTTGGAATTGAAGAGTGATTGCCATTGCCATTGCTTTCAAGCTTCTTCTTCATTGATTTGGGTTCAAAGGTGAGATTTTTATCTCACATCTAAGTCTTTAATTATCTTCGATTGTTAGGTATGAATTCCTAACACTTCTTCTATTGCAATTGATTTTGGTTTGGATCGATCTTGTGTATATTTCAATTTTTGGTGACTTGGCCATTTTTGGTCGAGGTTCAGGAAACGCTCTGAAACACAGTTTCAGACGTCTGAATCCGTATTTCAGACGTCTGAATATTAGTGGGGGAATTTATATTCCCAAATTCAGACGTCTGAATCTTTGGCCCCAGACGTCTGAATTGGCTCGATTTCAAACAGAAAGAAAATAGGCTTAAATTGCCTATTTCAGACGTCTGAAATATTTCGTTCAGACGTCTGAATCTGTGTTCTGGAAAATATTCAATTTTCCAGATTCAGACGTCTGAACCAATTATTCCAGACGTCTGAATCTGTAGTCTTTTGCCTATTTCCCTATTGTGCTTGAATTTCCAACTCTAATCAATTCGTGTTGATTCCCTTTTTGTTGTTATCATTTATTATCGGCCACTTTGTTAAGTCGCCCGCCTTTTTAAACTTAGGTCGCTTGTCTTCACTAAGTCATACCGTGACGGGGCGCTGCCCCGCACCCCGCCGTGGGCGCTGCCCCCTGGACCCCCGCGACCTGACCGGGCAGGTCGAACCCCGTATAACTCTGCGTAGGCAATCTTATCCGAAAACCATTCAACCGAACTTCTTACTTTGATGGTTTTGGGAATTGATTTCTTTGGATTTTATTCACGTCTTCGAATGTGAACTTTTATAATTGATTGTTTCTACAATCACTTCTATGACTTGTCACTTTAAAAATATAAAGGTTTCAATACTAGTAGTAAATATCAATTTCATCAAAAGGATTTCAACTCTATTTTCAATATCAAACTCGGTTATAAAACTGTTTTCCAATCTACTAGTATATACAAACCTTTACCTCATTCGTATGAGAAAATATAATTAAACGGCTTAGCAAAACAAGTGGTATGAAACGCTTGCGTTTACTTCGTCGGTTAATTCATGGACTTGTTCGATTGAATCTCTTGTGACAATTTTCTAGTGCAGATCTACAATTTGTTCGTAAATCTTTGAGTTAAGCAAGTGGTTATGGGACATGAAGCTAAACTCTTATATTTACTAGCTTAATGTAATCGACACTTCCTTATGATCATGATGATCATTCTTGTGATTTAGACTAGCGATTGAGCGATGTCTCTTTGTTTGCGAGGTTAGACTAGACACCATTTGCGTGATTTCGATTCACACATATCTCTTTATCTTCAAGGTTAGTCTATACCTCATTGGTGTGATTTCGATTCACACATATTGAAACTCTTGTGACAATTTCCTAGTGCGGATCTACAATCTGTTCGTAAATATTTGAGTTAAGCAAGTGGTTATGGGACATGAAGCTAAACCCTTATATTTACTAGCTTAGTGTAATCGACACTTCTTTATGATCGATGACGATCATTTTATGGTTTAGACGCATGGGTCGTATCTATTTAGGTGCGTCGATGTTTACTTCTCGCATGGGTCGTATCTATTTAGGTGCGTCGATGTTTACTTCTCGCATGGGTCGTATCTATTTAGGTGCGTCGATGTTTACTTCTCGCATGGGTCGTATCTATTTAGGTGCGTCGATGTTTACTTCTCGCATGGGTCGTACCTATTTAGGTGCGTCGATGTTCGTCTATGCATGGGTCGTATCTTTCTAGGTGCGTCGATGTTCGACTTTTCATGGGATGTATCTTTCTAGGTGCATCGATGTTAGACATTACATGGGGCGTATCTTTCTAGATGCGTCGATGTTTATTTATGCATGGGGCGTATCTTTCTAGGTGCGTCAATGCTAGAGCATGGGTCGTATCTTTCTAGGTGCGTCGATGTTCGACTTTGCATGGGGTGCATCTTTCTAGGTGTATCGATGCTAGACTTTACATGGGGCATATCTTTCTAGGTGCGTCGATGTTCAGTTTATGGGATTGGCCATCCTCTTTCTTGTGATTTCTGGATTTCTAATTATTGATTTCTGGATTTTTATGTTTCACCAGCTTTTACCATTGACATTGATGAGTATGTCATTTTATTGTGGCTTGGTGAATTAAATTAAGAATATGACATTCTTTTATCTGTTTTGAGATTATTGAGATATTGTATGACTTTTGTGGGATTTCTAATGTATACTTTTTATAGTATGACACCTTTTTGTTATCATACGTTCTATTATCATATCTCATATTCTATCTCATTTTATCTGATAATTATAGCTAGACTGATCCGTTTATTATTTTCTTCTTAAATAATACTCGGGTCAGACTGAGATTTTACAGGTGCTTCCTCATGACTTCCTATCTGGAGCCATCATCCGACTTTTTGGCTAACTACTCTAGTTTAGTAGTTTTTGTCGTATACATTTGAGATTGAGACTCCTTGATGTATACATATTCTGTTGTCTTGCACTTGTATCTTTTATTTTGTGTTATTGTGGATCTTATTTGTCCACTACTCTGATGTACACTTTCATGTGTTATATTCATATCTATTTCCGCCTTTGTGATATGAATTGTCTGTGACTGATTTATGTTACGTTTATTTCTATATTTGTTTCCGAAGATTATATATAGCCACCGTGTGATAGCTTTGAGTTTGTATCGGTATGTCGGATTTCCTCCTTAAATGATATGCATTCTATACTATCTGACATATCGGTGCTCGCACAAAGAAGTTACACGGATGGTCGCTCCTCAACAGCCTTATTCTCCGTGCTAATTGACAGCACTACATCGTAGTGTTCTTGGTTAGCGTGGGTATAGAGGTGGGGCGTCACAGTCGGACTTTGAAGTGAGATGACATATACATAATAACCAATGAAATTTTAATATCAATAACACCGCTATGCAATTAAGTCATGAATTTCAAGTATCCTAATATTTTTGAATCAACACAATGACACTTGGATCTAGAAACCTATTTGAAATAATTTCACTATCAAAATAGCCTGGGTAAATCTTAGACACAAAGAGCAGGAAATTGAATAGGCACAATTCATATGGGAAAGAGCTTATGTTCCAAAAATGTCACAAAATACTTATAAAGCTCTAATGAACAGGTTGCCAACTAAAGACATACTGTAAAAGTGAGGAATCATACAAGAACAACATGTACTCTTCGTAATTGAAATAAGGAAACTCACAATTATCTTTTTTTTTTGCATGCAATTTCACTTCTAAAATATAAAGCAGGTTTAAAAATAGATTGAACTGTAGCAATTAATCTAGAGATATTTGGGAAGAAGTGCTATACCTGACTAGACAATGGAAAGCCAAAAGCCTGATGTCTGAAATTACCTCCATTATTTTGACTACTGCAATTAGCATATATGGAAGGAGAGGAATTGGCAATTTTTCAAGGAGTCAGCCAAAACGAAGAAGCAGTTAGCGAAATGATAATAAGAGATGTACAAGTCACTATGAAGAGAATCGGTAGGAGACTACTTATAGAGCTAGGAGCTGCAGAAGAAGAGGAACTAAGGAAGCTAAGACTAGTAGCAGTAGATAGCATGATTCAGGTGGAGGAACTGGAACCGCCATGAACTTGTTCAACAAAGGAAAGAGAAGTTTATCAAAAGTTGTAGTAAATGAAAGAATATTGCAACGTACTTTCAATTTTGTTCAAACATTATTTGTTTAGGTCAGTTCATTCTTGAATTTTGGGCTCCAATAATCCCTATAAGTAATAGAATCTCTACCTATTTTCAAAAAAACAATTCTATAGGACGGGTACATATAACATAGCCAAAAAGAAATAAATAAATGTATGCATATACATATACGAATATACGTACGTACGTACATATACATATATATATATATACATACATACATATATTGTTAACCGGATTTTTAACCAAGCAGAATTCGACCTAAGAACTAGGATAAGATGAAGATGAAAAAATTTGAGAACTTGGAAACATGATCAGAAGGCAGAAGATTGGAAGACAAGAAATTGCAAGTGGATTTTTGGCTAAGGAAACCGCTTGGTACCAAGTGGACCATTCAAGCAAATTTAGCCACTCAAGCTTCATGTACCTCATATACATCTTTAAACACTCGGGATCATGTGCTTTTTTCAGAGAATAGTTGATCAATTCACAAGATTGATGAGAAGAAAGTCAAAAGAGCAGGACATTTCAAGTTTTATCGAGAAAACGACTAGAACCAGCTTAAAGTCAATAGAATAGAGCTCAAAACGCATCAAGAAGGAGATGGCGGAGCATTGCAAAAAAAATTTGATGGTTTACACTTAAGTAAACCACTTGGTATGGAGTGGTTGACCACTCGGTACCGAGTGGTTTTAACAACACGTAGATCCACGTGCTCACGTGTGCGTCTCTGGGCTCTCTATTGGGCTTCGACTCAAGCAGGCTTCTGACTCCATGCTGTTGTTTCCCTATAAATATCAACCCTGCTTCAACTAAAGAAGGGGATGGACTCTGATCTGAACTCCGCTTCTCTTCTTCATCTCCTACCTCCTTCACAATAGTCACCTAGGTAGCTACTCTTGGCATTTCTAGGTCAAAGAACATGTTAAACCCTAGTACGAGTGACTTGTAATCTCAAACTCTTTGTAATCAGCAATCGATAAACTATAATGTGGACGTAGTCCAATGATGGCCGAACCACTATAAAAATCTCGTGTCTTCCTTTTCTATTTCTTTATTTTTAAAATTATCATCTAGATCTAGGTCTTACAGGTTTCCTACAACTCAATCTTGGGTGTTTATCCATTTTTGGCATCAACATTTTGGTGCTTTCACTGAGAACTAAATCCAAGCTTAGAACTAGAACTCTACTTTGGGTTGGAAGGATCCAAAAAACTTACCTGAGGAACTTGAGGGTTTGCTATTAGAAATCCATGGCACATAATAAAGGAAAATCTGCCTTCGAAAGATCCACGGGAGTGGTAGCTGGTGGTAATGAAGCAAATGCCCACCAAACAGAAGTTAATAATGGAAACGCGACACCAAGATCCTCAGGTCAACATGATGTAGTGACCAGAGGAAAGTTTGATAAGATGATCCATGAACTTAATCAGAAAATAGCAGATAGCTAAAAATCTCTTGTGGAAAAATGGACGCTTTGATAATCCTACAACCACCAAGAACCAGAAGAATTAGAAGGGAAACTTCACCTATTATAGAACAAGAGATTTTCTCTATTTCTGGCCTAAACATGAGACATGGGAAGCAAAAGCAGAAAGCAGTGGTTGCTGGAGTTGCAGGAAGAAGCAGGAGTGCACCCCCACAAGAAGACCAACTGGTACCGAGAAGATTTCTCTTAGTACTGAGAGGAATGCCCATGTGGAGGATGTTTAGGAAGGTGATGCCATGGATGTATTTGGTAAGGAAGTAAACCTACAACTTGATGGTGATGATTTGGAGTTGGATGTTGATGCTAAGGAAGGTGAAGTTCAAACAACTGCAGCTCAACCAACCATACATCCACAAAATACCAAAGGAGTGGTACTCCTAGAGGAAGGAGGATCTGGACATCAACTAGCAAACCGAGATCATTTGCGGAGTCAAAAACTCATGTAGCCCCTGATACTCAACATTTAGATTACCGTGCCAGCAAGGAGTACATCGCTGACATGGTCAAAAAATTGGTAAAGGAAAGCAGGGGTAGGAAGAAAGAAGATTTGGTTTTCGCACCAAGCCGAACCCCATTCACTAAAAATATCTTAAGATAAGAATACACTAGAAAGTTCACTATGCTGATAATGCCATCCTACAACAGAATTACCAACCCCAGGCAATACTTACTTAAGTACGAATGGAATATGGATGGAGCTAGAGCTACGGATGTTGTTCGTTGTAGTTGTTTCTCTACCTTCATGGAAAGAGTTGACTCTATGTGTTTCATTAGGCTCCCACCGAAGTCCATATCTACTTTCGATGAATTGGCTAAGAAGTTTCTGTAGCAGTTTAAGCTCCACGATGCCCGACCAAAGGACGTGATGTCCATATCTGGCTTGTCACAAGGACCCAACAAGTTGCCAAAGGCTTTCTTGAATCGATTTAACATCGCTGTTACGGAGGTTAGCAATCCGAAGGAAGACATAGCGTTTATGGCTCTGGTATGGGGTATCCATCCAGATACGGATTGTGGAAGGTGAGTAAAAATGAAGCAACCCACCACCATGAAGGAATTACACCAAAAGGTAAATCAGTTTTTGAGGCAAGAAGAAGCGAGCATTAATGAAAAAAGCCTGGCGATGAGCAATCGAAAGAGGTGATTCAGAGTAATGTTGCAGTCAAACTGCTTAAAAAATATGGAAAAAACTGTGAATTATAAGAAGAGGAATCAAAATGGTGGTAGGCATGACGAGGACATGAAACGCCTAAGAAATCCGAGACCCGAGGGTTATACACCGTTGAATGACAATTTGGAGAACATATATCTTTCCACTCAGGGAACTGAGTGGTATAACAAACTTCCTAGGAGGGAAGTGACCGAGTAACAAAATATGTCGGGGAAGTATTGTTGCTTCCATGAAAATCACGGGCATAACACAAATTAATGTTGATATATGAAGGACTTAATTGAGAAATTGATAAGAAACAACAGGCTCCAGTAGTATGTAAAGAAATAGGGATATGCCGATCAACCTACCGAACCCCAAGGGCCGAATGCTCGAGGGAAATTGCCCAGACCCAATGGAGAAGGGCCCAAGTGAATAGATGGAAGAATGGTCAGAAACACCATTACAGGAGGATCTCACCCAGCGCAGAAGTGTTGGGGTGAGATGGAACAATATGCTAGCTCTTTGAAGCATGTACCATAGAAGAGTTGCTACGCTATCGAAGATGGAGCTACGGCAAAGAAACAGAAGATGATAATGGATGATGTTGTGTTTAGAAACCGAGATTCTGATGGAGTTGAGGCACCAACCCTCGATTCCATAGTGATAATGGTTGGAATTGGACAAGAAGTTGTGCGCCAAGTGTTGGTGGAAAATGGAAGCTTAGTTAACATTCTGTTCAGAAAGACTTTTGACCAGATGAAAATCAATATGAAGGATGTGACTACCTGCAAGACAAAGATCTAGGGATTTACGGGTGAAGCTAAATAGCCGATTAGGACAATCGACTTGCACATTGAGCTTGGTAAAGGAGAATGTAGTGTGGTGCACATTCAAACATTTTTTATTGTCGATGAGTATTCTGCTTATAATGCTTTCTTAGGCCGACCGTCCCTGGTCGACTTTAGAATGGCTTTGGCTCCATGGTGTTTGACGATGTAATTCCCAATGGAGAATTGGATAGGAGTAGTAAGAGGATACCAATGCGTTGCATAGGAGTACTACATTGCTGAATTACGTGAAACTAAACATTGTGAAAAGGAAAGAATGTGAGGAAGACTCTCTGCATTCAGGAACCGCAAGCATAGAAATTATAGAACAGCTCCTGGCTTAGGGACCATACTCACTTCGATAAGGCTATGGAACCTAGGAAGAAGTCAGAGGAGATATGAGCAACATCGATGGAGATTATTGTGGTTATCCCAGTTGACATGGATGACCTGACTTGGGTCTTGAAGATTGGCTCTTAGCTAGGAATCGAATTGTGAAAGTAATTGACTAACTTTCTTCCAGCAAATCTAGACGTGTTTGCTTGGATGCATTCTGATATGTGTGGGATATCATCGAAGATAGCATGTCATGCACTTAGTCAATCCCAAGTTCATTCCAATGAGACAGAAGAGGCGCAGCTTGGGTCTGGAGTGATCTGCTACATTAAAGGAAGAAGTGGATAAGTTGTTGGCCAACGGCTTTATCCATGACACTACATATCCTAACTGGGTGTCAAACCCTGTGTTGGTCCAAATATCGAACGGGAAGTGGCAAACATGCATTGACTACTTAGATTTGAACAAAGCATGCCTGAAGGATAGCTTTCTGTTGCCCATGATCGACCAGCTTGTTGACGGAACTGTGAGGCATGAACTGCTCTCATTTATGGATGCTTTCTAGGTTACAATAAGATTATGACACATGAACCAGATCAGGAGAACACCTGCTTCATCACAGACTTGGGACTATATTGCTACCACGTAATGTCGTTTGATTTGAAGAACGCTGGACTACTTATCAGAGATTGGTAAATACTATGTTCAAGGACTAGATCGGACAAATGATGAAAGTGTACATAGACGACATGCTGATAAAGTCGTGAGTGTCTGGAAACCATCTGGATGATCTCTCGGAGATGTTTGAGATCCTTCGAAATACAAAATGAAATTGAACCCTGTTAAATGTTTATTTAGAGTTGCTTCTAGGAAATTTCTTGGTTTTATTGTGAATGCAAAGGGCATTGAGGCCAATCTGGAGTAGATTGACGCCTTACGGAACATTAGAGCCCCAACGACGAAGAAGTTACAAAGCTTAAATGGAAAGATTGCAGCATTGAGCCGATTTACCTTAGAAGCGATGGATAAGTGCACACCGTTCATTGATGCATTAAAGAAGGGTAAGAAGAAGTTTGAGTGGAATCAGGGCTGCCAGGATGCTTTTGAAGAATTACTGCGACATATGGAAACACCACCGATTCTGTCTAAACTAGTGGACGGAGAGGACTTATTCATTTACCTGGCGGTGTCTATCCATGCATTAAGCGCCGCACTTGTGCATGAGGAAGCTAGGGTTCAACTGCCTGTCTACTACATATTCATCGAAGCTGAACAGAACTATGCGAAGTTGGAAAAGCTGGCATATTGCTTGCTAATAGCATCCAAGAAACTGCGACCGTATTTCCAGGCTCACCCGATCAAGGTGCTGACAGATCAACCCTTGAAACAGGCAATGTATCGACTTGAGACCTCCAAATGACTTCTAAAGTAGAACATCAAGTTAAGCCAATACAATGTGACTTACCATCCCTAAAGAGCGATCAATGGACAAGCGCTGGATGACTTCATTGCCAGTTCATTATTCAAGGTGATGAAGAGAAGGACACAATAGTCATAGTTCCTAGTGGAAATTGTTTGTTGATGGAGTGTCAAATGAATTTTGCTCAGGAGCGGGAGTTATGCTTGAAACTCCCGAAGGATGATCAATTTGCTATGCTCTGAAGATGAAACTTTTTGCCACTAACAATGAGGCAGAATACAAGGCGTTGATAGGAGAATTGAAGATTGCAAAGGTACTGGGAATAAATACTCTACATATCTGCAGCGACTCCCAACTAGTCGTCTACCAAGTCAAAAGAGAATATCAAGCTAAGGGTGCAAAACTTTCTCCTTACTTGTTGAAAGCTTGGGAATTACTCGATGAAATTGAGCACTGCACGATATCTCACATTCCTGGATAGAAGAATATGAAGGCTGATTCCTTAGCTAAGCTAGCCAGTTCCAAAGAAGCATAGCTGATGGGATTGGTCCTAGTAGAAGTGCTAGCTTCTCCTTACATAGATTAAATGGATGTTGATTGGGTTCTAAAAACTATAGAGGAAGTAGAGTCGTGGATGATGCCAATAAAGGACTACTAACACAGGGGAATACTCCCCAGAGATAGAAACGAATGAAAGAAGCACCTTCGAAAGGCATAACAATTCCTAATGCAGGACAGAGTGCTATACAGGAGAGGATTATCTTCCCCCTTGCTTAGTTGTGTAACCAAAGATGAATCCAGTAAGATTCTCATAGAACTTCACGTAGGCAGCTGCGGAGATCACAATAAGGGGTAAACGTTAGCAAAGGAAGTACTATATTACGGATATTGCTGGTCGATGCTGAACAGGGATGTGGCTGATTATACAAAGCGATATGACATGTGCCAGAGATTCTCGAAGATTCTGAGAGCCACATCGATAGAACTTATGCAAATGGTCAGTCCCTAACCATTCGTGACCCGGGGAATCCATATTATTGGTGTGCTACTAATAGCGAAAGGAGGACCCAAATACGCTATTATTGCAGTTAATTGCTTTACGAAATGGGTAGAAGCGGAACTGCTTTCCATAATCACTACTAAAAAAGTAATTAATTTTGTAACCTAAAATTTTATTTGTAGGTTTGGAGTGCTTCAAAAGATTATCACGGATAACGGGACTCAATTCGAGGGTGCTAAGTTCAAAGATTTCTATGGGCGGTACCGAATCGAGAAGAGCTCTCCGTACTAATGCATCCGTAAGCAAATGGGCAAGTGAACACAGTTAAAAAATCATCAAATCCACCATAAAGAAGCGGTTTACTAGAGCTAAAGGAAATTGGGTTATGTGCTTCCACTGGCATTATGGGCTTACAGAAAAACGCACAAATCTATGACCGAGCGCTCGCCGTTTGCCTTGGCATATCACAAGATATGATGCCAGTGGAACTGGAAGTCCCCTCTCATTGCAGAAGACACTTCAGTTAGAGAGAAAACGAGTAGCTACTACTTGAGTCCCTTTACCAAATCGATTAGAAGCGAGAAGAAGCTGAACTAAGGGTTGCCGCTCTCTAAAGGTAGTGGCATGACACTTCAACGCAAAAGTCCACAACCGCACCTTTGAAGTAAGGGACCACGTTTTGAAATGAGTTATCCCGAGCATGGAAGTGCTTGGCTCGAACCGTTAAGGACCCTATGTATTAATTGGAATCTCAGAGACAAAATATTCAAGCTAGCAACCATCGATGGAATTTCGATTTCACATGCTTGGAACAACGACTTATTGCAGTACCACTACACCTGATCTCTTTATTTCTTACTTTCGCAAATAAGCTATCCAGGGACATTGTGGGCATTGTAAATTGGCAGGACTTGCCATTTCTTCTATTAAAATTAGCTTCTTAAACCAATGGAACCGTGTTCTCATAAGCAAAACCGTCAGGTCGATGGTCAAATCGACTCCTACCTTTTGAGAACCAGCGTTGTTTCAGCAATGTCGAAAGGTCTAAAACTGCTATGTTGACAGTCAAATCAACCCCTACTTTCTAAGAACGGTGTTGCTTAGGCAATGTTAGGAAGGCCAAAACTGCCAGGTTGACAGTTAATTTGAACCCTACCTTCTGAGAACCGGCGTTGCTCTAACAATGTCGGGATGGTCTAAAACCGATGGGTCGACAGTCAAAACGAACCCTACCTTCTGAGAAGTGAAGTTGCTTCGCCAATGTCGGGAAGGTCCAAAATCGTTGGGTCAATGGTCAATTTGGTCCCTCCTTTTGGAGAACGAACGTTGCTCCGAAAACGTCGAAAAAGTCCAAAACCGTTGAGTTGACGGTTAAATTGGCTCCTACCTTCTGAGAACTGGTGTCGCTCCGGTAACATCCGAAAGGCCCAAAACCGCTGGATCGATGGGGAAAATCAATCCCTGCCTTCCGAGAACCTACATTGCTTCGGCAATGTCGGGAAGGTCAAAGCCACCAAGTCGATAGGAAAATCGATGCAGACCCTTCAAAGTTTGACACCACCTAGAGATAGGCAATGATGAAAGAAATTAGTCGATGCTCAGATAGGCAACGACAAGGAGAAATTCACAAAATTGACCTACCATGTACTAGTTTTCGGTGATAGAAACTGGTGCATGACTGGGATCTCAACACTGAACTTGGAAGAATTCTGTATGACGAAAGATGAAATGATGCATCTTTGTAATATATACATCCATAATGACATTGGCCGATGATGTCAACTTGGGGGAATTCGATTACAGCCAAGAAATTAGCGGCATTGAAAATATAGTGCTTGGAATTAACTAGCAGAGTTTATAGTTCCTGAAGATAGGAACTATCATGTGAATTAGATTGGAGGCAACCAAACTAATTGCTCAGGATGTCCAATCTCTCGTAGATGCCTGAATCCTAACATTTAGTCCTGTGGACAGGGGCATAAACACCGACACTAGGTCAAAAGGAACTCGACTGAGCTCGAACAGGAATAGTTGTAGAGTTGGATAAAACAATAGTTCTGTTGTGCCAGATAGAGCATTTTAGCAGTTAGAAATAGAGCTAAGTAACATGATATACTAAATAAATTGCAAGAATATTATTTACATGCACAGAGTTGCGGTAAATAACCATATCGCATTAAAACAAAAGTATATAATATAGGAAATTGCAGTACGAGCAATCATATTAAATACATAAACGGTCATATGTAAACGGGAACAATACATAAAATGTAGAAAAGTATACAAAAGAGAGATTACAAAGGAAAAGATAATCTTTCATTACTAATAATCTTTTATGTGCAAGTCAAACAGTGGGGGATGTACCCGCACAATAACTGCCTGTCGGAAACAAAAAAGACAAAATACAGACTCAACCATCATAGCAACACAAAACGCAAAGGCTTAGCTAGCACATACACTATTGAGTCTTCCCCTTCTTTCCACTCTGTCTGCGTTTACAAGTGCTACCCAAATAGGTCTTGAGCTTCTTTCTCCCTGCCAAGGGGAGTCCCACCTTTCGAGTGTGTAGACTCTTCTCTAGCAATAGCACCGGGTTCTCCAGATTTACCAACAGGTGCATCACTATGCTTTGACTTGCCAGGCTTGATTTTGAATGAAGTAATCTTAAGCTGGTCAACTACGGGTTCCTTCATTACTCTGATCTTATCTATATCCTTCCTTAACCTCTCAGCCATAGTTTCATGGTCAATTGGGTTAGAAGCACCTCTAAAGAACACATTCTCCTCCTGAGACATCGAAGGATCCTCTAAATTTTCAAGTGGCTATCTTTCAAAATACAGCTTCGGATCAGAACTGGTGATAGGGGCAGAGACAGTGAGCCCCATAGAGACAGTAGTAGAAGCAATGAAGATAGTTGAGGCTCTCGAGCCTTGCATAGCTAGAGGTTGGGGCAGAAGAAATGGCTGACCTAAAAGTTGACATATAGATTGGTAAATTTTAATGATAGATTCTCACTAGAACCGAATCTTCTCAAAGATCGGAGAAACAAGAGAAATACTTATAGCAGAATCCCGATGAGATAATACGAATTTGCCTTCTTTGGTCCTAAGCTCCCTGGGCTGGACCACAATGAAAGGAATATATAGCACATGAAGTGCATTCGCTACTAAAGTAGGAATCACCTAGGTTGTTCCAGAGCTAACCCCAGGGACGCGGGAATAACTACTGCCTACTCTTGAGATTTTGAAGCAGACGTTTCACTCTGACCCAAAGAGCTCAGACCAACAAGAGCTTTGGTAGCAGCATCAGCAACATCTTTTTCGGTCTCTACGACCAAGATAGCCCTACCGAGGGGAGAAGTTCAATATCTTAAGGGTTAAGATACACGGCCATCAACTCTTCCTCAGAGCGCATATCTCTGACTCGAGCAGACCTCAACGACACTTCTTCCCTCACGCCGACAGAGGTCGTGGGTAGTCTTTCCCTAGCGATCTCAAGTTCTTACTCATGATGATGCAGGTATAGAAATGTAGCATATTTGCATCGAGATGCTCGTGCATTTTGGTTCTTTTATCCTGAAGTTCCATTAGTTCTTGTCAAGCCATTTCGAGCTCAAGGTCATTAGCAAGCTTTGCAATGGATAGCTCCTTCACCTTCTCGGAAAGTTTCTTCCTTTATTCAGTTATCTTTTGATTCTTCACGCAAAGTCTGATGAGTTCAAAGGCTTGCTCAGTGATGGTCAAGTCTCGGGCCTAGATAATCTTATCTTTTTCCCTGACAAGCTGGCCATTTTCATCGAGTTGCCCCTTCAGCTTGAAGTTCTCTTCGTGAGCATCCTTCAGTTGGTCCTTTACAGTAAGCTGAGCGATGATGTGAGCTCGGAACATCTCAGACATTAGTTTGTTAGTCTTAGCCTTGGACTCGAAAGCAGTGTCCTTTTCCTATTTCAGCTTCAATATCTCATCATCCTGATCTTTAATCATCCTATCGTAGTCGGTCTTCTCCGTTTCAAACGATTGGATTTGGATGTAATTAATTCGATTTACATCGTAATAGGCCTTGCGTAAGCATTTCCATTCATATCCAACTTCTTCATCTTCTTGAATAGCCTAGAGGTTTTTCAGGGCAACTTCCTTCGAGATGTCCTTAATATCCTAGTCAAATTTCATCCTATGTAAAAAGAGATATGGAAATGCAGTTTGCAAGCGTGGAGGACCGGGCAGGAGAGTGAATGAAAGAGCAGAGACTCCTTTGGTGGTAGGTGGGACCGTCGTAATCCTGGCTTGGGAGACTAAAACTTGTTGAACCGAGGAATTTAGAGCTTAGGTGTGCCGCGGAACATCAGTGGAAGGTTGTCCCTATTGCTCAAAGGAATGCCTGTAACGTTTAGGTACATCTCGAGGTAGCTCGATCTTAGCCTCCTTTTCCTTATCTCCTTCTCTTTCCCTATCCTTCTCCCTATCGGCCTTACGAGCACTACTAGAACAATAGTAAATAGCGATGGAGGCTTCCAACGGCCGCCGACGGCAGTTTCTGATGGGTAGCGACGACTGTCGAACTCTGTGGCGTTTTCGTAAATAATATATAATAGCCATCGCTAGCCGTCGAATACCGAAACAGCGACGCCGTCGGCGGCCGTTGAAAATTATCGTGCATATAGGCCCCTGGCTGAGACCTGCTGCTTCATTATTCAACTTCCCCCAAATCCACCAAAAACCCTACCTCCTCTCCGTCATCAACCAGCCACCATGCCTCCCCGAGCTTCTCCAACTTCATCATTCTCCACTCTCAACAAGCCTAGCCCCTTCATCAATCTCCAATCAGGTTTTATTCCTAAATCCTAATTAATTTTGATTTGTTAAATTAGGGTTAATTTGTTGTTATAGTTGTATAATACCCCATTGATTGTTTGGTATACCCTGTTGAATGCTAATTAAGTTGTTATTATAATTGTTTATCATTGAAATGTTGAGATAGAAAAATTTTTTATCGTATATGTTCGTTAATTGGTGTATATGCGTTGATTAATTAGTGCATACACGCATTATGGCTACTGTGGATTGATTAGAGTCAATGCTCAGAATTTGGTGTATGCGTTTTCAATATGACGAAAACGACGATTTGGTGTATGCATTTCTTTGAATGTAAATAAATTATTGTAAGCATTGTTGTATAATACACTTTACCTTTTGTAAATCTCTTAGAGAGTTTTTGGTCCCGTCTGACAAATATTGTATATAATCGTTGTATGAATATTCATTTTTATCATAGAATAGACATTTATATTCATCCGATACAATATTTGTCGAATTTGTACCTATATTGGACAAGTTACAAACACGGTAGTAATTATATTTTGCAAATCATTTTATTTTAAACGGTTCACAAAATTTCGACAACACTTTCGTTTTGTTCCCTGTGTACACACATATGTGTACGATATAAGGAACAAAGGGGAAGTGCTGCCAAAATTTTGTTGAATCGTTTAAAATAAAATGATTTGCAAAATATAATTACTACTATGTTTGTAATGGGAAGTAGGATGACCAACCATCAAAGCGTAAAACAATAACCTAAAAATTGTAGATTATATTCATATAATAATTTTTGTAAATCCGTTTGAAAATAAAATTAAATAGAATAATATTATATATTTGCGAAAATTTAAATGTATGATTTATTTGAAGAAAAAAATGTTAACACGTAAATGATTAATGCGTTTTTATGTTTTAAAGTAGGAAAAATGGTCAATTATTTTATCGATCAGAGCTGGATGTACCAACAAAGAAGAGAAATTGGAGGCTCAATAAGTGAACATTTTCAAAATGGTGTACACGTCTTTATTGAATTTGCTTTACGTAATAATGGAAACGACGAAGAAATTCACTATTCATGTAGTAGGTGAAAATTGTTGAAGCATTTGATACTGGATATGGTAATAGTTCATTTGCGCCAATATGATTTCGTGTCGAATTTTTTGGTGTGGGATCGTCATGGAGAACTTATAGCATCTAATCCCGTACATTCAGAGGAGGAGGTGGAAATGAACTTGTTCCGACGAATCTCATATAATATATAGTTGAAGATGCAGCACATTCAATGTTCCCTACTGTTGAGGTTGACAGTAACGATGTTAAAGTCGAAGAAGAACCAGCATTGGAGAAAAAAATTATGATTTATTGGAGGATACTAAGAAACCCTTTTTGGATGGTTGTACAAGCGGTACTCAACTATCAGTAACTGCAGAATACATTGCAATGAAATCAAAATACAGCTTCACAAAAGCCGGGTTTACAGCTATAGTACAAGCTGCAAAACGGCATATGCCACCCGATAATTTAATGTGTGAAAATCATTATGAAGTGAAAAAACTTATGTCTGCTTTTGATTTGCCGTATCAAAAAATAGATACATGTTTAAATGGTTGCATGTTGTTTTGGAAAGAAGACATCAGTCTTAGGAATTGTAAAATATGTAATCAGGAAAGATACAAACCAAGAAAAAAGAAGGGAAAGGAAGTTCCATACAAGTGTATGCATTACTTACCCATCACTCCTAGGCTTCAAAGGTTATATGCATCTTCTGTAACCGCGCATCATATGAGATGGCACTGTGTGAGAACACAGGAAGAAGGTATATTAACACACCCAGCTGATGGAGAAGCATGGAAGCATTTTGATAAGACATACCCCACTTTCAAAGCTGAGAGCCGTAATGTTAGACTTGGTTTATGTACGGATGGATTTTCACCATTCTCTTAATTTGGTTCAAAATATTCATCTTGGTCTATAATCATTACACCTGACAATTTACCTCCGTGGATGTGTATGAAAACTCCGTATATGTTTCTCACTATTGTCATCCCTGAAAGTGACTACTGTGTGGCTAGTTATCACTTAGGATCGTGTAATATGGAATATATTATAATCTAAATGCGGAAACAGATAATAATAATAAAGAAAATAAGAATAAGCACACCAGGGATTTTTATACTGGTTCGAACTTCCCATTCTACGTCCAATCCTAGACTTCCTTCTGGAATTTCATCTCAATAACCTCTCACTTAACTCGGAGGAATAGGTATACAACACCTAAGCAGCCGAACAGGATTTTTCCGCCTCTAACAGCCGAAAGAGGACTTTTACCGCCTGAACAACTGAACATTACTTTTTCTGGTATAAGAAAATAGTTGACAATTGTGTTCTGAATAACACTGATATGTCTTTAAGTATACAACCTTCCTATAATCAAATCCTCAAGTATATATTGTGTGTGTGAAGATATGAAAGGAAGATATTGCTTAGAATCAAAGAATATATTGATTAGTTCAGAGATTCAAGCAATATAAAGATTGTGATTTCTTTTAGAATGCAGGGATAGAAAGTAGAGAGTATGATCAGAAAGCAAAATGAAATTCGGTGATTTGGAAAATGATTTTGAAGTGTTTATATAGTAGAAAAACAGCTACAACTATTCACGAAGAGTTTTGATCAAAAGATGCAGCCATATCTCTTCAGTTTGGATCGTAACTCTTCGCAAATTGAAGTGTCTTTACAAAAAAATAGCTGTTAGAATCGTTCAGTCGACTGAGCAAAATCGACCAGTCGACTGAGTATTCAAAGACTATGTAAAACAGAGTATATCTGTGCAACTGAACAGGTTCAGTCAACTGGTCATTTTTGGTCAGTCGACTGACCTGGTTGTCAGTGCACAGTTTACACTATCTTTAAAGAAATTGAATCTTAAAACAACTTTGATCTTGTGTAAACTACTTGAGGATATATTTTAACAATTTCAACCTATATCTAATGAATAAAACTTTAATAAATAAACATACTATACTTAGATTTGAAGTCTTGTCTCCTTTGTAGTTTAATAGCATATCTCATTCTCTTTTTGTCGCTTGATCGTATAGTCTCATAACTTGATTGTTTAAGCTTTTTGTCATGAATCAAAACTCATGATTCAACGATCCTTGGCCCTGATGATCTGGCACAAGGAACCGACGTATATTTACAACTGTTGATTGAAGAGTTGAAAACACTGTGGTATGAAGGTGTTGAAACTTACGACATTTAAAAAAAATTGTATGTTTTCTTCTCTATTGTGGACTATAAGCGATTTTCCTGCGTATGCAATGCTATTGGGTTGGAGTACGGCTGGTCATCTAGCTTGCCCTTATTGCATGGAAGAAACACGAGCATTTTCTTTACCGCATGGGAAGAAAATTTCGTGGTTTGACTGTCATCGGTGTTTTCTCCATATTAATCATCCTTTTAGAAAAGATAAAAAAACTTTACAAGTAATAGAGTTGAGACCTTGCGACCACAAATGATTTAGTCAAGCGAAGATATTTATGAGCTTGTAAAGATTATCCAAAGATACATGAAACCGGCAAACAAATTGAAATTCAAGGTAAATCGACAATTCATAATTGGTGCAAACAAAGTATATTTTAGGAGTTGCTTTGTTGAAAAAATCTCCTAATTCTTCATAATATCGACATGATGCATAACGAGAAAAACGTGTTCGATAATGTATTTAACACAGTTCTGAATGTTAAAGGAAAGACTAAAGATGATTTGAAATCAAGATGTGATATAAAAGCAATATGCAATCATCCTGAACTTCATATAAAGCCAAAGTACTGTTAAAGTGGGTGGAAGGATTATGATTTCCTGATGGGATTTCCTATAATCTTCGTAGATGTGTCGACTATAAGAACGGTAAACCGAGTGGGATGAAAAGTCATGATTGTTATATAATGATGGAACATTTGTTACCCGTCACTTTCAAAGAACTGTTGCCTACAAAAGTTTGGACGGTTGTAACAGAACTTAGTTTGTTTTATAAGGAGCTTTGTTCAACTACCTTAAAAGTTGATCATCTACGTAAACTTGAGGAAGAAATTCCTATACTTCTCTACAAATTGTAGAAAATATTTCCTCCTAGTTTCTTTAATGTAATGGAGCATTTATCTGTTCATCTTTCGTTTGAAGCACATCTTCAAGGTCTTGTGCAATATGGATGGATGTATCCATTTGAAAGGTATTAATATTGAGTTGTTAAATTTTAGTTTTACCAAATGTAATAAAATTTAATTATAATTATTCTTAGCAGGTACTTAAATCATCTAAAGAAAAAGGTGAGACAAAAAGCATGAGTTGAAGGTTCGATATGAAAATCATATATCGAAGAAGAAGCTTCGTTCTTTTTCTCTCATTATTTCAGTGACCATGTGAACTTATCTTTTGAAAGTGCTACGCGAAATGATAAGGGCATTGAACAAGATTCTTCTGAATCAATGCTATCTATTTTTAAACAGCAGGGACGCCCTGCTGCAAAATGTGTGGAAGTATGGTTAGGCGACAGAGATTACCATGTAACCCACACATATATTCTTCTTAACTGTGCAGAAGTTGCGCCATTTGTTAGGTACTAATGAATAACACATCTAAAATTATTTACTTGAATAATACATGTGTGTATTAATTATATTGCAATATATTATCTGTATATGCAGTATTTATGAATCACAACATCCAACCGGGGATATAAACAAAAAAATTGCTACTTGGTTTTCGAACCACGTATATGATCCGGTAAATTGTGTGGTCGATGAAGTGTTGGAACATCTTGCGATGGGACCAAAAAAAAGTTAAGACATATCCAATATTCTTTGTCAATGGATACAAATTCAACACCAAAGAATATGGGGTTGAAAAATTAACTAACAATACCGGTGTATACGTTAAAGGTAGTGATGATCCAAATGATCACATAAATGATTTTTACGACGTGTAAACTCAGGTTTTGTAACTAACATATTTCACCAGAACTGCGGAAGAAGTTTATTTGTTTAGATGCAACTAGTTCGGTAATGTTTCAGGTTCTGGAATCAACATGTACCAAAAATATAATATTATTGAAATAAAGCATACATCACGTTATCATAAGTACAATCTGTTTATACTAGCAAAACAGGCCCTATAAGTTTATTATGCTCCTCATCCATCTATAAAAAGAGATAAAGTGGATTGGTCAGCGGTTTTTAAAACGAAGGCAAGATTTACGTTTGATGGAAAGAATATTCCGGACGAACAAGCGTACCAAGCGGATATCGAGGAAAATGGCGAATTTGCAATAACAGATGATAAAATCGATTTAGGGTCTCTAAATGGTGAATCAAATGTATTAGTAGAAGCATTTGATACCACAGAGGAAAACAATATATAGTACAAGACAGAGTCTGAATCATAAAACAACGAGGACTAATTTAATAGTATACATGCTGAAAAAGGTAATTTATAGGAGTATTGATGTTACACTTTTTCGTATGTTACATGCGATTATTGATGTTAAATCTTGATATGTTTACTCATAATTGAATGATATATTCTGCCATAATAAAATAATATGTATGTGACAGGTATTACAAATATCCTTCTTTAGCCAGCGGAGTTCTTCACAGTCTGGTTCCCCCTCTGGGTCACAGAGTGGGACAGGTCGCAGCGGTGGTGATGGCAGCGGCTGTTCGCAGGAGGCGCCGCGTACGGTAGTTAGATTGCTACCGAAAACTGATGGCTCATAAGTATTAAATTTACTTCAGCATTGTAAATATTTTATATGATATATTAGTCATGATTTGTGTGTATCATATTTAATGTAGGGGTTTTGAGCTTGAGCCTTCTAACATTGTGCTCAGTATATCAAAGCAGGCATACATGAGCCATATTACTACATGCTGGCCGAAGTGGAGTAAGATCCCGGACCATGTACGGGAGAGCATATGGCAGGACTTCCAGGTAAGTGTAAAATTATATACCATTATATATAACCACTTTACAGTTTGCTGACTAAGTATAAATTTATAACTTATATTTTTTCAACATATATACAAGGGGCAGTAGACTTATAAGAGGAGGACGTATCTCTTTACCAACGCCTTGGAACTCAAAAGTGGCAAAGAATTATAGGGATACAATGTCTGCCATAAGAAAATTTGGGAAGAAGCCACAATGGACGGGCGCCAGCGTCTGGGATGCATGGGTCGCATGGTCGGGTAGCGACAAATTCAAAGTAAGTCTATCAGATATCACCTTAATTTATTCAGTACAGAATACATAATTTATACCTGTAAAATATAATCTTAATTTTTAATTTGCAGGCAGAGTCAGACAGGAACTCTGTGAACATGCAGAATAATCCAGTCACATACCGTGGTGGCTCAAAGTCATTCCAGCACCATCGCGAGGACCTGGTAAATTAATTAATTGCAATTATGAACAATTATTACAATTTAGCATAAATTTGAATGAACAACAATAATATACACAAATTATTATAGAAAAGAGCGCGTGTGGGTCCCGTCTCGTATATGGACGTGTTTGAGCATACCCATGCCATTAGGTAGACAAACGACGAGGGATCAGTGTCGTATGCCTGGCATGAGGATGATAGAGCATACGCCGCACATGTAAGTATATTTTAAGCTATAAGTTATTAATAATGATAATTTTAATTAATTAGTTATAAAATATTATAATAATGTCATGTAATATTTAGTTGCGTTGTAGGAAAAATTTATGCAGGCACGTGCGTAAATGCTTGAGCATTCCGGACAGGAGCAGTTGACCACTGACGAGGAGGACGCGATCTTTGACTCTGTTATGGACCTGACCCAGAGAAACAGGCGCCAGGGCTACGGGAATCAATCGGTAATTTATTGTAAAATTTTCTTAACTTTTCTAAAAGTTATTTAATAACTTAAACATATTTCGACTTGTTTTGTAAGCTCGGACATCACAAACGTCTTACCGAAGGGCTTAGGACAACGCGAAGATAAATGAGCTTCTATAGCAGATTGCAAAGCTGCAGGAGTAGGATGCCTCCGAGCAGTGCAAATGGAGCAACTCAACCAGCGTTTGGCAAAGTATGCGGAGTGTCATGGAGCATTCCCTTCGTCTAGTGGTTCCGGAGCCGATGATGAGTCTTGAGGTACGATTTGCAGATTTTTTTTCAAACTGGTGTATATAAACATTGAGTGATGGTGAGGTTAATTTATGGATATGTGGTGTTTGACATTGATTTGTGTGGTTGATTTGGTGGTTGATTTGTGGAGTTGATATGTGGAGTTTGATGTTGGATGTATATATTGTACGTTGATGTTGGATGTAAATATTGGAGTTGGATGGGTGAGACTGATGATCGAAGGTTTGTTTTGTATTGATTGAATATGTTTATGTTTGATATGATGATGTTTGAGTTTTATATTGATATTGATATTGATTTCAGCTTATATATCTGACTTATATATTGATTTTGATGAGTTGTGTTATATATTGGTATGGAAGTGATGTTGTGCTGCAGAAAAAAAAAATTACCCAGATTTCCGACGGCTCCCGGCGGTTTAGTGGCCAATATTTGCGACGGCAAGCGACAATAGTGACGCTACCTGGGTGAAATTCGCGACGGCGGGCAACGGCTTAATGGAAAATTTCCATGCCACGTGGTCGTCTTTACCATCGGAAAAGCCGTCAGAAGAGTCGTCGCTAGCCATCACAATACCTTCGTCGAAGCCGTCGGAAGTGGATGAAATGCGCGGTCTGTATTCCGACGGCATTTCCACGGCTCGCGACAGCCGCCGATGGTTATGAGCCGTCAGAAATTACCCTTGTTCTTGTAGTGGAGCTTCTACAACCTTACGGTCCTTCCATCTTCGCCTTTCTTACTCAGTTTTATAGCGACGGGAAGGGGTAGTGTTTAGAGTATGAGCTCGATAAGAATTGGCAAGGCGAGAGAGCTTCTTGTAGTAACCACGGTCCATGGAACCTGAAAAATAAAATAAAACAGAATAAGTGTTGGAATTTCGGAGCAAGATTCGGTTCAAGAATGAGTGTCCCTGATCCCAGTGAACTATATGCTGCTAACGACCTCCTAAGTGCTCTACAGACTATGTTGGCAAGAAACTAAAGTCGGGGTATCGCCATCTTCGCTTACGAGTCCCCCAAGAAAAAAAACAAAGTCGGAGCCAGCTTCGTTCAAAATGTCACTGACTATGAAGCTAACCTCCCCAAAATCGCTTAAGTTAACAAAAATATTTCAAAATGAAAGGCCTTGAGGCGTAGTTCCAACAGGAGGAATTATTGTTTGCTCCTCAACTCCTTTAGGAATATCAAAAAATATGTACTCTGGAGGAGGTGAGCTAGGATTCATAGGGCTTTCATTGGGCGTCTCTCCAAATGACTCGCCCTCTCCAGTAGCTCGATAATCACTATCGTTATCATCCATATCTTGATCATCCTCTTCCTCCTCCTCAATTAGCAGTTTCTTGTCTTCTCTTCTTCTGATACCCTCATATTCTTCTAAGATCAGAGACATCCTGACATCTTCATCTATGTCGCTTGGAATGTCAGTGTTGGCAGGCTCTTCAAGCTCCCCCACAATGAGCATTTCTGAATGTACTGAACCGGAGGAACTGCAGCATCCCTAGGAAGACCATTGTCGGAGCTGCAAGTGGGAGCAGAAGATCGTGTGGAGCACGCACGAGCTTTGGAACCACTCGGTATAGGGGAGTCGAAAATAGCAAATCTGTCGGGACTTGGTAAACCACATCATTGTAGATTGTTATTTATCAAAAGAAAAGTGATGGTACGATGATGTGGCTTAATCTTTCGCAAAACCTTTAAGCGTATCCTTGTACCCTTCACGATCTTCGCAAATGGGGATACCTATGGAAGATAATGCGTTAAGTTAGAAACCTCATATTAGAAGAATCTCAACCTAAAGGAACAGAGAGAAAAAACATATATCTTGATAGCCATGAGTGGTTGAAACCAAGCGGATAGCGCATATAGAAATTCTCATTCTTGAAGTACGTGCACTGGCAACAAGCTTCAATTATCATATACGATAGAGATCCCCATACTTTTTTGAAATGGAGTAGATATGTTAGATCACGAAAGTCTAGTGCCTAATTAAATTGATTCATGAATAAAATATATAGGAAGTCGGGAGAGCTATCCAATCGGGTGTACTTGGGTTGGCACTAGCCCAAGCTCCTGGAGCACCATCGTGAGAAAAGGATTGAATGGCAGGACGACACAACTTATGCACATATAACGATTGCACGCAATATATCCTTTCAAGGGGTTGTGTGGAAACTCACCCCACCTGGGAAGAAGAACGTCTTCTTTGGGAATCCTATGCCGAAGACAGAAATTGTGAAGCATCCTAGCCGTTAGGATCGTCGACACTTGCTCTAGTGGATCATTCAATATTTTTAAACCTATGGGCATATTCAAGGAGGCGGCTGATTCACCAATGGAACAACTGGAACTAACGAACCTTGCAATTCAGAGGTAGTCGGTTTTCCCGGCCTAACAGGGATCGTAGGCGAAGCCTGAGCCATAGAATACCTAGCTTCAGGAGGAGTTGATGTGCCCTCACCAAACTTGAGTCGAGGTGATCGATGAGTCATTCTTTAAATTTGGCATTCAACACGGTCAAGTATGTTTTATCTTGAATAATGAGCCCGTATGACCAACGCCTGGAATCCAAAGGAAGTCGACGTGTGTTGACTAGTTGAATTCTAAGCATTGACCGGGGCAAGTGGAAATTGTTAATCTATGCAATGTGAGCTCGGTGTCCCGAACACCACGAATGGACCATCTAGTGTAGATAGCTTGCTCGTGCTAGAAAAATGAGCCAAATCGTACTTTGAGCTTATATCTTGGAACTTACCTGTTATCGATGAGTAATCGATAATGGAGCCGTTATCCGAGCGACGCATAAGCTTTTCTTTTAAGGAACATCGAAAGTACATAAAAAAGGAAAAGAAGTGCGATGGAATCATCCGGTATGACCATTCTCGAAAATTAACCATTATGATAGAATTTAAACGATGATGAGAATTTAGCGGCATTTTCTCAAGAGATGGCTGGAACCAAAGAGATGGATTCATCTCTAGAATGGCTTACACATGACCAAGGCAAAACCCAAGAGGGCGAGCACAACACAAATCCAACCATCTCCTTCCAATTACAAACAGCCACATCCTCACCATCGCTATTGCCATCACAAAGTCCATTACCAATCGCCAACATTCGACGAATTAGAATTTTGGTCGGTGGAGAATGCTCAAGCTTAAGACGAATTGGCTAGAACCAAGGGCGGCGGTAGGTCAAGCAGCGACGGTGAGTGGAGATGAGCTGGGAGGCGTTAGTAGGAGATGTTGCACTTGGACTTGGTCGAGCGCAAAGATGAACGGGGGCGGCATGTGTGGAAGCTAGAAGAACTCGATTGTAAGAGGACTCGGTATTAAAGGACTCGGGGAGAAAAGGATTCGGTGCAAACAAGTCGAAGTGAAATAAAGTCCCCAAATATATAAGGAAAGGACTCAGTGCCGAGAGCAACCTCTCGGTACCAAGAGATTTTTGCTCCCCTAAATCATGCAGAATGCAAGATAAAAGCAGAGTATACTCGTTTAGAGTGTGAAGCGATCTCCGGAGCGTAGATCCAATCCTTAACGTGAGGAATGGAATTCCAGCCATACAAAGTAGTTGAAAGAATGTTAACTAAACGGGAGCAACATTCTGAAGCAATGTCTGGACTATTGACTTGAGTTCAAAAGATAGCATTCATGGCTCTGTCTCGATCCAGAGCACGCTTTGTGTGACGCCCCACCTCTATACTCACACTAGCCAAGGACACTATGGGCTGATGCCGTCAACTAGCACGAAGAATAAGGCTGTTGAGGAGCGACCATCTGTGTAATTGTTTTGTGCAAGTACCGATATGTCAGATAATATAACTTACATTTCATTTCAAGAGGAAATATGACATATCAAATACAAACTCAAAGCTACCACACAGTGGCTATGTGGACTTCGGAAACAAATATAGAAATAAACATAACACAAATTAGTCACAGATATTCATATCACAAAGGCGGAAACAGATATGAATATAACACATAGAAGTGTACATCAAAGTAGTGGTCATACAAGATCCACTACATCACAAAAGAATAGATACAAGTGCTAGACAAAAGAATAATTATACATCAAGCAGTCTCTATCTCAAATGTATACTAACAAAAACTACTATGCTAAAGTAGTTAGCCAAAAGTTAGGTGACGGACCCTGATAAGAAGTCAAGCAGAAGCACCTGAAATACCTCGGTCTGACCCGAGTATTATTTAAGAATAAAATAATAAACGGATCAGTCTAACTATAAATATCAGATAAAATGAGATAGGATAAGAGATATCACAAAAATGTATGATAACAATAATGCCATACTATGACAAGTAAACATCAGACAACCACAAAAATCATACAATATCTTAAATATTCTCAAACACAAAAAAGAATGTCATATTCTTTAAATTATTCACCAAAACACAAATATTGATAGAGCTTATCAATGCAAACCACAAAAATTGGTGAAACACAAATTCTAAAAATCAACAACCAGAAATCTAGAAAACACAAAAGGGGGGAAAGGCCTATCACAAACGGGAGCATGAAAACTCACCAACACGTGCATCACAAACGGAACGCTATTCCATGGTCGCTAACCATCAATTTTGAGCCGAAGCTCCACAAACGGCCCGAAGACCATAGGTCGCTACCCCACTAATTTTGAGTTGAAACTCCACAAACGGGGTTTAACCCCCACACAAACAAAGAGACGTCGCACATCGCTAGTCTAAATCACAAAATGATCATCGTCGATCAATAAAAAGTGTGAATCACACTAAGCTAGTAAATATAAGAGTTTATCTTCATGTCCTATAACCACTAGCTTAACTTAAATATTTACGAACAAATTGTAGATTTCCACTCGAAAATTGTCATAAGATTTCAATCGAACAAGTCTAAGAATTAACCGATAAAGTAAATGCAAGCATTTCATCCTACTTGTTTTGCTAAGCTGTTTAATTAGATTTCTCATACGAATGAGGTAAAGGTTTGTATATACTAATAGATTGGAAAACGGTTTTAAAAACGAGCTTTGTATTTAAAAGTAGTGTTGAAATCGTATTTGTGAAAGAGTTTGAGTATTTACTACTAGTATAGAAACCTTTGAATTTTAAAGTGACAAACCACATAAATGATTGTAGAAACAATCAATCACCAAAAATTCACGTACGAAAATGTGAATTAAATCCATAAAAATCGATATCAAATCCATTAAATGGATATTCCCAAAAATCCAAAGAAAGAAGTCATCAAAGTCGATAATAAGTTATAACAACTAACCGGATCGACAAAAATCGATTAAAATTGGAAATCCAATCAAAACAGCCCAAATTAGGCAAAATGAATAGTTCCAGACGTTTGGTTTAGAATCCAAACGTCTGGATTTGTTCTCTGGAAATAATCCAGAAACCTACCAGACGTTTGAACCTTAATCCAGACGTCTGGAAACCAACCAGACGTCTAGTCCGAGTGTCTGTCTTTTTTTTCTTTTCTATCTATAACCAGACGTCTGGACTTGATCCCCAAATGTTTGGTCACCTGGCTTGGGCAACAGTTTGCCCAGGCCAAGATGGCCAAAACGTTTCGAAAGCGATCGGACGAGCAACGACGACTAGGGATTTATGCCAAGCAACAACCCAGCCTTATAGGCTCTTCGATACACCCCAAATATCATGTCCAAACATCCATAGTAAGATCTTCATAAAATTGGACCAAAACACCAAAATTTGGAAAATTCACCAAATCAATTCAAATCAAAAGCAAATGAACACGAATAATTGTTAGGAGTTCATACCCAACAACAATGAAAGTTATAGACGTAGATGTGAGTTAAAGAACTCCCTTTAACTCAAAAACTCAAGTGAGAAGCTCTAAAACAAGCTAAGATCAATTCCTCTTCAACAACAACTCAAGAAGCTTCAATCTAAGTTCATAAGAAGAATATTTCCTAAGTTAGGGTTTAGGAATTTCTGAAATTTGAAGAGAGATTGAGATGGAGAAGATGAAGAGGATGCTTACCTAAGCTTCTCCTTGATTTCTAGCTTGAAGTTGATCTTTCCTAAGAGAATTATGGCTTAGGAATTTCTAATTTATTTTCTCTTCCCCCATTTTTACTTTAGCTTGAAAGTATTAGGAAATGAGAATGAATGAAGAGGAGAGGGGGTGGAGTTAGGGTATTATGTTGGGTTAATGGGCTGAAACCCAAACCCAAAGCCCAATAGAAAAAAAAACCAAAATTCTACTCAACTCCAAACATATCGATGTTTATACCCAAAAAGGTCGCAAACGCCATTTTGGACTTAATGGAAGTGGTCTCGAGTCCTAATTTGACTTTTACGAAAAGTAGCATTTCGGACCTTAATCCGGCTAACGATGCTATATTTAAATAAAACATTTAAATATACAACCGTAAATATGCGGGTTGTTACACTTTGTTTCAACGAAAGTATACTCCAGGGGAAACTGTTCATAAGGTTTTTAACTAAGCAGAATTCAATCCTAAGAACTCGAACAAGACAAAGACGAAACGACTTGAGAACTTGGAAACATGATCGGAAGAGCAGAATATTGGAAAGCAAGAAGTTGCATGTGGATTTTTAGCTAAGGAAACCACTCGATACCATGTGCTTTCTCTCGGTATTGAGTGGTCCATTCAAACAAATTTAGCCACTTATGCTTCATTTACCTCATTCACATCTTCAACCACTCGAGGTCAAGTGCTTCTCTCAAAGAATAGTTGAGCGATTCACAAGATTGACAAGAAGAAAGCCAAGAAATCAGGACAGTTCAAGTATTATCGAGAAAATGAATGGAACCAACTCAAATTTAATAGAACAGAGCTCAAAACGCATCAAGAAGGAGATAGCGGAGCAATGCAAATAAGATGGTTTACACTTAAGTAAACCACTCAGTACCAAGTGGTTTTAACGGCACATGGGTCCACGTGCTCATTTGTGTGTCTCTGGGCTCTCTCTTGGGCTTCGACTTAAGCAGGCTTTTGGCTCCATGCTATTGTTTCTCTATAAATATAAACCCTACCGCAACTAAAGAATGGGTTGGACTTTGATATGAACTTTGCTTCTTTTCTTCATCTCCCACCTCCCTCACGATAGTCACCGCAGCTACTCTTGGCATTTCTAGGTCATAGAACCTGTCAAACCCTAGTACTTAGGACTTGTAATCTCGAACTCTCTGTAATTAACAATCAATAAAACTATAAAGTGGAGGTAGGCCAGAGATGGCTGAACCACTATAAAAATCCCATGTCCCCATTTCTATTTTTTTATTTCAATACTATCAGCTAGTTCTAGGTCTTATAGGTTCCCTACAACTCGGTCTTGGGTATTGATCCATTTTTGGCATCAACATATATTATCTTAATATTTAATTTATTACAAAATACATATATTAATTCTTTTGTGTGATCTTTAAATAGCTTATGTATTTAAAAAATTAAATATCATTTTCGATGGTAAAGATATTTTATAAAATATAAATATATTTACTTTAAATAATTAAATATATTTATTTTAAATAATTAAATATATTTAATTAATTTTTATAGATCCAGATTTGAATTTAAATTATTCTACCAAATTAAAATTAGATATTTTAGATATTAAATTCGAATTTAAATGAGACGCCCACCTTTTTAGACAGTTTAAATCGACAATAAACTACACATGTCAACTCAAACCATTCAAAAAGGTAGATTATCAATGGGGTTTAACAAGAAAATAGAAGGAAAGAATGAAACAAACACAGAATCTCACAGTGGAATGACAAAATATAATAATCAAATAAACAGTTCATGAAGCTGTTTTACAAAAAACATTTAATTTCACTTTTACAATACAATCAAAGTTATACATACAGCAAGTATAATAGGATAATGCAGCGGAACAACATGATGCAGTGGAATAAATGTAATAAATAGTATACCAATCTCTGTCTTCATCCTCCAAAAATAAAATGGTCTTCAATACGCTAGAAATCTCAGACTGACCCGAGCGTTATGAAAAGACAAAACACTCAAGTCGGAACTAAAATATTCTCATGTAAGTCAAATCAATATCATGTGGGAAAATGAGTGTAATGGCGTCAGAGATGTTATGGAATTTTCATCTCCTATCCTGTGTATACGTGAGTACAATAACTTAAGAGATGTTATGGGATTTTTCCATCTCTTAAGGATCCATCAAACTATCTATATGTAGTAGTATACGCTATATATGTAGTGTCTATCAGTAAAGTATAATATTGAAAATAGCGTTAAGGCGTTACCCATATCCCCTTTAATTTTTATAGGCATCATAGTCTATATAGTACTGTAAACTCCACCGTAAACTGGTGGGCTATCAGGGAGCACTCCATTGGTACGACACAAACCAAAATCGTAGTGGGCTCGATAAGGCATATGACAAGGCACGTGAGTCAATGCCCAGGGTAGGATTCTACCATTTTGCATGCCCGGACTGGTGGTAACGCATAGCAACTACTACCGCCCACCTCTAAACACACTCCCATAATCAAATCGAGGGTGACCACCAATCAATCACAAAGTAACGGTTATGGTATCGAAGAAGCGTGTCTGATAGGAGGAGCGACCTCACTTGACCCGGGATAGCACCTGTTTTAGTCATATCAAGCTGACCCAAAGGTCAGGGTTGCGTTCTTACCTCATACCAGTAGCGTTAGCCAAACCATCCTACTTCATTTTGGATTCTCCACATGTGCATAGTTGTCAAAGTGGTTTCGGAATTGGAAGAGAGTATGACAATATCTGACACGGGTCTCTTTAATAACCAAACGCTTATTTCACAACGTGGTCATTTATAAAACATTTTTAATAATAAATCCAGAAAACAGTTTATACCTTCATATCAAGATATCCATATACTTGTTCCAAAAGTATAAATATATTCATAAATACCGAGGAAGATTTTTTTTCAATCAATTTCTAAAATAATTTATAAATCTCTCTTAAACCATTTATAAACTATTTATATACTTTAGAACCAAGCTATTTATAAATTCCAAAATAGTTTATAACTCTTCCCTTTTTCATAAACTTCTACGCAAATTCCTTTAAAACGCTTCCAAATCCCTTTGTACAAGTTCTTTTATAAAACCCTTTATAAAATCCTTTAAAACCCATATAAACTCCTTTATAAAACCATTATAAAAATCCTTTATAAAAAAAATCTTTTATAAAATCCCTTACAAAACTTTTATAAATTCCTTACAAAACCTTTTACAAAATTCTAAAATCTTTTACAAATTTTTTTTATCTATTAAATTTATTATAAAAGTCTATATTTATTATCTTAAATTAATTTTTTTTAAATAAATATTTTAAACAATATTGAATATTTTATTAAATTAAATTTTTAAAGTGTTTTTATTATATTACATTATTTAAATTATATATTTTAAAACTAAATAAATTATAAGTTAAAAATCTTAAAATTTAGATTTTTAAAACTTACATTAACTAAAATATAAATTTTAAATAAAGTCTTTAAATTAAATTTTAAAGTCAAATTTATTAAATCAAAACATGCTTTACAATTTAGAAAATAATTTAAAACTGACCAATGGTGTCCGTATATAATTTTCTATCCTATGGCCAAGTGATCAGTTAACTTTAATTTTAATTTTAATTTCAAGGATGGATATATATCATTTCAATCCAAATCAGGTGTCATAAGTATATATCATTTCAACCTATTTCATAATTTATTTAATTTTAGATTTATTTGATGCATGTAACATCTAGGGTGAATAACAGGAATAAATCAGCATAAAACATCTAGGGTGAATAACAGGAATAGATTAGCATAAACAAACATCCAAACATCTAACATATCAATCATAGGGCATCCATCACAATCAACATCTAAACAGTCACATATCATAACAGATTACTAGTTATAAATTCTCGGGTGTTTAACTGGCAAATTAAATTCCAATTTCCATTTAAATGTCCATTTCAATTTCAATTTAACTGTCAAATTAAATTACACTATAAATGCAATTCAATATAAATGTCAATTTTAAACCATCAAACAACAATCAATAAATTTAAATCACTTCATGATTTCCATTTAACGAACATCAAAATATTTTAGTATTTCGTGAGTGGTTTGAACACTTACCTTTGATTTTTAGTCGAATTAAAATCCAAAACAATGCCCAAATTTAAACAGTTTCAGAATTCAATGAAACAAGTGCCATGTTGTTTGGAATTTCGATACGATCCCAACAGAAAAAACCGCGTCCAAATCCGAGTTCGTATGTAAAAGTTATTAAGGTTAGAAGTTTGAAATTTTAAATAAAATAAACTAAATGGCAAAAGTCGTAATTACCCTCCTCCAGACCCTAAGGAACGCGACCTCGAACCCTCTCATGCACAGCCGCCTTGATCAATCTCTACCGCACGCCTATCCACACACTTGACCACCGATCAGACGATGCCGCTACCTCCACCACCTCAGGCCAACCCCACCATGGCTGCGAGACCCCTCCAGGCGTCGCCTGAGACGCTCGCCGCCGCCTCTAACGGCCAAAATCTGGCAATTTCGGACCCTCTGACATGAACCCACCGCATGGATGAACTCGCCTCAGCCTCCTCTACTGGCGCGAGCCTCCCGATCGTCGATTGGTCGACGATCCACCGTTGAATCCCAAGCCCTAATACGAACGGCCAAAACTTCTTCAACGATTTCTGGTCACAGCACACACCAAATCGAAAAACGAATCTCAAATCTGGATTACGTTCGTCGAGAGCTTTCCGACAGTATATAATTCGATAGGGTTTGAGAAGTTTGAATTTTGGAGTTGAATTTGGAATTGGGAATTTAGGGTTTTGATACGTCTGACATTGAGAAAGAAGGAAGGAGCAGATGAAAATACAAGTACATACAGAAATTGACTGCTAGGGTTAGAGGAAAAATCTATTTATATAGACAAAGTTGGATAAGAATGGATGGACATATCGATTTGGGTCGAAACAATAACAACGACCTGAAAAGCCTGTTTCGTTCCCGAAAGGAAAATGGGTCATCCAATATACTAAAATATAGGTTTTTAATATTTTTAAACTTAATGAAACTAGTTTCAAACCCCAATTCCATTGTATATAGAAGTTAGCTTTTAAAATTGAATAATATTCATTCAAATTCCATTAATTTATTTCTACGCGTTTCGAGCTCGCATGATCAAATGATAAGCCTGATCGCTACGAAACTTGAAATTCTATAATAACTCACTATTACGAATCCGATGAAACTGGTTTCGTCGAAATCCAAGACAGTGGCCAAAATGGCTATTTTCACTCGTTGATTAAAACAAGTAATTTCTAGAAATTAATTTAGTCACTTTAAATTCAATTTTTAAGTTTAATAGTCTTCATTGTTGTTTAAATAAAATTTAAATCAACTTCCGACATCATTTCCATTCATATTAAATCCAGAATTCAATTATTTAAATAATTGCAATATTAAATTTAAACAATTTTTATTATTCAACCAATTACATAAATAACCATTAATTTCAAATGAATTTTAGTTATCAACAAATATTCCATTTCTATCTAAATAATCCATTATTTATTATTCAATTCCCATTATTGATAACAAACACATTCAATACATAGAATTCATTTCAATATTTGATATCGCCAAAATCTTCGGAATTTCTTATTTCAAAAATTTATTATATCCAATAAACTACAATAATAAATCATTAAATTTTTATTTCTAACCATTTTTATCCAATAATCACATTAAATTTAATAATTTAAAATAGTTAAAAATACGGGTCGTTACACTCTTCCCCACCCAATTTATTCAAAATAATCCTTATAAACATTAAAATCTTATTTACAAAACTTTTACTACGCTTATATTATGCCACTCCGATATCGATTCACGGAATTTACAACTTACTTATAAAAACAAGTTATAAAGATTTTTAAAACCTCAAAAAATTTCTAACACCCAGATTTACGGAAAATTTCGGTAGAGTCTCCTTTGCGCGGCTCGATCGGAAAATTTTTACAATATAATATATAACCCAAATACATATCAAATATACATCTCATCTCAATAATGAGGCATCCCGAAGGAAAAAATATAAAAGTGCGGTATGTAATCTAAGATGTGTACCTTATTATTATTAATACAAGCGAGTTCGCTCGTACTAAACAAGAAAAAGCAAAATATAATCCGCGTATACATCCAAACGGTCTTCGTTTGTACCTATCTCAACTCAAATTAGAATATTAGTTATTTATAAAGGATTTAGCAACATATATGAGTCTAATGGAATCATATAACATGAATGTTGAATCCCAATCATAGAAACAAGCACAAATACACCACATACAACAATCATATGCAATCAAACAGTTATAACAATGATTTGTAACAAAAGAAACCAATCAACAATTATTAATATTCATCTAATTAATCCAAATTATCAAAATTTACATTTCGAATGCCAATATTAAATTTACACACTTCATTCTTATTACACCCAATTTTTATTAACATTTAATCGGTTTACTTCAAATTTATTCACATCCATTCCATTCACATTCAATTTATTCAATTCAATTTGTTAAATTCCAATTGTTTCACTTTTTGTTTAACATATTTCATATAAATTCATTTATGAACCATTTATAAAATTATTCTATTTAACCTTGTTTAAGTTAAATTTTATTTCACTATCACTTAGTACATTCTCTTTAATACTAGTATCATTTATAAACCATTTCATAAAACCATTTATAATTATTATAAACATTTTATAAAATGCTACTCATTTTTATTATTATTTCATAGCTTAAGTTCATATTAATCCATTGGTTTATTTCATTAGTTTATTTCATTCATTCAAGTTCATATTAATAATTTTACTTAAGTAAATTTTATTTTATAACTCAATTCATATTAAAATTTTCTTTTCATCACAATCAATTCATTCAACTTCTCTTAAGTTAACTTCAATTTATAATTTATTCAATTAACTTATTTCATATTCAATTAGTTACCATTCAATTTTATTGAAACTCATTTTGTTTGCATTTAATTTATTTACATTCAATTCAAATTCAATTCAATTACTTATATTAATTTAACTTACACTCATTTATTTTTATTCAATTTCTTTCACAATTCAAATTGCATTTCATTTTATAATTCAAGTACGTATTCATATTATTAATTCATTTTATAGCTTAAGTGGAATTAATTCACTTACTAATTTATCTAGTTCCATTCAAATCCAATTCAATTCATTTAATCTTTATTAAGTTAAATTTATTTCATTTAATCCATTACTCAGTTTATTTAACTCTATTTTAAATTTTCTTCTTCTTCTTCTTATAATTCAAATTGAACGAATTTAAATTGGTTTTACCTTAATATTTCTCAAATCTATAAGTTATATATTCACTTAAAATTAATTTCGTTATTTTATTCAATTCATTTTAAATACCATTCACTTTTATTTAAGCTTTCTTTAGTTAAACCTCATTTTATTTTCTTCATTTTACTAACTCAATTTATTTAACATTTTTTGTGTTAATTATTTTATTTCATACCTCAAATTCAAATTTTCTTTTATTTGCTAAACAAAAATATTCAACAGTTTTAAAATTTAAAATTTTACTTTCCTGTTCAAATATATAAGTTATAATTTATTATTATCTATGCTATTTTCAATTATAAGTTCAAAACTATTTTCATATATTTATCAAAATCATATTTAGAATATTTTCTCACAATCAAAACTTGTTTTAATCGAAAATAAATTACTTTTGGTAGCAATTCTCACTTAGAAACTTGAAAATGAATACTGACGATGCTGCAGTCATCCTCAGAATTATTTCCTAGCGACTAAAGCGAGTTCAATGCTTTTATTTCTTTCAAAAAAAATCTTTTCGAAATATATTTCTCGTCAAAACACTTTCAAATAATATTATTATTAAATTTGAAGGCTTTGAAAATAATTTTGAAAACAACATGTTAGTGATTATTTTTAGATATATATATATATATATATATATATATAAAAGGTTGTATTAGAGAGAAACGAGGAAAACCTTTTCACCCATTCTCACTTGATCTCAACCCATTATCTCCAAGCCAATTCCCTATGTTTTAGCCACACCTAGACCTTCCCAAAACTGAAATTTTGCAGCCATAATGATGGGCCTTAAACTCATCTAAGCCCAAGCCAAAATACTATGCAGCTAAATCTAATTTAATCGCTTATCGATATTGTATATCGATCGATATATTTATAACTGTTATAAATATGTATAACATTATTTATTTCTCAAATCATATTCAAATTTTATAATTAATATTTCATAAATATTTATTAATTAAATTAATTTATAACAATTATAAACTAATTAAACCGTTCGGTCTTAAGGGAATTCATTATTTCGGCTGTGTAAACCTTGGGTGTAAATTTGGTCAGCGATTAACATCGAACTATTCTAATGTTAACGTTCACACGTCACTTAGCGGGTGCTGTGACATTATGGCCAAATTTATCGCTTACTCATTTTCGGTAAAAATCCAATTTTAGTTTAATAAACGTTACCAGGTTGTGACATTTGTTTACACCAATTCTCTTCGTCAAAACTATATCACTTTGGACTTATGGAATTTGGTAATGGTCAAAATTCCCACCTCATCCACATTCAACTTTATAGTCCAAATACAAAGTCCTTGGTTTAATAATAACAATTATTATTAATCGAAATGCTCTAGCGAGAGACTTTGACTTTGAGTTGACTTGAGTTGACTGTGATCCTAACCGCATATAACTGAGGAGACGAATCCTCTTTTGAATAGTGCTTCGCTTCCAATACTTCCACTCGACCCAACTATAGTCACTCGATAGACGCCATGCCATGATTTGGCTATAATTAAAGCAAAGCTTTCATATTGAAGATCCATAGTATTCTCAAGTTGAGAAAACTATGTAAATCAGTCACATCGATATTTTATGTTTGACCTTAGTTATATTAACCAACAGAAAACTATCAAGTGAGTCGTTCCATAGTTATCCAATAACAATTAGTATGTAACCCCTAGGTGCCCCCAACAGTCATGAGTAATACGCTGCCGAACATTTGGAGAGCATTACGTACTCCAGTCTCAATGGATACATCGATATCCAGTCTCGATGCATCTTGACTAGGAACATTTAAAATGGTATATTTGTTTAGTTGTGATAAATTGCTCACGGTTACAACACTTTGTAACTACTATCACAAAATATACCATTTATGGATTTTTCTATTAAATATACTTTTAATTAAGTTAATTAATTAATATAATCACATTATATCAAGTATATAATAGGAAGAAAATACCTTTTATTTCAAACAAGATTGGTCAACGAGTTAGATATATGTAACAAATTACATAATTGCCCTTAGGGCATACCCCTAACTCTATCAATCTCTCACTAGCACTTGGGGTCAATTATGGAATATAATTCCAACTTCTTCAATCAGTTTTCTCAAAATCAATTAGGTCAGTCCCTTAGTGAATGGGTATGCAATTATGTTTTAATTATCTACTTTGTAGGTTAACTCTCTCTGATACTGATAAACTGCCTTTATCATGTGGAACGATTTGAAGTATGTCTTTCGACTTCTAGTGAGCTTTAAGTTCTATCATGACCAATTTCATGACATTGTTATCTTATAACAATATTATGGGATTCTCAACATTTGGAATCACCTTTGGCTCTATTATAAATTTGTGCATTTATATTTATATACATTGGTTTATTGTAGCGTTATTCAAGTTAATGTTCTCAACATTTTGTTGAATCGACCACAATTACTTTTATTTTGAAACATTTTCAAATTAAAGATTTTAACTTGAATTTTATCATTGACATGTTATACTCAGTATCACTTATAAAAGTTTGTGTCCAAACGTTCCATCATAACGAATTCGTTGTTTCTATAAACAATTCTCTAGTATTTCATAAATACACAAGAACGCCTCAAATAACCAATTAGTGATATCAATTTGGATTTTATATTTGCTCCATGTATCAAATACATAAACAAAACACAATATTATACATAACATTATCTGTATGATAATTCCTATTGCTAATGCATAAGGAATCCAACTTACATGTTCTCTTTTTAATAAGGTTCTCTTGTATATCGTTTTGGGACAATCCCTATATCTTTAATACTCACCATAAAAGACATCATTTACAATCCAAAATTGAGTATTAAAACAACTAAAGTTGATTTTAATACAAGCATATTGTTAAAATCAACAACGTGTTGTTTACTTATAGTTTAGAAATATCAATGTACCTTTTAACGTTCTTTCTTATGAACACACTCTTCCTCTGCACTTTGATTGAAAATAAAACTATTTGATATTTCTATCAAAATATTTATTCAATCTTGATTCTTATAAAATGATACATTCGTATCATTTCTTGGATCATATCCAAAGAATCACAAATCCAATATCACTCCCACTGACTTTGAGGCATTTTTGGTTAATATGTGTAAACGGCTTACTCTAAATCATTATTTAGAATTTTCTGTTTCAATAAATAAGTACCGAACACTAAGTCTTATCGAACGATAATTTTGTGAGTAAATCTGAATTAACTTATGCATGTTGAATACTGAATCTGTTATGCTGATTTCAACAATTAAAATTTGCGATATTATTCTTGTCAACATTGCTCATTTAATTCCAACCACATTAGTCTTTCCAATAAAGATAGAATCTCGACCGATGGATCACATCTCTTTGGTTACGACCACCAAAATCATATTTTGATAGCGTACTTGGAATTCTTTTAGATTTTCGCATCATACCATATAAAGTCAACAATCTTAATGGTTTAATTGAACAGCCGAGGGTAATGTATATTTTCGACATTAATAAGAAACTCATAGTTTCTCTTTGATGTACGAGAAAACTTATTAGACATTCTAATGTTATGTGTTCATTTAGGTTAGTTAATTTCACTTCATCTCATATAATCAGTTCTATCTTTGGATCGGATCCAATTCCATTTAACTACCAAAAGTTTCTCAAAGAAATTCCTTCACAATGAAGTTGATATATCTTGAAACAACAATTGTTTCTTAGTGCAAATAGAATAGGGATTCATAAACGCTTTATGAACCTTTTTATTTATAAAATTGATTTTAGTTTACAAAAGTTATGTTAAAACATAAATATGTCATTTGATGACAGACCTTTCCAAAAATCCTTTTGGAGATTCATACAAGATCCCTCATGAACAATTATTACGTGCAATCTTTCGACTCGCACAACCTGCCAACTCCTTGGCCTAGGATATGTTGGGATTTCTAACAAACCCTTATCTTGTATGATTTTGTAAATTGTTGTTTAGATGAAATAATATCAACCTTGTGTACTACTCTTAAGTACATGACCTTATAGAAAGAAACTAACTCAACCTCACTCATAATTAATCATAAATTGTCCAACAATGTCTGATTACTCCTTATCGATGCATCATTATGTATCACATGGAGGAGTGACTTATGAGATTGAATCTATATTCATTTTTAGGTACATTTGGAACTCTTTCCAATAAACTCACTTATTCGACCAAATCAAATCATTTAATTCTATTGAATGTTATTTTATTTACTTTTCTTTTATATTCTATGATTTTATCATAAACTTACTACATGTGCATCTAATACACATGTTCATGTTGGTAATAAATCATCGATGAATATAACAAAGTATGTGGAACCCTTTTGGTATTAATAGACTTGTGATTGCATACATCAATATGTATTATTTCAAAGAGTTCATCAACCCTTATGATGCTCCCACTGAATGGGTGCATAGCCATTAATTGTTTGAGATATAATTATTTCTCAAAACTACGGCTTAGTCTATAATTCCAAAACAACTGTAAATAATAATAGACACATATGTCCTTTTGTTGCATCACTTTTACAATGAAAAAAAATTCCATAATATAGTTCCATTTCATAATGAATATTCATAATACTCATATTGAAATATAGTTATATATATTTTTCAATCAATACCAAAAATAAACATTATTTCACAAATAATATTCGGTACATTTTACGAAAACAATTTTCATAATTTGATGCAATCATTAGGTGCTATATGGCATGCTCCCACTATTTCCGCCATTACTTTAATAGCGTACTAAATTTAGAGGTCCACTATTCACTTAATATTGTTAATTTGGTTTACTTATTTCATATGCTGCAACTAGTTTACAGTGGAGAGTTCTTTGATCAAATATCTTGAACTCAAAGAAATAAATGTTATAGAAAATAATTTTCTATATGAAAATACATTTCGGAATAAAAATCATGTTTCATATTCCAATATTAAGTATCAAATATTATTACAATTCTTGTTTCCAATGTTTCTCTATGAAGCAAAAGTGATTATTCATTCTCTTCATTCCAACTTTACCTTAAATTACATCTATTCTTATACATTC
This sequence comes from Allium fistulosum, assembly GCA_030737815.1. Classification (NCBI taxonomy): domain Eukaryota; kingdom Viridiplantae; phylum Streptophyta; class Magnoliopsida; order Asparagales; family Amaryllidaceae; genus Allium; species Allium fistulosum. The sequence goes on from CM060906.1 coordinate 408,077,886, forward strand.
ATTTTTTTTCAAATGGTCAAACAATTCAAAAGAAAACCTTACTACAATATCATAACAAACCTTTTACAAAAGCGCATTCAATTATTCTTAACATTTAAGACATCAAATATGTTGCACTTTACATAAACCGATCAAAATGACATTTCAGCGATCGGGTTCTTATATCTATTTTGTAGTTTTTGGTCTTGTGTTACATTAACACAATATGATCCCTTTTGTAATCAATAAGATTGAATACTCGATCCTGCACTAAGGTTTATTTGGTTTTTCAGATGAACTAATTTCACCAAAATATTATACATTACAAACTTTGACCATTCACTATATAACATTTATATGCACTTGTATATGGATTAAATATCCATAGTCTTATATTGCTTTTAAAGTTCAAAACTCATAAAATGCAATATATGGTCTTGACTAAATAAATGCATAAGTGACCAAACCACGAATGTATTCAGTAGTTGTAAAATTAGGCATTTGCATAGGTGTTGAAATGGTAACATGCAATAGGAATTTAATAGTGGGCATTATATTTCCATTTTTCAACTTTCAATTCAGTTCGTTTGCATATGCTAATTGATAAACATTTTATCAACCCTATTAAATGCACAAATTTATCATTGTAGATAATTATAACATTATTTAGCATATGTTCTTACAATATTAGAAAGGTTAAATGTTACCATTTAATTTTTTAATTAGGCTCCCACTAGTCTTTTATGTTTGTCCAAACCCTAAGATGAAACACAGAAGTTTTTCGACTTCACTAGTGGGTGTTAGGACTCGTTTGTCTTGGTATTCTAACCTTGAGTTTTCTCAACAAATCATAGCCCCACAAACGATAGATAACTCCTTATCGGCTGTATCATATACAACTCCTAACCCATTTTTCCTTGTCCTAATCTCATTTCGACCTTGAGTTTGCTCAACAAATTGAAATAGATTATTCACTCGTACCTACCATATCATGATGGCCTAAGTATAGTATATGTACCTTGAGTTTGCTCAACAAATACATATAGATATCTTACCTTATCTGTTCAATATATTAATAATACTACACATAACATCCCTAGCTTGAGTTTGCTCAACAACTAAGGAGTATGCAAGTAATTTATTAATATATATATATATATAGTAGAGGACAACATTATATTGAAGATTCATAATCTTCAATATATTATATTGAGCGATATCGACTTATGGAATAATATATTTCTTATGAAATACCCCAGCGATTCAAGTGTCAGACACATCAGAAATCACGGTATATGTACATTTACATATGTATTTATTTTTCAAGTCTATTTGGGTTTCTTTAATGTTCCACATTTAGTTTATACACATATCATATAAGTTTTATTGTTATATAACTTTAATATTTCATATTACTTATATGATAGTCTTACGTATAATATATCATTAATTAAATCTTATCTAATTAATTTTAATTAATTAACTCTTTAATTAATTATAAATTAGTATTCCAATATAACTTTTATATTGGACATATCTACTATAACATTTATAGTGTATACTATAACTTTTATAGTGTAACACGCATATATCATATATATGTGTATTTTATTTAATTAATTAACCTTTAATTAATTTATTTAATTAAACAATTTTTATTAAAGTTTATTATTTTCAAATTTTATCCTGTATACATACATGTATACTTATGTTATCTTAAACATTTTAAAATAACATAACATACATCAACATATATAATACATGCATATATGCATTAATTAATTAACATATTTAATTAATTTATTTTATTAATCTTATTAATAAATTTGAAATTTGAAATTATTATATAAATATTTTCAAACATTTTGAAAATATCATTATCCTTTCAAACATTTTGAAAACTTATGTAGTATTATAATATTTATAATAAACATGTTTTATTTTAAATTTAACTACTAAATTTAAAATCTTTAACATTAATTTTCAAAACGATTTTGAAAATTATTGAAAATTAGCCCAAGGCCCAAATTAAGTTGGGCCTTTTCTATTAGGAGCAACCTTTGGGCTCACTTCACCTTTCGGGCCAGGCCGGTAACCAGGTAGGACAGGGTACTTGATTACCCAATTCCAATCCTAGACATTACCTTTCTAGACACCGTACTAAGTGGGCAAGCTTAATTAGTTAGCCCTAATATGACTAATTTAGACCGTATAGGCTATTGGCTCTGATACCATTGTTGGAACTGGACTAGCCCGCAGCGGAAGTTATGAGTGAATTTCAAAACTTTTACCCTATTGGATCTTTTATTGGGCCTATGAAGTCTAACTGAATTAGAACATTTCTAAATTTCATTTAAATAAAATCATTTATTTTATTTAAATTAAAAAAATTAATATATGAAATTAATTTTATTTGATTTAGTTTATACATAAATGTATAATATACATAAATGTATCATATACATATATGTGTGAGTGCATGTGTAACATAATAATCCGTGAAAGGTATAATATGCCCATATGTAGATGTTGGAATTTACATCGCAACAGACATATTAGCTCATTTTGTATGTCATGTATGTTGTTCAAATATGTGCATGTATATGTGTTACAAAATACACACACACACACACATGTATGTATAAATATATTATATATAATATATGAACATAAAACATTTATATATAGATATATATATATAGAAACAGAAAGAAAAATTACTAAAAATTATTTATAATTCAAAATTAAATTAGTTTTGCAAACATAATAATTTTAGTATTTTAATTTGTATATATTATGATTAAAATAATGTTTTCATCCAAAAATAATTAACAAAAAATAATCTATTAATGAAAATTCAAATTTTACAATTTTATAAAATCTAGGATAATAAAATAGAGCTTAAGAAAAATTTGGAGATTTTTCAAAGTTGAAATATTATTTTTTAAAACAAATACAATGATTTCGGCAATAATTATTTAATATAAAATAATATATTACTAAAAATTCAAATTTTAAAATTTCAAAAATTCTAAAATCATGAATGAAAGGTTGCGAAAAATTTTGAAGAACTTTTCAGTTAAATTATTATTTTTAATAAATCATAAACAGTTTTTTCGAAATAATATTAATTATTAAAAATAATAAAATTGATTGAAAAATTCCTAAATTTTTTCTATATGTTTCTGAAATGATATAATATTTTTTTAAATATAAAATTGAATTTCTAATGTAATAATAATTTTATATATAATAAACAATTCAAAAGTTCAATAAATGGTAATTTAAAAATATGAATATATGTATGATAATTAATTTTCGAATTTTTAAATTCATATTATATATAAATAAGTGTGTTAAATTTTTTAAATCATATATATATCTTATATATTCATATATGCTATTATAAGAGAGAAATATTCACTAATATATATATATATATATACACACACACATACACGAATTTATTAAAATATATATATAAAATAATTATTAATGACAAAAATTGATTTTGTGCAGTAAACAACATTTGTATATTCATAAATCAAATAGTATAATAAACAAATCATGCACATAACCAAACTAATTTGTGACAACCACATCTACTTACAAAAATCTCACCTAACTAAACATATGGTAGCAATATATTTAAACAAATATGAAATTTCTCATTATAGGATCATAAAATATAATTTAATTACTGTAATATGAATTAAAATTACAAATTTAACGGTGCCTTTGAATCCATGTTGAAGCAATGACTTCCCTTCCTTTTACTGTTCTTGATTCGTCAAATTGCAAATCCGGAATCATCGACCTCTAACTATCAAATAGTATTATTTTAATTTGAAATATAATTGAGAATGTTGGAATGGATTGAGAGCTATGTTTTAACCAGCAATGTAGAAGGTAAAGGCGGCCAAAAGGGTTAGTGATTATTTTTAGATATATATATATATACACATATACACACACACACACACACACACATATATATATATACACACACACACACACACATACACACACACACACATACACACACACACACACACACACACACACATATATATATATATATATATACGTTCACACGTCACTTAGCAGGTGCAGTGACATTATGGTCAAATTTATCGCTTACTCATTTTCGGTAAAAATCCAATTTTAGTTTAATAAACGTTACCCGGTTGTGACATTTGTTTACACCAATTCTCTTCGTCAAAACTATATCACTTTGGACTTGTGGAATTTGGTAATGGTCAAAATTCCAACCTCATCCACATTCAACTTTATAGTCCAAATATAAAGTCCTTGGTTTAATAATAACAATTATTATTAATCGAAATGCTCTAGCGAGAGACTTTGACTTCGAGCTGACTTGAGTTGACTGTGATCCTAACCGCATATAACTGAGGAGACGAATCCTCTTTTGAATAGTGCTTCGCTTCCAATACTTCCACTCGACCCAACTATAGTCACTCGATAGACGCCATGCCATGATTTGGCTATAATTAAAGCAGAGCTTTCATATTGAAGATCCACAATATTCTCAAGTTGAGAAAACTGTGTAAATCAATCACATCGATATTTTCTGTTTGACCTTAGTTATATTAACCAACAGAAAACTATCAAGTGAGTCGTTCCATAGTTATCCAATAACTATTAGTACGTAACACCTAGGTGCCCCTAACAGTCATGAGTAATACACTGCCCAACATTTGGAAAGCGTTACGTACTCCAATCTCAACGGATACATTGGTATCCAGTCTCGATGCACCTTGACTGGGAACATTTAAAATGGTATATTCGTTTCGTTGTGATAAATTGCTCACGGTTACAACACTTTTTAACTACTATCACAAAATATACCATTTATGGATTTTTCTACTAAATATACTTTTAGTTAAGTTAATTAATTAATATAATCACATTATATCAAGTATATAATAGGAAGAAAATACCTTTTATTTCGAACAAGATTGGTCAACGAGTTAGATATATGTAACAAATTACATAATTGCCAATATGGCATACCCCTAACTCTATCACTAACATTCATTGAAAATTATCATTTTGTATATATAAAATATAATTTAGGTAAAATTATTTCATTTACCTGATTTTAAAACAATATTATGTCGACTTGCCTCATTTAAGTGTTTAGAAACCCCTATCGATAACATAGCGTCCCACGCACCGACCAGAATTCATAAATAACTCAACGGATAAGTAAACACAATATAAAACATTTTATAACACTAACAAGTACGCGCTCTCATATATATACGCTCAATCAAACTCATTTTAAGGTATTACTACCCTATCTCTAATGAGTGAAACCCCACAAAGCTAAGGTTATCGCTAAACCAAAGCTCTGATACCAACTGAGACGACCCACCTTTTTGGACAGTTTAAATCGACAATAAACCACACATGTCAACTCAAACCATTCAAAAGGGTAGATTACCAATGGGGTTTAATAAGAAAATAAAAGGAAAGAATGAAACAAACACATAATCTCACAGCGGAATGAAAAAATATAATAATCAAATAAACAGTTCATGAAGCTATTTTACAAATAACATTTGATTTCACTTTTACAATACAATCAGAGTTATACATACAGCAAGTATAGTAGGATAATGTAGCGGAACAACATGATGTAGTAGAATAAATGTAATAAATAGTATACCAATCTCCATCTTCATCCTCCAAAAATAAAATGGTCTTCAATACGCTGAAAAAGCTCAGACTGACCCGAGTGTAATGAAAAGACAAAACACTCGAGCCAGATCTAAAATATTCTCATGTAAGTCAAATCAATATCACGTGGGAAAATGAGTGTAATGGCGTCAGAGATGTTACAATAACTTAAGAGATGTTACGAGATTTTTCCATCTCTTAAGGATCCGTCAAACTATCTATATGTAGTAGTATACGCTATATATGTAGTGACTATCAGTAAAGTATAATATTGAAAATAGCGTTAAGGCGTTATCCATACCCCCCTTAATTTTTATAGGCATCGTAGTCTATATAATACTGTAAACTCCACCGTAAACGGGTAGTGTAAAGACCCGCAAATCCGTCTTCCGAAAACCCGACACTGCTACGTCCACTGTAGCAATTGCCGAACAATCGGATGGCGAAAACGCGAAACTTTAATATTTAAAAGAAGAGGAGGAAGAGAAGATAGAAGAAAAAGAGAAGAAGAAGAACAACAAAACAACAACAGATACAGAACAGAGACAATATCAGAATCTCACATATCGCAGCGGAACAATATATAATAGATAAATGAATATCATTTAAAAACAAAGAATTATATCTATTATTACATTACATTACATCATATCATCAGAGTCAATAAACAACAATGGACAGTTATATAAACTTGTCCTCATACAGAATACACAGCGGAATAAATACTACCAGATACAAATACTACGTCTCGCCATTCAGCTTGCTTCCAAAGCTCCAGAATATCCAGAATATCCTGATAACATAACTCTAGACTGCCCGTGTGGAAATTGGTGGGCACCCAGAGTTTAGAAGGGAAACAATAAACTCCGAGTCAGTCATGGTGACTGGTGTGAGATCGTAAAAACAGTTATTCTTTAAAAATAAACAGAAGAGAATTTTAAAGTCAATTCGCAATGCTTTTGGAAAATGAAACTACCATAAGACCTCCCACCACACACACAATGCAAACGCAGACTTGGAGGAGATTTCTTCTTATGATAGTCAAAGATGCTTACTACGCAGAAATCAAAACCTTTTTGATATTATTATTAGTGCATAGTGGAAAACATTTCGAAAGTAGAATATAAATCTTAGCCAGCATAGGTACCATTATATTATGCCTGCTATAGCTGCCTCCTGAGGAGACAGGTTATACAATTGAAATCGTAAAGGCTCGTATTGTTTCTTTGGATTTCCAACAAATGGTCAGGCTAAGGAACTTCCTATCCACGATGGGTACGTCCCTGGAATAGACGACCCGAGAACCTAACCGGATCTCTGCCAACACAAGGCCGGGTTACCTCTGCAAAAATAGGTAACTACTGACACGCGTATGCCATCCCCCGATCGTCACCGATCTTCCCGAGGATCCCCGATTTCCAACAAACCACATAGATAATAATAATGCAGTAACCACAGAGGTTAAGTATCTGGGCTCCATACCATGATACCACCTTTATCCAGAAGGAACGACATACACTAAGGGGCGCTACTCCCTAGAACCTTGCCGCATTCGTCCTGTTTCGACCATTTCCGGGGTGTGAGGCTCGACGAAGTCTCGTCCACAAAGCTACGCTTTCTATAAAAAGCCCTGCTTCGGGTCAAACAAAATGATCAACCTATGATCACAACGATATAAGATCAAACAAATGATCATATCACAAATGATCAAACACTGATCATTTCACAGCAACACTCAGTATGCCACGTTACCAAATTGGGATATACCGCTGATGAATTTCAACTACATAACCTCTGAGCTCGTACGTCTCAGAGAAGGGTGTTAAGCTAAGAGAATAAATTCTCCGCCACCAACAGAAATGTATTTGAAAGAAATCAGCTTTATATCTCAAATTGTAACGTCAGACACACAATCCATACAAGTCTGTTCCGGGATCGAACAGAACCGAAGGCACTTCTCACGAAGCCCTTGCAATTCCGGATAATTTTCAATCATGTCAGGACTTCCCGTCACTAAGGGTGATAAAACCTCTAAATCGAAGATCAGTCGATGTAGAGTAACTCGACGGTAATCCTTCCGTTTTCAAAAATATCCGGTCTTCAACACCGGTCTTCAAATGCGATTCATAACGACGTATCACATATTCGGAATGGGTTATACGACCCCATGGTCCTTTCCCGGCTAACCCGAATAGTGAGCGATTATTCAAAAATAAGTGTGGCATTCAAATTCGTCCAATTCACAACAAATACCTATCTAAAGGTAATTATTGATAGTCGGTTATTTAACTATCAATAAAGATGCGCAACATCACCAGATTCCAAATAATTTTCCAAATTATTTATTTTCAAAAAAATATCTTTACTAGATATAAAATATCCACACTTCAAAAATAAATCAACTTTTATTTTTAAACAACTTCCCTTTCTTTTATAAATTCCATATTGAATTTATATTTTCGAATATCTACTGATATTCGATTTTCAATCGTTTTCAAATATTCATTTTCGATTTATCCTTAAGAAGATAAAATCTCAAAACGTCTCATTTCATTTTGGAAAACATTCCATACTTATTTAATAATAAGTGTTCCACAAATCTTTTATTTTCAACATTTGAAAATATTCGTTATACTTAAATCAAAATTAAGTATACATTTTATTCTTTAAGGAAACCATTCTTTTTCACAAATTTTATTTGAGTCAAAACGAATGTTACGTAAAACATCGTTACGACGACTCAAAATCACTAGTATAGGGATTCGAAATTTAGATAGATATATAAATCCCAATACTATATAAAACATTTCCTTTCAGAAATCATTTACTATAACAACAGTGTTATAGTCCATCATTTCCTTATTTCTCGAAAACGTCTATTTCAACAATGAATGTTGAAATCTATGATTTCGATTCACAATACATTTTAAAACATCTTTAAAAATGTTTAACTTCATTTTTAATATCACTTCTTCAAAAATGAATCCATTTTACTAAACAATATATATCCACTGTCCAAAATCGTGAATATAATTCACTTGACCAAATTTCAATCATTTCTACACATTTTAATTTCAATAGAGATTCGCTATCCAAAATCGCGAATATATCTTCTTAAAAAATCTTCTATATTTAATTTATCCAATTCAATCTATTTCGAATTTATAAACACGTTTCTAAATTCAAATTTTCTTTTAATAACAACTTCGATTTATAAATTCCTTTTTTTAACAAATTCCGTTTATAACTCGATATAAATATCACAAGTTTATATTTTTAGTTAATAACTTATCATTCGTTTATTTTAAAAGAAATCGTTCTTTTAAACTTATCAAAATTAAAAACTTTCCAATTTCATTAACTTATGAAATTCCATTTTTTTACTTCATTTTACACTTATAGAAACTTGTCTTACAATCCCAATATTTTAAATTTATAAATATCCATTTTTTTGTACATCTTTTATATACATTGTTTTTAATACCTTAAAAATTCCAATTAAACCATTTTATAAATTTCTTAACTCTTCATTTCAAAAGAAATCACTTTTTGGTTAAAATTCACAAAATCTTAACTTTTTATAACTTTAAAGTTTTAAACGTTTATTTGTTTAAAATAAATCAAATTCAACAATTTAAATACAACGTATATTTTTCAAAGATCACTTTAAAAAAAATCTCTTTTAAGGTAAAGTCGTTATTTTTAAACTTCAAAACTTGAATCCAATGATGCAACACATCAATTAGTCCATCACACATCAACATCATATATCATCATATGAGAACAGAATATATATCAATATCTGTAAATAAATAAATACAGTTGAGGAATCCAGTTGGATCCCTCCAACCTGTTTTCCTGCATCCAAAGACGTCAGCACAATACCAATTCCGCTCCAGTACGGAATTATCGCGGTATATAGGTTTTTATAAATCCGCTTACTAACGGCGCAATAGGGTCTCATCCGCTATACGAGGCGGGAAATCAATCAATCCAATATATACATATGCCAATATGTATATACTGCTATATATAGATATATATCCTATTATATCTAATAGCACATTCAATAGCAATCAAAACAAATCAATCAATAACTGAAAACAAATCCACTTCAATTTGAGTGAGAGAAAAATCTCACCTTAGCTTTTTAATTTGCATTCCATTCCAATCCTTCTTTTGTTTTCTTTGTAGTTTTGACCTTGTATAAAATTTTATACGGTTAATTAATGATTGAACTAATCAAACAAATTCTATTATCCATTTCATAATTTTAATCAACCGCTAAATTTATTTAAACTAAAAAGTTTTAAATTCAAAACTAAATTTTCTTTCTTTAATTGAAAAATAAATAGTATATACCTATACTTCTTTACTGTTTACATTTAAAATCTACATATTAATATTTAAACTAACCCATCAATCCATTTTCCCTTTGAAAATTTTAAATTACCAAGTAATTTATAGATTTCAAAAATCTAATTTATACAAACCTTCAAATATTTTAAAATTCATATATATCTATTTTCAAACTTAACTATATATATAATTATTTCTGTTCAATCTATATTATTCCTGTATATAACTTTTGAACATAGCAGTAATTAAATTTACTGGAAAATCATTTCATAAAACAAATCTATCTATTATTATTATTATTTTTTTATAAACTCTACAAAACCAAATTCAGTTATTTAAATTAGAGTAATCAAAAAAATAAAATACCCATACCTATACTGACGAGTTTGAAAACCAACGAAACCCCCAAAACTACAGAGACAGCCGATCATCACTCGCGCTGCTTGACATCGCCACGGAGACTCCAGAACCCCAGACGCCATCGCCTGCAGCACTGGCCTCCCAGCTCTTCCTCCCCGCGTGCGCGACCACGTTTTGCCCTAATCGAGTTCGAACAACCCCACTTGCCTCCATCACGAGTAACGCGCCGACATCTCCTCAATCACCACTTCGAGCTCACGAGTCCCACTGCCCCATCGCCTCGCAGTCGCGTGCTCGACTACTCACGAAACCCTAGGTTTCTCCCCTCAGATGATCGCGAATCCCCAAATCGAGCTCACTAAAGTCACGTTGCCGCCACCAGTCGCTACCCTAGCTCGCGAATCCCCCCAATACCAAACGAGCGCCACTGCGTCGCGAGCGCTTGCCTCCCACCTGCTCTCGAATCGGAAGTCGCCTGCACGCGAGAGCCTCCCCCTTTTGATTTGATGTTGAACGTGCGCGGCTATTTAATTTGAACGAGAGGATTTGGGGACGATTTGATTTTGAAGCTATTTATTGATTTGAGGAGAATGAGAGTGGAAAGGAACTCGGCCATTTATTTTAAAACGAGACGAGAACTTTTGGAACGCGAATTTCGTTTGAACGAGAAAGGGCGGCCATGCTTCTGCACGATTATCTTCGTGAAATTAGGCGTGAATTTAGGCGTGAGATAAGGGAAGAACGTGTGTGGGTTGACTATTATTTAAATTTAAATTTAAATTGAATTTTGCTTTAAAATTCTGATGCGTTTGCTCGCCGTACGATCACGTATCAACTCGGAAAAATACGAAATTGGAAATCCGGTAATAATACAATATTACGGACCCAATGGAACTGGTTTCGTCGAATTCCGAGACTGTTTGAAAATTGACTATTTTATAAATATCGGTTCGAGTGATTATTTTCAAAACTGAACAAAACAGTTCGAAATTAAATTCTGAAGCTTCAATCATCTTCAGTATTATCAATACGAAATTTAAAAGTTTTCGAAATATTTTTCTTCGACTTAAAATCGAAGATTTAAATTTTTATTCAACTCTCAATCGATTAAATTTCACAATTTAATTGTCAGTTTCAAAGTTATATCCGGGATTCGAATTAAATTACCGTTCAAATATTTAAAATCGATTAAATATTCTTAATTTAATTCGTTCAAAATTCCGGGTCGTTACAAACTTCCCTCCTTAAAAGAATTTCGTCCTCGAAATTACAAGTTAGGAAAAATGGTCCTTAACTCGTCTACCATTTTCCAAAATCTAAATAGTTTAATCAATTCATCAAAACAAATCTTTCTACTAAAGATTCGTTATTCATCAAAAATTTTTTTTTTTTTTTCAACATGAATTCTAAGCTCCAAACAACATTGTTTAACTTCTAAATTCAAATTCGAGTTTAAATTCAAATTTAAACTTCCAAATTTTCTCAAAAATTTTCTAACACTCGGAATTTTCGAAAAATTTCGCCAGCGTCTCCTTTGCGCGGCTAATACGGTACGACTACAAAACGTCCCTACGGACTCTCAGATTTCAAAAAGAAAAAGAAAAAGCCAAGCGGCTAGAGAGAAATCATCAAAAACTCATATTAAAACTCAAATACATACCTTTTTCGAGCAATTCGAATTATCTGTGAAATCAAATTCAATTCCTTTTATACCTGTATATCTACTAGCCATAATATCTAGTTACATATATTCAAACCATTTCGTACATACAATTACAAAAATTTCAATATAACTGCTTATATCATTTCTAATTCACTATTGAAGTTATATATTCAATTTCGTTCAATTTTGCATTTTCAAATTCATTTGAATTCAATTCACAATTTCAATTCAATTTAACTTCTGAATATTGAATTTATCAATTATCTTTCCTTTTATTCAACTGCACTATTTTAGATTAGTTTTACTAATCCATCATCACTTTATTCAAATTTGCTTTCAATTTTTATTCACTTACAATTGTGAATTCGATTTATTTGAAATTTATTTCTTCTTACTTGAATTTATTTGCGATTCCGAACCATTCTTTTATTTAGTTCACAATTCAAGTTTCAATTTAACTAATTCAACTTCCATTTCTGTATTTCGTGAATTAATAAATTATCAAAGTAGCTTATTCGGATTCAAGTCTCATTTCATTTTCAATTTCAATTCTATCGCTTACAGATTCGCAATGAATCTCAACTTCCAATTTTACTTTCATATGGTATTCCAGAATCTTACCAACATTTCAAAATCATTTGAAAACAATTCAAATTATCCTTCGAATCTCCAAAACAAAAATCCAAATTTTCCAAACAACTTCCATTTAAAACAATTTGGCAGCAATTCCTCTTTTGGAAACCCGAAAATGAATTCTAATGATGTGGCCACCATCATCAGGATTATTTTCCAGCGACCTAAAAGAGTTTAGAGCTTTCATCTCTCAAAATACTTTTCAAAACCTTTGAAATTCATTTTCAAATCAAAAAGGAATTAAACTTTCCAAATCTTCAAAATTTTCAATTTCTTTTCAAAACATTTCCAAAAACTTCTCTGGAATTCCGTTTCAAATTACAAATCACATTTATAATTTACATTCTTTAAATTTCATTAGCATATGAATTTATCTCTTAACTTTGGAGTAACGATTTCAGTTTCTTATTCAATTCCAGTGATGATAATTCACTATTATTACTTCCTAACATCCAAACATCCATATACTATGATAATTCATAGAAAACCATTTCTTTTCTATACAAAAATAGTTTTGGGCAAAATTATTTCATTTACCCTATTTTAAAACAATACTGTGTCGTCTTGCCTCGTTTAAGTGTTTAGAAATCTCTATCGATAATATGGCGTCCCACATACCGACCAAAATTCATAAACATCTCAACGGATAAGCAAACACAATATAAAACATTTTTATATTCACTAACAAATACGCGCTCGTATCTATTATTACACTCAACTCATTCTAGAGTACTGCTGACTCTATCTCTAATGAGTAACACCCAACAGAGCAGGGTTGTCGCTTAACCATATGCTCTGATACCAACTGTAAAGACCCGCAAATCCGTCTTCCGAAAACCCGACACTGCTACGTCCACTGTAGCAATTGCCGAACAATCGGATGGCGAAAACGCGAAACTTTAATATTTAAAAGAAGAGGAGGAAGAGAAGATAGAAGAAAAAGAGAAGAAGAAGAACAACAAAACAACAACAGATACAGAACAGAGACAATATCAGAATCTCACATATCGCAGCGGAACAATATATAATAGATAAATGAATATCATTTAAAAACAAAGAATTATATCTATTATTACATTACATTACATCATATCATCAGAGTCAATAAACAACAATGGACAGTTATATAAACTTGTCCTCATACAGAATACACAGCGGAATAAATACTACCAGATACAAATACTACGTCTCGCCATTCAGCTTGCTTCCAAAGCTCCAGAATATCCAGAATATCCTGATAACATAACTCTAGACTGCCCGTGTGGAAATTGGTGGGCACCCAGAGTTTAGAAGGGAAACAATAAACTCCGAGTCAGTCATGGTGACTGGTGTGAGATCGTAAAAACAGTTATTCTTTAAAAATAAACAGCAGAGAATTTTAAAGTCAATTCGCAATGCTTTTGGAAAATGAAACTACCATAAGACCTCCCACCACACACACAATGCAAACGCAGACTTGGAGGAGATTTCTTCTTATGATAGTCAAAGATGCTTACTACGCAGAAATCAAAACCTTTTTGATATTATTATTAGTGCATAGTGGAAAACATTTCGAAAGTAGAATATAAATCTTAGCCAGCATAGGTACCATTATATTATGCCTGCTATAGCTGCCTCCTGAGGAGACAGGTTATACAATTGAAATCGTAAAGGCTCGTATTGTTTCTTTGGATTTCCAACAAATGGTCAGGCTAAGGAACTTCCTATCCACGATGGGTACGTCCCTGGAATAGACGACCCGAGAACCTAACCGGATCTCTGCCAACACAAGGCCGGGTTACCTCTGCAAAAATAGGTAACTACTGACACGCGTATGCCATCCCCCGATCGTCACCGATCTTCCCGAGGATCCCCGATTTCCAACAAACCACATAGATAATAATAATGCAGTAACCACAGAGGTTAAGTATCTGGGCTCCATACCATGATACCACCTTTATCCAGAAGGAACGACATACACTAAGGGGCGCTACTCCCTAGAACCTTGCCGCATTCGTCCTGTTTCGACCATTTCCGGGGTGTGAGGCTCGACGAAGTCTCGTCCACAAAGCTACGCTTTCTATAAAAAGCCCTGCTTCGGGTCAAACAAAATGATCAACCTATGATCACAACGATATAAGATCAAACAAATGATCATATCACAAATGATCAAACACTGATCATTTCACAGCAACACTCAGTATGCCACGTTACCAAATTGGGATATACCGCTGATGAATTTCAACTACATAACCTCTGAGCTCGTACGTCTCAGAGAAGGGTGTTAAGCTAAGAGAATAAATTCTCCGCCACCAACAGAAATGTATTTGAAAGAAATCAGCTTTATATCTCAAATTGTAACGTCAGACACACAATCCATACAAGTCTGTTCCGGGATCGAACAGAACCGAAGGCACTTCTCACGAAGCCCTTGCAATTCCGGATAATTTTCAATCATGTCAGGACTTCCCGTCACTAAGGGTGATAAAACCTCTAAATCGAAGATCAGTCGATGTAGAGTAACTCGACGGTAATCCTTCCGTTTTCAAAAATATCCGGTCTTCAACACCGGTCTTCAAATGCGATTCATAACGACGTATCACATATTCGGAATGGGTTATACGACCCCATGGTCCTTTCCCGGCTAACCCGAATAGTGAGCGATTATTCAAAAATAAGTGTGGCATTCAAATTCGTCCAATTCACAACAAATACCTATCTAAAGGTAATTATTGATAGTCGGTTATTTAACTATCAATAAAGATGCGCAACATCACCAGATTCCAAATAATTTTCCAAATTATTTATTTTCAAAAAAATATCTTTACTAGATATAAAATATCCACACTTCAAAAATAAATCAACTTTTATTTTTAAACAACTTCCCTTTCTTTTATAAATTCCATATTGAATTTATATTTTCGAATATCTACTGATATTCGATTTTCAATTGTTTTCAAATATTCATTTTCGATTTATCCTTAAGAAGATAAAATCTCAAAACGTCTCATTTCATTTTGGAAAACATTCCATACTTATTTAATAATAAGTGTTCCACAAATCTTTTATTTTCAACATTTGAAAATATTCGTTATACTTAAATCAAAATTAAGTATACATTTTATTCTTTAAGGAAACCATTCTTTTTCACAAATTTTATTTGAGTCAAAACGAATGTTACGTAAAACATCGTTACGACGACTCAAAATCACTAGTATAGGGATTCGAAATTTAGATAGATATATAAATCCCAATACTATATAAAACATTTCCTTTCGGAAATCATTTACTATAACAACAGTGTTATAGTCCATCATTTCCTTATTTCTCGAAAACGTCTATTTCAACAATGAATGTTGAAATCTATGATTTCGATTCACAATACATTTTAAAACATCTTTAAAAATGTTTAACTTCATTTTTAATATCACTTCTTCAAAAATGAATCCATTTTACTAAACAATATATATCCACTGTCCAAAATCGTGAATATAATTCACTTGACCAAATTTCAATCATTTCTACACATTTTAATTTCAATAGAGATTCGCTATCCAAAATCGCGAATATATCTTCTTAAAAAATCTTCTATATTTAATTTATCCAATTCAATCTATTTCGAATTTATAAACACGTTTCTAAATTCAAATTTTCTTTTAATAACAACTTCGATTTATAAATTCCTTTTTTTAACAAATTCCGTTTATAACTCGATATAAATATCACAAGTTTATATTTTTAGTTAATAACTTATCATTCGTTTATTTTAAAAGAAATCGTTCTTTTAAACTTATCAAAATTAAAAACTTTCCAATTTCATTAACTTATGAAATTCCATTTTTTTACTTCATTTTACACTTATAGAAACTTGTCTTACAATCCCAATATTTTAAATTTATAAATATCCATTTTTTTGTACATCTTTTATATACATTGTTTTTAATACCTTAAAAATTCCAATTAAACCATTTTATAAATTTCTTAACTCTTCATTTCAAAAGAAATCACTTTTTGGTTAAAATTCACAAAATCTTAACTTTTTATAACTTTAAAGTTTTAAACGTTTATTTGTTTAAAATAAATCAAATTCAACAATTTAAATACAACGTATATTTTTCAAAGATCACTTTAAAAAAAATCTCTTTTAAGGTAAAGTCGTTATTTTTAAACTTCAAAACTTGAATCCAATGATGCAACACATCAATTAGTCCATCACACATCAACATCATATATCATCATATGAGAACAGAATATATATCAATATCTGTAAATAAATAAATACAGTTGAGGAATCCAGTTGGATCCCTCCAACCTGTTTTCCTGCATCCAAAGACGTCAGCACAATACCAATTCCGCTCCAGTACGGAATTATCGCGGTATATAGGTTTTTATAAATCCGCTTACTAACGGCGCAATAGGGTCTCATCCGCTATACGAGGCGGGAAATCAATCAATCCAATATATACATATGCCAATATGTATATACTGCTATATATAGATATATATCCTATTATATCTAATAGCACATTCAATAGCAATCAAAACAAATCAATCAATAACTGAAAACAAATCCACTTCAATTTGAGTGAGAGAAAAATCTCACCTTAGCTTTTTAATTTGCATTCCATTCCAATCCTTCTTTTGTTTTCTTTGTAGTTTTGACCTTGTATAAAATTTTATACGGTTAATTAATGATTGAACTAATCAAACAAATTCTATTATCCATTTCATAATTTTAATCAACCGCTAAATTTATTTAAACTAAAAAGTTTTAAATTCAAAACTAAATTTTCTTTCTTTAATTGAAAAATAAATAGTATATACCTATACTTCTTTACTGTTTACATTTAAAATCTACATATTAATATTTAAACTAACCCATCAATCCATTTTCCCTTTGAAAATTTTAAATTACCAAGTAATTTATAGATTTCAAAAATCTAATTTATACAAACCTTCAAATATTTTAAAATTCATATATATCTATTTTCAAACTTAACTATATATATAATTATTTCTGTTCAATCTATATTATTCCTGTATATAACTTTTGAACATAACAGTAATTAAATTTACTGGAAAATCATTTCATAAAACAAATCTATCTATTATTATTTTTTTTTTTTATAAACTCTACAAAACCAAATTCAGTTATTTAAATTAGAGTAATCAAAAAAATAAAATACCCATACCTATACTGACGAGTTTGAAAACCAACGAAACCCCCAAAACTATAGAGACAGCCGATCATCACTCGCGCTGCTTGACATCGCCACGGAGACTCCAGAACCCCAGACGCCATCGCCTGCAGCACTGGCCTCCCAGCTCTTCCTCCCCGCGTGCGCGACCACGTTTTGCCCTAATCGAGTTCGAACAACCCCACTTGCCTCCATCACGAGTAACGCGCCGACATCTCCTCAATCACCACTTCGAGCTCACGAGTCCCACTGCCCCATCGCCTCGCAGTCGCGTGCTCGACTACTCACGAAACCCTAGGTTTCTCCCCTCAGATGATCGCGAATCCCCAAATCGAGCTCACTAAAGTCACGTTGCCGCCACCAGTCGCTACCCTAGCTCGCGAATCCCCCCAATACCAAACGAGCGCCACTGCGTCGCGAGCGCTTGCCTCCCACCTGCTCTCGAATCGGAAGTCGCCTGCACGCGAGAGCCTCCCCCTTTTGATTTGATGTTGAACGTGCGCGGCTATTTAATTTGAACGAGAGGATTTGGGGACGATTTGATTTTGAAGCTATTTATTGATTTGAGGAGAATGAGAGTGGAAAGGAACTCGGCCATTTATTTTAAAACGAGACGAGAACTTTTGGAACGCGAATTTCGTTTGAACGAGAAAGGGCGGCCATGCTTCTGCACGATTATCTTCGTGAAATTAGGCGTGAATTTAGGCGTGAGATAAGGGAAGAACGTGTGTGGGTTGACTATTATTTAAATTTAAATTTAAATTGAATTTTGCTTTAAAATTCTGATGCGTTTGCTCGCCGTACGATCACGTATCAACTCGGAAAAATACGAAATTGGAAATCCGGTAATAATACAATATTACGGACCCAATGGAACTGGTTTCGTCGAATTCCGAGACTGTTTGAAAATTGACTATTTTATAAATATCGGTTCGAGTGATTATTTTCAAAACTGAACAAAACAGTTCGAAATTAAATTCTGAAGCTTCAATCATCTTCAGTATTATCAATACGAAATTTAAAAGTTTTCGAAATATTTTTCTTCGACTTAAAATCGAAGATTTAAATTTTTATTCAACTCTCAATCGATTAAATTTCACAATTTAATTGTCAGTTTCAAAGTTATATCCGGGATTCGAATTAAATTACCGTTCAAATATTTAAAATCGATTAAATATTCTTAATTTAATTCGTTCAAAATTCGTTTAAATCGACAATAAACCACACATGTCAACTCAAACCATTCAAAAGGGTAGATTACCAATGGGGTTTAATAAGAAAATAAAAGGAAAGAATGAAACAAACACATAATCTCACAGCGGAATGAAAAAATATAATAATCAAATAAACAGTTCCTGAAGCTATTTTACAAATAACATTTGATTTCACTTTTACAATACAATCAGAGTTATACATACAGCAAGTATAGTAGGATAATGTAGCGGAACAACATGATGTAGTAGAATAAATGTAATAAATAGTATACCAATCTCCATCTTCATCCTCCAAAAATAAAATGGTCTTCAATACGCTGAAAAAGCTCAGACTGACCCGAGTGTAATGAAAAGACAAAACACTCGAGCCAGATCTAAAATATTCTCATGTAAGTCAAATCAATATCACGTGGGAAAATGAGTGTAATGGCGTCAGAGATGTTACAATAACTTAAGAGATGTTACGAGATTTTTCCATCTCTTAAGGATCCGTCAAACTATCTATATGTAGTAGTATACGCTATATATGTAGTGACTATCAGTAAAGTATAATATTGAAAATAGCGTTAAGGCGTTATCCATACCCCCCTTAATTTTTATAGGCATCGTAGTCTATATAATACTGTAAACTCCACCGTAAACGGGTAGGCTATCAGGGAGCACTCCATAGGTACGACACAAAGCCAAAATCATAGTGGGCTCGATAAGGCATATGACAAGGCACGTGAGGCAATGCCCAGGGTAAGATTCTACCATTTTGCATGCCCGAACTGGTGGTAACGCATAGCAGCTACTACCGCCCACCTCTAAACACACTCCCATAATCGAATCGAGGGTTGCCACCAATCAATCACAAAGTAACCAATATGGTATCGAAGAAGTGTGTCTGATAGGAGGAGCGACCTCACTTGGCCCAGGATAGCTCCTGTTTTAGTCATATCAAGTTGACATGAAGGTCAGGGCTGCGTTCTTACCTCATACCAGTAGCGTTCGCCAAACCATCCTACTTCGTTCTGGATTCTCCACACGTGCACAGTTGTCAAAGTGGTTCCAGAATTGGCAGAGAGTATGATAATATCCGACCCCGGTCTCTTTAACAACCAAACGTTTATTTCACACCGTGGATATTTATAAAACATTTTTAATAATAAATCTAGAAAACAGTTTATACCTTCATATCAAGATATCCATATACTAGTTCCAAAAGTATAAATATATTCATAAATTCCGAGGAAGATTTTCTTTCAATCAATTTCAAAAATAATTTATAAATCTCTCTTAAGTCATTTATAAACTATTTATATACTTTAGAACCATTTATAAAGCTATTTATAAATTCCAAAACAGTTTACAACTCTTCCCTTTTACATAGACATCTACGCAAATTCCTTTAAAACGCTTCCAAATCCCTTTATACAAGTTCTTTTATAAAACCCTTTATAAAATCCTTTAAAACCCTTATAAACTCCTTTATTAAACCATTATAAAAATCCTTTATAAAAAAATCTTTTATAAAATCCCTTATAAAACTTTTATAAATTCCTTACAAAACCTTTTACAAAATTCTAAAATCTTTTACAATTTTTTTTATCTAATAAAGTTATTATAAAAGTCTATATTTATTATCTTAAATTAATTTTTTTAAATAAATCTTTTAAACTATATTGAATATTTTATTAAATTAAATTTTTAAAGTGTTTTTATTATATTACATTATTTAAAATATATATTTTAAAACTAAATAAAATTATAAGTTAAAAATCTTAAAATTTAGATTTTTAAAACTTATATTAACTAAAATATAAATTTAAATTAAATATTTAAATTAAATTTTAAAATCAAATTTATTAAATCAAAACATGCTTTACAATTTAGAAAATAATTTAAAACTGACCAATGGTGTCCGTATATAATTTTCTATCCTATGGCCAAGTGATCAGTTAACTTTAATTTTAATTTTAATTTCAAGGATGGATATATATCATTTCAATCCAAATCAGGTGTCATAAGTGTATATCATTTCAACTTATTTCTTAATTTATTTAATTTCAGATTTATTTGATGCCCGTAACATCCAGGGTGAATAACAGGAATAAATCAGCATAAAACATCTACGGTGAATAACATGAATAGATCAGCATAAAAAAACATCCAAACATCTAACATATCAATCATAGGGCATCCATCACAATCAACATCTAAACAGCCACATATCATAATAGATTACTAGTTATAAATTCTCGAGTGTTCAACTAGCAAATTAAATTCCAATTTCAATTTAAATGTCCATTTCAATTTCAATTTAACTGTCAAATTAAATTACACTATCGATGCAATTCAATATAAATATCAATTTTAAACCATCAAACAACAATCAATAAATTGATTGCTAGGTTTAGAGGAAAAATCTATTTATATAGACAGAGATGGATAAGAATGGATGGACAGATCGATTTGGGTCGAAACAATAACAACGACCCGAAAAGCCCGTTTCGTTCCCAAAACGAAAATAGGTCATCCAATATACCGAAATATAGGTTATCAATATTTTTAAACTCGATGAAACTAGTTTCAAACCCCAATTCCATTGTTTATAGAAGTTAGCTTTTAAAATTGAATAATATTAATTCAAATTCCATTAATTTATTTCTATGCATTTCGAACTCGCACGATCAAATGATAAGCCCGATCGCTACGAAACTTGAAATCCTATAATAACTCACTATTACGGATCCGATGAAACTAGTTTCGTCGGAATTCGAGACAGTGGTCAAAATGGCTATTTTCACTCGTTAATTAAAACAAGTAATTCCATAAATTAATTTAGTCACTTTAAATTCAATTTTTAAGTTTAACAGTCTTCATTGTTGTTTAAATAAAATTTAAACCAACTTCCGACATCATTTCCATTCATATTAAATCCAGAATCCAATTATTTAAATAATTGCAATATTAAATTTAAATAATTTTTTATTATTCAACCAATTACATAAATAACCATTAATTTCAAATGAATTTTAGTTATCAACAAATATTCCATTTCTATCTAAAAAATCCAATATTTATTATTCAATTCTCGTTATTGATAACAAACACATTCAATATATAGATTTAATTTCAATATTTGATATCACCAAAATCTTCGGAATTGTTTATTTCAAAATTTTGTTATATCCAATAAACTCCAATAAACAAATTATTAAATTTTTATTTCTAACCATTTTTATCCAATATTAATCACATGAAATTTAATAATTTAAAATTGTTAAAAATACGGGTCGTTACATTAAATTTTATTGACTTGGTCAATATAAATTCAAATATTTTAAAAAGTTTATTTTATTTGATATGTAAATAAATTTTGATTTTCATAGTAATATATATGTATATTTAATCAACGTTTTGAGGAAACCATACACATATAAATGGTGAATGTATACATTGTAGATGTAAATCCCAATATACACACACTATACGTTAACTATATGCATGTACACATTTTATACACAAGAGTACATATTGATATACTCTATTCTATATAAACATTAAATTAATTAAAATACAATAATTAATTAAATTGAGAAATTAAATAAAATTTTATTTTATTTATATAACTAGATTAGATCTAGTAAAACCCTTTAGACTTAATAGGCCCACCAAAATCCAGTTAGGGAATTATTTTTGAAATTAGCTCATTTCGTTTGTTGTAAACTAGGCAAATTCCAACCATAATCATTTTGCAAATAAATGCACTCACTTAGAATAGCCGATTTGATTGATTTTAGTTGAAATCTTCAAACCATCTTCTCCGATTTAATTTTAAACGGCGCTTCATTTTTTCTATTTAATTTGATATGATTTTGATTGGATTATTCTTTTTTCTCTTTGATTTGATATTATTTTCAAAGAGTTTGGTAAAGATTCGAAGAAGAAATATGAAACTTTGGATTTAGGGTTTGGTAGCGACTATTGGATGAAGGAAGAAAAGATGACAATGAGAAGTGCGTACATTCCCTCTTATTTATACACAAATTCGAAATCTAACCTTAGGCCCACTTGGGCTTCTGACCTGTTTGGTCTCAAAAAGTACGTTATGGTAAACATTTCATATCCTTTTCATCCGATGTCCATTTTTGACGTTTTATATGTGAATTTAATATAGAAAAATGTACTTGATGAAATGAAAAGGTCATATTTCTCTAATTCCTTAACTTAAAAATAATATATTTTCAGTTTTCACGTAAAATTACCAAAACGCTACTTTTAGTTAAGTAATTATTTTAAAAAAAAATCCTAGGTATTATAGTATTAGAGTGTTCCATACTGTCTGTAATGTGGATGCGAGTTCAGTGGTCAAAGTCTAGCATAATTTATATTCAACATGAAGAAGTTAATGAAGTTGGAAAAAAAATTAGCGACTTCTGCCTAATCGGAGTTTAGATATGGAGACGTAGCTTGTTATTTTTTAAGTACAACTTTTAGTTACCATGGAGAACTACAACATACATTCAGAATAAAGTATTCAGATGTTTCATATTTTTCGTAATGTAGACGTGAGATCATTGGTCAAAGTCTCATCTGATTCTAAGTCAGTATAAAGAAGTTACTACAGTTTGAACGAAAAATAACAATGGCTTCTGCCTAGTTGGAGTTTAGATATGGGGATGTAGCTTATTATTTTCTATATACAACTGCTAGTCGTTATAAAGAACTGCAGTGTACATTCATAATATGAAATATCCGAGTGTTTCCTGTTGTCCGTAATGTAGATGCGAGCCCATTATTGGTGAAGCCTCGCTTGATTTCGAGTCATTATGAATGAAAAATTAGCAACTTCTACCTAGTCGTTCAACTACATGTTATACATTATCAAATTATCTGATCGAAAAAATGGAGTTCCATTTTACATTCCAAGTTTTCCAACTTTCATCAAATGTAATTCTGATGCTCTCGAAACACAATTTAAAATAAATCGCATCATCCTGTCAATGGTCAGAAGGAATCGGAAGTGCTTTGGATGGTGTGGAAATTGATAAAATGGCATGGTGTCGCTTGGTGTATCGAGTTGAGGTTGGATATAGTATTGAGGCGGAGTGCTGAAATTTGGCCATACTATGTGTGTGTGAAAATGTAAAGGTTTGAATGGGCATCCTAATGGTTCGAACGGTTAGCGATTTCGTACGAAAAAGTTATCATGGTTTGAAGGAAGAAGGAGCTTGCATAGTTTAAAAAAAGTTTGCTACAACAAATCAATCAGCCGATCTAAGGGAGAACCTTTGCTTTCCATCGCGAGAGAAAACAATGTATTTTTAGCTAGTTTTAGTCAACTTTTAGGGGGAAGCAGTAAACTGATCAAAGGGAGAAACTTTTCATTCCATTCCGAGAGAAAATATTGTATTTTTGGCCAATTTCCGATGAAGAAGTTGGTTGACTGTTTTTTCCCAAACAGTCGACTGTTTGGCTACTACACAAATTTGGTTGTTTACATTAGTCGATTAATCTTCCGGTCATTCAATCGATTAGTTGTTTCGAGGTTTTTATGGGAAAATATGAAATGACATTTTCCTGAGGCATTTTTGATAATTTCGGTTGTAATTCTCTTGTACTATAAAAGAGAACATGAGAATAAAATTGTGACATCACTAGATCTAGGGTTCTATTCTATTGCTCTATGATTTCCTCCATTACTATTCTTCATCTCTTATCTCAGCAAAATCAATTTTTAGAGGAAAAGTTATTCTAATCAATCTAACTCTCTTTGGTATTATAGAAGTTCTCTTCAAATTGGATGTACACTAACACGACGTCTCGACGTTATTTGTTTAGTGCATTTTTCTTACTATTCTCTCTATTGTATTAATTATTGGTTGTGTTGGATTGAGAAACTGATCGACTGATTGTTTTGCGTGACTTGTGTCATCCACTTATAGATTCGGTTGAATTTGGTGCTACACGTAATTATTTATTGATTATTTCTACCGGTTTCCTTACAAATGATGTGAGAAGTTGAGTAAACAACTATAAAATGATAAATGATAGCAATTTAAAAATAAAATATTCAAAGAGAGTCAAAGAGAGTGGAGAAGACTCGTAAAATTAAAATAAAGCTATAAAAAAGTTGCGCTTTACTATTGTTTTCTTTTAAAAAATTTAGTAGCAGCTATACTAACATCAGCCTCCTTCAGGGAGAGTGTTGCTATACTTGCTCTTTATGGTTGAAATTAATGGACCTTACAATAAAATCATTAATTATTACAATAAAATAGCAAATATTGCAACACACTCTTCTCAAGCCTGAGTGATGTTCGCATTTCAGTTCTAACAAATCCCTATATGTTTAATTGCCTTCAGATTAAAATGGAGCATTAAATTATGTTGGCAACAGCCTTCAATGAAAGTTATACAAACTTACATATATAGATTGATAAAGATCAAATTTAGCAGGTGCTCCAACAATTATACGATCAAGTTACGTATTTCTCTTCAGGGAAGTGTACTTATTAAACGTTAATATCTTACAACATTAATTTTGGATTGAGAAAACATTATTACATTTGAGAAAGGTTACTTATTTTATGCTATTGGAAATTATTGTATCTACGGTCGTTTTGGGCACAATTCTTTACTGGAAGGACCAAACTCCATGAATGCAGTAGTAAAGAGGGCAACTTGGGAAGTTCCAAATTTGTATACTTTTTCAAAATGCAAAGGAAATCCAGCTTTCGATCCTCTTGGTGATATCGGTTTGTTGCACCATATTGGCATTCTAACGACCAACCTGCACGATTTCATTTGATTTGGATTCTTATTCTGTGCTTGGATCAGGTAGTAACCTTTGCTGTCAGTTGTCGCGTTACCATTGATTGTCAATCCTTTCTTCGTGCTGTTACACAACAGTTTCGTAGGTATTCCTAAAAACAAGAAAGATGTAATCATCAATAGCTTTATTTTCCAAAACCGTTTTTGTTCTCGGAACAACATTTACACTAATTGTAGCACAAAATTTTCAAGTTGCTCATCTTTCATTTTTACGAGTGTTTTCTCAAGCAAAAGATATGTAAGTTACAAAGAGTGTTATTTGTTTTTCTATTCTTCTTTGCCTTATTGATAACTTGAAGTTTCCAAGTCATGGCCTCTAATTAAAACATTAGTAAACCACTATTCAACTGCCTGGTGAGAACATAACAACAGCTAGTGTAGGAGAAGATGGCAAACCTGGAAGTGGAGAAGCATTCAAAGAAGGATCATATCCCTTCAGTTTGCAAGAAGCACAGTAGATGACACCCTCAACTGCTGCTCCAATCATGAAAGGTGGTGGCGGAGGTGTAAATGGTGGTGGAGGAGGTGCATATTTTGGAGCAGGTGGTGGTGGAGAAGATGGTAATGGAGGTGGAGGTGATGATGGAGGTGGTGGGCTTTTGGTTGGCGTCGTGGTTGGAGGACATGCTGAATGTGATGGAGGAGGTGCTTTTGTTAATATAGATGGTGCCGGGGCATATGGTGCATATGCTAATACTATTGGATTAGCATGTACAACCGACTGTGCACTGCAGAACAGTAACCCCACGGCCATGAGGAAGGCAAACGAATGGTACGATGCTTTCATTTCTATCCTGACCATTTTATTTAGCATTTACAGACAGCTGTTTTATTGTTTCGTCTTCAGACGTCTATATATAGGAGTGGGGTTCATATATGGTTCCTGGCCAGTTTGATGGTAATCCATGACTTATCTTCCAAGTTAAAAAGCTGTATGCAATTAGTTGTAAACTAGTGCAATTAGACCACTAGTTATTCATTGTTAATCAAATATCAATAATATACAGTAGGATTAATCTAGCTTAAGTCTGCATGCCAGCATATAGTTTAACTCCAGTTGAAGCAACCACGGCACATATTTGCTAGGAATGCTCTTTACACACCGGTTTTTGAAGTTCTTTTATTGAATGTTACTATGTTAGATGATCACTATATGTTATATATTTCTGATATTAAGGTTGGATAATTATTTTGTTTGCATTTATCCGAGCAATATGAGTCGAATAATACAATCGTTGAGATTTAACAGCCAATATCAAATAGATCTTCTATAAGCGGCTTGCGTGGAAACAACCCAGTAAAGTTAATTAGACATGTCAATATATTCATTTCTAAGTGAAAGGAAATGTAATAACAAAGGCAAAAAAGCATGAATGACTTGTTCAGTCAATTTTTTCTTGCAATATTTTTAATTTCTCCTACATTGTTGCTCGTAAATCGTAATAGGTAATTGCACACAAAACCAGGCATTCATTCAAATATTTAGTCATAGCTAAAGCATAGAAGCAAATCCCAATAAGAGCTAAAAGTCTAAAGCTGTTATAATTTGTATAGCTTATAGAATGGATGAAATTTCAATCGGGTTCATGGAATATAGCGAGCATAATTTGATAGATACCTAGCACTTAATTTGTGGATTAAGTAACAGCTAAGCATTTACAAGTTTTGTCCTTTTATAAGTTGTTCTTGACTTGTCTCCCAGTGTACACCTGTATTTTAGACTTTTTTTTTTCTTAAAACATAAATAGCGTGTCATCGTTCCCATTTGCCCCAATATGTGCTTCACTTGCAAATTGCACACTTAAGATGTATAGTAGTTATCATCTCTTTTAAAACTGGTCAACACAATTCTAAATTGCATGTATCGTAGTCATGGAGTACTAATTTCGAAATAAGGTATTGTTTTCAGGTTGGTCAAATAATCGACATGTCAATTTTGTAGAAACTTAGGTAGGTTGTCAATTTGTGTTTTCGATATTTACGTTAAATGTCGTTGATGAGAATAAAGGATTGGAAAATCTTAGTCATTCCAACAAAGAGGAGAATGAAAATGAAAAAATAAAATTTTTTATTTTTCAAAAGGTAAGAAAAAAGTATATATTATTTTCAATTTTATACGTTAAAATCGCTTTTCAAATTGACTATTTTTCACCCTCTTTTCATCTTTCGTACATTTTAAAATACATGTTGACAATGCAAAGCACAAAATTTGTTTTCAAATCAAACACTACCATAATTTGTATAAACAGAATTTTGGCACATTCGCCTACAAATGTGAGTGGGACAAATGATTAGGGAAAAAATTGCTTACTAACTCTCCTCTCATTATGAAGCATTGATTAATTTCGACTGTGCTATCTTCATTCGAATTCGAATCAACTCAATGTTCTCGATCGCATCTATAACTAAGTCTGGTCCAAGTCCATCTTCAATTTGTAAACAACATCCATGTGACTTATACGATTTCCACTAAGAGCTTTGAGCGATGTCATACTTATGCTGGTTTGATAGATATTATTATACAAGAACTCCACTAAATGTAAGGGGTCTTCTTAAGACCATCCGAAGTCCAAAACATAAGCTCGTAATAAGTCTTTAAGCACTCTGTTAACTTTCTCAGTTTGTCAATCTATCCGTAGGTGGTATGTAGTACTCTTGTTCATCTTGGTGCCTAAAGTAGATTCAAACTTTTTCAAGCCTCGCTAGAACAAAGTTTCGCTGCCACTTACAATTTTGCTTGGGATTCCATGAAAATCTTATGATTTTCTTTATATATAGCTTGGTATAACATCCATGATGCCAAATATGATGAGCCAAAGCTCGATTTTAACACGCTTGATGACACGATTAAGCATGACTTAGTTTGTGTTGATCAAATGGTATTAAGAGATCAAGATTAGGCTTAGCATTCAAGGCTTGGTACAAGATGATGTCATCGAGGAATAGCTCCATGATGCCCATGGACTTTTGGAATGAGGAATTCGAGGGTCCATATAATCTTTTGGAACAAGTTGTTCGAAAGTCTATACATTCTTTTGGAGTAAATCATTTGAAGGTCCATGCTACATGATCAAAGGAGATACAAAGAATAAGCCTTAAATATGTGCGATAGCCCATTAAGCATGTTAATGGACGAGATAGGTAATCACCTTAGTTCATAGCCCTACGTCCAAGATAGTGATTATGCATATAAACATTAGTTTAGACCGAAGTCTGTATGATTTATATAAATCACGACAAGTTTTGAGTCCAAAGAGCTTTATCATATGCATGTCCATGTCCAATAATGTCCAAAGTGCACAATCAAGGTAATAGGCATATTCAAGTCTTTGTTCATATAATTTCGTCATGATTACAATCAAACTAAGTTTATCCCTAATTCAATTTAGGGTTACAATTGTTTAATTTTGAGAGGAGAGAAAATAAATGATCTTCACTTCCTCCTTACCTCTAGGTCCGTATTTACAGGGGTAGAGGGGTTCGGCAAGGGTGCTTCATGCCACCTTCAACATGCATAGCTCTTCATATCAATGGCAATCTTAATGGCATCGGGCCTACTTCATCTTCGTTAATCTTCGATATCGATAAACTTGCGAATCATTTCCAACTCGATAATTTTCATGGAATGTCGCATTGAAGACTTATGGCGTCCTTTAATTATTGATGAAAAGTGATGTCACAAAGGCACGACATTGATAATTAAAAATTCTGAAGAGATACAACATTACTAAGAGGCGACGTTGATGATGAGCGACGTCGATAAGAGGTGGTAATAGCAGGAGGCGGTATTGGTGATTAGTGACATTGATAAGAGATGACATTAACAGGAGATGGCATTGATAGGAGGCGATATTGATAAAGCGTGACATTGATAGGATGCGGCATTGATAGGTGTGACATTGATTAGGTACAACATTGAATCTATGCGGCATTGATTAGGTGCAGTATTGAATCTACGAGGCATTGATTAGGTGCGGCATTGAATCTATGCGGAATTGATTATATAATGATTTGAAGGAATGCGGCATTATTTAAAAGGTGTTATTAAAGAGAAACGACATTGAAGTGATGTGGCATTGAGGAGGAGCAGTATTTATTTATTGACATTAATCTCTGCTTTGATGTGATATTGATGGCTGTTATCCAAGTTTTTGACCCATCAGGATCCACGAGGAGACAGAACGACTTGATGAAGTCAGAACGGCTCGGATCTCAACTGAAAAGGCTAAAGCAACAAGTTAAAGGAAGCCGAGTCATATTACTAAAGCGTCGATTGAGTTTGACTAAACCAAGAAACTAGCATCCGTTCGGTCCAATCAGCAACTAAGTACAACCAGCTAGCAAATCGTGATCAAAACAGAGCAACGTGAAGCAAGACTACACGAACAACGTCGATACATGGCAATGAAGGCATTCCAGACATCCCACTCAAAAAATAGTTCTAAGTGCTTGGATCGCTAGTGATTCATACTCTATGGATCGCTAGCAATCCATACAACATAATGGTTTGCTAAGAAACATAGGAGCCGAGGAGCCTAGAAGACAAAATGCAAAAAGTTACTAAGTGTATGGATCGCTAGCGATCCATACACGATGGATCACTAATGATCCATATGAAATCACAAGACACTCGCGACCTAGCATGGGGGAACAGTGAAGGTTGGAGCTAAGTCATTAGCTCGCGCGCGAGCCAAATCTATGGATCGCTAGCGATCCATAGACCCCGGATCACTAGCGGTCCATGGTTTTGGCTCGGGTCGCGAGCTAAGCTCCTACAGATCTTCCTACGTTCATCTGTGAGTAAGTGGCGAACTGGCCTGGCCCAGAAGCTCTCCGATCTCTACAAATACCATCCTACCTGCAACATAAAGAGGATCTTCTCCGGACTGGTTGCTGAAGCTCTGCTGGAAAATTTCTTCACTCCTCATCTCCCTCACAACAATCTCCAAAAGGATTCACTATGATTCTGTAGTGGATTCCAGCCCTAAGGATTCAATCCAGCTAAGGATAATCAAATGCCTTGTAATCAAACACTACTTGTAATAGCAATCAATCATAATAAAACTATAAAGTGGACGTAGGCTTCATTAACAGCCGAACTACTATAAAAATTCCTTGTCTTCTTTCTTTTACTGTCTTTTTCTATACCTATTATCTATAGTATTGCTCTGTAAAAACAGGGCTAGTGCTTTCAACCTCAAACCAGGGTGTTGATCCATTTTTTGGGTTAACAATGGCCTTTGTACTTCTCTTATACTAATGGGCTATGGTATAATACTTCTGATATTGCTTCAATGTCGTATCTTTGTCATTATTCAATTTTGATGATATACGATATCGGCAAAGTGCGACATCAATAAGATGTGTTATTGATGATAACCAATTTTGCGGCATCAAGGTGCAGCCTGTGCCATTGTTTACACCGGCGTTATTCTATACTGTGGCAATAACAACCTGTTATTCGGGTTTTTAACCTAGCAAAATCCAATGGAAGTCAGAACAGCTTGGTCGAGTTAGAGTAGCTCAAGAGCCAACCAAAAAGACTAGAGCAACTAACCAAGAGAAATTAAAGGAATGGAAAGTGAAAATACGCAAAGGTGATGGATCACTGGCGATCCATCATTTATGGATCACTAGTGATCCATAGTCTTGGTTCATGGATTCATGAATTCACTTGCATCATAGTCCAATGGGTATTCTAAGGACAATGGCTAAGTTTGATGGGATTCCGAGCTAGTTAATTCGAGAGGCAAGCATTCGTCTAGTTCAATCAGTAGTCTAATGCAACCAGTATGCGGATCGTCATCAAAACAAGGCAACGTGCTATGGAATTACATGGAGGACACCAACACGAGACAACAAATGCACCCTTGAAGACAAAGTCCATAAATTAGTTAAGTACATGGATCGCTAGCGATCCATACCATTTCGAAAGATCGCCATGAACTTTAAGGTAGAAGGTAAGGGGAAGCATCTCAAGCCGTTGGATCGCCACCGAGCCAGAAGCTATGGATCGCTAGCGATCCATCAAGTAAGCTCAGTCAATGATGAAAGTTGCAGTGCGCCTTCCTATGGTCATTTGCAAGCATTTGGCAAGAAGGCCTAGCCTAATAGCTCTCCAACCTCTATAAATACTCACCTATCTGCAACATAAAGGGGATCCTCTGGACTGGCTGCTAGAACTCTATAGAAAACCTTCTTCACTCTCCTCCTCCCTCACAATAGTCATCCAAGGAGTTCAATATAATTCTCCAGTGAACTCTAGCATTGGGGACTTAGTCTAACTTAGGATATTCAACGACTTTGTAATACAATTCACATTATAACAACAATCAGTCAATAATAAAAGTTATAAAATGGACGTAGGCTTCATTAACAGTCGAACCACTATAAAATCCTCTTGTCTTCTTACTATTTCTACTTTTTTACATTTATTCTCTATATTGTTGCTCTATAAGAACAGGGCCGGTGCTTTCACACTCAATCCAAGGTGTTGATCCATTTTTTAGGTTAACATTTTGGTGCTTTCATTGAGAGATCTAACATAGGCTTAGATCTAACTATCTACTTTGGATCAGATAGGTTCAGAAGTTAGATCCTTAATCTCTGTTCAAAAGATCTGCTGCTAAAAATCAATGGCTTCGGGAAAAAAAGAACTGCTTTTGGAAGATCCATAGGGGTAGTAATAGCCGAAGAAAAGGTGAATTATCAACAAATTGAAGCAAATAGCGCCAACGTAGGAGATCAGGGGCCAAGATCCTCCAATCAACGCGAAGTCGTTACAAGAGATGAATTGAATAAAATGGTTGATGAAATCAATTAGAAAATGGAAAGTAGTCAGAGAGCTCTTATGGATAAGCTTAATGCCCTCTTGACCTTACAATCATATCCTGCTCCAAGAACTATGGCAGAACCCGCGGTTGCCGTAGAACAAGAAAATTCTTCCATTTTTGGTCTAAACAGAAGAAGCGGAAAGTAGCCGCAAAGAGGAGTGATAGCTGGAACTGTGGGAATCAACGTAGAAGGAAACACAAGTACTCCATGGACCACAAGGCAACCAGCTATGAACTTGAACCAAGGAGCGAAGACCCCACAAGAGGATATAGCCATGGACCTCTCCGACTTAGAAGATGGAGAGCAATTTAATGACGACAAGTTGGAAGGAAAGGCCAATGCATTCGATAATGCCAGGAATGTCCAAACTGTCACAATCAGGTCAATCGCAAGCCAACGGGATCCTAAGGGAGTGGCTCTTCCATAGACAGGAGAGCTTGGGCTTCAGCCCACTCACCAAGACCGTTTGCAAAGCCAAACACTCAGTGTAGTGACTGATAGCCGACCCCCGGACTACCGGACATCAGAGGCATTTATCGCGGATATGGTCAAGCGACTGATGGATGAGAATAAGAATATAAGAGATGATGAGTGGGGATCAACTCTAAGTCGGACCTCCTTCACTGAGGAGATCTTGAATGAGCAGTACCCAAAAAGTTCACTATGCCAACTATTCCGTCCTATGACGGAACAAAAGACCCAAAACACTATCTGTACAAGTATAGTTGGTACATGGACGGAGCGAATGCTTCGGATGCTTTTTGATGCAGATGTTTTCCAATTTTTCTGGAAGGAATTGCTTCCATGTGGTTCATTGGGATTTCACCAAGATCCATCTCCACTTTCGATCAACTAGCAACAAGATTCCTTGATCAATTCAAACTTCACACAGTGCAGCCTAAAGATGTTATGTCCTTGTCCGGCCTTTTCCAGGGACGAAATGAATCTCTAAAGTCTTTCATGAATCAGTTTAATATTGCAGTGACAGAGGTAAGCAATTTGAACGAGGATATGGTTTTCATGGCTTTTGTCCACGCCATCCACCCCGAAACTGAGTTCGGAAAATGGATCAAAATGAAACAACCTACCACTAGAAAGGACTTCAACCGTAAGGCGGGTCAATACTTAAGATTGGAAGAGGCGCATGAGTTAGAAAGGAAGTCTACTAGCTTGCAACCGATGAATGGTGGGCAGAGTGACATGGCGATGAACCAGAACATAAACGCCTCTAAGACCATCGAAGGAAGTGCAGGGAAAGACGGAAACTAAAAAAGGAAAAATTAGGATTCCAATAAATGAAATGGTAACAATAAACGACTTAAAGGCTTCAAGCCCGAGGATTACACCTCGCTCAATGATACTTCGGAAAACATCTATCTCATAACACAGGAGAAAAAGGAGTATAAAAAACCCCCTAAGAAGGAAGCAACTGAACAACAAAAGCGCTCGGGGAAGTTCTGTCGCTTCCACGAGACGCGTGGTCACAACACAAACAAGTGCCATCATCTAAAGAACTTGATTGAAGAGCTGATCCGGGAAAACAAGCTTTAGCAATACGTGAGAAAATCGCAAAATCCTAACCGACCCGTGGCTCCCCATGCTCCGAGGGATTGAAGAAACCAAGCCGGAACTACCGAAGAGAGATCTAAGCGAACTGAGCAGAGACTCATTATTGGAACGATATCTGGAAGACCACATCCCACACGGAGAAGTTGGGGAGAAATAGAGCGGTATGCGAGTTCGTTAAAGCACGCTCCAAAGGATTTGTTCCTCGCAATCGACGATGGAGCTTCGGCCAAGCAGCAGAAAACTTTAAATGATGATATAGTATTCTGAAATTGGGATACCAAAGGGATCAAAGTTCCAACTCCGATCCCATAGTAGCGACAGTAGGGATAGGGCCCGCTGTAGTTCGATGAGTATTGGTTGACAGCGGCAATTTTGTGAATATTTTTTTCAAACGTACATTTGACCAGATGAAGATTAGCATTAAAGATGTATCTACATGCTTAAAAATCCAAGGATTCACTAGTGAACCCAAACAACCCGTGGGGACGATTGACTTGCCAGTAGAACTTGGGGAGGGCGACTGAAGAGTCACCCCCATTCGGACTTTTATAATTGCAGATGAAACTTCCTCATACAATGCCTTCTAGGGATGGCCCGCACTGGCGGATTTCAAAATCACTTTAGCCCAGTGGTACCTTACCATGATATTCCCAACGACAAACGGAACTGAGGTGGTCAAAGGAGATCAATGCGCCACCAGAGTATGTTACATTGCAGAACCGCGTGAATCCAAAAGAAAAGAAAAAGGGGGAAATGTGGGGAGAACTCTCCACATTCGCGAACCTACCGAATAGCAACTACAGAGCCGCCCCTGACTTGGGGATCATAGCCGATTCGATAAGGCTTTGGACCCTAGAAAGAAGAGTTCAGGGGAGGACCGGGCAGCACTCGAGGAATTGATGGTGTATGTTCCTGTCGATATGAATGACCCAATACGGGTCTTGAATATTACATCACACCTTGGAAACAAGATGCGATTAGAACTCACCAAATTTCTTCGTGCCAACTTGGATGTGTTCGCTTGGACACATTCTGAGATGTGTGGTGTATCGCCAGAAATTGCATGCCATGCGTTTATCATTGACCCTAGGTTTACACCGGTAAAGCAAAAGAGGCATAGCCTGGGCCTCGAGCTGTCCAAGGCATTTAGAGAAGAAGTAGACAAACTGATGGCCAATGGTTTTATCCGTGAGGCGACCTACCCCGAATGGGTATCTAACCCAGTTTTCATCAAGAAGTCCAACGAAAAATGGCGAACTTGCATCAACTACTCAGACTTAAACAAAGCCTCCTCGAAGGATAGTTTTCCACTGCCCAGCTTGTGGATGGAACGGCGCTATCATTTATGGATGTGTACTCGGGCTACAATCAGATCCTGATGCACGAGCCTGACTAGGAAAACACCAACTTCGCCACCGACCTAGGATTATACTGCTACAGGGTAATGTCATTCGATCTAAAGAACGCAGGGACAACCTACCGGAGATTAGTAAACACCATATTCAAGCATCAGATCGGAAAAACCATGGAGGTCTATGTGGATGGCATGCTGGTGAAATCATGAGTAGCTACCAATCACCTAGATAATATCGCCGAAATGTTTGAAATACTTCGAAAATATGGAATGAAACTCAATCCACTCAAATGTCACTTGGGGGTTGTCTTCGGAAAGTTCTTAGGATTCATAGTGAGCGCCAGAGGGATTGAAGTAAACCCAGAGCAAATAACCGCTCTACGAGAGGTCCAAGCCCCGAGGAACAAGAAGGAATTACAAAGCTTGAACGGGAAAGTCGCAGCGCTAAGCCGATTCATCTCGAAAGCCACCGACAAATGCATATCGTTCTTTGATGCATTAAAGAAAGGAAAGAACTTTGAATGGAATGAGGCTTGTCCAACCGCATTTGAAGAATTGCTGCGACACATGGAAGCCCCACCAATCCTATCAATGCTAGTGAACGGAGAGGACTTGTTCATCTACTTAGCAGTCTCACCTCACGCGTTGAGCACCGCCCTTGTGCGTGAAGAAACTAGGATTCAGTAACCTGTGTACTATATTAGCAAGCGGTTCACTGGAGCCGAGAAAAATTATCCGAAATTGGAAAAGCTAGCGTATTGCCTCTTGATCATGTCTAGGAAGTTATGACCGTATTTCCAGGTACACCCGATTAAAGTACTGACTGATCAACCTCTAAAGCATTGTACCGACCTAAAACTTCTGGGCAACTCCTCAAATGGAATATCGAATTGAGCCAATACAATAACACTTACCATCCGAGAAGGGCAATCAATGGGCTAGCGTTGGCAAATTTCATCGTCTAATTAATCATACGGGATGACGATGAAGAAATACCATCGGAAATTGAAACATGATGGAAATTCTTCATCGATCACGCGTCTGACAACCTCTGCTCGAGGCAGGGGTGGTGCTTAAAACCCCCGAAGGACGAGTCATTTCCTATGCCCTACGCTTGGAATTACCTGCGACAAATAACGAGGCGGAATATGAAGCATTGATAGCTAGACTGAAAGTTGTGAAGGAACTCAGAATAAACTCCGTTCACATCTACAGCGACTCTCAACTAGTCGTCTGCCAGGTGAATACTGGGCTCGAAGGGAGAACCTTGCCCCATATCTATCTAAAGTACAAGAGTTGATGAACGACATCGAACACTACACCGTAACTCACATCCCGAGGAAGCAAAACCCGAAGGCTAATTACTTAGCCAAACTGGCCAGCTCTGGAGAAGCTCAATCGGTGGCACTAGTCTCGGTTGAGACCCTGACCGCTCCAAGTATAAGCGAAATGGAAATCAGCTGGCACTAGTACAAAAAGTGCATATTGCTTCGCCTCATTTGCATCGGTTGAAGTAAAAACTGATGCAAATAGAACTATTTGCATCAGTTCTATCTTAATAACTGATGCAATTGGTACGTGGAAAGCAATAGATAATAAAAAAATCAAATTTGCATCAGTTCTCACCAACAACCGATGCAAATAGTTTTAGTCGCATCGGTTTTAAAGTCAACCGATGCAACTACATGTTGATGGCAATATAAATTTAGGTGGGAAATAATGAAAAATTGGCTCCAAATTTATTTGGACAAATGTTCTCCTTCATCCTCAATACCCCCACTTCGAAAAAATAATAATAATAATAACATGCACTCCCCTTCTTTTCATTTTCAAAATCGAACAATAGAAGAAAAAATTAAAACGAAGCTTTTGAAAATTTTAATGGCGAAGATGGCAGCAAACTGGAAATCGATTTACAATAAGAAATCCACGGCCGAGCATCTCAAACAAATAAAAATCGAAATCAAAGCAGTTCGATAAAATTTCACTGCCCACTGATTTGTTCGTTTTGCTCCCAAATTGGATCCGATGGATGCTCAAAAAAAATCTTTTGTTAGTGTTGCAGATTTGCATGAGGATTTGAATCCGCATCTTCAAGCATTAAATTAGGAGACAGGTATTAACAATCAAGTTCTCCTATATCCTTCTTTTATTTTTTATTTAATAATTCTTCCATTCTACATGGGTTTTGTATTCTACATGGGTTTTGATACAATTTTGTTATTGTTTGGATCCTTTTGGAAAGCATGATTGTGGTAATCTCTACGATTTTGTTATTGTTTGTATTCTACATGGGTTTTGTATTCTACATGGGTTTTGTATTCTACACGTGTTTTGATACTTGATGTCATGACCTAGGCAATGCAATCGCTTTTTGATACTAAATTCATACTGAAAGTGAAGGTAGTTAGTGAGTTGTATATGTGGTGTTGAGTATGTGGTAGAGGAGTTCTATCTGTATAGGTATGGCAGCAAGCAGGTTGTTATAGGATATGGTAGACAGTATGAAGAAGCAAGTTGCACGGTAGAGGAAGTAAGGCAATAAGGTCAATGGTGATGGTGATGGTTCCACTTATAGTGGGCAGTGGTGATAAGGCAGATGTAATTTGTGAAGTAGAGACTGATGTTGCAAGCAGGGTGCAGGTTGATTAGAGTGACTGAGACGGAGGTATGTAGTAGTTGTAGTTTGATGAAGTTTGGCAAGGGGTAGAAGTTGTTGTTCAGGTGGGTAGGTTGGTTTGTGGGTGGAATTAGAAGTAGTGACAGTGCATTGTTGTTGTATTGGTTGGTGTAGTTGTTATAGTGCAACAATTGTTATTGAGCAGTAATGGTGAAGTGTAGTTGCAATGTTGTAGAGGGGAAGCAGTGATGAAGGAAGATGTATGATGCTGTATGGAAGTGAATGTTGAAGAGCAGTTTGGGTGAATGGTTGTCTATGGAGAGTAGTTATGGAGATTGTTGTATGAAGCTTCAGGTAGTAAGAGCAGTTTGTATGAAGAACAATTTGTATGAAGCAGTTTGGGTGAACCAAGTTGAGGATGTATGTGGATGGATTGTAATGGGATAAAGGTAGGATGTTGTAACATGTAACAGTGTGTATGTGCACTGGTTGGATGAAGGTAGGATGTGGTAATGGGATGAAGGTATGAAGTAGGCAACTCAGTGAGAAGTTTAAAGATGAAGTGGGCAAGGCACTGGTATGTGCACTGAATTGCAAGCAAGCAGGGTAATTTGTTGATGAATGAATGATAAGTTGATGTTGCAGGCAGTAATTTGTTAATGGGTAGAGGAAGTTGTGTGAAGTCTGATGGTCAGAGAATTGTATGCAGGTTGGTTGTTTGAAGGAGTAAAGGTAGTAAGTGAAGTGTAGTTGCAGTTTGTTGGGGGGTGTTTGAAGGCATGAGTACAGCCAAAGCAGCATTGCAGAGTGACACCAGAGTAATTTCTGGTACAATATACGCGCATTACTTGAGATGACCAGTGAAATCCAAAAGAATATATCCAGGGGAAAGGAAAACTAGATCAGATAAGTTGAATCCATCTCACATGTACTGAAGTGGTGAGTGATAGCTTAAAAATTTCTAATTTTGCTCAAGCAATAACAAATAAATGCTGGCCACTCGAAGCTGAATTTTGCAGTTGAAATCCAAATATCATAAATAATTTGGTTTCTGTACTTATCTTGCAGTAATCTAATCACTTCATAACCGTGCTTAAAAATTCTTGGACAGCTTGATAAAAAAGCAAAGCAACTGAAGCCCTTGCTTTAGGTCACTATATTAATAGAATCAGGTTCTTTCTTTGCATAATAATCTTTCAATTCTACCTGTTACTTTCTGTTGATTACTTGCTACTTATTTTTTTCTTTTTTACTTTTCATTTTTTGTACGTTGCTATATAGTACTGTTTAGTACATACACTATAGCAAAATATCCTACATGCTGAGAATGAAATACTAGAAAGCAAATTGGTTGTGGACCTCAAAAAAGCTGTATATATTTTTATTTGCTTTTCTATTGGTACAGTTAGTATATATTTTCCTATCAACATCGAGGACAATATACTTCTAGACTATTTATTAAAGGGATATACATGTATATTGCCAATATGAGTTGCTATAGTATTACTTCACGCAATCATCAATCATGTTGTCTAGAAACATTACATTTAGATATTGCTGAGAACAGCAATGTAGTTAGTTTTATCTGCTACATCAGTCTGAACAACCACTAGTTTCTAGATGTCATAGCCACTATATTTCCCATACCTTCGCTTCAGTTGCATATGTCAACTCTTTTCTCTTCGAAAATAAAATAAAAATTGATAACTACAATAAGCCTAATTGGATGTGTTACTTGTTGAAGACCTTCCTAACATGTTAGTCAGTTTAGATTTGTACTTTTCTTTGAAAAGATGAGTCTAAATCGAAACTTCTTTACATACTCTTTTGAGATGGTCGATCAGATTTAAAAGTGTAAAATATGAAAAGTTGACGTATGTGCATCCTAATCCTGTTACAAGGAACAGTTATCAAGGAATCAGATACCCCTTCATAACTTATGTTTCTTTCTGCACTTCAGGAACTAATAACTTATACTGAACTAACATCATAAACAAATCAATTGGGATTGCTTTAGAAATTAATATTGGATCAACATTACAAATTATACTGCACCAGTGGTTCATCAAGTTGAATATTAACTTTATTTCATCATCTACTCAGGCTTATTTTTTATTATTGTTGTTGTTTCTTTATGTTTGCTTTCTGCAGATGAGTGGATCAACTATGTTAAACCTTTCACTGCTGACTTCTGATATGTGGGCTGTTCTAATTCGCATTTTTGCTTATCATCAAAAGGTCATATGTTATGCATATTTTCCCAGGTATCCAAAAAATAAATAAATGCTGATATTAATTCCATATCCGTTTGTTTATTTTGAGCCTGCAGGTCGACTGGATGTACTTTATCTCCTTTGGTGCTGTTGCAATCGGACTTGTCATATATTCAGCGTAATTTCTATAATTTGTATTTGGTAAGGTAAAGCCTTCGAGCTAATGCTTTATTTGCATGTTTCAATGAAGAGGTGAATGAATTGGGTGTCTGAAGCACATAGGAACTCATGGCATGTGTTGCTGGATGCGAGTATGATTGTGGTGGGGGAGGATAGGCTCAGTCTTGCTCTTCATAGGCCTGATTTTGTGATTAGCACGCTTGATGATGTGAGGGCGGAGCCTGAAAGGATTACTTGCTTGCTGGTTAAGAGGAAGTCTTTT
This sequence comes from Allium fistulosum, assembly GCA_030737815.1. Classification (NCBI taxonomy): domain Eukaryota; kingdom Viridiplantae; phylum Streptophyta; class Magnoliopsida; order Asparagales; family Amaryllidaceae; genus Allium; species Allium fistulosum. The sequence continues at coordinate 408,118,825 of CM060906.1, forward strand.
GATGCTGCTACATCACCACAGGTTTAGTTTTCATGAGAATTATATAGAGAGTTTTTATGTGAGGAGAAAGTGAATGCAAAGTTGGACTTGAGTCTGTGTATTACTGTCATGCATTTCTATGCACATTTGGGTTGAATATGTTGTGTAATAATGAGATTTTTCCTTGCAAATATTGAAATTGTTCATGTTTCTAGTTCGCGAGTTTTTTTGTCAAGCTTGTGGCATTTGGATTATCAAATATATATATATAGTCTATTTGAGTACTGTAATAATGGTTTCTGAGGGATTAGTTTGCATCAGTTGTTATAAAAAACCGATGCAATAGAGGGATTAGTTTGCATCGGTTTTCAATAACAACCTATGCAAAAAGGTTAGTAACAACCATGATATTTTGCATCAGTTGTTAGTAACAACCGATGCAAAAAAGACCTTTTTGCATCGGTTTCGGAACTGATGCAAAAGTGTTAAGCCTGTTGCATCGGTTGCATATGCATCGGTTGCTGAACTGATGCAAAAGGGGGGTAAACAACCGATGCAAATGGCCTGTTTTGTAGTAGTGTGGATTTTTGAAAGCACTGTCGAGCCAGAAACGTGGATGATGCTAATCAAAGAATATATGCTTACAGGAACCATTCCCGTAGATAGAAACCAGCGGAAAAAGCTTCTCCGGAAGGCACTGCGATTCATAATACAGGATGTGAAACTCTACCGAAGGGGGTTCTCTACCCCCTTGCTCAGATGTGTGATAGAAGACGAAGCTCGGTAGATCCTGAAGGAAGTTCATGAAGGAGACTGGGAGACCATATTGGGGGGCCAACCCTTACAAAGAAAATCCTCCAGTATAGATATTTCTAGCCAATGGTAAATCGCGATGCAGCCGATTACGCCAGATGGTGTGATCAATGCCAAATATTTAACAAGATTAAAAGAACTCTCTCAACAGAGCTAACACAGATAGTCAGCCCATGGCCGTTCACAATACGGGGAATTGACCTAATTGGCGTATTGCCGTTAGCTAAAGGAGGGGCAAAAAATGCCATAGTTGCCGTTGACTATTTCACAAAATGGGCTGAAGCGGAACCGCTGGCCACCACTACCACAAATAAAGTTATTAATTTTGTTACTAAAAACATCAGTTGTAGGTTTGGCGTGCCACAGAAAATCATCACTGATAATGGGACCCAATTCAAAAGCATTTAGTTTAAAGACTTTTGCAAACGCTTCCGAATCGAGAAAAGCTTTTCCGCATTCGCTCATTCACAAGCAAACGGGCAAGTGGAAGCAATAAATAAGATCGCCAAGTCCACTATCAAAAAGCGGCTGACTAAAGCTAAAGCAAATTGGGTTGATGAACTTCCACTTGCACTATGGGCCTATAGAACAACACACAAAGCAGCAACCGGGCATACCCCATTTGCTTTGGCATATGGTTCATAAGCAATGATCCATGTAGAACTTGAAGTCCTCTCCCATCGAAGATAGAATTTCAATCAAAGGCAAAACGAGCAGCTCCTACTCGAGTCACTTGATATGATTGATGAAAACGGCGAAGAAGCCGAACTAAGGACCACTGCTCACCAAAAAAGGGTCGCACAACACTTCACAATATCGGTCGTTTGTCAGGTGTTCGAAGCAAACAGCCCCATGAACTGGGGGGCACACGTCGATACTCAAATAGAAATACTCAAAAACAAAACACTTCACGCTTCTGTTACTCCAAACAAAGAATTTTAGCGGTAATCACAGGACTAGATAAAATAAAATAGCAGCAAATGAAATTGACATAAGTGCATGAAACATAGATAAGTAGGCAGATAAAATTACGATAAAAATGTCAGCATTGTGTTACTTATAATGTTTGTGTACAAGTCAAAATGTGGGGGTCGTACCCACACAATATCGGCCAACAAAAGAAAAATACAGATGCTACAACAAAAGCAATAAGTGTAGACTCTGCACTTGAATAAAACAAAACTAAATGTCTCGAAAATCAGCTCCATTGCCATCCAGACATCTCAACGCCTCTTTCCACCACCCCCCTTCTCGCCTTTAGTTGCAAGTTTTGGCTTATATTCAGGATCTCGGCCGGGGCTAATGTCTACTGGTGATATCAACTATCTCCTTGGTGCCGGCATCTCCTCCCTGCTCTCCAACTTTCTCGAAGGACTCTTCTTTCATCTTGTGCTTCCAGGATTTGCGGGGGCTCTTCGAGGATTTTATCGCTTCAACCTTTTCTTTCTTAACGACGACCAATTGCTATTCGGATTTATGCGGCTGCTCGGTCTGGACCTCCTGCTCTCGAGTTTCGACTGTCGTAAGGTCGCCCTCCAAAGATACAGAAGAGTCATCCAAGCCATGCAATGCACCGATATTCTCAGACTCTGGCCCCGACTGTGAACCAGACACAGACGCAACATGTAACGACCCGCTATTTTGGACCATTCAAATCGACAATAATCCACACATGTCGGACTTGAATAATTCAAAATACCGAATTGTTAATTTAAATTTGGCAAAACTCAGCATATACAGTAAATAAATCAATCACAGATCACAGACACAGAGTAATACAATAATGCGCAGCGGAATAGATAAAATAGTAGTTCATGAAGCTACTATATAAACATCAGAGTTAAAATAAAATACAACAGAATATCTCAAATGTAGTGAAGTCTCCAGTACGAATAGATGACTTCTCCGAACAAATCAACTAGAAGAGCTGAAAGCTGAGGCGATAGTTGGATCTCCAAAGGAAGCTCCAAACTCCATGGGTGAGTCTCAAATGCTGTATCACTCGGTCTGACCCGAGCGTAAAGCAAAACACAAAACACTCGAGTCAGGATTAACATTCTTATATCAATAAATCCAACTCAAGTGAAATATCAACTGAAATACAAGTAACTTAAAGGATGTTTGGGATAACCATCCTCTAAGGATCTTCAGAACTATCTACGAGGTGGAAATATACACTATAACACCGTGGTCATTCCAAATTAATTTATACTTCAAAACCAAAATATCATTTCATTTCAAATATATCTATTTTCCAAAATAGTATATATATAGGTTAAATAATTTAAAATCAAAGTATTTAATTTCCTCAAGTTTGGCAAATCGATTCAAATCAACTTCAAATTCCAGATTCAAATTTATTCAAAGCTCAATTCATCAATTTAATTCAGTTCTAAATATACCATTTAAATTTTCAATATATTTCAAAGCTTTAATACTCAACATTTTCCAAAGTTAGATTTAACAGTTTCATATAGCTCTTGATTTAACTTCAGTATTATTTAATCAGGGAATATTCACTTAATAAACTCAATATCATCTAACTAGCCTTACATTTCATTTTTACTAATTATTTTCTTAAATTTATTTAAGCAAGAATTTTTCATTAAATTATTTAAATAAACCCAAGTTATAAATCATATCTTAAATCTCAATTTCAATAAGTTTCAAATTGGTTTAATTAATAAATTATCTTTCCAACCTTAACTTATTCAAATTATTACCAAAATCTATTTTGAAAATATAATTTTTTATACTTAAACATCTCATAAGTATTAATCCATCCTAATTTAAATTAAATAATTTAAGGCTCAAACATTTATAAAACCATATATTTCTTTCCGAAACCATAGAATTCATTTTCGAAATATTTATATATATGGACCAACGGTGTCTGTATATATACATCATATGGTTAAGTGATACGGATATTTATCATTTCAATCCGAAATTTAAATATATACGGGTAGATATCATTTCGACCCGTAATCCCAATTTCAATTCAATTGAAAATCGCTTGGGTTTATCATTTCAACCCATAACGATTTTCTCCTATTCTAAAGTCCGTTCGGGTATGTATCATTTCAACCCATAGTGAATTCTATACTAACAGGGAACTTGCAGAGTGATAACAGATAATATAAAATAAAACAACAGGCATATATCATCAATAAATAACAGATACGGGTGTCAGATGTCACAGGTGAACAGTTATGGATAATAGCATATATATAACAATGTAAATAACTACAGCAGCATATTTCAATTGTCGTTTCAATTGAAATCAAATTTAATAAATAAAAGAGTGTTAATCGTGAGTGATTACTCACCTTTCGAGGCTAGATAGGTTTGACCGATGAACCGAGTTACGATTCCAAGCACAGAGTGAGGTAGGCACAAATTTGACGAAGAAAACGAGCACGACGGACAAAGCTGATAAATAGAAATTTACGAAGTCAAATCAGAACGAAATCGATGAAGATAATGGATATAAGTGAACTTATATAACTATATATAACGATATACATATCCTATATTCAACCACATATTAAAATTTTAAATAAATATTTATTTCAAAATACATTGTTTAAATCAAAACACATAAATAAATCAAACATAATTATAAAGTCAATACCTTATCGAAATCAATAAAACTACAACAAAGCTTTATAACTCATATATACAATTATATATATAACTAGCTGAAACCTATATATCTATACTAGCTAGGCAAACAAATGTATGCTAGATATATTTTATAAAAAAAATGGACTCACACATATTCTACAATACACGCAACACATAAAACAAAACTATGATTTAGTAAACAAATTTATGAAATCAGCTTATACAAATAAATCTATGCCACCTATATAGCCTTATATATATAAACAAATCTAAAATCTTTATAAACAAATAAAAGCCATGTATATATACGGGCATGTAGCCTTACAACATGGTGCGCGATTAATCAATACAGGCATGCCTATATACATATTATTAATTGATCTATGTAATACGTACAGTAACTTTTTATAACTAAACAAGTAGACACATATGAAGAAAATCTTGTATGCTTCGAATATAAACTAACTATAAACTATGCGTCTTCCCTACATATGCAGAAATATACGCAAACTATAATTTATATTATAAAGAAAACTAATTTAAGTTAATATATATGTTACGTAAACTATATTTATATATACCCAATACCTAAAAAACCTGTACTCGGCTAACAAAGAGGAGGCAAAGCTCGAAGGGTGGTGGCCAGAGGCTGCCGAGGGGAGGAGAAAAGTCAGGTGGTGAGGCGGTGGCTGTTGGTTGAGGCTGAGGTGGCGTAGGAGCTGCAGATCGGAGGTATAGGCGGGGTCGGGCTTGTTGGGTTAGGCGTGGTGGAGGCCGTGGAGGCGCTGCCGTGGTGTGTGAGGCTCAAGGGAGTGGAGGCTTCTCGTGGTGGATGGAAAAGGCTGAGGGAGGAAGAAAGATCTGAGCTACCGAAATATAAGTAGAAAAATTGGATTTTTATTGTAGAGATGTTTTACAAATTCAACTGTTATGATGATTCAAAATGAACGGTAGGAATAGAATGGTCGCCCCTCCTTTGATTTAGCCGAAAATAATTTAAAGCAATTTATAGTTTCTAAACCGATGGAAATAAAGGCAGTCATCAATTCATTGAAAAGATAGAAAGGTAACAACTGATAATAAATGCCTCCAGCCATTTGAAATTTGAAAGGACATCAAAAAGGGTACTAATACAACGTACGTTTTCATTGCTTTCGTCGTATACCAAATCTCAAAACATAGAAATAAATATACCGCAGAGATCAGCATGACGAGACGATCAAAACGGTATACAGATATTTGTGGTACGATCATCCGATCAAAAGTCGATACGGACACTGATATACGTTGTTATTCTGTACGGAAAAATCCAAACGGAGCTAGAAACGTCCGAATTTCGCGAAACGAATTTCGCAGTCAGATTCAGAATGCTCTAAATAAATTTTCTCCTGTTGACATATTTTGGTTTCGGAAAACTTTTAAATTCACTTTTATTAACCGGTTTGATTTGAAATGAAATTTCACAGAAAAATAAACTTCAATATTATCAGATGAAAATTTACCAGTTGCTATATTAAAATAGACGTATTCCAAATAGTAAATTTTTATTTTCAAATTTTATTGTTTAAAATTTCACAAATTTTCAGTTAAAAATACTTTTAAAAACCATTAAATTTTTTCGGGTCGTTACACTCTCCCCTACTCAAAACTTTTCGTCCCCGAAAAGGAAGGAGGTAGAAGAATAGAAACAACCAGACAGAAAAGATAGATTGAAAGTCAAGATTAAACAATTAATTTAAAACTATAAAAATTTTACTTGAAATATTAATTTGAAAACAATTATTTACATTATTACTATTTTTTTTCAAGGAAGCTATTGAGAACCTTTAAATCCATAATTCATAAATTTATTAATTTTTATCTCAAGATACTTTTCAAATATTATTAATAAACAAATAATCATTTACTTTAAATATGTTTTATTAAATTAATCTTCTAAAAATTTTATAACACTAAAATTTTCTATTAAACCATGTAGTATATAAATTAACAATATTTAAAGGGATATAGTCAACAAGGAGAAGAGGGACTTGGAAAAACAGAATATAGGTGAATACATAAAGCTGAGCAGATAAGATAGATTCAAAAGATTAGTATCGGGCATGAATAATTTATTCAAACCATTAGGATTTCAATTTCAAATATTAATTCAAAATTTCTTTGTTGGAAATACTTTTATAATAAAATACCTTTATAGTCGAAACAAATTTCCTTTCTAAACTACTTTTATAACTCGATGTTTCAACAAGTTTATCCTTGTTCCTGTAGACTCTAGTAGTGCGTTGATCAGGCGCAAAACTAGAATTCTCCAGATACTTAGTAGACTTGTTTCAACACCCAGTGAAAATACTGGAAAAACTTTTAAGAACAGATATGGAAAGTACAATCCAATCAAAAACGAATCAAATCATGGATCGCAGATACACAATGGTTACGCCTGGGTCCCCCAGGAAACATCCGTACCCTTTAAGCATTCACTGCCTTGCGAATTTCGCCATGCAACAAAACGGTGGACCGCAGGATACATAAAAATGGTTACGCCTGGATCCCCCAGGAAACATCCATACCCCGTAAGCAATCTCTGCCTTGCGGATTACGCCACTAACACGACCATAGATCGCAGATATACAATGGTTACGCCTGGATCCCCCAGGAAACATCCGTACCCTTTAAGCAATCACTGCCTTACGAATTACGCTATGCAGTCGAGTTCGTAAGACCATGGGTAACGCCATGAAATTCGAAGGACACTCGAGTATCATATCCGGAAAACCAAATCAGAGAGAATAATATCGATAGAATGAATCCAAGATGTGGCCACAAATCGGATATCAAGCAGAAGGCACTTTCCATATCTTTACTTCGAAAATATGTATCATATGGTACCTTTTCAAATCACTTTCAAATATCGTACTTATATAAAATCCATTATATATAAGATTTTAAATTTCAAATCAAATACTTTCCAAAATCAATAGTATATCAAATCATACTTATATAGACTTCAATTATATAAGATTTCACTTTCAAATTGAGTACCTTCCAAATCTATAGTTTTCGAATCAATTTCATACTCATACAAATCAAATTTATATAAGTTCGACAACTCCCAGATCAAGTGTTTAGTAACATAAGGTTCTCAAATTTCAATTTGTTTCAATATCAGTTCAATTTCAAAATCATATACAATTTCACCAAATTATTTCTTCTCAAATTCATTATCTCTAATTTCTAAGTTTCAAGAATAATAGATTTAGAAAATAAATCCAATTTCCAAATCAATAATTTAAGTTAACCAATTCATTTCCAAAATCAAATGTTTTCAAAATCATCTTATACTTATGTAAGGTCCATCATATATAAGGATCAAATTTTCAAAATAAATTTCGCTGTATGAAGAGCCATATGGGATTGAATATATTTGCTTTTATGGGTTATATATCTTTGTAATTTAAATTGGAAACTTTATTTTAGTAAGTAAAGATATTCTAACCCGACAGCTTTCAATTTCAGCGTCAAAATATATCAATGATATAAGATGTACATACGTCATTATTTCGCAGAATCACATTTGATCGCTCGCTCGATCACACAAGTTCGCTTTCGAACTAGTATTGTCCATTCGACTTCCCTAAATGCGAAATTCGATATGGTTTCTCGACTAGAAGCCATCAGTCTCCTTGCATAGCCATATGCTATGATAGAGAATTCTAGAATCAAGTCCAAAATCCATATCTAATATTCGCCGTCAAGAATCGAATGAAAAATCCTAACACGAAATCGTGTAATCCACCTCGAACTTGTGTACTCAACTTGGATCAAATTAACTATGCGAATCAACCAGCATACGTACAACTATATTAGTTTCATAAAGATGTTACTAAGTTAAAACATTTAACTAAACTTTATTCAAAATATTTTGAAGATCAAATTCTTTTCAAAACGTTTCAATCTAAATTTCATATTAGAAAATTTTAAAATTGCCTTATTTGTTAATTAACAAAACAGTTTCAGCTTATTTAAATCATATTATTACATATTTTAAACATACATATCAAACTTATATGTTTTACTTCAAAATTCTTAGCTTTTGAAAAGTTAACCTTGATTTGGAAGTGCTCGAACCTTCAAAATAGTCGAAGAAATCATATTTCAATCCAAGAGTTGGAAATCACAATTAAATCAGTAAATCAATTCCAAAATAGGGTTATCTCAAATCAAATCTAAAACTCGAGGACTAAACACCGGTTTACTTCAAATCATTTCAAATATATATACATATATCTTTCGCATATCAAATCTTACTTCGGAATTTGAAATCAAAATTGGTTTCGCAAAATCACTCGCATAGCAAAGCTATTGAAGTGGCCTATCCCCCACTTTGAAACTCGAAAATCAATGTCGATGATGCGTGCACTCATCACCGAAATTATTTTCCAGCGACATAAGTGAGTTCTGGACTTCTATTTTCTCAAACTTCTTTTGGAATTTCTTCAAAATCATTCGAAACTCATTAAAATTTATTGGAAACATTTCTTATTGGGAAAATACTTTTAAATCATACTATTATTATATATTTCAAAATCTTAAAAACCAATTTCAAAATACCGGAGTTCAATTCTCGAATTTCAAATTTAAAATCCTTCAGTTATAAATCAAATTTTTTTTTTTAGATAAATCAACTTTCTTTTTTAATTTTTAAATTTTTTTTTTTTTTAAAATTGCAAATCCTTCCTAAACCTCAAATTCTCAATTTTTTTTTAAAAGGGTATATAATCTTTATCGAAAACTTTTTACTTTTATATTTGGAATATAATCATACTTATAAAGATAATAATTTCGATATATAAAACACTTTCTAAAATACAAACAAACCCGATTTCAAAGGATGATTCCAGAATGAATCTCGGAACGTGATAGAAGTTGAAGTCAAATTCAAAAGGGATCCTACTTAATGAGAATCCTAACTAAGATTCCGAGGTATATTAACCTATGTCAATTCAAAGGAATTTATTCCATTAGCGAAAGAAAAAAAACAACAAATTCTCATCAAACGAAATGGTAAAGCATCATTATAAATCTTAAGTTCGACACATCGACTTTTACTAGGCAAAGGATATAACAGAGTTTACTTAATACGACTTAACTTAAACCACTAATACAAAGAGATTTCACTGATCCAAACTTCTACAAGAATAATGCATCGGTATTAATCCTACCGGGTGGTGCTTCAACGGGTCCAGTACACTCCACATCAAGGTGCCCCCAACTATGACATTTCTTGCATGAGTACACTATTCTCCCATCTTCCCTAGTGAACTTTGGGAAGGCAGCAGCTCGAGCAGGACGTAACACAGCTTGCCTTCCGCGCTGTCTCTCGGAACAATCTCTGGCTAAATGTCCAGTCTGTCTACAGTGGTAGCAAATGGTTGACTGGTCGGTAGATGCCGTGAGTGCCGATTTCACTTTCTTCACTTCCAGGCAGCGACTTGGGAAGTGTCCCTTCTTACGACACTTAAAACAGAAAATCTCGGATCGAAAGCGCTTGCCCTCCTTCTTTTTCCCTTTCCATCTCTTTCCGCACATGGCTGCATAATGCCCCTTTTCCTGACACCGATAACAAATGACATGGTCATAAGGACCCGGTTCTGCCCTTTCTCTCCACAGCCTCTCTTGTTCCTCAATTGCTTCCTCCCGTTCCTTACGGGCCAGTGCTCTTCGTGCCCGACGGGCTGCTTTCTGCTCTTTAGATTTTGCCATTTACCAAAATATTTTCCTATCATTCAATGAGTCCAAAATCAACAAGATAGAAGTTCAAAAATTTACGGGGAAATTTAAATCAAAGGAAATTTCAAAATAAAAAGGAAAGGACTCGCACCAAGATGAGATAATTAATATTCAAAAAGAAGACGGATACTCATATAAGAATATAAATAGGGAGAGGCCAAGACGAATTTCAGAACAAAGATAGCAATTCAAATTATAGGAACTCTAATCAACAAGAATTCTGATTCGAAGATAGGCCCGAACGAAAGTGATTCTGTAAATAAATTTACAATATATGCTAAGTTTCGCCTAGAGCCAAAGCTCTGATACCAACTGTAACGACCCGCTATTTTGGACCATTCAAATCGACAATAATCCACACATGTCGGACTTGAATAATTCAAAATACCGAATTGTTAATTTAAATTTGGCAAAACTCAGCATATACAGTAAATAAATCAATCACAGATCACAGACACAGAGTAATACAATAATGCGCAGCGGAATAGATAAAATAGTAGTTCATAAAGCTACTATATAAACATCAGAGTTAAAATAAAATACAACAGAATATCTCAAATGTAGTGAAGTCTCCAGTACGAATAGATGACTTCTCCGAACAAATCAACTAGAAGAGCTGAAAGCTGAGGCGATAGTTGGATCTCCAAAGGAAGCTCCAAACTCCATGGGTGAGTCTCAAATGCTGTATCACTCGGTCTGACCCGAGCGTAAAGCAAAACACAAAACACTCGAGTCAGGATTAACATTCTTATATCAATAAATCCAACTCAAGTGAAATATCAACTGAAATACAAGTAACTTAAAGGATGTTTGGGATAACCATCCTCTAAGGATCTTCAGAACTATCTACGAGGTGGAAATATACACTATAACACCGTGGTCATTCCAAATTAATTTATACTTCAAAACCAAAATATCATTTCATTTCAAATATATCTATTTTCCAAAATAGTATATATATAGGTTAAATAATTTAAAATCAAAGTATTTAATTTCCTCAAGTTTGGCAAATCGATTCAAATCAACTTCAAATTCCAGATTCAAATTTATTCAAAGCTCAATTCATCAATTTAATTCAGTTCTAAATATACCATTTAAATTTTCAATATATTTCAAAGCTTTAATACTCAACATTTTCCAAAGTTAGATTTAACAGTTTCATATAGCTCTTGATTTAACTTCATTATTATTTAATCAGGGAATATTCACTTAATAAACTCAATATCATCTAACTAGCCTTACATTTCATTTTTACTAATTATTTTCTTAAATTTATTTAAGCAAGAATTTTTCATTAAATTATTTAAATAAACCCAAGTTATAAATCATATCTTAAATCTCAATTTCAATAAGTTTCAAATTGGTTTAATTAATAAATTATCTTTCCAACCTTAACTTATTCAAATTATTACCAAAATCTATTTTGAAAATATAATTTTTTATACTTAAACATCTCATAAGTATTAATCCATCCTAATTTAAATTAAATAATTTAAGGCTCAAACATTTATAAAACCATATATTTCTTTCCGAAACCATAGAATTCATTTTCGAAATATTTATATATATGGACCAACGGTGTCTGTATATATACATCATATGGTTAAGTGATACGGATATTTATCATTTCAATCCGAAATTTAAATATATACGGGTAGATATCATTTCGACCCGTAATCCCAATTTCAATTCAATTGAAAATCGCTTGGGTTTATCATTTCAACCCATAACGATTTTCTCCTATTCTAAAGTCCGTTCGGGTATGTATCATTTCAACCCATAGTGAATTCTATACTAACAGGGAACTTGCAGAGTGATAACAGATAATATAAAATAAAACAACAGGCATATATCATCAATAAATAACAGATACGGGTGTCAGATGTCACAGGTGAACAGTTATGGATAATAGCATATATATAACAATGTAAATAACTACAGCAGCATATTTCAATTGTCGTTTCAATTGAAATCAAATTTAATAAATAAAAGAGTGTTAATCGTGAGTGATTACTCACCTTTCGAGGCTAGATAGGTTTGACCGATGAACCGAGTTACGATTCCAAGCACAGAGTGAGGTAGGCACAAATTTGACGAAGAAAACGAGCACGACGGACAAAGCTGATAAATAGAAATTTACGAAGTCAAATCAGAACGAAATCGATGAAGATAATGGATATAAGTGAACTTATATAACTATATATAACGATATACATATCCTATATTCAACCACATATTAAAATTTTAAATAAATATTTATTTCAAAATACATTGTTTAAATCAAAACACATAAATAAATCAAACATAATTATAAAGTCAATACCTTATCGAAATCAATAAAACTACAACAAAGCTTTATAACTCATATATACAATTATATATATAACTAGCTGAAACCTATATATCTATACTAGCTAGGCAAACAAATGTATGCTAGATATATTTTATAAAAAAAATGGACTCACACATATTCTACAATACACGCAACACATAAAACAAAACTATGATTTAGTAAACAAATTTATGAAATCGGCTTATACAAATAAATCTATGCCACCTATATAGCCTTATATATATAAACAAATCTAAAATCTTTATAAACAAATAAAAGCCATGTATATATACGGGCATGTAGCCTTACAACATGGTGCGCGATTAATCAATACAGGCATGCCTATATACATATTATTAACTGATCTATGTAATACGTACAGTAACTTTTTATAACTAAACAAGTAGACACATATGAAAAAAATCTTGTATGCTTCGAATATAAACTAACTATAAACTATGCGTCTTCCCTACATATGCAGAAATATACGCAAACTATAATTTATATTATAAAGAAAACTAATTTAAGTTAATATATATGTTACGTAAACTATATTTATATATACCCAATACCTAAAAAACCTGTACTCGGCTAACAAAGAGGAGGCAAAGCTCGAAGGGTGGTGGCCAGAGGCTGCCGAGGGGAGGAGGAAAGTCAGGTGGTGAGGCGGTGGCTGTTGGTTGAGGCTGAGGTGGCGTAGGAGCTGCAGATCGGAGGTATAGGCGGGGTCGGGCTTGTTGGGTTAGGCGTGGTGGAGGCCGTGGAGGCGCTGCCGTGGTGTGTGAGGCTCAAGGGAGTGGAGGCTTCTCGTGGTGGATGGAAAAGGCTGAGGGAGGAAGAAAGATCTGAGCTACCGAAATATAAGTAGAAAAATTGGATTTTTATTGTAGAGATGTTTTACAAATTCAACTGTTATGATGATTCAAAATGAACGGTAGGAATAGAATGGTCGCCCCTCCTTTGATTTAGCCGAAAATAATTTAAAGCAATTTATAGTTTCTAAACCGATGGAAATAAAGGCAGTCATCAATTCATTGAAAAGATAGAAAGGTAACAACTGATAATAAATGCCTCCAGCCATTTGAAATTTGAAAGGACATCAAAAAGGGTACTAATACAACGTACGTTTTCATTGCTTTCGTCGTATACCAAATCTCAAAACATAGAAATAAATATACCGCAGAGATCAGCATGACGAGACGATCAAAACGGTATACAGATATTTGTGGTACGATCATCCGATCAAAAGTCGATACGGACACTGATATACGTTGTTATTCTGTACGGAAAAATCCAAACGGAGCTAGAAACGTCCGAATTTCGCGAAACGAATTTCGCAGTCAGATTCAGAATGCTCTAAATAAATTTTCTCCTGTTGACATATTTTGGTTTCGGAAAACTTTTAAATTCACTTTTATTAACCGGTTTGATTTGAAATGAAATTTCACAGAAAAATAAACTTCAATATTATCAGATGAAAATTTACCAGTTGCTATATTAAAATAGACGTATTCCAAATAGTAAATTTTTATTTTCAAATTTTATTGTTTAAAATTTCACAAATTTTCAGTTAAAAATACTTTTAAAAACCATTAAATTTTTTCGGGTCGTTACACTCTCCCCTACTCAAAACTTTTCGTCCCCGAAAAGGAAGGAGGTAGAAGAATAGAAACAACCAGACAGAAAAGATAGATTGAAAGTCAAGATTAAACAATTAATTTAAAACTATAAAAATTTTACTTGAAATATTAATTTGAAAACAATTATTTACATTATTACTATTTTTTTTCAAGGAAGCTATTGAGAACCTTTAAATCCATAATTCATAAATTTATTAATTTTTATCTCAAGATACTTTTCAAATATTATTAATAAACAAATAATCATTTACTTTAAATATGTTTTATTAAATTAATCTTCTAAAAATTTTATAACACTAAAATTTTCTATTAAACCATGTAGTATATAAATTAACAATATTTAAAGGGATATAGTCAACAAGGAGAAGAGGGACTTGGAAAAACAGAATATAGGTGAATACATAAAGCTGAGCAGATAAGATAGATTCAAAAGATTAGTATCGGGCATGAATAATTTATTCAAACCATTAGGATTTCAATTTCAAATATTAATTCAAAATTTCTTTGTTGGAAATACTTTTATAATAAAATACCTTTATAGTCGAAACAAATTTCCTTTCGAAACTACTTTTATAACTCGATGTTTCAACAAGTTTATCCTTGTTCCTGTAGACTCTGGTAGTGCGTTGATCAGGCGCAAAACTAGAATTCTCCAGATACTTAGTAGACTTGTTTCAACACCCAATGAAAATACTGGAAAAACTTTTAAGAACAGATATGGAAAGTACAATCCAATCAAAAACGAATCAAATCATGGATCGCAGATACACAATGGTTACGCCTGGGTCCCCCAGGAAACATCCGTACCCTTTAAGCATTCACTGCCTTGCGAATTTCGCCATGCAACAAAACGGTGGACCGCAGGATACATAAAAATGGTTACGCCTGGATCCCCCAGGAAACATCCATACCCCGTAAGCAATCTCTGCCTTGCGGATTACGCCACTAACACGACCATAGATCGCAGATACACAATGGTTACGCCTGGATCCCCCAGGAAACATCCGTACCCTTTAAGCAATCACTGCCTTACGAATTACGCTATGCAGTCGAGTTCGTAAGACCATGGGTAACGCCATGGAATTCGAAGGACACTCGAGTATCATATCCGGAAAACCAAATCAGAGAGAATAATATCGATAGAATGAATCCAAGATGTGGCCACAAATCGGATATCAAGCAGAAGGCACTTTCCATATCTTTACTTCGAAAATATGTATCATATGGTACCTTTTCAAATCACTTTCAAATATCGTACTTATATAAAATCCATTATATATAAGATTTTAAATTTCAAATCAAATACTTTCCAAAATCAATAGTATATCAAATCATACTTATATAGACTTCAATTATATAAGATTTCACTTTCAAATTGAGTACCTTCCAAATCTATAGTTTTCGAATCAATTTCATACTCATACAAATCAAATTTATATAAGTTCGACAACTCCCAGATCAAGTGTTTAGTAACATAAGGTTCTCAAATTTCAATTTGTTTCAATATCAGTTCAATTTCAAAATCATATACAATTTCACCAAATTATTTCTTCTCAAATTCATTATCTCTAATTTCTAAGTTTCAAGAATAATAGATTTAGAAAATAAATCCAATTTCCAAATCAATAATTTAAGTTAACCAATTCATTTCCAAAATCAAATGTTTTCAAAATCATCTTATACTTATGTAAGGTCCATCATATATAAGGATCAAATTTTCAAAATAAATTTCGCTGTATGAAGAGCCATATGGGATTGAATATATTTGCTTTTATGGGTTATATATCTTTGTAATTTAAATTGGAAACTTTATTTTAGTAAGTAAAGATATTCTAACCCGACAGCTTTCAATTTCAGCGTCAAAATATATCAATGATATAAGATGTACATACGTCATTATTTCGCAGAATCACATTTGATCGCTCGCTCGATCACACAAGTTCGCTTTCGAACTAGTATTGTCCATTCGACTTCCCTAAATGCGAAATTCGATATGGTTTCTCGACTAGAAGCCATCAGTCTCCTTGCATAGCCATATGCTATGATAGAGAATTCTAGAATCAAGTCCAAAATCCATATCTAATATTCGCCGTCAAGAATCGAATGAAAAATCCTAACACGAAATCGTGTAATCCACCTCGAACTTGTGTACTCAACTTGGATCAAATTAACTATGCGAATCAACCAGCATACGTACAACTATATTAGTTTCATAAAGATGTTACTAAGTTAAAACATTTAACTAAACTTTATTCAAAATATTTTGAAGATCAAATTCTTTTCAAAACGTTTCAATCTAAATTTCATATTAGAAAATTTTAAAATTGCCTTATTTGTTAATTAACAAAACAGTTTCAGCTTATTTAAATCATATTATTACATATTTTAAACATACATATCAAACTTATATGTTTTACTTCAAAATTCTTAGCTTTTGAAAAGTTAACCTTGATTTGGAAGTGCTCGAACCTTCAAAATAGTCGAAGAAATCATATTTCAATCCAAGAGTTGGAAATCACAATTAAATCAGTAAATCAATTCCAAAATAGGGTTATCTCAAATCAAATCTAAAACTCGAGGACTAAACACCGGTTTACTTCAAATCATTTCAAATATATATACATATATCTTTCGCATATCAAATCTTACTTCGGAATTTGAAATCAAAATTGGTTTCGCAAAATCACTCGCATAGCAAAGCTATTGAAGTGGCCTATCCCCCACTTTGAAACTCGAAAATCAATGTCGATGATGCGTGCACTCATCACCGAAATTATTTTCCAGCGACATAAGTGAGTTCTGGACTTCTATTTTCTCAAACTTCTTTTGGAATTTCTTCAAAATCATTCGAAACGCATTAAAATTTATTGGAAACATTTCTTATTGGGAAAATACTTTTAAATCATACTATTATTATATATTTCAAAATCTTAAAAACCAATTTCAAAATACCGGAGTTCAATTCTCGAATTTCAAATTTAAAATCCTTCAGTTATAAATCAAATTTTTTTTTAGATAAATCAACTTTCTTATTTAATTTTTAATTTTTTTTTTTTTTTTAAAATTGCAAATCCTTCCTAAACCTCAAATTCTCATTTTTTTTTAAAGGGTATATAATCTTTATCGAAAACATTTTACTTTTATATTTGGAATATAATCATACTTATAAAGATAATAATTTCGATATATAAAACACTTTCTAAAATACAAACAAACCCGATTTCAAAGGATGATTCCAGAATGAATCTCGGAACGTGATAGAAGTTGAAGTCAAATTCAAAAGGGATCCTACTTAATGAGAATCCTAACTAAGATTCCGAGGTATATTAACCTATGTCAATTCAAAGGAATTTATTCCATTAGCGAAAGAAAAAAAACAACAAATTCTCATCAAACGAAATGGTAAAGCATCATTATAAATCTTAAGTTCGACACATCGACTTTTACTAGGCAAAGGATATAACAGAGTTTACTTAATACGACTTAACTTAAACCACTAATACAAAGAGATTTCACTGATCCAAACTTCTACAAGAATAATGCATCGGTATTAATCCTACCGGGTGGTGCTTCAACGGGTCCAGTACACTCCACATCAAGGTGCCCCCAACTATGACATTTCTTGCATGAGTACACTATTCTCCCATCTTCCCTAGTGAACTTTGGGAAGGCAGCAGCTCGAGCAGGACGTAACACAGCTTGCCTTCCGCGCTGTCTCTCGGAACAATCTCTGGCTAAATGTCCAGTCTGTCTACAGTGGTAGCAAATGGTTGACTGGTCGGTAGATGCCGTGAGTGCCGATTTCACTTTCTTCACTTCCAGGCAGCGACTTGGGAAGTGTCCCTTCTTACGACACTTAAAACAGAAAATCTCGGATCGAAAGCGCTTGCCCTCCTTCTTTTTCCCTTTCCATCTCTTTCCGCACATGGCTGCATAATGCCCCTTTTCCTGACACCGATAACAAATGACATGGTCATAAGGACCCGGTTCTGCCCTTTCTCTCCACAGCCTCTCTTGTTCCTCAATTGCTTCCTCCCGTTCCTTACGGGCCAGTGCTCTTCGTGCCCGACGGGCTGCTTTCTGCTCTTCAGATTTTGCCATTTACCAAAATATTTTCCTATCATTCAATGAGTCCAAAATCAACAAGATAGAAGTTCAAAAATTTACGGGGAAATTTAAATCAAAGGAAATTTCAAAATAAAAAGGAAAGGACTCGCACCAAGATGAGATAATTAATATTCAAAAAGAAGACGGATACTCATATAAGAATATAAATAGGGAGAGGCCAAGACGAATTTCAGAACAAAGATAGCAATTCAAATTATAGGAACTCTAATCAACAAGAATTCTGATTCGAAGATAGGCCCGAACGAAAGTGATTCTGTAAATAAATTTACAATATATGCTAAGTTTCGCCTAGAGCCAAAGCTCTGATACCAACTGTAACGACCCGCTATTTTGGACCATTCAAATCGACAATAATCCACACATGTCGGACTTGAATAATTCAAAATACCGAATTGTTAATTTAAATTTGGCAAAACTCAGCATATACAGTAAATAAATCAATCACAGATCACAGACACAGAGTAATACAATAATGCGCAGCGGAATAGATAAAATAGTAGTTCATAAAGCTACTATATAAACATCAGAGTTAAAATAAAATACAACAGAATATCTCAAATGTAGTGAAGTCTCCAGTACGAATAGATGACTTCTCCGAACAAATCAACTAGAAGAGCTGAAAGCTGAGGCGATAGTTGGATCTCCAAAGGAAGCTCCAAACTCCATGGGTGAGTCTCAAATGCTGTATCACTCGGTCTGACCCGAGCGTAAAGCAAAACACAAAACACTCGAGTCAGGATTAACATTCTTATATCAATAAATCCAACTCAAGTGAAATATCAACTGAAATACAAGTAACTTAAAGGATGTTTGGGATAACCATCCTCTAAGGATCTTCAGAACTATCTACGAGGTGGAAATATACACTATAACACCGTGGTCATTCCAAATTAATTTATACTTCAAAACCAAAATATCATTTCATTTCAAATATATCTATTTTCCAAAATAGTATATATATAGGTTAAATAATTTAAAATCAAAGTATTTAATTTCCTCAAGTTTGGCAAATCGATTCAAATCAACTTCAAATTCCAGATTCAAATTTATTCAAAGCTCAATTCATCAATTTAATTCAGTTCTAAATATACCATTTAAATTTTCAATATATTTCAAAGCTTTAATACTCAACATTTTCCAAAGTTAGATTTAACAGTTTCATATAGCTCTTGATTTAACTTCATTATTATTTAATCAGGGAATATTCACTTAATAAACTCAATATCATCTAACTAGCCTTACATTTCATTTTTACTAATTATTTTCTTAAATTTATTTAAGCAAGAATTTTTCATTAAATTATTTAAATAAACCCAAGTTATAAATCATATCTTAAATCTCAATTTCAATAAGTTTCAAATTGGTTTAATTAATAAATTATCTTTCCAACCTTAACTTATTCAAATTATTACCAAAATCTATTTTGAAAATATAATTTTTTATACTTAAACATCTCATAAGTATTAATCCATCCTAATTTAAATTAAATAATTTAAGGCTCAAACATTTATAAAACCATATATTTCTTTCCGAAACCATAGAATTCATTTTCGAAATATTTATATATATGGACCAACGGTGTCTGTATATATACATCATATGGTTAAGTGATACAGATATTTATCATTTCAATCCGAAATTTAAATATATACGGGTAGATATCATTTCGACCCGTAATCCCAATTTCAATTCAATTGAAAATCGCTTGGGTTTATCATTTCAACCCATAACGATTTTCTCCTATTCTAAAGTCCGTTCGGGTATGTATCATTTCAACCCATAGTGAATTCTATACTAACAGGGAACTTGCAGAGTGATAACAGATAATATAAAATAAAACAACAGGCATATATCATCAATAAATAACAGATACGGGTGTCAGATGTCACAGGTGAACAGTTATGGATAATAGCATATATATAACAATGTAAATAACTACAGCAGCATATTTCAATTGTCGTTTCAATTGAAATCAAATTTAATAAATAAAAGAGTGTTAATCGTGAGTGATTACTCACCTTTCGAGGCTAGATAGGTTTGACCGATGAACCGAGTTACGATTCCAAGCACAGAGTGAGGTAGGCACAAATTTGACGAAGAAAACGAGCACGACGGACAAAGCTGATAAATAGAAATTTACGAAGTCAAATCAGAACGAAATCGATGAAGATAATGGATATAAGTGAACTTATATAACTATATATAACGATATACATATCCTATATTCAACCACATATTAAAATTTTAAATAAATATTTATTTCAAAATACATTGTTTAAATCAAAACACATAAATAAATCAAACATAATTATAAAGTCAATACCTTATCGAAATCAATAAAACTACAACAAAGCTTTATAACTCATATATACAATTATATATATAACTAGCTGAAACCTATATATCTATACTAGCTAGGCAAACAAATGTATGCTAGATATATTTTATAAAAAAAATGGACTCACACATATTCTACAATACACGCAACACATAAAACAAAACTATGATTTAGTAAACAAATTTATAAAATCAGCTTATACAAATAAATCTATGCCACCTATATAGCCTTATATATATAAACAAATCTAAAATCTTTATAAACAAATAAAAGCCATGTATATATACGGGCATGTAGCCTTACAACATGGTGCGCGATTAATCAATACAGGCATGCCTATATACATATTATTAACTGATCTATGTAATACGTACAGTAACTTTTTATAACTAAACAAGTAGACACATATGAAGAAAATCTTGTATGCTTCGAATATAAACTAACTATAAACTATGCGTCTTCCCTACATATGCAGAAATATACGCAAACTATAATTTATATTATAAAGAAAACTAATTTAAGTTAATATATATGTTACGTAAACTATATTTATATATACCCAATACCTAAAAAACCTGTACTCGGCTAACAAAGAGGAGGCAAAGCTCGAAGGGTGGTGGCCAGAGGCTGCCGAGGGGAGGAGGAAAGTCAGGTGGTGAGGCGGTGGCTGTTGGTTGAGGCTGAGGTGGCGTAGGAGCTGCAGATCGGAGGTATAGGCGGGGTCGGGCTTGTTGGGTTAGGCGTGGTGGAGGCCGTGGAGGCGCTGCCGTGGTGTGTGAGGCTCAAGGGAGTGGAGGCTTCTCGTGGTGGATGGAAAAGGCTGAGGGAGGAAGAAAGATCTGAGCTACCGAAATATAAGTAGAAAAATTGGATTTTTATTGTAGAGATGTTTTACAAATTCAACTGTTATGATGATTCAAAATGAACGGTAGGAATAGAATGGTCGCCCCTCCTTTGATTTAGCCGAAAATAATTTAAATCAATTTATAGTTTCTAAACCGATGGAAATAAAGGCAGTCATCAATTCATTGAAAAGATAGAAAGGTAACAACTGATAATAAATGCCTCCAGCCATTTGAAATTTGAAAGGACATCAAAAAGGGTACTAATACGACGTACGTTTTCATTGCTTTCGTCGTATACCAAATCTCAAAACATAGAAATAAATATACTGCAGAGATCAGCATGACGAGACGATCAAAACGGTATACAGATATTTGTGGTACGATCATCCGATCAAAAGTCGATACAGACACTGATATATGTTGTTATTCTGTACGGAAAAATCCAAACGGAGCTAGAAACGTCCGAATTTCGCGAAACGAATTTCGCAGTCAGATTTAGAATGCTCTAAATAAATTTTCTCCTGTTGACATATTTTGGTTTCGGAAAACTTTTAAATTCACTTTTATTAACCGGTTTGATTTGAAATGAAATTTCACAGAAAAATAAACTTCAATATTATCAGATGAAAATTTACCAGTTGCTATATTAAAATAGACGTATTCCAAATAGTAAATTTTTATTTTCAAATTTTATTGTTTAAAATTTCACAAATTTTCAGTTAAAAATACTTTTAAAAACCATTAAATTTTTTCGGGTCGTTACACAACAGTCGGAGCAACTATAGAGACAAGTACTGAGGTGGTTAAAATAGCGATGGGTCCAGGCATCGATGTAACCGACGGATCAACATGTAAGGAAGATGGACATATAAGATCAATAATGAAAGCATTAAGTTCGTCTTGTTCTTGCGGCATGAGCTGGAAATTCTCAAACTCGGGAGAAATAAGAAGGTTACCTGTATCAGAGGAGTGGCCAAGAATGTCGATCTCATATTCACTGCCTTCTCCTTCTTTTGATGGTTGCACAATCTACGGAGAAGCTTCGAGCCCAGAACTCGCCAATTGATCACGAGGCTGCCTCGACGATTCGCCAGGTCCAGAAACAAGGGGCTCCGACAACGTTTTGGCAGTTGCAGTCATGGCCACATCAACAACTTCTTGTTCCTTTTCAATTCGTAGGATCTCTCAGCCTTCTATCAGTGCTTTCTTTGACTCCTCGTTAAGGTAGGCATCCTCTAGCTCCTGCTCAGTGTAGACATCCCCGCTATCTTGGAAACGGGTTAGAATTTCCTCCCAAACCACGGCGAGAGTGTGTGGGAACTTGGGGCCCAAATAACTGAGACTCCCCTGATGCAACAGGGAGTTAACATAGAAGTTTAAGATGGTATCGTCCATCTTCTCCATTTTCCTCTCAAAGGTGTCTTGTAGCTTCAAATAATCCACCATAACGGCGGTCTTTTCAACTTCAACACGAGTTTTGTCGGCGCTAAACTGCGCAACTCTTTCTTAGAGTAGGGAAATTATCCGGGCTTGATCGGAGATGGCCTTAGAATGGGACATCACAATCCCTTTATACTCCACGATTGTTTTGTTATGCCCTTCAACAATCTTGTCATGATCAACAATAGTCTTCTTCTGGGCTTCAATAATCGTGTTACGAGCTTCGAGATCCTCTTTCAACTTGACTTCATCCGCATGGGCCTTCTTAGTTCCATCTTGGAAGATGATCCCTATTTTCGCATAGGCCACTTTCAGCTCTTTCAGCAAGCCGGCGTTATTCTTACTCTCCCGGAGCGCCGCGTCCCTTTCTTGTACCGGTCGTTCAATTCTGGCGTCTTGTTCCGCCAATGCCTTCCCGAAGTCATCCTTCTCTGATTCAAAGGAGAGGATCTCTTGGTAATTATTGTGGTTCGTATCAGCCAGCTGCTTGCGTAGTTTTTCCCATCCCTCGGCTTGCTCTAAATCACTTTGGATCGCTTGAAGGTGGGGGCATATAGGAATCTTTGTGGACTGGGTGAAGGTCGTGGTCAAACTTAACTCCTTTTAAAAACCACTCGGGGAGCGCTGCTTCAAGCCTAGGAGGACCAGACGGAAGAATGTAAGCCGATCTCCAGTGAGGGCGTGAAGAACCAAGAGCGAGCATCACGTGGAATGATGGAACTTGAGATAAAGACGGAGCCTGAACGGAGGAAACCGGGATTTCAAGACCGATGGAAGCTGGGGCCGGTGCAAAGGCCTGTTGCGCAGAAGGATGAGAACCGCGATTAACCTTTGACTTCTTAGATGGTTCCTCACGCTCATCAAGGGTTTTTCTCTTCTCGTAGCTACCTTTGTACATCTGTAACGACCCGTAAATTTCAACTGTTTTAATAACGTAATTAGTTGAAATTTTGTGAAATTTTAAACGATAAAATTTTGAAATATAAATTTGATATTTGGAATGCGTTTAGTTAAACATAGCAACTGGTAAATTTTCGTCCGAAAATATGAAAGTTTATTTCGCGCGTAAATTTACTTCAATTTAATCAGTTAAAAAGCGATGAAAATAAAACGTTCTCGAAACCTGAATATTTTTAAATAGAAAAATTCTAAACCATCTTCTGAGCAAGATGTCAGTTTGTCGTTTTTCCAAATTCGGACATCTTTGGCTCCGTCGATCTTATTTTTCAACATTTTTCTTGCATTTTCCGCTGGTAGAAAATTCGAATTTTTATAATTCAATCTTACCACTGATATCTGTATACCGTTTTAATCGTCTCGTCGTGCTGATCTCTACGGTATATTCAATTGTAAATTTCAGAGTCCGGTGTGCGGTACGGTCTGCGAAACGCCGAGCGTACCGGTTTTGCAACTGGGTTTTGGTTCCATTACCTTTTCATATTCCACCGTATTAACCCAGGAGCCGCTTGCTTTAAATTTTTCTCATAAATGTACCCTGTGACTTTTGTTTTTCCCAAATTGTTAACTTATAGACGGTGGTTCATTTTCCTTCTTCTATTCGTTTCCTTTGCTTTTTCTTTCTTCTGCTCTAATTTTTCTTCTGTCATGCACATATATTTCATTTGGAAATCCATGCATCTTCTTCTCCCCCTCCACTGGTCCACTGGATGCTTCAAACGCAACACAAGACAGAAACCCCTGCCCTTCACGTAACAACCAACCACACCCCTTGCCGTGAGCCAGCCCCAACCGAACCCCATAGCCGAGCTGCCTTCATCTTCCATCGCTCAATCCCCTTCGTGAAACCATGTCAGCCTCATGAGCCGCTGCAAGTCCCCGACCACCCACGACGACTCCTCGCTTAATGCCGCGCAGCTCCACCTTCTCATGCAGCATCGCCCACCAGTATTTGCACTACCGCCCCTCTCCATTAGCAGCACCCAACCCATGCCACACTCTCACGTCCATCACCTACCAGTGCTCCGCCACCAACTCGCCGCATCGTAGCCACGCTCGCTTGCGCAGATCCTTGCCGCAACTTTTGCCTTGCAACGTATGTGGAAGTGAAACTTCTGATGCATATTTTTCGAACCATGTTCCATTCCCTCTAGCGTCTTCGTCCAGCAGCTCCTATTTTATATGTTTTAAATCTAAAAATATTTTGCAAAATAATATAATGAGTTTGTTTTCATTTTTTTAAGTAGCATATATATATATTGAGTATGATTTAAATTTTACCTACGGCATCTATGCTGAGTTTGTTTTCATCTGAGAATTTGCTTTCACATTTCCATAAGCTTATATGTATTTTGATCTGGAAGGATGGTTACATGAGTTTACTAAATAAATGTGTACTATATACTACAAAGGAAGATATACTGGTATGTCAGTTTATATAGCACGTTTTTAAGTATTTTATATAAGTTGGATTCATTGTTTATATAAATAATTTATAACCTTGGTTGCCTATATTTGTGTTCATATCTGCATAGTGGTAACTTACAAATGTTTGAATTACAGTATGATTACATAAATATTTTGTTATGAACTGCGGGTATATGAACTGCAATTTTTGTATATGTATAGATATAAAGATGTACGTCATTTATTGTTATAAATTATCAAACTATTTAAGTATATATGTGTGTTATATACGTATGTATATTTTGTTGAAAGTTATATAGAGTCTGCATATTTATCTTGTCTGCATAGGTCTGTCTACATATTTTAATATATATATTTTATATAGATTTGTTAGTATGTATGTGCAGTATGATATATTTAAGGGTAGCAGTGTATATGTTGCGTACATGTAGGTGTAACAGTATATATTCTATAATATATGAGTTGGGTACTCTGTCAGTAAACATAATTCAAGTTATATTATGGATTAGCATTTGTTGTGTTGATAATATATGTAGAAAGTATGATTTTAATATGTTAAAAGTGTTATTTTGTATATACATATATACGTGTATATATATCTTATTTCAAATTACGTTATGTAGGTATGTCGTTTGTTCATGTGTTTTATTCAAACCAATGATTTTGAAATATATTTAATTTTAAAATGCGATTTAATTTAATATTGATTTGAAAATAAAATAAAATATATTTTCTGCTTCTATCAACCCGATCTGATCCGTTTTCATCAATTTCTGTTATCAGCTCGGTTGTTCGTCAAATTCGTGCTTGGATTCAAAACTCATTCCATCGTCAAATCTATCCAGCCTCGAAAGGTAAGCACTCACTCACGATTAACGTTCTTTTATTTATTAAATTTGATTTCAATTGAAACGACAATTGAAATATGCTGCTGTTAGATATTTACACTGTTATTACCTGTATCAGTTCACCTGTGACATCTGACACCATTATCTGTTATATATGCAATGATAATCCAGTTTGGTTGTTAAATGATATTGATTGTTGATGTTTAAAATTGGACGTTAAAATTGTAATGTATAAAGTGATAAATATTATGCAATCGAATTTAACGTAGGATAATTAAAATTTAAATTGACATATATGTTGAATTTGATTAGCTGAATATGACCCCTTTTAATTGTTAAATTAATTGACATGTAGAATAGTGATAATTACACTTTGAACCATCGACGTATATTGGATCAATTGTTGTAGTATAAAATTGTAATTGACTGACAAGTGAAAAACCGTATAAATAATTTGTGTAATAATCTTTAATCTACATGAAATGATAGTGTAGATTCTAAAAATAATTATATTAATTCGTACAAATAACAATGCGAATTAATACGGTTATTTCGGGATTATTTAAATTGATTGTTGTATTGTTATTGTTTGTTGTTATTGCTTGTTTATTTACTTTGACACCATCTCAGTTATCACACTGCAAGTTCCCTTTACTATGCTTTGATTTTGAATTGAATTGGAATCGGGTTGAAATGATAAATACCCAAAAATTAAACTTTGACCTAGGATAGAAAATTAAATATAAAACCCGATTGGTCAATAATTGGATTTAAAAATAAAACGAATATTTTATTTGAATAAAGAATATGGTTTTGGAATGAAGTTGAAATTTGAATTTTAATGAAAGGAAAATGTTAATATTTAATAATCTGAAACAAAATATTAACAATGTAATTGATGAAAGAATGTTGTTTAATTTGAGAAATGATTGAATTAAGTTTGAAATTATTAAACTTTGAAATGATTTAATAATTAAGTTTGAAATTATAATTAAGTTGAAATTATTAAACTTTGAAATTATTTAATAATTAAGTTTTGAATTATTTAATACTTAAATAAGATTGAATTATTTAATGATTAAATTGAATTGAATTCTTTAATAAGAAAAATTGAACTTTTGAATAAGTGAAATTTACTTCGTAAATAATTGAAACTGAGTTTCTTTATTAATTAAGTTTTGGAAATTTATTTAAGTAAGTAAAAAGTGAATTGAATTTCTTTAACAAGAAATAAAATGTGATTTATTGAAATTAATGTAAGACTTGAAATTTAAAGAAGTTGATTTGATGAATTTAATTTAATTCAAATTGTAAGTTTTGATATAATGAAGTCGAACTTAAGAAATGGATTTAATGAATTGGAAATTTAATAGAAATTGTTTGAATGGAAAATTTACTTAACGAATATTAAATGAAATCGATAAATGAATTTAAATTGATTTGAATGTTAAGTAAAATTTATTTAAATGATTTCGGAATGAAACTTATATACGAACTTGAATCAATATTTGAATTCTTTTAAATAAAATTGAAATTGAATTATAAGATTTTGAAATTATGAATTTGGATGTTTTGAAACGTAAATTATTGGAAATTGGTTTTGAAAGACAAATGAAATGTTGATTTACGAATTCTATTTGAAATTGAATTTGATTTGGTTTTGAAATATCTTAAACGACCAATCGGTGTAATAATTACGGAAGTTATTAAAGAGACCGGAATCGGTTATGGATATACTCTCTATCTAAACCGGAAACCACTTTAATAACTATACGCGGAGTGATGATCCAGAATAAAGTGGTTGGAATGGTGTACGTGTTGACTGAAGAAAGAGAACGATGATGGATAGCCTTGACACTTGTGTCAAATTGGAAATGACTAAAACATGAGCCGTGCCGGGCCAATGGAGGATTAGCTACCTCAAGTGGACACACTTCTTCGAACTACTCATTACTTGTTGTCGATTGGTGCACCCTTGATTTTGGGAGTGTTGTTTCACGGTGTTGCGGGCGCTGCGGCGTTGCGTTCTCACCAGTCCGGATCAGGCAAACGGTAGTGTCACTACCTTGGGTATTGCCTCATGTGCCTTGTCATACTTGTATTCCCATATTCGCGACCACTACGAATTTGTTTTGTACATTTAGTATATGGATTGCCCTCTGGTGACTTCCGGTTTTGGGGAAACTACGGTCTTGTATATGCTTTTGGGAATAAAAATGTGTTAAGGGTGGAATGGACCATGACTTAACACTATTTTGATATCTTATTATTACTGATAGACATTATCTACTTATCGTACACTACTACATAGTAGATAGTTTAACGGATCCTTAAAGGATTGTTATTCCAAACATCCTTTGAGTTACTTGTATTTCAATTGCTATTTCACTTGAGTTGGATTTATTAATATAAGAATGTTAATCCTGACTCGAGTGTTTTGTATTTTGCTTTACGCTCGGGTCAGACTGAGTGTACCAGTATTCGAGACTCACCTTTGAAGTTGGAGCTTTGCTTGAAGATCCTGCCATCTATTCTGCTTTCAGTATTCGATGATTCCAGTGATGTATTCTGATTTTATCTGATGTATCGTATTACTCTTCTGTTGTAAACTCTGATGTATCTTATATATTCATATAGTAGCTTCATGAACTACTATTTCTTTTATTTCCGCTGCAATTATTACTCTGTGTCTGTGTTCTGTGATTATTTATTTACTGTATATGTTCAGTTTTGCCAAATTTAAATTAACAACGCGGTATTTTGAGCAATTCAACCCCGGCATGAGTGTCTACCTATACACTTATAATGGATGCGAATGGTCCAAAATATCGGGTCGTTACAGTTGGTATCAGAGCTTTGGTAGCTCTAGGCAAAACTTAACATATAGGGTAAATTTATTTACAGAATCACTATCATTCGAGTTTCAATCTCTTCCTTTGACTCAATTCCTTTGAATTTTTGGAACGTTCTCCTTGGTTCCGATATTCATTCGTGTCCTCCACTATTCGTCTTCTTTCAATTCTGGAGCACCCTATAACTCCATTTTGAATGGTATCTATAATTGGTCAGTGGTCTCGCCAATCTTCAAATGATTCGTAAAGGAGCATAACTTCCTTATAATAGGCATTGATTTACCGGAGATTTCTGTATCCTCGGTTTACGATGCTATCTATCTCCTGCTATACCTGAATTCTATTTCTTGAGATCGAATGATGATTTACCTTGGAATTCTACGCCGATCTCATTCTTGAAGTTACGGACGACCCGGTTAAGGTTGCCCGTGAATTAAATAAACTTACCCATCTCCCGATTCTGTTATTGAATCATCTTATCTTTTCTTTCGAATTTGTCTTCGAATCAAAATTATCTTAGATTTGATTTCTATAAAAATTGAATCCCTATCCTTATTTTTAAAATTCATTCCTGTATCGTCGAGCAAAGAAGTGTATTTGTAAATTAATATTAAAAATGTTTTAATATATGTTGTGTTGTTTGAGTTGTTGATGTTGATTTGGGTTTTCGATCGATTCGTCTGATCAACGCTATCGATAGGATTTCCAAAACACTTGAGCAGAGCAAACTGACACAATATCGTTTTCAAATTTGGTAAATAAAATAAAAGTTTTGTGTGATTATATTATATATAAATATAAGTTTTCTGAAATTAAATTGTTAATGAATTTGTTGTCTGAAATAATAATATTTGATTTTTATTTATTGTTTTGTAAACCATTGACTATTGCATAATATAAATAAATGAATTTATAAACTTGGTTATAAATTGATTGGAATTTGAAATGAATTAAATTCAGAAATTTGAGAATTTATTAGTTTCCGGTGATTTCGAACTTTGGTTTTTAAAATTTTAAAGTATATATTATTGGAAGTATTTTCGAATAGAAATCGTTTTCAAAGAACTTTTAAATGTTGAAATCAGTGCTCTTCTCTTTGTCGCTGGAAAATAATTTCGGTGATGGCGGCCGCATCATCGACATTCATTTTCGAGTTTCGAAGTGGAGAGACTATTCTGTAGCTTTGCTACGGTTTTGTTTTGAAAAAAAATATATTTTGATTTGAATTTCTTCAGTATATTTTGATTTACATATATATAGGTATCTTATTTTAAAATTTAATTTGATCTGATATAAATATATTATATATCTCTCTAAATTGTTTAAAGTTAATCGGAAATCTAATTCTTAAATTTTGTTAAAGGATGATTTTAATTATAAATAAAACCAAAATTTGGAATAAATATTTAAACTTGAATAATTGAATTGGGAAAATTTTATTTGTATATTGTTCAACTGCATTCTAATACAACTCACCTAAATCATTCAGAAGTTGACTATGTAATTGGATAATATATAAGATAAATTGAATTTATAAATAAAATTTGAGTGTTTATAATAAATGTTATACACTAAATTTTGATTATAAAGATGTTAATAGAGTTAGATAGGATAATAAGTAAACTCGGTTAAAGAATTAATAAATTTGTTTTGAAAGAATTAATAAATTTGTTTTGAAAGAATTAATAAATTGAAATTTGATCAACATATGAAAATACCTTGAATTTAAAAGAAATTAATAGATGTAAAATAATTTAAATCGAAACTTTTATAGTTTAAATTAATTTATATGGTTTAAATATATGTAATAAGATATATTAAGTGGAACAAATTTAACAGTAATTTGGAATAAAGAAGAATTTAAACTTGTTGAAAAAAATATGATTATAATAAAAGACTATTCAAAATTTATGGTTTTAGAAATTTTAAATTGAGGATAATTGGATAATAAGATAATGAATTTAGAAATAGTTGAGATTGATTTTGGTAAAATCAAATGGATTAAATCAATTATTGAATATCAATTAATTTAAATTTGAATTTATATGGTTTAAATTAATTGTTATTTTGTATTTCAAATCTGTTTTTCTTTCTGGTTGTTTCTATTCTCCTACCTCGTTCCTTTTCGGGGACGAAAAGTTTTGAGTGGGGGAGAGTGTAACAACCCGTAAATTTCAACTGTTTTAATAACGTAATTAGTTGAAATTTTGTGAAATTTTAAACGATAAAATTTTGAAATATAAATTTGATATTTGGAATGCGTTTAGTTAAACATAGCAACTGGTAAATTTTCGTCCGAAAATATGAAAGTTTATTTCGCGCGTAAATTTACTTCAATTTAATCAGTTAAAAAGCGATGAAAATAAAACGTTCTCGAAACCTGAATATTTTTACATAGAAAAATTCTAAACCATCTTCTGAGCAAGATGTCAGTTTGTCGTTTTTCCAAATTCGGACATCTTTGGCTCCGTCGATCTTATTTTTCAACGTTTTTCTTGCATTTTCCGCTGGTAGAAAATTCGAATTTTTATAATTCAATCTTACCACTGATATCTGTATAACGTTTTAATCGTCTCGTTGTGCTGATC
The DNA here is from genome assembly GCA_030737815.1 of Allium fistulosum. NCBI lineage: Eukaryota > Viridiplantae > Streptophyta > Magnoliopsida > Asparagales > Amaryllidaceae > Allium > Allium fistulosum. The sequence continues at coordinate 408,150,427 of CM060906.1, forward strand.
TCTACAGTATATTCAATTGTAAATTTCAGAGTCCGGTGTGCGGTACGGTCTGCGAAACGCCGAGCGTACCGGTTTTGCAACTGGGTTTTGGTTCCATTACCTTTTCATATTCCACCGTATTAACCCAGGAGCCGCTTGCTTTAAATTTTTCTCATAAATGTACCCTGTGACTTTTGTTTTTCCCAAATTGTTAACTTATAGACGGTGGTTCATTTTCCTTCTTCTATTCGTTTCCTTTGCTTTTTCTTTCTTCTGCTCTAATTTTTCTTCAGTCACGCACATATATTTCATTTGGAAACCCATGCATCTTCTTCTCTCCCTCCACTGGATGCTTCAAACGCAACACAAGACAGAAACCCCTGTCCTTCACGTGACAACCAACCACACCCCTAACCGTGAGCCAGCCCCAACCGAACCCCATAGCCGAGCTGCCTTCATCTTCCATCGCTCAATCCCCTTCGTGAAACCATGTCAGCCTCATGAGCCGCTGCAAGTCCCCGACCACCCACGACGACTCCTCGCTTAATGCCGCGCAGCTCCACCTTCTCATGCAGCATCGCCCACCAGTATTTGCACTACCGCCCCTCTCCATTAGCAGCACCCAACCCATGCCACACTCTCACGTCCATCACCTACCAGTGCTCCGCCACCAACTCGCCGCATCGCAGCCACGCTCGCTTGCGCAGATCCTTGCCGCAACTTTTGCCTTGCTTTCCTCTAAAAGCCGAGCACCTTTGCCTTACTCTTTTGAAAAAAAAAATATATAAACAAAGCTTTTATATATTTCAAGTTTGCAGGCGTATGTGGAAGTGAAACTTCTGATGCATATTTTTCGAACCATGTTCCATTCCCTCTAGCGTCTTCGTCCAGCAGCTCCTATTTTATATGTTTTAAATCTAAAAATATTTTGCAAAATAATATAATGAGTTTGTTTTCATTTTTTTAAGTAGCATATATATATATTGAGTATGATTTAAATTTTACCTACGGCATCTATGCTGAGTTTGTTTTCATCTGAGAATTTGCTTTCACATTTCCAGAAGCTTATATGTATTTTGATCTGGAAGGATGGTTACATGAGTTTACTAAATAAATGTGTACTATATACTACAAAGGAAGATATACTAGTATGTCAGTTTATATAGCACGTTTTTAAGTATTTTATATAAGTTGGATTCATTGTTTATATAAATAATTTATAACCTTGGTTGCCTATATTTGTGTTCATATCTGCATAGTGGTAACTTACAAATGTTTGAATTACAGTATGATTACATAAATATTTTGTTATGAACTGCGGGTATATGAACTGCAATTTTTGTATATGTATAGATATAAAGATGTACGTCATTTATTGTTATAAATTATCAAACTATTTAAGTATATATGTGTGTTATATACGTATGTATATTTTGTTGAAAGTTATATAGAGTCTGCATATTTATCTTGTCTGCATAGGTCTGTCTGCATATTTTAATATATATATATATTATATAGACTTGTTAGTATGTATGTGCAGTATGATATATTTAAGGGTAGCAATGTATATGTTGCGTACATGTAGATGTAACAGTATATATTCTATAATATATGAGTTGGGTACTCTGTCAGTAAACATAATTCAAGTTATATTATGGATTAGCATTTGTTGTGTTGATAATATATGTAGAAAGTATGATTTTAATATGTTAAAAGTGTTATTTTGTATATACATATATACGTGTGTATATATCCTATTTCAAATTATGTTATGTAGGTATGTCGTTTGTTCATGTGTTTTATTCAAACCAATGATTTTGAAATATATTTAATTTTAAAATGCGATTTAATTTAATATTGATTTGAAAATAAAATAAAATATATTTTCCGCTTCTATCAACCCGATCTGATCCGTTTTCATCAATTTCTGTTATCAGCTCGGTTGTTCGTCAAATTTGTGCTTGGATTCAAAACTCATTCCATCGTCAAATCTATCTAGCCTCGAAAGGTGAGCACTCACTCACGATTAACGTTCTTTTATTTATTAAATTTGATTTCAATTGAAACGACAATTGAAATATGCTGCTGTTAGATATTTACACTGTTATTACCTGTATCAGTTCACCTGTGACATCTGACACCATTATCTGTTATATATGCAATGATAATCCAGTTTGGTTGTTAAATGATATTGATTGTTGATGTTTAAAATTGGACGTTAAAATTGTAATGTATAAAGTGATAAATATTATGCAATCGAATTTGACGTAGGATAATTAAAATTTAAATTGACATATATGTTGAATTTGATTAGCTGAATATGACCCCTTTTAATTGTTAAATTAATTGACATGTAGAATAGTGATAATTACACTTTGAACCATCGACGTATATTGGATCAATTGTTGTAGTATAAAATTGTAATTGACTGACAAGTGAAAAACCGTATAAATAATTTGTGTAATAATCTTTAATCTACATGAAATGATAGTGTAGATTCTAGAAATAATTATATTAATTCGTACAAATAACAATGTGAATTAATATGGTTATTTCGGGATTATTTAAATTGATTGTTGTATTGTTATTGTTTGTTGTTATTGCTTGTTTATTTACTTTGACACCATCCCAGTTATCACACTGCAAGTTCCCTTTACTATGCTTTGATTTTGAATTGAATTGGAATCGGGTTGAAATGATAAATACCCAAAAATTAAACTTTGACCTAGGATAGAAAATTAAATATAAAACCCGATTGGTCAATAATTGGATTTAAAAATAAAACGAATATTTTATTTGAATAAAGAATATGGTTTTGGAATGAAGTTGAAATTTGAATTTTAAGGAAAGGAAAATGTTAATATTTAATAATCTGAAACAAAATATTAACAATGTAATTGATGAAAGAATGTTGTTTAATTTGAGAAATGATTGAATTAAGTTTGAAATTATTAAACTTTGAAATGATTTAATAATTAAGTTTGAAATTATAATTAAGTTGAAATTATTAAACTTTGAAATTATTTAATAATTAAGTTTTGAATTATTTAATACTTAAATAAGATTGAATTATTTAATGATTAAATTGAAATGAATTCTTTAATAAGAAAAATTGAACTTTTGAATAAGTGAAATTTACTTCGTAAATAATTGAAACTGAGTTTCTTTATTAATTAAGTTTTGGAAATTTATTTAAGTAAGTAAAAAGTGAATTGAATTTCTTTAACAAGAAATAAAATGTGATTTATTGAAATTAATGTAAGACTTGAAATTTAAAGAAGTTGATTTGATGAATTTAATTTAATTCAAATTGTAAGTTTTGATATAATGTAGTCGAACTTAAGAAATGGATTTAATGAATTGGAAATTTAATAGAAATTGTTTGAATGGAAAATTTACTTAACGAATATTAAATGAAATCGATAAATGAATTTAAATTGATTTGAATGTTAAGTAAAATTTATTTAAATGATTTCGGAATGAAACTTATATACGAACTTGAATCAATATTTGAATTCTTTTAAATAAAATTGAAATTGAATTATAAGATTTTGAAATTATGAATTTGGATGTTTTGAAACGTAAATTATTGGAAATTGGTTTTGAAAGACAAATGAAATGTTGATTTACGAATTCTATTTGAAATTGAATTTGATTTGGTTTTGAAATATCTTAAACGACCAATCGGTGTAATAATTACGGAAGTTATTAAAGAGACCGGAATCGGTTATGGATATACTCTCTATCTAAACCGGAAACCACTTTAATAATTATACGCGGAGTGATGATCCAGAATTAAGTGGTTGGAATGGTGTACGTGTTGACTGAAGAAAGAGAACAATGATGGATAGCCTTGACACTTGTGTCAAATTGGAAATGACTAAAACAGGAGCCGTGCCGGGCCAATGGAGGATTAGCTACCTCAAGTGGACACACTTCTTTGAACTACTCATTACTTGTTGTCGATTGGTGCACCCTTGATTTTGGGAGTGTTGTTTCACGGTGTTGCGGGCGCTGCGGCGTTGCGTTCTCACCAGTCCGGATCAGGCAAACGGTAGTGTCACTACCTTGGGTATTGCCTCATGTGCCTTGTCATACTTGTATTCCCATATTCGCGACCACTACGAATTTGTTTTGTACATTTAGTATATGGATTGCCCTCTGGTGACTTCCGGTTTTGGGGAAACTACGGTCTTGTATATGCTTTTGGGAATAAAAATGTGTTAAGGGTGGAATGGGCCATGACTTAACACTATTTTGATATCTTATTATTATTGATAGACATTATCTACTTATCGTACACTACTACATAGTAGATAGTTTAACGGATCCTTAAAGGATGGTTATTCCAAACATCCTTTGAGTTACTTGTATTTCAATTGCTATTTCACTTGAGTTGGATTTATTAATATAAGAATGTTAATCCTGACTCGAGTGTTTTGTATTTTGCTTTACGCTCGGGTCAGACTGAGTGTACCAGTATTCGAGACTCACCTTTGAAGTTGGAGCTTTGCTTGAAGATCCAGCCATCTATTCTGCTTTCAGTATTCGATGATTCCAGTGATGTATTCTGATTTTATCTGATGTATCGTATTACTCTTCTGTTGTAAACTCTGATGTATCTTATATATTCATATAGTAGCTTCATGAACTACTATTTCTTTTATTTACGCTGCAATTATTACTCTGTGTCTGTGTTCTGTGATTATTTATTTACTGTATATGTTTAGTTTTGCCAAATTTAAATTAACAACGCGGTATTTTGAGCAATTCAACCTCGGCATGAGTGTCTACCTATACACTTATAATGGATGCGAATGGTCCAAAATATCGGGTCGTTACAACATCCGACCCCGTTCCCTCTCATCCCGACGATGAGCTTCAGCTTCCAAGTCCTTCCACTTTCTCTATTCCTCCTCGGTCTTGCGAGGCTGATGACGGCTTGTGGATCATTTTGACCAACGTTAGAAATCGGTGAATTCCTTGAGATCATCATAAAGGCAACGTCCTCTCATCGTACCTGACATAAAGAATAAATAAAGAGATTTAGTAACATAAAATAGGCTTGAATAATGTGTGTGTAAGTGAATGTAACCCTAGTAAAACGTGTAATGTGTCTGGGAGGCCAAAAATGATGTCACAAACCAGATCGGGCAGCCATTACGGTAGAAATCAGACTGATTTTAGGCGCAACATGGACCGGGCGAGGATACGTCTCTTCGAATTTGAAATCTTCCCCCATAAGTTCGTCAATATTCACGTAAACGTTGCTTAAATCCTCAAAGTCTACGCTGGCATATTTAATCAGGGAATTCTGACGTCGCTCGGCTACTGGTGGAGCATCTTTATTGCGGATTTCTCTGTGAGGCGAATCCAGAAGAACGAGATTCATCCCCGGAGTCTCATTACACGATTCAGAGTCTCCGTCATTAGAACCTGCATCAAAATCATCATCATTAAAGGAGGAATCATAGCTACTACTACTCTAAACTTCACCTCCTCTTTTTCTATTGTCGCTGTAGCCGCAGCCTTGCCTTCTCGTTGCTTGAACTTTTCTTCCCTTTCCTCTGGAATCGGGGACATTCTGGTTGGGCAGCTGGCTTCAGTCACGACATCTCTTCTGTCATGAGTCTCTTCAGCTGACTTGCTAGACAAGCCCTCCTTTTCTTGAAAAACTCCCTCTTCAGAACCATGTGACGAAGAAGTGGAGCGCTATTCTGGAGCGGGAAGGAGACGAAACTTCAATCGCTAAGGCGGATCTCCCTGGATGCAACAGCCCATACTGGAGCAAATTTTCGTCTGTTAGCAGAATGTAACGCCCCCCTATTTTGGACCATTCAAATCGACAATAATCCACACATGTCAGACTTGAATAATTCAAAATAGTAGATTGTTAATATAAATTGGCAAAACTCAGCATATACAGTAAATAAAATAATCACATATCACAGACACAGAGTAATATAACAATAGTGCAGCGGAAACAAAAGAATAGTAGTTCATGAAGCTACTATATATATATAACAGAGTTAAACAAGATACAACAGAAGTCTCGAATACAATAGATATCTCAATACAATAGTCAAATACAAGATCTGAATACATCACTGGAATCAACTGAATAACTGAAAGCTGGATAAATAGCTGGATCTCCAAGCGAAGCTCCAACTCCAAAGGTGAGTCTCAAATACTGTATCACTCAGTCTGACCCGAGCGTAAAGAAAACACAAAACACTCGAGTCAGGATTAACATTCTTATATCAATAAATCTAACTCAAGTGAAATAACGACCGAAATACGAGTAACTCAAAGGATGTTTGGGATAACCATCCTCTAAGGATCCGTTAAACTATCTACTATGTAGTAGTGTACGCTAAGTAGATAATGTCTAATCAATAAAGTACGATATCAAAATAGCGTTAAGTCATGGCCCATTCCACCCTTAACACATTTTTATTCCCAAGAGCATATACAAGACCGTAGTTTTCCCAAAACCGGAAGTCACTAGAGGGCAATCCATATACTAAAGGTACAAACCAAAATCGTAGTGGTCGCGAATAGGATAATCAGTATGACAAGGTACATGAGGCAATACCAACTAGGATACTAGTAGTTGCGTGATCCGGACTGATGTTGGGCATAGCAGCTACTACCCCAACATCGCGAAACAACACTCCCATAATCGAGGGGTGCACCCAAATCGAATCACATAAGTAATAGATATGGTAACGAAGAAGTGTGTCCGCTAGAGGTGGCGAACCTCAATGGCCCGGCACGGCTCCTGTTTTAGTCATGTCAAGGGTCATCCAAAATCATTCTCTTTCTTCAATCAACATGTTCATCAAAACCATCCACTTCGTTCTGGATCAACACTCCGCGTATATTAGTTATTAAAGTGATTTTCGGTATCAATAGAGAGTATGTCCATATCCGATCCCGGTCTCTTTAATAACTACGTATTATTACACCGATGGTCATTTAATAAACTTTCAAATAGTTATATTTCAAAACCGACATATCATTGCCATTTCAAAAATATTCACCTCCAAAATCATAGTACTTTTCCAAAGTTAAAACACTTTCGAAATCATAGTCTTTTTAAAAATCAAACACTTTGGAAATCACAGCTTTGAAATCATAGCATTTTGGAAATCATAACACTTTGAAATTATAGCATTTTGGAAATCATAACTCTTTTCTTTTAAATGGTTTAGATATTAAAATTTGTATATATAATAAAATAGTTTATAAATAAGATAGTTTATATAAATAGTTAATATAAATAGTTATAAGTTAAAATAGTTTAATAAAATAATTTATATTAAAAATGATTTATATTAAAATAGTTTATATTAAAATAATTTATAAAGTAAAATATCAATAGTTTTAAATATAATTTAAAATTACTTTATAAAATAAAATAGTTTCCTCAAATTTCCCAAATCGATTCAAATCAACTTAAATTCCAAAATTTTAATTTAATCAAATCTCAAATCATCAATTTCAACTCGATTCCATTTCAAATTATATCGATTTCAAATACAAATTTGAAACCCAAATTTAACCATTTCAATTTCAATATATTTCAAAGCTTTAAATATTCAACATTTCAAAACTAAATTTTATAATTCCATTTATATCTAAATTTAATTTCATTACATTTAGTTTCCGAGATATTGCTTTAATCATTTCAATACATCTAAATACAACTTCAATTTACAAATTTTTATAAACAAATATCCCATTTATTTTTATATAAGTTTGAAATATTCATTTAAGCTACTATTTAATCAAGTTCAAGTTATAACACATATCTTACAATTTCAAATTTATTAGATTTCAAATCAAACTTATTTAAGTATAATTATTAAATACTCAAAACATAATTTTATATTGATTCAAATCAACTTAAATAAATCTTTAAAATCAATATTTATTAAAACCATATATTTCTTTTCAAAACCATAGAAATCATTTCAAATTATTGATATATAGACCAACGGTGTCTGTATATGATTTTCTACCCTATGGTCAAGTGATACAGATATTTATCATTTCAATCCGTAATTTAAATATACACGGGTATATATATAACATTTCCACCCGTAATCCCAAATTCAATTCAATTGAAAATCGATTGGGTTTATCATTTCAACCCATAACAATTTTCTCCTATTCTACAGATCGTTCGGGTATGTATCATTTCAACCCATAGTGAATTCTATATCAACAGGGAACTTGCAGAGTGATAATAGATATGATAAAATATAACAACGGTAACGGGCATATATCATCAGTATAAATAACAGATAAGGGTGTCAGATGTCACATGTGAACAGATACAGATGATGGCATATATAGATATCAATATAAATAATAGATAATGGTGTCAGGTGTCACAGGTGAACAGATACAGATGATGGCATAGATATAGAAATATAAATAACTAACAACAACATATTTCAATTGTCGTTTCAATTGAAATCAAATTTAATAAATATAAGAACGTTAATCGTGAGTGATTGCTCACCTTCCGAGGCTAGAGATGAACGAGAATGAGTTACAAATCCAAGCACGAATTCCAAAGCAAATCAAGATTGGCACGAATTTGACGATCAAAGCTGATAACAAGGAATCGGTGAAAAACCAAATCAGTTCGATATCAACGGAAAAATATATACACATTATTATAAAAAACAATAATTTGATTTAAGAAAGATATTGAAATAAATGTGATTCAAAATCATTATCCTTAAAATTCAAATATAAATCCAAAGTTTATATAAAATTTATATCTTAAGACTCATAATTAAACCCATAATGCACTACGTCCGAAGAAAATAATATGTACAGACATACACTAAGCATTACTGACATACATTACAATTTTAAAGCTAACCCACATATTCATTCGAAAGTCAAAACCCAAGTATACTTATATGAATATCTATATAAAGGTATATATTTACATGCGTGTAACAGTCGGAAAGGAAGAAAATAAATAGGCAGGCTACATCATGTAAAGCTATGTATATATATACTATAGTTATCATATTATATATATATATATGTATTATTATTATTTTTAGAAAGAAGTTTTCACGGCTCAAGAGTTATTATAAACCCATGTACTTATACACTTTGGAATCAATATATATCTAACCAACATATACGCTCGAACAGAACATCAATAAACTTCATAAACCTCATCGACTCAAACCGCTATATATATATATTTTATAAATAGAAAATGTAAACAACCGTATATATAAACCTTAAACATAAATATAATTACACTTCAAATATATTATATCAAACATATATATATTCATATTTATATACACTTATACACCATATAAACAAACTCTAATTTAATAAATATACAAACACGTACTGTTTTATGGACTCAAATAAATCACCAGTGTAAACTAATATATACATATATAAAACGCAGATTTGTATTGCTTATATAAGCTTGTATACATAGCCCACAAACAGATATTCAACTTACACGTATAAGCAGCTCATATAGAAACTATATAACCCATATATACCTAAGTTTTGAGATGGATAAATAGCTTTTATATAAAGGAAAACTATATATATTTTATACGTACCCTTTAAAATCAGACATTAATATATATAAATAACATGTTTAAACTAAAACTAGTATACACATTCTACATGAGATATATACATATGCGCATGCTACCAGGAATCAGCACTTGAAACTGATGTATTATATTATATGTATGCTCTCTATATATGTTATTATCATTATATATATGTAGTAAAATGCTATAACATATATATATTTATATGCACCTACCAAATGACAGAGAATGCTGCAAGGTTGATGGCTCGGGGCTGTGGAGGTTCTAGTAGTACGGTAGGTGGAATGGTCTTGGGTGAGCGAGGCTTCGATGGAGGGGAGAGAAGCTGGTGCGGTGCTTAAGGCCGAGCTAAGGGGGAAGGCACGGCTGGAAAGGGGAGCTCGGCCGATGAGCCTGTGGTGGCTGACGTGTTGATGAGCCACGGTGGAGATGCGAGCTGTGGTAGGTATGGTTATTGAAGCTAGCTTGGTGGTGCAAGGGTGATGGGCGAAGTGGTAGGTCGGAGAAGCTGCTATCGGGTGATGAACATGTGGTTGTGTGAGGCCTTGAAGCAAGCTCGGGCTGCTCGCCAATTGTTGAAGAGGAAAGGAGGCAGGTCGGAGGGAATAACAGCTCACGGTGAGGCACTGCAAGATGAGGCCGAGGAGAGTGAGAGGCCGGCGGTGGCCGATGTGGCGAGGTGGCTTGCCTGGGTGCCTACGAGAGAGGGAGGGTAGTGGGGACGGTACGGTGCAAGCATGCAGGCGAACGGTTCTGTAATTTTTTTTTTAGAACAGAGGAAAATGGAAAAGGTGAAGAGAAAGAACAGTTTGAGTTTGCAACTTATGAAGATGTGAATTTGAAGCAACTCTCTAAAGCAATACTTATAGAATATAAGGTAGCAAATATTAAATGGGGAAGGAGAGAGGTTTGCAAAATAAAACGCAGCACTGATATATATATATATATATAAATGTAAATAATAGTTTTCTCCGCAATAGCTGTCAAAGAAAAGAAGTGAAAGGACAAGTCATAAATTTTATATTGAATAGAGAGCGTATTAAATGCAATGGCTACTGATTTGGACAGGTAGGCAGATGAAAAGAAATGGAAACCAAATGGTTTTATAACGGGTACCGATATAAAATCGTTTTCCACAGAATCTGCTGCGTACCGAACTTCAAACACAGAATTTAATATACCGTAGAGATCAGCACCACAAGACGATCAAAATGGTATACAGATATTAGTGGGACGATTATCCGAACAAAAGTCGATAATCGGTACCAAAAATGCTACAAATTTATCGAAAATACGATAAACGAAGCAATAATGGTTCGAATTTTAAGAAACGAAAGATGACGTCTCACTCAGAAGATGATTTACAAATTTATTGTAGAAAGATATTCAGGTTTGAAAATTAATTTATTATCAACAATATTAACTAATTTAAATTTGAAATAAAATTACACAATAAAATAAACTTCCATATTATCTGATGAAAATTTACCATTTACTATCTTTAATTAGACGTATTCCAAATATCAAATTTATGTTTCATAATTTTATTATTTTAAATTTTCACCAAAATTCAATTAAATACGTAAATAAAACATTTTAAAATTTACGGGTCGTTACACTCTCCCCCACTCAAAACTTTTCGTCCCCAAAAAGTAAGGAGGTAGGAGAATAGAAACAACCAGAAAGAAAGATAATAAATTACAAAATACAACAATTTATTTAAAACCATATAAACTTCATTTAATTTCAAATTGGCCTATATTCAATTAATTGATTTCAATACCATATATTTTCATTCCATTGATTTTTTTTCCACCTATTAACACTTACTACAAAATTTCACAATAAAATTTGTTTTATTTTACTCATTAATTAAATTTATTACATCAGCCATATTTAATTCCACCTTAACATTCCACTCCGACAATTCAAAACCACGGATTTCAATCAATATTCAACAGTTTGGTTTAATCCATTTGATTCAACTAATAGATAATCATTCAAATTAAAATTGATTTTCTTCCATTTTATCAATGTTTCTTTCAACAAATTCATTTTTTTTAACTCATTTATTTTATCCATTTATCTTCAGCTAAGTTGATTCCACAAAAATTCAAGTACAACTATTCTTAAGTCTATATTAATTTGTTTAACTATCATTCTTCTTTATTTATTGAACTTATATCACTTAATATACATTTTTCAATAGATATTATGCGTACAAACATTTGTTATAAAACTATAATATGCAATAAATCCATTCTCTTGTAATTATTCAACAAATAAATTTCCTTCTTATTATTCGGTTTACTATCCAATTTATTATTTATAAATTCCCTTAACCAGTATCATTTTTTTTGATATCCTATTGCTTAGATTATAGTGTATACTATCCAATTACATTCTAATTACATTTAAACTTTTCTAGGTAAGTTATATTGATGTTTTCAGAGTGTAATTAAACACTATACACATTTTCCCTCTGTCTATAACATTTACATTAAGCCATATTTTAGTTTGAATAATTTATTACTTTATTTTTCTTGTATAACCTTTAATTATGAATTTTATTCTAACATTTTAACTTTTTGAATATTTAGGCAAGTTATATATATTAGAATGCAATTTAGTGTTATACAAATATGTTTGTTCAAATTCATTATTTCAGGTTGGTTTAATTCCATCTATCACTTTAGATATTTCAATTATTCAAAATTGCACTTTATTTTAGTAATTGAAACCATTTCTTAACATAAACTTAAGATTCAAATTTCCAGTTTCATTTCAAATCATTTTGAACTAATTATATATATATTTTATATAAATCAAATTATACATGAGATAATTTAGATCAAATCCATTTCTTTCATTCAAAACAAGAGTGTAGCGAAGCTACTAAGGGGCCTCTCCACTTCGAGGCTCGAAAATGTATGTCAATGATGCTGCAATCATCACCGAAAGTATTTTCCAGCGACAATGGAGGAGAGTACAGGTTTAAAACATTCAAATTCTTTGCAATGATTTCTATTTGAAAATATTTTAAATACTATACACTTAAAAACTTTCAAATCAAAGTTTGAAATTACCGAAAATGAAATTCTCAAATTCTTGATTTACATTCATTTAAATTTCCAAATCAATTTACAAACCAAGTTTTATAATTCCTTTTATTTATATGTTGGTAAATCAATGGTTTTCAAAACAATAAATGAAAATCAAAATAACATCATTTAATTAGCCAATTCATTTAACAATTATCAAAAAATGTACTTATATAATATGATCATACGAAAAAAATTTATTTATCAAATTTGAAAACAATATTGTGTCAGTTTGCTCTGTAAAAGTGTTTTGGAAATCCTATCGATCGCGTTGATCAGACGAATCGATCGGAAACCCAAATCAACATCAACAACCCAAACAACACAATATATAAAACATTTTTAATATTAATTTTCAAATACACTTCCTCACTCGACGATACAAGGATGGTTCCCAAAATAAGTATAGCGATTCAAATTTTGATGGAAATCAAATCCAAGAGAATTTTGATTTGATAATAAGTTCGAAATAGAAGATAAGATAATTCAATTAACAGAATCGGGATATGAATATGCTTATTTAATTCATGGGCAACCATAACCAGGTCGACCGTAACTTCAAGAATAAGATCGATGCAGAATTCTGAGGTAAATAGACATTTGATCTCAAGAAATAGAATTCGGGATAGCAAGAGATATTGCATCTAAACCGAGTATATATATGAATCTCCGGTGAATCGATGCCAATTGTAAAGGAGTTTCACCCGTTTACAAATCATTAGAATATTGGCGAGACTGCCGATTATAGATATTATTCGAAGTGGAGTTATAAGATACTTCAAAATTCAGAAGAATACGAATAGTAAGGGACAAAATGAATTTCGGAACCGTGGGACGTCCCAAAATTCAAAGTAAATTCAACTCAAAGAGGAAAGAATTCAAGCTCGAACGAAAGTGATTCTGTAAATAAATTTACTATATATGTCAAGTTTTGCCTAGAGCCAAAGCTCTGATACCACTTGTAACGACCCACTATTTTGGACCATTCAAATCGACAATAATCCACACATGTCAGACTTGAATAATTCAAAATAATAGATTGTTAATATAAATTGGCAAAACTCAGCATATACAGTAAATAAAATAATCACAGATCACAGACACAGAGTAATATAACAATAGTGCAGCGGAAACAAAAGAATAGTAGTTCATGAAGCTACTATATATATATATATATATAACAGAGTTAAACAAGATACAACAGAAGTCTCGAATACAATAGATATCTCAATACAATAGTCAAATACAAGATCTGAATACATCACTGGAATCAACTGAATAATTGAAAGCTGGATAAATAGTTGGATCTCCAAGCGAAGCTCCAACTCCAAAGGTGAGTCTCAAATACTATATCACTTAGTCTGACCCAGCGTAAAGAAAACACAAAACACTCGAGTCAGGATTAACATTCTTATATCAATAAATCTAACTCAAGTGAAATAACGACTGAAATACGAGTAACTCAAAGGATGTTTGGGATAACCATCCTCTAAGGATCCGTTAAACTATCTACTATGTAGTAGTGTACGCTAAGTAGATAATGTCTAATCAATAAAGTACGATATCAAAATAGCGTTAAGTCATGGCCCATTCCACCCTTAACACATTTTTATTCCCAAGAGCATATACAAGACCGTAGTTTCCCCAAAACCGGAAGTCACCAGAGGGCAATCCATATACTAAAGGTACAAACCAAAATCGTAGTGGTCGCGAATAGGATAATCAGTATGACAAGGTACATGAGGCAATACCAACTAGGATACTAGTAGTTGCGTGATCCGGACTGATGTTGGGCATAGCAGCTACTACCCCAACACCGCGAAGCAACACTCCCATAATCGAGGGGTGCACCCAAATCGAATCACATAAGTAATAGATATGGTAACGAAGAAGTGTGTCCGCTAGAGGTGGCGAACCTCAATGGCCCGGCGCGGCTCCTGTTTTAGTCATGTCAGGGGTCATCCAAAATCATTCTCTTTCTTCAATCAACACGTTCATCAAAACCATCCACTTCGTTCTGGATCAACACTCCGCGTATATTAGTTATTAAAGTGGTTTTCGGTATCGATAGAGAGTATGTCCATATCCGATCCCGGTCTCTTTAATAACTACGTATTATTACACCGATGGTCATTTAATAAACTTTCAAATAGTTATATTTCAAAACCGACATATCATTGCCATTTCAAAAATATTCACCTCCAAAATCATAGTACTTTTCCAAAGTTATAACACTTTCGAAATCATATTCTTTTTAAAAATCAAACACTTTGGAAATCACAGCTTTGAAATCATAGCATTTTGGAAATCATAACACTTTGAAATTATAGCATTTTGGAAATCATAACTCTTTTCTGTTAAACGGTTTAGATATTAAAATTTGTATATATAATAAAATAGTTTATAAATAAGATAGTTTATATAAATAGTTATAAGTTAAAATAGTTTAAAATAAAATAATTTATATTAAAAATGATTTATATTAAAATAGTTTATATTAAAATAATTTATAAAGTAAAATATCAATAGTTTTAAATATAATTTAAAATTACTTTATAAAATAAAATAGTTTGCTCAAATTTCCCAAATCGATTCAAATCAACTTAAATTCCAAAATTTTAATTTAATCAAATCTCAAATCATCAATTTCAACTCGATTCCATTTCTCAATAAATCATTTCAAATACAAATTTGAAACCCAAATTTAACCATTTCAATTTCAATATATTTCAAAGCTTTAAATATTCAACATTTCAAAACTAAATTTTATAATTCCATTTATATCTAAATTTAATTTCATTACATTTAGTTTCCGAGATATTGCTTTAATCATTTCAATACATCTAAATACTACTTCAATTTACAAATTTTTATAAACAAATATCCCATTTATTTTTATATAAGTTTGAAATATTCATTTAAGCTACTATTTAATCAAGTTCAAGTTATAACACATATCTTACAATTTCAAATTTATTAGATTTCAAATCAAACTTATTTAAGTATAATTATTAAATACTCAAAACATAATTTTATATTGATTCAAATCAACCTAAATAAATCTTTAAAATCAATATTTATTAAAACCATATATTTCTTTTCAAAACCATAGAAATCATTTCAAATTATTGATATATAGACCAACGGTGTCTATATATGATTTTCTACCCTATGGTCAAGTGATACGGATATTTATCATTTCAATCCGTAATTTAAATATACACGGGTATATATATAACATTTCAACCCGTAATCCCAAATTCAATTCAATTGAAAATCGCTTGGGTTTATCATTTCAACCTATAACAATTTTCTCCTATTCTACAGATCGTTCGGGTATGTATCATTTCAACCCATAGTGAATTCTATATTAACAGGGAACTTGCAGAGTGATAACAGATATGATAAAATATAACAACGGTAACAGGCATATATCATCAGTATAAATAACAGATAAGGGTGTCAGATGTCACATGTGAACAGATACAGATGATGGCATATATAGATATCAATATAAATAATAGATAATGGTGTCAGGTGTCACAGGTGAACAGATACAGATGATGGCATAGATATAGAAATATAAATAACTAACAGCAGCATATTTCAATTGTCGTTTCAATTGAAATCAAATTTAATAAATATAAGAACGTTAATCGTGAGTGATTGCTCACCTTCCGAGGCTAGAGATGAACGAGAATGAGTTACAAATCCAAGCACGAATTCCAAAGCAAATCAAGATTGGCACGAATTTGACGATCAAAGCTGATAACAAGGAATCGGTGAAAAACCAAATCAGTTCGATATCAACGGAAAAATATATACACATTATTATAAAAAACAATAATTTGATTTAAGAAAGATATTGAAATAAATGTGATTCAAAATCATTATCCTTAAAATTCAAATATAAATCCAAAGTTTATATAAAATTTATATCTTAAGACCCATAATTAAACCCATAACGCACTACGTCCGAAGAAAATAATATGTACAGACATACACTAGGCATTACTGACATACATTACAATTTTAAAGCTAACCCACATATTCATTCAAAAGTCAAAACCCAAGTATACTTATATGAATATCTATATAAAGGTATATATTTACATGCGTGTAACAGTCGGAAAGGAAGAAAATAAATAGGCAGGCTACATCATGTAAAGCTATGTATATATATACTATAGTTATCATATTATATATATATATGTATTATTATTATTTTTAGAAAGAAGTTTTCACGGCTCAAGAGTTATTATAAACCCATGTACTTATACACTTTGGAATCAATATATATCTAACCAACATATACGCTCGAACAGAACATCAATAAACTTCATAAACCTCATCGACTCAAACCGCTATATATATATTTTATAAACAGAAAATGTAAACAACCGTATATATAAACCTTAAACATAAATATAATTACACTTCAAATCTATTATATCAAACACATATATATTCATATTTATATACACTTATACACCATATAAACAAACTCTAATTTAATAAATATACAAACACGTACTGTTTTATGGACTCAAATAAATCACCAGTGTAAAATAATATATACATATATAAAACGCAGATTTGTATTGCTTATATAAGCTTGTATACATAGCCCACAAACAGATATTCAACTTACACGTATAAGCAGCTCATATAGAAACTATATAACCCATATATATACCTAAGTTTTGAGATGGATAAATAGCTTTTATATAAAGGAAAACTATATATATTTTATACGTACCCTTTAAAATCAGACATTAATATATATAAATAACATGTTTAAACTAAAACTAGTATACACATTCTACATGAGATATATACATATGCGCATGCTACCAGGAATCAGCACTTGAAACTGATATATTATATTATATGTATGCTCTCTACATATGTTATTATCATTATATATATGTAGTAAAATGCTATAACATATATATATTTATATGCACCTACCAAATGACAGAGAATGCTGCAAGGTTGATGGCTCGGGGCTGTGGAGGTTCTAGTAGTACGGTAGGTGGAACGGTCTTGGGTGAGCGAGGCTTCGATGGAGGGGAGAGAAGCTGGTGCGGTGCTTAAGGCCGAGCTAAGGGGGAAGGCATGGTTGGAAAGGGGAGCTCGGCCGATGAGCCTGTGGTGGCTGACGTGTTGATGAGCCACGGCGGAGATGCGAGCTGTGGTAGGTATGGTTATTGAAGCTAGCTTGGTGGTGCAAGGGTGATGGGCGAAGTGGTAGGTCGGAGAAGCTGCTATCGGGTGATGAACATGTGGTTGTGTGAGGCCTTGAAGCAAGCTCGGGCTGCTCGCCAATTGTTGGAGAGGAAAGGAGGCGGGTCGGAGGGAATAACAGCTCACGGTGAGGCACTGCAAGGTGAGGCCGAGGAGAGTGAGAGGCCGGCGGTGGCCGATGTGGCGAGGCGGCTTGCCTGGGTGCCTACGAGAGAGGGAGGGTAGTGGGGACGGTAAGGTGCAAGCATGCAGGCGAACGGTTCTGTAATTTTTTTTAGAACAGAGGAAAATGGAAAAGGTGAAGAGAAAGAACAGTTTGAGTTTGCAACTTATGAAGATGTGGATTTGAAGCAACTCTCTAAAGCAATACTTATAGAATATAAGGTAGCAAATATTAAAAGGGGAAGGAGAGAGGTTTGCAAAATAAAACGCAGCACTGATATATATATATATATATATATAAATGTAAATAATAGTTTTCTCCGCAATAGCTGTCAAAGAAAAGAAGTGAAAGGACAAGTCATAAATTTTATATTGAATAGAGAGCGTATTAAATGCAATGGCTACTGATTAGGACAGGTAGGCAGATGAAAAGAAATGGAAACCAAATGGTTTTATAACGGGTACCGATATAAAATCGTTTTCCACAGAATCTGCTGCGTACCGAACTTCAAACACATAATTTAATATACCGTAGAGATCGGCACCACAAGACGATCAAAATGGTATACAGATATTAGTGGTACGATTATCCGAACAAAAGTCGATAATCGGTACCGAAATGCTACAAATTTATCGAAAATAAGATAAACGAAGCAATAATGGTTCGAATTTTAAGAAACGAAAGATGACGTCTCACTCAGAAGATGATTTACAAATTTATTGTAGAAAGATATTCAGGTTTGAAAATTAATTTATTATCAACAATATTAACTAATTTAAATTTGAAATAAAATTACACAATAAAATAAACTTCCATATTATCTGATGAAAATTTACCATTTACTATCTTTAATTAGACGTATTCCAAATATCAAATTTATGTTTCATAATTTTATTATTTTAAATTTTCACCAAAATTCAATTAAATACGTAAATAAAACATTTTAAAATTTACGAGTCGTTACACAGAATCTAACCGATCTCTCCCTGGCATCTACAACTTTCAGAGTACGGAAAATTTGGTCAAGCGATAAGTCTTTATTTGGCTTCAGAATAACCGTAGGAAGCATTTGACTTGTTAGAAACTCCATAGCGACATTGCAAAATTCAATGAGTAAAGAAGAGAACCTACCCCCCTTGTCCAAAGGCAATTGAACCCTTTGGACAATCTAACGAAGAAGTACCGAGTCTTGAATTGGGACAAATTGCTTTGAAGCTGCAGCACGATCTTGCGATTCCTCTGGGCCTCAATGACGACAAGGGATGGACACTCGTCTCTCCTCTTAAACGAGAGGAAATATCTCAACTCGTCGAAACTCGGATAAATGTCTGCATGTACAGAACGTGCAGGCAAGTCGAGATCGCATACCCATTAGGATGAATTTGGAACGAGGCAATTCCCAAGTTCGAAAGAGTGTCTCTCAAGAAGTCATTGAAGGGAGGCACTACTCCATTTAGGCACATATATCAATGGCAAGCCATGTATCCCGAAGGCGGCATATGGGCGAATTCATTCTTCTCTGGCAGCCACACGTCATCCTCTAGAATGCCATATTGAAAGCAAATGTTATGCAAAACCTTGGTGGAGATTATGGAGAAAGCTTTCTCCAGCGGGTTAAGAAGAACTCTGAAATTCGGCGGAGTTCGGTCCACAAATGGACCAACTGGGACGACCTGACCGTATTCAGGCCGCGAAGCGGAAGAGGAAGGTGCAACAGACGATAATTCGGCTTTTGAAAGTGCTGGACTTCCTCCGCTGGACTTATGGCGAGAAGACATATACTTCATTCTATACAACAGGACTTGCGTCCAAAGCGATTAGGTAATTCTATCTTTAACTAAAATCCTCCCCTATAACACTTGAATTTCGAAAGGATATCGATTCACGCTAACACATCGGATTTAAAGTATATATCGGGGCAAGTGCAGTGTGTTATCTATGGGGGGTGAGCTTGGTGTCTTGAATACTACAAACACTAGATAGTCCACTTATAGTAAAGAATGAAAAGGGCTTTGCGTATCTATTTTGAAATTATTTCTTATACACTAACTCGTTATCAATCAATGCTCGATAACGGATCTGTTGTTCGAAGCGACACATAAAGCTCTTCCAAGTATAGGTACAATGAACGTGCAAGAAACAAGACCAGTCCGAATTCTCCGGAAGGCGACAGCAACATAAGCTGCTTGCGAGATGCTATCCTAAGCCGTTATCCCCCTCCGGAAGGGTTAAAACCAATCCGCGATGCGTTGTGTTTTATCGGTAATGTAACTTAGTACAAGTCAATTTTGATTCTATAGATGAAGACAACAAAACATGTCAAGCACCGGGGCAAGGCTCGAGTGTCGTTCCATGAAGAACTCAAGACTCGATTTACTATCTTCTTCCATAAAATCACAATCAACTTGGACTCTTTACTATAGTCATCATCAATACATTACGTCGTCAAATCGCTAAATGAACGTTAGAATTAGCAATACCCACCTCGAATCAAGAATCAAAAGGCAAAGATGGTTGGAGTTTTCAACCCAGCGATCCAAGCAAGGAGGGTCGGTGGCGGTCCAAGGAAGGAGATGATGGAATTAAGGTTCAATCTAGAAGGAGCTAGGAACGAAGTTGAAGCAACGACATGCCTCAAATCGATCAATGGTGAGAAACTCCGGAGATAGATGATCAGCGAAGATGGTGGAGCGGTTGGATTTAAGGATCGTTCAAGAGTCGGATCGAGTCGCAAAGGATAGGCTTGGGTCGTAGAATGAAGATGGGAGTGAGGTGATGGATCGGCTCGGGGTAGTTAAATAAGAGATTACACGAGAAAAACGCCTAAGTCACTGGATCACTAGCGATCCATCGGCTATGGATCGCTAGCGATCCATCGAATCACATGCAATCAATCTCAAATTTATCTACCGAGATCCACATGCTGCTTCAAGGCTTTCTAAAAGTTATTGGGTAAAACTTGGTCTGTTATGACAAGCAACGACAGTTCAGGTCAAACTGTAACGAGCAACTGAATAACCAAAGTCCAATTCATGTGGCCCTAACACGATTACTTGAACCTCGCTAAGCAAAAACTGGAAAGCAATTACTTCCAGAGCACACCTTGTTTTCAACGAAAGCATACTTTGGTGGGAAAATGTTATCTAGGTTTTTAACCCAACAGAATCCAAAGGAAGTCGGAATAGCTTGGTCGAGTCAAAGTAGCTCAAGAGCCAACCAAAAAGACTAGAGCAACTCACCAAGATAAATCATAGGAATGGAAAGCGAAAATATGTAAAGTTGATGGATCGCTACCGATCCATCATCTATGGATCGCTAGCGATCCATAATTTTGGCTCATGGATTCATGAATTCACTTGCATCATGGTCCAATGGGTATTCTAAGGACAATGGCAAAGTTTGATGGGATTCCGAGCTAGTTATCAAGAGGTAAGCATTCATCTAGTTCAATCAGCAGTCTAATGCAACCAGTATGCGGATCGTCATCAAAAAAAGGCAACGTGCTACAAAATTACATGAAGAACACCAACACGAGACAACAAATGCACCCCAGAAGACAAAGTCCAGAAATCAGATAAGTACATGGATCGCTAGCGATCCATACCACTTCGCCAGATCGCCATGAATTTTAAGGTAGAAGGTAGGAGGAGACATCTCAAGCTGTTGAATCACCACCGAGCCAGAAGCTATGGATCGCTAGCGGTCCATCAAGTTAGCTTGGTTCGTGATGAAACTTGCAGTGCGTCTTCCTACGGTCATTTGCAAGCATCGGCAAGAAGGCCTAGCACAATAGCTCTCCAACCTCTATAAATACTCACCTATCTGCAACATAAAGGGGATTCTCTGGACTGGTTGCTAGAACTCTACAAAAAACCTTCTTCACTCTTCTCCTCCCTCACAATAGTCATCCAAGGAGTTCACTGTGATTCTCCAATGAACTCTAGCATTGGGGACTTAGTTTAACTTAGGATATTCAACGACTTTGTAATACAATTCACCTTGTAATGGCAGTCAGTCAATAATAAAAGTTATAAAGTGGACGTAGGCTTCATTAACAACCGAACCACTATAAAAATCCTCTTGTCTTCTTACTATTTCGGCATTTTTTTACATTTATTCTCTGTATTATTGCTTTGTAAGAACATGGCTGGTGGTTTCATACTCAATCCAGGGAGTTTATCCATTTTTTAGGTTAACACAACCTTACAGCATAACTCATCCTTCAATATTTCTTACTTCCGGCATCCTCTATCTACGGCATAATTTATTGTTCTTCATTGGTGCAAGATTACCTTCAATCTTAAGGTCAGTATAATTTATGTGGATAATATTTTTCCCCCTCCTTGTTTAAAAGAAGCATTTTACACTTTACTGTAAAACCAAGAATTTTGCCATCTTTTCTTATTCTTTGCAAGGTTTTCTGTCTAACTATGTTTTTCTGCAAAACACAAAGCAAGTCATGATATTTAGTAGTAACTTTTAAAATTGAATTGGGGTCAACCTTTCAGGATTTTAATAAGAGCGTAAAGAATCTTTTGTTTGTAATTCAATGTTACTTTTGGAACCTATAGATTTACTTAAGGAGGCCAAAAATCAATTTGGCAGCAATTTTACTTGAATAGAATCAGGATTAGAATATTATCTAGAAATAATGATTTCATGAATTATAAAACTAGTGAAAAGTCCATAAACCTATCTAGAAATATCATAAGAGGGAGGACCAGAAACTCTTTTGGAAATATCATGAATTGAAGACCAGTAAACTATATGGTAATAATAAAACCCTTTAGATAGAAGGCTAGAAAACCTTTCAGCAATAATAGAAGACCAAAAAATCCATCTGGCGATAGAAGATCAAAAAATCCATTTGATAATAATAGAAGACCAGAAAATCCATTAGGTAATAATAGAAGAATATAAAATCCATCTGGTAATGATAGAAGAAGACAAGAAAATCCATATGGTAATGACATAAGAAGACCAGAAAATCCATATGGTAATAATAGAAGATCAGAAAATCCATCTGGCAATAGAAGATTAGAGAATCCATCCGATAATAATAGAAGACTAGAAAATCTATCTAGTAATGACAGAAGAAGACTAGAAAATCCATCTGGTAATAATAAAAGAAGACCAGAAAATCCATCTAGTAATAATAGAAGACCAGAAAATCCATCTGGCAATAGAAGATCGGAATATCCATCTGATAATAATAAAACCATCTAGTAATGGTAGAAAAAGACCAGAAAATCTATATGGTAATGGTAGACAAAGACTATAAAATCCATTTGGTCATAATAGAAGACCAGAAAATCCATTTGGTAATAATAGAAGACTAGAAAATCCATCTAGTAATGAAAGAAGAAGACCAAAAAATCCAACTAGCAATAACGCTTTCTTTTATGGAAAAATCCCGCTTTCTTTACTTTGGAGCATAATGGCTTATATTTGATTGATCTTTCTCCAGAAAATTGTTTGATTTTGCTTTGAAGTGCAAAGCGCTCATTCTGATCTAGTTCGTCTGCCTCTCTTCGGGCTTTGGACATCATAATCCCTTTTCTTTTCGTCTCTCTTTGGGCTTTGGACGTCTTAGTCCCATTTCTTTTTGTCTCTCTTAGAGCCTTGGACATTTTAGTCCCTTTTCTTCTCACCTCTCTTTGAGCATTGGATGTCTTAGTCCCTTTTCTTTGCCACCATATTAGGTAGTGATCTCAACTTGGATCGAACCACTTATCACCGTCTTAGGCGATGATTTATGTCGATTATCCAGTGCGTTTGGTTAAATATCTTAAGCAGAACCAAAGACTTACTTGACCTCCCTCTAGGAGGCACTTTAGTAAGGCCTTAGAGATGGTACCAGAGGCTGGTTTGGTGCTTTGGTCAGGTCATCTTAGATAGGATCAAAGGCTTACTCCTTCCTCCTTCTAGGATGCGCTCCGGTCAGGCCACATTGGTGGGGGTAGAAGGCTTGCACATGCTTTGGTCAGGCCTTTTCAGAAGGGACCAAAGGCTTACTCTGACCTACCTCTAGGAGGTTCTTTGACCAGGCCATCTTGGCAAGGACAAAGGCTTTTTCGCCCCTTACTACCATCTTAGATAGTGGTTTAGGCTTTTCCTTTTACTTTAGAAGAGTTTTACTCCTCAACCATGTAGATATACTTATTCCAACTTCTTTATTCATCTATTGTTAGGAAATATAGCCACAAAAGTTCGGCATTCCATGTCCTTGCTATTATTTTGCCATCGGGTCGGCATAATCTATAGTTCCCCAGTGGGATTACTTTGTGTATGATCAAAGGTCCTTCCTAATTTGGCCCGAGCGGTCCATCTGTTGGATTCTTAGTATTTTCGGTAACTCTTCGGAGCACTAAATCTCCCTTTTGAAATCATCTTCTCTTACTTTAGAATTGAAATATTTAGATATTCTTCATTGATATTCAACCGTCCATATGGCTGCTTCATCCCTTAACTCATTGATTAAGTCCAAGGATTCTTTCTTTAGTTCTGGATTTTGATTAAATGTGTATGCAATCCTTCGATGAGAAGGTACTTTAACCTCAATTGGGAGCATGACTTCACGTCCATATGCTAAGAAATATAAGGTATGCCCTATTGTAGTTTTTGTAGAAGTTCTATATGCATATAATACAAGAGATAGTTCTTCTGTCCAATTTCCTTTAGCCTTGTCCAATCGCTTTTTTAGAATGGTCTTAATAATTTTGTTGGAAGCTTTAGTGGCTTCATTAGCCTTGGAGTGAGCTACAGATGAAAAGCTCGTGATAATTCCATTTCTATTGTAGAATTAGGTAAATTCTTTACTTTCAAATTGAGTTCCATTATCATATTTATCTTGTGTGCAATTCCAAATTTGGTAACAATATTCTTGATTACAAACTTGAGAACTTTTCTTGATGTGATATTAAGAAGCGGTTCTACTTCAATCCATTTAGTGAAATAATCAATGGCCACTACTGTGTATTTAGCTCCTCATTTGGATATAGTAGTGGTCCGATTAGGTAAATTCCCCATATATCAAAAGGCCATGTGCTTGAGACTAAAGTCTATTCGCTTGGTGGAAAATGTGAGATCTTAGAGAATTTTTGGCACTTTTCACATAATCGATGGCATGACTAGTCATTTGAGGCCAATAGAAGCATTGCCTCATAACTTTCTTAGATTACTTTGTGCCATTAGAATGAACTCCATAGAATCCTTCGTGGGCTTCTCTTAGTAATTTTGCTCATATTTCCGAATTAACATATCTTATGTAAGGGAGTAAATATCTTTTCTTATAGAGTATTCCATTCATCATGATGAAAGTTGGAGCTTGGTGTTTTATTCTTCTAGCTTCTTTTTTCTCTATTGGAAATTTTCCATTTATCAGGTATTCAACAATGGACGTCATCCAAATGTTTTTATATCGATCATTCGTCTCTGGATGAGAAAATTTCTCTTAGAGGGTTTCGTTTCCATTTTCTGACTCCTCCTCCGCAAGTGTTAAAGCTTGGGATCTAGTTAATACCATAGATTCATTTTCTGACTCGGGTGCCATCTCTTCTATACTAGGGTTTGGTTGGTAGCCTATCGGTACAATTCGTCTTTCTGGTGCTCCTTGTGAGCTAGCCAATTTAGCCAAACAGCTTGAGAATTCCTCCCTCTTAGCTATATGGAGAAATCCTCAAATTGAGTAAACATTTTTAACACATTCTTGACGTATAAGACCAACTTGACATCCTTTGTCTGATATGTTTGGTTCAATTGATTTACCATTAGTTGGGAATCACTAAAAATATCAATCCTAGGGATCTGTAACTGTGGGGTCAGGATGAGTCCTACTATCATTGATTCATATTCATCTATATTCTTAATGGCTGGAAATCCCAATATCATTGCATAATGTAAACGATGTCCATCGGGATTAATAATCACATATCCCGTTCCAGTACCTATTTTCCAATATTAAAATCTAATAACCAACTTGGAGTGATTATTTCATGCCTTCCTGTAGGAACTCAACTATTCTAGATATTTACAAACATATGGATTCTTATTTTCCCTCTATCTTGATCTAGTGTACATCATAAATTGGTAATCATATGGTGATCTGCAATTATTGGGCTATCGGGGCCCAATTAGGGAGTCACATACTATTCAGCTTCAGGGAACTTTCAATGTTGTACTCGTGCTCTTTCAATATCAACGCCATTCCGTATGACATATTCCCAAAGGGTATTTTAGGTAGGTGTATATCTGACTCATAATTAAAATGTTCCATATTTTTCTATATATGGTTGCAATTACTCTATAGCCAAAATCCTAAGGATTTGGCATATATTATATTTATATTTAGGAAAAATACAAATCCATTCACTTAATGTTTCCTAATTTTTCAAGATCATCTAATCTAAGCTCAGATACCAAGTGTAACAACCCACATCCCAGTGGGTCTGAATTTTCACTAAATCGAAAACCCCAGTCCACTAAAGTATGAACCGTTGGTTTGGTATTCTACAAATTAACAAAAGAATGAATATTAAGGCACTAACGATATAACTTACAGTGGAATAGTAAAGTATAATAGAACATATAACCGCTGACCAAGATTTGACACTACCAATGTCAGGTGCCCTTGTTAATGCCGAGCATGGATAAGGAACATGGCCTTTCACTATTCCCACCTTGAACTAGTACCTGTTCGTTTAAGCTATCTTATGGGTTGTAACAAGGAGAGGGTTAGAACAATGTGTGACTTGTAAAATTATACGCTTTGTACATAACATTAATTTATGTTGATTGTCTTCTATCTCTTGTTATGTCTTTTATTTTCAATTAGCCGTTTTGACTTTACATACGCGCATTATACGTCCCATCTACCCATAGTAGACTATAGCTATGTACCTATGTAGACATACATATATATAAGTACCATGGTCCCCCATTAGACCAAGATACTATCTCCACGAGTATCCCTTAACTTAGTACCCCATCAAGATCCATCACCCTTACTGTATCATGCTCTCATACCGAGGAACTCCGGTAGTGCCTAATAATGGCTTCACAATAATTTAACTGTTCTCTATATTGCATTTTTTGGGGATTTTCTTATCTGTTTCCCAGTTGTAGACTCGGCTCTACGAACTATAAATATGGTGGATTCAGCCCCACCGGTTGTGGACTTAGCTCCACGGACTACCCCATGCATGTTTGAAAGACTTCCCTAATTGGGTTAACTAGTCTTGCCTCCTAACAGACAAACTATCAAACAACATGGCGATGCATGTCCTAATGTGGAACATACAATAGTAGGCACTGTACTATATGTAACTCATGTGTTTCCCGTTGACCATTACGGATTGATTGACGTTCTCGACCTACATAGAGCCCTACTCTTTTATTTGGTACCAATTCAACTGAGTGGTATCATAGTACCATTTTCAATCATCATCTGATTTGGATTGCCTATTGCAATCAAGGCAATACCTCCATTTCCTATTTTTTGTAACATTATACCTTTTTTATTGTGGTATTCCTCTATCTATATGCAAGCATATACTTTCCATCGATCTTATGGTTTGATGTGTCTCACATCAATATAATGTATATAGAAATGTTGGTAGCTCCTTACAGTTGGCAGGCATCTATTGTGTAACACTACTGACCTCACATTCTAACCTATTTTAATGACTGTCTCATTTTATTCATTTACTCACGTATTAACTTTCAAAGTTCACACCCTTCATAGACGCATACTTTGAAGCTATGTATATATATATATATATATATATATATTAGTTATATATACCTTCTTCCATTCTTGTTTATTTATTCGGCCTTTACTATCCACTATTGACAATATTTCTTTACTTTTCTATACATTTGCTTCTTATTTAGATTAAAGCCATTTACCGCTTCCTTTTAAACATATTTTCTTATTTCCTTTCTGATTCGTTAACATCTTTGGGAGAAATCCACCTGTTTTCCTTCTTAACTGATATCTCCCTTTAATTTCGTATTTAGACTTGTTACTTCCATACCCGTTTAATTGTATCTTCTTTGTTTACTGTTTGTATTCTGCACCATCTTAAATTACATAATTAGGGTTTAAATTATTGTTATTATTTCCACTCAAATTACTTAAGTTATACTTTAAGGATTTTTATACCTTGATACATTGGAATTACTTCTTTGTCCAAAGGAAATGTTAACATTATAATTCTCTATAAATTACTTAAAGATCACTTGTGTTATGTCTGAAATAACAAGAAGTTTTCTTTTATTTTCTATTGGAATAAACAGGACAAAATACTGTGTGTCCATTATTTTGTACATCTCTTCCTTTTTTTTATGCTCCTTGTTACTTCAAACACTTCACTTTTATTTGTATTTCAGACAATTTATAAAGATTCACATTGTTACACAATTTATTCCAATGTATTAAAATATTGTCTAATCTCAATTTAATTTATCATTAATTCTAATTTTTATATTCATCAATATATTTTAATTAATCAAATCTGGAATATTAATATGTATACTGCATCTATCAAATTTAGAGTTTTCATAACATGTAGGTATATTTTCCATAATCATTACGCGTATACAATTTATTATCCAATTCTTTATTTACACTAATTCATTACGCATATATAATAAAAATCCCAAAGGAGATTTATATCTAATCATTACGCATTTGCAATTAAATATTCAAATCGATTGTAAATATGCATAAATGAAATAGATCATAATGATGTAAATCTAATTTTATTACAAAACATGTAATTTTTCCGCCCACCTCTTTAAGCATTCCCAAACCTCTGGATCAAATCTTAATTATCTATTTTCCACTTTGATTCCCTGTTTGGATTTATATATAAAACATACATAGAGATTTATTAGAATTTTGGATTAAAAGGGAAAGATTTAAGATAATTGCAATTTCAAATCTGGATTTTAAGTTTACCTTGATTATAGCGACTTTATTTGAACATATTCTCATCTCTATCATCTTTTATTGTAACGACCCGATATTTTGGACCATTCGCATCCGCATATGTCGGACTTGAATAATTCAAAATACCGCGTTGTTAATTTAAATTTGGCAAAACTGAACATATACAGTAAATAAATAATCACAGATTACAGACACAGAGTAATAAATGCAGTGGAAATAAAAGAGATAGTAGTTCATGAAGCTACTATATAAATGTATAAGTTACATCAGAGTTAAACCAGATACAACGGAAGAGTAATACGATACATCAGATACAAATCAGAATACATCACTGGAATCATCGAATACTGAAAGCAGAATAGATGGCTGGATCTTCAAGCAAAGCTCCAACTCCAAAGGTGAGTCTTGAATACTGGTACACTCAGTCTGACCCGAGCGTAAAGCAAAACACGAAACACTCGAGTCAGGATTAACATTCTTATATCAATAAATCCAACTCAAGTGAAATAGCAATTGAAATACAAGTAACTCAAAGGATGTTTGGAATAACCATCCTTTAAGGATCCGTTAAACTATCTACTATGTAGTAGTGTACGATAAGTAGATAATGCCTATCAGTAATATAAAGTATCAAAATAGTGTTAAGGCGTTACCATTATCCCCCTTAACACATTTTATATAAGCGTTATAGTCTATACAGCACTGTAAACTCCACTGTAAACTAATGGGCTATCAGGGAGTACTCCATAGGTATAACACAAAACAAATCGTAGTGGTCGCGTATATAGGGATCCAAGTATGACAAGGCACATGAGGCAATACCCAAGGTAGTGAAACTACCGTTTGCCTGATCCGAACTGGTGAGAACGCATCGCCGCAGCGATCGCAACACCGCGAAACAACACTCCCAAAATCAAGGGTGCACCAATCGACAACAAGTAATGAGTAGTTTTCGAAGAAGTGTGTTTGCTCGAGGTAGCTAGCCCCCATTTGGCCCGGCACGGCTCCTGTTTTAGTCATTTCCAATTTGACACAAGTGTCAAGGCTATCCATTATCGTTCTCTTTCTTCAGTCATCACGTACATCATTCCAACCACTTCATTCTGGATCACACTCCACGTGTAGTTATTAAAGTGGTTTTCGGTTTAGACAGTGAGTATGTCCCTAACCGATTCCGGTCTCTTTAATAACTTTCGTGATTATTACACTGATTGGTCGTTAATAACTTTCAAAAACCAAATCAATTACAATTTCAATTAGAATTTGTAAACCAACATTTCATTTGTCTTTCTAAATCAATTTCCATAATTTACGTTTCAAAACATCCAAATTACCATTTCAAAATCTTATAATTCAATTTCAATTTCTATTTAAAACAATTCAAATATTGATTCAAGTTCGTATATAAGTTTCATTCCGAAATCATTTAAATCAATTTAAATTCATTTATCGATTTCATTCAATATTCGTTAAGTAAATTTATCCTTCAAATCAATTTCTATTTAACTTCCGATT
Organism: Allium fistulosum; assembly: GCA_030737815.1. Classification (NCBI taxonomy): domain Eukaryota; kingdom Viridiplantae; phylum Streptophyta; class Magnoliopsida; order Asparagales; family Amaryllidaceae; genus Allium; species Allium fistulosum. The sequence goes on from CM060906.1 coordinate 408,180,997, forward strand.
TATTAAATCAATTATTTAAGTTCAACTCCATTTTATCAAAACTTACAATAGCATTAAATTAAATTCATCAAATCAAATTCTTTACATTTCAAGTCTTACATAAATTTCAATAAACACAATTTATTTCTTGTTAAAGAAAATTCAATTTCACTTATTTGTTTACTTAGTTACAATTTCAAAACTCAATTTATAAAGAAACTTAATTTCACTTATTCAAGAAGTTCAATTTCACTTAACAAAGAATTCAATTTTTATTTAATTATTAAATAATTCAATCTTATTTAATTATTAAATAATTTCAAAACTTAATTATTAAATGATTTCAAACTTAATTATTAATAATTCCAAATTTTAAAACAACGTTCATTCATCATCTACTATGTTAATATTTTGATTCAGATTGTTAAGTATTAACATTTCCTTTCATTAAAATTCAAATTCCAACTTCGTTTCAAACCATATTATTTATTTAAATAAAATCTTCATTTTATTTTTAAAACAAATCATTGACCAATCGGGTTTTATTTAATTCTCTATCCTAAGTCAAGTTCATTTGGGTATTTATCATTTCAACTCGATTCCAATTCAATTCAAAATCAAAACATAGCAAAGGGAACTTACAGTGTGATAACTGGGATGGTGTCAAAGTAAATAAACAAGCAATAACAACAATCAATATCAATCCAATAATCAATTCAAATAATCCCGAAATAATCGTATTAATTCACATTGTTATTTGTGTAAATTAATAAAATTATTTCTAGAATCTACACTATCATTTCATGTAGATTAAAGATTATTACACTAATATTTATACGGTTCTTCAATTGTCATTCGATTTCAATTTTAACACTACAACAATTAATCAAATATACGTTCAATGGTTCAAAGTGTAATTATCACTATTCTACATGTCAATTAATTTAACAATTAAAAGGGGTCATATTCAACTAATCAAATTCAACATATGTGTCGATTCAAATTTTAATTATCCCACGTCAAATTTATTTTCATAATATTTATCACTTTATACATTACAATTTTAACGTCCAATTGTAAACATCAAACAATCAATCATTTAACAACCAAACTGGATTATCATTGCATATATAACAGATAATGGTGTCAGATGTCACAGGTGAACTGATACAGGTAATAACAGTGTAAATATCTAACAGTAGCATATTTCAATTGTCGTTTCAATTGAAATCAAATTTAATAAATAAAAGAACATTAATCGTGAGTGATTGCTCACCTTTCGAGGCTAGAGAGGATAGACACTGAATTTGAGTTACGACTCCAAACACGAATTCCAAAGCAAAGTGAGATGGGCACGAATTCGACGGATAGAGCTGATAACCGAAATCGATGAACAAATTGAATCAGTTTTGATATAAGTTGAAACGAAATTATATATTTTATTTTTCTTAAACCAGAATAAATTTAAAAACACACATTAAATTAAATATATATGTATATACAAAAATCGAACACATAATCATAATATATTTGAAAATAAATACTTGTATATAAACCAAAATCTGAAGAAGTTATTTTATTATAAAGTTAATACCTTATTGAAATCAATATATATAACTCGACTAGTCATATATATGTAAAACTTATAGACATTATATATAGATCAGACTAATAACCAAAGATGTGCAAAGAAAATATATATACTGTAAATAAAATAGGAACAATTACAACTTATAAACACTAACATATTTTTTTCTCTGCATACAAAATGTTACAGTAGTATATATAATATACATATATACATCAGATCACAAAATATATTTTACATAAACATATATATAAAACTTACATTATATAATATATACAAATACTAATTTAAAGCAGATCGCAAAACAAAACAAGATAGGTAACAGGTTAAACAAATATGCAGATCATATAAGTGTATATTATATATACATATCAAAATATCACTGCAACATACAAACTTTATGTATAATATATATAATCTCATTCTTTAGCACACCAAATAATATATGTGTACCAACAATATGAATAACACAAAGCATGCTTCAAAAATCAATGAATGCGAACATACATATAATTGTATACAGAATATATATATATATGGATAGTATATATGAACAGTATATAACATGGATTAAATTATATAACTTGATATATAAGTATATATTTGAATTATATAACAAATTTCCTAACAAAATTAACATATCATATATATGCTAATGATATACACCCAGATATATACTTACTTGATAAAGTCAGAAATATGTGCCACGTGAAAATATACGTACTAATAAACATATTATATATATAATCAGATCATAAGTAAATAAAACAAAGCATTCAACTAACCTACTAGCTGAAAATATACACACATGGAGGAAGGAAAATGGCGAGCCAAGCAGATGAAGGGCACGGTGGCGGGTGGAGGAGCCGTGGGCAGTTATGGTGGGTAGGGTGAGGCCGGATCTGAAATGAAAAAGGTGGGTCGGGTTCAAGGCGGAAGAAAAGGAGGTCGGGCTTGCGTGTGGCCGAGTGGGGAAGAAGGCGCGGAGGGTGGAGAAGAGAATTGGGTGCAGTAGGAGGCTAAAGTGGTGATGCAGGCGAGGTGCGAAGGGAGGTGAAAGTTTTGACCCGGCATGGTGGAGAGTTTTAGTTTGGGCAGAGCATTTTAATGGCGGCAGGCTTGACAAGGAAATGGTCTGGAAATAAAAGGAAGAAGTAGCATTTCAAATGAAAGTAAAAAATAGACAAGGCAAGCAATTTTTGTATTATGAACATACGTTGGATTATCTATTTCTTTATTCCAGATAAGCAAGAAACAGTGAGGCAATGCAGCGAAACCAGGAAAGTGAATGGGCAAATCAAGGTCATAATGAACGGTTGGAGATGAATAGGCTGTCAATATGAAATAAGTATTAATTCTAGCAGTTTAAAAGTGAAACGGTAGGTTATCAAAAGTCACGCCTACAAAATAGCAAATATAAATGCAAACAGCTGAAATAATTAAAGGCAATTAATTGTTGCATGTCAGTCACGGTTACGATTTGAAATGCAAAAGAATTCAAATGGTCACGGATCCGGTACCGATACGGTTACACTTTTCACGGATTCTACTGTGTACCGGACTCCAAAACATAGAAAAGAATATAACGTAGAGATCAGTACGATGAGACGATCAAAACGATATACAGCTATCAGTGGTACGATTTAATTATAAAAATTCGAATTTTCCTACTGGCGGAAAATGCAAGAAAAACGTAGAAAAATAAGATCGACGGAGCCAAAGAAGTCCGAATTTGGAAAAACGAAAAATGACGTTTGCTCAGAAGATGGTTTAGAATTTTTCTATGTAAAAATATTTAGGTTCCGAAAACATTTTATTTTCATCGCTTTTTAACTGATTAAATTGAAGTAAATTTACGCGCGAAATAAACTTTCGTATTTTCGGACGAAAATTTACCAGTTGCTATGTTTAACTAGACGCATTCCAAATATCAAATTTATATTTCAAAATTTTATCGTTTAAAATTTTGCAAAATTTCAATTAATAACGTTATTAAAACCAGTTAAATTTACGGGTCGTTACACTCTCCCCCACTCAAAACTTTTCGTCCCCGAAAAGGAACGAGGTAGGAGAATAGAAACAACCAGAAAGAAAACAGATTTGAAATACAAAATAACAATTAATTTAAACCATATAAATTCAAATTTAAATTAATTGATATTCAATAATTGATTTAATCCATTTGATTTCACTAAAATCAATCTCAACTATTTCTAAATTCATTATCTTATTATCCAATTATCTTCAATTTACAATTTCTAAAACCATAAATTTGAATAGTCTTTTATTATAATCATATTTTTTCCAGCAATTTAAATTCTTCTTTATTCCAAATTATTGTTAAATTTATTCTACTTAATATATCTTATCACATATATTTAACCCATATAAATTAATTTAAACCATAAAAGTTTCGATTTAAATTAATTTATATTCACTGATTGATTTTAAATTCAAAGTATTTCCATAAGTTGATCTAATTTCAATTTATTAATTCCTTCAAACAAATGTATTTGTTTCATCTATTATTCAATTAACTTATTATTCTATTGATTTCAATTAATATTTATAACTAAAATTTAAGTGTATAACCTTTATTATAACAACTCAAATTCTATTTATAAAAGTCATTTTATATTGTATATTATCCAATTACATTTTAACTTCTGAATAATTTAGGTTTATTGAAATGTAATTTAGTGCTATACAAATAAAATTTTCAAATTCAATTATTTCAAGTTTAAATATTTATTCAAAATTTAGCTTTACTTATAATTGAAAACATTCTTTAACATAATTTTAAGAATTAAATTTCCGTTTAATTTCAAATCCTTTAGAAATAATTATGTATATACTATATATTAAATCAAATTAAATTTAAAATAATATACCCATATATATATATAAAAATCAAGTCATACTTAAGAAATTCAAATTAAAATATTTTCCAAACAAACTGTAGCAAAGCTACGGAATGGTTTCTCCACTTCGAAACTCGAAAATGAATGTCGATAATGCGGCCGCCATCACCGAAATTATTTTCCAGCGACAAAGAGAAGAGCACTGATTTCAACATTTTTAAAATTCTTTGAAAACGTTTTCTATTTGAAAATACCTTTAATAATATACATTTTAAAAATTTAAAAACCAAAGCTTGAAATCACTAGAAATTAAATTCTCAAATTCTAAATTTTAAATTCATTTAAATTTCAAATCAGTTTATAACCCATGTTTATAAATTCATTTATAGAGTAATAAATGATAATCGAACATTATCATTTCAAACAACTAATTTAATTAACTTATTAACTTCTAGAAAATTTTACTTATATATATAATATAATCATACAAATTTATTTCATTTACCAATTTGAAAAACAATATTGTGTCAGTTTGTTCTGTTCAAGTGTTTTGGAAATCCTATCGATAGCGTTGATCAGACGAATCGATCGAAAATCCAAATCAACATCAACAACTCAAACAACACAATAAATAAAATATTTTAATATAAACTACAAACACTCTTCACTCGACGATACAAGAATGGATTTCAAAGCAAGGATATAGATTCAAATTTGATGCACTCAAAACAAAGAGAATTTTTTTTTTGATTCGAAGATAAGTTCGAAACAAAGATGAGATGATTAAATAACAAAATATGAAGATAAATAAGTTTGTATAAATCGCGGGCAACCTTAACCGGGTCGACCGTGACTTCATGAATAAGATCGATGCAGAATTCCGAAGCAAATCGACATTCGATTGCCAGAGACATGATTCAGGTATAGCAAAATAGCAGCATCGGAAACCGTGGATACAGAAATCTTCGGTGAGTCGATACCGATTGTAAAGGAGTTTCACCCCTTTACAAATCATTCAGAGATTGGCGAGACCGCCGATCTATTATAGAGATCATTCGAAGTGGAGTTATGGGATACTCCAGAATCGAGAAGACACGAATAAGGGAGACAAGAATGGACTTTGGAACCGAAGGGAACGTTCCAAAATTCAAAGAAAACCGAGTCAAAGAAGAAGGAATTCAAGCACGAACGGAAGTGATTCAGTAATCGAATTTACTCTATATGCTGAGTTTGGCCTAAAACCAGAGCTCTGATACCATTTGTAACGACCCGATATTTTGGACCATTCGCATCCGCACATGTCGGACTTGAATAATTCAAAATACCGCGTTGTTAATTTAAATTTGGCAAAACTAAACATATACAGTAAATAAATAATCACAGATCACAGACACAGAGTAATAAATGCAGCGGAAATAAAAGAGATAGTAGTTCATGAAGCTACTATATAAATGTATAAGTTACATCAGAGTTAAACCAGATACAACGGAAGAGTAATACGATACATCAGATACAAATCAGAATACATCACTGGAATCATCGAATACTGAAAGCAGAATAGATGGCTGGATCTTCAAGCAAAGCTCCAACTCCCAAGGTGAGTCTTGAATACTGGTACACTCAGTCTGACCCGAGCGTAAAGCAAAACACGAAACACTCGAGTCAGGATTAACATTCTTATATCAATAAATCCAACTCAAGTGAAATAGCAATTGAAATACAAGTAACTCAAAGGATGTTTGGAATAACCATCCTTTTAGGATCCATTAAACTATCTACTATGTAGTAGTGTACGATAAGTAGATAATGCCTATCAGTAATATAAAGTATCAAAATAGTGTTAAGGCGTTACCATTATCCCCCTTAACACATTTTATATAAGCGTTATAGTCTATACAGCACTGTAAACTCCACCGTAAACTAGTGGGCTATCAGGGAGTACTCCATAGGTATAACACAAAACAAATCGTAGTGGTCGCGTATATAGGGATCCAAGTATGACAAGGCACATGAGGCAATACCCAAGGTAGTGAAACTACCGTTTGCCTGATCCGAACTGGTGAGAACGCATCGCCGCAGCGATCGCAACACCGCGAAACAACACTCCCAAAATCAAGGGTGCACCAATCGACAACAAGTAATGAGTAGTTTTCGAAGAAGTGTGTTCGCTCGAGGTAGCTAGCCCCCATTTGGCCCGGCATGGCTCCTGTTTTAGTCATTTCCAATTTGACACAAGTGTCAAGGCTATCCATTATCGTTCTCTTTCTTCAGTCATCACATACATCATTCCAACCACTTCATTCTGGATCACACTCCACGTGTAGTTATTAAAGTGGTTTTCGGTTTAGACAGTGAGTATGTCCCTAACCGATTCCGGTCTCTTTAATAACTTTCGTGATTATTACACTGATTGGTCGTTAATAACTTTCAAAAACCAAATCAATTACAATTTCAATTAGAATTTGTAAACCAACATTTCATTTGTCTTTCTAAATCAATTTCCATAATTTACGTTTCAAAACATCCAAATTACCATTTCAAAATCTTATAATTCAATTTCAATTTCTATTTAAAACAATTCAAATATTGATTCAAGTTCGTATATAAGTTTCATTCCGAAATCATTTAAATCAATTTAAATTCATTTATCGATTTCATTCAATATTCGTTAAGTAAATTTATCCTTCAAATCAATTTCTATTTAACTTCTGATTTATTAAATCAATTATTTAAGTTCAACTCCATTTTATCAAAACTTACAATAGCATTAAATTAAATTCATCAAATCAAATTCTTTACATTTCAAGTCTTACATAAATTTCAATAAACACAATTTATTTCTTGTTAAAGAAAATTCAATTTCACTTATTTGTTTACTTAGTTATAATTTCAAAACTCAATTTATAAAGAAACTTAATTTCACTTATTCAAGAAGTTCAATTTCACTTAACAAAGAATTCAATTTTTATTTAATTATTAAATAATTCAATCTTATTTAATTATTAAATAATTTCAAAACTTAATTATTAAATAATTTCAAACTTAATTATTAATAATTCCAAATTTTAAAAAAACGTTCATTCATCATCTACTATGTTAATATTTTGATTCAGATTGTTAAGTATTAACATTTCCTTTCATTAAAATTCAAATTCCAACTTCGTTTCAAACCATATTATTTATTTAAATAAAATCTTCATTTTATTTTTAAAACAAATCATTGACCAATCGGGTTTTATTCAATTCTCTATCCTAAGTCAAGTTCATTTGGGTATTTATCATTTCAACCCGATTCCAATTCAATTCAAAATCAAAACATAGCAAAGGGAACTTGTAGTGTGATAACTGGGATGGTGCCAAAGTAAATAAACAAGCAATAACAACAATCAATATCAATCCAATAATCAATTCAAATAATCCCGAAATAATCGTATTAATTCACATTGTTATTTGTGTAAATTAATAAAATTATTTCTAGAATCTACACTATCATTTCATGTAGATTAAAGATTATTACACTAATATTTATACGGTTCTTCAATTGTCATTCGATTTCAATTTTAACACTACAACAATTAATCAAATATACGTTCAATGGTTCAAAGTGTAATTATCACTATTCTACATGTCAATTAATTTAACAATTAAAAGGGGTCATATTCAACTAATCAAATTCAACATATGTGTCGATTCAAATTTTAATTATCCTACGTCAAATTTATTTGCATAATATTTATCACTTTATACATTACAATTTTAACGTCCAATTGTAAACATCAAACAATCAATCATTTAACAACCAAACTGGATTATCATTGCATATATAACAGATAATGGTGTCAGATGTCACAGGTGAACTGATACAGGTAATAACAGTGTAAATATCTAACAGCAGCATATTTCAATTGTCGTTTCAATTGAAATCAAATTTAATAAATAAAAGAACATTAATCGTGAGTGATTGCTCACCTTTCGAGGCTAGAGAGGATAGACACTGAATTTGAGTTACGACTCCAAACACGAATTCCAAAGCAAAGTGAGATGGGCACGAATTCGACGGATAGAGCTGATAACCGAAATCGATGAACAAATTGAACCAGTTTTGATAAAAGTTGAAACGAAATTATATATTTTATTTTTCTTAAACCAGAATAAATTTAAAAACACACATTAAATTAAATATATATGTATATATAAAAATCGAACACATAATCATAATATATTTGAAAATAAATACTTTGAAATCAATAATACTTATATATAAACCAAAATCTGAAGAAGTTATTTTATTATAAAGTTAATACCTTATTGAAATCAATATATATAACTCGACAAGTCATATATATGTAAAACTTATAGACATCAATTTACAACCCTGTATGTAGATTTCATTTATAAACAGTATATATAGATCAGACTAATAACCAAAGATGTGCAAAGCAAATATATATACTGTAAATAAAATAGGAACAATTACAACTTATAAACACTAACATATTTTTTTTCTCTGCATACAAAATGTTACAGTAGTATATATAATATACATATATACATCAGATCACAAAATATATTTTACATAAACATATATATAAAACTTACATTATATAATATATACAAATACTAATTTAAAGCAGATCGCAAAACAAAACAAGATAGGTAACAGGTTAAACAAATATGCAGATCATATAAGTGTATATTATATATACATATCAAAATATCACTGCAACATACAAACTTTATGTATAATATATATAATCTCATTCTTTAACACAGCAAATAATATATGTGTACCAACAATATGAATAACACAAAGCATGCTTCAAAAATCAATGAATGCGAACATACATATAATTGTATACAGAATATATATATATATGGATAGTATATATGAACAGTGTATAACATGGATTAAATTATATAACTTGATATATAAGTATATATATTTGAATTATATAACAAATTTCCTAACAAAATTAACATATCATATATATGCTAATGATATACACCGAGATATATACTTACTTGATAAAGTCAGAAATATGTGCCATGTGAAAATATACGTACTAATAAACATATTATATATATAATCAGATCATAAGTAAATAAAACAAAGCATTCAACTAACCTACTAGCTGAAAATATACACACACGGAGGAAGGAAAATGGCGAGCCAAGCAGATGAAGGGCACGGCGGCGGGTGGAGGAGCCGTGGGCAGTGATGGTGGGTAGGGTGAGGCCGGATCTGAAATGAAAAAGGTGGGTCGGGTTCAAGGCGGAAGAAAAGGAGGTCGGGCTTGCGTGTGGTCGAGTGGGGAAGAAGGCGCGGAGGGTGGAGAAGAGAAGTGGGTGCAGTAGGAGGCCGAAGTGGTGATGCAGGCGAGGTGCGAAGGGAGGTGAAATTTTGACCCGGCATGGTGGAGAGTTTTAGTTTGGGCAGAGCATTTTAATGGCGGCAGGCTTGACAAGGAAATGGTCTGGAAATAAAAGGAAGAAGTAGCATTTCAAATGAAAGTAAAAAATAGACAAGGCAAGCATTTTTTGTATTATGAACATACGTTGGATTATCTATTTCTTTATTCCAGATAAGCAAGAAACAGTGAGGCAATGCAGCGAAACCAGGAAAGTGAATGGGCAAATCAAGGTCATAATGAACGGTTGGAGATGAATAGGCTGTCAATATGAAATAAGTATTAATTCTAACAGTTTAAAAGTGAAACGGTAGGTTATCAAAAGTCATGCCTACAAAATAGCAAATATAAATGCAAACAGCTGAAATAATTACAGGCAATTAATTGTTGCGTGTTAGTCACGGTTACGATTTGAAATGCAAAAGAATTCAAATGGTCACGGATCCGGTACCGATACGGTTACACTTTTCACGGATTCTACTGTGTACCGGACTCCAAAACACAGAAAAGAATATAACGTAGAGATCAGTATGACAAGACGATCAAAACGGTATACAGCTATCAGTGGTACGATTTAATTATAAAAATTCGAATTTTCCTACTGGCGGAAAATGCAAGAAAAACGTAGAAAAATAAGATCGACGGAGCCAAAGAAGTCTGAATTTGGAAAAACGAAAAATGACGTTTGCTCAGAAGATGGTTTAGAATTTTTCTATGTAAAAATATTTAGGTTCCGAAAACATTTTATTTTCATCGCTTTTTAACAGATTAAATTGAAGTAAATTTACGCGCGAAATAAACTTTCGTATTTTCGGACGAAAATTTACCAGTTTCTATGTTTAACTAGACGCATTCCAAATATCAAATTTATATTTCAAAATTTTATCGTTTAAAATTTCGTAAAATTTCAATTAATAACGTTATTAAAACTAGTTAAATTTACGGGTCGTTACATTTATGATCTTCTAGTGGTGTATATGTGCAAACTAGACTATTTCTATGGATATAGAGTTTTGAAGGAGAAGAGAAAATGGTAGAGCTTCCATACCATTAGAAAATTATGAGTTGGAAGTGAGGGTCTAGGTCTATATTTATAGGGGTTCAAACCAATGCCAACCGTTCGATTAAACCATTTTAAATCCGGGTCAAGGACAAAATGTACTATCGTTGTTTACCCATCTAGGGTCGACCGCTTAGTAACGGTCGACCTAGGTGCTTCCTGGGTCGACATGAGTTCTGTAAACTTGGCTAATTATCAACGTTGATTAATTTTGTTAATCTCACTCTATTTTTAACTGATCAATATTATCTCATTCCCTTAATCATCTCATTCCCTTAATCACTTGCTTAATGTTTAAGTTACTCTAATATTTCAAACGTTAATAACTTTATCGTTTAAACTCCAATCAAAAATCTTTATATATGAAAATTGATTAGAAAATCGCTACGAAGCCAATGATGCAAGTTTCATAGAAAAATTCTGACATTTGCAAAAATTTCATTTTTTGCATTATTTATTTATTTACTGCATTTTTTTAATTTATTATCGTAAAATTGTAGGGTGTTATAGGAGTATCCTAGGAGGTTTATGATGCTAATAATGCCATTGTATAACATGACTACTGATCCTAAATAATACTTGTTCAAATATAAATGGCATATGGATGGTGCCAGTGCGATGGAGGTGGTTCATCATAGAAGCTTTCCTATTTTCCTGGAAGATGTTGTATCGATGTGATTTACTCTGCTTGTGCCAAAATCCATATCAACTTTTGATGAGTTGGCAAAGAAATTTATGGACCAGTTTAGGCTCCATACCGCTCGGTCCAAGGATGTGATGTCCTTGTTGAGCCTTTCCCAAGGACCTCATGAGTCGTTAAACGGGTTCTTGAATAGTTTAACATTGTAGTTATGGAGATTAATAATCTAAAGGAAGATTTGGTGTTTATTTCATTGGTATGGGCCATAAATTTAGACACAGATTGTGGAAAATGGCTGAAAATGAAGCAACCAAAGACTATGGATGAAGTCCACTAGAAGGCTAATCAATTCTTGTATTTGGAGGAAGCATGTCAGGTAGCTGGAAAGACTGATGATGGACAATCGAAGTAGGTGATTTAATGTAACACAATGATCAAGCAAATTGGTGAGAGTTCTGGTTATGTAGAAGTAAATATTGGAGATTCTAATAATTACAAAGAGAGAAATCAAGGCTCTAGAGGGAGCCAGAATAAAGCCAAAAAGCGCCGAAGGAATATGAGGCCTGGTGAATGTACACTTCTGAATGATACATTGGAAAATATATACCTTGTTATACAAGGTACAGAGAGGTACAAAAGGCCTCCTAAGAGGGAGGCAATTAAGGAAGAATGGCGCTCAGGTAAGTACTATCATTTCCATGAAACTCATGGACATAACACGAACGAGTTACGACATATTAGGTATCTTTTCAAGGAATTGATAAGAAAGAAGAAATTACAACGGTATGTGAGAGAGCCGCGGGTTGGATGTCAAAACGCAAAATCCTAAGGACAAACTGCCTAAGGAAATCAGTCGGGACCCAGCGGAGAGAAGACCAGACATACTAATGGAAGAATAATTATAAATACTATAACAGGAGGACCTCATCCAGTAGACAAAACTAGAAGAAAATGGAGTAGTACGCGATCTCATTGAAGCATGTACCATAGGAGAGTTGCTTTACCATAGAGGATGGACCATTGGCTAAGTAGAAAAGGATGGCAACATTTTGTTCAGGAATAGAGATTCTGATGGGATCGAAGCACCAACCTTCGACCCTAAAGTGATCATGCCTGTTATTGGCCCGATTAAGGTACATCGGGTCTTGGTGGAAAGCGGAAGTTCTATAAATATTATTTTTAAAATAACGTTCGATCAAATGAAGATCGGTACGAAGGATGTTAAGCCTTTTAAATCTAGGATTCAAGAATTTACAAGCAAGGCAAAACAGCCAATTGGCACAATTGATTTGTCTATGTAGTTAGGTGATAAAGACTGCAAGATAGTGCGGATTCAGAAGTTTGTTATAGTGGATGAACGTTCGGCATACAACACCTTCTTGGACTATCCAACCGTTGTCGTTTTTAGGATAGCACTCGCTCCTTAGTGCTCAATGATGGAGTTCCCTATGGAGAATAGGGCCGGATTAGTTAGAGGAGACCAGAGCGTAGGAAGGAAATGTTATGTTGCTAAGTTAAGATAGGCAAAGTGATGAGAGAAAGGCAAGAATGTAGAGAGAGCTCTCTTTGTTAAGAACCTAAAAGCATAGCAATTAAAGCCTAAGCCCTGGCTCAGGGAACTAAAGCAGTTTGATAAATCTATGGATCCTAGGAAGAAGGCAGAGGAAGTGCAGGCAGCACCAGTTGAGCTAACGGTTAATGTTTCGATCGATATGGACAACCCATTAGGGCTCTTAAGATCGGATCTCAACTCGATGCAGGATTGAGGAAGGAGTTAGTTAGTTTTCTCCAAGCAAACCTGGATGTGTTTGCTTGGACACATTTGAATATGTATAGGATATCATTTAAGATAGCATACCACGCACTGAATATGGACCCGAAGTTTCCATCCCTAAAGAAAAAGAGGCGCAGTTTTGTTCCAGAGCGTTCCACCATGTTGAAGAAGGAAGTAGATAAATTGAAAGCGAACGATTTTATTTGATGCTCTATACTAGAATGAGTATCAAACCTTGTGTTGGTCAAGAGATCAAATGAAAAGTGGGGTCGTGTATTAACTATTTTTACTTGAATAAAGGATGCTCAAAGGAAAGATTTCTCTTGCCTAGGATTGATTAGCTAGTAGACGGGACTGTAGGACATGGGTTGCTTTCTTTCATGAATGCTTATTCTAACTATTAGCAGATACCGATGCATATGCTGGATCAGGAGCACATAAGCCAAGTTTCATAACCGATTTAGGATTGTATTATTACCAGGTAATGTCGTTCGGTTTGAAGAACGCAGGAGCTACATAACAGAGGTTGGTGAATTCTATGTGTAAGAAGAAAATCAAATGAATGATGGAGGTGTACATGGATGATATGCTCGTGATGTCACGACTATCAAGGAATCACATGGATGAGCTTTCAGATATCTTTGAGGTATAGTGGAAGTATAAAATGAAGTTAAATCCCTTAAAATGATCTTTTGGGGTTGCATCAAGGAAATTTCTAAGATTTATTGTGAATTCAAGGGGACACTGAGGCTAATCTAGATCACATTAATGCCTTGAGGAATGTGAGCACCCCAAACATAATGAAGGACTTACAGAGATTGAACGGAAATGGTTGTCGCACAGAGCTGGCTCATCTTAAAGGCAACAGATAAGTGTATATCATTCTTTAATACTCTCAAAAAGAGAAAGAAGTACTTCAAATGGACGATGGAATGTCAGAATGACTTCAAGGAGTTACTAAGGCATATGGAGACGCCACCGGTCCTATCCAAACTGCTGGATGGAGAGTGTTATCCACATATTTTTTGACTATTATGTTAAGATATATAAGCAAGAGAATACAGAAGCAATATAGGATAGTGTTACTACAAATATGTATGTCAAACATCTAAAGAAAACATGACAAGCCCATTAATGCATGTCGAGGTAATAGGACTATGATTATCCAATTGAGCTCCCAAGTTACTAATGTTACAAGCATCAAATATAGAGATATCAAACCACAAGGGATGACGAATTTAAAGGCAGAAAGGGGTGTCGAGGTTTTATAGCCATAAGAGATTATATTAAGCACCTAAAGCTAGGAAGATATCAAGCTTCGATACCTATAAAGGGTGTAGGACGTTTAAAGCAAAAGGTAAAGTCAAACCTTTGGAGTAATAAAGGTATCGAGCATTTAGATGGATCATGAGAAGGTATCAAACTCTATGATAAGAAGGACCTTAAAGAAATAATAAACATCATTAAGCATCAACAAGCAAGAAGTAATGTCAAAGCTTTAACAAAGATGTATGTCAAGCAGTTGATATCTAAAGGGTGTCGGGTTTGTAAAAGGTAATGGAGATGCTAATCCACTTTAACACAAAGTATAGTAAAGTGTAAAATAAAGAGGACTGCCACATTGATGGAGCATATCAAATATCAACTCATTAAAGAAGGATATTGGGTCTTAAGAGGATGTTGGGCTTATAAATGGGAAAGTGTCTCGAGCAATGAGTATGCCAAGCAAGAAGATATTGAGCCTATATCCAAAAAAGAAGGTATCGAACACCAAATTACCAAGAAATGTCAAATTTCTAAAGAATGTTGCCCTAATAAGGGACATCGAACATTTATTTACAAAACGAGAATATCGGTTTTCTATAGCTTAAATGGTATCAAGTCTTTACATCCCAAATGATATTGCATCTCTATAACTCAAATGGTATCAAACCTCTACAACATAATGTTGCAGAACATAAAACAAGGGAAGAGTGCTATGTCATCTGAAGATGCCGAGTTTCTAACATGAAGCTATCAAATGGCGACAATCAAAGATGGCGAACTTGTCTAAGCCTTTTCCACAGAAAGAAAGGAAGGCTGAACTACAAAGACAGGAAGGTGTCAAATCATAAAAGCACAGAGGTTGTCAAGCATCAATAATTATAGGGATTATCAAGAATCTACTATAATGTAAGATGTTACATATCAGCAACCAAGAAGGATACAGAATACTCAAGAGATGGCGTGCGTATAGTTGCATAAACGCTTGGCAGCCATGCTGCATGCCACTGCCTCTATAAATCGACCCCTGCCCTCAGTCAGGGTTCTCTCTCAAATAATAAAATTGTACAACATAAATTGCTTTGGGTAAAATAAGAACCAAGTGTAATCTTTGAGCAAAATAAGAACCAATTGTAATCTTTGAGCGAACAAAAGGACTAGAACAATTTTCCATAGCATACTTGCCTTGATTTGAGCATATTTGACTATTATCTAATTATGGACATGCATATGACTAATTTTTGTACTTGGACTTGTACACAAGACAAGACTATTTAAGCCTTTATTCGAATTAAAGATCGCTTTGCATAATGACTACCATGTCTTTTAGGCATATGACCAATGGATTGTAATTTATGTGAATCACCTATCAAATCCAGTAATAAACAAATTAATGGACTATTGCACATTTAGGAGGAAAACAACATCATGACCACACCCAAAGTCCATGGGCATGGTAGGGGCATTCTGAACAATAAAATCTTGTACAAACATCTTGGGCATTGAGCCAATTTTTGGTCCAGCATTTTGAGGCTGGGAGGGCCTGGACCCTCGACTTATTACCTCCTTATTTTGAAACTAATCATGGAAAGTTTTGCTATAGGAAAATGGTAAGAGCTAAGAAGGTTAATGTACGAAATGAAGAGATTATTGTGCAACGAACGTACTTGGAGGAAAACGTCACTCCAAATTTCAATATAGAGAATATGGAACCTGGACAACCTTCAACACTAGTGAAACCAACAAACAGTGAAGCAAAGATTTAGGATCTAACTCAACAACTTGCAATGATGTAGGAACTCCTTTAAAAAGTTCTGTAACGACCCGTAATTTTCGATAAATAAAAATAGTTAATTTAATAAGGTTTTTGTGATTTAATGTTGGAAGAAATAAAAATTTTGATTAAATAATTAGCATATAACGGGAATGAAATGTAATAGTATTAATTTAAGGTAATTGATAACTGCTCTAAATGTAATGCTTATTAATTGAAATGATTTAAAAAGTTATAATTAGTTATAGATTTTAAATTAATTGTAATAATGTGTGTGTTATTTGATAATTGGATTAAAGGTGTAATTGATAATTTAAATATGTATAAATTTATGAAATAGTATATATTTAATTGCAATTGACAGAAATTAGTGTTATGGTAGTAATTATAACACTTGTTGTGGATAATAACTTATAAGATGTGATTAAAAGTCAATGGTGATAATTATTATACGTTACCTATTTATTTAGTCTGTTAAATTAATTTGAAATCAATTGCAATTAATTCACTTAATTAGTGCAGTTAATGTAGACTAAATTGATAGTTGTAGAATATAAATTTAATAAGATGCAATCCAATTAAATTTTATTCATAATATGACGATTGATTAAATAAAAAGAATTGGAATCAAGTTCGATCAATTTATTGGAATTTAAGTTATAATAATGGATTTATTGCAATTAAATGTAATTAAATACTATGTTAATGAAAACTAAGATGATAATGGTAAAATATTAGTGTAATAAGATATAAACGAATGTAATTATAGCCATGAGATGAAAATTTATTGAATAACAAGATGAAAAGGCAAATAAATGGATTTATTTGAATTTAAAGTAATATCAATGTATTTATTTCAATTGAAATTAAGCACTGTAATTAGTAAAATAATTAACATTGAATTGACATGTAAATTTGTTTTAAATTATTGTAAATATCCAAGTAATAAAAAATGATAAAAATTGTTAGTTATAAATTTTGAAATTAAAAACTGATTTAATCAATTTAATAATAATTTATTTAATTAACGTGAAAATAGCCATTTTGGCCACTGTCTCGGATTTCGACAATACCAATTTCATCGGACTTTAACCGTGAATTTTTGTTGGGTTTCAAGTTTCGTAGCGATCGTACTTGTCGTTTGATCGTGCGGGCTCAAAACGCGTAGAAATCAATTTAACGGAAATCAATTTGAAATAAGGAGATTTTAAAAACTCACTTCTATATACAATGGAATTAGGACTTGAAACTTGTTCCATTGAGTTTAAAAATATCGAAAACCTATATTTTGATGTATTGGATGACCCATTTTCGTTTTGGGAATGAAATGGGCTTTTCGGGTCATTGTTATCGTTTCGATCCAACCCTGCTTATATATAGGCTGTTATAAACCCTATTTGTTTCTCATTTTTTTATTTTCTGTACGTACATCTTCTTCCTTCTTCTCAATCATCTAAACATCAAACCTAATTCCCAACTTTCAAAACCTAATTTCAAAAAAAAAATTGCTCCAGGTTTACTTCGAGTTGGGAAGAGGTTCACTTCGAGTTTCAGAGGCGAAAACCCTACAGCGACTTAGCGACTTAGGGTCAGAGAGAGTTCCATGCCAAACAAGGCGGATATGGGCGCGCTTCGTGTTCCAGATGCGAAAACCCTGCAGCGACTTCGGGTCAGGAGCCAAATGACTCGGGTCTCGGGTCATTTTGGTAAAAACTCTGAGCAAGCATCGGGTAATTGAGGCAACGACTCGAGCGATTTTATGAATTTTTATTTAATTCAGGATTGCGGTTTGAAATGATATATAACCGTAAAAAATTTAAATTGCGGATTGAAATGATAAATATCTGTATCACTTGACCCTAGGGTAGAAAATTATAAACGGACACCGAATTGGTTAAATTAAGTGATTTTGAATCTTTAAATTTTTGAATTCAGTTAACTAGTATTTTGAAATAGAAATTTGATTTATATAAACTAAATTATTTTCGGAAGTCCAAGCGTAAATGTTGAAATCAGAATTGATTTAATGAATTGTTCAAAGGATTTAAATTGGAATTTCAAAGTTGAAGTGTCAAATATAAATGGATTTATCGGAAATTGGGTTATTGGAAATGTTTAGATATAACCTTGAAATCTATTTTAAATTAATTTAAATATTTTAATTAAATAAAACTATTTTAATTTATTTTAATCTATTATAACCTATTTAATCCAATTTAATCTATTTTACCTATTTTAAACTAATTAAATTTATTTAAAAATCTACTTAATATAATTTAAATCTATTTAATCTATAACTAATCTATTTAAATCATTTTAAATCTAATTAAATATATTAAATCTATATTAAATCTATTTAAATCAATTTAAATCTAGTTAAATCAAATTTAAATCTATTTAAACTATTTTACTATTTAAACTATTTTAATCTATTTAACCTATTTTTAAACTATTAAAACTATTTATGACTATCTAAACTATTTTCTACAATTGCAGACTGTGTAAAGTTGAAGTAATTATGTTTAAATCCTCGATGATGATACAACCTAAGTTGGAATTTGGAATTGATACCCTTTTGTGAAATGACATATTTGAGTAAATACGATATCGTATTGTAATATCGTATTGTACTACATAGTAGATAGTTTAACGGATTCTCATGAGATGGTAATCCCGAACATCTCTTAAGTTATTGCACTCACGTTAGACACTGGATAGGAGATGTCAAACCCCGTAAACATCTCCGACGCCGTTACACTCATATTTATTTACTGTTGATTTGACTTACACAAGATCTTTTAGTTCTGACTCGATTGTTTTGTCTTTTCAATTCGATCGGGTCAGCCTGAGCATTTCAGGGTTGAAGACCTTATTTCTGGAGGACGAAGACAAAGATTTGTACTATTATTATTTATTATATTTATTCCACTCCATCATGTTGTTCCGCTGCATTATTTATTTATTTTATGTAACTCTGATTTTTGTGTTGTAAAAGAATAATCAAATGTATTTATAAAACAGCTTCATGAACTGTTATTTGATTATTATATTTTTTCATTTCGCTGCGAGATTCTGTATTTGTTTTATTTCTTCTCTTTTTCTTAATTACCCCATAACAATCTGCCCTTTTGAATGGTTTGAGTCTGGCATGTGTGTCTGCTTAAAACGTCCAAAAAGGCAGGTCATTACTGTTGGTATCAGAGCTTTGGTTTAGCGATAATCTTAGCTTTGTGAGGTCTGACTCATATAAAATAGGGTAGTAATACCCTAGAATGAGTCGCTAAGTGTATATATAAGAGAGAGCGTATTTGTTAGTGTTACAAAGGGTTTTTGTATTGTGTTAATTTGTTCCATTTTGTATTTAAAAATCCTGGTCGATGCATAGGACGCTATAACATCGATAGGGATTTCTTAACACTTAATAGGACAGATCGACACAATACTTGTTTTGAAATATAGGTAAATGAAATAATTTTGCCTATTATATATTTTTGTATATAAAATGATAAATTTTATTAATGATATAGTTGGATGTAATATATTGTTTGTTAGGTAGAAATTTTTTATAAATATTGATTGAAAAATAGGATTTACAAATAAAGTAAGTATAAATTAGAAGTTTAGAATCGAAGTTCCGGGATTTCTGAGAATTTCTTTCGAAAGATTTTGGAATATAATATTAATATTATTCAGAAGTATTTTCTGATATAAATATTTCAAGATGATTTGAAATAAATGTTTTAAAAAAAATGAAATTTTAAGGAAATAAGTTATGTACTCCCCTCTCTGTCGCTGGAAAATAATTCCGGTGATGAGTGCACGCATCATCGACGTTCATTTTCGAGTTTCAAAGTGGGAAGACCGTGTAGTAATTTTACTACACAATTGTTTTGATAAATTAATCTTGATTTTAAATTTCAAATATGATTTGATATATATAAAAGATACGATTATACATATTATTTTAAAATAATTGAAATGAAACCCGGTTGTTTAGTTCTTAAGTTTCTATAAATTAGAAATTGAAATTATTGTAATGAATGGAATCCTGACTATATTGATAATTGGAAACTTCTAAAATGGTAAAAAAATTGATGTTAAAATGATTAAAGAAATAGATAAGAAACTGACATTTTGAAAACCGTAAATAAAAAGAAATGAAAGTAAGAAATGATAACTATTGAACATTGTTAACTAAATATATAAGAGAAACTTGAGTAATATTCAATTGCATTCTAAAAGACAAATATATAACTTACCAAAATGTTAAAAGTTGAAATGTTAATAACAATATGTAATAGAATATTATACAAGTAAAACTTGAAAAAAAATGAAATGTACAATGGAATTGCTTCTATAAATAAGAATTCTAATGTTATAAATTGTTATAAACTAAAGTTAATAGTTTGAAATGCTACTAATTAAATGTAATAAAAGTGAATAATGTAAGAAAAATGATTATAAGCTTAAGTTAACATTTAAGCTATCTATAATCAGATTGAATGGAAAGGGTGAATATTGTAACAACCCGGGAGTTTGTAAATTTTTATCATCGTCAAAGTGACGATCAAACTATTGCAAATTACTGTTGGAAGTTTTTAGTCAGAGCGAAATTCCTTGTATTGAATCATCAAATGATTATGCGAGCTTTACAAATTTAAAACTGGGCCCGTTCTCTTTTATTTTGTTGGACCGGGATAATTATCAAATAGGAAAGCCGTTCCCTTCTTATTCCAATTCGACCCGTCCCTCCCTTCATTTTCTCATTCGTTCAAAAACCCTAGAAACAAACTAACGAAAAAAAATGGTGGCTTCGTCTTCGTTATCAGATTTGAAAATTTAGGGCTTTTCGAAGCGTGATCGCCGATCAATTAATTGACGTTCTGTTGCTTGCATTCCCTTCCAGTTAGTTCGTTCCTCTGTGATTTTTACTTTGGCTCTTCGTTCTGAAAATTAGGGCATCGGCTTCGTTTGGCAATTCTCACTTCGTTCGTCCCTCTTCGTCAAAATTAGGGCTTCGTCTTTTTCTTGCTCGCGCCGACTCCATCTGCTCCGATTTGTCGACAAAAGGTGAGTAATTCCCCTTACTCACATCTACTTCGAACCGTTCGAACTTGTCTGTTATTTTGTTTTGTGGCCTTTGATTTTCGACTGGGTTTTATGATGAGTTTTGTTGCTGGCCTTTCACTGTAAATTATGGCCTTGTCGTGTGGTTCCTTATTGACTTTACTGTAATTTAATTCTTTGGCTTACTGGCCCCTGTGAGCTTCGTCTCTGGCCATCTGATTTCCTGGATGCATCGATGTTCACTGATCATTCATATATGTTGATTTTCTGTCTCATGTGAGCTTTGGGTTGCAGTTTGATTGTGCTGTTTAACGGTGTACATGCATCACTGTATCTTCGTTCATGTTGTATTAGTTGGGTACTCTCTTGAGTTTCACCGAGCTTGGCATTTAGTTTGGGGTAGGATTCAGGTTGCATTTTAGTTCTTTGATGTTGTTTACGTCTGCATCTTGTGGTTGCCACTGGGTTGCATTGAGATCTGTTGTTGTCTGGACATTTGGATTAGAGCTTTAACAATGTTAGTGCTTTTTGGTCGAGACTTGTGATTGAATTTGGTCTGCACTTCCTGAATTTGTTCGAGTTCTCCTCTGGTCTGTAGTGTTCATTAGTTCATTGATATGCTATTGATAATCATGTTTCCAGGTTGCTATATGACTTATGCTATTGTGTTGGTTCCAATTCATGTCTTGACCACTGGTCATTCGTTTTGTAACTGCAGTTGTAGTTGTTGTTGAGGTTCGAACTTCCTGTGATTTTATTTGATGCTGAACAACACTTGATTTTGTTCAACCTGTACATATATTCTGTAACTGTAGTTCGATTTCCATTTTGACCATGTCTGTACTTGACTTCGGCAATGTTTGTTCATCCCTGAGTGCTTTTCGACCTGCTGTTACTGATGGTCCATATTATGTTCATATACCTTGTGTCTTTGCATTTGTACCATGTACTTGAGTCGGGTTCTTGTTACACTTCACCTGCTATGTCTTTGTTCATGTTGGATAGTTGTACTTGAATGTTACTGTCTCATGTTTAGTTGCATTAAGCTCATGTGGTCTTCACTTATGAGTAGTCTGTACTTGTATATGTTTAGTCACTAGCATTTGTTGTTAGGATGCTTCATGTTGCTTTTTCACAGGTCGTGCTTTATATTGGATTTTATCCCCAGATTTTGCATTGAGGCATTTAGAGTTGATGACTCCCAGACATCTATAGTTCAGTTTTCCCAGTGTAGCATCATTAAGGCCTTGAGCTCTGTCTTTGTCATGAGCAATTGTTATTGTCTTCTTTGTTCATGTTGGCACTGAAATTTGCTGTGGCCTTCATTGTTTTGGTCTGGCATATGAACTGCTGCTATATCAATTTGAGTCTTGTCCAATATTGAAGTAGTCTTCATTGTTGCATGTATCACTCTTCATTCACTTCAGATGCTCTTCGCTGTTGTGTATGTCTGCATGCTCATTGGTTTGAAATCTCTGGTTGTTTTCTTGATAATACTGTGCTTGGTCTTTGTTAGGTCATATGAACTGCTAGTCAACTTGCATGTTACTTTGACTCACTGTCTATTGTTGCCATAGCTTGATCCATTGTTTTGACCTGCTGCTGGTTCGAACTTGGTGTTATCTAGTTCTTTTGGTTGGTGCACATGAGTTGGCGAGGCAGTGCACGCGTGCGTGCACTGCAGCCACCTAGAATTGACAGTTTTGAATTGATATTTCTTTTTCTTTGCATCGTGATGCATTGATGTTTTATGCCGTATTGGCAAGGCCGTACACGCGTGCGTGTACGGTAGCCAATCGAATTTTTGATGGTTTTAAAGTGACAATTTCAATTGTTTTAAATTGATTTAGTCGATTTGATAAATTGTTTATTTATCTCTATTGATGATTTAAATCTACTGATTTTTGTTAAACACTGTTAAGTGTTATATTGACCGTTATCCGGTTTCTTTGTTTAAAGAATCGGATAGGCGGGAATTATTGTGACTGTCGTCTATTTAAATTATTACTGCCTATATGCACTAATAAACTGGTTTGAATTAGACTGACCTGGGTATTATTTTCTTTTGAATGTAATACTCGGGTCAGACTCGAGTTATTTCAGGTTGTAGATTTTCTTCTTTGAGTTGCTGTTCAGGATATGAAGACTTTTAACATCTTCTGAAGTTGTCAATGTCATTTTGTAGTAGTCGTGTCATTGTATAGAACGATATGTATTCATGTATATTAGTCGATAATGTACTTGTATATATAACTTCTAGAGTCGACAGTTGTAGTTGTATCATATGTATCGTGTCAACTATGTATTAACTGACATCAGTTATATATATATGAGACTTTAGTTTTTATCTGTGTTCCGCATTTATATTATCTGTGTTATTGTTATATCTAATGTCCTAAACTATTATGAACCGTCGTAGTTTGTTTTATACTAAGTATTGGGTGTGTCGATGGGAGTAAATAAATAATAGAAGAAAAATAAAAAGTATGTACCACTCCTATCGAGATAACCAATATTAGTGTAAGGCCAATTACGGATGGTCGCTCCTATCCAGCCTTATTCTTCGTAATAATAGACAGTATTTCCTTTAATACTCTTTGTTATTATGAGCATAGAGGTGGGGCGTTACAGTTGGTATCAGAGCTTGGGGTTTATGGACATAATATAAAACATAACTTGGATGGAACATATGTTACAACTATTGGTCGATGTTTTATCTGTGATTTGAGTCAAAACTAAAGTTTTGAAATCTAGATGTAAAATTTTTTTAAATATCTTTATTTAAAAATAAAAGTGAACTGTGTTTTGGTTGATTTGATTGATTTGTGTTCTATTTATCAGAGTGCGCAGCGGAAACAGTGAAACTGTCTTTGCTGAGTACAACCGATAATCTTTTTGATTTAAAAATCAAAATACGAAATTGATATGTGATTTTTGTTGAAGTTTTCGCTGGCTTTCTTTTGTACTAATCATCTATTGATTAGATTTTGCTGTTTTGAATTATCTTCATTGAAGATACATTCGAATGATTTCTTTGTTCATTTTGTAGTACGTGCAAAAATTTGAATTGCACGTTATTGCATTTATTTTACGTTGAACCGATGCTTGGTTATGAAACGTATTTTGTTGCCGTTATTTTTATAACGGGATTTTACACCAATGCTATATTTTGAAGCACGGTGTTTTGTGGCATCTTGATGAATGAAAATTCACTGATATTACATTTTGATGTAAATTATTTTGATGAGATTTTGACGTTTAAAAATTACTGTCACCTTGGCTTCAATAACCGTCAAGTTTTAAAAGTGGATTTTCAAGCGGTTATTCCGCAATACTGATTTGTGACCGTTTTTACGGTATTTTGAGAAGTACAATTTCCTTATCGAAATTGTTACTAATATTGCTGCTTTAATCACGTGATTGGAAACTCGTTTTAAAAATGAAAATTGTTTTATAAATTTTTAACGGTTTGTGTTTTCAAAAGGATGAGAAAGCGACTTAAACGATTCAGCAAAATCGAGGATTATGACCCCTTTCTTTTACTGTTTCGCTTAACTCCGAACTTGTCCAGTTGAGAATGTGAATTGTTATTTTTGCAAAATAAATAAAAATTGCTTTCAGGAATTTTAACAGTTTGCGCTTTCAAAAGAATGAGGAAGCGATTTAAACGTTTCAGCAAAATCGAGGACTATGACCCCTTTCTTTTACTGATTCGCTTAATTCCGGACTTGTCCGTTTGAGAATGTAAAGTGTATTTTTACAAAATACACAATTTTGCACTTTCAAGGAAACGATGAAGTGATTTAAACGATTTAGCAAAAGTGCGGAGTATGGAACCACACTTTTACTATTTCGGTTAATTCCGGACTCGTTAATTGAATATCTGTTGTTTTGATGATTTTGATGATTTCACACTTTCAAGGAAACGATGAAGAGAATCAAACGATTTAGTAAAACACGTGGTATGGGACATGTGCGTTTGCTATTTCGGTTAATTCCGGACTCATTAATTGAAATATTTTGATGCTTTTGTGTGCTTTCGAGCCACTATGAGGACCTTCGGGTCATTTGTTGGACCTTCGGGTCATTTGTTGGGCTTTCGGGCCACTCTGATGGACCTTCGGGTCAAATACCAGTACTAGACCTTCGGGTCACTCTGCGGACCTTCGGGTCAATCTGATGGGCGCCAAAAATTATGTTGAGTACTTGGTAGGCTTCGGCCATTTGTTGATGCACGTGCGGCGAATTAAAAACTCGCCATCTGATGGGATCGATCCAAGCTTTTATGTTGATTTTCTAGTCTTCTTAATTGATTTCTAGATATTTGTTGCTTCCAATTATCTGCAGGTAATTGGATATTTGTTTATATGAGTTCTGATTATCGTTTTTGATAATCGGATATTTGTTGTTTCTAATTATCGCTTGTGATAATTAGATATTTGTTGATATGAGTTCTGATTATCGTTTTTGATAATCGGATATTTGGTTGTTTCTAATTATCGCTTGTGATAATTAGATATTTGTTGATATGAGTTCTGATTATCGTTTTTGATAATCGGATATTTGTTGTTTCTAATTATCGCTTGTGATAATTAGATATTTGTTGATATGAGTTCTGATTATCGTTTTTGATAATCGGATATTTGTTGTTTCTAATTATCGCTTGTGATAATTAGATATTTGTTGATCTGAGTTCTGATTATCGTTTTTGATAATTGGATATTTGTTGTTTTTAATTATCGCTTTAGATAATTAAATATTTGTTGCTTTGAGGTTTAATTATCGCTTCAGATAATTAAATAATTGTTGATTTTAGATTTAATTATCGCTTGAGATAATTAAATAATTGTTGATTTTAGATTTAATTATCGCTTGAGATAATCAAATAATTGTTGAATTTGGAATTTGATTATCGCTTGAGATAATCAAATAATTGTTGAATTTGAAATTTGATTATCGCTTGTGATGATCGAATATTTGTTGATTTGAGAAATTTGATTATCGTTTTTGATAATCGAATATTTGTTGAATTTGAAATTTGATTATCGCTTGTGATGATCGAATATTTGTTGATTTGAGAAATTTGATTATCGTTTTGATGATTGAATATTTGCAATTTTTGAGATTTGAGCTTCGTCTTTTTCTCTGGCGATTCAGGTGAGTAATTTGATTTACTCACATTCAATTCGTGCTCTATATGGGATTTCTACTCTGTTTTTCCTTCTCTTTTAGTTGCTAGAACTCGACTATTCTTGCTTGTGTTAGTCGTCTGATTTTGATCCCTGATTCCCACGATGTTGATTCTTTTGATTTGAAGTAGTCGAACCTTTTGATTTCTTATCTAATACTTCCCCGCTGACACTTGCTTTGCTTATACATTCGACGTTGCCATGCTCTTTTGGTTGTTACCTTTTATCCATTTATTTCCTATGATTGCGTGGATGCAATTTCTTTAGGGAGGGGAGTCTGTAACAACCCGAGAGTTTGTAAATTTTTATCATCGTCAAAGTGACGATCAAACTATTGCAAATTACTGTTGGAAGTTTTTAGTCAGAGCGAAATTCCTTGTATTGAATCGTCAAATGATTATGCGAGCTTTACAAATTTAAAACTGGGCCCGTTCTCTTTTATTTTGTTGGGCCGGGATAATTATCAAATAGGAAAGTCGTTCCCTTCTTATTCCAATTCGACCCGTCCCTCCCTTCATTTTCTCATTCGTTCAAAAACCCTAGAAACAAACTAACGAAAAAAAAATGGTGGTTTCGTCTTCGTTATCAGATTTGAAAATTTAGGGCTTTTCGAAGCGTGATCGCCGATCAATTAATTGACGTTCTGTTGCTTGCGTTCCCTTCCAGTTAGTTCGTTCCTCTGTGATTTTTACTTTGGCTCTTCGTTCTGAAAATTAGGGCATCGGCTTCGTCTGGCGATTCTCACTTCGTTCATCCCTCTTCGTCAAAATTAGGGCTTCGTCTTTTTCTTGCTCGCGCCGACTCCATCTGCTCCGATTCGTCGACAAAAGGTGAGTAATTCCCCTTACTCACATCTACTTCGAACCGTTCGAACTTGTCTGTTATTTTGTTTTGTGGCCTTTGATTTTCGACTGGGTTTTATGATGAGTTTTGTTGCTGGCCTTTCACTGTAAATTATGGCCTTGTCGTGTGGTTCCTTATTGACTTTACTGTAATTTAATTCTTTGGCTTACTGGCCCTTGTGAGCTTCGTCTCTGGCCATCTGATTTCCTGGATGCATCGATGTTCACTGATCATTCATATATGTTGATTTTCTGTCTCATGTGAGCTTTGGGTTGCAGTTTGATTGTGCTGTTTAACGGTGTACATGCATCACTGTATCTTCGTTCATGTTGTATTAGTTGGGTACTCTCTTGAGTTTCACCGAGCTTGGCATTTAGTTTGGGGTAGGATTCAGGTTGCATTTTAGTTCTTTGATGTTGTTTACGTCTGCATCTTGTGGTTGCCACTGGGTTGCATTGAGATCTGTTGTTGTCTGGACATTTGGATTAGAGCTTTAACAATGTCAGTGCTTTTTGGTCGAGACTTGCGATTGAATTTGGTCTGCACTTCCTGAATTTGTTCGAGTTCTCCTCTGGTCTGTAGTGTTCATTAGTTCATTGATATGCTATTGATAATCATGTTTCCAGGTTGCTATATGACTTATGCTATTGTGTTGGTTCCAATTCATGTCTTGACCACTGGTCATTCATTTTGTAACTGCAGTTGTAGTTGTTGTTGAGGTTCGAACTTCCTGTGATTTTATTTGATGCTGAACAACACTTGATTTTGTTCAACCTGTACATATATTCTGTAACTGTAGTTCGATTTCCATTTTGACCATGTCTGTACTTGACTTCGGCAATGTTTGTTCATCCCTGAGTGCTTTTCGACCTGCTGTTACTGATGGTCCATATTATGTTCATATACCTTGTGTCTTTGCATTTGTACCATGTACTTGAGTCGGGTTCTTGTTACACTTCACCTGCTATGTCTTTGTTCATGTTGGATAGTTGTACTTGAATGTTACTGTCTCATGTCTGGTTGCATTAAGCTCATGTGGTCTTCACTTATGAGTAGTCTGTACTTGTATATGTTTAGTCACTAGCATTTGTTGTTAGGATGCTTCATGTTGCTTTTGCACAGGTCGTGCTTTATATTGGATTTTATACCCAGATTTTGCATTGAGGCATTTAGAGTTGATGACTCCCAGACATCTATAGTTCAGTTTTCCCAGTGTAGCATCATTAAGGCCTTGAGCTCTGTCTTTGTCATGAGCAATTGTTATTGTCTTCTTTGTTCATGTTGGCACTGAAATTTGCTGTGGCCTTCATTGTTTTGGTCTGGCATATGAACTGCTGCTATATCAATTTGAGTCTTGTCCAATATTGAAGTAGTCTTCATTGTTGCATGTATCACTCTTCATTCACTTCAGATGCTCTTCGCTGTTGTGTATGTCTGCATGCTCATTGGTTTGAAATCTCTGGTTGTTTTCTTGATAATACTGTGCTTGGTCTTTGTGAGGTCATATGAACTGCTAGTCGACTTGCATGTTACTTTGACTCACTTTCTATTGTTGCCATAGCTTGATCCATTGTTTTGACCTGCTGCTGGTTCGAACTTGGTGTTATCTAGTTCTTTTGGTTGGTGCACATGAGTTGGCGAGGCAGTGCACGCGTGTGTGCACTGCAGCCACCTAGAATTGACAGTTTTGAATCGATATTTCTTTTTCTTTGCGTCGTGATGCATTGATGTTTTATGCCGTATTGGCGAGGCCGTACACGCGTGCGTGTACGACAGCCAATCGAATTTTTGATGGTTTTAAAGTGACAATTTCAATTGTTTTAAATTGATTTAGTCGATTTGATAAATTGTTTATTTATCTCTGTTGATGATTTAAATCTGCTGATTTTTGTTAAACACTGTTAAGTGTTATATTGACCATTATCCGGTTTCTTTGTTTAAAGAATCGGATAGGCGGGAATTATTGTGACTGTCGTCTATTTAAATTATTACTGCCTATATGCACTAATAAACTGGTTTGAATTAGACTGACCTGGGTATTATTTTCTTTTGAATGTAATACTCGGGTCAGACCCGAGTTATTTCAGGTTGTAGATTTTCTTCTTTGAGTTGCTGTTCAGGATATGAAGACTTTTCACATCTTCTGAAGTTGTCAATGTCATTTTGTAGTAGTCGTGTCATTTTATAGAACGATATGTATTCATGTATATTAGTCGATAATGTACTTGTATATATAACTTCTAGAGTCGACAGTTGTAGTTGTATCATATGTATCGTGTCAACTATGTATTAACTGACATCAGTTATATATATATATGAGACTTTCGTTTTTATCTGTGTTCCGCATTTATATTATCTGTGTTATTGTTATATCTAATGTCCTAAACTATTATGAACCGTCGTAGTTCGTTTTATACTAAGTATTGGGTGTGTCGATGGGAGTAAATAAATAATAGAAGAAAAATAAAAAGTATGTACCACTCCTATCGAGATAACCAATATTAGTGTAAGGCCAATTATGGATGGTCGCTCCTATCCAGCCTTATTCTTCGTAATAATAGACAGTATTTCCTTTAATACTCTTTGTTATTATGAGCATAGAGGTGGGGCGTTACAAATATTGTAAGTAAATAATTATAAACTTGAATTAATATTGAAGCCATTTATAATTAAAATGAGTAGTATATAGATTGAATGATTATAACTTCAGAAACCATTGAAATAACTTAGAAATGGAGTTAATATTCAATAATACTATATATGGAAGAATATGAAGAAAAAGAAATAATCTATAAATGATGAATTGAATTGTAAAGTAACTTACCTAATAATGTACAATCCAATAATTGAAATAAACATAACTTATTTAAGCAATGAATGCAAAGTAATAAAGTGAAAGAAAATGGCACTGTATGAATAAAGGAGAAATTAACTTTTGTAAGGAATAACGAATGTGAAGTACTGAAAATAAACATTATATGAATGAAAAAGAAAGGCAAAGGATGAAGAAAAAGGAAAATCAAACTAAGTTGTAAATGTGAAGTAAACTGAAATAAAATGTATACAATACTTCAATAATGAATTCATTTATGATCCAAATAAATGAAATGGATATAACTTATGTAAGCAAAGAATGTAAATTAATGAAATAAGCCTTACATGAATGAATGAAAATTTAAAATTTTGTAAATAATGAACGTGGATTAAAGAAAATCATTGTATGAAGAAAAGTATGAACAATAAATGATGTAGGAAAGATTTATAGAATAAACTTAAAATATTATTTGAAATTATTGTTTGCTTGACTTATGGATTGGTTGGGAAAGGATACTTTTATTGTGTAGAATGTATAAATAATCTATAAAGTTATCTACGACTGTTGAGTGTATGGTTTACTTCATAGTTTATTTATCATTTTATATATTTAGAAGTCTGAACCCGAACAAACTATTTGTTTTGGTTTAAATGGATGGATGATTGCTCTCATTGTTGAAATGATGTTTGTACAGTTGTTTGTTTGCAAATGAAATTGTTGTTATGTGGTGGTGTTTTGTTTGTTATTTATTGAAACAACTTAAACATTTCTCTTTATATAATTTGCTAACTTCTTTTAGATTATATAAGTGAAATACAAGTATGGAAGCAATAGCTACTACTTTTGGTTTCATAAAATAAGCGCTGTTTGCCCGACAAATAGGTACATTCTCGGATTACGGTTTTATAGCGACATTATATTGCTTTTTACCATGGTTTGGGATATTTTATTTTGAAAAATATGATATATTGTTATTATTGATATTACTATTTCTCCCAGACCTCTCCGTACAAAGGAGACTATGCCAAAAAAATTCGTAAATTTTGGACTTAGAAAATTTTGTGAAATGTTTTCCAAACTTTTGTTAACTTTAATATAAAAGGATTTAATTGTTATAAATTGATATATTTCATTTAAATTATTTAATTATGTAAATTAATTGTTTATAAATTTAATATTTTGAATAAGATATATTGATTATATAAATTTCTTATTTTCCCTTTTCGAGGATGAAAAGTTTTGAGTGGGGGAGAGTGTAACGACTTGTAATTTTCGATAATTAAAAATAGTTAATTTAATAAGGTTTTTGTGATTTAATGTTGGAAGAAATAAAAAATTTGATTAAATAATAAGAATATAAAGGGAATGAAATGTAATAGTATTAATTTAAGGTAATTGATAACTGCTCTAAA
This sequence comes from Allium fistulosum, assembly GCA_030737815.1. Classification (NCBI taxonomy): domain Eukaryota; kingdom Viridiplantae; phylum Streptophyta; class Magnoliopsida; order Asparagales; family Amaryllidaceae; genus Allium; species Allium fistulosum. Next base: position 408,212,670 of record CM060906.1, read on the forward strand.
TGTAATGCTTATTAATTGAAATGATTTAAAAAGTTTTAATTAGTTATAGATTGTAAATTAATTGTAATAATATGTGTGTTATTTGATAATTGGATTAAAAGTGTAATTGATAATTTAAATATGTATAAATTTAAGAAATAGTATGTAATTAATTGCAACTGATAAAAATTAGTGTTGTGGTAGTAATTATAACACTTGTTGAGGATAATAACTTATAAGATGTGATTAAAAGTCAATGGTGACAATTATTATACGTTACATATTTATTTAGTCTGTTAAATTTAATTTGAAATCAATTGCAATTAATTCACTTAATTAGTGCAGTTAATGTAGATTAAATTGATAATTGTAGAATATAAATTTAATAAGATGTAACCCAATGTAAATTTTATTCATAATATGATGATTGATTGAATAAAAAGAATTGGAATCAAGTTTGATCAATTTATTGGAATTTAAGTTATAATAATGGATTTATTGCAATTAAATGTAATTAAATACTACGTTAATGAAAACTAAGATGATAATGGTAAAATATTAGTGTAATAAGATATAAAAAAATGTAAATTATAGCCATGAGATGAAAATTGATTGAATAACAAGATTAAAAGGCAAATATATGGATTTATTGGAATTTAAAGTAATGATCAATGTATTTATTTCAATTGAAATTAAACACTGTAATTAGTAAAATAATTAACATTGAATTGACTTGTAAATTTTTTTTAAATTATTGTAAATATCCAAGTAATCAAAAATGATATAAATTGTTAGTTATAAATTTTGAAATTAAAAAGTGATTTAATCAATTTAATAATAATTTATTTAATTAACGTGAAAATAGCCATTTTGGCCACTGTCTCGGATTTTGACGATACCAATTTCATTGGATCCGTAATAGTGAATTTTTGTAGGGTTTCAAGTTTCGTAGCGATCGGACTTGTCGTTTGATCGTGCGGGCTTCAAACGCGTAGAAATCAATTTAACTGAAATCAATTTGAAATAAAGTGATTTTAAAAACTAACTTCTGTATATAATGGAATTAGGACTTGAAACTTATTCCATTGAGTTTAAAAATATCGAAATCCTATATTTTGATATATTGAATGATCCATTTTCATTTCGGGAACGAAACGAGCTTTTCGGGTCATTGTTATCGTTTCGATCCAACCCTGCTAATATATAGGATGTTATAAACCCTAGTTGTTTCTCATTTTATTATTTTCCATACGTACATCTTCTTCCTCCTCAAACATCTGAACATCAAACCTAATTCCCAAATTTCAAAACCTAATTTCAAAGAAGAAAAAATTGCTCCAGGTTTACTTCGAGTCGGGAAGAGGCTCACTTCGAGTTTCAGATGGGAAAACCCTACAGCGACTTGGGGTCAAAGAGAGTTCCATACCAAACAAGGCGGATCTGGGCACGCTTCGAGTTCCAGAGGCGAAAACCCTGGAGCGACTTCGGGTCAGGAGCCAAATGACTCGGGTCTCAGGTCATTTTGGAAAAAACTCAGAGCAAGCACCGGATAATTGAGGCGGCGACTCAAAGCAAGACCCGAAGTCGAAATTTTTCAATCTTCTAACGTTAATAACTTTTGCATACGAGCTCGGATTCACGCGCGGTTTTCTCCATTGGGATTGTATCAAAATTCCGGACATTATAGATCTAGTTTGATTGAATTCTATGACTGTTGAATTTTGAGCCCTAGTTTGGATTTCAAATCGATTTGAAATCGAAGGTGAGTGTTTTAACCCACTCACAATTACTAAACTATCTTATGTTAGTTAAGTTAAATTTATGATGTGATTAGAAATTAATTGATCGATGTTTGGTATGTTTAAATTCTCATTCTAGTTAAATTTGACTTTTATTACATTTAATCATCGTTTAATTTAATATTGAATTTTAAATTATCAATTTAATACCTGTTATTGATGATCAGTTATCTATTGATGTTTATTGATTGATTTGGATGATGATTGTGATGGATGTTTGATTGTTGATATTGGATGACTGGATGTTGTATTTTATATTGTTATAACACTGCAAGTTCCATATGGGTTGAAATGATACATACCCGAACGATCTATAGATTAGGGAAAAATCATTATGGGTTGAAATGATAGACTCGAGCGATTTTATGGATTTTTATTTAATTCGGGATTGCGGTTTGAAATGATATATAACCGTAAAAAAATTAAATTGCGGATTGAAATGATAAATATTTGTATCACTTGACCCTAGGGTACAAAATTATATACGGACACCGGATTGGTTAAATTAAGTGATTTTGAATCTTTAAATTTTTAAATTCAGTTAACTGGTATTTTGAAATAGAAATTTGATTTAGATAAACTGAATTATTTTCGGAAGTCCAAGCGTAAATGTTGAAATTGGAATTGATTTAATGAATTGTTCAAAGGATTTAAATTGGAATTTCAAAGTTGAAGTGTCAAATATAAATCAATTTATCGGAAACTGATTTATTGGAAATGTTTGGATATAACCTTGAAATCTATTTTAAATTAATTTAAACTATTTTAATCAATTAAAACTATTTTAATCAATTAAAACTATTTTAATTTATTTTAATCTATTATAACCTATTTAATCCAATTTAATCTATTTTACCTATTTTAAACTAATTAAATTTATTTAATCTATTTAAAAATCTACTTAATATAATTTAAATCTACTTAATTCATAACTAATCTATTTAAATCATTTTAAATCTAATTAAATCTACATTTAATCTATTTAAATCAATTTAAATCTAGTTAAATCAAATTTAAATCTATTTAAACTATTTTACTATTTAAACTATTTTAATCTATTTAAACTATTTTTAAACTATTAAAACTATTTATGACTATCTAAACTATTTTTTAAAATTGCAGACTGTGTAACGTTGAAGTAATTATGTTTAAATCCTCGATAATGATACAACTTAAGTTGGAATTTGGAATTGATACCCTTTTGTGAAATTACATATTTGAGTAAATACGATGATTTTGGAACTAGAATTTAATTAACCTATCTCATCGATAAATTCAAAAGTGAATATGATTTCGAAAGAGATATGATTTGAATTGAATATGATATTTTGATATAAATTGTGAATTGACTTTTTGAAATGTAAAAGAACCATCCGGTGTGAAATAAGCGTTTGGTTGTTAAAGAGACCGGGATTGGATATTGTCATACTCTCTGCCAATACCGAAAACCACTTTAACAACTGTGTACATGGTGGAGATTCCAGAAATGAAGTAGGATTGTTTTGGCGAACGATTTCTGTATGAGGTATTGATGTGACCCTGACTCCCATGAGTCAGCTTATATGTGAATAAAACAGGAGCTATACCTGGGCCAAGTGAGGTCATTCCTCCGATTGGACATGCTTCTTCGATACCATATTATGACTTTGTGATGATTTGGTGGCCACCTCTTGATTTTGATTATGGGAGAGTGTTCTAAGGTGAGCAGTAGTAGCTGCTATCGTTACCACCAGCCCGATTCTGCAATTGGTAAATCTACCCTGCCATTGCCTCGAGTGCCGCGTTCACATGCCCTAGAGCGCCTTCTACGAGTTTGTTTTGTAACGTACCTATGGGTTGTCCTCTGGGTAAACCATCGGTTTGGTGGAGCATACGGCATTGTATAGACTACGGGAATATATAAAATGTGTTAAGGGGGATATGGGTAACGCCTTAACGCTATTTTAATACTTTTACTCTACTGTAGTCATATTATAATATCGTATTGTACTACATAGTAGATAGTTTAACGGATTCTCATGAGATGGTAATCCCGAACATCTCTTAAGTTATTGCACTCACGTTAGACACTGGATAGGAGATGTCAAACCCCGTAAACATCTCCGACGCCGTTACACTCATATTTATTTACTGTTGATTTGACTTACACAAGATCTTTTAGTTCTGACTCGATTGTTTTGTCTTTTCAATTCGATCGGGTCAGCCTGAGCATTTCAGGGTTGAAGACCTTATTTCTGGAGGACGAAGACAAAGATTTGTACTATTATTATTTATTATATTTATTCCACTCCATCATGTTGTTCCGCTGCATTATTTATTTATTTTATGTAACTCTGATTTTTGTGTTGTAAAAGAATAATCAAATGTATTTATAAAACAGCTTCATGAACTGTTATTTGATTATTATATTTTTTCATTCCGCTGCGAGTTTCTGTATTTGTTTTATTTCTTCTCTTTTTCTTAGTTACCCCATAACAATCTACCCTTTTGAATGTTTTGAGTCTGGCATGTGTGTCTGCTTAAAACGTCCAAAAAGGCAGATCATTACAAGTTCTTTCCCAGAAGTCATCTTAAAAGTTTATTGAAGGTGGAGAGGAGGTAAAATCTCTAAGGAGGAATCTAGATGCCTCATTACTCAATATAAAAGATAAGGGTTAAAATGGGTCCACAAAGAAAGAAAGTCAAAATGAAGGACCGGTAGTGTATTCCCCAAACTGGCAAGACCATGAAATTAAGATGAATCATTAAAGAAAAGGCCAAGAAAGGAGAATAAGAAGATCATCCGACCAGTCGGGCAGCTCAACTTAAAGCAAAAAATACAAGCCCTCCATTGGGATTATCATGATGATGAAGCATACTTGAAAGACATGGCTAATAAAATAGTAAAAGACATAGATGATCTTAAAGGAAAAGGACCCCCGACCTAAGGGTAAGTGATAATCCTCATGAAGCTCCATTCATAAAAGATATAATGCATGTTAGGATTCCATTACATATCAAAAATTCCTCGTTGAAGTATAACAGAACCATTAACTCCGATGACCATCTTTTGGCTTTTGAGAGCCTAATGGATTTGCACATTGCCTATAGAGCGGTACGTTGCAGACTTTTTCCTACGACTTTTCAAGGAGTATATAACACCTTGTAAAATTTAATATGAAATTAAATAATTAAAATAAGATTAAAAATGGAATTTTTGTAAATGTCAAAATTTGGTCACGAAGTTGCACCATTGCGTTCATGATGATTTTCTGATCAATTTTCATATATATTATGTTGAAATCATAGTTCAAACGGAGAAGTTATGAGCATTTGAAGTTTCTGAATTTGAATTAATTCAAACAAGTTTAAATTTGAAACTTTAAATGTTTGAATTTTTAAGAGTTTAAAATTTGAATTTTGAATTGGAAAAGTTAATGTGAGAAGCTTAAGGGTAAGCCAAATTAAACGTTAACATGTGATTAATTGGATTAATTAATTTAATAAATATAAAGTAACCATAAATTTAATATGCAAAACAAAGAGCCCAAAATACAATGGAAGCTCGATCGCCCCTTTGGACTGATCTCGATCAGTGGGGGTCTTGATGTTGACCATTGAAGGAGTGGCGATTAGGGTTTAGGTCATTTTAAACGGTCTAGATTTAATTATTTATATCCAATAATTATGGTTCCTTCTCACCTCTATAAATAGACCCGTAGACCCCTCACTTTTCTTCATTAAATTTTGATATTGTCAGCGAAGCTCTATCAAAATCTCTCCCCTTAGGTTTTCAAAAATAACAAACTTCTTGGTAAGTAATTCTAATCTCTAATCCTAAATTTAAATTTAATTCTCAATCTTTATCCTCTCTATCTTCTGATTTCTAAAGTCTAATTTATAAATACAATCTATTTGTTGGTTATTCAAAAAGGGGATGATTTAATAGAGAATTATGAGTGGCATAAATCAGATCTCATCTTCTTCTTCATCATTAGATTCAAGAATCAGTTAGGGTTTTCATGTAAGAGGTTTAGATGATTAATTCTTTTTATTTCTGATTCTATTCCTCTCTAGTTTCCGGTTCTAAATCTAATTTCTATATACAATTAACTTGTTGCATATTCGAAAAAGGGAGATCTGAAAAAGAATTAAGCATTGTGGAATCAAATCTAGTTAGGAAGCAGGCAATTCTTTGTAAGTGGAAATGTTAAGTTTTTCACGTTTTTGTAATTGAATAGTATTTTTGGATTTGATGTATGCCTTGTGGAATTTTAGTAAATGAAAACATAACATCTAAAACCTTTAGAATATCCCTAAATAATGTCAATCTTTGGATATGTTGGAATTTCAATAGCTTTGTATAAATATAGTAGAATCAGATCTGTGTTGAGATTTGAGCAATTTATAACCTATTCCACTTTATCTCCTTTTATTTCTCTTGTAGTGTAAAAGCATTCTAAAAATAAATAAATCTAGAAATAGTGTGCAAAGTATATTTTTTGATTATTTATAGTTTCCACTACTATTTCTGTAAATTAAATAAGTACGAATCCCTTTTTCGCTCCAAGGTGGTAATTGCAAAAGTTGGATAGAATATAAAAGGTTTAAATTGCAATGTTTGGTCCTTGAATAGTGGAGTCAATTCTATTATATTAATATAAGACAGGTTAGGTATTATTCCATTTTGTATACAAGTCAATTGTTGGCTAAGGATATTAGCTATATTTTTGTTTGGAGTTTGGGACTTGTATAAGTTTGACATTTAAATTAACTAGTTATTCTTTACATGTGATTAGAGATATTTTTATTCGAATCACGTGCATGTGTGTGAGTATATATATGTGTGTGTGTGTATAACATTACGTATTGATTATTAAAGTTAATAACGTGATGATTATAGCGTAGTAAATGTATTGATTAGAATTAATAGGTTAGTAATTAGCATTAATTTCTTAGGAAGGTAGTTAATGATAATTATGGGAATTAATCCCTAATCAGAGACGTATTAAGGAGTTACCTTGTAAGGCCTTAATTGTTAATTATGTAGGATGGTGTATGTATAAAATATGTATACATATGAAGTATGAATAAGTAATAGGGATGCGATGTCAGTGCAAAGTAACATGGAAGTCTGCCTAGTTAAATTGGTGTGGCTTTACGAACTGATGTGGGACATTACCAATAATAAATAACCTTAGTGGACACGAGTTTGGTCCTAATTATGTAGGGTAAATCTACCCAGTCAATCTAGCTACCAGTACCTATGAATAGTCGGATTAATTTGAGATGTCATGGTTGGGTTATGGGTCGTATGTTATGTTATTGGTACGATAGGTGAAATCTCCAAGAGGAGTCCGCTTCTGGTTAGAAATATTTAGTGGCTATGCTAGGATCCGCCTCTTTTTTAGGAGAAGTATTAAGTGACCTAATGAGATTTCTTATGATGTCAGTTAGGGAGAATTATGTAGGGACCCGCCTTAGGTTAGGTTGTAAGCGATGGGTGTAACGTCCCAAAAATTTTCGACTTTCGAAAATTCAACATCGATACTCACTTTATCGACTGCTGAGCCATCGAATGCCGGAAACCCGAAAAGTTATGGTTTTAAGAAAGAAGAAAAAGAAGAAGAAGAACAACAAAACAACAACAGATACAGAACAGAGACAATATCAGAATCTCACATATCGCAGCGGAACAATATATAATAGATAAATGAATAATCTTTAAACAAAGAACTATATCATTTTATACATACATCAATCAGAGTCAATATACAACAAAGGACAGTTTTATAAACTTGTCCTCATACAGAATACACAGTGGAATAAATACTATCAGATACAAATACTACGTCTCGCCATCCAGCTTATCTCCAAAGCTCCAGAATATCCAGAATATCCTGATAATCTAACTCTAGACTGCCCGTGTGGAAATTGGTGGGCACCCAGAGTTTAGAAGGGAAACAATAAACTCCGAGTCAGTCATGGTGACTGGTGTGAGATCGTAAAACAGTTATTCTTTAAAATAAACAACAGGTCCATTTTTTTAAAGTCAATTCGAAATGCTTTTGGAAAATGAAACTACCATAAGACCTCCCACCACACACACAATGCAAACGCAGACTTGGAGGAGATTTCTTCTTATGATAGTCAAAGATGCTTACTACGCAAAATCAAATCATTTTTGATATTATTACTAGTGCATAGTGGAAAACATTTCGAAAGTATAATATAAATCTTAGCCAGCATAGGTACCATTATATTATGCCTGCTATAGCTGCCTCCTGAGGAGACAGGTTATACAATTGAAATCGTAAAGGCTCGTATTGTTTCTTTGGATTTCCAACAAATGGTCAGGCTAAGGAACTTCCTATCCACGATGGGTACGTCCCTGGAATAGACGACCCGAGAACCTAACCGGATCTCTGCCAACACAAGGCCGGGTTACCTCTGCAAAAATAGGTAACTACTGACACGCGTATGCCATCCCCCGATCGTCACCGATCTTCCCGAGGATCCCCGATTCGCAACAAACCACATAGATAATAATAATGCAGTAACCACAGAGGTTAAGTATCTGGGCTCCATACCATGATACCACCTTTATCCAGAAGGAATGACATACACTAAGGGGCGCTACTCCCTAGAACCTTGCTGCATTCGTCCTGTTTCGACCATTTCCGGGGTGTGAGGCTCGATGAAGTCTCGTCCACAAAGCTACGCTTTCTCAAAAAGCCCTGCTTCGGGTCAAACAAAATGATCAACCTATGATCACAAAGATATAAGATCAAACAAATGATCATATCACAAATGATCAAACACTGATCATTTCACAGCAACACTCAGTATGCCACGTTACCAAATTGGGATATATCGCTGATAAATTTCAACTACATAACCTCTGAGCTCGTACGTCTCAGAGAAGGGTGTTAAGCTAAGAGAATAAATTCTCCGCCACCAACAGAAATGTATTTGAAAGAAATCAGCTTTACATCTCAAAATGTAACGTCAGACACACATCCACACAAGTCTGTTTCGGGATCGAACAGAACCGAAGGCACTTCTCACGAAGCCCTTGCACATCCGGATAATTTTCAATCACGTCAGGACTTCCCGTCACTAAGGGTGATAAAACCTCTAAATCGAAGATCAGTCGATGTAGAGTAACTCGACGGTAATCCTTCCGTTTTCAAAAATATCCGGTCTTCAACACCGGTCTTCAAATGCAATTCATAACGACGTATCACATATTCGGAATGGGTTATACGACCCCATGGTCCTTTCCCGGTTAACCCGAATAGTGAGCGATTATTCAAAAATAAGTGTGGCATTCAAATTCATCCAATCACAACAAATACCTACTCAAGGTAATTATTGATAGTCGGTTATTTAACTATCAATAAAGATGCGCGACATCATCAGATTCCAAATAATTTTCCAAATTATTTCATCTTCAAAAATATCTTTACTAGATATAAAATTTCCACACTTCAATCATTTGAAAACAATTTCAAATCAATTTCCACATTTCATTTTATCTTTGAAGATAAAATCTCAAAACAGTTCATTTCATATTGGAAAAGCATTTCCATACTTATTTAAAAATAAGTAATTCACAAATCATTTATTTTCAACACTTAGAAAATATTCGATATACTTAAATCAAATTAAGTATATATATATATTTCATTCTTTTAAGGAAATCATTTACTTTAACGACATTTATTTGAGTCAAAACGAATGTTACGTAAAACATCGTTACGACGACTCAAAACCACTAGTATAGGGATTCAGAATTAAGATAGATATATAAATCCCAACACTATATAAAATATTTCCTTTCGGAAATCATTTACTATAACAACCGTGTTATAGTCCACCATTTCCTTATTTTTCGAAACCGTCTACTTCAACAATAAATGTTGAAATCTATGATTTCGATAGTTCACACGTTTTAAAACATCTTTTAAAACAATTAACTTCATTTCATAATATCCCTTTCCCAAAACCCTATCCATTTTACTTAAAAATATATTCACTGTCCCAAAATCGTGAATATACTTCACTAACCACATTTCAGTCTTTTCTACACATTTTATTTCAATAAAAATTCGCTATCCAAAAACGCGAATATATCTTCTTTGATAATCTTCGATATTTAATTTCTCAAATTCAACTGATTTTGAATTTATAAACACGTTTATAAATTCTATTTCTATTTATAAAAACTCCAATTTATAAATCTTCTTTATTTACCAATTCAATTCACAATTCAATTTTTATACCACAATCCATATTATAAGTTAAATACTTATAATTCATTTATTTTCAAAAATCGTTCTATTAAAACTTTACAACTGTAAAGTTTATCCCTTTATAAATCATTTTAACATCATTTCCATTTTAAATTCCCATTCCCTTATTTCAATTGGATTCATTTTCCAAATATTCACTTTTAAATCTAAAATCGAATTTCAAATTTATTTCTAATTCTACTTAAATTCCAAATCAATTACAAATTGATTTCTAAATTTATTTTCACTACTAAAATAAATTCCTTATTCTTTTCAAATTATTCAATATCCTGTTTTTAAATGGATTCTTCAGATTGAACTCGTTTTACATTGATTTCCCAAATCATTTCAATTTACCAAGTAAATTTCTAATCGGATTTCCAACTTATCTTCTTTTAAATAAATTCCTTTTTAAGGAAATAATTCCAATCTCTTCTTTAAATCTATTTTAAAAATCCAAATTTTAAATTAAATTCTTCAATTTAAAATCACTATTTTACGAAATTCATTTATTTAACATTTTCACTTTATTCTGGAAATAAATTCGATAAGATTTTAAAATTAACTTTTTATACTTTAAAATTCCTTTCTTCGAATTTATTAAATTTCTAAAATCAAATTCACTTAGAAATTTCCATTTTGATCTCCAAAAATTCAATTTCGTTTATTTTTGGAATCCAATGATGTCAAAACATCCATTCAGCTAAATTTTAGCTTTCAACAATTTTCCAGACATCGATATGATCAATAACATCAATATAATCATTCACAGATTCATATCACAGTATAAATAAATTCAATCAAAGTGAGGGGTCCAGTTGGATCCCTCCAACCTGTTTCCTTGCATCCAAAGATGTTAGCACAATACCAATTCCGCTCCAGTACGGAATTATCGCGGTATATGGGTTTTTATAAATCCGCTTACTAACGGCGCAATAGGGTCTCATCCGCTATACGAGGCGGGAAATCATCAATCCAATATATACATATGCCAATATGTATATACTGCTATATATATAGATATATCCTATCATATCTAATAGCACATCAAAACAGACAATCAAACAATAACTGAAAATTCCACTTTTCAATTTTTGAGTGAGAAAATCTCACCTTAGCTTTTTATTTGCAATCCCATTTTCGTTCCAGATTGTTTTCTTCACAGTTTCTAACCTTGTATAACAATTTATACAATATATTAATATTCGAATAAATTGACTAATTTAAATTCCAATTGATAATTCAATTTACCCGTTTTATTTTCATTGTAAATAAATACCTTTAAAGTTTTGGCAAATCTCTTTTAACAATTATTTTCTAGTTACCAAAAACTTCATAAGTTAAATAAATTGATTTCCATTTTATAAACGTAATTTAACTAATTCTTTATTTAAACAACAAGCAACTTCCCTAACTAACATTTTTCTTTACTGTCAACTTATTCACATATATGTATATATAAAAATCTATTTCAATCTGCATATTTATTTAACTTTACTGTAAATCCAAAAACTCAATATACATATTTTTATTAATTTTCAAATTAGATCAAAACTGTTAATACCTTAATGCCAAATGCGAACCCAGGTCGTACGCCACTGCCTTGACATCTGATCGCCCTCCATGATCTCGAGACGCCCCGACTAGCTCGCGAGTTCCCCTTTAACGGCACACCCACGAACGCGACCCCCATCGCCATCACCATTTGCCACTCGACGTTGCCGCCCACGCGCTCCCCAGCTCGACTGACATCACGCCGCAGATTTTTTTTTTTTCAAGCGCCTCGATCGCGACACCACCTCGAAGTCTCTCGCGAATCACCAGCCAACGCGCTGCCGAGAACACCTCCAGACTCACGAGACCCCATACGAGTCGACCCCTTCCACTGCTTCGCCTTAACATCTCATCGCGAGGCAAGATTTCAGTTGTCACTGGTGATGCTTCCCCCTTTTCTCCTTATACGAGTTCGATTTGTATTGATTTGAAAAGAAGAGGAGGGAGGGCAGGGTTTCGAACTGGAAGAAGTAAAAAGGGGTTTCGCTTTACTTTTGAATGAAGGGGGGAAGAACGGAACTGATTTCGAATAGAAAAAGGAACATGAGAAGATTGTTGTTCGGCCATTAATTGAATACGAGATTATTGATTTCAAACGAAACTGAGGAAGGAGGAGTATTAAAAATGGAAAACGGCATGTTCCCCACGTTTTCTTCCCGTGATGCTCGGCGTGTATAAAGGAGTGAACGTGTAATGATGTTAACCATTTTAAATTTAAATTTTAATTTGATTTCGGTTTAAGTTCAACGCGTTTATGTGTCGTGTGCTCACATAACAATTCCAATCAATACGAAATTTGAAATCCGGTAATAATTCAATATTACGGACCCAATGGAACTGGTTTCGTCGAATTCCGAGGCTGTGCGAAAAATGACTATTTTATAAATATCGGTTCGAACGATCTAATTTCAAACTGAACACTTTACTTCTAAATTCGATTCTGAAGCTTCTGTTATCTTCAGTATTATCACTACGAATTTTAAAAGCTTTCGAAATATTTTTCTTCATCTTTAAATTGAAGATTTAAATATTTATTCACCTTACAATAGATTAAATTTTATAATTTAATCGTCTGTTTTCAAGGTTATAACGGGGGTTCAAATTAAATTGTCATTCAAATATTTAAAATAAATTAAATATTCTCAATTTAATTCGTTCGAAATTCCGGGTCGTTACAGACTTCCCTCCTTAAAAGAATTTCGTCCTCGAAATTACAAGTTAGGAAAAATGTCCTTAACTCGTCTACTATTTTTCACAATCCAATAGTTTTTATCAATCTATCAAAACAAATCTTTCTACTAAAGATTCGTTATCATTCAACTAAATTTCCCACTTCAATTATAGGTTTCAGCACAACATTGTTTTACTTAACAATTCAAATTTAAGTTTAAATTCAAATTTAAACTTTCAAATTTTCTCAAAAATTTTCTAACGCCCTAAAATTTCGAAAAATTTCGCCAGCGTCTCCTTTGCGCGGCTAATACGGTACGACTACAAAACGTCCCCACGGACTCTCAGATTTCAAAAAGAAAAAGAAAAAGCCAAGCGGCTAGAGAGAAATCATCAAAAATTCATATTATAATTCAAATACTTACCTTTTTGTCGAGCAATTCAATTCCAATTCCTTTACACCTGTATATCCTACTAGCCATAATATCTAGTTACACATATTCAAATCATTTTGCAAATTCTATTACAAATTTTCAATATCAACTGCTTATACCATCATTACTTCACTATTGAAGTTATATATCTATTTCATTCAATTTTACATTTCACATTCATTTGAATTCAATTTTACCTTCTATTCTGAATACTGAATGTTTATCAACTATCTTTCATTTACTAATTCATATTAAATTTCAATATTTAGCTTGAATTACATTTACTAACAAATTCAAAACAAAGTTTCACCTTCATCTTCAATTTCAGTTTTACTTACAACTCCAAATTTATTTATTCATTCTGAAACTCATTCACTAATTCTTTCATTTCAAATTCGAATCTGATTTCCAAATCAAATTTCAAATATTCTATAAGTCTTCGACTTACTTACATTTCGATTTATAAGATCACTTATATATTCATATTACAAATTCATTTCATTAATGAATTTTAAATTTTCCAATATCCATCTGGAATTCCATTTTCATTTATAAATCACATTTACAATTCATATTTACCATTTTATTTATATATATGAATTCGTTTCCTTATACTTTCAATTCACATTTATAGATTTCACTTGTTAATGAACTTTAATTCCAATCACAATTTCATATTTCACATTAACAATTTCTATTCGTATAAGTTATCAATTCAATAATATTCCGTAAATATTCTTTATAGTATTCCAGAGTCTTTTTCAACCTTTTCAAAACCATTTTGAAAACAAGTCAAATCATCCTTTGAACTTTCAAAACAAAACCCAACTTTTCAAACAACTTCCTTTTAAAATAATTTGGCAGCAATTTCTCTTTTGGAAACCCGAAAATGAACACCGGTGATGTCGCGATCATCATCGGAATTATTTTCCAGTGACCTAAAAGAGTTTAGAGCTTTTCATCTCTTTAGAATACTTTTCCAAAATCTTCGAAATCCATTTTCAAATCAAAATGATTTAAACTTCCAAATCTCCAAAATTTTCAAAACATTTCCAAATACTTCTCTGGAATTCCGTTTCAAATTACAATTCACATTTATAATTTACATTCTTAAATTTCATTCTTATGTGAATTAATTCCTTAACTTTGGAGTTTCGAATTCAGTTTCTTATTCAGTTTCAATAGTAATGATAACATTTCAATATCATCACTTTCCTAACAACCAAACATCCATATACTATAGTGATTCATAGAAAATCATTTCTTTTCTATACAAAAATAGTTTTGGGCAAAATTATTTCATTTACCCTATTTTAAAACAATACCGTGCCGAATTGTTCTATTCGAGCGTTTAGAGATCCCTATCAATGATCGTTAATTACTCGTATTGACTAGAATCCATATACCACTCAATAAATAAATCATCACAATATAAAACAATTTTTATATTCAATAACAAATACGCGCTCATATCTATTATTACACTCAAACTCATTCTAGAGCACTGCTGACTCTATCTCTAATGAGTAACACCCAACAGAGCAGGGTTGTCGCTTAACCATATGCTCTGATACCACTTGTAACGTCCCAAAAATTTTCGACTTTCGAAAATTCAACATCGATACTCACTTTATCGACTGCTGAGCCATCGAATGCCGGAAACCCGAAAAGTTATGGTTTTAAGAAAGAAGAAAAAGAAGAAGAAGAACAACAAAACAACAACAGATACAGAACAGAGACAATATCAGAATCTCACATATCGCAGCGGAACAATATATAATAGATAAATGAATAATCTTTAAACAAAGAACTATATCATTTTATACATACATCAATCAGAGTCAATATACAACAATGGACAGTTTTATAAACTTGTCCTCATACAGAATACACAGTGGAATAAATACTATCAGATACAAATACTACGTCTCGCCATCCAGCTTATCTCCAAAGCTCCAGAATATCCAGAATATCCTGATAATCTAACTCTAGACTGCCCGTGTGGAAATTGGTGGGCACCCAGAGTTTAGAAGGGAAACAATAAACTCCGAGTCAGTCATGGTGACTGGTGTGAGATCGTAAAACAGTTATTCTTTAAAATAAACAACAGGTCCATTTTTTTAAAGTCAATTCGAAATGCTTTTGGAAAATGAAACTACCATAAGACCTCCCACCACACACACAATGCAAACGCAGACTTGGAGGAGATTTCTTCTTATGATAGTCAAAGATGCTTACTACGCAAAATCAAATCATTTTTGATATTATTACTAGTGCATAGTGGAAAACATTTCGAAAGTATAATATAAATCTTAGCCAGCATAGGTACCATTATATTATGCCTGCTATAGCTGCCTCCTGAGGAGACAGGTTATACAATTGAAATCGTAAAGGCTCGTATTGTTTCTTTGGATTTCCAACAAATGGTCAGGCTAAGGAACTTCCTATCCACGATGGGTACGTCCCTGGAATAGACGACCCGAGAACCTAACCGGATCTCTGCCAACACAAGGCCGGGTTACCTCTGCAAAAATAGGTAACTACTGACACGCGTATGCCATCCCCCGATCGTCACCGATCTTCCCGAGGATCCCCGATTCGCAACAAACCACATAGATAATAATAATGCAGTAACCACAGAGGTTAAGTATCTGGGCTCCATACCATGATACCACCTTTATCCAGAAGGAATGACATACACTAAGGGGCGCTACTCCCTAGAACCTTGCTGCATTCGTCCTGTTTCGACCATTTCCGGGGTGTGAGGCTCGATGAAGTCTCGTCCACAAAGCTACGCTTTCTCAAAAAGCCCTGCTTCGGGTCAAACAAAATGATCAACCTATGATCACAAAGATATAAGATCAAACAAATGATCATATCACAAATGATCAAACACCGATCATTTCACAGCAACACTCAGTATGCCACGTTACCAAATTAGGATATATCGCTGATAAATTTCAACTACATAACCTCTGAGCTCGTACGTCTCAGAGAAGGGTGTTAAGCTAAGAGAATAAATTCTCCGCCACCAATAGAAATGTATTTGAAAGAAATCAGCTTTACATCTCAAAATGTAACGTCAGACACACATCCACACAAGTCTGTTCCGGGATCGAACAGAACCGAAGGCACTTCTCACGAAGCCCTTGCACATCCGGATAATTTTCAATCACGTCAGGACTTCCCGTCACTAAGGGTGATAAAACCTCTAAATCGAAGATCAGTCGATGTAGAGTAACTCGACGGTAATCCTTCCGTTTTCAAAAATAGCCGGTCTTCAACACCGGTCTTCAAATGCAATTCATAACGACGTATCACATATTCGGAATGGGTTATACGACCCCATGGTCCTTTCCCGGTTAACCCGAATAGTGAGCGATTATTCAAAAATAAGTGTGGCATTCAAATTCATCCAATCACAACAAATACCTACTCAAGGTAATTATTGATAGTCGGTTATTTAACTATCAATAAAGATGCGCGACATCATCAGATTCCAAATAATTTTCCAAATTATTTCATCTTCAAAAATATCTTTACTAGATATAAAATTTCCACACTTCAATCATTTGAAAACAATTTCAAATCAATTTCCACATTTCATTTTATCTTTGAAGATAAAATCTCAAAACAGTTCATTTCATATTGGAAAAGCATTTCCATACTTATTTAAAAATAAGTAATTCACAAATCATTTATTTTCAACACTTAGAAAATATTCGATATACTTAAATCAAATTAAGTATATATATATATTTCATTCTTTTAAGGAAATCATTTACTTTGACGACATTTATTTGAGTCAAAACGAATGTTACGTAAAACATCGTTACGACGACTCAAAACCACTAGTATAGGGATTCAGAATTAAGATAGATATATAAATCCCAACACTATATAAAATATTTCCTTTCGGAAATCATTTACTATAACAACCATGTTATAGTCCACCATTTCCTTATTTTTCGAAACCGTCTACTTCAACAATAAATGTTGAAATCTATGATTTCGATAGTTCAGACGTTTTAAAACATCTTTTAAAACAATTAACTTCATTTCATAATATCCCTTTCCCAAAACCCTATCCATTTTACTTAAAAATATATTCACTGTCCCAAAATCGTGAATATACTTCACTAACCACATTTCAGTCTTTTCTACACATTTTATTTCAATAAAAATTCGCTATCCAAAAACGCGAATATATCTTCTTTGATAATCTTCGATATTTAATTTCTCAAATTCAACTGATTTTGAATTTATAAACACGTTTATAAATTCTATTTCTATTTATAAAAACTCCAATTTATAAATCTTCTTTATTTACCAATTCAATTCACAATTCAATTTTTATACCACAATCCATATTATAAGTTAAATACTTATAATTCATTTATTTTCAAAAATCGTTCTATTAAAACTTTACAACTGTAAAGTTTATCCCTTTATAAATCATTTTAACATCATTTCCATTTTAAATTCCCGTTCCCTTATTTCAATTGGATTCATTTTCCAAATATTCACTTTTAAATCTAAAATCGAATTTCAAATTTATTTCTAATTCTACTTCAATTCCAAATCAATTACAAATTGATTTCTAAATTTATTTTCACTACTAAAATAAATTCCTTATTCTTTTCAAATTATTCAATATCCTGTTTTTAAATGGATTCTTCAGATTGAACTCGTTTTACATTGATTTCCCAAATCATTTCAATTTACCAAGTAAATTTCTAATCGGATTTCCAACTTATCTTCTTTTAAATAAATTCCTTTTTAAGGAATTAATTTCAATCTCTTCTTTAAATCTATTTTAAAAATCCAAATTTTAAATTAAATTCTTCAATTTAAAATCACTATTTTACGAAATTCATTTATTTAACATTTTCACTTTATTCTGGAAATAAATTCGATAAGATTTTAAAATTAACTTTTTATACTTTAAAATTCCTTTCTTCGAATTTATTAAATTTCTAAAATCAAATTCACTTAGAAATTTCCATTTTGATCTCAAAAATTCAATTTCGTTTATTTTTGGAATCCAATGATGTCAAAACATCCATTCAGCTAAATTTTAGCTTTCAACAATTTTCCAGACATCGATATGATCAATAACATCAATATAATCATTCACAGATTCATATCACAGTATAAATAAATTCAATCAAAGTGAGGGGTCCAGTTGGATCCCTCCAACCTGTTTCCCTGCATCCAAAGATGTTAGCACAATACCAATTCCGCTCCAGTACGGAATTATCGCGGTATATGGGTTTTTATAAATCCGCTTACTAACGGCGCAATAGGGTCTCATCCGCTATACGAGGCGGGAAATCATCAATCCAATATATACATATGCCAATATGTATATACTGTTATATATATAGATATATCCTATCATATCTAATAGCACATCAAAACAGACAATCAAACAATAACTGAAAATTCCACTTTTCAATTTTTGAGTGAGAAAATCTCACCTTAGCTTTTTATTTGCAATCCCATTTTCGTTCCAGATTGTTTTCTTCACAGTTTCTAACCTTGTATAACAATTTATACAATATATTAATATTCGAATAAATTGACTAATTTAAATTCCAATTGATAATTCAATTTACCCGTTTTATTTTCATTGTAAATAAATACCTTTAAAGTTTTGGCAAATCTCTTTTAACAATTATTTTCTAGTTACCAAAAACTTCATAAGTTAAATAAATTGATTTCCATTTTATAAACGTAATTTAACTAATTCTTTATTTAAACAACAAGCAACTTCCCTAACTAACATTTTTCTTTACTGTCAACTTATTCACATATATGTATATATAAAAATCTATTTCAATCTGCATATTTATTTAACTTTACTGTAAATCCAAAAACTCAATATACATATTTTTATTAATTTTCAAATTAGATCAAAACTGTTAATACCTTAATGCCAAATGCGAACCCAGGTCGTACGCCACTGCCTTGACATCTGATCGCCCTCCATGATCTCGAGACGCCCCGACTAGCTCGCGAGTTCCCCTTTAACGGCACACCCACGAACGCGACCCCCATCGCCATCACCATTTGCCACTCGACGTTGCCGCCCACGCGCTCCCCAGCTCGACTGACATCACGCCGCAGATTTTTTTTTTTTTCAAGCGCCTCGATCGCGACACCACCTCAAAGTCTCTCGCGAATCACCAGCCAACGCGCTGCCGAGAACACCTCCAGACTCACGAGACCCCATACGAGTCGAACCCTTCCACTGCTTCGCCTTAACATCTCATCGCGAGGCAAGATTTCAGTTGTCACTGGTGATGCTTCCCCCTTTTCTCCTTATACGAGTTCGATTTGTATTGATTTGAAAAGAAGAGGAGGGAGGGCAGGGTTTCGAACTGGAAGAAGTAAAAAGGGGTTTCGCTTTACTTTTGAATGAAGGGGGGAAGAACGGAACTGATTTCGAATAGAAAAAGGAACAAGAGAAGATTGTTGTTCGGCCATTAATTGAATACGAGATTATTGATTTCAAACGAAACTGAGGAAGGAGGAGTATTAAAAATGGAAAACGGCATGTTCCCCACGTTTTCTTCCCGTGATGCTCGGCGTGTATAAAGGAGTGAACGTGTAATGATGTTAACCATTTTAAATTTAAATTTTAATTTGATTTCGGTTTAAGTTCAACGCGTTTATGTGTCGTGTGCTCACATAACAATTCCAATCAATACGAAATTTGAAATCCGGTAATAATTCAATATTACGGACCCAATGGAACTGGTTTCGTCGAATTCCGAGGCTGTGCGAAAAATGACTATTTTATAAATATCGGTTCGAACGATCTAATTTCAAACTGAACACTTTACTTCTAAATTCGATTCTGAAGCTTCTGTTATCTTCAGTATTATCACTACGAATTTTAAAAGCTTTCGAAATATTTTTCTTCAACTTTAAATTGAAGATTTAAATATTTATTCACCTTACAATAGATTAAATTTTATAATTTAATCGTCTGTTTTCAAGGTTATAACGGGGGTTCAAATTAAATTGTCATTCAAATATTTAAAATAAATTAAATATTCTCAATTTAATTCGTTCGAAATTCCGGGTCGTTACAATGGGGACTTGCCTATTTCACAGGTCTTATATGGTCGGAGTCCGCCCAACCCTAATAAAAAGGTATTAAGTGGTTTGGAGGTTCTTCCTCATGCACCATTAATGATAAATGCATTAGAACTTGAAAATGGGTTAGGTATTAAATGATGAAGACCTGCCTATATTATAGGTATTAAATGGTTAGAGTTTTCCTAATCCCCAATAAAGGTATTTATTGGTTTGGGTGCTTTTTCTTGCATCATTAAGGTTAGTTGTGTTGGAATTTTGGAATTGGACTGGAAAGGCCTTTGGGCTTATAGTTAAAGTTATTTGTATGGTATAGTTTTAAATATGTAAGACATATTTCTTATATAAATAAGACTGCCTAAGTACAATTATGGAAAAGCTTAAGATTTTCATTTCACCAGAAATTTATTGTTCTAACCCACTCCTCATTACAACATACATGTTAGAGGAGCAATGCTAATTTAGGAGACGAAGGTGGAGATGAAGAATTGTGGTAGTTATCTATCTATTTTTACTTTTTAAATATTTTTATTATTACCTAGTTCAGATAGTTATGTTATTTTGGAATATTATGCTATGGAGGTGTTATGTAGACATGTTGTAATATTTAACATGTCATGGTTCTAAAATGGGTTTTTTTATGAAATGGGTGTGAGAAATGCAGATTAAGGATCTTAAGGCTAGAATTAACACTAGAGGGGGGTGTGAATAGTGTTTTAAGAAATTTGTTAATCTTTTTGAGTTTATCTTACTTTGTTAACAATGTATACTGTAACGACCCGCCATTTTCGACCGTTCAAGTCGACAAAACATACACACATGTCGACTCAAACAATCCAAAATACAGATAGTTATTGGGGTTAAATAAGAAAAGAAAGGAAAGAACAGAAAAAAACTCAGAATCTCGCAGCGGAAGGAAAAAGATATAATAATAAAATAATAGTTCATGAAGCTGTTAAATAAATAAATTTGATTATTATTATACATCATAAATCAGAGTTACATACATATCAGAGATAATACAACAATGCAGCGGAAAAATAATACAGTAGTAGAATACAAATGATGTAATACCAAACTCCGTCTTCGTCCTCCAGAATAGATCTTCAACCTTATCTGAAATGCTCAGGCTGACCCGAGCGTAATGAAAAGACAAAACACTCGAGTCAGGACTAAAATATCTCATGTAAGTTAAATCGAATAAGTAAAAATGAGTGCGACGGCGTCGGAGATGTTTACGGGTTTTAGACACCTCCTATCCAGTGTTTAACGTGCGTGCATTAACTTAAGAGATGTTCGGGATTTCCATCTCCTAAGGGTCCGTTAAACTATCTACTATATAATAGAATACGCTATATACAATAATGTCTATCATAAAGTAAAATATCAAACTAGCGTTAAGCCATGGCCCATTCCACCCTTAACACAGTTTTATTCCCAATAGCATATACAAGACCGTAGTTTCCCCAAAATCGGAAGTCACCAGAGGGCAATCCATATACTAAAGGTACAAACCAAAATCATAGTGGTCGCGAATAGGATAATCAGTATGACAAGGTACATGAGGAAATACCAACTAGGATACTAGTAGTTGCCTGATCCGGACTGATGTTGGGCATAGCAGCTACTACCCCAACACCGTGAAACAACACTCCCATAATCGAGGGATGCACCCAAATCGAATCACAAAAGTAATAGACATGGTAACGAAGGAGTGTGTCCGCTAGAGATGGCGATCCTTAATGGCCCGGCGCGGCTCCTGTTTTAGTCATGTCAGGGGTCATCCAATATCGTTCTCTTTCTTCAGTCAACGCGTTCACCAAACCATCCACTTCATTCTGGATCAACACTCCGCGTATACTAGTTATTAAAGTGGTTTTCGGTATCGACAGAGAGTATGTCCATATCCGATCCTGGTCTCTTTAATAACTACGTATTATTACACCGATGGCTCTTTTACATTTCAAATCGATTCATAATTGATATCAAAATATCATATTCGCTTCAAAATCAAAGCCATTTCAAAATCATCATATTTACTCAAAATATACGATTTCATTTCAAAAATCATTTTTGCCTCAATATCTCCTTTCAATTTCAAAATCGTCATATCTACTCAAAATATACGATTTCATTTCAAAAATCATTTCGCCTCAATATCTCATTTCGATTTCAAAATCATTTTTCGCCTCAAATCTCATTTCGATTTCAAAATCATTTTTCGCCTCAAATTCCACAAAACGATTCACATAAACTCGAATTCCAGAATTAAAATTTTAATCAAATTTCAAATCATCAATTTCAACTCGATTCAGCTTCTCAATAAACCATTTCAAATTATCACTTTCAAATACATATTTGAACCTCAAAATAAACAATTTCACTTTCAATATATTTCGAAACTTTAAATATTTCACTTTTCAAAACAGCTCATATATTTATATAAGAATATAAGATTCGCTTTAAAACCATTTCGTATTCAAATTAGAATATACTTCAAATTAAACATCCGTATTAAGTAGTTTACTTAATTTATGGAACAATTCCAATTCAATAAACTTAGATTAACATTCGGATTTCAAGAATTCATTTAAGTATTACATTCCAAATCAATTTCAGTTCAAATCCTATTCAAATCAATTTCATCTTCAAATTTAATTCAATAGTTTCAATTTAGTCCAATTCACAAATTTCTTTGAATTTCAATTAAATTCCAAATTAATTAAATCTCAATTTCAAATCAATTTTCAATTCCAAACTCAACTTGAAATATCATTTCATATAAATTTTCTTAGAAATATTCAGAGTTCGATTAAAAGTCCAATTTTTTTAAAACAAATCAGCTTTCGAAAATTTACGTCGTATTTCATTTTTTTTTTCTTAAAAATCTAAGCTTCGAATAATTAAACAATTTCGTTTACCAAGTTTAAATTTCAACATCTCGAGCTTCAATTCAAAATAATTCAATTTCCATAAATTGGATTTTATTCTTAAATCAATTCATTTAAATAATTTCAAAACAACTTTTAAAATCATTTAATTTAACCAACCCGGTGTCCGTATATAATTCTCTAACCTATGGCCAAGTGGTTAGTTATTTCAATTATATGTCAGGGATGAATATATTTTACTTAAACCAATCAAAGTGTCATGTGCATGTATAACAAGATATAAATAAGCAAATAAACATCCAAACATTTAAATATCAACCAATAGCATCCATCGAAATAAATCATCCAATAGTCAATACAATTCACGGCAATTTCGTAGTTATCAATATCGAGAAATTTGATTTCAATTAAATCCTAATTTCAATTTACTGTCAATTTAAATTTTCAACGGTGAATTCACACAACAATCTATATGACAATTAAATTTTTATCAAACAACGACAAATAAATTCATATCACTTCATAATGTCAAATTTAACTACCATAAAGATATTCAGTATGTTGTGAGCGTTATAAAACACTCACCTTGATTTTCTGTTGTCGCCGAGACGTTCCGGTTTGGAACTGAAACTGGACGACGCCCAACTTTAGCCCAAATTTCCACCGTCTCCAAATCCATCCAAACCAGTTTCATTTTGAAGCTCTCGTCATTAAGATCGCAACGCAAAAAGTTTCTTTCCAATCGGACCTCGTATGAAAAAGTTATGCTATTTTAAAGTTTACACGAATTTAATTATATATATATATATATTTACAAATTCTAAACCTAGATTTGATCTCAGCCATCCCTCTCTCCAACACCAGATCTGGACCGCCCCCTTCATTATCTTCCCCAACGTGAATATCACGTTCTCTTTCAGGTTTCTAAAGAAACCCATTGCCGTTCTTTAGGGTTTTGAACCACCGCCTCCTCGATCGCCTGAAACCCATCAAACCACCCTCAAATCGAAGCTAG
This sequence comes from Allium fistulosum, assembly GCA_030737815.1. NCBI lineage: Eukaryota > Viridiplantae > Streptophyta > Magnoliopsida > Asparagales > Amaryllidaceae > Allium > Allium fistulosum. The sequence continues at coordinate 408,236,889 of CM060906.1, forward strand.
TAGCCTCCCCTACCCACGCCTGCCACCATGACCATCTCGGCCAACCCATGGCCTGGGAAAACGTGCCCATTCTGACCCCAAATGCAGCCCCCTAGAGATCACTACGAAGCTCCAATCCCGATCTCCACCGTTGATCTACTAGCTCTCATCGAGCTCTACATTTTTCTAGTTGATGACTTCGGCCAAATGTTTACGGATTGAGGGATAATCGAGGTAGAAGAAGGCACATTTCTGGCCATTGAAAGAGCAAGTGGCGGCTGGAGCTATTTGGATTAGGGTTTGGGCTTTTGTTTGCAAATTGAAGATGTGAGGTCCTTATATAGAAAAATGGCAAAACACTATTCATCGAAAATTTTCCGAACTCCAAACGAAGCGTGCCGGCTGGCGTTTCTAAGGTTTACCCCACGTTCCGAACGCAATGAAACGTGTTTCGGAGGCTAATTCGGTCATATGTGCGAGTTACGGAGAAAACGATCGATTTTAAATTAAACCGATTCAAACCGATTTCGATGCGTTTTGGCTTGCCCCGGACAAAGGGTACATCCAATTGACATGAAATTTGAAACCATACAATAATATCACATTACGGATCCGATGAAACTGGTTTCGTCGAATTCCGAGACTTTTTGAAAAATGACTATTTTAACTCGCCGAATTAAAATTAAAACGATTTCGATGCGTTTCGAGCTGCCACGGTCAATTGATAACTCCGATTGCTACGAAAATTGAAATCCGATAATAACAAACTATTACGGATCCAATGGAACCAGTTTCGTTCAATTCTGAGACTGTTCAAAAAATGGCTATTTTTCAGTCGATAATTAAATATTAAAATATTCAATTTTCACAAATTAACTTTAAATTCAATTTTAAAAGTTCTATAACATTACTATAACTCCAATATGATAAGATAAAATTTTAAAAATCATTTTCAATCATATTCAACTCGATTTTCAATTATTTTCTGAAATTTAACTTATTAAATTATCGATTTAATTGTCTAATTAAATCCAATATTCGAAAAATAAATTATTCGACTGTTTAATTTCAATATAAAATTCCCAATTTTAAGTTATTAACTTTTAAATCAAATTTCAATTGTTCACAAATCCCATTTTTAATTTCACAGTAATTAACAATCTTTTACAATGTAGTTTTCCATTATAAATCCAATATAAAAGATTATATTAGATTCAGCGTTCAATTATATTGTAATTCAAATTCAAGTTATTTAATTCCAAATGAATTCTTTTATTTCGATTTACACTTTCATTATTGAACCAACCATTTACTTATACATTATTATCAATAGTTTATAATTCATTTACTTTCATTTTCTTAAGCTATCATCTTATTTAAATTCACAGTAATATTAAATTACATTCATTTACGTTGATTTCCATATTATAACTTCAATATTAAATGTAACATTTTATTTATTTCGTTGTTTACAATCAAATTCAATTCAATTCAATTACTTGTTACGTTCAAATTTAAATCTTTACTTACGTTCAATTACAAGTTAACATCTTTATCGAATTACAGTTTCAGTTATTATCTGCTTTCAATCAACTGTAATATTAAGTTACATTTATTTATATTAGTTTCAGTAACATAAAATTCCATTATTAAATCTACCATTTTATTTATTCTTTGTTTACAATCATAACCAATTTGGTTTACAATCAAATTCAATTCATTATTTACATTCACTACAAGTTAACATCCATATTTAATTTACAAATAAGTTATTTCAGAATTCAGTTTTGTATTTTAACTTGTAATTCACATTTAACAACACAAAATTTTATTTCCTTCGGATTTTTATCAAAATTTTCATTTTAATTCGTATTTTTAAAGTGTTAAAAATACGGGTCGTTACATTCTCGCCCACTTAAAACTTTTCGTCCTCGAAAAGGAACGGAGAAGGGGAAACCATCATTTAAATATAATTCATTCAAAATATTCTACTTATTTGCAAAATTTAGTTATAGGATTTTTTTTCACAAAATTTTCTAACTCCCGGATTTTTGAAAAATTTCGGCAGCACCTCCTTTGCGCGGCTAGGACCGAAAAATTTCACATGGTAATAATTGCATGATATACATCTCATTCAAAATGAGGCATCCCAAATATGGGGAAAAACAATATATATAAAACCCAAATACGATAAATAATCCGAATACGTACCTTTATTAGCGTTTACTAGCAAATTTTTTTCTTACATTTTGCGTTTAGCGCAGAACCGGGTTTCGGAAGTCGAGCGCAATCCTTTTCTACCTACTAAAATACTCAACAACCAAGTTAGAACCGTGCAAATGAATATATATCAATATACTTAGCATATACACATGTATATAACATCTTTAACTTCAAAACTGAAATATCAAAATTCTGGACAGCGAGTAGAACATAGTTTTTAGCTAGCTGAACGTCATAATTTTGCAAGGTAATCAAAATGAAAGTTGTGTCATTTGTTTCAGGGTTTCCGGAATGTCCAAAATCGTCTAATTCGGACTATCCGTTCAAAAGTTACGACCGTTTTACTACGAGAATACGTTTCAGGTCCGTGCAGGTCAGCGACCTTCACGCACACTTTCGACCTTCTAAACTTCAGCAAAATGCAAGGCTTCTAAAACAAAAGTTGGAGCATAGGTTCTGAGGTTTTCAGAAAGTACAAGATCATGAAAATCCGATAAACCAGTAAAAAGTTATGTCATAAATACTAAGGTCAAATGCTATTGGTTTTGCTTATTCTTACACAGGACAGCGATAGACATTTACATTTTTAACCTAGTAAACAAATGAATTTTCTGAAATACTCTAAACAAAAGTCGTGCTACAGATTCTAAGTTTTCCGAAAAGTCCAAGATCATCAAATTACAATTATTCATTTAAAAGTTATGGTACTTTTAGTTTCAGCACATACCGGACAATTTTAGATTTCCACATTTGTTTGTTATTACAAATACAAACTATCCAATTTAAAGTTTCCGGAAAATCAAGCATTAACACAAAGTTGTTAATTTCTTTTATATTTTTATGAAATAAGTTTACATTAATTTTTTTTCCGGTTTATTCACTTTATTACATCCACATTTAACTCAAGACAATTTTTCTTCAAATTAAATTGAATACAATTATATTCAACATCACCTTACTTCAAATTGAATTTAATTATTTAAATTTATATTCCATTTATTCAATTTATTCACAAAATGAATCATATTTAATCAATTAACATCCATCTAACAACCATTGCACCACAACATTAACATCCATACAAAATTTCCCACCAAGTCAATCAATTTCAAGTTTATTGACATTTAGTTTATTCAAATTTACTTAGTTTCCATTTACAAGTTTTATATTTCATTGATTTAAATCTAATTCATTCCTTTGTATATTTCTTTCACTCTAAATTTTAGCTTAACTTCCCATCTTTTATAATTCCTAACAAATCCAGTTTACTCATTCATTTGCTTGGTTTAAGTTAAAGCAAATTCCCTCATTCAATTTATTTGTTTACTTTATTGTTTCAATTCGGTTAATTTACTTGTTTAAATTAAATTCACACTATTAACTAAGTATATATTATTCAATTTCAATTGAATTTCTTTTATATTCACAACTATCAAAGAATCTCCACATTTTGTTTTCACAATCGTACTTGTATATTATTTCTTACTTATCAGAATATGCATTTTAAACTTTTGAATATTAGGTAAGTTATGGTTATGCAAATTAAGTGTAGTTGATAATATACAACTTATTTTCATTAAATTTTAGCGTTGAGCCTATTTAATAAATCTTCAATTTATTATTAATCACATTAAGGTTTACTATTGCAATTAAATTTTCATTTTTAACCTTCAAATTCTATTTCATATTTTAGAAAAGTTTCAATTTCCATTTTATTCAAAGAGTACAGAAAACTTTGAGGGTCTCCCCACTCGGACTTTTGAAAAATAAACGTCGATAATGCGTGCACTCATTACCGAAACTTACTTTCCAAACATCAAGCGGGGCATACACCACTTATTTATTTCAAAATCATTTGGCAAATCATTCCTATTCAATTTTTCAAATGATACGTAGATTATTTCCAAACCATAGGTACAAATTTCAAAACATTGGAGTTTATATTCTCAAATTTAAAATCATATTCATTTAATTCCATTTCCAATTATATTTTCCAAATTCATTTTTTTTTCATTTGTCAATAATTTAGAAATATTGACAAGTCAACCAATTGACGACGATAATCTAATATTATCATCTCCTACCAACCAATAAAATCAAATTTATATATCCGTAGTAATATTTATATATAAATATAAGTCAAAACAATATAATGTCAATTTGTCCTATTCGAGTGTTTAGAAACCCCTATCGATGTCATGGCGTCCCATGTACCGACCAGAATTTATAAATACTCAACGGAACAGATCAACACAATATAAAACCATTTTATATCAAAATAACAAATACGCTCTCTCGTACCCTCAAACTCATTCATAGGTTTCAACCCTATTTCAACGAGTTATTCCCCACTAGAGCTAAGGTAATCTAAACCAATTCTCTGATACCAACTGTAACGACCCGCCATTTTCGACCATTCAAGTCGACAAAACATACACACATGTCGACTCAAACAATCCAAAATACAGATAGTTATTGGAGTTAAATAAGAAAAGAAAGGAAAGAACAGAAAAAAACTCAGAATCTCGCAGCGGAAGGAACAAGATATAATAATAAAATAACAGTTCATGAAGCTGTTAAATAAATAAATTTGATTATTATTATACATCATAAATCAGAGTTACATACATATCAGAGATAATACAACAATGCAGCGGAAAAATAATACAGTAGTAGAATACAAATGATGTAATACCAAACTCCGTCTTCGTCCTCCAGAATAGATCTTCAACCTTATCTGAAATGCTCAGGCTGACCCGAGCGTAATGAAAAGACAAAACACTCGAGTCAGGACTAAAATATCTCATGTAAGTTAAATCGAATAAGTAAAAATGAGTGCGACGGCGTCGGAGATGTTTACGGGTTTTAGACACCTCCTATCCAGTGTTTAACGTGCGTGCATTAACTTAAGAGATGTTCGGGATTTCCATCTCCTAAGGATCCGTTAAACTATCTACTATATAATTGAATACGCTATATACAATAATGTCTATCATAAAGTAAAATATCAAACTAGCGTTAAGCCATGGCCCATTCCACCCTTAACACAGTTTTATTCCCAATAGCATATACAAGACCGTAGTTTCCCCAAAACCGGAAGTCACCAGAGGGCAATCCATATACTAAAGGTACAAACCAAAATCGTAGTGGTCGCAAATAGGATAATCAGTATGACAAGGTACATGAGGCAATACCAACTAGGATACTAGTAGTTGCCTGATCCGGACTGATGTTGGGCATAGCAGCTACTACCCCAACACCGTGAAACAACACTCCCATAATCGAGGGGTGCACCCAAATCGAATCACAAAAGTAATAGACATGGTAACGAAGGAGTGTGTCCGCTAGAGATGGCGATCCTTAATGGCCCGGCGCGGCTCCTGTTTTAGTCATGTCAGGGGTCATCCAATATCGTTCTCTTTCTTCAGTCAACGCGTTCACCAAACCATCCACTTCGTTCTGGATCAACACTCCGCGTATACTAGTTATTAAAGTGGTTTTCGGTATCGACAGAGAGTATGTCCATATCCGATCCCGGTCTCTTTAATAACTACGTATTATTACACCGATGGCTCTTTTACATTTCAAATCGATTCATAATTGATATCAAAATATCATATTCGCTTCAAAATCAAAGCCATTTCAAAATCATCATATTTACTCAAAATATACGATTTCATTTCAAAAATCATTTTCGCCTCAATATCTCCTTTCAATTTCAAAATCGTCATATCTACTCAAAATATACGATTTCATTTCAAAAATCATTTTCGCCTCAATATCTCATTTTGATTTCAAAATCATTTTTCGCCTCAAATCTCATTTCGATTTCAAAATCACTTTTCGCCTCAAATTCCACAAAACGATTCACATAAACTCGAATTCCAGAATTAAAATTTTAATCAAATTTCAAATCATCAATTTCAACTCGATTCAGCTTCTCAATAAACCATTTCAAATTATCACTTTCAAATACATATTTGAACCTCAAAATAAACAATTTCACTTTCAATATATTTCGAAACTTTAAATATTTCACTTTTCAAAACAGCTCATATATTTATATAAGAATATAAGATTCGCTTTAAAACCATTTCGTATTCAAATTAGAATATACTTCAAATTAAACATCCGTATTAAGTAGTTTACTTAATTTCTGGAACAATTCCAATTCAATAAACTTAGATTAACATTCGGATTTCAAGAATTCATTTAAGTATTACATTCCAAATCAATTTCAGTTCAAATCATATTCAAATCAATTTCATCTTCAAATTTAATTCAATAGTTTCAATTTAGTCCAATTCACAAATTTCTTTGAATTTCAATTAAATTCCAAATTAATTAAATCTCAATTTCAAATCAATTTTCAATTCCAAACTCAACTTGAAATATCATTTCATATAAATTTTCTTAGAAATATTCAGAGTTCGATTAAAAGTCCAATTTTTTAAAACAAATCAGCTTTCGAAAATTTACGCCGTATTTCATTTTTTTTTCTTAAAAATCTAAGCTTCGAATAATTAAACAATTTCGTTTACCAAGTTTAAATTTCAACATCTCGAGCTTCAATTCAAAATAATTCAATTTCCATAAATTAGATTTTATTCTTAAATCAATTCATTTAAATAATTTCAAAACAACTTTTAAAATCATTTAATTTAACCAACCCGGTGTCCGTATATAATTCTCTAACCTATGGCCAAGTGGTTAGTTATTTCAATTATATGTCAGGGATGAATATATTTTACTTAAACCAATCACAGTGTCATGTGCATGTATAACAGGATATAAATAAGCAAATAAACATCCAAACATTTAAATATCAACCAATAGCATCCATCGAAATAAATCATCCAATAGTCAATACAATTCACGGCAATTTCGTAGTTATCAATATCGAAAAATTTGATTTCAATTAAATCCTAATTTCAATTTATTGTCAATTTAAATTTTCAACGGTGAATTCACACAACAATCTATATGACAATTAAATTTTTATCAAACAACGACAAATAAATTCATATCACTTCATAATGTCAAATTTAACTACCATAAAGATATTCAGTACGTTGTGAGCGTTATAAAACACTCACCTTGATTTTCTGTTGTCGCCGAGACGTTCCGGTTTGGAACTGAAACTGGACGACGCCCAACTTTAGCCCAAATTTCCACCGTCTCCAAATCCATCCAAACCAGTTTCATTTTGAAGCTCTCGTCATTACGATCGCAACGTAAAAAGTTTCGTTCCAATCGGACCTCGTATGAAAAAGTTATGCTATTTTAAAGTTTACACGAATTTAAATATATATATATTTACAAATTCTAATCCTAGATTTGATCTCAGCCATCCCTCTCTCCAACACCAGATCTGGACCGCCCCCTTCATCATCTTCCCCAACGTGAATATTACGTTCTCTTTCAGGTTTCTAAAGAAACCCATTGCCGTTCTTTAGGGTTTTGAACCACCGCCTCCTCGATCGCCTGAAACCCATCAAACCACCCTCAAATCGAAGCTAGTAGCCTCCCCTACCCACGCCTACCACCATGACCAGCTCGGCCAACCCATGCCTGGGAAAACGTGCCCAATCTGACCCCAAACGCAGCCCCCTAGAGATCACTACGAAGCTCCAATCCCGATCTCCACCGTTGATCTACTAGCTCTCATCGAGCTCTACATTTTTCTAGTTGATGACTTCGGCCAAATGTTTACGGATTAAGGGATAATCGAGGTAGAAGAAGGCACATTTCTGGCCATTGAAAGAGCAAGTGGCGGCTGGAGCTATTTGGATTAGGGTTTTGGGCTTTTGTTTGCAAATTGAAGATGTGAGGTCCTTATATAGAAAAATGGCAAAACACTATTCATCGAAAATTTTCCGAACTCCAAACGAAGCGTGCCGGCTGGCGTTTCTAAGGTTTACCCCACGTTCCGAACGCAATGAAACGTGTTTTGGAGGCTAATTCGGTCATCTGTGCGAGTTACGGAGAAAACGATCGATTTTAAATTAAACCGATTCAAACCGATTTCGATGCGTTTTGGCTTGCCCCGGACAAAGGGTACATCCAATTGACACGAAATTTGAAACCATATAATAATATCACATTACCGATCCGATGAAACTAGTTTCGTCGAATTCCGAGACTTTTTGAATTTTAACTCGCCGAATTAAAATTAAAACGATTTCGATGCGTTTCGAGCTGCCACGGTCGATTGATAACTCCGATTGCTACGAAAATTGAAATCCGATAATAACAAACTATTACGGATCTAATGGAACCAGTTTCGTTCAATTCTGAGACTGTTCGAAAAATGGCTATTTTTCAATCGATAGTTAAATATTAAAATATTCAATTTTCACAAATTAACTTTAAATTCAATTTTAAAAGTTCTATAACATTACTATAACTCCAATATGATAAGATAAAATTTTACAAATCGTTTTCAATCATATTCAACTAGATTTTCAATTATTTCTGAAATTTATCTTATTAAATTATCGATTTAATTGTCTAATTAAATCCAATATTCGAAAAATAAATTATTCGACTGTTTAATTTCAATATAAAATTCCCAATTTTAAATTATTAACTTTTAAATCAAATTTTAATTGTTCACAAATCCCATTTTTAATTTCACAGTAATTAACAATCTTTTACAATGCAGTTTTCCATTATAAATCCAATATAAAAGATTATATTAGATTTAGCGTTCAATTATATTGTAATTCAAATTCAAGTTATTTAATTCCAAATGAATTCTTTTATTTCGATTTACACTTTCATTATTGAACCAACCATTTACTTATACATTATTATCAATAGTTTATAATTCATTTACTTTCATTTTCTTCAGCTATCATCTTATTTAAATTCACAGTAATACTAAATTACATTCATTTACGTTGATTTCCATATTATAACTTCAATATTAAATGTAAAATTTTATTTATTTCGTTGTTTACAATCAAATTCAATTCAATTCAATTACTTGTTACGTTCAAATTTAAATCTTTACTTACGTTCAATTACAAGTTAACATCTTTATCGAATTACAATTTCAGTTATTATCTGCTTTCAATCAACTGTAATATTAAGTTACATTTATTTATATTAGTTTCAGTAACATAAAATTCCATTATTAAATCTACCATTTTATTTATTCTTTGTTTACAATCATAACCAATTTGGTTTACAATCAAATTCAATTCATTATTTACATTCACTACAAGTTAACATCCATATTTAATTTACAAATAAGTTATTTCAGAATTCAGTTTTGTACTTTAACTTGTAATTCACATTTAACAACACAAAATTTTATTTCCTTCGGATTTTTATCAAAATTTTCATTTTAATTCGTATTTTTAAAGTGTTAAAAATACAGGTCGTTACATATACACTAATCAGACACAGATATGAACACAGAATCAAACACAGATGCAAATATAAAGTAAAAGCAGTAAAGGAAAGAACACACCGGATTTTATACTGGTTCAGAGTTACCCTACATCCAGTCCCGCACAACTAAGTACGGATTTCCTTTCAAAATCAATTCAACAATTACAACCCTCGGTTTCAAGGCTACGAGGTACACGCTCCAGAATCACAATCCTCTGGGTAGAGATACTTGATTTCTGGGGCAACAAGTTCACCCAATTGATTTCCAGGGCTACAATCACACCTTCTCTCGCTCAATTGATTACAAAAAGTCTATAACTCATATTAGCACTTGGATCTTGTAGAGATACTGGAGAGAATCAAAACCAGAAATTATCTAGTTAGATTCGATATTGATTTCGGCAGAGTAATGGTGTAATTTATGAATAAGAAAGTGGAGAAGAAGAAGAGAAGTTAAATTAGAGAAAAGTATTATAAAATTCGTTGAAACTGACCCCTATTTATAGAAGAACAACAGCCATGACCATTCATGAAAAATTATGGCGAATAGACACTTCTTTTGAAATTTGAATTTTGAATTAAACTGTCACCATGTCGACATGGTGCCTATGGGCATGTCGACATCCCTCAGCCAAATTTGATGTTTTGAATTTCTATAAAAATAATATTTATCTTATATTAAAACTTTATAAATATACTTGAATATAGTTGAAATTCATAAGTAAATATAAAGAACAATATATATATATATATTATTTAACTATAATTTAAATCAAAGTATAAATAATTTAAAAGTTCAATATATTATTTGAAAAGATAATTTAAAATCAGGAGAAATTTTGACTTTGAAAATAAAGATGTTTTGAGGCTAAAATTATGGAATCGAGGGTTTTGAATCTTTTTAAAAGGAAAGTTTTGAAATCATTTCGAAAACAAGATAATTTTGAAAAATCATTTGAATTAAGCTTAGTGGATACAAAACAATGTCCCACTAGATTTTTGTAGGTTCCATCCTACTTAGGGTTCCATCCCTTTAACGGGCTCGAAGTGGATTCCATTCCACGAATAAATTGGATATTAAGATGCTAGTGTTTTTCTACGAGTTTTAACAAATATTCCTAATAAAACAAACTTAACCTTGAAATCTTGAACTCTTGATAATCTTGATACTCATGAGTCTTCTATCTCTATATCTTGAATCTCTATACTGTACAGTCTTCATTCTTGATACCTGCATGGTTAGATCCTGCATATACATATATATCTAAACTTGTAATGTTAGTATTTATATTTTATAATCTATTCTAAGGTTGTTGTCATCAAAACCATCATCTCATGGACTAACAATCTCCCACTTTTTGATGATGACAACCTTTGTTTATAAAATATTCCTTCTATCCTAATAACTCCCCCTAAAACTAACAACTCCCCCTTAATCTATGCCTAACTACGTTATTTTATATTTCTCCCCCTTTGTCATCAACAAAAACTTACTCTAAACTAGATAACTCCAAACTATATAACTGCTACTAAAACTTATCACTCTATGACGTGTGATTATAATGATAGTGTTATCATAAATAATTAACACTTAAATCTAATACTAAAATATAATCCTAAACTATTGACTATCCTAACTAAGAATTCACAATAATACTAACACATATAAGAACACGAGTTTATTTATTACGAGTATGGTTGTATTTACATTTGCGTTTGAAAAACATAAAAACACAAATAACAACGGAAAGAAAGAGAAGAAACTAATGTGTGTTTCTGAACATAGGAGATTTATGAATTGAATAGTTTGGATAGTGGAAACAGAAATTTCCACGTTGTTCGACAAGATTCCCATTTTTGTCGAAACACACTTCTCCAACGCATACTACTTGGTCATTATCCTCCTCGTGTGCTTCTTCCATTGGTTCTTCTTCTTCTTCATCGCTGACCTCATGTTCTTGATTGAGTGAAGAGTCTTCATCGATCAAGATAGGGTTGGCCTGGTTATCCATTAGGAATTTTTGTAAATTCCTAAGAATCTTGCCTTGCCTCTCTTGCTCTTTCGCCATACGAAGTTGAGTCACTTGAATTTCAGTCAACATCTGAAGAGTATCCTTCATAGACTCCTCCAATTTAGTTACACGTGCGAGAGTAGTGCATTGGAATGGACCAGAAGTAGGAGAGGGGAATGAGAAAGTTGATTTTATGTTTGATTTAGAGGAAGATGCCTTAATTTTATATATTTCAGAATAGAAAATGAAGAGAAAACAGAGAGAATGAATAAGAATTCGAAATAGAGAAGAATATATAACTAAATTTTTGAAATTTGGTGGGAAAATTTTAAAAAATAAAAACGTTACATGTCGACATGTCTTCCTAGGGGATGTCGACATGATCCTTATATTTTAACTCTATGATTTATTTTAATATTAATTATTAGTTATACTTGTTATTTATATTTTATATTTCAGTTATAGAACAAATACCTAATTCTCTTCTTAATTTAGTAAATATAGATTCATTTAATGGTTTTGTTAAGATATCGGCAGTTTGATTCTCATAGTTTATATATTCGAGAGTAATTACTTCTTTAGTTATATTATCTCTAAGAAAATGATGTCGAATATCAATATGTTTAGTTCGAGCATGATGAGTAGGATTTTTAGATAAATTTATTGCACCAGTATTATCACAATAAATTGGCGATTTTGAGATATTTAATCCAAAATCTCTTAAGGTTTGTTGCATATATATTACTTGAGAACAAGCCATAGCAGCAGAAATATACTCTGCTTCAGTTGTTGATAGAGAAACTGTACTTTGCTTTTTACTAAACCAGGAAACCAGAGAAAGTCCCAAAAAGTGATAAGTTCCACTTGTACTTTTTCGGTCTGATTTACATCCAGCATAGTCAGCATCACAGTATGATATTAAATCAAATGAATCATTTTTAGGATAAAATAAGCCATAATCAGAGGTGTGTTTAATATATCTTATGATACGTTTTACAGCTTTTAAGTGAGTTTCTTTAGGATGAGATTGATATCTTGCACAGAGACATACACTATGCATGATATCAGGTCTACTAGCAGTGATATAGAGCAATGATCCGATCATTCCTTTATACAACTTTTGATCTACATCTTTCGAGAAATCTTCTTTACTTAGATATTCATTGGTTGCCATGGGAGTAGGTTTTCCACTCGTAGTAGTCAAACCAAATTTATTGACTAGTTCTTTAGCATATTTTTCTTGACTAATAAAAATACCATTATCTAACTGTTTTATTTGCAATCCTAGAAAGAAGTTTAATTCACCCATATGACTCATCTCAAACTCTTTTGTCATTATTTCAGAAAATTCTTTATTCATTTCGAAGTTAGTTGAACCAAAAATGATATCATCTACGTATACTTGAACTAGTTGAATATCATTTTTATTTCTTTTAATAAAAAGAGTATTATCTATTTTACCAATTTCAAAATTTGATTGTAATAAATAAGATCTTAGTCTATCATACCAGGCTCTAGGAGCTTGTTTTAGACCATATAAAGCTTTCTTAAGTTTGTACACATGGTTTGGTAAATTTTCATCTTCAAAAAGTGGTGGTTGTTCAACATATACTTCTTCTTTTACAAATCCATTTAAAAATGCACTTTTAACATCCATTTGAAATAATTTGAAATTATTATGATTTGCGAAAGCAAGTAGAATCCTAATGGCTTCTAATCTTGCTACAGGAGCAAAGGTTTCGTCACAATATACCTTCTTCTTGACAATAACCTTGGGCGACTAATCGTGCTTTATTTCTAACGACCTCACCTTGTTCATTCATTTTATTTTTATAGACCCATTTAGTACCAATTATAGTTTTATCTTCAAGTCTAGGAACAAGTTCCCAAACTTCATTTCTAGTGAATTGATTCAATTCTTCTTGCATAGCCAAAATCCATGAATCATCAGTTGATGCTTCTTTAGGGTTTTTGGGTTCAATAGATGATATAAATGCTACATTACTCATTTTACTTAGTTGATTTCTAGTTGTAACAATAGATTGCATATCTCCTATTATATTTTCAATAGGATGATCTTTTAAAAGTTTAATCCTTTTATTAGGATGATTAATTTCATTATTAATTTCGGTTGATTCTTGATTTTGAGTAATTAAATCTTCTTCATCATTTGTAATTTCAAAATCTTTTAAATTTTCATCAAACGAAACATGCATTGTTTCTTCGATGGTGTTAGATCTTAAATTAAAAACTCTATAAGCTTTACTTCTATTAGAATATCCGATAAAGATTCCTTTGTCGGATTTAGGATCAAATTTATCCAAATTATCTTTTGTATTTAAAATAAAGCATTTACTTCCAAAAATTCTGAAGTATGATACCTTAGGTTTCTTTCCATGAAGAAGTTCATAAGGTGTCTTATCTGTTAAAGGTCTAATTAAAACTCTATTCAAAATATAACAGGCGGTAGCAATAGCTTCTGCCCAAAAATGTTTTGGTAAATTACTATCTGAAAGCATAGTTCTCGCACACTCTTGTATCGTTCTATTTTTACGTTCAACTACTCCGTTTTGTTGTGGAGTTCTTGGAAATGAGAAATTGCGAGTTATTCCCTTCTTATTGCAAAATTCCTCAAACTTTTCATTTTCAAATTCACCACCGTGATCACTACGAATAGTTATAATTTTTAAAGATAATTGATTTTGAATCCTTTTTGTAAAGTTCTTAAAACATTCAAAAGTATCACTTTTATGTTTCAAAAATATTGTCTATGTAAATCTAGAATAATCATCTACAATTACAAAAACATATTTACTATGATTTATTGACTGAATTTGAGATGGACCAAATAAATCAAGATGAAGTAACTCAAGGGGTTTTAAAGTTGAAATCATATCTTTTAATTTAAAGGAACTTTTTCTAAGCTTTCCTAATTGACATGCATCACATAAACTATCTACTTTAAAATTCATTTTAGGGAGACCTTTTACTAGATCATGTTTTGACAGTCTAGATAAGAGTTTGAAATTCAAATGTCCAAATCTCTTATGCTAAATCCAAGGGTCACTTGTATTTGCCAGAAGACATAGGTTATCATTTGAAACTTTCATACTAAGAATATAAATATTCTTTTTCCTAGTTCCCTCAAATATTATGGTTGAGTTATTATCTTCAATATGACATTTATCTTTTTCAAATTTAATTTATATCCTTTATCACATAGTTGACTTATACTTAGCAGATTGTGTTTCAGATTCTTAACTAGCAAAACATTAGTAATAATAGGAGTTTCAGAGTTACCGACATTGCCGATGCCAACCACGTATGTAACGACCCAGAATTTTTGATAATTAAAATTCGAATATTTAATTAATTTTAAATATTAATAAATGGAATTTAGAAGTCGAATGATTTATTTTTCGATTATTGGATTTTATTTGATAATTAAATCGATAAATTAAATAGTGAAATCCCAGAATAATTGAAAATCGAGTTAATATGATTGAAAACGATTTGGAAAATTTTATTTAATCATACTGGAGTTATAGAAATATGTTAGAACTTTCAGAATCGAATTTAGAGTTAATTTGTGAAAATCGAATATTTTAATATTTAATTATCGAATGTAAAAATAGCCAATTTTCGAACAGTCTCAGAATTGAACGAAACCAGTTCCATTGGATCCGTAATAGTTAGTTATTATCGGATTTCAATTTTCGTATCCATCGGAGTTGTCGTTTGACCGTGGCAGCTCGAAACGCATCGATATCGTTTTAATTTTTATTCGGCAAGTTAAAATAGTCATTTTTCAAAAAGTCTCGGATTTCGACGAAACTAGTTTCATCGGATCCGTAATGTGATATTATTGTAAGATTTCAAATTTCGTAATTTTTGGATGTGCCGTTTGTCCGGGGCACGCCAAAACGCTTCGAAATTGATTTAAATCGGTTTAATTTAAATCGACCGTTTATTGCCATATCTCACACATACGATCGAATTTGCTTCCGAAACCTGTTCCATTGCGTTCGGAATGCGGGGTAAACCCCAGAAACGCCAGTTACCAGGCGTAAATCGGAGTTCGGAAAAATCACGAATGAATAGTGTTTTTCGTCAAAATTCTATAAAAGGAACCCTTCATCGTTCACAATTTGAAAACCCTAACCCTAATCAGTAGCCGCCTCCATCCAAACGAACGGCCAGAAAACAACATCTTTTCTCCCTCAAATTCTTGCAATCCGCGCACCGATTCGAGAAATGTTCAACTAAGAAATGGAAGAGGGCACTGAGATCTTTAAAGTGAACGGTTATGATCGTTTAACTCGAAGGGAGTCAACGGCAAATCGCGAGCAAAGGGGCGCCGTTCATCCTCGTTTTGCGTGCGCTGGGGGGCATCGGGTCTGACCGCGTTTTGGCCGAAGGTGGCAATAGCGTGGGGCTACGCGATGGCGGTGGTTGATCAACCTGTAGGTGGATGTTTTGGCTTGCGACATTAGGGTTAGGTGGCGGCTAGCATGGGTTCTTCGACCTGGGGCTTCATCGCGTGAGGGAAGAAGAAAATTTCAGTGGCCAGATTTCATCTCCTGGGAACGAACGGCAAAGATGGAATTAGGTTATAAAAATTTAAAATAAATTGTAAATGGAATTATATTTAAAATCGTATAATGTTTAAAACTCTGTAACTCTTTCATGCGAGATCGGAATTTGACGAAACTTCTTGCGTTGCATTCGTTTTGTCGAGCTCTTCGCTATGGAACTGAATTGGAGCCATTTGGAGCTAGTTTGAATTTCGGGTAAAATTAGACGTGCGTTTAATTTTATTCGAAATAAACGCTAGAACGGAATTTAAAATCACGGTGAGATCTTCTCACTCAAATGAAAGTGGATTTTCTTTTACAGTTATTGATTGATGATTGACTGTTTGGATGTGATATTAGATATAGTAGGATATATCTATATATATATATATAGCAATATATACATATTGGCATATGTATATATTGGATTGATGATTTCCCGCCTCGTATAGCGGATGAGACCCTATTGCGCCGTTAGTAAGCGGATAATATTTATAAAACCCATATACCGCGATAATTCCGTACTGGAGCGGAATTGGTATTGTGCTAACGTCTGTGGATGCAGGGAAACAGGTTGGAGGGATCCAACTGGATTCCTCACCAGTAGTTATTTATTTACAGATATTGATGTATATTCTGTTATCATATGTTGATATATGATGTTTGTGTTGTGATTGACTAATTGGTGTTGTTGCATCATCGGATTCAAGTTTTTAACTTTAAAAATAACGACTTTTACTTTAAAAGGATTTTAAAGTAATTTTTGAAAGTAGACGTTTTATTTAATTATTGAATTGATTTATTTTAAATAAATAAACGTCTAGAATTTTAAAGTTATAAGAGTTAAGATTTTGGTGAAATATAACCAAAGTGTCATTTTTGAAATGAAAATCGATTTATTTATAAAATGGTTTAAGTTGGGATTTTTGAATAACTATAACGATTTGTATAAAAAGATTTATAAAAATTGATATTTATAAATCAAAATATTGGAATTATAAAACGAGTTTTTATCAGTGTTAAAAATGAAAAAAATTTGGAATCCGTAAGTGAATGAAATTTATAGATTTATAAATTGTGAAGTTATAAAATGGATGAAACTGTAGCATAAAAGATTTATAAGAGATTAACTTATAAATTGGATTTTTTTGCCTTTAAATGGAATATTGATCGAATTATCAATAAATAAGATTTATTAAATTAAAGTCGTTAGAAAATAGAAATAGAATTTATAAACGTTGTTTTATAAATTCGAAATCAATTGGATTTGATAAATTAAAATGTTAAAGAAGATATATTCGCGATTTTGGATAGCGAATTATTATTGAAATAAAATGTGTAGAAAATAGTGAAATGTAATTAGTGAAGTATATTCACGATTTTGGACAGTGAATATATTGTTAAGTAAAATGGATATGGTTTTGGAAAAGTGATATTTGAAATGAAGTTAATTGTTTTAAAAGATGTTTTAAAACGTGTTAAGTATCGAATACATAGATTTCAACATTCATTGTTGAAATAGACGTTTCGAGAAGTAGAAGGAAATGGTGGACTATAACCCAGTTGTTATAGTAAATGATTTCCGAAAGGAAATGTTTTTATATAGTATTGGGATTTATATATCTATTTTAATTTCGAATCCCTATACTAGTGAGTTTGAGTCGTCGTAACGATGTTTTACGTAACATTCGTTTTGACTCAAATAAATGTTGTTATAGTAATGTTTTCCTTAAAAGAATGAGATATATACTTAATTTTGATTTAAGTATATTGAATATTTTCAAATGTTGAAAATAAATGATTTGTGAATTACTTATTATTAAATAAGTATGGAATTGCTTTTCCAATATGAAATGAACGTTTTTGAGATTTATCTTCTTAAAGATAAATCGAGATTGAATATTGAAAACGATTTGAAAATCGTATATCTGTAGATATTTTGAAAATATAAATTCACTATGGAATTTATAAAAGAAAGGGAAGTTGTTTAAAAATAAACGTTGATTTATTTTTAAAGTGTGGAAATTTTATATCTAGTAAAGATATTTTTGAAGATAAATAATTTGGAAAATTATTTGGAATCTGATGATGTTGCGCATCTTTATTGATAGTTAAATAACCGACTATCAATAATTACCTTTAGATAGGTATTGGTTGTGAATTGGATGAAATTGAATGCCACACTTATTTTTGAATAAGCGCTCACTATTCGGGTTAGCCGGGAAAGGACCATGGGGTCGTATAACCCATTCCGAATATGTGATACGTCGTTATGAATTGCATTCGAAGACCGGTGTTGAAGACCGGATATTTTTGAAAACGGAAGGATTACCGTCGAGTTACTCTACATCGGCTGATCTCTGATTTAGAGGTTTTATCACCCTTAGTGACGGGAAGTCCGGACGTGATTAGAAATTTATCCGGATGTGCAAGGGCTTCGTGAGAAGTGCCTTCGGTTCTGTTCGATCCCGGAACAGACTTGTATGGATTGTGTGTCTGACGTTACAATTTGAGATATAAAGCTGATTTCTTTCAAATACATTTCTGTTGGTGGCGGAGAATTTATTCTCTTAGCTTAACACCCTTCTCTGAGACGTACGAGCTCAGAGGTTATGTAGTTGAAATTTATCAGCGATATATCCCAATTTGGTAACGTGGCATACTGAGTGTTGCTGTGAAATGATTAGTGTTTGATCATTTGTGATATGATCATTTGTTTGATCTTATATCTTTGTGATCATAGGTTGATCATTTTTGTTTGACCCGAAGCAGGGCTTTTTGAGAAAGCGTAGCTTTGTGGACGAGACTTCATCGAGCCTCACACCCCGGAAATGGTCGAAACAGGAAGGATGCGGCAAGGTTCTAGGGAGTAGCGCCCCTTAGTGTATGTCATTCCTTCTGGATAGAGGTGGTATCATGGTATGGAGCCCAGATACTTAACCTATGTGGTTGCTGCATTATTATCTATGTGGTTTGTTGGAAATCGGGGATCCTCGGGAAGATCGGTTACGATCGGGGGATGGCATACGCGTGTCAGTAGTTACCTATTTTTGCAGAGGTAACCCGGCCTTGTGTTGGCAGAGATCCGGTTAGGTTCTCGGGTCGTCTATTCCAGGGACGTACCCATCGTGGATAGGAAGTTCCTTAGCCTGACCATTTGTTGGAAATCCAAAGAAACAATACGAGCCTTGTACGGTTTTAGTTGTAGAACCTATCATCCACTTATGGTGGCGCCCCACTGTTTGGATGGTAGCTATTGGAGGCATAGTTCGAAATGTCTATGTTGGCTAAGATTAATATTATACTTTCGAAATGTTTTCTACACTATGCACTAATAATAATATCAAAATGATTTGATTTTGCGTAGTAAGCATCTTTGACTATCATAAGAAGAAATCTCCTCCAATTCTGCGTTTGCATTGTGTGTGTGGTGGGAGGTCTTATGGTAGTTTCATTTTCCAAAAGCATTTCGAATTGACTTAAAAAATTATTTTGTTGTTATAAAGAATAACTGTTTTACGATCTCACACCAGTCACCATGACTGACTCGGAGTTTATTGTTTCCCTTCTAAACTCTGGGTGCCCACCAATTTCCACACGGGCAGCCTAGAGTTATATTATCAGGATATTCTGGATATTCTGGAGCTTTGGAGATAAGCTGGATGACGAGACGTAGTATTTGTATCTGATAGTATTTATTCCGCTGTGTATTCTGTATGAGGACAAGTTATATAACTGTCCATTGCTGTATATTGACTCTGATGATTGATGTATGTATAAACTGATATAGTTCTTTGTTTTAAAAGACTAGTAATTATCTATTGTATATTGTTCCGCTGCGATGTGTAAGATTCTGATATTGTTTTCTGTTCTGATGTTGTTCTGTGTTGTTCTTCTTTTTCTTCTCTTTTCTTCTTCTTCTGCCTTTTCTTCTTTCTTAAAACCATAACTTTTCGGGTTTCCGGCATTCGATGGCTCAGCAGTCGATAAAGTGAGTATCGATGTTGAATTTTCGAAAGTCGAAAATTTTCGGGATGTTACATTTGGTATCAGAGCATATGGTTAAGCGACAACCCTGCTCAGTTGGGTGTTACTCATTAGAGATAGAGTCAGTAGTACTCTAGAATGAGTTGAGTGTAATAATAGATACGAGCGCGTATTTGTTAGTTAATATAAAATTGTTTTATATTGTGATGATTGGTTTGTTGAGTGGTATATGGATTCTGGTCGGTATTGTCCGTACAACTCTATCGATAGGGATCTCTAAACACTTATATAGAACAATTCAACATGATATTGTTTTAAATTAGGTAAATGAAATAATTTTACCTTGATTATATTTTGTATATAAAGAAATAATTTTTCAGAATTATTAAAGAGTATATGAATTGATTGTTAAGTTGTTTGAATAAGTTGAATTAAAACAACAATTGTGAAAGAGTAAATTGTATAAACCAATGAATTATAAAAGATGAAGTTATAATTAATATGATTTACAATTGTGGAATAATCTTATATATATAAAGTGAAGTTATATAAGTAAAAGATTTGTAATTGTGATTTATAATCTGAAATAAAATTCCAGAGAAGTGTTTTGAAAGGATTTGATATTTTGGAAAAATGTTTTAGAGTGATGAAAGCTCTAAACTCTTTTAGGTCGCTGGAAAATAATCCTGATGATGATGGCCACATCATTAGAATTCATTTTCGGGTTTCCAAAAGAGGAATTGCTGCCAGAATATTTTTTTTAAATAAAAGTTGATTGGGAAATTTTGGATTTTGTTTTGGGAATTCAAAAGATAAATTTGAACAGATTTCAAAATAGTTTTGAAAGATTTAAAAGATTCTGGAATTGAATGGATTGATAACTTATATAATTTAAATTCTGATAGAATAAATTTAACTTAAAGGATGAAGTTAAATTAAAGTAAGTATAAGTGAATCAATTAAATCTAAGTTGAGATTGTGGAATATGAAATCTGGATTTAATATGAATTTTGAATAAGTGAAGAAATTTGACCTTGGTAAAAGTTAAATAGGATTAAGATTTGAATTTGGATCTATAAGTGGAAACTTAAGTTAAGTTAAACAAATGATGTTTAATTGGAATATAACTTAAGTAATGATTGAACGAAGTTGATTTTGATATCAAAGTAAATTAATAAAGTGAATTTATTATATGAATGTGAACTTGAGTTATATAAATGAAATTCAATTTTATTGTTAAAATGAATTAGCAATTGAATAAATGGATTGAATGTTAATCAACCGAATGTAACTAATTGATATGAAGCAATGAATATAAGCGTTAATTCATTAGAAGCTAAAGAAATTGAATAATTGAATGGAAATCAATTTAATATCAACCACTTGAAATTTAAAGTGTTGAACCAAATTAAATGTAATGAAATGTAAATTGAATAAATTTGGTTATGATTGGTTATACATTGGTAGTTAGATTGATTGTTAGTTGATTGTGTGTAATTCATTAAGGGTTAATGAAATTGAATCGACAAATTGGAAGCGAAGTGATTAAATTCAAATTGGAAGTGAACGAATGTGAATTAGTGAATGTAAACTAATTGAATTGAAAGAGAATGTTGATTAAATCCAATGTAAATGAAGCGAATATGATTTAAAATTGAAACCCAATTCAATGAATGTTAATGAGAAGTGAATCTATATTGATTTGGTTATAAAGTTGTTGAATGTTTATTGGATGATGGTTGCATTTGTTGTTTTGTTGCATTTGCTATATTGACATATGTAGTTATGTTGCCATATGATGTATATTGACTATATTTTCATATCGACATGTTCTCATATGGTTTGTTGAGTGTTTAGTAGGTGCGGATGGTGTTGCTTCGCATTTGGAGCTCGCTTTCGCGCTATATTAGCCGTATACGCTCGCTAAATAAATAATAAGGTACATATCTCGGATTAAATATCGTACTTTTACACTTTTTTCCCTACGGGATGCCTCATCACTTGATGAGATGTATATTTGTGATATATATACACTGTCATTTTTTTTTCGGATCGAGCCGTGCAAAGGAGACTATGGCGAATTTTTCCGAAAATTTAAGGCGTTAGAATATTTTTGAGAAATTCGGAAATTTTGAAAACTAAGTTATGATTTGAAAACTTAGTAAAGATTTTGTGAGAAGTTAACTATGAATTTTGGAGAAGTTAAACACTTAACAGATTTGAAAATCTAATTTGAACGGTTTGTTTTGGAAAGTTAACGGATTTTGTATTTTTTTCCTAACTTGTAATTTCGAGGACGAAATTCTTTTAAGGGGGGAAGTCTGTAACGACCCAGAATTTTTGATAATTAAAATTCGAATATTTAATTAATTTTAAATATTAATAAATAGAATTTAGAAGTCGAATGATTTATTTTTCGAATATTGGATTTTATTTGATAATTAAATCGATAAATTAAATAGTGAAATCCCAGAATAATTGAAAATCGAGTTAATACGATTGAAAACGATTTGGAAAATTTTATTTAATCATACTGGAGTTATAGAAATATGTTAGAACTTTCAGAATCGAATTTAGAGTTAATTTGTGAAAATCGAATATTTTAATATTTAATTATCGACTGTAAAAATAGCCAATTTTCGAACAGTCTCAGAATTGAACGAAACCAGTTCCATTGGATCCGTAATAGTTAGTTATTTTCGGATTTCAATTTTCGTATCCATCGGAGTTGTCGTTTGACCGTGGCAGCTCGAAACGCATCGATATCGTTTTAATTTTTATTTGGCAAGTTAAAATAGTCATTTTTCAAAAAGTCTCGGATTTCGACGAAACCAGTTTCATCGGATCCGTAATGTGATATTATTGTAAGATTTCAAATTTCGTAATTTTTGGATGTGCCGTTTGTCCGGGGCACGCCAAAACGCTTCGAAATTGATTTAAATCGGTTTAATTTAAATCGACCGTTTATTGCCATATCTCACACATACGATCGAATTTGCTTCCGAAACCTGTTCCATTGCGTTCGGAATGCGGGGTAAACCCCAGAAACGCCAGTTACCGCGCGTAAATCGGAGTTCGGAAAAATCACGAATGAATAGTGTTTTTCGTCAAAATTCTATAAAAGGAACCCTTCATCGTTCACAATTTGAAAACCCTAACCCTAATCAGTAGCCGCCTCCATCCAAACGAACGGCCAGAAAACAACATCTTTTCTCCCTCAAATTCTTGCAATCCGCGCACCGATTCGAGAAATGTTCAACTAAGAAATGGAAGAGGGCACTGAGATCTTTAAAGTGAACGGTTATGATCGTTTAACTCGAAGGGAGTCAACGGCAAATCGCGAGCAAAGGGGCGCCGTTCATCCTCGTTTTGCGTGCGCTGGGGGGCATCGGGTCTGACCGCGTTTTGGCCGAAGGTGGCACTAGCGTGGGGCTACGCGATGGCGGTGGTTGATCAACCTGTAGGTGGATGTTTTGGCTTGCGACATTAGGGTTAGGTGGCGGCTAGCATGGGTTCTTCGACCTGGGGCTTCATCGCGTGAGGGAAGAAGAAAATTTCAGTGGCCAGATTTCATCTCCTGGGAACGAACGGCAAAGATGGAATTAGGTTATAAAAATTTAAAATAAATTGTAAATGGAATTATATTTAAAATCGTATAATGTTTAAAACTCTGTAACTCTTTCATGCGAGATCGGAATTTGACGAAAATTCTTGCGTTGCATTCGTTTTGTCGAGCTCTTCGCTATGGAACTGAATTGGAGCCATTTGGAGCTAGTTTGAATTTCGGGTAAAATTAGACGTGCGTTTAATTTTATTCGAAATAAACGCTGGAACGGAATTTAAAATCACGGTGAGATCTTCTCACTCAAATGAAAGTGGATTTTCTTTTACAGTTATTGATTGATGATTGACTGTTTGGATGTGATATTAGATATAGTAGGATATATCTATATATATATAGCAATATATACATATTGGCATATGTATATATTGGATTGATGATTTCCCGCCTCGTATAGCGGATGAGACCCTATTGCGCCGTTAGTAAGCGGATAATATTTATAAAACCCATATACCACGATAATTCCGTACTGGAGCGGAATTGGTATTGTGCTAACGTCTGTGGATGCAGGGAAACAGGTTGGAGGGATCCAACTGGATTCCTCACCAGTAGTTATTTATTTACAGATATTGATGTATATTCTGTTATCATATGTTGATATATGATGTTTGTGTTGTGATTGACTAATTGGTGCTGTTGCATCATCGGATTCAAGTTTTTAACTTTAAAAATAACGACTTTTACTTTAAAAGGATTTTAAAGTAATTTTTGAAAGTAGACGTTTTATTTAATTATTGAATTGATTTATTTTAAATAAATAAACGTCTAGAATTTTAAAGTTATAAGAGTTAAGATTTTGGTGAAATATAACCAAAGTGTCATTTTTGAAATGAAAATCGATTTATTTATAAAATGGTTTAAGTTGGGATTTTTGAATAACTATAACGATTTGTATAAAAAGATTTATAAAAATTGATATTTATAAATCAAAATATTGGAATTATAAAACGAGTTTTTATAAGTGTTAAAAATGAAAAAAATTTGGAATCCGTAAGTGAATGAAATTTATAGATTTATAAATTGTGAAGTTATAAAATGGATGAAACTGTAGCATAAAAGATTTATAAGAGATTAACTTATAAATTGGATTTTTTGCCTTTAAATGGAATATTGATCGAATTATCAATAAAGAAGATTTATTAAATTAAAGTCGTTAGAAAATAGAAATAGAATTTATAAACGTTGTTTTATAAATTCAAAATCAATTGGATTTGATAAATTAAAATGTTAAAGAAGATATATTCGCGATTTTGGATAGCGAATTATTATTGAAATAAAATGTGTAGAAAATAGTGAAATGTAATTAGTGAAGTATATTCACGATTTTGGACAGTGAATATATTGTTAAGTAAAATGGATATGGTTTTGGAAAAGTGATATTTGAAATGAAGTTAATTGTTTTAAAAGATGTTTTAAAACGTGTTAAGTATCGAATACATAGATTTCAACATTCATTGTTGAAATAGACGTTTCGAGAAGTAGAAGGAAATGGTGGACTATAACCCAGTTGTTATAGTAAATGATTTCCGAAAGGAAATGTTTTTATATAGTATTGGGATT
Source organism: Allium fistulosum (assembly GCA_030737815.1). Lineage (NCBI taxonomy): Eukaryota > Viridiplantae > Streptophyta > Magnoliopsida > Asparagales > Amaryllidaceae > Allium > Allium fistulosum. Next base: position 408,262,244 of record CM060906.1, read on the forward strand.
TATATATCTATTTTAATTTCGAATCCCTATACTAGTGAGTTTGAGTCGTCGTAACGATGTTTTACGTAACATTCGTTTTGACTCAAATAAATGTTGTTATAGTAATGTTTTCCTTAAAAGAATGAGATATATACTTAATTTTGATTTAAGTATATTGAATATTTTCAAATGTTGAAAATAAATGATTTGTGAATTACTTATTATTAAATAAGTATGGAATTGCTTTTCCAATATGAAATGAACGTTTTTGAGATTTATCTTCTTAAAGATAAATCGAGATTGAATATTGAAAACGATTTGAAAATCGTATATCTGTAGATATTTTGAAAATATAAATTCACTATGGAATTTATAAAAGAAAGGGAAGTTGTTTAAAAATAAACGTTGATTTATTTTTAAAGTGTGGAAATTTTATATCTAGTAAAGATATTTTTGAAGATAAATAATTTGGAAAATTATTTGGAATCTGATGATGTTGCGCATCTTTATTGATAGTTAAATAACCGACTATCAATAATTACCTTTAGATAGGTATTGGTTGTGAATTGGATGAAATTGAATGCCACACTTATTTTTGAATAAGCGCTCACTATTCGGGTTAGCCGGGAAAGGACCATGGGGTCGTATAACCCATTCCGAATATGTGATACGTCGTTATGAATTGCATTCGAAGACCGGTGTTGAAGACCGGATATTTTTGAAAACGGAAGGATTACCGTCGAGTTACTCTACATCGGCTGATCTCTGATTTAGAGGTTTTATCACCCTTAGTGACGGGAAGTCCGGACGTGATTAGAAATTTATCCGGATGTGCAAGGGCTTCGTGAGAAGTGCCTTCGGTTCTGTTCGATCCCGGAACAGACTTGTATGGATTGTGTGTCTGACGTTACAATTTGAGATATAAAGCTGATTTCTTTCAAATACATTTCTGTTGGTGGCGGAGAATTTATTCTCTTAGCTTAACACCCTTCTCTGAGACGTACGAGCTCAGAGGTTATGTAGTTGAAATTTATCAGCGATATATCCCAATTTGGTAACGTGGCATACTGAGTGTTGCTGTGAAATGATTAGTGTTTGATCATTTGTGATATGATCATTTGTTTGATCTTATATCTTTGTGATCATAGGTTGATCATTTTTGTTTGACCCGAAGCAGGGCTTTTTGAGAAAGCGTAGCTTTGTGGACGAGACTTCATCGAGCCTCACACCTCGAAAATGGTCGAAACAGGAAGGATGCGGCAAGGTTCTAGGGAGTAGCGCCCCTTAGTGTATGTCATTCCTTCTGGATAGAGGTGGTATCATGGTATGGAGCCCAGATACTTAACCTATGTGGTTGCTGCATTATTATCTATGTGGTTTGTTGGAAATCGGGGATCCTCGGGAAGATCGGTTACGATCGGGGGATGGCATACGCGTGTCAGTAGTTACCTATTTTTGCAGAGGTAACCCGGCCTTGTGTTGGCAGAGATCCGGTTAGGTTCTCGGGTCGTCTATTCCAGGGACGTACCCATCGTGGATAGGAAGTTCCTTAGCCTGACCATTTGTTGGAAATCCAAAGAAACAATACGAGCCTTGTACGGTTTTAGTTGTAGAACCTATCATCCACTTATGGTGGCGCCCCACTGTTTGGATGGTAGCTATAGTAGGCATAGTTCGAAATGTCTATGCTGGCTAAGATTAATATTATACTTTCGAAATGTTTTCTACACTATGCACTAATAATAATATCAAAATGATTTGATTTTGCGTAGTAAGCATCTTTGACTATCATAAGAAGAAATCTCCTCCAATTCTGCGTTTGCATTGTGTGTGTGGTGGGAGGTCTTATGGTAGTTTCATTTTCCAAAAGCATTTCGAATTGACTTAAAAAATTATTTTGTTGTTATAAAGAATAACTGTTTTACGATCTCACACCAGTCACCATGACTGACTCGGAGTTTATTGTTTCCCTTCTAAACTCTGGGTGCCCACCAATTTCCACACGGGCAGCCTAGAGTTATATTATCAGGATATTCTGGAGCTTTGGAGATAAGCTGGATGACGAGACGTAGTATTTGTATCTGATAGTATTTATTCCGCTGTGTATTCTGTATGAGGACAAGTTATATAACTGTCCATTGCTGTATATTGACTCTGATGATTGATGTATGTATAAACTGATATAGTTCTTTGTTTTAAAAGACTAGTAATTATCTATTGTATATTGTTCCGCTGCGATGTGTAAGATTCTGATATTGTTTTCTGTTCTGATGTTGTTCTGTGTTGTTCTTCTTTTTCTTCTCTTTTCTTCTTCTTCTGCCTTTTCTTCTTTCTTAAAACCATAACTTTTCGGGTTTCCGGCATTCGATGGCTCAGCAGTCGATAAAGTGAGTATCGATGTTGAATTTTCGAAAGTCGAAAATTTTCGGGATGTTACATTGTATCCTTTCGAGTTGTCTCCAAAGTTAACCAGTCCTCCGTCTTTGTATATAATATTATTCAGCATATCCGGATTACCAGTCATGTGTCTAGAGCATCCACTATCAAGTAACCACTTATTCCTTTTGATCTGAATAGATTGTCCATTGTGGATTGATTCCTTAATACCCATAAAGCATCTTTCCTGCACATTATAAAATTTGGGTAGACAACTAGAATTTGAATAACATTCATATGCAGACTCATGGAACAATGATGATTTAAACAATTCTAAACTAGTTTTAACAAATTTTTCAAAAATAGCCATTTTAAATCTTTTCAAAATTCAGATTATGAAACTTTTGAAAACAAAGCTCTGATATCAAATGTGAGAATTGCGGATTAAGGATCTTAAGGCTAGAATTAACACTAAAGGGGGGGTGAATAGTGTTTTAAGAAATTTGTTAATCTTTTTGAGTTTATCTTACTTTGTTAACAATGTATACACTAATCAGACACAGATATGAACATAGAATCAAACACAGATGCAAATATAAAGTAAAAGCAGTAAAGGAAAGAACACACCGAATTTTATACTGGTTCGGAGTTACCCTACATCCAGTCCTGCACAACTAAGTACGGATTTCCTTTCAAAATCAATTCAACAATTACAACCCTCGGTTTCAAGGCTACGAGGTACACCCTCCAGAATCACAATCCTTTGGGTAGAGATACTTGATTTCCGGGGCAACAAGTTCACCCAATTGATTTCCAGGGCTACAATCACACCTTCTCTCGCTCAATTGATTACAAAAGGTCTATAACTCATATTAGCACTTGGATCTTGTAGAGATAGTGGAGAGAATCAAAACCAGAAATTATCTAGTTAGATTCGATATTGATTTCGGCAGAGTAATGGTGTAATTTGTGAAGAAGAAAGTGGAGAAGAAGAAGAGAAGTTAAATCAGAGAAAAGTATTATAAAATTCGTTGAAACTGACCCCTATTTATAGAAGAACAATAGCCATGACCATTCATGAAAAGTTATGGCGAATAGACACTTCTTTTGAAATTTGAATTTTGAATTAAACTGTCACCATGTCGACATGGTGCCTATGGGCATGTTGACATCCCTCAGCCAAATTTGATGTTTTGAATTTCTATAAAAATAATATTTATCTTGTATTAAAACTTTATAAATATACTTGAATATAGTTGAAATTCATAAGTAAATATAAAGAACAATATATATATATATATTATTTAACTATAATTTAAATCAAAGTATAAATAATTTAAAAGTTAAATATATTATTTGAAAAGATAGTTTAAAATCAGGAGAAATTTTGACTTTGAAAAAAAAGATGTTTTGAGGCTAAAATTATGGAATCGAGGGCTTTGAATCTTTTTAAAAGGAAAGTTTTGAAATCATTTCGAAAACAAGATAATTTTGAAAAATCATTTGAATTAAGCTTAGTGGATACAAAACAATGTCCCACTAGATTTTCGTAGGTTCCATCCTACTTAGGGTTCCATCCCTTTAACGGGCTCGAAGTGGATTCCATTCCACGAATAAATTGGATATTAAGATGCTAGTGCTTTTCTACGAGTTTTAACAAATATTCCTAATAAAACAAACTTAACCTTAAAATCTTGAACTCTTGATAATCTTGATACTCATGAGTCTTCTACCTCTATATCTTGAATCTCTATACTGTACAGTCTTCATTCTAGATACCTGCATGGTTAGATCCTGCATATACATATATATCTAAACTTGTAATGTTAGTATTTATATTTTATAATCTATTCTAAGGTTGTTGTCATCAAAACCATCATCTCATAGACTAACAATGGGTACTTGTTTCTGATATTATATTTTATCCATTCCACTATGAGAATCTTAAAGTATAGATAGATAGCTTTTTGTACCATGTATTGTTTAATTTTATCAACTTAACAAATTGCCTTGAGATGGACATATGGTTCGGTGGGCTTTTATTGGGTCGAAATTAAGTCCGTTTCAGGGTGGTTTGTTACATTTGGTATCTGAGCTAGTTGAAGCATGATAGGTGGTTCTCACATTGTGAACTGTGGTGAAGTTTTGTCTCTTAACCTGACATGTCCCAAGTTAGGTTGGTCAGGCAGACAGAGGGCTAGCCTAGGTAGTCGATAGGATGGCCGTAAAACCAGTTGCCGAGGTTACCATTTATCTCCACCACCATTTTTGGGTGACCATTACATTTGCATGTCAAAGCTTAGGTTATCCTATCAATGGGGATAATTATACGTATGAGTGGCGTACTTGTTATTTTTGAAAGTAATTTTTCAAAAAACTAATATATATATATATAAATATGTGTGTGTGTGTATACTTAATTTGAATTTACTCTAAATTCTGACTACAGAAGTGGTCGCGACCATATTCCGAAAGGATGGGTGAGGCGACAATGGTTTGGAAAAATAAATTGAGTAAGGAATGTGTGATGGAGGTCGTATCGTAAGGAATGTTTTTGGAAGAGATTATAACTCTAAAGTTAATAGCGCAATAAGTGCGAAATAAATAAGGAATTACAATAATTTAATTAGGATATAAATGGACCAATTAAAGAGATTATTAGGAAATTATGGGGAGGTAAAGAGGTTTTAATAAGAAAAGTGGGATGAATAAATAAATGTCTTTAGAAATTGTCCGATTAGAATAATAATCATTTGTTATGGACAATCGACATTTATAGGAATATAAAATAAGCATGTTAGATAGTAATTAAATACTACAAGATAGTATGATTGTAATATTTGGAAGTAAGGAGTGATAGAAGAAGAAATTGTAATAGAGAGGATAATTAAAGTCAATTTCTAAAATCCAACCCCACATGAAAGAATTTGACAAAAATGATTTTTGAATTTCCTTGAAATGTTTTGAATTAGTTTTTCGAAGGATTTATTGAGAAGTTGTTATTTTGAAAGAAAAGTAAGGAAATTTGGAAAATCATAACTTAAAAAGAAGTCATGGAGTCAAAAGTTATGATTAAAAGGTTTCTGTTAAAAGGGGTTTCTCATTTTTGAAACTCTTAGTTTAAAATTTTGTATGGTTAAAAAGTTTTCAATTTCAAGATTTTCGATAAAGGGATTTTTCTTTTTGAAATAAATGTAAAATAGAGCAAAGTTTGGACTTGATGGTTTTTCCCTATTTCATAAATTTAAAATTCTTCTTTTTAAAATAGAAATGAAATTTGATTAAAAATGACGTAGAAGCCATTTAAGTAGGAGAAATAGAAATAAAGACAATATTGGAAGATTTGGATAGGAATAGCATCGAGGACTTAGAAAATCAAATTAGTAATCTAGTTAGAGATAGTAGGAAGGAAGTGATGAAAATAGGATGGGAAAATAATATGATGGAAGTTATCGTCTGGTCCACTTTTCATTGTTTAAAGTTATAGAAGATGTATTGCAATGTTTCGACTTAAAAGACCTACTTTTAAAGGAATAAATCTTTGATGTAGAAAGTTTTTGGAAAAGGAAAATTCTTTTGCTCCTTTATGGTATTAAGCAATCCCTTTTGAAATTTAGATGGATTGATTTAACAACTAAGTTTTTGAATGTTTTGGGTTAGAAACCCTAGTTTTAAAGAAGTAAGTCTTTGAGGTAAAAGTATTTGAGAAGGAAAATTATTTTATTAAACAATTTTAGAACCCTTAAACTTGGGGTTAAGAATAAAGCGGTAATTTTTTTGAAAAATATGAAAAGGTTGGGTTCTAATATTTTTGGAAGGTTTCATAAAAATAGAATAGACATATGGAGTAAAATAAAACATGGTGTTTAGACGTTTTTAAGAACTCAATTCCCCCAAACTATTTCTAGAAAGTTCGAAATTATTTTGAAAAGAATGCTTAGAAGTTTTCTTTTTGAAATGTGGAAATTCTTTTACAGTGGAATTCAAATTTCGCATACTAGTGTAATGGGGATTTCTAAGTTTATATTTTATGGAGTAGATAGGGATCACTATCTAGGAAAGAAAGGTTAAAGATTTTAAGATATGAATTAAATAAGAATTGTATGTATAACCTAATTTGGAAATTTGAAATCAGTCCCAAGCATTTATTGGTAGAATGTTGGTAATGTTATAAAGATATTCAAGATCTATAATTGGGTTGTAAGTTAGATTGCCCTTCGAATGGTAATTTCCATATTTTGACTTATTGGGATCACGCTCTATGTAATTTCCATAAAATACTTAATTCCTTAAATGCATAAAAGTGCGGTGTTTGAATTGACAAGGGATAACTAAAAAAAGGGAAAGAGAGGTGTAAGATATGGATATTATTTTCCATAGTTTACACTATCTATTTCAATAAAAGAAAACGAAATAATCTCTTGTAATTTCAAATAAAGCAGAAATATCACTTGTGGTTAATTTATGTGAATTTTTAAAGGTAATCCTATTTGGAAGGATGACTCTGATAAAATAAAATATGGAAAGGAATGTTCTAGTTTAGTGATTAATAATTAGAAGTAAGAAACATATAGATAATGTAATTTACAATAATATTCGTATTAATTTTAAACAGCGTAGTAATTATAGTACTAGGATTTATGGACATTAATTACAAGTTAATAGGCAATAAATTTATAATTAATAGAGAATAACAAGGAAATTTAAAAGGGATTGATTAAGGAAGCTAATATGGTATATATGGAGGAACTGAAACTCATAATAAGAAAATTTTGAAACTAGTAATAGATTAAAATGGATTTAATAAGGATTGATTAGAGGTTGTCAATTTTGACATTAATGATCGGTTATTATAGATAATGAATATTTATTAGGACTAAGAAGGAAAATTAAGGAAAGTGGGTAATGGTGGAATGTTATTTTAGGAATGTCCATTTAAATTCGTAAGGAGCATTTGGAACCTAACATCATTAACACCGGTCGATGATTGAGGATAGCTTCCAACTACATTTTCTTTCAGAGTTTTGGGTTGTAATTGGCTAGTTGCCTCCTTTAGAAAAAGTGTTCGATATGGTATAAGATGTGTTCATGTTTTATCACTACAATGATTTTATGGATGGGATTGGACCGCTAAATAAGTCTATAGGGTAATTTCATAAGAACAGTTAACTGGCGATAAACCTAGGGTAAGATTAGAAGTTAGTAAGGAAATTAGATTAGAATGCTTTATACCAAAGCTTGCAGAGCATCACCATTCACCCTAAATGAGTTAAGATGTATGGAAATATGAAGAGGATTTTCTAATTGGTCAAGGATAAAGAGTGAGTCACTGAATTAACTTCTAGATGTTTGATGTGCTAATGGATTAAGGCTAAGCAAGGTGAGTCCGAAGGTTTGTTATTACCATTGGAAGCTCTTACTTGGATATGGGAGCATATGTCGATGAATTTTGTAGATGGGTTTCCTAGAGGAAATGATGCTAATTAGGCTATAGTAGATTGGCTCATTTTATTCTCGATAAGAGTAATATGACTACAGCATCTCTAACATAGTTTTATGTCAGGAAACGTAGCAGAACTACATGAAGTTCAGGTTTACATTTTTGTGTTAGAGACCCTTTGTTCACTAGTGAATTTTGGAGAGATTTACAATCTGCTTTGAAAACAACTTTGAGTTTAGAAAATTTATTGAGAGCTTGTCTTATGGATTTTGAAGGACTTTGGAAAAGGTAGAAGTGTTTAGGCGGTTGATTAAGACTGCTGTAACGACCCATAAATTTTCAATAATTAAAGTTGTCAATTTAATAAGATTTTGGTAAATAAATTTGGAAGAAATAGAAAAAAAAAACTTTGTAATTTAATAATGAAATGGATGCCAAAATGAAATGTAACAATGTATTTAAAAACTAATTATTAACAATTGAAATGAAATTACAATTTATTGAAGTAATGTAAATTTTTATACTTGGCTATAAATTTATGTAAGGAAACAAATGCAAACATTAAAATTTATAAATGATTTAGTATGAAATAAATGACCATTGAATAAAGATTAGGTATATAAGAATGGTAACATATGTTTGTGAACAATGAATTCAAAAGTGTGATTAAAAGTTATAGTAACGGTTGTAAGTTACTATTTAATTGGTCTATTAATCTAGTTGTAAATGTTACATTTGGGTATAAAACTGAATATAAGTAAATAAATGTAAGTGTTGTATTGATAAATGAATTAGTATATAATTTATGGTAATTGAATGAATTAAACATTATGTAAGCAATTATGATAATTAGTGGACATAATAAACTTGAGTGTAATATAAAGATAATGATAACATTTATTGCAAGTTACATTTTATTTAGGCTGCTAAATTTAAAGTAGGAAATCAATTACATTTAAATGTAAGTAAATGTTCATTAATATGAGATAGAACAGTAATTGTAAAGTGTGAATGTAATGAAATAAATGGAAATGTATATTTTATTCATAGATAAAAAGAAAAGAATGAAACCAAGTTGAATAAATTGATTAAGGTTTTAATTATAATAAATGTAAATTTGGATTTTTTTTGTAATTTATTTTCCAAATACAATAAAATAAACATTTTCTGAAAATTTTATATTTTGGTCAGCTTTGGTCAAATTTGAATTTTTAAATTTTAATCTTTTTCTTTGAAGCAGAATATAATTCTGATATCCGTTCTGCTTTTCGTTTCGCTAAATTCTGATTTATACTTTTTAAAAATTGGATAAATTACAGCGTTTTACACGCAATTAAAATTCTGTATTTTATTTTATATTTTTCTATGTTCGTCTCTATTCTTTCTTTCTATTTTTTTTATTTTGTTTAAACATTCATTTTATTTATTAGATTGTTACTTGTTTACATCTTTTATTTATGGCTTGGAAGAATCAAAGGGATATACGTTTCATTGTTTTAATTTCTTGCCTTTTCATTTGCATGGCCTCTGTATTACTTGCCCTAGCCATTCACTATTGCCTTTCTTGGCCGTGTGTTCCTATCTCAATCACGTACAAGAATATTTCATTCTCATCTCAATATCCTCATTTTCATTTGCATTTAAGAATAAATTATATACCAGTTTCTTTCTCCTTAATTTATGCCTCTTTCGTTTCTTAGCATTCACTCCTTTGCTTCCCATCTAAACCTTCTCTAGCCGTGAGAAACACTCCTCTAACTCATGCACAAAACATTCTCACCTTTTTTCATTTCCTAATATTTGTTTTATAGTGTTGCCTTTTTATTTTCCAAACCATTCAAACTCTTGCCTTTTTATTTGTCTAGCCTCTTTATTACTTACCTTAGCCATTCATTCCTTTAATCTAGCCGTGAATCTCTCTTGCCTATCACGCATAAAAACTTCCCAAAACATCTCATTCTCATCTCACTTCCATTTGCGTACAAACAAAGAAAAAAAATATAGCAAGTTCTAGATCCATGGCTTCTTCCTCTTCTTTCTCTTTTCTCTTTTATTTTATTTTGTCTTCATGTAGCTCGCCCTCCTCCACCATCTCCTCCTAGCCAAGCCATGTATTGATGATGGTCTAGCCTATTAGACCATGGCCGAGCCCACTTGGTGGTTGAAACCAAAGTTATGTTATTTTCTTTCACACCTTTCATTGTTTAATTTATATGCTTTTGTATTGAATCATACTTATGTTTGTGTATACTTGTATATGTACAAGATTAGATCTTGACTATTCATCCACTCAAATTCTTATTTATGCTTTGTCGTGCTTTTTGGAGTTTCAGTTATATATCTTGAATTGCTATCTTCAGCTTTAAAGGTGAGTTTATCACTCTCGACATACGTACTTTTATAATTGTGAAACAATGACATATGAATTGTAGAAAATTTATATGTTATGTTAATATGTTCATATATGCCTATGATATGATTATATGATGTTAAATTCTATTTATATATTTGTTACATCATCTGAAATGATTATATGTTCTACTGTTCATTTATTTACTGATTCTCACACTACAAGTTCCCTATCACTATGGGTTGAAATGATACATACCCGAACGGACATTAGAATAAGGAAAAATCATTATGAGCTGAAATGATAGGCTCGAGTGATTTTTATTGTATTTTTATTTGACTTGGGATTGCGGGTTTGAAATGATAGAACCCGGATTTTTCTTTTTAAATTATGGATTGGAATGATACATATCTGTATCACTTGACCTAGGTTAGAAAATATTATACAGACCCATGGTTATATATTTTATAATATTTTCTAACTTTTTTTAAGTATTTTTAAGTTTTAAGATTTATGAAAATTTTACTTAAAAATTTGATTCAATGATTTTAAATATATGGAATTTTTATAAGTCAATAAGTGGTTTGATTTAAATTATAAAGTTATATTGGTTATCTATAAGTTGGAATCTTTATATATCAATAATTGGTTTTAAATTGCTATTTAAAGATCTTTATTGATGATAAATAACTTAATAATTGAATTTGACTTCATATGGAAGTTTTAAATCTAACCTAGTAATTGTTATGAATTTTACTTTATGAAACAGACATGTTTTGTGTAATAAATAATGTGTTTTGAACTGATAAAATGGAATATAGTTTTAATTGGACATCTTGCAATAAAATTTATTTAACTAGAAAATCATAGTTAATTGATGTCTAAATGAATATATCTAAAAGAAAAAAATTTATTGTTATATTAACAATGATGAAATATTGTTTTGTGAAATGTTATGTTTTGTAAAATAAATAGTTATGATTTTTAAATGGAAAAATGTAACTTTAATTATGACCTAACTTGAAAATTGGAAATTTGGTTTTCAAATGGAAATTTTAAGTCAAGTAAATAAATAGAAATTTAGTCCTATTTATGAAATGGGTATTTTAAAATAAAGTGTTAGGTTAGTGGTTAAAAATAAAGGTTAAGTAAAATAGTTTATTTTGACTTAATAAATGAATCATAATTTAATTGGATATTTAATTATTAAAAGGTTATTTTATTTAAATCATAAGTTAAATGATATCCAAATGAATATTGTTGAAATGTAAGATATGGTTTTATAAGTTAAAATGGCTAAATATTGAAGTTTTAATGTTCTGAAATGTTATAATAAATATGGAATTGTATTGGCAGCATTTCCAAAGTGCTGCTGTTTCTGAAATTTAATTATGTTCTGAAATAACTATAATACTACAGTACTTTATAAGTGCTGCTGTTTCTGAATTTGAACTGTTTTTGAAATACTAATATATCTACTGGAGTAGTTTATAAGTGCCGCTGTTTCTGAAATTAAACTAGGTTTTTGAAATACTAAAATACTTACTACAGCAGTTTATAAGTGCTGATGTTTCTGAAACTAAACTGTTTTGAAATACAAATACCTACCGTAACACTTTATAAGTGCTGCTATTTTGAATTTTACAATGTTTTTGAAATGTTAATATATTTACCGTAACACTTTATAAGTGTTGTTGTGGCTGAAATTTTAATGAAGTTTGGAAATGATTGTAATTTGGAAGATTTTGGCATTGAATTTAAATGGTTTAAATGAATATGTTTTGAGGTGAAATATAAACCATTTTTGAAATTTATAAGTTAATACAATGTTTCGAAATTGGTCTAATTGAACAAATGAACTTAATAATGCTATAACTTTGGTAATGAATATTATTTTTAAGGGTGTTATGATTTTTCTAAATATTATGATTTCCAAATGATAACATTTTAAAATTGATATGGTTTCAAAGTATTATGGTTTCAAAGTGTTTGGTTACAAAGGTGTTATAACTTTGAAAGTACTATGATTTTGGAAATGAATTTATTTGAAATAATATTTAATTAAGAATTGTTTTGAATATATTGATTTGCAATTTAAGATTTAAGAATATGGCTTTATAAAAGTGGTTTTGGTTTAAGATGATTTAAAAAGGAATATTTCAAGTTTACATAAATTGAAAGAAATATTCAGTGATTAGAAATTAGGGTTTGTTCAAATGATATTTTGGTTTTGAAGTATAAACTAGTTTTGAATATGATATTTTGGTTTTAAGGTATAAATTAGTTTTGAAATGGATATGATATTTGGTTTTGAAGTATAAATTATTTTGAAATAAATATCCATGGGTTATAATAACGATTGGTTGTTAAAGAGACCGGGATCGGATATGGGCATACTCTCTGTCGATACCGAAAACCACTTTGACAACCGTGTACGCGGTGGAGATTCCAGAATGAAGTAGGATGGTGGCAACGATCCTATTGAGGTATGAACGTGGACCCGACTCCCGTGAGTTGGCATAAGGTGGCTAAAACAGGAACGATTGACAGGCCAATGAGGTAGCACCTCTGATCGGACGCATTTCTTCGATACTATTCTATTACTTTGTGATTTATTTACTGGCCACCCTTCGATTTTTGATTTGGGAGTGTGTTACGAGGTGGGCGGTAGTGGCTGCTATGCGTTTCCACCAGCCCAGATGCGTAATTGGTATATCTACCCTGGCATTGCCTAGTTGTGTCGTGTCACCTACCATATCGAGCTTTATTACGAGTTTGGATTTATGTCGTAGCCTATGGAGTATTGAGGGTAGCTCCCGATCTGGGGGTGCGCTGATACTGGATAGACTACTGGGACTATTATGTGTTAAGGGGGATATGGGTACTCCTTAACGCTATTTAAAAGTAAGTTTATTTTACTATTAGACATTATTATAATAGCATATATTACTACATAGTAGATAGTTTAACCTTAAAGGATGGGCGATCCCAAGCATCCTTTAAGTTACTTGTGCATCTTTATTACAGTTTACTTGAGTTGGTTTACATTGTATAAGTATGTATGTCCTAACTCGAGTGTTTTGTGTTTTGCTTTACGCTCGAGTCAGACTGAGTGATACAACATTCAAGACTCACCTTTGGAGTTGGAGCTTCGCTTGGATCCATCTATTGATTCTTCTTTCAGTCATTCAGTTGATTCCAGTGATGTATTCAGATCTTGTATTTGACTATTGTATTGAGACATCTTTGTATTCGTGATTTCTGTTGTATCTTGTTAACTCTGATGTATACATATATAGTAGCTTCATGAACTACTATTTCTTTGCTTCCGCTGCATTGTTATATTACTCTGTGTCTATGATCTGTGATTTATTTACTGTATATTCTGAGTTTTGCCAAATTTCATTTACAATCTATTGTTTTGAATTATTCAAGTCCGGCATGTGTGGATTTATTGTCGATTTGAATGGTCCAAAATAGTGGGTCGTTACAACTGCACATGATGGTTAGGAGTCCTATGCAGAGAGGCGAAGAAATGAATTGGAGTTTTTAGTTAGGGAAATGGTATTCATTAAGTTTTCTCCTCTTAAAAAGGTTATGAGGTTTAGTACATCCGGGAAGTTAGTGCCAAGGTTCCTTGGGCCTTTTTCGATTTTAGAGAGGGTAAGGAAAACTTGCTTATTTGGTGGAGCTTCTAGACTAGTTAGCGTGAGTGCATGACGTCTTTCATGTTTCATACTTGAGAAAATGTCTACATAATATTGCCTCTGTAGTAAATCCTGATCAATTATTGATGTTGAAACGGAGCCCATCGCCCCCGTTCCACCATAGGCATTGTGGAGCATGGTATTAAGAGGTTTCATAACAAAGGTATTAGTTAAGTTTGAGTTCAATGGAGAGATAACCCAGTGGAAAGCACATGGGAAACCAAAGAAAAAGTGAATGTTTCTCATCTCGAGCTTTTCTCTAGTAAGATTTTCTCTTCAAAAGCATAGGTATTTGGTTGCTTTGTGGTTTCTAGATTGGATGGTCGGAGATGGTTGCCACACTTTTTACTTTAATTTCTACATTCATATAGAATTTTATGTATATCTAAGACGTTTGCATACATGCCTATATGTTGCCTTCGCACTAGAATTCTCATCTATAGTATATTTCATACATAATCACAATGTATTTTTGGTTGAGTAGATGGTTGTATAGATTATTGTAAATAAATTGGTTGTATAACATGGTTGTTGAGTGTGTGTTACACTATCTTCCTTCAGTGATTTCAAGGGCGAAATCCCTTTTAAGGGGGGAGAATATAACACCCCATAATTTAATAAGAAATTAAATAATTAAAATAAGATTAAAAATGAAATTTTTGTAAATGTTGGAATTTGTTCGTCGAAGTTACACCATTAGGTCCGTGGTTATTTTCTGATCAATTTCCATATATAATATGTTGAAATCGGAGTTCAAATGAAGAAGTTATGGGCGTTTGAAGTTTTCGAATTTAAAATAATTCAAACGAGTTTAAATTTGAAAATTTTAAATTTTAAATATTTGAATTTTGAAGAGTTTAAAATTTGAATTTTGAATTAGAAAAGTTAACATGAGAAGCTTAAGTGTTAAGCAGGATTAAACGTTAATTGTGATTAGTTGGATTAATTAAGTAAATAAATTTAAGTGAACAAAAATTTAATACGTGGAACAAATAGCCCGAAATATAATGGAACGGTCGATCGGTGTGGGTTTTGCGGTCGATCATTAAACGAGTGATGGCTAGAATTTAGGTCATTTTAAATGGTCCGGATTTAATTATTTAAATCAGATAGTTCTGATTCCTTCTCACCTCTATAAATAGATCAACCCCTCACTTTTCTTCATAAAATTTTGGTATCGTTAGTGAAGCCCTGTCAAAATCTCTCCCGTTAGTTTTTTAGAAACAGTAAACTTTCTAGTAAGTTATTCTAATCTCTAATCCTAAATTTAAATTAAATTCTCAATCATTCTTCTCTCTATCTTTTGATTTCTAAAATCTAATTTCTATTTTCAATCTGTTTGTTGTATATTCAAAAAGGAGAAGATTTAACAGAGAATTAGAAGCAGTATAAATCAGATCCCATTTTCTTCTTCATCTTTAGATTCAAGAATTAGTTAGTGTTTTCAGGCAGGATGTGTAGATGTTTAATTCTTTTGATTTCTGATTCTATTCCTCTCTTGTCTCTCGTTCTAAATCTAATTTCTACATACAACTCACTTGTTGTATATTCCAAAAGATGGAGATCTAGAAGGGAATTAGGCGTGGTGGAATCAATCTAGTTAGAAAGTAGGCAATTCTCAATAAGTGGAAATATCAAGTTTTTCACATTTTTGTAATTGAATATTATTTGTTTTGATTTGTTGTATGCCTTGAGAAATTTTGGTAAATGAAAACATAACATCTAAAACCCTCAGAATTCCATAAATAAATGTCGATCTTTGAATATGTTGGAATTTCAACTTTTAATTAATATAGTAGAATCAGATCTGTGTTGAGGTTTAAGCAATTTATAATCTACTACACTTTATTTCTTTTGATTTCTCTTGTAATGTTTAAGGATTATAAAAGTAAATAAAGTTAGAAATGGTGTGCAAAGTATGTTTCTTGATTATTTGTGGTTTGCGCTGCCTATTTCTGTAAATTAAATAGGTACGAATCCCTTTTTCACTCCAAGGTGGTAATTGCAATGTTTGTTCCTTGAATAGAGGAGTTAATTCTATTATTTTAGTATTAGATAGGTTTGGTATTATTCCTTTTTGTATACAAGTCAGTTATTGGCTAAGGATATTAGCTATATTTTTGTTTGGAGTTTGGGACTTGTATAAGTTGGACATTTAAATTAATTAGCTTTTTCTTTGCATGTGATTAGAGATAGTTTTATTCAAATCTCAAGCGTGCATGTGTGTGTATAATATTAATGTATTGATTATTAAAGTTAATAATGTAATGATTATAACATATTAAACGTATTGATTAGAGTTAATAGGGTAGTAACTATCATTAATTTCTTAGGAAGGTAGTCAATGATAATTATGGGAACTAATCCTTAATTAGAGGCGTAATAAGAGGTTATCTTATATGGCCTCAATTATTAATTATGTAGGATGGTGTATGTATTAAATTTGTATACATATGAAGTATGACTACGTTATAGGGATGCAAGGTTAGTCCGAAGTTACATGGAAGTCTGCTAGTTAAATCTGGCTACCGATGGAGTGGCATTACGGACTAAAGTTGAACATTGCCTATAATAAATAACCCCAGTAGACGCGAGGTTAGTCTCAATTTTGTAGAGTAAATATACCCAGTTAATCTAGCTACTAGTTCCTATGAATAGTTGGATTAATATAAGATATCACGGTTGGGTTATGGATCATAAGTTATGTTATTGGTACGATAGGCGAAATGTCTAAGAGGGGTCCGCTTCGGGTTAGAGTTATTAAGTGGCTATGGTAGGGTCCGCCTCTTTCTTAGAAGAAGTATTAAGTGACCTAATGGGATTTCTTACGATGTTAGTTAGGAGAGCTATGTAGGGACCCGCCTTGGGTTAGGTCATAAATGAGGGGGACTTGCCTATTTCATAGGTCTTAAATGGTCAGAGTCTGCCTAATCCCTAATAAAAAAGTATAAAGTAGGTTTGGAGGTTCTCCCTCTCACATCCTTAATAGTAGCTGTGTTAGAATTTGGAAATGGGTTAGGTATTAAATGATAAGGACCTGCCTATTTTATAGGTATTAAATGATTCGAGTCTACCTAATCCCTAATAAAAGGTATTTAATGGTTTGGGTGCTTTCTCTTGCATCATTGAGTTTAGTTGCATTGGAATTTTGGAATTAGATTGGAAAGGCCTTTGGGTTTATAGTTAAATTTATTAGTATAGTATAGTTTTAGATACGTAAAACATATTTCTTATCTAAATAATACTGCCCAAGCACAATTATGGTAAAGCTTAAGATTTTCATTTCACCAAACATTTGTTGTTCTGACCCACTCCTCATTACAACATATAGGTTAGAGGAGGCAATGTTGATTTAGGAGATGAAGGTGGTGATGATGACTTATGGCAGTTATCTATCTATTTATCCTTTTTAAATATTTTTATTTGTACACAGTTTAGACAGTTAAGTTATTTTGGAATATTGTACAATGGAGGTCTTGTGTAGACATGTTGTAATATTTAAATATTATGGTCCTGAAATGGTTTTCTTTTATGAAATTGGTACTTGTTTCTAATATTTCATTTTATTTATTCTGCTATGAGATTCTTAAAGTATAGATAGATAGCTCTGTGTGCTATGTATTGTTTAATTTTATCAACTTAATAACTCGCCTTAAGATGGGCTTGAGGTTCGATAGGCTTTTATTGGGTCCAAATTAGGTCTGTTTTGGGGCAATTTGTGGTACAGTAGAGAGAAAACCATTTACTCTTGGAAACGGTTTTCTTATGAGTTTTCAGCATAATTCTACATATGAATAGATCCAAATATTGACTCTAGTGTATTGGAAAATGTCAAGCAAAGGCCAGTGAATTGCTTATTGTTAACCCGCCTTTTGGCAAGGCCGTAAATAGGAGGATTTAACTAAATCGATTGATTGGATATCGAGGCTGAAATACAACAGGTTTGACTCGACTTGATGGATAGACGATCAATCACGGATGATAAACATGATTATGAAGTCAGGATTCAGCATAGTCGATGGGCAAAAGACGCGGGATACTCGAAATGTGAGTTTCGATAAAAGTCGAGGTGATTCGGGGTGTTTGGAGTTTACTTCGAGTTGCACTTGGGCTTGCTTTGGGTTTTTGAGAGAGCTGCTTCGGGTCAAGATAGGGTGCGTTTCGAGTCAGCATGGGATCAGCGAGTTTTCCATGGGGTCGGTGTTACCTCGGGTCGGAATGATAAAAGCTTTGGGTCGGCAAGTATCTCCTCGGATCGGCAAGAGAAGAGGTCGGCATGGTAGATGGGATCGGCATATTTGGATTGCTTAGAGTCGGCTGTGGCATTTTCTTGGGTCGGCCTTGGGGAAATCAGGTCGGCATAAAGCAAGGGGTCGGTATGTTTTTGCTTCGAGTCGTGCTGCCATTTGCTTCGAGTCACAGATCAACTTGCTTCAAGTCACTACCCGGATCACTTGGGGTCGGCATGTTTGGATTTTCAAGTCGGCATATTTCTACTCCGAACCAAATTGCAGTTTACTTCGGGTCATTGTGGAGGTTGCTTCGGGCCATGACTCAGGTCTCTTAGGGTTGGCATGTTTTATACTCCGGGAAATCAATGGTCGATAGTATGGACTCAACCATGGTTTTGGTAGGCCTGTATCGCCCAAGAAGCCCTATAACCCGGGTTTTGCCTATAAACACTGCAGGCAGGGCTTCAGAAAAGGGGCTCTCATTCTATTTCCCTTCATCTTCTTCATTAAGGCTACTCTGCCATAATTATTTTAAAAACTCGGGATTGTAACTGTAATTGATTCTCATATAAATAAAAAGGAAATTTATGGAGTGGACATAGGATGGAGTTAGCCGAACCACTATAAATCCTGTGTTATTATTGCTTTCTTTTTAATCTATGATTGTTCTTCATATTTATACTCTCTACATACACTCTATCTGTGATCTGTGGCTGTTAATTGGTGCTTTCAATGGCGTTTGGGTGTTAGTGACCAATTTTGGCGCTAACACTTGGCAATTATTTGAAGAGGTTCAATACTGAGGCACTAAAGGCGGAAATAATACTGATAGAGAAAAACTAATGGGCAGTGCGCTCAGGGTTAATTAAATGGACCCTCTTTTGAAAGGAACACTACATCCATGGGTGTATGGATCTTCAAGATTTTCATTTTCAGGCTCATAAGTTTATCCGCATGGACGAAATGTACTATGCTAATTAGAAATCCCAATCGAAGAAGGAAGGAGGAAAATGTAGCTATAATCACCCCAACAAAAATCCAAGATGAGATAATAATAAAAGAGGAAGATGGGAGGAGTTTCCTAAATCTAACTATGTGGCTTCGAATAAACCTATTTCCTAATTTTTGCTATGGCTAAAGATGGAGGGAACTTTCCTATTTCTTACAAGGCAAGAAACAATCCAGAACCAAAGAAAAGGGGTGGTTTCTTCACTTATCATAAGGCGAATGGGCATAAAACTAACAAGTGTCATGTTCTTGCTAGAATAATCTAGAACATGATTAGATCTGGATCTTTAAAGGAGTTTGTCAAAGAGAATCAAAAGTCCTCTAGTTTTGAAGGGAACAATTGAGGCCCCCAAGAAACACTGCAAATTTCATAGAAAATGATCCTCAACCGGACATTATTCCTCCGATCAACCGCATTGATGTAATCCATGGAGGTCTCTATCTTAATGGAAGCAACAAAGGAGCCAAGAGTAGATACACAAGGGAGGAAAGAGAAGGAGTCTTTTCTATTCAGGAGGAGCCACCGATCAAAAATCATAAATATCAACTTCAGATGTCCAATTTAATAATAACAACAAAGGAGTTAAGAGGGGTCCATCACCCGCATAATTGTCCATTGATGATGACTTCACAAATTAAGCTATATGTGGTAATAATGATCTTAGCGGATATTGTAAGCGTGGTGAACATCATCTTCAGGCAGGCTTTCGATCAAATTGGAATTTCGGAAGAGAAATTGGAAACAAGCTTTGAACCTATCTTTGGGTTCAACAATAAAAGGTCTATTCCAATAGGACAAATCAAGCTCCTGGTGTAGACGGGAATTCTGACACATTCAGAACTTCTAAAACTTTGTTCATGATAATGAACCAACATTCCTACTACAATGCTTTCTTTAGAAGACCGACCCTAGATGAAGTAGATGCATTTGTTTCACTGAAATATCTAATGGTGAAATTCCTAACTAATAATGGTTAAGGAACAATAAAAGGGGAGCAGTTTAGCTCTCGGGAACTGTATTTTCACTGCACTTGAGCAACTTAAAAGATATGATGTTTCTTATTACAACTTGGAGAAAATTGAGTTGAGCAAAATAGAAATTGAAAAGCCTTTGGAATAGCCCTTCAAACCAGCTATCCAAGGCAAACAAGAAAATGAAAGTATATGGGAAGCCAAAGAATGTACTAAGAAAATTCAAATTTTTCGAGAGGAAAAGAAAATGAAAAGTTGCGAACTTGTTAGACAGTGAAATAGAAGATGAAGAAATTATTACTGAACTAGATTGCAGAAGTAAGCAAGAAAGAATGAAGACGACTGAAGACTTAGAAGAGGTAAGA
The DNA here is from genome assembly GCA_030737815.1 of Allium fistulosum. Classification (NCBI taxonomy): domain Eukaryota; kingdom Viridiplantae; phylum Streptophyta; class Magnoliopsida; order Asparagales; family Amaryllidaceae; genus Allium; species Allium fistulosum. Next base: position 408,282,673 of record CM060906.1, read on the forward strand.
CTAGATCGCTTGATCCAACAAATACGGTGAAGATTGAAAAGGAGTCAGGCAACAAACTCAAGGGGGACTGTTAACACAAAAATTGGATCAACATCAAGAATCAAGATAAAAGCACCTGTTCAGGTAAAAACAAATGAAAAGGCATAAAATAGACAAGGACAAGCAGAAGTTTTTATAATGGTTCAACGTACTCCGGCCTGCATCCACTTCAATCTGTTTTATTATTAGTTATACTCTCTTCGGATTACAACTAGTTCCTCTTAGATCTAATTTATAATGAGTTTGGATAGGTTTGTAGAGGAGGATAGATGTAAAGGAAGTATAATGGCAGCTCTAAGTCCAAATAGTTAGTAATGCAGGTGAAGCAATCCAACATAGAGAAGACCATTCTTTGTTAGCAGGTCGGTGAGTATTTATAGGGGAATTAGGCAGCATAGAGTCAAAGTCCCAGTAGCATAGAAATCCAGAAGATGAGTCGAGGTTCCACTATAACTCGCAAGCCATGCCGAGCTTAGTTACAACTCGGGTCTGACCTATGCCTATTGATAGGGCCGAGTTTTACCACTTAGTGTAATTTTGACAACTCCTTTTGCATGATGCTTCTTCTATCTACTTAAGTCGTTCGAGCCACTTTCCAATCGTCTTCGAGTTGATTCTTGTGATTCCTTGGATAGCATCTCCTTAGCTCTCCATACTTAGTCAATCATTAGAGTAAGTCATCAATTCCTTGTACCATTACTTGAGTATGATACAATGGAGTAGATTGAACCATGCATGATGTCCGGGAAGTCATTCGCTTAGCACTTATAGGTCGGACTTGACCTATAGAATAACTCAGGGCTAAGTTTATGGTTAGGCCAAACCACTCCAAACCTTTTCTAAGTCCTTTCTTGTGTTTTTCTTAGTGCACATGTCAAGTTTCAAGTCATTCTGATTCTATTTCAATCTTCTACGTCCAGTTAAAGCTACTTTGGAGTTAACTCGGTACCAACTATGGTGATAACTTTGTACCGAGTTATGGACTTAGCATATTTTTCGCTGGAATTTTCTCAAGCTATTTCCTTAGTTCATTTGAGTGTGTTTTTCAGATTTCAAGTCATTTCTTCCTCATTTTAATCTTCTGAGTCTAATTGAAATTTGCTTTTCCAAAAAGCGATTTAACACTTGCCCCCCAAATTATGTCTTTTGAATGTAAGGTATGCTTTGATCAGGAAAAATTCCACTAATCCATAATCAAATTCGGATAGTTGAGCTCTCTAGCTATTCCCATCAAGCTATCTGGCTATCTGAATCCTAATCCATCATCTGGAAATATCATCTCTCGAATCTAAGTCATCCCGTGTTCGCCTAGGGTTTATCTTTCTCTGAGTGCAAGGTGTTCAAGTCCTTTTATCGAATTTGGATCCACTCTGGGGCATGGTCTCATTGGACCATTCATCTCCTAATCAAGGACTTGATGTCCTGATCATTCTTCATCCACTATGGGGTTCAATTTCTTTAGTGGTTACTTGTTGAGTCCGATCCACTTGCTCTTCGGCATGGGGACCCAACGACCGAGTAGGCCCATCCACTCACTCTAGGGTAAGGGGACCTACCTACGACCTCTCGAGGTCCTTGCTGAACCCAATCCACTCACTCTCCAGCAAGGAGACTTAATGACAAGCAAGTCCTCCGCTCACTCTCTGGTGAGCTGACTTACTTCTTGCACTCGAGTCCCGTCTCTCTGGATGGAACTTAAAGCAATCAATATCGTACAAGCCCATCGGCTCGCTCTTTAATGAGGGGGCTTACACCCTGCATTCCCATCCCATCTCTCCATAAGGGACTTAAAGTGATCAATAAGTCATCACATTCAATGTGTACTTTTTATAAGTCAAATATTCAAATCAAAGTAAAGCAAGCAAGCATAAATCCTAAGAATTCATCCCAGACATTGGACTCAGAGCGTGCCTAGAGACTAATCTAGGTCTCGTACACGTGTAAACGGTTCGAGGTTATTATCATCCTATATATTCATCTTAGGCATCTGACTCGAAGCATGCCTAGGGACCGTTTGGGATACCGTACACATGTAAGTGACCTGAGGTTATTATTGTCTTTATTAAATAATTTGGAAAGTAAAGCACAAGAAAAGAAACGAAAAGCAATGCGTGAGAATTGAGTTCGACTCCCGTTCTTCCCAATCATGGGATTTAGAGTCTCGGACCAGATCCCTAGTTTTTCCTTGACACATTCACTGTAGACGGTGGTTGCTCCGGCTGCACCATTGCAGCTTGGTTACTCACATACTGTTGCAGCCAGTTGCTTCGAACCTGTTCTTCTATCAGATCACAAAGGTGTCGACACTCATTCATTTCATGTCCATCCAGATCATAGAAGATGTAGAACTTTCCAGATGTTTTCTCCCAATCAGTAGCCTCTCTCCTAACTACCTTTCGATAGAGCATCTGCCCCCTAATGTCCAGATATACACTCTAAGGGGTTTCAATCATGTCGGTGTAGAAAGAGAATTTTGGCTCCCTCCTTTGTCGTTTCGGTTCTTCGAAGTTGTCATCAGTTCTCCTTTTTCCTTTGTCTTTTCTATTTCCTACTATGGACAATCCTCTATCATCCACAACTTAACTTCAGCATCCTCATCATAGGCTATGGCTTCTTCCTGATGCAAATGTCCTTCAGCTTTATGGTAGAATTCCACAAGATCCATCTGTGGATCCCTTTCCAATGCAACTTTAAATTCGGTCTTACTTGCGATTCTAGACACTGCCGCCACTAAGATTATAGATGGATCCAACTTATCGACTACAGCTGCTACTGCATTAAATATTGTCAAATAGCTTATCAAGGTCTCTCCAGGCCTTTATTTCATGCTTGATAGCATCATCACATTCTTCGATTGAGAGATGTGAACTTTGAACTATCTCAAGAACTTACTCACTAAATCAGTCCACATACTAATGGATCCATTTTCCAACTGTCTAAACCACATCACCGCTAAGTCTGTCAAGTACAATGGGAAGCACTGCCCTATTACCTCCTCAGAAGCACCCAACTCCTCCATATGTTAGATGTATCTCATTCGATGAATTGTCAATTCAGACTTTCCGTCATACATTTCCAGTGTTGAAAGATTGAAATTAGGTGGATTTCTTGTGTTCTAGATATTATAAGTGAATGGATTCATGTTCACATCCTTCAAGCTTTAATCTAGGGGCCCACCTCTTATCATTCTCCTTACCAACTCAACAAACCTGTTTTCACCGTCCAATGAAGGTCTCCATCAAAAAGCAATACTTTGCCCCCTATTACTGTAGGGGAATTATGGCACATACTCTAACATATGTTTCTCTGGCTGCACCTTAGCATTCTGACCCACGGCTCTAGTTTCATTCTGTCCTCTGTTTCTATGAGGAAGCTTTAGCACATATCCCTCTAGTTTTTATGCATTTACATTTTGATTTGCATTTCTAGCTCCGTCATTATCCATTCCCTACATTCTAGTAGTCACACCAACGTTTCCCCCCAGTACAATCCCTTTGATACCGAGTTAGTTTGGGTTGGTAGCGAGTTGTTCTATTTATGGGGTATTGTTCTAGTTTGCTCCACTTTAACTCCAAATGCTCCTGCATTAGCTCCTTATCCTCTGTTCTGAATTCCTACAGCTATAACAATTCCTTGTTGTCTAATCCTTTGGAAAAATTCTTCCAGGATCTCTTGTTGTCAAGTTATCATCCCATCTTACATCTCCTTCATCATGCTCTCTATCTTTTCTTTAGTTACGTAGATGGATTGATGAGAATTTGAGGACACCTCCTGGCTGTCCCCAGGCTCTGGTAGACTTGCTCCATTTTTAGATATAGTATTAAGCCTTTCATCTTTTCCAAATCTCATATTTAAGCTTCAAGTTTTCAGGTCTAGCTTTGTTCTCAGGGAAAGCACCAAAATATTAACCCAAAAACGAATCAACACCCATAATAAAGATTAAAGCACTAGTTCAGATAAATGCAAAATAAAAACAGAAAATGGATAAGAATACATATAAGTTTTTATAGTGGTTTGGCATACTCTGGCCTATGTCCACTTCAATCTGTTTTATTATTAATTGTACTCTCTCTGAATTACAACTAATTCCCTAATATCTAAGTTACAATGAGTTTGGATAGGTTTGTAGAGGAGAATAGAAGTGAAGGAAGTATAATGGCAGCTCCAAGTCCAAGTAGCAGAGTAATGGAGGTGAAACAATCCAGCAGAGAGAAGATTATCCTTTTCTGTTAGTAGGTATGTGAGTATTTATAGGAGAATTGGGCAGCATAGAGTTGAAAGCCTAGCAGTATAGAAATCTAGAAGATGAGTCAGGGTCCACCATAACTTGCAAGCCATATCGAGCCATGCTTACAACTCGGGACCGACCTATGCCTATAGGTCGGGGCCGAGTTATACCATTTAGTGTAATTTTGACAACCCCTTTTGCATGTTTCTTCTTCCATCTACTTAAGTTGTTCAAGCCACTTTCTAATTGTCTTCAAGTCGAGTCTTGTGATTCCTTAGATATCCAACTCCTTAGCTCTCCGTACTTTGTCAATCCTTTGAGTAATTCATCAAATTCCTTATACCATTACTTGAGTATGAAGCAATGGAGTAGATTGAGCCATGCATGAAGTCCGGCAAGTCATTCGCTTAGCACCTATAGGTCGAACCGGACCTATAGGATAACTTGGGGCCAAAAAAGGTTAGACCAAACCACTTTGAACCATTTCTAGGTCTTCCTTGTGTTTTTCTAAGTGCACATGCCAATTTTCAAGTCATTCTGATTCCGTTTTAATCTTCTATGTCCAGTTGAAGCTGCTTTGGTGATAACTCAATACCAACCTATGGTGATAACTCAGTACCAAGTTATGGACTTAGCATATCTTTGGTTAGAATTTTCCCAAGCTATTTCCTTAGTTCATTTGAGTGTGCCTTCCTGATTTCAAGTCATTTCATCCTCGTTTGAATCTTCTGAGTCTAATTGAAATCTGCTTTTCCAAAAAGCAGGTTAACAAGGACTTATTCGATTTCTTTAATCTATTAAGGATGTATTCGCCTGGACCCAATCTGACATGCTTGGAATAGATCCAACAATCATGACCATGCCTTGAACATTAATCTGAATATTATTCTTATTCGACAAAAGAAAACGCAGTTCGATAAGGTTTGAGCTAGTTCGTTAAAAGAAGAAGTCAAAAGACTAATTGAAAATGGATTCATTAGAGAAGTTTTCTACCCAAAATGTTTTTCCAATCCCATGTTAGTCAAAAATTCTAATGGAAAATAGAGAACATGCATTGATTATACTAATTTGAATAAGGCATGGCCTAAAGATTATTGCCCTTTGCCTCGAATAGATCAACTGGTCGATGCCATAAGTGGACAAAAACCATTATCCTTTATGGATGCATACTCAGGGTACATCCAAATCCCAATGTTCAAACCAGATGAAGAACACATGAGTTTCATAACAGACTAGGGAATCTACTGCTGCAAAGTGATGCCTTTCGAACTTAAGAATGCTAGAGCTACATATCAAAGACTAGTAAATGGAATATATAAAGAACAAATTGGATGAAACATGGAAGTAAATGTAGATGATATGCTAGTAAAATCCCAAGAAAAAAGTAACCACTTAAAGGAACTTAAGGAATTGTTTGAATTACTAAGAAGATACAAAATGAAATTTGATCCACAGAAGTGTTCCGTTGGGATACAATCTGGGAAGTTCTTGGGATATATTATAAGTGTTAAAGGAATAGAGGCCAATCCTGACCAAATTAAAGCGATTAGGAATATGGCAGTACCAAAGACAAGAAAAGATGTGATGAGCTTAAAAGAGAGATTGGCAGCTTTGAACAGATTCATCTCTAAAGCTGCTGATAAGTGCATATCGGTTTTTGATGTTATAAAGAAGAAGAAAAACTTTAGATGGGGGAAGGATTGTCAAAAGGCCTTTAAAGAGCTGAAATATTGTCTTGAAATGCCTTCAATCCTATCTAGCCTAGTAGAAGGGGAGAATCTTTATCTCTACATGGCAGTTTTCGAGCATGTAGAGGAAAGAAAATGGAACCCAACTTCCGGTACACTATATTAGCAACAGGCTCAAGGATGCCAAATTTAGATATTTAGTCATAGAAAAGTTGGAAAACTATTTGATGCTCACAGCTCAAAAGCTAAGGGCCTATTTCCAAGCACACCCAATTAAAGTCCTAACCGACTTTCCACTCAAACAAGTCTTCAGTACACCTAAGGTTTCAGGGAGATTAATGAAGTGGGAAGTAGACCTTAGCCAATATGATATTGAGTTCCAGCCCCGAGTAGCAATTAAAGGACAATCTCTGGCCGACTTTGTGAATAAATGCACAGGATTGATTAAAGAACAATCATAAGAGGAAAGGGATTTAAAACCCAAATGGCAATTATTTGTTGATGGAGCTTTAAATGAACAAGTGGCTGGTGTAGGATACAAGATCACTACCCCTGATGGACACCGGTTGCATTATACAATGAAATTAGGTTTTCCTGCTACCAGTAACGTGGTAGAATATGAACCGATGGAGGGTAGACATACCTTGGCCCTACAATTAAGAATTCCAAAGATTGAGATCTTCAACGATTCTTAACAAATGGTAAATCAGTTAAACCAAATGTATCAAATGAAAGATGCCAAGTTAGTCCTTTATGTAAAAAAGGTGCTAAAGATGTTGATCCAATTTGAAGATTTATTAATACATTAAGTATCAAGGAGGAAGAATTCCCAAGGCGATTTATTAGCCAAGTTGTTTAGCTTACAAGGAGTATCAGAAACTCGAATTACCAGTTGGCTTCTAACTAAGTCCTATTGTAAAGGAAAGGGTCTCCAGGCCAAAAAATGATTTTATGGTATTGACAAGATCCCAAACCCTTGAACAAGCAGATAAGGAAAATGAATCAAGAAATGGCAAAGAAGAAAACCAGGAAAGAGCCATTCATGTAGAAATTAATAGTCAATACAAAAATAACTGCATGACACCCATTGTTGAGTGCTTGATGGAAGGGTAACAACTAAAGGACAAGAGAGAGGTTAGAAAGATAAGGCGCCAAGCCCTAAATTTTAACATGATGAATGTAACACTTTATAAAATGGATATTCACTCCCTTACCTAAGGTGTGTACTTTGTAAAATGGCTTAAACTGCTGTTGGGCTATTTCTCACCACCGAGCCTAGCCCACACCGAACTGGCCTCATCACCGGACGAAGACCACAGAACAAACTTTACCACAAAACCATCTCATTGCCGATCCAAGCTTAATCACCGGACGGAGACCACCGAACCAACTCATTGCCGATCCAAGCTTAATCACTGGACAGAGACCACCGAACCAACTCATTGCCGATCCAAGCTTAATCACCGGACGTAGACCACCGAACCAACTCATTGCCGATCCAAGCTTAATCACCGGACGGAGACCACCGAACCAACTCATTGCCGATCCAAGCTTAATCACCGGACGTAGACCACCGAACCAACTCATTGCCGATCCAAGCCTCATCTCCAACCACCGAACCAACTCATTGCCGGTCCAAGCCTCATCTCTAACCACCGAACCAACTCATTGCCGATCCAAATCTCATCTCCAACCACCGAACCAAAGTCCTACCGAGCCAAAGCATTGCCAGGCCAGATTGTAGCAGCCCAGGCCCACCAGCTGCTATATACCTCCAAGACCCCTACCCCCAGCCTCACTCTATAAATAGAGGGGCAGGGGTACAACAATGGGGGACAAGTTTTGAGAGCTCAAGCACGGAGAGAACTTTCAAACAACTTTCTTTTACTTGTATAAAAGCTTTGTACTTGTAATCAAAAGAAGAGAAGAGAAATAACATATAAAGTGGACGTAGGCACATTCTGGCTGAACCACTATAAATCTGCGTGTCTTTTTACAGTTTTAGCCCCTGTTTTTCATATATTTGCATAAATCACTCAAATCGCTAAGGACAACATGAGATCTACTAAATCATACAACTTTGAGGTGTTTGTCCATTTTTGTGCAAACATTTTTGGTGCTTTCACTAAGAACTAGAAGCTCGAAGCTTCAGCTTCATCCGCTTAAAAAGTTTTCCTAACAGCATCGTCCGCCACTTGGAAAACATGCCTCCCAAACAGAGAAAAGATGTTAACAAAGGAAAAAACATCGCATCCAGCAGTCTTCCAGATCCAGCTGTCACGAATCAAGTAAATCGTCCTCCTCCAGCAACAGTAACAAATGAAGAACAGGCTAACCCAACTACTCCTGCCACAGAACAGCCTGCAGCAATTACTAGAGCAGATCTGGACAGAGTTGTGGTTGAAGTAACTAACCGCTTCACGTCCCAGCAGGAAGCCTTGGTGGACCATCTCATGTCACGCTTAAGGGACGCTGAAGAATCCGACCGCAACACTGAATCATGGGGCGAGTCCCAGTCTGGAGGATCTCAGAGACAACAAAGATCTTCCTTCTTCGAAGGAGCTAACGGCAGAGGTAGCCATGGTAGGAGCCGAGACCGAGTAAAGCCCGAAGTTAGGCCTGAGGAAACGTTTGGTACCGAACCCAACGGGGAAGGTACCGGGCGAAGGTCAACTGTAGCTGAGCCTGTCATGCTGCCTAACCACAGAAACGCCAGTGAACGGGGTCGAGCTAGAGTTCAGCCCGAAGCTGGACCCGAGGAAGTGCTTAGATCAGAACCCAACAGGGGGAGATCAAGGCAAGGGCCAACTGTAGCTGACCCAAGCATGCTCCCAGAAGATCAAAGGCAGCCACTGGAAAATATGAGGAATGATAGACGATACCATCCCTACAGGTCATCTGGACGGAATCAATCCCACAGAACAGAACCAAACTCATTTCTATCTGCTCCAAGTTCTGATGAAAGGATGGCACGCTTATTCAGAGAGTGTGTCCAACGGGAGCAAAGAGATCGAGGGATAGGCGCTAGGGTAACCAGCCCTTTCGCCCGCAATATCAAAATTGCTATCACCCCCCGAGAATGGAAGATGCCAACAATGGAACCCTACAAAGGAACCTCCGATCCCATTGTACACTTACAGAGGTACACGCAGCATATGCTCATGAGTGGAGCGACAGAGGGAGTACTGTGCAAATGCTTTCCGCTCTTCTTAGCAGATCTTGCTACCTCCTGGTTCTATCATCTACCCCAAGGATCCATCAGCTCGTGGGAAATGTTGAAAGAAAAATTTATCAGTCAGTTCCGCATTCATGTGGAGCAACCTAAAAACGCTTATTCCTTATCCAGCGTCAAACAGAAACCTGGAGAAAAGCTGCAGCAATACCTAACCAGATTCAACGCCGCAGCAGCCGCAGTCCAAGATGCCGATGAGAAGCTTATCCTAATGGCCCTCTGCAGTGGTGTGCATCCGGACACTAAATTTGCTAGAAGGTTGACAAAAGAAAAACCAGCTACTTTACCCGATTTCTTCCATGAAGCCGGGAAATACATGAGGCTTGAGGATGCTGCCGTTGAGGGGCAGTCAGGACAGCAAAATAAGACAACCCATGGCAACGCCCTTGCTGTGGCAAGGAACGTTCGAAGAAATGATTCCAGAGACAATGCTGGGGGCAAGAAGGGAGAAAAGCGCCTATATCGGCCAGGACCAAGATTCGACACTTACACCCCTTTGAATGAGACCGTCGAAAATATCTTCCTTGCCACCCAAGGCGAAGTTAGATACAAACGCCCACCATACAAGAAAGAATCAGATAACGCACAGAAGTCTGGAAAATTCTGTCGCTTCCACGAATCTCACGGGCATGATACCAACGAATGCCATCATCTTCGAGATCTGATTGAGGAACACATCAGAAGAAAGAAACTGGAACGTTATGTAAAAGGTCAGGACAGGACCCCAGCTCCTGCCAATGAAAACCCAAGGCTACCCTCACTGGGGGCCGACAGAGGAAACCGCAACGCTAGCAGCTCTAGCCTAGAAAAGATAGTGGTCCATACCATCTCAGGAGGGCCACACATCGCAGACAGAAGCTGGAAAGAGATGGAAAGATACGGAAAGTCGCTTAGAGACAATAAAGACTATGTCAATTCGGTTATAGAAGAGCGCCACCCGAAGCGGAAAGAAAGTAATGACATCACGTTCGGTAAGCGTGACCTAGAAGGAAGGCAGTACCCTCACATGGATCCCATGGTCATCTCTGCCCGACTTGGTCCCGCCGAAGTATACCGAATCCTGGTAGACACTGGAAGCTCGGTAAACATCCTGTTCAAACACGCATTCGACAAAATGAAGCTATCAATGAAGGATGTATCCCCCTGCGATAAACCACTACACGGCTTCACTGGAGATGCGAAGATGCCCCTCGGGCAACTGGACCTCTTTGTTGAGATTGGAAGCCATCCCCGCTCCGTTGTACGGAAACAGACGTTTGTGCTAATAGAAAACCAGTCGGCCTACAACGCCTTCTTAGGAAGGCCATCCTTGTCTGACTTCCAAATTGTCTTAGCCCCATGGTGCCTAAAAATGAAATTCCCAACAGACAATGGAGTAGGGGAAATGGAAGGAGACCAGGATATTGCACGAGACTGCTATGTAACCGAACTTCGCAACAACCACAGGAGAGATAAAGGGAAAGGTGTAGAGATTTCCCTCTGCACAAAAAGCCTTGAAGCATAGCAACTAAAGAAACCCCTCCTCTTCGATACACCAGCGACCCTTTCAATGAATTAGACCCTAGGGACAAAGAGGAGGAGGCCACCGCCGAGCCTGCAGAGGCTATGGAGTTTATATCTGTAGACAAGCACGACTCAAGTAGGCTACTTAAAATTGGGTCCCAGCTGAAAGCTGAATTGAAGGAACAACTCATTGATTTTCTCCGCCACAACTTGGATGTATTCGCTTGGTCACACGCTGACATGACCGGAATCTCCCCCGACATAGCATGCCACGTATTAAACATTGATCCTACCAAGGCGCCTGTAAAACAAAAAAAGAGAAGTATGGGGGCAGAGCGATCAGCAGCCCTCGATGAAGAAGTAAAGAATCTACTCGCCAATGACTTCATACGAGAAGCTGTTTACCCGGAATGGATCGCCAACCCGGTACTGGTAAAGAAGGCTAATGGGAAGTGGCGGACCTGCATCGACTTCTCCAACCTAAACGACGCCTGCCCAAAGGATTGCTTCCCACTACCCAGAATCGACCAACTTGTAGACAGCACAGCCGGGCACGAGCTCCTATCTTTTATGGACGCACACTCAGGATATAACCAAATTCCTATGCATACTCCCGACCAAGACCACACTAGTTTCATCACCGACCGAGGTTTATACTGCTATAAGGTAATGCCTTTCGGACTTAAAAATGCAGGAGCCACCTACCAGCGCCTCGTCAACAAGATGTTTGCGGGGCTAATAGGACAAACTATGGAAGTATATGTGGATGACATGTTGGTAAAGTCAAGGAAAGCCAAAGATCATGTAAGCCACCTAGGCAAGATGTTTCAAGTACTTCGACAATATGGAATGAAGTTGAATCCACTAAAATGCTCCTTTGGAGTGTCATCAGGAAAGTTCTTAGGATTCATCGTTCATGCCAGAGGGATAGAAGCAAACCCTGAACAAGTCCGAGCGCTAAGGGATATCAAGATACCTTCCACCCGAAAGGAAATGCAAAGCCTAAATGGAAAAGTGGCCGCCCTAAGCCGATTCATCTCCAAGGCAACGGACAAGTGCGTCCCCTTTTTCGAAGCTCTAAAGAAAGATAAAGGAAAGTTCGAATGGACGGACGAATGCTTAACCGCTTTCCTTAACCTAATCGAACACCTCCAGAAACCACCGGTACTCTCAACTCCAAGCGAAGGCGAAGAATTATATCTATACCTTGCTGTGTCATCTCACGCTCTAAGCGCTGCCTTGGTAAGGGAAGACAACCACACGCAACGACCAGTTTACTTCGTCAGCAAAAGGTTTACTGGGGCAGAAGTCAGATATCCTAAACTTGAGAAGTTAGCATACTGTTTACTAATCACATCACGGAAATTGTGTCACTACTTCCAGTCCCATTCCATCAGAGTTCTGACCGATCAACCGCTGAGGCAGGTACTCCATCGTCCCGACACTTCTGGGCGATTACTTAAATGGTGCATTGAACTGAGTCAGTATGATATCACCTATCACCCTCGCACCGCCATCAAAGGACAGGCCATGGCTGATTTCATTGCAGAGTTCACTACCAACGAAGATCAGGAGCAATTGGAAATAACAGAAGATATCAAGTGGAATCTCTTTGTGGATGGTGCATCAAACGAACAAGGCTCGGGGGCAGGTGTGGTAATAATCACTCCCAGGGGAAACAAACTGCACCATGCTATAAGGTTGGAGTTCGCTGCCACCAACAATGATGCAGAATATGAAGCAGTGATAGCTGGACTAGAAATTGCCATAGAAATCGGGGCCAACTCTTTGTGTCTTCACAGCGATTCTCAACTTATTGTTAATCAAATACTAGGAGAATTCCAAGCTCGAGAAGAATGACTCATAGCATATCTAAAGAAGACCAAGTTACTTCTCAGCCGATTGGACCACTACTTAGTCAAACATATCCCTCGGGAGGAGAACCGAGAGGCCGACGAATTAGCAAAGCAAGCAAGTGTGAGAGACATCACCATCTTCGGGGCAGTAACCATCTCAAAGCAACTGGCCCCAGGTTTTGAGCAAGTAAATCTGATAGCTGCAACCGAAGAAGCAACTTGGATGACTCCCATCCGAGACTACCTACAAAGTGGCACTCTACCCAACGGGCGTAACGAAGTCAAGAAAGTCTTGAGGAAAGCATCCCGCTACACAATACAAAAAGACATCCTCTATCGGCGCGGATTCTCTAACCCGTTATTAAGGTGTGTCGCCGGGAGAGAAGCCAAGGAAATCTTATCCAACATCCATCAGGGGAGTTGCGGAGATCACACCGGAGGGCAAACATTAGCAAAAAAGATACTCCGATACGGATATTTCTGGCCCACCTTAAGCAAGGACGCCTTAGATTTCGTCAAGAAGTGTGACAGATGCCAGAAATTTGCTAAGATTCCACGGCTACCAACAACTGAGATTACTCAAATGACCAGCCCTTGGCCCTTCGCAATATGGGGAATTGACTTAATCGGCGAGCTACCGATGGGCCGAGGCGGGGCCAAATATGCTATAGTGGCAGTTGATTATTTCACCAAATGGGTGGAAGCGGAACCTCTGAATAAAGTATCTTCAGCAAAAGTTATTAACTTCTTAATCAAGAATGTTCTATGCATGTACGGAGTCCCGCTCAAAATCATATCAGACAATGGACTTCAGTTTGACAGCGAGGAATTCGCCAACTGGTGCCAAGAACACAGAATTCATAAAAGCTTCTCATCCGTAGCATATCCCCAGGCAAACGGACAAGTCGAAGCAGTCAACAAAATTCTGAAAACTCTGATAAAAAAGAAGCTCGAAAAATCAAAAGGCGCTTGGGTGGATGAACTCCCTACGGCACTGTGGGCCTACCGCACATCTTTCAGAATATCAACGGGGCACACTCCTTTCTCTTTGGCATACGGATCGGAGGCTATGTTCCCAGTTGAAACCATTGTGCCTTCCCACCGTAGGATCCACTATAACCCGGAAGAGAATGAAGAGCTCCTCCACATGTCTTTGGATCTAGTTGAGGAGAGAAGAAATGATGCAGTCCTTAAAACAGCAGCCCACAAGCAGAAAGTGGCAGCGCAATACAACTCCAAAGTCAAGCATCGTACCATACAAGAAGGGGATCGTGTCCTCAAGCGAATCTTCCCTCGCCCCGGAGCACTAGACCCAATCTGGGATGGACCATATGTAATTCATAAAGATCTCCACAACGGAGCCTATATTTTGTCAACAGTGGACGGAGAGGTGTTTCAGAGGGCATGGAACATCCAGCACCTCCGTCGATACTTTTCTTAAACTTGTACTGCCCATATGAAGTGAATTAACAAAGAGAATCAGTGGACGTAGGCCTTTTCATGCCGAACCACTTTAAAAAACTTTGTCTCTTTTTTAACTTGTTCCTTTTATATCTTGGCTACTTGTTAACTTTATCCTTTTCTGTTGAACAAAATCCTACGCAAATGGCATCTCCACTCAAAGCACTCCATGGCACAACTTCACCTGGGCAAAACCTAACAGTTACTATGCGAATCTATGCCCTCGCCAATGAGACACTTTTGCTCCAGCATCCCACTGCTGCGGGTTAACTCATTGCTCGCGACGGCCCTTAAAGCCAACTGTAATGAGCCGATTATAAGCCACCGAGAAGGCCGACTATAGCCGAGGCAGCTCATTACGGCGTTAGGCTCGCCGGCAACTGTGAACCGACTATAAGCCCCAACATAAGGTGTGGCCAGCCAGGGGCAGTTCATAGTTGACGATCGGCACACACGCTAGCCGGCCACAGTAAATCGAATAATACCCATGATTACGGGCCATAATGGCCCGGGTAGTTACTGTGCGCGATCTCGGCTCCGATGTGTCTTAAGTGCGGCTGTGGTAAAAAAGAATTAACTCCCCGCGGAGGCGTAAGATGGGTGACAAATGTCTCCAAGACCCACAGCTAGGGAAAGTGACTACAAAACCCGTTTGCCACGAACTTAAGCACATCGAAGGCCTTCCGTGATTGGAAGTTTTACTATTTCACATATTTCAATTTTACTTAAAAAGCTTTCCTCCTATCTTCTATAACAATCCATAAAGTACAGGATACAGAGTAGGAGATACTCACCAATGGATGCAGAGATTCACAATCGGATGGCAGGGCATTCAACTGCTTTCCATGCTCGGTCATACAAGATATTCGAAACTGCTATCTACAAACAGAACATGAAAGGCGGTATTTTCTTCCTTTATGTGCAAATGCATAACTATAATTTGTTCACACCATACACTAACATTGCAAGTCATGGAATTATGTCTTAAACCAGAACCCGACATCAAATACAATTTAATTACAAGAATATACATAGCTATATTTCTGATACGACATGCCAAAATAATAGCAAACATTCAAAAGACGACAAAATCAGCTTAAGTTAAAGAATTACACGTCAAAAATAAGACTATTTATTACAAGTGGCAAAATATTACAACCAAAAGGCTACTTTACTATTTTTCGACTAACATATACAACACTGTCAAATCCACAAAAAGAGTTTTTCCAGGTATAATCAAGGGGCCGGTTGCAGTGGAGCTTTATCCTTGTCTTGTTGACCCCCTGTCCAGTCAGAAAAAGGATTCATTAGCAATAAGCAACCAAGTTGATGGAGAAACTAAAAAGGGAGACTTACCAGCACCTGCTTCCTGACTATCCTGATCGTCATCCTCTACCTGCACGCCTACCTCCTCAGCGGCAAGCAACCGCATACCTTCCTTCACCGCCACCTTCTCCTCCTTGGCAAACTGAGCAGTGACCGCATCCATGCTGAAGACCACGCCACCATCTTTATCTGCATCGGCCTTAGCCTCCTCCAAAGCCCGAAGATAGATCTTAGCCATGACCCTAGGATAATCATCCATCCAAGATAGGTTGCCCTGCTTCCAAGTTCAGAAGTACATGTCCTGAAGCATTTCATCCATCATCCCCTCATTCTCCTCAAACTCCCTCATCCGGGCCTCGGAAGCCGACAACCTTCCAACAGCAGCTTCTCTCTCCAAACGGTATCTCGAGCAGTCAGCCTGAAGGGATTTCCGCATCGCCTCCATCTCCTCCTTCAGCCTAACCTGAGCAAGCTCTGTGGCTTCAAGCTTCCCCGACAGCTCCTCTACCCGCTCAAGATCCGCCCTCCGAACCTCATCCACTATCGAGATGGCCATATTTATCTGTTCCTTGCAGGCGGCCTCCATCTTCCGCAGTTCCGCCTTACTAGCCTCCTCCATAGCTTTCCTCAATCGCCCGGAGGCAGCCTCATGCTGAGAAATCTGAATGGCCTGGTCAGCGAGCTGTTTGGCCTGGTCCGAAACCATCAATCTTAGTCGGATGTTGGCACTCCCAATCTCCTCTCCAGCCTTAACCAGCCGGGCATAATGCCCCATCAGCTTCCTAGTCTCCTCCGCCACCCGATCAATACTAGCCTTGGCCTCGTCTCCCATGGTAACTATCCGAGTGGTAAGTAGATCAAGATCTAAGGACTTAGCCTCATCAAGCACCCGTACCATGGGATTGCGGGGAAGAAGGTGCTCACCAGTAACCTCGTCAAAGGTAATGTCGTGGGAACTTGGATCCAGATCAGGATGACCCGCAAATGGATTACGAACCAAGTCAGGATGGTCGATATGAGTAACAGAAGGGTTTCCGGACGGGTGCGGAGAAGGTGCAAACTCACCGTCCTCCTCCGTGATATCATGAAGAGGCTGAGCCGGGAGCTGAGGACCGGGCGAAGGTTCGGATAAAGGACGACTCCTATTTCTCTGCTGAATACCCTCTTCGATAACCCCGAGAAGAGGACGGTAGCCGACTACATCCCCGGAGCGGTGGGTCGAAGGCTTCGGCTTAACAGAAGTTTTGGAAAGCTTGTACTGTTCAAGCCTATGCCGAAGATCTGAGGCCTTGGCCGTTTTACCTGCTCCTGATATGAAGAAAAAGTGTCACAAGCATACATTGATCTATAATTCGAGAAAACACGGCAAATTAAAAGGAAATAAGAAAGGAAACACATCTGTGGTTGTACAAACCCTGGGGAGGAGTAGGATACTGCAATAAGTCCTGGATTTCATTCCAGGATGGGAGCGGGTCATAAAATATTCCTAAGTCCCTATCATAAATGGAGCCCGCAGGAATCAAAAGTTCACCTTGAGTCGTCGAAGCCACCTTGGCTGGAATAGTCTGAGGAGGCTCGCTTGCACCAGTTCCAGCCTTGTCAGTTTTCCCAGTTTTCTCTACCAAAGCCGGATCTTCGTCCAGCCCCTCGAAAGCCTGGTGGAACGCATCATCCGTCCACTCCTGAATCTCACCTGCTTGCCCAGGAAGCAAGGCCCCAACGCCATCGCCACCTTTATCACCTTCCCGACCGTCTCCACTCTCGCCTTTTTCCTCCTCTATGTCTTCCTCCTCTTGGGTAAGTGGACAATTGCTGGGAGAGGGACCGTCCGACTTCTTAAGTTTCTTACCGCCGACGGCTGGAGGTTTTGTGAAAGGTTTCCTCTTGCTACTCTCTACCGTGACACCTCCCTTAGCCTGAGCAGCCGCCCTCTCCTCCGCCGTTTCCCTCAGCTTGACTACTGACTGCTGTGGAAGGATTAAGTTATACTCCAGAAGGATTGCGTTTCTGATCAGGTAGGCAGATGATCTATATTTCCCGAGAATAGCTTCTATCTCAACCGCCGTCTGAACCAGGCGATCAGTCTCCACAACTGCAAAGCCACCTGTCACTAGCAAAAATGAAAATGTATGAGGAGAAGCATCGCAACCAGAATGGAAATTATAGATAAAGCGTCGACTTACATCCAGAAGTAAAACGCCGAATAGAAACAGAGTCGTCCCTGACGAAGAACCACTCCTTCTTGAACATGCTGAATTTGGAATACAGATCCAAGACTGGCTTAAAGGTCACAGCTGACTCCAAGCTGATGTATGGGGACCCCTTCTTATAGCCCCTCAGATTATACAAGTACCGGATCTCCCGGTTAGAAGGAGCACGACCATACTTCCTTCGAAAGATGACGAAGAGGCTCACCAGTATAGCATAAGAGTTGGGTTGAAGCTGGAATGGGGCCACCTTTAGATATGTGAGGAAGCTGGCTACCCAAGCGTTAAGAGGGGGAATGGCACCACACATGCAGTGGTATCTGCTGTAGGCAAAGTACCCTTCAGGAGGGTCGTACGGCATAACTTCTCTCCCTGGCAACAACATTCGAGCCCTGTCAATCCCGAAAGAACGGGAGATGACATCAAGCTGCTCTTCCTTAAGGGAGCTAGGAAAGCAATCGGGCGGGGAGTTCAGAAGCTCCTGAGGGCCGTACCCGTCCACTAGTGATCTCGGGGTAGATCCATGACGTTCCGGACCTGGCTGAACAGGGGGCACTGAGGAAGTTTCTCCTTCGCCCTGGGACTTCTTTTTATCCGAGCGAGTTTCTGCTTTTCGAGACATTTATCTGCAAACACAAAGAAGAACACCGTTAGAACAGAGGATGTAAACAAGTATGTGTGTAATATGAAGTTTCACTCATAAATGCTCAGACTCCCATTGACATTCGGTAAAGTAAATGTAAAATTTCATTCGACATCCCCATCTAGAAATCCCATTCGGCAATTTCAACTAAATCCCATTCGGCAATCGTACTCCACCATTCATTCGGTGCTTGGAAACCCGAAGCTCATTCGGTAGTGCAGTATACAAGTTCATCCGGCAGTAAAAGGGTCTCACCTGGTTCGGCTAACACAGCTGATTCGGCAAAGGGTAGGAATTTTAAATTCGGCAATCAGTCGGTTCGGCTATCTCACTTGGTAGGGAATAACGAAAGCATGATGCCCCTACTTATAAGCAAACAAAAGCGACCGGACCAATTGACTCGGCACGCGGACCCGATAAGAATGACAGAGCTAAAACAAAGCGTGGCATACGCTGGCATATGCCCCGCTTTGGGGGGCAAATGTTGGGCTATTTCTCACCACCGAGCCTAGCCCACACCGAACTGGCCTCATCACCGGACGAAGACCACAGAACAAACTTTACCACAAAACCATCTCATTGTCGATCCAAGCTTAATCACCGGACGGAGACCATCGAACCAACTCATTTCCGATCCAAGCTTAATCACCGGACGGAGACCACCGAACCAACTCATTGCCGATCCAAGCTTAATCACCGGTCGTAGACCACCGAACCAACTCATTGCCGATCCAAGCTTAATCACCGGACGGAGACCACCGAACCAACTCATTGCCGATCCAAGCTTAATCACCGGACGTAGACCACCGAACCAACTCATTGCCAATCCAAGCCTCATCTCCAACCACCGAACCAACTCATTGCCGGTCCAAGCCTTATCTCTAACCACCGAACCAACTCATTGCCGATCCAAATCTCATCTCCAACCACCGAACCAAAGTCCTACCGAGCCAAAGCATTGCCAGGCCAGATTGTAGCAGCCCAGGCCCACCAGCTGCTATATACCTCCAAGACCCCTACCCCCAGCCTCACTCTATAAATAGAGGGGCAGGGGTACAACAATGGGGGACAAGTTTTGAGAGCTCAAGCACGGAGAGAACTTTCAAACAACTTTCTTTTACTTGTATAAAAGCTTTGTACTTGTAATCAAAAGAAGAGAAGAGAAATAACATATAAAGTGGACGTAGGCACATTCTGGCTGAACCACTATAAATCTGCGTGTCTTTTTACAATTTTAGCCCCTGTTTTTCATATATTTGCATAAATCACTCAAATCGCTAAGGACAACATGAGATCTACTAAATCATACAACTTTGAGGTGTTTGTCCATTTTTTGTGCAAACAACTGCTAAGAGAAGCGCATAAGGGATTTTATAGAGACCATTCTAGTGGAATAAAATTAGTAAAAAACACCATGAGACAAGGTTTCTATTGTCCTCGTATGAATTATATGCAGTGAATCATGTAAAGAGATGTGAGAAGCGTTGGAAATTTTCAACAATTCCACATATGCCCCTAAGTGAATTAACCCCAATTTCAAGTCCATGGCCCTTTGATATATAGGGAATCAATTTAATTAGACTATTTCCTCTGTCTAAAGGGGGAGCAAAATTTGCAGTAGTAGCCATCGATTATTTCACCAAATGGGAAGAAGTGGAACCATTACCGTATAACATCAGGTAAAGTGTTAAAATTTGTGATTAAATACATAGTCACTCGGTTTGGAATGCCTTATAAGATAATATCCAATAACAGAATTCAAATTGAAAGTGAAGAATTTACCCAATTCTGCAATAGGAGTGGAATAATCAAAAGCTTATCATCCATGACTCATCCTAAGGCTAATGGAGCCATTGAAGCTTCCAACAAAACTATTAATACTATCCTTAAGAAACGACTGGACAAAGTGAAAGGGAATTGGATAGAAGAATTGCCGCTAGTGCTTTGGGTATATAGAACTTCTACTAAGACCGCAATAGGACACACTCCATTTTCCTTAACATATGGATGCGAAGCAATCCTTCCAATTGAAGTTAAAGTTCCATCTTATTGAAGAATTTCATATGCATTTGACCCCAATTAGGAACCGAGGAAAGAATCCTTGGATTTAGTCAATGAATTAAGGATGAAGTAGCCATATGAATGGCTGAATATCAACAAAGGATATCAAGGTACTATAACTCTAAAGTTAAAGGAAGATCATTTCTAAACGGGGATTTAGTTCTTCGAAAAGTCAAGGCAAATACCACAAACCCGACAAACGGACTACTTGGACCAAATTGGAAAGGAACACTTGTTAGTCATGAAGTAATTCCACCAGAGACTTATCGATTGTGCCAGCCTGATGTCAACATGATAGCGAGAACTTGGAATGTTGAGCATCTAAGGCCTTACTTTCTAACAATAGATGAATAAAGAAATTGAGATAGTATATCTATGGAATCGATAATCAAAATGAAAGAAAGTAACTATAAGAAAAAGCCTAAATCATTACCTATAAGGTCATATGGAGTGAGAGAAAAGTCTTTGATCCCGCCACAAGGGCCTAGTCAAAGCACCTTTGGGAGGGAGGTAAGAGGAAGCCTTTAGTCCCACCTAAGATGGCCTGGCCAAAGCACTGCAAGCCTTCAGTCCTGCTTACGTGGCCTGGTCAGAGCGCCTCTTAGAAGGAGGATAGAGTAAGCCTTTGGTCTTGCCTGAGATGGCCTAGCCAAAGCACCAAACCAGCCTTCAGTTCTACTTATAAGGCCTAACTGGAGCGCCTCCTAGAGGAAGGATTGGTAAGACTTTGATTCCACTTAAGTTAGCTAACCAAATTCACCGACCAACCCAAATCATTACCTATAAGATAATAAAGGGCTCAAGCCTAAATCATCACCGAAAGAGTGATAAGGGGAGAAAAGAATCAAAGCCTAAATCATCACCCAAAGAGTGATAAAGGGTGAAAGAAATCAATCATGCATGTACAAATCTACCCTAAATATGGGTCAAAGCAACCTTATGGAGGAAGAACAATCAAATTCCTTTAGTTTCACAGTAACGCAAAGTTAAAATAATACTTCGAAAGAAAGGTCAAGAACTATCTGAGACTCCAATATGAGCATCCAAGAAGTTCCAAATCTTATATGAACCAAAGGCTTCATTCTTAAGGAATTCGAGAATTGAAGTAGTTCTAAATCTTTTACTCCTTAGATGGAATTTAAAATTTCTAGTGAATAGTGGGAACCTCCACCATTACTCAGATTTCTAATCTCCTACTAGTTAAGACCAGATGTGTTTCTGGTCTTCTATTCGAATAAAGTTATGGTATTATTACTAGATGTGTTTCTAGTCTTCTATTCAGATAAAATTATGGTATTATTACCAGATGGATTTCTGGTCTTCTATTCAAATAAAATTATGGAAGATGGGTTTCTGTCTTCAATTCAAATAAAATTATGGTATTGCTTCCAGATTGGTTTCTAGTCTTCTATTCAGATAAAATTATGGTATTATTACCAAATGGGTTTCTGGTCTTCTATTTAGATAAAAGTACAGTATTATTACCAAATGGATTTTTAGTCTTCTATTTAAGTAATCCCAGATGGATTTCTAGTCTTTTTAACTAATGAATTCCTGATCTTCTTGCCATGTGGATCCCAGGCATTCTTGTTAAAAGAAATTATAGATTTATGGATTGAATTTCTTAACTTCTTAATGAATGAAGCTATATAATTCTTTCTAGATGAATTTCTAGTTTTCTTATCAAGAGAATTTATGGTTTTCCTATCGAGCAAATTTCTGGTCTTCTCAATAGAATGTGGCTTTACATTGAAATACAAAAGCTTTTTGTATGAAGAAGAGGATAAACTAATTCATGTCTTTATCAGATTCAAGAAGGATTGTTAAAGTTCGATATAAAGTTAATAATAAAATCATCATCATTTATTTTATGTTTTTAGGAGAATAGGATTGAAAATAAAATCTCACTGAAAGTTGGAAAGATGAGAAAATACCTAGTTAGTGTAAAAAATCTCTTTTATACAAGAAGGGAGCAAGTGTTATCCACATGTTTTTTGACTATTATTTAAGAGAAATGAGCTAAAGGATATGGAAGCAATAAAGGATAGTGTTCCTACAAATACATATGTCGAACATCTAAAGAAAACATGCTAAGTCCATTAATGCATGTCGAGTTAATAGACATATGATTACACAATTGAGCTCCCAAGTTAATCACGTAACAATCAAATATGGAGATAGAAAACCATAATAGATGACAAATTTGAAGGCGGGAAAGGGTGTCGAGGTTTTGTAGCCATAAGAGATGATATCAAGCACATAAAGCAAGGAAGATATCAAGTTTTAACACCCATAAAGGGTACCGGACGTTTAAAGCTAAAGGTGAAGTCAACCCTTTAGAGTAATAAGGGTATCGAGCATCTAGATGGATCATAGGAAGGTATTGAACCTCTGTGAGAAGGCGGACCTTAAAGTAACAATAAACATCATCAAGCATCCACAAGCAAGAAGTAATGTCAAAGCCTCAACAAAGAAGTATGTCGAGCACTTGATACCGAATGGTGTCGCGTTTGTAAAAGGTAATGGAGATGTCGAACCACTACAACACTAAGTATAGTAAAGTGTGAAATAAAGAGGAGTGCCACATTGATGGAGCATATCAAATATCTACTCATTAAAGAAGGATATCGGGTCTCAAGAAGATGCTGGGCTTATAAATGGGAAAGCATGTCGATCAATGAGTTTGCCAAGCATAAAGATATTGAGCCTGTATCCCAAAATGTAGGTATCGAACATCTAATCACCAAGAGATGTCGAATTTCTAAATAATGTCGCACTAGTAAGGGACATTGAACAACTAGTTACAAAAAGGGAATATTGGATTTCTATTGCCTAAATGGTGCCAAGTCTTTACATCCCAAATGATATCGCATCTCTATAACCCAAATGGTATCGAACTTCACAACATAATGTTGTAGAACATAAAATAAGGAAAGAGTGCTATATCACTTGAAGAAGATGAGTTTTTAACACAAAGCCATCAAATGACGACAGTCAAAGATGGCAGGCTTGTCTAAGCCTATCGCTATATCAACTGATATCGAATCTTAACATCAAGAATAAGAAAATGTCGAATGTCTAAACATAAAAAAGGATTTCGAGTTTTTGGTTCAATAATAGTTGTCAAGGCTTTACAACACTAACTGTTGTAAAACAATTCTAGTCAGATAACGGTGTTAGATTTCCCCAAAATAAAGGAAGGATGAACATCAAAGATAGGAAGGTGTCGAACCACAAAAGCACGGAGGTTGTCAAACATCAGCAATTGTAGAGGTTATTGAGAATCTACTAATGTCATATATGAGCAATCAAGAAGGATACTGGATACTTAAAAGATGGCAGGCATACAGTTGCATAAATGCATGGTGGCCATGCCGCATGCCACTGCCTCTATAAATAGACCCCACCCTCATTCAGGGAGGGGTGAAGTTTTCTTTTCTCTCTCTCATATAATAGAGTTGTAAACGCTAAATTGATTTAGGGAAATAAGAATCGATTATAACCTTTGAAAGTTTATGCGAACAAAAGGTCTTGAACAACTATTGCATATCCTACTTCCCTTGATTTAATCATATTTGACTATTATCAAAATATGGACATGCGTATGACTAATTTTTAGACTTGGATTTATACACAAGATGTAACGACCCATAATTTACGTAACAAAGGATCGTAAAATATTTGTATTTTATTCGTATGAGGTTGTATGATTCTAAAATTTTAGGATATGACTGTTAGGTTAATTTTACACACTTGTGATTTTTTCCGAATTTCTATGTGACCATTTTGATCCTAAAACTTTGTTTGGATCATAACTTTTGATAAGAGTTGAATTAGAGTATCAAACTAGTTTCATTGCTTCAGGATGATAGTTTCTTTTTCCATAGAGTGGTCATAATTGAAAAACGGACTTACGCTAAGGAAGTTATGCATGTTTTATTTTTAAAGCTATTGGTCGGAATTAGCATGTAATTAATTTAAGTCCATTAGTTGGCCCATTAGCCTAATTAGATATTACTATAAATAAGAGTTGTAAGAGTTAAACTAAAACTTTCTCTCTCATTCTAAATCAGGTCTAAACCATAATTAGCCCTAAATCTATCTTAATTCATCCAAATTTCTCTCTAAATCAAACTAGATTGTGGATTAGAGATTTGATCTTCGATTAGAAGCTAGAGATGATAAAATTGGCTGATTAGAAGTGCTTTTCACTACTGTTTGGATTGGATCGACATTCAAATTGATTGAATTTGGTAATTGGTGAGAGGTTTATACTTCTCGCTATATTATCCATATTTATAGGGTAAATTGTAGGATTTAACATGTTTTAAATTAATTTTTGCCCATAAAACCTTTTCTAACACTAATTACATGTCAATCCATGCATATGATATAGATTGATTAGAAGTCGTCTTTGTTTATGTTCATATATTCATGCTATTTATAGATCTATGTCAGAGGTTGACTCGTTTATCTTATGGATTGCATGTTTGAATGAATGAAATTACTTATTATTCTATGTTTGTATGATGTGATATTGTTTGTTAGTGTTTTTGGATGTTTAGAAAGATAGGTAGGAGAATTGAGCATATTGAATGCAAAGATGGTCGGAATTGGATGAAACTTTGAGGGAGATGTGCTTAGGCTTCAAGTCGTGAGCTCCAATTCATGAACTACATATGTTGGCATCAACATGAAGAGCTCGATACCGACATGTCTAGGTTGGTCCTTTAGGTCATCGATTTTGAAAAGAGCAAGAGCGAGTCTAGTGGAGGTTGCCCAAGGTGATAGAATGATGATTGGCTAAGTGTTGGAGGCTGTGACGACTTGTTTCTATAATGTGGAGTTAAGTACTTTGAAGAGAAGACTTGTTCCTATTTGATGACTTGTTTCAGCTTGAAAGGTCGGGGTTAAAGCATTTAGGCATGAAGTAATGGAAGCAAGGAAGGAGTAGAAGAAAACTCAACCATTATTTGGCTAAGTAGAGAGATCGATACCTAAATAAAGAGGTCGGTACCGACTTCTTTTGGTGGGTCCAATGGGAGTGGAACTTATGAGGAATGATGTATAGATTCTGTAGACTATGCTGGAGGTGTTGGCTCATTTGCATCAGGATTGGATCATGATGTAAAAGCATGATAAAAAGCTAGAATCTTCGGATGTTGGCTCATATTGGGAGTAGGTTTTGAAGATGGTGGCTCGGTAATGAAGGAGCCATAGGATAGGGGAATGTGGAAGGGTTCCTTGTGATTAATGGAAACTAGATTGAGCAAGAAGGGCTCAGTGTCCAAAAGGAACAAAGGTGGGCTCAGATAAGTATATGCTAAGGAATAGTTGATACTCGAGGTGTTTTCTTGTGTACTTGAAGTAGGATTATTATTAGTGGGGATGCCCATGAATTGGTAGCGAGGTTCCAAATACCCTAGAACAATGGCTTTGGGTCTAG
Source organism: Allium fistulosum (assembly GCA_030737815.1). Taxonomy (NCBI): domain Eukaryota; kingdom Viridiplantae; phylum Streptophyta; class Magnoliopsida; order Asparagales; family Amaryllidaceae; genus Allium; species Allium fistulosum. The sequence goes on from CM060906.1 coordinate 408,308,363, forward strand.
TTTCTAGCTTTAGGGCAATGAGACATGTATCGAGCTTTAGGTAGCGTGATACGAGAGTACATAGAGAATTGGGATTTCAATTAGTCCTTGACAGTAGGGAGGCCATACAAGTTATCATATATTCAGAGCATAGGGATGAGTGACATTGCTTGCTTATTTGTATTTGTTGAGACAGTTTATTTGAGTTTACTTCTTTTGTATAAACTCTATTACATTTGATGTATAACTTTGTGGATTTATTACTCTGATGATGATTTTTTCACATAGTTATTACTTTCTCTACTATTGTATATGTGATATTATATTTTATCCATGTGTTGTGAGATATGATAGGTTATATGCTATATTGGTTTATTTCAAACCTGATGATTGTCCTATATCAGCGGGGAATGGACAACACACTATTTATATACTATTGGTGCCGGTGGTATAGGGTGGTCGTCACATTTGGTATCAAAGCTTTGGTTATATGATTGACCTAATTTGATACCGCGATCCAGCAGAGATAGGGAAGGAGTTGTCGCCTTCGACTGGATCTAGAGTGTATAGATACAAGAGACTGCGTACTTGTTATGAGTTTGGTTCTAAAAACTATATAGTAGTATAGTATAAGTCGCATGCACATGAGCACTATAGACACAATTTTCTTTATGAGAGACTGATTATTCTTGTTACAAATAAGGATAAGCTGGTATACTAGTAATACTGTGAGATCTGCTTTAGAAGTGGAGGAAGGAGCGGGGTCGAGGGCTGCTACGCCTGATTTCCAAGCTATGTTCAATGCTATGATGGCTAATATAATGACAAATGCTCCTAGTTGTGATGGGAAGAGGTGCTCCACTGCAAGCGCCTAGGGCCGATTTAACCAATTTAAGCAAGGATTACGCCATTTGGAGGGAAGCCATTCAATGGAATGGAATTAGTCATAGAAGTACAAGACTGGTTGGATACTTGTGAGCGAATCATTGGTGATATGGAGGTGGGAGTTCTATGAAAAGAAAGTTGGCTTCGAGGCAGCTTCAAGACCGAGCTATGAATTGGTGGAATGCTGTCACTATTGCTACTTCAGAAGACCAATTTTCTTAGGAAAAGTTTAGGATGAGGTTTGAAGAGAAGTTCATTCCGGCTGCTTAAAAGTCGATATTGTTCAGGAAATTCGTCGATCTCAAGCAGGGAGAGATGACAGTTTTTGAATATGTGGCAGAATTTGATGCATTGTCTAAGTATGGGATGTCATTCATTGATACTCTCTTAAGGAAGAATGAAAAGTTCATCATAGGGTTGGATCACTATCTTGGGGAGAAGCTAGTGGACCATATTGATGAGCCATTTGAGAAGTTGGAAGAGAAGGCGCTTTGCTTGAGAACCTAAACCCTAAAGCTAGGATTGCTATTGTTATTCCTGCTGAGAAGGAGGAGCCAAAGCCACAATAAGGTGGTGAAGTCAAGAAGAAGTGGAATGGAAATAGAAAGTAGCCCTAGAGAAAGGGTGGCAATAAGAAGGGTAATTGGAAACCCGTTCGTTATGGGTGTAAAGAGAAGGGTCATTTAATCAAGAAATGCAAAGTGAGTGATAAGAAGAAGTTTTAAAATTGTGATAAATCAGAGCATTTAAAGAAAGATTGTCCAGAACCGGTGAAGGATAAGCAGATAATGAAGGCATATGCTTTGGACGTAGTCCCGACTTCATCAAGTTGCGAAGGAGAAGGGGAAATGAGTCATTATTCAAGGTATGCTTTCTATTGGTGATGTTCCTGCTCGAGTTTTGTTTGATACAGGTGCTTCACATTCATTTATATATAGTGACCTATTAGATAGATTGGGATGGAGACCAAAGATAGTAGACCATCTCTTGATCGTGAAAAACCCTGTTAGAGGATCAACTAGCCTCTGCATGGTTTGTAGCGGTTTAGTTTTATCCAGTCATGGATGCTCTTTTGTTTGTTATTGCTTTGTTTTGAATTTTATTGGATTTGAGATTATATTAGGAATAGACTGGCTAAAGAAGTATGTGGCTATAGTGGATTGCAAGAAGCTATTGGTGACAATTAGAGATGTGGATGGGCGAACGGTAGTGATTAGCTACCTACCAAAGGATGGGTTAATGGTTAGCTTTCTATATTTGCTTGAGATTCCATGGGAGGGGTTGTCATCTGTGCCTATCGCTAGAAAGTATTTTGATGTCTTTGAGGAAGTGACTGGATTACCGCCACATAGAGAGATCGAGATTCAGATTGACTTGGTGAAGGAAGCCAGACCTATTGTTATGCCTTTGAGGTGTATGAAACTCAGAGAGCAGAAAGAAGGTGCAAGTGAATGGCATATTGAGGAAGGGGTTTATTCAAAGAAGCATATCTGAGTGGGGCGCACCTGTTATATTCACAACTAAGGCAGATGGCTCTTTGAGGTAATGTGTGGATTATCATAAGCTGAATAAAGTGACGACGAAGAACAAGTACCCACTTCCTGTTAGGAAATCAAATTTATGGTTTTAATGACAACAACTATACAATGAAAATCAAATGTGCATATGTATATATATATACAAGAACTTACTAGAGCAACATCACTAGAGAGACAAGAACAAGGCTCAAAGAACGTATCAAGAGGCTACAAGTCGATAGAATTAGAAAAGGAATTTCACAGACACAGATACAACAACATGCACACATTCAGACGTCTGAATGCATAAGCTAGACGTCTGAATGATTCCTCTGGTTCACAACTCAGAAGAAAACAGACGTCTGATCCTAAACTCAAACGTCTGAAAGACATCCAGACATAAAACAGAAATGAAGACCAGACGTCTGGATAACAAACACAGACGTCTGAAATACTACCAGACACAAAAAATATGAAGGCCAGACGTCTGAGGTCACTTTCCAGACGTTTGATTATAGGCTCGACTGTGTATCTTCAAAGTCCAACTGTCACATCTGAAAAGACATCTTCGCTTCTCTTCGCTGCAACTCTTCATCACCATCAGAAGCGACCATAGAACACTTTGTTAATGGATGCAACTACTCAAGGAATCTCTCTACAACTATATATATCATCAAGAATCAAGAGAGAAAAAAACCCGTCTACTTTACTGACTTATGCTCTCTGATTATACACTCTATCATATACTCTTGATCTCTAGCAATCTATACTTGTATTCTACTCTTCCAAATATACAGTTCCTCATAGACAATACTCTCTAGATATATATTGGAAGCTTTTGTACTATATAGTCAACATCCGTGTAATAGAGAACACACAATTGACAAAGAAACTCTGCTATTGTAAACCTGTTCCTCCGGGTGAAGTGAGGGTTATTTGGTGAAAGGAAATTCCGAAGAGGAGCTTCGGGACTGGACGTAGGACGGGAGGTCCGAACCAGTATAAAATCCTGGTGTGATTATTTTATATTTACTTAGATTAATATTGTTTTAGTTGCATCATATATTTTTGCCACATATACTTGCATATACACTACACGATCCACTCCGTATAGACTTTCACTTCCATGCATAGATGGCTTGTTCGATCAGTTGCACGGTGTGAAGGTGTTCTTTCAAATGGATTTGGCAATGGGATTTCACCAGCTTAGAATAGCGAAGGAGAGTGTGCCTATTACTGCATTTCGTACACCATTAGATTTTTATGAGTGGTCAGTGATGCTACTCAGGTTGATCAACACTCCAGCATACTTTGTAGAACTTATGAATCAGGTTTTTAGAGACCAACTGAATAAGTTTGTGGATGATATTCTGATCTAATCCAGAACTGAAGAGGAGAACAAGATGCACTTAAGGATTGTGCTGAAGATATTGAGGAAGCACAAGTTGAGGGCAAAGTTATCAAAGTGTCGTTTTTGGAGGGAAGAAGTGAGATTCTTAGGTCATGTTATGTCAGGACATGAAATAGCAATTGATCCTACGAAGTTGGTCATGGTCCAAGATTGGAATCTTCCCATGAATGCTATGGATGCGAGGAGTTGTCTAGGATTGACAGATACTATAGACGCTTCATAAAGGATATCTCGAAGATTGCAGCACCGTTGACTAGTTTAACGAAGAAGAATCAATATTTTGTTTGGGATGTGAAGCATGAGCATGTATTTATGATTCTGAAGGATAGGTTGAGTAGTGAACCAGTCTTGAGGATTCCAAGTGGGAATGAAGAGTTGACAATATAAACAGATGCCTGTGTTATGAGATTGGGTGCGGTATTAATGCAGAAGGGAAGGGTTGTCACTTATGCCAGTCGACAGCTAAAGCCGCACAAAAGGAATTATCTGACCCTTGATTTAGAGTTGGTGATGATTATTTTTTCTTTAAAGATGTGGGGGGCACTATTTGTTAGGAGAAAGTTTTGAGCTATTTACGGACCAAAAATCCTTGAAGTGCATTTTCTCTCAAAAGGATCTCAACCTTTTTCAATAACGATGGTTAGAGTTCTTGGCCTCTTATGATTTCAGTATTTCCTACACTCTAGGAAAAGGGAATGTAGTCGCCGATGCATTAAGTAAAAGACATGCTTGTTTGGGAGCAATGTTCTTAGAATGGAAGCAAATAGAGTATATTGCTGGATTTGATTTCAGGCCTTACTGCAAGCTAGAACCTAAAATGCTGGCAAGCTTATCGATTAGACCTACTCTGAGTGAAAGGATCGGTACTAGTCAGAAGCAAGATGCTAGGCTAGTGGAGATCATAATAAAATAGAGGAAGGAGTAGAATTTGAAGATATGAAGCAATATGAACTTGACCGAGAAGGTTGGCTTCGTAAAGACGGGAGATTGTTTGTTCCCAATGTTGATGGATTGTGAGATGAAGTGCTAAGAGAGTGTCATCATTCTAGATTGACTATTCATCCCGGTGGTAATAAGATGTACTAAGATATAAAATGGACCTACTATTGGGAAGGTATGAAGATGAACGTTGGGGCATTAATCTCGAAATGTATATACTATCAGTTGGTGAAAGTAGAGCAAAAGAAACCTAGTGGATTGTTACAACCATTAGAGATTCCTGAATGGAAATGGGAGCAAGTGTCGATGGATTTTATTGAAGGACTGCCGAGTATTCGAGTAGGGTATGATGGTATTTGGATTATTGTAGATCGGTTGACCAAGAGTGCGATGTTTATACATGTCAAGTCAAGTAGAATGGCATCTATGCTGGCGGAGTTGTATGTAAAGTGGATAGTACGATTTCATGGTGTGCCGAAGAGCATTGTGAGTGACCAAGACCCGTTGTTCACTAGTGGGTTTTATAAGAGCTTACAAGAGACTAGGGACGGAGCTGCATCTTAGTATAGCTTATCACCCGCAAACAGATGGGCAAACCAAGAGAATAAATCGTATATTTAAAGATATCTTGCAAACATGGATTATAGATTTTGGTGGATCATGGGATGATCATTTGCATTTGGTGGAGTTTGCATACACCAATAGTTATCAACCGAGTATTGGAATGCTATTATATGAAGCATTGTATGGTAGACCTTGTAACGCTCCTTCATGTTGGTGGGAAGTGGGTAAGAAATCGATACTTAGGCCAAATATGATTACAGAGACTTCAGAGAAGATTGACGTCATTCAACAATGAATGAAAGCTGCTCAGGATTGGCAGAAACGCTATGCAGATAAGAGACAAAAAGATATAGAGTTTTCTGTCAGAGATATGGTGTTTGTAAAGGTTTCTCCTCTAAAGATTGTAATTTGATTCGGTAGAAAGGGAAAGTTGGCACCAAGATTCGTAGGTCCTTTTTTCGATAGTCGAGAGAATCGAAAAGCTGGCATATAGGGTCGACTTACCTCAAAAGATGGAGGCATGCAAAATGATTTTCATGTCTCTTATCTAAGAAATTTTGTGCACAACTCATGCATGATGATTACACCAGATCAACTAGAGGATGTTGAGGTAGAACTATAAATTTCTATATCTAATAGGCCGCTTCGTATTACGAAATTGCTTAGGAGAAAGATGGTGAAACTAGTTAAGGTACAACGGAGAAAAAGTGATGATGATTGTACTTGAGAGACGGAGGAGAGCATGAGGACTAGGCGTCCGCGCTCTTTGAATGGTAAGACCCAACATTTATCGTATCTACTTTCCCCATTGTATATTATATTAGACAGGTTAGTATTCCACATGCCAGGATAGATCACCTATACTATTGATTATATGGTTGCTTGTTTTATATGTGTGATGGCTGTTTATGATTGGTAGGCATGCTAAATAAATATGGTTGCTTATACTTTTCCTTATTTGGTGATTTCGAGGGCGAAATTTCTAAAGCTCGGAGGGGAAAATGTAATGATCTGTATTTTACGTATCGAAGGATCATAAAATATTTGTATTTTATTTGTATGAGGTCGTATGATTCTAAAATTTTGGGATATAACTCATAGGGAAATTTTACCTATTTATGCTTTTTAATGAATTTTTGTATGACTATTTTGACCCTGAAAACCTTATTTGGTTTATAACTTTTGATAGGTGTTAAATTAGGGTCTCAAACTAGTTCAATTGCTTTAGGATGATGGTTTCCCTTTTTGTAGAGTGGTCATAATAGAAAAACAGACTTACGGTTAGGAAATTATGCCTCTTTTAATTTTTAAAAGCTTTTGGTCAGAATTAATGTGTAATTAATTAAGCCCATTATATGGCCCATTAGTCTAATTAGATATTACTATAAATAGTGCCGTATGAGTTAACAAAGACTTTCTATCTCATTCCAAATCAGGTCTAAATCCTAATTAGCCCAAAATCCATCCTAATTTATCCAACATTCTCTCTAAATCAAACTAGATTATGGACTAGAGATTAGATCTTCGATTAGAAGCTAGAGATAAATAAATTGGCTGATTAGAAGTGCTTTTCATTGCTGTCTGGATTGGATTATATTCAAATTGATTTAATTTAGTAATTGATGAGTGGTTTATACCATCTCATTGTACTATTCATGTTTATATGGTAAAATTATAGGATTTAACCTGTTTTAAATTGATTTTTGGCCATAAAATCTTTTCTAACTCTAATTACATGTTAATCCATGCATATGATATAGATTGATTAGGAATCTCCTTTGTTTATGTTCATATATTCATGCTATTTGTATATCTATGTTAGAGATTGACCTATTTACCATATTTATATGGATTGCATGTTTAAATAGATGGAATCGCCTGTTGTTCTATGTTTGTATGATATGATTTAATATTGTTTGTTAGTGTTTTGGGTGTTTAGAAAGATAGGTAGGAGAATTAAGCATACTGAGGCAAAGATGGTCGAAATTGGACGAAACTTGGAGGGGAGACTCTGGAGTATAGGAAGACAATAAAGCTCAAGTGGCAAGCTCCAATTCATGAAGTAACATGTCGGCACCAACATGAAGAGCTCGGTACCGGCATGTTTGGTTTGGTCCTTGGGTCATCGATTTTGAGGAGAGCAAGAGCAAGGTTAGTGGAGGTTGCCTAAGATGATGGATTGGTGATTGGCTAAGTGTTGGAGGCTATGACGGCTTGTTTCTAAAACCTGGAGTTAAGTGCTTTGAATAGAAGAATTTTTCCTATAACAGCTTGTTTTGGGATGAAAGGTTAAGGTCAAAGCATCTAGGTATGGAGTACTAGAAGCAAGGAAGAAGCGGAAGAAAACTCAACCTTTAGTTGGCTAAGTAGAGAGATCGGCACCGATATGAAGAGGTCAGTACCAACTTATTTTAGTGAGTCCATTAGGAGTGGAGCGTTTGGGGAATGATATAGAGGTTCTATAGATCGTGTTAGAGGTGTTGGCTCGTTCGCATCAGGGTTGGATGGTAATGTCACAGCATAATGAAAAGTTAGAATCTTCGGATGTTGGCTTGTATTGGGAGTAGGTTCCGAAGATGGCAGCTCATATTGGGAGTAGGTTTCGAAGATGGAGGCTCGGTGATGGAGGAGTCGTAGGATCGGGGAATGTGCAGGGGCTTCCCATAAATAATGGAAAGTGGATTAGGCAAGAAGGGCTCGGTGTCCAAAATGAGCAAAGGAGAGTCAGATAAGTATGTGCTAAGGAATCATTGATGGTCAGGGTGATTTTTTGTGTTCTCGTAGCAGGGGATTATAAGTGGGGACACCCATGGATTAGTAGAGAGGATCTGAATACCCTGGACTAGTGACTTTGGGTCTAGTGTCTAGCTTTGGGGCTATGAGTCACATATCGAGCTTTAAGCTACATAGAGACCACGATCTCCATTAATCCCTAGATGTAGGAGACCATATAAGTCATCATATATTCAGAGCATAGGGATGAGTGATAGTGAGTTTTGTTTAATGGATGCTATAGTTGCTTTTTGCGATATCACTGGGGGATAGCATTGGGAGTAAGCACAGGAGATAGGGATATTTGGACATCCATTATGGTATTCTATATTGTACCTTTATGATATTATAGAGTAGCATATTATACTGTTATGTGCTAACTCTTTAGTTGCAGGGACAGGCCAGGTATGATTCATGTACTCATGTTCCTTATCGTATTTACCTGTATAGTGTTTTGAGACTCATTTACCGCTCACACTAGACCGTTGTTTGACCCGAAGTTCTATGCTTTGTTTCTTGTTATCCTGGGTACTTTTAAATGAGTAGACTAGATAATAGGTCTAGGTGACGCAGTAGCTATTCGGAGGACAAGCTGGATGGAGCTATCTCGTATTATATACATATATGGATTTCTACGCTTTTCTAGCTGAGCAATGTTGTAGAGCCCGTGACAGTGCTTACTTATTTGTATTTGTTGAGATAGTTTATCTGAGTTTACATTTGTTGTATAAACTCTACTATAATTGATGTGTAACTTTGTGGATCTATTCCTCTTACGATGATTTGTTCACATAGTTATTACTATCTCTTCGATTATATCTGGGATATTATATTTTACCTATGCACTGTGAGATATGACATGTTATATACTATATTGGTTTATTTCTACCCTAAAGATCGTCCTATATCAGCCGGGCACAGACAGCGCACTATTTATACACTATTTGTGCCTGTGGTATAGGGCATTCGTCACACAAGACAAGGCTATTTAAGCCCTAGTCCGAATTAAAGATCACTTTGCATAATGGCTACCATGTCTTTTAGGCATATGACCAATAGATTGTAACTTATGTGAATTGCCTATCGAATCCATTAATAAACAAACTAATGGATTATTGCACATTTAGATGGATTACCTATTTCACCCTTAGATTTATGACTGAACTTTTAAACATCATCGTGACCACACCGAATGTCCATGGGTATGGTAGGGCCATTCTGAATAATAATATCTTGTACAGATATCTTGGATGTTGAGCTAATATTTGGTCCAATAGAGAATATATAATTTGTTTATCTGGCGGTATTTATGCATGCACTAAGTGCAGCATTGGTATGTGAGGTGGGGAGGATTCAAATACCGGTTTATTATATCAGCAAGTGGTTTACTGGAGTTGAAAGGAATTATCTGAAGTTGGAAAAACTTGCATATTGCTTGTTGATTGCATCGTGGAAGCTGCGATCATACTTTCAAGCTCATTTGATTAAGGTGCTAACGCATTAACTCTCGAAGTAGGTGTTGTATCGATCTGAGACTTTGGAAGGTTGTTAAAATGGGATATTAAACTTAGTCAGTATGATATTACTTACCATCTGAGGAGAGCGTTAAATGAGTAGGTGTTGGTGGATTTCATTGCTGAGTTTACCATGCGAGATGGTGAAGGGGAAGATGATATGGTCATACTTTCTCATTGGAAACTTGTGACACTCCGTAAAATTAATGAAAATTAATAAATAATTAATAAGGCTTCAAAAATGGAATTTGAGAAAACATTGGAATTTGGCCATGATACTTGCACCATTGTATTCGTGGCGATTTTCTGGGCAACTTTCATATTTGGAGTTTTGCAATCGGAGCTCAAACAGAAAAGTTATTAGCATTTGAAGTTTTGAAAGCAGAAATAATTAAAAAACCAAAAAGGAAATAAATAACTGTAGACCCTACAAGTCGACCACCACATTGGGTCTGTCAACCGCTAGCGGTCGACCAATCGCATGGTGGCGGCTATGGTTTGAATCTTGGCTAATGGCCCAGATTTAATTATTTTATTTTAACGGTTACGATTGATTCATTCGTATATAAATATAGGCATAAACCCTCACTTCTCTTCTCATATTTTCAAATCCAAGCAACAAAGCTCTGCCATTTTCCCCTCTCCACTATTTCAAAAAATTATAAAATACGTATGTATATACATACAAACCGAAGAAGGGCGGAAAAGTAAAGAAAAGAAGAGAAGAAGCAACAAAACTGCGTAAAAAGGTAAATTTCAATCAACATTCCCCTTATCCCTCAATATATTCTCAGATCTGTAATTCTAATAATATGTCTATACCCTGTTATACGAACTCTTTTGATTAGAAAAGAAAAGGAGTCAAGTAAAGGATTGGATTCAAATTTGGGAGATTTGGAAAGCCTAAATGGTGAGTGGGAAATTATATAATTTACTTATAACATTGAAATTTATCTCTTCTTATTTAATTATTATGCCTAAATAAGATCTGATGAATTGTAGGCTTAAAACAAACGTATATGATTATCGCCTAAATATTTAATAAAATAGGTAATTGGAATATGAATAGTATGTACAATCTGATCTGAAAATTTGAAACCAGTCCTAAATATTTATTTATGGAATGTTAGTAAAGTTATAAAATTATTCCAGATCTACAATGGGTTGTAAAATAGGTTGTCCTAGTTGACTTGGAATGTGAATTTCTAAGTTTTGATTTATTTGGAGCGGGTTCCATGTAATTTCAATAAATTATCCAATTCTAAAATATGTATAAAAACACATCGTTTGAATTAATAAGGGATATACCAGCAAGGGAAAGAGATGTGTAAGATACAAATATTCTTTTCTGTAGTTTACACCGTTTATTTCGATAAAAGAAAAGAAATAATTCCTTGTAATTTCAATCGAAACTTAGATCTAACTTTTGGTTAATTTATGGAAAGTTATAACGAAAATCCTTTTTGAAAAGGAAGCTTTGATAAATTAAAACATAGAAAGGAATGTTCTAGTTTAGAAATTAATAATTAGAATTATAAATAAATAAATAAACACGTATAACCGTGCTTAATGTTAAAAAATAAAAATATATAAATAGCATAATTGATGATAATATTTGTATTAGTTATTAACAACATCATAATTATAGGACTAGGATTTATGGACATTGATTACAGGTTTAGTGGGAAATAAATTTGTAGTTAATAGAGAGTTAAAAAGGAACTAAATGGAGACTGATTAGGGAATTTAATATGGCATTTATGGAGGAAGTGAATAGACATAATAACTGGATTTTGAAATCGGTAAATAGATTAAAGGGTTAAATGAGGATTGATTAGAGATTGTCCAATTTCGAGATTAATGACTAATTATTATGGATAATAGACATTTATTAGACATTACAAGGAAATCAAAGCCCAAGCGTATAAATTCGGAATAATAACATAGTGAATTAGTAAATACTAATACTAGTAATTATATGTTGAAAGCAATATAACTTTCATTGAAGGAACTTATATAGCTCAAATTATATGTTTAGGATAACTGCGAATTAGTTGGCCTAGCCAAACACTTGGGCTTTGGGTGGTAGGTTTGGTTCAGTGGGTTGGGATGCGAGGTCAGTAGAGTTACACAACAGAAGTCTACCCTTCACTTAGAGGCTACCGGCAATTGTGTATACTTACTACTGATGTAGGACATCTCCAACCATAGGACCCATGAGGAAGGGATATTCATATGATGTAGGACCTACTTCTGAGACGAAGGTATTAAGTAGCTATTATAGTTTTCATCTCCTCCCTATTAGGAAGTAGTAAATAGTCAGGGTTAGTGGTTTGGCACAATAGTGGATATCTCGAAAAGGATCTGCATTGGGCGTGAGGTATTAAGTAGCTATTAGGGTTTTCCTCTCCCATAAAAAATATATTATGTGCCTGAGGAGATTCCATGCGATGTCATTTAGAGAGTATCAGAGAAGACTCCATCTTGGGATAGGTAGTAAATTACGGGGACCTGCCTAAAATGTAGGTATTAAATGGTCAAAGTCTGTCTAGTTCCCATTGAAAATGTATTAAGTGGCTTGGATACTGTCTCTTACATTGTTAGGACATGATTGATGGTAGTTGCATGGGACTGGGAACAGCTTTTAGCCTACAGTTGAGGGTATGTTCTAGTGTTGAGATGCATTGGTAATATGGCAATTATATTATAAAGCCTTATCAAGGTGTCATCAGTCTCTGTAGCTAGGATCGATTGACTGGCGGTTATGTTGCGAGGGCCCGCTTTAGGGACTTGAATTATTAAGTGGCCAGGGTTTTTGGGTAGTGATATATTTACATAATATGAATAGAAATAAATAAATATATATATATATAGTTATACCATGAAGAATGTTAGGTTAGGCTTATCGTACGCACACATAGATTTAATGGACTAGCCGTAAATAATAGACATAACATTTAAATGGAAATCAATTGGCATAAATTAATGGGATGGGTAAAGTATGCAATTTTCCAATCACCAGAATGCTGGATACTGGATATTGGATACTTGACCCCTCCTCCTCATAACAACCCATAGGTTAGGTTTAGAAGGACCGGATATTGGAGCAAGATGGAAACGGTAGATGGTGGAGTCTTCTTATTCATGCTCGATACTGACAAGGCAGTTAAATATCTAAGGAATAATATTCCAATGTGGTAGCCTTAGTCAATACGTATGTTATGTTATATTTTTCAATTCCATTGTGAGTTTATATTGATCGCACTTTGATATACTTGTGTTTATTATAGGTTACCAAAACCAACGATCCATGCCCTAATGGACTTGGGCTTCGACATAGTCGAAATTTAGGCCCATTAAGGTGCGGGTTGTTACATTTGGTATCAGAGCTTAGCTTAGTCGATCATAGGAACTAGGATACGCTGAGAGAATGTATTTGTACTTTTACTTGTAATTAGATATATGAATTATATGCCTAACTCTATAAATTCCGACTATATAAATAATTGAGACCATATTCCAAAAGAATGGACGAGGCGACTATGAGATGGGAAAATAAATAGAGTTAAATTTATACTTCTACCCCCAATTTCCCTACGTAGCATAGGTTGTGTCATAAGAAGTGGACCAAGAAGAGCATGAGCACGACATATAGAAGAATCTCGGAGGCTGGATGATATTGGCTCCTTTATAGTCCTAGACTACCTTATGATTGAGGATATTGATGGATTGCTGACTGACGACTTTCATCTTATCCATAATGATGTGAGATGGGAATCTATATGTTGTAAGCATTCAAAACTAAGGAATGTTAGGAGTGAAGCAAGATATGAAGAAGGAGTGGAGCAAATTCCTGCAAGAAGTGTGCACTAATCACCATAAGAAGATAAGCCGGATTATTGATGGAGATGAGTTAAGGATGAATGGAAAAGAAGGAGAGTCCAAAAGGGATGGCAATTAAAGTCCATTTCTAAGTCTAACCCCATGTGAAAGAATTTGACAAAAAAGATTTTTCGAAATTCCTTGAAATGTCTGAGTGGTTTTTCAAAAGATTTATTGGGAAATTGTTGTTTTGAAAAATAAAGGAAACTCGAAAATTCATATGGAAATTTGTTAAGTCAAAGATTCTAATTTAAAGATTTTTGGTAAAAAAAAATTTCTTCATTTTTGAAATTCTTAGTTTAAAATTGATTGAGTCAAAAAGTTTGAAGTTAAAGGTTTTTGATAAAGGGATATTTCATTTTTGAAATAAAAGTAACATAGAGCATAGGTTGAGGTCGATGATTTTTCCTGTTTTGTGAATTAGGAAGTTCCATTTAAAAAAATATTTTATAAGGGGTAGATAAATGGAAATGATACTTGATTCAAATGGGGTATAGAGAATAGAATGGTAAGAACGCCCAATAATTTAGATAGGAAGAGCATTAGGTGTATATATATAGGACTGGTGATTTATTTAGAAATAATATAGTAGAAAAATAATAGGAATAAAATAGGTAGAATTGATAAATTCTATGGATATGTGTAATCGTGCATTTACATTAGATAGACGTTGCAACTACACATATCTTTTAGAAGTCCCCCTCCTCTACTATGAAAATCTCTATCGAAGGTGGAATTGGAAATAACATGAGTAATAAGAAAATAAAATGATGGAAGTTATCCTCGTCTACTCCAGGTTTCATTGTTTAAAGTTATAAAAGATATTTTTGAAAAAAAATGGTTTGGTATGACAATTGGGCTTAAAACTGATAAATGTTTCGGGTTTAAAATCCTACTTTTGAAAGAAATAAATTTCCATTATAGAAGGTCTTTAAAAGTTAAAGTTGGATAGAAAAGGGAATTTTCATGGTTCCTTTTGGAAACCGAGCAATTTTTGAATTTGATAAAAACGTTTCTAGGTTTATATTCTTAAAAATAAAGCTTGGTATCAAGTATTTCATAATTGTGAAATTTTAGATTTATAAAGAATGGTGAGAACCAAACCAAATTTTTAATATGGAGTTGATAGGGATCACTACCTAAGTAAGACGGGAAAAAGTCAAGGCTATGGATGAAATAGCTACTAATGCTTGTAGGGTGGCAACAAGGTATCCCGTTGAATTTAAGGACTATTGCTATGAATCCAGAAATATTTTATTGGAGATGTGTGGAAGCCGTAATAAGGACCCTTAAAGGAATGGGGAATGGTACCAAAGTACAATTTTGCGATTCTTAGGATATACTCGCATGAAGGATCAAGGATATAAATGAAGTAAACTAAAGTTTGAGGATTCTATCAGGATATTTTGATTTAGAGAAAGATAGTAGTATGGTTGGAGCAAAGAGTAGTGAGATGACAAACATACATGAAGAACATTGGTTGACTCCAGGTTGAAGATGGCAAGATAGGTGGTAGGGAAGTTATTCCACCAAACTAATTTTCCGATGAATTATTCTAAATGTGCGTGGTCATATTTCTTAACCACTACGGTGTAGGAATGCACGGTTTATCCTACATTCAGGTGTAATACTTGAAGTAACGGATGGACCACATTTGTTAGAAGCTAAGAAGGAGAGTTCAGGAAGGTGGGTTATAGTGGAATGGCATGCTAGGAATGTCTATCTTAATTTGGTAAGGAATGTTAGGGCCATAACATCATTAACACTAGTTGATGATAAATGGCAGCTTCCAGCACAAAAATTTTTTAGGGTCTTTGGGTTGTAATCATTAGTTGTCTTCCTTAGATATTAGAAAAGTGTATGATATGGTATGAGATATGTTGATGTTTTATCACCGTGTTGATTTGATGGATGCATTTGGATCACTATATATATATATATGTATGTATGTATGTGTGTGTATTGGAAACAATGTAAACAAGGAGATTACATAAGGACACTTAACTAGCGATAGAAATGTAGGTAAGACTGGAAGTTTATATAATAAATTAGGAAATTAAATTAGCCATTAGAAATTAAAATACTTAGATCACAAAACTTTAGAAGTTTGGAAAAAATAAATTTTAGCAAACAAAGGACAGTGAAAGGTTATTATGGAATCATGGGTTACTATTCTTATGCCTTAAAAGCTAAAATTTATACATACTCTTGTAGGGATTTTATTGTTTTAGAGTAAAAGAAAAGGGAAGGTTTCCCAAATTTAGGATTTACTGCATAATACTAGGTTCAATCATATACATTAACTCATTGACTGAGTCTCGATTTCGTTAAGATGTAGCTTGATTTGTTTTTAAGGATAAAGCGGAATTTTTTTTTGAAAAGTTGCATTCGAAAGCTTTGAAATTTATTTTTAAATACTTTTGGAAAGTTGAGTTCAAATGTTTTGGAAGATTTTGTTCAAATGGATAATAATAATAATACATGGAATAAAATAAAATATAATATGGTGTTTAAATGCTTTTGGGAGTTCGATTCTTCAAATTGTTTACCAAGTTGGAAATTCTTTTGGAAATTGTGTTTAAAAAATTTCTTTTGAAATGAGAAATTTTCTTATTTTCAAATGCCACATATTAATGTAAGGAGCATCGATGTATTAGTAAGTATGAATTTTACTGTCCGACAAGGGTGACGGTATACTAAACATGGATAATAATAAGGAAAAATCATGTTTAAGCTTTGGAATTTTTATTTTCATACCTTTTTGATAGTAAAACGAAACTTGCGCATAGGAAAATTACGCTTTAACATCTAGAAATAAATCTACTTATACAAATTGTACTTGGAAAAGGTGGAAAATATTAAGGGTGGAAGAGAAGGTTACTAGTTTCAACGGAACTGGTATCCAAAAGAAAGGTGGAAATGTAAGATTTTGCATCTAAATTGCTTTTTAGGCGTAGGAGTAAAGATTTAGTAATCTAAAATTTCAAAAAAAAATTAGATGTTAAAAATTGTGTGTTAGGCATTGGATGGTCAGGATTGGGTGCAAAATTGGTTGAACCATACTCCTACTTGCGGAAGTGTGGAGATTATTGTGTGAAAAGGATTTTTGAAAACTTACATACATAGAACTGCCAGTATATTCAGGTTGCTTGCATTATATTTTCAAAATGTTTTAAAAGAATACATTCATATAAGAGGCGCCGATTTAGAATCCTTCTGCATACATGTTTTATATGTTGTGATACACCATGCACTTATACGAGTTTAGCTGCAAAATTGGCTGTAGCTAATTGATTTGTTAGTTTAGATTGATTGCGCACTTTGCTACATGATTCAACCCTTGAGATATTTCGAGGACTAATTCTTTTAAAGGGGAAAAATGCAACATCCCATAAAATTAACAATAATTAACAAATAATTAATAAGGCTTCGAAAGTAGAATTTTATAAAATGTTAGAATTTGGGCATGAAACTTGCACCATTGTATTCGTGGTGATTTTCTGAAAAACTTTCATATTAGGAGTTTCGCAATTGGAGCTCAAACGAAATAGTTATTGCATTTGAAGTTTCAAGAGTGAAAATAATTAAAAAACAAAAAGGAAATAAATAACATTAAATATGGGACCCTACCATCGCCCTCTCAATGGGTCGGTCGACCGCCCATATGAGAGCAGTCGACCGGTTGCATGATGGCGGCTAAGGTTTGAACCTTGGCCAATGGCCCAGATTTAATTACTTTTATCTAACAGTTACGATTGATTCGTGCGCCTTTAAATGAAGGCCTAACCCCTGACTTCTCTTCTCATATTTTCCAATTCAAGCAGCGAAGCTCTACCATTTTTCGTTCTCACTATTTTTAAAATTATAAAATATTATACACACACAAACAAATCGGAGAAGTGCGGAAAATAAAAGAGAAGTAGAGATTCAATACTGTGGAAAAAGGTAAATTTCAATCTATATTCCCCTTAACGTCCAATCTTTACTCAGATCTGTAATTCTAATAATATATGTGTGTGTGTGTGTATTATTAGAAAGAAAAAGGAGCCAAGTAAAGGATTGGACTTTGATTTGGGAGATTTGGAAAACTTAAAACGTGAGTGGGAAATTTTATAATTTATTCATACATCAAATTTTATCTCGTTGAATTGTTATTTAATTATTATGCCTAAATAAGATCTAATGAATTGTAGGCTTAAAACAAGCATATATGGTTGTTGCCTACATATTCAATAAAATAATTAATTGGAATAGAAATAGTATGTACAACCTGATCTGCAAATTTAAAATCAGTCCCAAATATTTATTTGTAGAATGTTAGTAAAGTTGTAAAATAATTCCAGATCAATAATGGGTTATAAATTAGATTGCCCTAGTTGACTTGGAACATGAATTTCTATGTTTTGATTTATTTGGAGCGGATTACGAGTAATTTCCATAAATTATCCAATTCTAAAATATATATAAAAGGGCTTCGTTTGAATTAACAATTGATATACCAAAAAGGAAAATAGATATGTAAGATATGAATATTCTTTTTCGTAGCACACACTACCTATTTCAACAAAAGAAAAGAGATAATTCTTTGTAATTTCAAATGAAACAAAGATCTCACTTTAGGTTAAATTATGGAAAGTTATAATGGAAATCCTTTTTGAAAAGGCAGCTCTGATAAATCAAAACGTGGAAAGATATGTTCTAGTTTAGAAACTAAAAATTATAAATAAATAAATAAACACGTATAACTATACTTAACATTAAAAAATAAAAATATATAAATAGCGTAATTTACGATGATATTTGTATTAGTTATTAACAGCGTAGTTACTATAGAACTAGGATTTATGGACATTAACTACAGATTTAATGGGCAATAAATTTATAATTAATAGAGAGTTAAAAAGGAATTAAATAAGAACTGATTAGGGAATTTAATATGGAATTTATGGAGGAATTAAATAGAAATAATAGGTGGATTTTGAAACTAGTAAATAGATTAAGGGATTAAATGAGGATTGGTTAGAGATTGTCCAATTTTGACATTAATGACTAATTATTACGAGCAATAGACATTTATTAGACATTATAAGGAAACCAAAGCCTAAGCGCATAAATTAGAAAAATAACACAGTGAATAAGTATTAATATATTATTTATATGTAGAAAAAAAATTTCATAGTAGGGAATTATATAGTTTATGTTAGGCCTAGCCCAACACTTATGCTTTGGGTGTATTAGGTTTGGTTTAGTAGGTTGGGATGCGAAGTCAATAGAGTTACATAACAGAAGTCTGTCATTCTAGTAGTTGTGTATACTTACTATTACGTAGGACATCTCCAACCATAGAACCTATAGAGAAGGGATATGTATAGGATGTAGGACCTACTTCTAGGACAGAGGTATTAAGTAGCCATTATAAGGTTTGCCTTCTCCTTGTTTAGGAAGTAATAAATGGTTGGATTAGTGGTTAGGGACGGTGGTGGATATCTTGGAAAGGGATCACTTTGGGTTTGAGGTATTAAGCAGCTATTATAGGGTCCTCCTCTCTGTGGTATGAGGGGATTCTGTGCCATGTCAGCTAGATAGTATTTGAGTGGACTCTGTCTTGGCATAGGTAGAAAATAACGGAGACCTGCCTAAAATGTAGATACCAAATGGCAGAGTCTGCCTAGTTCCCATAGAAAAGGTATTAAATGGCTTAGGTACTATCTCTTATATTATTAGAATATGATTGTCGGTAGTTGCATAGGACTGGGAACGACTTTTGACATACAGTTGTGGGTAGGTTGTAGAATTGAGATGCATTAGTAATATGACAATTATATTATAAAGCCTTATCTATATGTCATCGGTTTCTGTAGCTAGGGCCGATCGACTAGCGTTCATGTTACGAGGGCCTATTTCGGGGACTTGAAGTGTTAAGTGGCTAGTCTTTTTGGGTAGTGAAATGTTTGATAAATATGAATACAAATATATATATATATATATAGTGATACCTTGGAGAATGTTAGGTTACATAGTGTTTAACGGAGTAACCGAAAATAATAGACATAACATTTAAATGGAAATCAATTGGCATAAATGAAAGGGATGGGTAAGGTATGTAATTTTCCAATCACCCGAACCTTTTTCCTACCCTCTTCTCATAACAACCCATAAGTTAGGTTTAAAAGGACTAAATATTGGAGCAAGATGGGAACGGTAGATGGTGAAGTCTTTTTATTCATGCTCGGTGCTGACAAGGCAATTAAATATCCAAGGGATAATATTCCAAGGTAGTAGCCTTAGTCAGTACGTATGTTATGTTATATTTTTCAATTCTGATGTGAGTTTATACTCTGATATATTTGTGTTTATTATAGGTTGCCAAAAATAATGATCTGTGCCTTAATTGAATTGAGTTTTGACTTAATCGAAATTCAGGCCCATTAAGATGTCGTTTGTTACAAAATTGTTTATGGATGGAGCTTCGAATGAACATAGTTCAAGTGCAGGAGTAGAACTTGTAAATCTTAAAGGACAATCAATTTGTTGTGCATTAAAGTTTCAATTTATCATGACTAACAACATAGCTGAGTATGAGGCGCTAATAGCGGGGCTAAGGATAGCAAAGGAAATGGGGATAATGACGGTGCATATATTCAGTGATTTCCAGTTGTTAGTTTGTCAAGTGAGAAAAGAATATTGGGGTACGGGTGCAATACTTTCTTTTTATTGACAAAGGCACTGTAACTGTTGAATAATATAAAGCATTACATGGTTACGCACATCCTAGCGAGGAGAATGCAAATGCCAATTCATTGGATAAGCTTGCTAGTTCTGAGGAAGCACAGTTGATGAGTTTGGTTCTAGTGGAGGTCTCGACGGCTCCAAGTATCAACCATATGGATGCCGAGTGGATTTTGGAGACCGTAGAGGAAGAGGAGTCATGGATGAATCCAATCAAGAATTATTTACTCATGGGGATTCTCCCAAGAGAAAGGAATGAACGAAAGAAACTCCTTCGAAAAGCACCACGATTCATAATACAAGAAGGAGTACTTTGCACGAGAGGATTCTCTATCCCTTACTCAGGTGTGTAGCCGAAGATGAGGCTAGGAAAATCCTTGTGGAGATCTATAAGGGTAGCTACGATGATCACACTAGGAGCAGACATTAGCAAAAAAGGCACTTCGCTATGAATATTTTTTGCCAACAATAAATCAAGATACAGCTGATTACACCAAGCGATATGACCATTGCCAGAAATTTGCAAAGATATCGAGAGCCCCATCAATGAAGCTTACATGAATGGTCATCCCATGACCATTTTCATTTTGAGGAATTGATATTATCGTTGTGCTACCGATGGTGGAATGAGGAACTAAGTATGCTACATTTGCAGTGGACTACTTCACAACGTGGGCTGAAGTAGAACTACTATCCACGATCATAACGAAAAAAGTAATCAACTTCTTAACGAAGAACATCATCTGTATGTTCGAAGTACCTTAGGAGATCATAACGGAGAATGGAACTCAGTTCGAAAGTACCGAGTTTAAGATTTCTGCAACTAGTACAAGATCAAGAAGAGCTTTTCGGCAATAGCACACCCATAGGCAAACAGACAAGTAGAGGCGGTGAATATAATCATCAAACCCACCTTGAGAAAATAGTTAACTAAAGCCAAAGGCAACTGGGTAATGAGCTTCCACTGGTATTGTGGGCTTATATGATTACCTACAAGTCTATGACTGGGCACATGCCGTTTGCTTTGGCCTATAGATTAGAGGTCATGATCGTGATAGAACTGGAAGTCCCATCTCATCGTAAAAGGCATTACGATCTAAAGGTAAACGAGGAGTTCTTTCTTGAGTCCCTTAATTTTTTTCATGAGAAAAGGGAGAAAGCGGAATTAAGGGTTGTTGCTCATTGGAAAAGACTAGCATGGCACTTTAACACCATGGTCTGGAGTCGTACCTTTGAAGTAGGGTATGTCGTTTTGAAATGAGTTCTTCTGGTTACAAGGGCACGTGTTCCGAATTGGGATGGTCCTTATGCAATCGAACAACTACTCAGAGCTAGAATGTTCAAGCTAGCCACTATTGATGGAATCCCAATTCCACGGGCATTGAATAGCGACTTACTCAGGCACTATTTCATTTAGTTTTATTTTGTTTATTTTTTACAAATAAGCCATCCAAGGATAGTGGGTACAATGTAATAAGGCAAGATTTGCCGGTTTTCCGTTTATAAATAAAAGTT
Organism: Allium fistulosum; assembly: GCA_030737815.1. Classification (NCBI taxonomy): domain Eukaryota; kingdom Viridiplantae; phylum Streptophyta; class Magnoliopsida; order Asparagales; family Amaryllidaceae; genus Allium; species Allium fistulosum. The sequence goes on from CM060906.1 coordinate 408,330,070, forward strand.
AGCTTCTTGAACAAATGGAACCATGTTCTTATACGCAAAACCCCATTCTTCACGACTAGCAGTACATTCAGGTACTCGAAAATGGTACCAACTCCTTTAGTCTAGGATTGGGACCGAGGAGTATAATCACATAGGTCGATCGGATAATTCAACCCCATCCTTCAAGTATTGACTGTTGCCTGGAGATTAGCAACGTTTGAAGGGCATGCCTAGAACAAGGCGATTAATGTGCCAGTTTTCGAAGATAGAAAGATTCTAATGACCACGCTTGCATCTTGATATTGTATGCTAGACCGAGGATAAGCGAGGACGGTCAACGGTTACTATCGGTCAACACCCAAAGATAGGTGGGACTGGGAGCGGATGCCCAGAGACAGGTGTCCAAAAGCACAGGTTCTCTGATATGAACTGGTGGATGATTAGGACCTTCATGACTGCGATTTCGGCCTAGCGGGACACGCTCGACCAAGGATAAGGAAGGATAATTGTTAAAGGTTGAAAACGGGAGCTACTAGACTCCACGGGTCTAGGATCAGGATCAAAAGAGTATAATCAGACTGGTGACAATGTAACGACCCGTATTTTTACGGATCGAAAAGTTCGTAAATATCTGGAATTTTTAGCGTTGTTAGTCGTTTCAGATTTTGGGCAGAATTTTGTTCAAGTCCTAAGTCGTGACCGACTTAAGAGATATATGACTTAAGAAGAACTGACCGACTTAAGGAAAGGAAGACTTAAGTCGGTGACGACTTAAGAGTTAGATCGGTTGGTAGCTTAGGTCGTGTAGGAAGTAAGTCGTGGGTTAGGATAGGTCGAATGAGCAACTTATGGTAGTGGGCGACCTAAGGAATGGGGTGACTCATAGAAGCTGGCGACCTAGTAGACTGGACGAGGTAAGGGTTTAGGTCGTAGACGACCTAAGAGATAGCGCGACCTAAGAGTTAGCGGCATAGGAGGCTTTGCGAGTTAACGACCTAGGAGTAGTAGTTAGGTCGTAAGCAACCTAAGATGGTTAGGTCGTCCAAACGGCTTAAGCGTTAGGTCGCGTGTGTGTTAGGTCGGCCAGAGATAGGTCGTAAGTCGTATACAGTTAGGTCGCACCTGTTGTTGAGTTGTTATGTCGTATACCTGTTAAGTCGTAGGTCGCGGAGTTCTGCTAAGTCGTAAGTCGCGCATAGTTAGGTCGCGATGTGTTAAGTCGCGAGCGACCTAGGAGTTAGGATGTTAAGTCGTATCTTGTTGAGTCCTGGTTCGTTAAGTCGCGCGCATTGTTAGGTCGGAGACCCTGTTAAGTCGGCAACAGTTAGGTCGTGCGCGCATGATAGGGCGTAGGTCGCGTGGGTGTTAGGTCGGAGATTGTATAGGTCGTAGGTCATGGCTCTATAGGTCGTGTACGACCTAATTCCGAGTGACGACTTAAGAGAGGATTTCAGCTATAAATACTCGTCCATTTCCTCACTTTTTGGGATCCGAATTTCGAAGCGACGAAGTGCTGCCATTTTGAGAGCCCGACTTCTACACTTCTTCACTTCTTTTCTCCACTCCAATCTAGTGATTCTTTCCATCCATATCGAAGATTAAATTGAAGATCTACATCCATTGAAGTGAGATTTCATCGTTTGAAGCGGATTGGTGATAGATCGAGTTAGATCCTTCGCTGTCCAGATCTGAAGTGTGTTGCTTTTGAGTTTTTTAGGTGATTTGGTGAGTGGTGATTATCTCTCACACGGATCCAAAGGAGTATATCGGATCGTTGGTTTGATTTGGTGTTAAAGTAGAGATTTCCATGCATTTTCCTAATCATATGTGTAGATCCATATAGATCCATTGCTCATGATGATTTGACATCCATTTTACTACATGTTAACTTATGCAAGTTCATTCATCAAGATTATAGAGACATTGCCCATGTTTTCATGCTTGTTAGACTTTCGACTCTTTATTTACGAAATTGCCATTATTGTTATAATTATCTATTTAGATCATATTTGAATGCTTGATTACTTGGATTAATGTTTGACTTGATTGATTGCTATGAATTAGATGATTGATGATTTGATTTAGACCGAAGATGATTCAAAGCTAAGGGAAAGGCTCTTGAATTGGAGAAGCTGCTCGTGGCATAAGTAGCGGATGATGAAGCTCTTATGCATAGATTTGATGATGATGATGTTGAGATGAAGCCTTGCGAGGATGTGATGAAGCGAGGCATGATATGAGATAGTCTTGGTCTAATCCAGACGGGATCATTCCAAGCATGTTGATAACTCGGTGATATGGTTCGAGTTGAGGATAATGGTTGGCTCGAGAGGCGCTTGAGCTAGTATGGAAATAGTCGTCGAGGAGGATGACTAGAAGGCTGAGATTTCATCGTTGTTGAAGGTTCTAGCATGCTCAAAGCAAGAGTACATTGGGCAGATTCGATAGTCCCTGAAGGCTAATGATTGATAGTCAAGTACTCTGGGCAGATTCGATAGTCCCTGAAGGCTAATGATTGATAGTCAAGTACTCTGGGCAGACTCGATAGTCCTAGGCACGGGTCACGATGACGTGCGGGAGTTATGTCTAGAACCGGGGTTTCCATTAGCCCTTGACGGATGGCTGAAAGAATGTGCCGGTCATTCAATTAATGGTGATATCGAGGCAATGATAACAGTGATAGCCAGAGTCATGGATGTTTGGTTGTATCGTCATTCGATCTCAAGAACGGTATTTTTTGGGTGCTTATCTGATCTTGGTTTAGGCCTTGGGGGTTTGTACTTGGAAAACATCGCCCTTGACTCGAGTGATAATTGCTTTACTTTAAATTGTGTGCTCTGCTATGTTGCTTCTGCTTAGTGTGTGTCTGGGGGCTATCACTGTAGAAAGAGGTGGAGTGGGAGGGTTGTATTCCTATTCCTTTTCCTTTATGCTCTTTTGGTATGTTGTTAGTTAATTTACTGCTCACTAAGACTGTTGTCTGACTCAAGGCTTTATGTTTTAACTCTTATTGCCTTGGGCTGTTCATCCATTTTGGGACGGGCAGACTAGGTAGCAGGTGACAGGTGTTGTTCTTGTTTTCCACGGTGTTGATATCGAAGACGAGCTGGAGGGTTGCGTATTATCTTCTTATTATATGTACTGGGTGTTCCGCTGTTTGTATTTTCTCTGAGTGTTATGTAGTGAGGCTTGTTGTATTGACTATTCAGATGTTGTACTCAACTATTATGAAGTTTTATTGATGAGATTCTATTCTGTGAAGCTTCACTATATGTATGTTCTATTGTATGTTGTCCATGCGCTGTGAGTAATACGATAGATTCTGTTTTTTTTTAATTTACCCTGACAATCGTCCATGGCTGCCTGGTACACTTTACATCGCACTTTCTCTAGGTTCAGTGCAGGGGTTATGGGCGGTCGTCATATTTGGTATCAAAGCTTTGGTTAATCGATTTTACCCAACGCTCGCTGACGTAACTACGTATGAGAGACGTAATTGTATTTTGATGGATTATTACTATATATAATATAGTAGATTAGAAGAGTTTGAGTCCTTTAAGCAGTTGTTTCTCAAGATGTTCTGACCATTCCTTTTTATAGATATTGAGAATGAGTCGAAGAGGGAGACCAGCTGCTAGGGAAGGCCGTGCTACTGAGGGGTTGCTGATTACGCTGCTATGTTCGAAGCAATGATGACTTCGATCATGAGAAGGATTCCAGTTCCGGGGTCAGCAGTAGATGTTGGAGTTCAAGTTCAAACTCCAAAACCGGTGGATTTTGCTAAGCTGTGTAAGGACTACACTGCTCTTGGAGGGAAGGTTTTCTTGGGAACAGAATCAACTATTGAGGTCCAAAGGTGGATAGATGCTTGTAGGAGGATCTTTGGTGACTTGGGAATTGAGGATGCAACTAAGAGGAAGTTAGCATCGAGACAGCTTCAAGGAAGGGCTTCTGATTGGTGGAACTCTATCACTATTGATACTCCGGAGGAAGAGATCACTTGGGTGCAATTTCAAGCCAGATTTGAAGCTAAGTTCATTTCTACAACTCAGAAGTCTATTCTGTTCAAGAAGTTTGTGGAGCTCAAGCAAGGTGGAAGACCAGTTCTTGAGTATGTTTCTGAGTTCGAAGCTTTGTCCAAGTACGCCCGGTCGTATATTGAATCTGCATACCAGAAGAATGAGAAGTTTGTGACAGGCTTGGACAGTTATCTTGGGAGGCAGTTGGTGGATCATTTGGACGATTCATTTGAGAAGCTCGTGGAGAAAGCTCTCAAGCATGAGAATCTGTTTCCTAAGGAAGGATATGTTGTTGCTGTGACCAGGGAAGAGTCTAAACCCCAGCAGGGTGGAAACAAGAAGAGGAAGCAGCAGCAGCAAAAGGGTAGGGATGGCCAGAAGAAGCCGAAGGGCGAAGTGACTTGCTACAATTGTCAGCAGAAGGGCCATTTCTCTAGGGATTGTAAGAATCTGAAGGTGCCGATGAAGTGTCACAACTGTGACAAGCCGGGGCATATCAGGAAGAATTGTCCAGAACCGAGGAGGGACAAGCAGATTGTGCAAGCTTATGCTTTGGGGGCTGTTCCATCATCTTCGAAAGCTCCTACCGCTGAAGAGAAGGGAAAGAGTGTAGTGGTTCAAGGTACTCTTTCCATACGTGGTGTTCCAGTTAGAGTGTTATTTGATACTGGGGCGTCGCATTCTTTTGTTTGTAATGAACTTGTAGGCCGGTTGGGTTTAGAACCGGATATTGTTGATAGGCCAATGGTTGTGACTAATCCAGTTGGGGGTTCGTCTTGTTTGTGTATGCTATGTCGTGGTCTGATTATATCGAGTCATGGTTGCTCTTTTGTTTGTGATTGTTTTGTTCTGAACTTTGCGGGGTTCGGAATTATTTTGGGTATGGACTGGCTTAGGAGATATGCGGCAAAGGTTGATTGTGAAAGGTTGGAGGTGACAGTCGAGAATGTGGAGGGGCGAAAGATTGTGATACGATGTAATCATGAAGAAGGCGTCTTCATGAGCTTCATGTATTCGCTGGTTGTGCCACGGGATGGACTGTCATCTGTGCCAATCGCTAATGGATTTGAGGATGTCTTTGACGAGGTCAAAGGGTTACCGCCACATAGAGAGATCGAGTTTCGTATAGATCTAGTTGAAGGAGCCAGACCTGTTGTGATGCCTCTTAGGCGGATGGCGCCTAGAGAACAGCAGGAGTTGAGGGTGCAGGTTGATGATCTTTTGCAGAAAGGATTCATTCGGCGTAGTGTGTCCGAATGGGGTGCACCAGTTGTGTTTGCAACCAAAGCGGATGGATCGTTGAGGTTGTGTGTGGATTATCGTGAGCTGAATAAAGTGACTAAGAAGAACAAGTATCCATTGCCGAGAATAGATGACTTGTTTGTTCAGCTTCACGAAGCTAAGGTGTTTTCTCAAATGGATTTGGCAATGGGATTTCACCAGTTGAGAGTGGCTAAGGATAGTGTGTCGAAGACTGCTTTTCGAACACCATCCGGTTTCTTTGAGTGGCTGGTAATGCCGTTTGGATTGACTAACGCGCCAGCATATTTTGTGGATCTTATGAATAGAGTGTTCAGAGATCAGTTGAACAAGTTCGTGCTTGTGTTTGTGGATGATATTTTGATCTATTCCAGAACTGAAGAAGAGCACAAGACGCACTTGCGTATTGTTTTGTAAATCTTACGAAAACATCAGTTGAAGGCTAAGTTTTCGAAGTGTCACTTCTGGAAGAGTGAAGTGAGGTTCTTAGGCCATGTTATCTCTGGAAATGGAATAGCGGTTGATCCCGCTAAGGTGGTAGCAATCCAGGATTGGGTTAGACCTAAGAATGTATCGGATGTGAGAAGTTTTCTTGGATTAGCAGGATATTATCAACGGTTTATCAAAGACTTCTCTAAGGTGGCTGCACCATTAACAGGATTGACAAAGAAGAACCAAGTGTTCAGATGGGATGCTAAGTGTGAGCAAGCTTTCGGAATCCTGAAAGAGCGATTGACGAGTGCTCCTGTTTTGACTATTCCAAGTGGGAATGAAGAGATGGTGGTTTACACAGACGCATGTGGTACTGGACTTGGAGCAGTGCTAATGCAGAAGGATAAAGTTGTTGCATATGCTAGTCGACAACTGAAGCCGCATGAAAGGAATTATCCGACTCATGATTTGGAGTTAGCGGCGATTGTATTTGCTCTGAAGATGTGGAGACATTACCTATTGGGAGTTCGATTTGAGTTGTTTACAGATCATAAGTCGTTGAAGTATCTTTTCTCCCAAAAGGATTTGAATCTTCGGCAGCAACGTTGGTTAGAGTTTTTGGCATCATATGATTTTGGTATAGCTTATACTCCGGGAAAAGGTAACGCAGTGGCAGATGCATTAAGTCGAAGACATGCAGGATTGGGAGCCATGTTTTCAGAATGGAAGAATCTTGAGTATTTAGCTGAATTTGACTTCAGGCCCAGATGCGAATTGGAACCTGAGATGTTGGCAAACTTATCGATAAGACCGACTCTTGTGGAAAGGATTGGCGAGGGCCAAAAGCGAGACAATAAGCTTGTCAAGATTATCCGTGATTTGGAATCTGGATTGGATCCAGAAAAGGATAAAGGATTCGAGGTCGATCGAGAGGGTTGGCTTCGAAAGCAAGGACGACTAGTTGTTCCCGATATAAATGAATTGAGGAGTGAAGTTCTGAAGGAAAGTCATCACTCGAAGCTGACAATTCATCCAGGTGGAAATAAGATGTATCGGGATACGAAGAGAACCTACTACTGGGAAGGTATGAAGAAGGATGTTGGAAATTTTATTTCCAAGTGCATGAACTGCCAGTTGGTGAAAGCTGAGCAGAAGAAGCCCAGTGGATTGCTTCAGCCGTTAGAGGTTCCTACATGGAAGTGGGAACAAGTGTCGATGGATTTTATTGATGGACTACCTAGAACCAGAACGGGAAGTGAAGGAATTTGGGTAATTGTAGATCGACTGACTAAAAGTGCAAGATTCATTCCTATTCGATCGACTAGGACTGCATCAAAGTTGGCTGAGTTGTATGTTAAGTGGATAGTTCGATTCCATGGTATTCCGAAGAGTATAGTGAGCGATCGAGACCCATTGTTCACTAGTGGATTTTGGAAGAGCTTCCAGGAAGTTTTGGGAACCGAGTTGTGTTTGAGTACAGCTTATCACCCTCAAACAGATGGTCAGACCGAGAGAGTCAACCGAGTTTTGGAAGATCTCCTCAGAGCTTGTGTTTTGGATTTCGGAGGATCATGGGAAGATCACCTTCATTTGGTGGAATTTTCATACAACAACAGTTACCAGTCAAGCATTGGTATGGCACCGTATGAGGCATTGTATGGAAGACCGTGTAACTCTCCGACATGTTGGTTAGAGACCGGAGAAAAACTGATACTTGGGCCAGAGTTGATTCGACAGACTTCGGATTTCATAGAGATCATTCGGCAACGAATGAAGGCAGCCCAATACCGTCAGAAAAGTTATGCCGATAAGCATCGTAAGGATTTGGAATTCGACGTTGGTGATATGGTTTTTGTGAAGATTTCTCCACTGAAGAATGTTATTCGATTCGGGAAGAAAGGAAAATTGACTCCAAGACTTGTTGGACCATTCCCGATTATCGAGTGAATTGGAAAGCTCGCCTACAGTTTGGAATTACCAGAGAAGATGTCGGGTGTGCACAATGTTTTTCACGTATCGTATCTACGGAAGTATGTGCACGACTCGAATACAGTGGTTTCTGCTGATAGCTGTGAAGATTTCGAAGTTGATCCAGTCGATAAAAGACCTCGTAAGCCGTTTCGTGTTGTGGAAACCGACACGAAACAGCTTAGGAGGAAGGTAGTTAAGTTGCTCAAGATACAATGGAGTGATGATGATAACGACTGTACGTGGGAGGTGGAAGAGAGGATGAAGGCAGCTCATCCTGAACACTTCAAGGTATGGCCCTAAGGTGTCGTGTCATCTCACGATATTGTAACTTGTTCTAGTTTTAGAATTCTGCATGCTAAGCTAGAGTTGGATGCATGGTTTGTTGATTGCTATGGATGGTAGGCGTGCAGAATAGTCTTTGATTTCTTTGTTTGTTTGGAATTTCGGGGGCGAAATTCCTAAGGGGGAGAGAATGTAACGACCCGTATTTTTACGGATCGAAAAGTTCGTAAAAATCTGGAATTTTTAGCGTTGTTAGTCGTTTCAGATTTTAGGCAGAATTTTGTTCAAGTCCTAAGTCGTGACCGACTTAAGAGATATACGACTTAAGAAGAACTGACCGACTTAAGGAAAGGAAGACTTAAGTCGGTGACGACTTAAGAGTTAGATCGGTTGGTAGCTTAGGTCGTGTAGGAAGTAAGTCGTGGGTTAGGATAGGTCGAATGAGCAACTTATGGTAGTGGGCGACCTAAGGAATGGGGTGACTCATAGAAGCTGGCAACCTAGTAGACTGGACGAGGTAAGGGTTTAGGTCGTAGACGACCTAAGAGATAGCGCGACCTAAGAGTTAGCGGCATAGGAGGCTTTGCGAGTTAACGACCTAGGAGTAGTAGTTAGGTCGTAAGCAACCTAAGATGGTTTGGTCGTCCAAACGGCTTAAGCGTTAGGTCGCGTGTGTGTTAGGTCGGCCAGAGATAGGTCGTAAGTCGTATACAATTAGGTCGCACCTGTTGTTGAGTTGTTATGTCGTATACCTGTTAAGTCGTAGGTCGCGGAGTTCTGCTAAGTCATAAGTCGCGCATAGTTAGGTCGCGATGCGTTAAGTCGCGAGCGACCTAGGAGTTAGGATGTTAAGTCGTATCTCGTTGAGTCCTGGTTCGTTAAGTCGCGCGCATTGTTAGGTCGGAGACCTTGTTAGGTCGGCAATAGTTAGGTCGCGCGCACATGATAGGGCGTAGGTCGCGTGGGTGTTAGGTCGGAGATTGTATAGGTCGTAGGTCGTGGCTCTATAGGTCGTGTACGACCTAATTCCGAGTGACGACTTAAGAGAGGATTTCAGCTATAAATACTCGTCCATTTCCTCACTTTTTGGGATCCGGATTTCGAAGCGACGAAGTGCTGCCATTTTGAGAGCCCGACTTCTACACTTCTTCACTTCTTTTCTCCACTCCAATCTAGTGATTCCTTCCATCCATATCAAAGATTAAATTGAAGATCTACATCCATTGAAGTGAGATTTCATTGTTTGAAGCGGATTGGTGATAGATCGAGTTAGATCCTTCGCTGTCCAGATCTGAAGTGTGTTGCTTTTGAGTTGTTTAGGTGATTTGGTGAGTGGTGATTATCTCTCACACGGATCCAAAGGAGTATATCGGATCATTGGTTTGATTTGGTGTTAAAGTAGAGATTTCCATGCATTTTCCTAATCATATGTGTAGATCCATATAGATCCATTGCTCATGATGATTTGACATCCATTTTACTACATGTTAACTTATGCAAGTTCATTCATCAAGATTATAGAGACATTTCCCATGTTTTCATGCTTGTTAGACTTTCGACTCTTTATTTACGAAATTGCCATTATTGTTATAATTATCTATTTAGATCATATTTGAATGCTTGATTACTTGGATTAATGTTTGACTTGATTGATTGCTATGAATTAGATGATTGATGATTTGATTTAGACCGAAGATGATTCAAAGCTAAGGGAAAGGCTCTTGAATTGGAGAAGCTGCTCGTGGCATAAGTAGCGGATGATGAAGCTCTTATGCATAGATTTGATGATGATGATGTTGAGATGAAGCCTTGCGAGGATGTGATGAAGCGAGGCATGATATGAGATAGTCTTGGTCTAATCCAGACGGGATCATTCCAAGCATGTTGATAACTCGGTGATATGGTTCGAGTTGAGGATAATGGTTGGCTCGAGAGGCGCTTGAGCTAGTATGGAAATAGTCGTCGAGGAGGATGACTAGAAGGCTGAGATTTCATCATTGTTGAAGGTTCTAGCATGCTCAAAGCAAGAGTACGTTGGGCAGATTCGATAGTTCCTGAAGGCTAATGATTGATAGTCAAGTACTCAGGGCAGATTCGATAGTCCTAGGCATGGGTCACGATGACGTGTGGGAGTTATGTCTAGAACCGGGGTTTCCATTAGCCCTTGACGGACGGCTGAAAGAATGTGTCGGTCATTCAATTAACGGTGATATCGAGGCACTGATAACAGTGATAGCCAGAGTCATGGATGTTTGGTTGTATCGTCATTCGGTCTCAAGAACAGTATTTTCTGGGTGCTTATCCGATCTTGGTTTAGTCCTTGGGGGTTTGTACTTGGAAAACATCGCCCTTGACTCGAGTGATAATTGCTTTACTTTAAATTGTGTGCTCTGCTATGTTGCTTCTGCTTAGTGTGTGTCTGGGGGCTATCACTGTAGAAAGAGGTGGAGTGGGAGGGTTGTATTCCTATTCCTTTTCCTTTATGCTCTTTTGGTATGTTGTTAGTTAATTTACTGCTCACTAAGACTGTTGTCTGACTCAAGGCTTTATGTTTTAACTCTTATTGCCTTGGGCTGTTCATCCATTTTGGGACGGGCAGACTAGGTAGCAGGTGACAGGTGCTGTTCTTGTTTTCCACGGTGTTGATATCGAAGACGAGCTGGAGGGTTGCGTATTATCTTCTTATTATATGTACTGGGTGTTCCGCTGTTTGTATTTTCTCTGAGTGTTATGTAGTGAGGCTTGTTGTATTGACTATTCAGATGTTGTACTCAACTATTATGAAGTTTTATTGATGAGATTCTATTCTGTGAAGCTTCACTATATGTATGTTCTATTGTATTTTGTCCATGCGCTGTGAGTAATACGATAGATTCTGTTTTTTTTTAATTTACCCTGACAATCGTCCATGGCTGCCTGGTACACTTTACAGCGCACTTTCTCTAGGTTCAGTGCAGGGGTTATGGGCGGTCGTCATAGACAACCAGATAATTTACCCTACATGATTAATCATCGACTAACGCCTGGAAATAGGCAAGGTTAGAGAATAATGCTAGGAATTTGACATTTGGAGCTACAAGTTCAAGAAACGGAACTTGCCATGTGATAGTGCAACATAGAAGTTATGGTTTCACACACTGCTTTGTAAGATATGCTTTAACGAGGTTTAGCAGTGTAAACATATTGTAACGACCCATAATTTTCGATAATTAAAATATATTTAATTTAATAAGATATTGTGATTTAATGTTAGAAGAAATAAAAATTTAGGATTTAATAATAAGAATATAACGGGAATACAATGTACTGGTATTGATTTAAAGTAATTGATAACTGCTTTAAATATAATTTGAAATAATAAAAGGATTAAAGAGTTATAATTGATATAGATTGTAAATAAATTATAGTAATGTATGTATTAATGGATAATTGGATTAAAAGAGAAATTGATAATTTAAAAGTTGATTGATTAATGAAATAATGTGTAATGAATTGTAACTGAATAAATTTAGTGTTGTAGTAGTAATTATAACACTTGTTGTGGATAATAAACTTATAAGATGTGATAAAATGTTAATGGTGACAATTATTATATGTTACCCATTTATTTACTCTGTTAAATTAAATTGGAAATCAATTGCAATTAATTCACTTAATTAGTGAAGTTAAAGTAGATTAAATTGATAATTGTAGAATATTAATTCAATAAGATGTAACCAATGTAAATTTTATTCATAATATGATAATTGATTGAATAAAAAGAATTGAAATCAAGTTTGATCAATTTATTTGAATTAAACTATAATAAATGGATTTATTGTAATTAAATGTAATTAAATACTATGTTAATGAAAACTAAAATGATAATTGTAGAATGTTAGTGTAACAACATATAAACAAATTATCAGAATTTAATTTTAATTATTGGATTTAATTACAGCTGAAATTGAACACTATAATTAGTGAAATATTAAACACTGAATTTGATATGTAAATTTCTTTAAGTTATTATAAATGTCTAAGTAATCAAAAATGATGGAATTGGTTAGTTTATAAATATTGAATTAAAAAGTGATTAATTAATTTAATATTAATTTATTTAATTAATGTGAAAATAACCATTTTGGCCACTATCTCAGATATCGACGAAACTAGTTTCATCGGATCCGTAACGGTGGATTATTGTAGGATTTCAAGTTTCGTAGCGATCGGACTTGTCGTTTGATCATACGGACTCGAAACGCATTGAAATCAATTTGAAATAAGCTTATTTTAAGCTAACTTCTTCATACAATGGAATTAGGACTTGAAACCTTTTCCATTGGATTTAGAATTATCGAGAACATCTATTTTGTTATATGGGATGACCCACTTTAGTTTCGGAAGCGAAACGGGCTTTTCAGGTCGTATTTGTCGTTCAAATCCATTCGGATGTTTATTCATTTCTTAACGGGCTTCGTTAGTATATATTGTCTTGTTCAAAGCCTAGCAGCCTTATTACTTCTCATTTCTGTACGTACAATTCAGCTATCTGCTTCTTCTTCTCAATGGCTGTAAACCCTAATTCAATTTCAAATTCAATTCCAAAATCAAATCGAAATCAAACTTCTCAAAATGATATCAAATTATATATCGATTCGAAGCTCTCAACGAGCGCAAATCAAATCTGCAGTTTGATTTTCAATTTGGGTTTCTGTGTGGCTGGAATTGGGTGATTTAACCTTGGTCGTTCATCGTGTCGAGATCAACTTCGTCGGATCGAGGGTACCATCGTGTGGAGAGGGTCGCGCGTAGTCCATCAGAGCCAGCCATTCATCGAATCGATGGTCGGATCACTTGTAATAATTCAATTAGGGCTAGAAATATATGGCGGCGGCTGTCTTCTGTGGGGCGCAACCGTTGATGATAGGTGGGCGTTCGTGAGGTCGGAGATCATAAGGGTGTTGGCGGTCGATTGGAGACTGTGCAAACGTGCGGCGTAGCAGATCTGAGACGGCGGCCAAGCTTCGGGCACTCACGCACGAGAGTTGAGGCTTGGTTTCTTGTTCATGAATGGCTGGAGATATGAGCATGTGAGATGACGCGGCCAGATGAGTTTGTCTCTTGTTTTTTTTATTTAAATTAAATTTTGAAATGTTCTAAATTACATAACTTTTACATACGAGCTCCGATTCACGCGCGGTTTGTTTTGCTGGGATCATATCAAAATTCCAGACATTTTAACGCTGGTTTGGATGAATTCTAAGACTGTTCAAATTTTGGGCCTTTATTTAGATTTTAAATCGATTTAAAATCAAAGGTGAGTGTTTTGACCCACTCACAATTACTAAACTATCTTATGTTAGTTAAATAAAATTTATGATGTGATTAGAAATTTATTGATCGATGTTTGGTATATTTAAATTTTCATTCTAGTTAAGTTTGACTTTTATTGCATTTAATCATCGTTTAATTTAATACTGAATTTAAATTGTCAATTTAATATCTTTTATTGATGATCAGTTATCTATTGATGTTTATTGATTGATTTGGATGATGATCGTGATGGATGGTTGATTGTTGATATTGGATGATTGGATGTTGTATTTTATATTGTTATAACACTACAAGTTCCTTATGGGTTGAAATGATACATACCCGAACAATCTATGGGTTAGGGGAAAACTGTTATGGGTTGAAATGATAGACTCGAGCGATTTTATGGATTTTATTTAATTCGGGATTGCAGTTTGAAATGATATATAACCATAAAATTTTAAATTGCGGATTGAAATGATAAATATCTGTATCACTTGACCCTAGGGTGGAAAATTATATACGGACACCGGATTGTTTAAATTAAATGATTTTTAATTCCTTAAATTTTGAATTCAGTTATATAAATTGATTTATATAAACTGAATTATTTTGATAATCCAAAATTTTAAAGGTTGAAATTGGAATTGATTTAATGAATTGTTCAAAGGATTTAAATTGGAATTTCAAGGTTGAAATGTCGAATATAAATGAATTTATCGGAATTGAGTTATTGAAAATGTTTGGATATAACCCTGAAATCTATTTTAAACTAATTTAAACAATTTTAATCAATTTAAACTATTTTAATTTTAATTTATTATAACCCATTTAATACAATTTAATCTATTTTACCTATTTTAAACTAATTAAATTTATTTAATCTATTTTAAATCTATTTAATATAATTTAAATCTATTTAATATAATTTAAATCTATTTAATCTATTGAATCTATTTTAAATTTATTTACTCTATTTAAAATCTACTTAAAAAATTTAAATCTATTTAATCTATTTAAATCATTCCAAATCTATTTAAATCATTTTAAATCTAATAAAATCAAATTTAAATCTATTTAAACTATTTTACTATTTAAACTATTTTAATCTATTTAAACTACTTTAAACTATTTATGACTATCTAAACTATTTTTTAAAATTTCAGGCTGTGTAAAGTCGACGTAATTATGTTTAAATCTTTGATGATGATACAGCCTAAGTTGGAATTTGGAATTGATACCCTTTGTGAAATGACATATTTAAGTAAATATAATGATTTTGGAACGAGGATTTAATTAATCTATCTTATCGATAAATTCAAAAGTGAATATTATTTTTAAAGTGAATATAGTTTTGAAAGTGAATATGATTTCAAAGGTGATATGGTTTTGAGAATACGATATTTTGATATCAATTTTAATTGACTTTTGAAATGTAAAAGAACCATCCGGTGTGAAATAAGCGTTTGGTTGTTAAAGAGACCGGGATTGGATATTGTCATACTCTCTGCCAATATCGAAAACCACTTTAACAACTGTGTATGTGGTGGAGATTACAGAAATGAAGTAGGATGGTTTGGTGAACGATTATGTATGAGGTATTTACGTGACCCCGACTCCCGTGAGTCAGCTTGATATGGCTAAAACAGGAGCTGTACCGGGCCAAGTGATGTCATTCCTCCTATCGGGCACATTTCTTCAATAATATATTCCGACTTTGTGATTGATTTGGTGGCCACCCCTTGATTTTGATTATGGGAGTGTGTCTGAGGTGGGCGGTAGTAGCTGTTATGCGTTACCACCAGTCCGGGAGTGCAATTGGTATATCTACCCTGGGCATTGCCTCGAGTGCCTTGTCGCATGCCTTATCGCGCCTTCTACGAGTTTGGTTTATACCATACCTATGGAGTGCCCTCTGATAGCCCTCCAGTTTACGGAGGAGTTACGGTACTGTATAGACTATGGAAATATATAAAAATGTGTTAAGGGGGATATGGATAACGCCTTAACGCTATTTTAATACTTTACTTTACTGTAGACATATTATAATAGCGTATTGTTCTACATAGTAGATAGTTTAACAGATCTTTAGGAGATGGAAATCCTGAACATCTCTTAAGTTATTGCACTCACGTTAAACACTGGATAGGAGATGTCAAATCCCATAAATATCTCCGACGCCGTTACACTCATATTTATTTACCGTTGATTTAACTTTCATAAGATCTTTTAGTTCTGACTTGAGTGTTTTGTCTTTCAATTCGCTCGGGTCAGTCTGAGCTTTTCAGTTTATCAAAGACTGCTTTCTGAAGAATGAAGATGAAGATTTTGTACTATTATTACTTATTATATGTATTCCACTGCATCATGTTGTTTCGCTGCATTTGTTTATTTATTCCTATTGTATGTAACTCTGATTTTGTGTTGTAAAAGAATAATCAAATGTATTTGAAAAAATAGCTTCATGAACTGTTATTTGATTATTATATTTTGTCATTCCGCTGTGAGATTCTGTATTTGTTTTATTTCTTTCTCTTCTTTTCTTATTTACCCTTTAACAATCTGCCCCTTTGAATGGTTTGAGTCTGACGCATGTGTCTGTATAAAACGTCCAGAAAGGCAGGTCATTACAGTTGGTATCAGAGCCAGGTATAGCGATAACCTTAGATTTGTGGAGTCTGACTCTTTAGAAATAGGGTAGTAATACCTTAGAATGAGTCACTGAGTGTATATATATGAGGGATCGTATTTGTTAGTGTTATAAAAGGGTTTTGTATTGTGTTAATTTGTTCCGTTTTGTATTTATAAATTCTGGCCGGTACATAGGACGATATGGCATCGATAGGGATTTCTAAACACTTAATAGGGCAAACCGACACAATATTGGTTTTGAAATATAGGTAAATGAAATAATTTTACCTGGCATATCTTTTGTATATAAAAGAATAATTTTATAAATGATATAGTTGGTTGCAATATATTTGTTAGTTAGGTAGGGGAATTTATTAATATTGGCTAAAAAATGAGATTTGTAAATAAAATAAATATAAATTGGAAATTTAGAACTTAAGTTTCGGGATTTTTGAAATTTCTTTCAAAGGATTTTTAAATATGATATTAGTATTATTTGGAAGTATTTTCAGATATAAATATCCCAATATGATTTGAAAAAAAATGTTTAAAATAATTTTGGAAGGAAATAAGTTCTGTACTCCCCTCTTTGTCATTGGAAAATAATTTCAGTGATGAGTGCATGCATCATCGACGTTCATTTTCGAGTTTCAAAGTAGGAAGACCATTGTAGTAATTTTACTGCACAATTGTTTTGATAAATTAATCTTAATTTTGAATTCCAATTATGATTTGATATATATAAAAGATATGATTATATATATTATTTTAAAATAATTGAAATGAAACCCGGTTGTTTAGTTCTTAAGTTCTATAAATTAGAAATTGAAATTATTGTAATGAATAGAACCTTGACTATATTAATAATTGGAAACTTCCAAAAAATGAAAATAAGAAATTGAAAATTTGTAAACTGTAAATAAAAAGGGAAATGGAAATAAGAAATGGTAACTATTGAACATTTTGTTAACTAAATAAATAAGAGAAACTTGGGTAATATTCAATTGCATTCTTAAGACATATCTATAACTTACCAAATTATTAAAAGTTGAAATGTTAAAAAGAATATGTAATGGAATAGCATACAAGTAAAATTTGGGAAAATGAAAGTGTTCAATGGAATTACTTCTATAAATACGAATTCTAATTTTATAAGTTGTTATAAACTGAAGTTAATAGTTTGAAATGCTACTAATTAAGTGTAATAGAAGTGAATAATGTAAGAAAAATGATTATAAACTTAAGTTGACATTTTAGGCTATTTAAAATCAGATTTAATGATAAAGGTGAATACTGTAAGTAATTAATTATAAACTTTAATTAATATTGAAGCCATTTATAATTAAAATGAGTACTATATAAATTGAATGATTATAACTTCAGAAACATTGAAAAGATTTAGAAATGGAGTTAATATTCAATAATGCTATATATGGAAGAATGAATGTGAAGAAGAAATAATCTATTAATGATGAATTAAATTGTAAAGAAACTTACCTAATAATGTATAATCCAATAATTGAAATAAAAATAAATTACTTAAGCAATGAATGTGAAGTAATAAAATGAAAGAAAATAACACTGTATGAATGAAGGAGAAATGAACTTTGTCAGTAATAACGAATGTGAATTAATGTAGATAAACATTTTATGAATGAAGAAAGAAAAGTAAATGATGAAAAAAATCAAACTAAATTGTAAATATGAAGTAAGACTGAAATATAATGTACACAATACTTCAATAATGAATTCATTTATGATCCAAATAATTGAAATGGATATAACTTATGTAAGTAAAGAATGCAAATTAATGAAATAAGCCTTACATGAGTGAATGAAAAATTAAAATTTTGTAAGTAATGAACGTGAATTAAAGGAAATCATTTTATGAAAAAAATGAACAATAAATGATGTGAAAAGATAAATAGAGTAAACTTAAAGATGTGTTGGA
The DNA here is from genome assembly GCA_030737815.1 of Allium fistulosum. Classification (NCBI taxonomy): domain Eukaryota; kingdom Viridiplantae; phylum Streptophyta; class Magnoliopsida; order Asparagales; family Amaryllidaceae; genus Allium; species Allium fistulosum. The sequence continues at coordinate 408,347,890 of CM060906.1, forward strand.
TTCTTTGTTTGTATTGGCTTATGGATTGGTTGGGAAAGGATACTTCTATTTTGTATAAAGATGTATAAATAATCTATAAGTTTTATCTACGACTGTTGAGTGTATGGTTTACTTCATAGTTTATTTATCATTTTATATGATTAGAAGTTCTGAACCCGAACAAACCATTTGTTTTGGTTGCTATGGATGGATGATTGCTCTCTTTGTTGAAAATGATGTTGGTGCTGTTGTTTTCAAATGATTATAGTTATGTGGTGATGTTTTGTTTGTTATTTATTGAAACAACTTAAATATTTCCTCTTTTACTTAATAATTAACCTCTTTGGATTATATATGTGAAATACAGGTTTATGGAAGCAATAGCTACTGCTTTTGGTTTCATAAAATTAGCGTTGTTTGCCCGACAAATAGGTACGCTCTCGGATTACGATTTTCTAGCGATATTATATTATTTTTCCATGGTTTGGGATATTTTATTTTGAAATATATGATATATATTGTTATTACTGATATTATTATTTCTCCCAGACCTCTCCGTACAAAGGAGACTCTGCCGAAATTTTCCATGAATTTTGGACTTAGGAAATTTTGTGAAATGTTTTCAAACTTTAATAACTTGACATAAAGGATTTAATTGTTATAAATTGACATATTTTATTTAAACTATTTGATTATGTAAATTAGTTGCTTATAAATTTAATATTTTGAATAAGATATATTGATTATATAAATTCCTTCTTTTCCCTTCTTCTCCTTTTCGAGGACGAAAAGTTTTGAGTGGGGGAGAGTGTAACGACCCGTAATTTTTGATAATTAAAATATAGTTAATTTAATAAGATATTGTGATTTAATGTTAGAAGAAATAAAAATTTGGGTTTTAGTAATAAGAATATAATGGGAATACAATATAATGGTATTGATTTAAGATAATTAATAACTGCTTTAAATATAATTCCAAATAATAAATAGATTAAAGAGTTATAATTGATATAGATTGTAAATAAATTATAGTAATGTATGTATTAATGGATAATTGGATTAAAAGAGCAATTGATAATTTAAAAGTTGATTGATTAATGAAATAATGTGTAATGAATTGTAACTAAATAAATTTAGTGTTGTAGTAGTAATTATAACACTTGTTGTGGATAATAAACTTATAAGATGTGATAAAATATTAATGGTGAAAATTATTATATGTTACCCATTTATTTAGTCTGTTAAATTAAATTGGAAATCAATTGCAATTAATTCACTTAATTAGTGCAGTTAAAGTAGATTAAATTGATAATTGTAGAATATTAATTCAAAAAGATGTAACCAATGTAAATTTTATTCATAATATGATAATTGATTGAATAAAAAGAATTGAAATCAAGTTTGATCAATTTATTGGAATTTAAGCTATAATAAATGGATTTATTGCAATTAAATGTAATTAAATACTGCGTTAATGAAAACTAAGATGATAATTGTAGAATGTTAGTGTAACAAGATATAAACAAATGTTAACTATGTATGTCGAGTAATAACTGTTAGAATAAAAGTCTGAAATCAAATTAAAATAATTTATTGGAATTTAATTTTAATTAATTGGATTTAATTATAGTTGAAATTGAACACTGTAATTAGTGAAATATTAAACACTGAATTTGATATGTAAATTTGCTTTAAGTTATTATAAATGTCTAAGTAATCAAAAATGATGGAATTTGTTAGTTTATAAATATTGAATTAAAAAGTGATTAATTAATTTAATATTAATTTATTTAATTAACGTGAAAATAGTCATTTTGGCCACTGTCTCGGATTTTGACAAAACCCGTTTCATCGGATCCATAACGTTGAATTATTGTAGGATTTCAAGTTTCGTAGCGATCAGACTTGTCGTTTAATCGTATGGACTCGAAATGCGTAGAAATCAATTTAATTAAATTCAATTGAAATCAATTTGAAACAAGCTGATTTTAAGCTAACTTCTACATACGATGGAATTAGGACTTGAAAAATGTTCCATTGGATTTAGAATTCTTGAGAACATCTATTTTGATATATGGAGTGACCCACTTTCGTTTCGTAAGCGAAACGGGCTTTTCAGGTCGTATTTGTCGTTCAAATCAATTCGGATGTTTATTTATTTCTTATCGGGCTTCGTGAGTATATATTGTCTTATTCAAACCCTAGCAGCCTTATTACTTCTCATTTCAATATGTACAATTCAGCTGTCTACTTCTTCTTCTCAATGGCTGCAAACCCTAATTCAATTTCAAATTCAATTCCAAAATCAAATCGAAATCAAACTTCTCAAAACCATATCAAATTAAATGTCGATTCGAAGCTCTCAACGAGCGCAAGTCAAATCTGTAGTTTTTTTTTTCGATTTGGGTATCTGTGTGGCCAGAATTGGGCGATTTAACCTCGGCCGTTCATCGTGTCGAGATCAACTTCAATGGATCGTCGGATCGAGGGTACCATCGTGTGGAGATGGTCGTGCATAGTCCATCAGAGCCAGCCATTCATCGAAATGATGGTCGGACCGCTTGCAATAATTCAATTAGGGCTAGAAATACATAGCGGTGGCTGTCATCTATGGGGCGCGAACGTCGATGATAGGTGGGCGTTCGTGAGGTCGGAGATCATAGGGGTGTTGGCAGTCGATTAGAGGCTATCCAAACGTGCGGCGAAGCAGATCAGAGGCGGCAGCCAAGCTTCGGGCACTCGCGCACGAGAGTAGAGGCTTTGTTTCTCGTTCGTGATTGGCTGGAGATGTGAGCACGTGAGATGACATGGCTAGATGAGTTTGTCTCTTGTTTTTTTATTTAAATTAAATTTTGAAATGTTCAAACTTACATAACTTTTACATACGAGCTCCGATTCATGCGCGGTTTATTTTGCTGGGATCGTATTGAAATTTTAGACATTTTGATGCTTGTTTAGACGAATTCTGAGACTGTTCAAATTTTAGGCCTTTATTTGGATTTTAAATCGAAGGTGAGTGTTTTAATCCACTCACAATTACTAAACTATCTTATGTTAGTTAAATAAAATTTATGATGTGATTATAAATTTATTGATCAATGTTTGGTATATTTAAATTGTCATTCTAGTTAAATTTGAGTTTTATTGCATTTAATCATCGTTTAATTTAATATTGAATTTAAATTGTCAATTTAATATCTGTTATTGATGTTCAGTTATCTATTGATGTTTATTGATTGATTTGGACGATGATTGTGATGGATGGTTGATTGTCGATATTGGATGATTGGATGTTGTATTTTATATTGTTATAACACTGCAAGTTCCTTATAGGTTGAAATGATACATACCCGAACAATCTATAGGTTAGGGAAAAACCATTATGGGTTGAAATGATAGACTCGAGCGATTTTATGGATTTTATTTAATTCGGGATTGCGGTTTGAAATGATATATAACCGTAAAATTTTAAATTGCGGATTGAAATGATAAATATCTGTATCACTTGACCCTAGGGTAGAAAATTATATACGGACACCAGATTGGTTAAATTAAATGATTTTTAATTCCTTAAATTTTGAATTCAGTTAATTGGCATTTTGAAATATAAATTGATTTGTATCAACTGAATTATTTTGATAGTCCAATTGTTAAAGGTTGAGATTGGAATTGATTTAATGAATTGTTCAAAGGATTTAAATTGAAATTTCAAGGTTGAATTGTCGAATATAAAGAATTTATCGGAATTGAGTTATTGAAATGTTTGGATATAACATTGAAATCTATTTTAAACTAATTTAAACTATTTTAATTTTTATCTATTATAACCTATTTAATACAATTTAATCTATTTTACCTATTTTAAACTAATTAAATTTATTTAATCTATTCTAAATCTATTTAATATAATTTAAATCTATTTAATCTATTTTAAATTTATTTAATCTATTTAAAATCTACTTAATAAAAATTAAATCTATTAAATCTATATTAAATCTATTTAAGTCATTCCAAATCTATTCAAATCATTTTAAATCTAATAAAATCATATTTAAATCTATTTAAACTATTTTAATCTATTTAAACTACTTTAAACTATTTATGACTATCTAAACTATTTTCTAAAATTTCAGGCTGTGTAAAGTCGACGTAATTATGTTTAAATCTTTGATGATGATACAGCCTAAGTTGGAATTTGGAATTGATACCCTTTGTGAAATGACATATTTAAGTAAATATAATGATTTCGGAATAAGGATTTAATTAATCTACCTTATCGATAAATTCAAAAGCGAATATGATTTTTAAAGTGAATATAGTTTTGAAAGTGAATATGATTTCGAAGGTGATATGGTTTTGAGAATATGATATTTTGATATCAATTGTGAATTGACTTTTGAAATGTAAAAGAACCATCCGGTGTGAAATAAGCGTTTGGTTGTTAAAGAGACCGAGATCGGATATTGTCATACTCTGTGCCAATACCGAAAACCACTTTAACAACTATGTACGTGGTGTAGATTCCAGAAATGAAGTAGGATGGTTTGGTGAACTATTCTGTATGAGGTATTTACGTGACCCCGACTCCCGTAAGTCAGCTTGATGTGGCTAAACCAGGAGCTATACCGGGCCAAGTAAGGTCATTCCTACTATCGGGCACATTTCTTCGATACTATATTCTGACTTTGTGATTGACTTGGTGGCCACCCCTTGATTTTGATTATGGAAGTGTGTCCGAGGTGGGCGGTAGTAGCTGCTATGCATTACCACCAGTCCGGGAGTGCAATTGGTATATCTACCCTGGGCATTGCCTCGAGTGCCTTGCCGCATGCCTTATCGTGCCTTCTACGAGTTTGGTTTGTACCATACCTATGGAGTGCCCTCTGATAGCCCTCTAGTTTACGGAGGAATTACGGTACTGTATAGGCTATGGGAATATATAAAAATATGTTAATAGGGATATGGGTAATGCCTTAACGCTATTTTAATACTTTATTTTACTATAGACATATTATAATAGCGTATTGTACTACATAGTAGATAGTTTAACGGATCCTTAGGAGATGGAAATCCCGAACATCTCTTAAGTTATTGCACTCATGTTAGACACTGGGTAGGAGAACTCAAACCCCGTAAACATCTCCGACGTCGTTACACTCATATTTATTTACTATTGATTTAACTTTCATAAGATCTTTTAGTTCTGACTCGAATGTTTCGTCTTTTAATTCGCTCGGGTCAGTCTGAGCTTTTCAGTTTATCGAAGACTGCTTTATGAAGGATGAAGACGAAGATTTTGTACTATTATTACTTATTATATGTATTCCACTACATCATGTTGTTCCACTGCATTTATTTATTTATTCCTGTTATATGTAACTCTGATTTTGTGTTTTAAAAGAATAATCAAATGTATTTGAAAAAAAGAGCTTCATGAACTGTTATTTGATTATTATATTTTGTCATTTCGCTGCAAGATTCTGTATTTGTTTTATTTCTTTCTCTTCTTTTCTTATTTACCCCATAATAATCTACCCTTTTGAATGGTTTGAGTCTGACGTGTGTGTCTGCTTAAAACGTCTAAAAAGGCAGGTCGTTACACATGATAACACTAATCAAGCCCTGTTATCGACGAGATTGGAGACGTAAGGAGATAGACGTTCAAACCATTGATCCTCGAAGATAGGGAATAGCATGGAACTTAGGTTATTTACAACTTGTTAATGGTTGAAGGAAACTCGACCTAACATGAACCCGAATAACCTGTGGGTTGGAGAAATATTAGTTCTGTTTTACCAAGCAGAAGTACCTTAGCAATGGCGAAATAGGACTAAATAATAGAATATAACTAAAGCCATTGCAGGAATTTCATTTGTATACACAGAGTTGTAGTACATGAAGAGCTTTGCATAGAGATAAACATGTATAATATGAATAAATTGCAATATAAGCAATTATGTGTGCGGGCAGCTGTATATAGCTAGGTACATTATATAAAAATGCTAAAATATAAATGGAACAAAAAAGGATTGCAAAGGAAATGTAGTCTTTCATTACATCACTTTTTTTATACATCAATGTTCGTGAGGCCGCTTTCACACAAACGCAGCCTATATAAACCAAAAGGAAAGGCAAAAGGCATAACCCAAAAGGAGACAATGAGAAATTATCTTGTAGTCAGTGGATGATCGTCAAGGAGCCTATTTCTTATGGCCCTTCCTCTTCTTCTTCCCAGCCTTACTGCTTGAGCCGTTGTTGGACCTCTTCTGGCATTAGAAGGGGTATTTTTGTCTTTGGAAATAAAGATGGCAGGATCTTTAGGACAGTTGACAAGGGATTCAAAAGTCTATGTGGTAGCGCCGATGCTGCCGCTCTTCAAAGAACGAACAATGATAGAAAGGATAAGAGAAGAAGATTTTGGCTCTTTGGTGCTTACAGGATTATCAAGACTAGGTTTAGTTTTAATTATCACCTTGGACATATCGATTTTCCACTTCTCGGCCATGGAAATGGAACTGGTTGGGTCCGAGGTGCTAGTTATAGTAATATCTTCCCCCATGGAATGGGAAATGCCATCCAATCCCTCCAAAGCTGCAATCCTCTCTGAATTAGGACCTAGAGTAGAGCTAGAGGAAAGGCTCAAAATGACTAGTCCTATGGTCATAAGAGTTGACTCGGTGATAATAGCAGTAGTGCTCATGCTTTGAGTAATTTGTAGCAGAGGAGGTGGAAGTGAAGAATGACCTATAACTTCATAAACGAAGAAGTAGAGGTTGGTTATAGTCTCAACTGAGAACCGAAGGACTTTAAATAATAGAGAAACAAAGGATATACCTTTTCATGGAATCAGTTGCTAAATAGGGGATTTAGAGATTTCCCCCATTTCGAGTGGATGCTGAATGGGTGGATCAATGAAGGAGGAACATTATAACGACCCGCTATTTTGGACCATTCAAATCGATAATAAAACCATACATATCTGACTTGAATAATTCAAAATAGCGAATTGTTAATTTAAAATTTGGCAAAACATAGCATATACAGTAAATAAATCAATCACAGATCACAGACACAGAGTAATACAATAATACGCAGCGGAATAGATAAAATAGTAGTTCATGAAGCTACTATATAAACATCAGAGTTAGAAATAAAATACAACAGAATATCTCAAATGCAGTGAAGTCTCCAGTACAACAGATGACTTCTCTGAACAAATCAACTAGAAGCGCTGAAAGCTGAGGTGATAGTTGGATCTCCAAAGGAAGCTCCAAACTCCAAGGGTGAGTCTCAAATGCTGTATCACTCGGTCTGACCCGAGCGTAAAGCAAAACACAAAACACTCGAGTCAGGATTAACATTCTTATATCAATAAATCCAACTCAAGTGAAATATCAACTGAAATACAAGTAACTTAAAGGATGTTTGGGATAACCATCCTCCAAGGATCTGCGGAACTATCTACAAGGTGGAAATATACACTATAACACCGTGGTCATTTCAAACAAATTTATACTTCAAAACCAAATATCATTTTCATTTCAAAAATATCTATTTTCCAAAATAGTGTATATACATTAAATAAATTATAAAGTAAAGTATTTATAATTTCCTTAAAGTCTTACAAATTTTCTTCAAATCAACTCAACTTCCAAATTAAAATTTATTCAAAGCTCAATTCATCAATTCAATTCAGTTCTAAATAGATCATTTAAATTTTCAATATATTTCAATGCTTTAATATTCAACATTTTTGAAGTTAAATTTAACAGTTTCATATAGCTCTTGATTTAACTTCATTATTATTTAATCAGGGAATATTCACTTAATAAATTCAATATCATTTAACTAGCCTTAAATTACATTTTTTTTCTAAATATTTCCTTAAATTTATTTAAACAAGACATATTCATTAAATTACTTAATTCAAACCCAGGTTATAAATCATATCTTAAATAAATTAAATATTGTTATTAAATCTATATATATCATTACCATTTACATATAAAATTTACTAATCAACATTTATTAAAACCATATATTTCTTTCCAAAACCATGGAATTTACTTTCAAAATATTTATATATGGACCAACGGTGTCTGTATATGATTTCTACCCTATGGTCAAGTGATGCGGATATTTATCATTTCAATCCGTAATTTAAATATATACGGGTAGATATCATTTCGACCTGTAAATCCCAAATTCAATTCAATGGAAATCGCTTGGGTCTATCATTTCAACCCATAACGATTTTCCCTTATTCTACAGATCATTCGGGTATGTATCATTTCAACCCATAGTGAATTCTATACTAACAGGGAACTTGCAGAGTGATAACATATAATATAAAATACAACAACAGGCCTATATCATCAATAACAATATAATATAAACAACAGGATATGGTGTCATATCCCACAGGTGAACAGTTACATATAATAGCATATATAGCAATTTAAAATAATTACAACAGCATATTTCAATTGTCGTTTCAATTGAAATCAAATTTAATAAATAAAAGAACGTTAATTGTGAGTGATTGCTCACCTTTCGAGGCTAGAGAGAACAGGAGATGACACGGATACGCACACTGATAAGGACACCGAAATTTGAATGACGAATCGAAGCAAAGCAAAATCGGTACGAATTCAACGATCAAAGCTGATAATAAGAATAGACAAGATCCAATCAGAACTGGATCGATGAAGAAAATTGATATAAATGAACTTATATAACTCTATACATATCCTATATCCAACACATATTAAATTTAAAGATATATTTAATTCAAAATATATTGTTTCAAATTAAAAGACACATAGAAAAAAAAAATCAAACATATATATATATATATAATATATTTAAAATCAACAACATATATCACTACATACATTGAGCCATTTAGATAAAAAATCAAACACATTATTTATATTCAAACAGCATATGCCACTATGTAAATGAATTTATAGTTTATACCTAAACTTACTTACTTATTATATTTAAACCCAACTTTAAATTTAAGCACATACAAAGATTAAATTATTATAATATGTACATACAAGCTTCAGAAAGAACACGAGTTATAGGAAGATACAGCCTTACTTGCTTTATATAGACCTGTATTCTATAGGTAGTAACTGTAAAGCAAAATTTTTTTTTTCAAACTCATATGAGTATTAAAATAATGTATATATATCTCTCTTTAAAGATAACCCACTGCAACCCAAAGCATATACCCCTGACAATGACGAATACATATAAAACTATATATATACTACCCAAAATAGAACATAATATTTATTATACTTACTGTAACAGCATCATATAAACCTCATATATATATACCTTTGTATATAACTAATGTTAACGCTAAAAAGTGAACGCCAACACCCGGTGTGTGTGGTTGAGTTGTGAAAGCACCACCCGCGTGACGGGAACATAATTTAAGCAGTAAAATAGCAGAAAAGCAGTAAAAGACAGCAATTTATAGTGGTTCGGCTTGAGATTAAGCCTACGTCCACTTTGAATCTCTTTATTACTGAATCCGGTTACAAATCGATACAAATCTCTTATGAAAACAGTACAATTTGATCACAAGAAACAATCTTGACTACTAGCTCAATCTTCGACGATGAAACTCGATGAATCCGTGTTGGATGTAAGGAATTCCTCTCGAAGCTTGTTGTAGCGTCTCGAATGTTTGAAGATCTTTGATTGCTGAATGAGTGGAGAGTTCGACAGAGTAACGGCGCTTGAAGAAATGAATGGCCCCAAAAGTCCCTCTCATGTTGGAAGTGGGGGTCTATTTATAGGAGTCGAATCTGAATAGGAACTGTTCCAAGTCGTAACTCGCAACCGACTTATAGTGAGTCGTAGGTCGTAAGTCGGCGATGAGATAGAAGCAGTTGGAGAGTTGTTCCTGATCGTGTACTTTCTCCAAGTCCCAAGTCGCAGTCGACTTATAGCAAGCCATGAGTCGCGGACGACTTAGCAGTTATCAGTGTAAGCCAAGCGGCATAGGTGTCTAGGCATTGGATTTTAGCTTCGTAGCTTTAGATCGTGGACGACTTAAGCTAAGTCTTGAGTCGTAGACGACTTAAGCCAAGTCTTGAGTCGTGGACGACTTAAGCCAAGTCTTGAGTCGTGGACGACTTAAGCCAAGTCTTGAGTCGTAGACGACTTAAGCCAAGTCTTGAGTCGTGAACAGCTTTAAGCTAGGTCTTGAGTCGTGGTAAGTCCTTAACCCGTGTACGACTCAACTGAATGCGACATCTCTTAAGTCGCAGATCCCTTGAGTCGTAGATCTTTCTTAAATCGGTAAGTCGTAGTTCCTTTAAGTTGGCTCTGTAGTTAAGTCGGAGACTTCCTTAAGTCGCAGCTTGTTAAGTCGTGGCCTTCTTGAGTCGGAGACCTTTTTAACTCGTAACCCGTTAAGTTGTTAACCACTTCCAGTTGTTAGGTCGTGAGACTTCGTAAGTTGTAGATTGTCCACTTCCTTATGTCGCAGCCTGTTAAGTCGGCAGGCTTTTTAGGTCATGAACTCCTTAACTCGTTAAGCTCTTAGGTCGGCAGGTCGCTAAGTTGCTTCAAGAGTTAGGTCGTGCAATCTGTTAGGTCGTGACATCCTTAGGTCGCGATATCCTTAAGTTGTAACATCCTTAGGTCGTGAGCTCTCTTAAGTCGTGAACTCTTTTAGGTCGTTAAGAGCTGTTAGGTCATAGGGTTTTAGGTCGCCGAAATAAAGGAATTAACATTTGCCCCTCGAAGTACACGCCTATGCCATAGGTCGTGTGCTTCGACTTACTTTCGTTAGCTCGCAGGCAACCTAAAACTTGCCTATTCGCCTTCCTCTCTCAGCCCCATATAAACTGTTAAGTCGCTCCTTCCTCCCCACCTTAATGTTCTGAATTTTCACTACCATTAACGAATTCTCAATCTTTCGAAGGCGAATTCAACTTGTTTAATCGACAATTCATCCTTTCCAACAAACTACGTAAGTGAGTTCAATCTCTGTCCTACCATAATCGCCGCCCAACCATGAGTTCATGTTTTCCGACCCAAATTCAATTCCATGCATTCGTGTTTTATTTTTTGAATGATTACTACAATCGACTTCCTTACATCCAACACGGATTCATCGAGTTTGATATGTTTATATGATTTATGAATGTATGGTAATGTTCATAATGGATCGGAGGGATTTGCAATTGATTTGCTGGGCGATCTGGTGGTATGCGGAGATGAATCAAATTCAAGAAAAGGATGGTCGTTTTCTTTGTAATGGTAGTGCCGGGTTACCGGGTCCATTAAGAGATTTCGTGGAGGGGAAGTTTGGTGACTTAGCAGATTTGTACGACTTAAGAATTTTGTGCTGAGCCTTTCGCGACATATGACTTACGATCTAAGACATTTGACCGACCTATGCTAGGTCGTGAGCGACCTAAGACTTGAACCTTTGGACAACTGTACTTTGAACATGACGACTTAACAATTGTACGACCTAATTCTTACGACATAAGCTTTAAGTCGCGGCCGAGTTAGGACTTGATCAATTTAAACCGCCTTAAACCTTCCAACCTGCACTGTACAACCTAAAAAAGGCTCCGAGATATGCTAAGTCGCGAGCGACCTAACACTTGGGAATTTCAGCAGAACACGACTGAACTTTGAATTGTTTGAACTGTTCTGGACTTTGTTGTACTTCTTTTCAGATTGTCTTGACTTTAATGCTAATAACCTGCTTAAAAAACAATGTTTGCAGGAAAATGGGACGAATATACTGCCATTGATTGCCCACATCGAATAACAGATTAGTCGACAAAGAATGACTAACTTAAATGAATTTCGTGAATGAAATGTTGCGAACTAAAAAGTCTAAGTGAAGTATTAAAGAAAAATTGAAATGATCAACTAAAGCTGATTTATTTGCATTGACACAACACTGTACTTGGACTTAAAATATCAAGCCTTGAAACTTTATAATCGACAAATATCAATTAACTTAGTTTCAATTATATTTGCTTGTTATTGTATTAGTTTCGCACAACACTTCACTCTTTTAGGAAACGTGCACCTTAATATTTGATCATCCAGTTCCTTGTGTAGAATGGCATCTCAACAAGAAGACTTGGAACCAGCTGGAGAAGTTTTTCCAATTGCTACTCCATTGAACGATCCTCCGGAAAGGACTCCTACTACTTTGAGCCGTAAAGTTTTTTGTCAATTATGCATCCAGTTTGGCATTGCCGAAGCTGACGCTTTGTTCCCTGGAATAAATGATACTGCTGATAGGCCGCCTCATGGCATTGTCGCAGTTAACCGCCAAATATGTTTGAGTGGAGCTACCCCCCCATTTAATGACTGTCTTCGAGAACTTCTCCTCTGACTATCTATCTCCCCTTTTCAACTACACCCTAATGGCTACGCCATTCTGCTGGGATTGTGTGTGGTTTTTAGGAGAACGCTGGACCGTTTTCCCAGTTTTGCAGAAATTCGCTTTCTATGCACAATTGCAAAGAACAAAGACCATCCCTCTATCATACTTGTGAGGAGTGCCAGGAATCGTAAGTTGATCATTGGTCTCCCCGACATTGTTCACAATTTTCTAAGCCAGTTTTTCTATGTTCGCTGCCCTCCGGAATTTTACACTATCTGGAGAGTAGGAAGTAAGATCACTCGTCTCTGTTTCTTATGTTCTTTCAAACTTTCCAAAGTTCGAGTTGTCAAATGTTAACTTTGCCCATTTTCTTTTCAGCACTTCCTCCTCCTTCTAGAGATCCCGGTCATAAACCGACTTTCGAGAGGCTTATGGCAGTGCCAATTGAGGAGAGGACTATTCAATTTTTATTGACAGACGAATTTCTACATCACTTCGGGCTTTTAGACTCTTCCCGCTCTATTCAACCCCGTGAAGTTTCTAATTCTTTAGCACAGACAGTAGATGCCCCAGCTTCAACGGAAGAGACGGTTCTAAAGGAGCCAACTGTAGACATTGCATTAGTAAAGAGTTCTACCTCTGTCGATGTTGCGGGATCATCCAGCAAGCCGGCACTTGCACCCATTATTGAAGAGGAAGAGAATCCTCGAATTTTTGAAAAGTCAATCGATGTGGAAGTTGAAAAAGAGAGTTCCGCTGGGTATCGCGGCGATGACACCTTCGATAACTTGAGCGATATAATGATAACTTCTCAAGAGCTCTTTAAAGACGATACCTCAAAAGCGATATCCTCTGTTGTTGAAGCAACCTCTTTTTTGCAACAAACTACGACACCCCCCACACAAGTTATTGCCATTTCTACACCCAAAAGTGGTTTGTAGTCTGACGCGCGTAGTTTGCACATCACATACACTTAGGATTTTTTGGCACTTATATGCACTTAGCTTCTTCAATTCGAAGATTTCTAAGACTTGTCTTTTCTTCAATTTCAGGTTCTCTGATGGGGCGAAGTGGATCGTATTACGACAAATTTCAGCGTCATGGAAGTCGCGATGCTTATGATTTTAGGAGTTATCTTCCTCCTCGTCAAGAGACCGACGAAGAAAGGGCCTCTCGGAAAGCTCAAGAGAGATGGGATCATGAGGAGCGCCGTAGAATAGAAGATGAACAACATTATGGGAATAGAGACGAGCGATACGACTCTTCCCGTAGAAGTGACGATTCTCATAAAAGGAAATCTTATGACGACAAGGGGAAGAGTCGCATGGCTGATGATTCTAGCAAGCGGACCAAACTTGGCGAAAAGGACGCATCTGTAATTTCGGAAAAGATTGACGCTTCTATTCCTCCTGATACTTCTTCCGGTTCTCCTGCATTTAAGAAGTCTGACATCCAGGCAATCATTAATAGGCCTCAGTACCAAGCTGGAGATGGTCCTCCCACACTCCAGAGCCGATTTCTGAATTGGTGTCTGAAAGGAGTGCGTTTTGATTTGGATTTGGTACCAATCGACAAACAAGCCATGCTGAGAAATCATGATGCTGTCAAGCTTGATATTGAAAGAATGTCTGGATGGCAGAAGCTGGTCGATGAACTTCAAAGGGTCAACCACATGAATCTTGAGGCGATGATGACCATGGAGAACGATAAATCAGAATGGGATAAAATTTGCAAACAGCACAATGCCGAAATGAAGAGCATCTCCGATGGTTATGAGAAGCTTGAGGCTGAAGTTGAAAGACTTAAAAATGAGCTTGCCACTTCTTCCGCTTCTTATTCACAGAAGGAAGAAATGCTCTAACGGCAGGTTCGAGATGCTCATGCTACTCAGCGAGATGCTGAAGTGAATCTGGAAGCAGAGCAGCAGGTTTCCAGAAAATATCGTGATGACGTGGCTCAATTTCGGGAGAAAGTCAGCTCCCAAGACTTGGAGATTACAAGACTGCAGTCTCAGTTATTGAAGGCTGAAAGAGAGCGTGATGAAGCTCTCACTGGTGAAGCTGCAGCTGAAGAATCCCATGAGGCAACCAGAGCCACCATTGACACGACTTTATTTGACTTCTATATCCATTGCGTCTTGGGGCGTGGGATCCTTTCATTCTTAGGACCGGATTTTGAAGTCACTTTAGCTGAAGTATGGGAGGCGATCATTGACATGTTCGGCGATGCCGGTTATGCTGAAGCAGATCTTCAAGCTACCTACTTAGATGAGAGCGCCCGCGCTGCCCTTGCCAAAGGAAAAGAGCAACGTACCCGAATGCGAGCCGGAGCGACGGGAGAGAAGCTTCCTGAGAAAGAAATACTTCCTGTTCATATTTTGACTTCAGCTCATGTGGATGTTGCTGGCTCTAGCTCTCACTCTTCGCCTCCGGCTAAAGTTGACCAAGAAACTGTGACCACTCCCACAGAGGAAGAGGCTATGGAAGACTTTAAAGCTCAGAAATTTGAGATTGATTTCGTCAAACCGACTTCTCCAGGTAACTTTGACGTCGACCCATCTCCAGTGAACTACTTATTAGATTTGACTGAGCTTGATGAACTTCTCACTTATTACTTAAGCCAGAATGAACCAATATCCTCTCTTAACTTGGAGAATACTGATTTTAACTTCTTTTCTTCTGTAGCGGAAGCACCGAAAGCTGCGCCAGCTTCTCCTTCTTCAACTGCCGTTCCTCCTCCTTCTCAAGTTACTCCTCTTCCAGCTTCTCAACCAGGATCGCAAGAAGAGAAAATTGAAGCTCTCAAAGACTTGGACGATCCGGTTGTTTCACAAGAGCCAAAAACAGGGGAACTTGAAGAAGGCGAGAAGACTCCGGAGCAGTCTTATGACGACGACACGAAGCTTTCAGAGTTTTCTACTCCCGGTAGTGAGTCTTCCTCGAAAAGGAAGGGGAAACGCGCAATTTCAAAGAAAGGCAAGAAAAGCTCTTCTGCCGCTGGAGAGGAAGCAGAAGTTGATCCGGTTGCGCCTCTTTCTCCTTCTTCTCCGACTCAATCACAACGGCCTCCGAAGCTAATTATCAGGCCGGGTAAAAGCTCTAAAGGCGGGAAGAAGGAGAAATGAGCTTAATTTTGCCTTTTCTGCTTTTTGCATGTATTGACCGGAAGTTGTGCGGATACCGGTCTCCGCTTCTTTTTGTGATCTACACAATGTAAAATTTTGCATAGTATTGAATAAAATAGCTATTTTACTTGTGTAAATTCTTGTGTATGTGAGAATGTATCTGTTTCTCTTTTTTAGTGTAGAATAAATGACTCTTTTTTTGTTTGTACAAACTTTTGTCTGTTTTTTGAGAATGCCTTTATTCCACATCTATTTTTCATGATATTGCAATGAACTCGCGGTATGTTACTTGCATATTACTTTTATTAATGTAACTGAATTGTATAGTGTTGCCCCCATACCGCAAGTGCATTGCAACATTTCTAGCTTTTCCAAGACTGATACTCTTATTTCAGAGAATAACTACTCCACTTTTTAAGGGAAGAACCATTCTGCTTCTAATAGAGTATATCTCGTTTTCAGAGAAGTTTTTACTTTCTCTTTCTTTCTGAAGAACACTTCAACTTCTGGGGATGATCACTTTTATTTGTTAAAAAGTGAATTTTCCTACGCGGTGAAGTGAACTTCTGAAGAAGGTTTTGATTTTGTGCCCCCGTAAAGGGCTTATTTTTGGTAATTCAAGCAAGGTGAAGTGCGCCTCTGAAGAGGTCTTTTGGTCTCTGAAGAGAAGCGATTTTGGTCTTCGAAGAGAAGCAATTTTGGTCTCCGAAGAGAAGCAATTTTGGCATTCCAGCTCTGGTGAAGTGGGTCTCCGAAGAGAAGCATTTTGCACTTCGACTCTGGTGAAATGTGCCTCCGAAGAGGGCTTTTTATCATTTCAGCTCTGGTGAAGTGGGCCTCCGAAGAGGAGCATTTTGCACTTCTACTCTGGTGAAATGTGCCTCCGAAGAGGGCTTTTTATCATTTCATCCCTGGTGAAGTAGGCCTCCGAAGAGGAGCATTTTGCACTTCTACACGGGTGAAATGTGCCTCCGAAGAGGGCTTTTGCCTCCGAAGAGGTCTTGTAATAGCCTGGAAGTTACTTTCTCATGGTTGAGTGGATCCATGGGGCGGACGCAAGTTGCTTGATTGGATGCTCGTTTGCACAAACGATCGCAATCAATTAACAAGGGCCCTGTTCCTTCAGCTTGGGAAGGTGCCCCTCGTGGTTCCACCAATCTTGTTATTGAGAGAAGCACTTTCATTTATTGGCGTGCCTCGTTAGAAGGCTTTGTTGATCTTTGGGAAGGAGCATCGGTTGGTTGGTGTGCCAGGAAGGTTGCGTCTCAAGGGCGAATAGATCTACGGGACGGACGCAAGCTGCCCGATCGGATGCATCACGATCAGTTAGCAAGGGCTCTGTTCCTTCTGCTTGGGAAGGTGTCCCTTCGGTGGTTCTACCGGCCCTTTTATTGAGTGGCATACCTCCTTTTGGCTGCTTCTATGTTTGGTGGCCCATGTTACCTCATCATTTGCTAATCAGCGACCCTTTATTATCATTTCCAAGCGTATCTTCTTTCCTCTTGCAAGTAAATTGCCTTATCCGAAGAAGTGGACTTCACTGTTGAATAACTTCACGGGGCAAACGCGAGTTACCTAGCTGGATGTCTGTTCATATTGACAATCACAACCGGTTAACGAAGACTTGCCCCGTTGGAGTTGCCAACTTTTTATGTGAAGTTCTTCTTGTATAGGATTTGAATATGGAATTTTTTGTTGCTTGGTATTTGCTCTAATAAATGACTTGTAGGGCTCGCTTGGCTTTGCGATGGGTGAGCTTCGCTTTAATGACCTATAATATTAGATCGACATTTTAGCAATACATTTTGGAGTATTTATATATCGAAATATAACAGGCATTTTGTAATAGAAAACACAGAATTCATAGTTTTTCATTATTCAGTCACACTGATTTCTCAGCGGTTTACAATGCAGAAGTTACACATCCATCATCATTTTTACAAATTTAAGCAACGCTGTTAAGTAAAAAATGGATGCTAGTGATTGTTGTTTCAGAATCTCCGGACTGATTTTCCATTTGCACTAGATTCGCAGCTTCGGATTTATATGCCAGAGAAAGTGAAAGATGCCCCAGTTGCAGTTTTGTGGACAATTAGCAGTCGTCCCAACTCCTGCCTGCTGGGTGTGGACCTCCTGTGACAACATTAATGACAAGCTTTTCTGAATCTTGCACTGCAGTGTTGTTGCGAGAATCAGATTGATGGGTAGGACGTTGTTGACCCTGAGTGGATGAGGTTGGATCGACTCCACCTCTCTTAACGTATTGTTTGAGTTTACCCTGCTCTAGCAATTCTTCAATCACACTCTTTAATTGGCGACATTGGTCAGTGTCATGGCCAGGTTGATTGTGAAATTGGCAGAATTTTCCATTACGCTTTGCACCTCTCTTCATCTCAGGTGGCTTAGGATACCTGACAACGTCCTTTGTTGCAAAAAAGATATTTCCTGGTGTATCAGTTAAAGGAGTAAAATCTGAAAGATCGAAGCGGCGGAGTTTCTTCTCATTCCCCTGATTCTTTCCTCTGTCGTTTTCCCTTTTCTAATTCTCAGAATTTCTTTTGTTTGAAGCAAGATCATTATTGTTGTCCTTGGCAACTAATACTTTTGCTGAGGCGGAAATGTTTTCCAGGCGCATGAATTCATCGACTTTTTTATAAAACTTCTCAAGGGAATTTGGTTCCTTCATCCTTAGCCATTTTCCAAATTCACTCGACTTATTGATGGCTCGCACCAAGTAGGTCAGGATCATACGCGGTTCTACATTATCCACTTCGGCTACAGCTATATTGAAACGGCTTAAGAAAGATTTGATTGATTCTCCGGGAGCTTGTTCAAGACTAGACAGTGACATTATATCCTTGGCTCTTGACGCATACAATCTGAACTGTTCTTTAAACTTTTGCGTCAAGTCGGAGAATTGATCTATTGACCGAATTGGAAGCTTTGTGAACCAAAGTAAGGCCACACCTTCCAAGTACACTAGAAAGTATCGACACTTAATCTCGTCTGACGCTCTTGCACCGGTCATATGCCAATCGTACTTGTATAGGAAATGATTAGGGTCACTCGTTCCCCTATAGGCTTGGATAGTAGGAGGTGCAAATTTCCTTGGAAATTCCGCTTTCAGGATCCTTTCCGTAAATGGAGTTCTGCTTGGTGCAAATCCCCAGTCGTTCTCATTCTCTTCCCTTTGCATGCTCTCTTTCATGATGCGGCTAACCATTTCGGACAGGTACCCTTTATTGTTCAGAGACATTTTCGGACAGGCATTAGTCCTTCTCTCGGAAGCTTGCCCGGGCACATGTTCACGATAAGTTGGTTGCGGCATAGAACCCTCAGCTTGGAAAGGTGGCATTTCAGGAAAGGTTGTTTTATGGTTTTCTAGTTGACGATTTGCCCCGAGCAGAGCAGTTAATCTATCCATCATCAAAGCATTTTGAGCTTCAATTTGTTGGTATAATCCAGAAACTGCATCATCCAATTCAGCCCTGGTGACTCCAACGGTAGGAGTTGCTTGGTCTGCTGCTGGGGAAGCGGATGTCCCTTCATGAGCATTTCTGGATCTGATAGGACTACCTCTTCTTCCAGGAGCCATTATTTCAAATCAACTTCTGGTTTTTAAGAGAGGTTTTTTTTTATGAGTTTTTGCGAAGCAACGGTGGATGATCGCCTGAGTTCAATTCTCAGGGAAAGCACCAAAATGTTAACGCTAAAAAGTGAACGCCAACACCCGGTGTGTGTGGTTGAGTTGTGAAAGCACCACCCGCGTGACGGGAACAGAATTTAAGCAGTAAAATAGCAGAAAAGCAGTAAAAGACAGCAATTTATAGTGGTTCGGCTTGAGATTAAGCCTACGTCCACTTTGAATCTCTTTATTACTGAATCCGGTTACAAATCGATACAAATCTCTTATGAAAACAGTACAATTTGATCACAAGAAACAATCTTGACTACTAGCTCAATCTTCGACGATGAAACTCGATGAATCCGTGTTGGATGTAAGGAATTCCTCTCGAAGCTTGTTGTAGCGTCTCGAATGTTTCAAGATCTTTGATTGCTGAATGAGTGGAGAGTTCGACAGAGTAACGGCGCTTGAAGAAATGAATGGCCCCAAAAGTCCCTCTCATGTTGGAAGTGGGGGTCTATTTATAGGAGTCGAATCTGAATAGGAACTGTTCCAAGTCGTAACTCGCAACCGACTTATAGTGAGTCGTAGGTCGTAAGTCGGCGATGAGATAGAAGCAGTTGGAGAGTTGTTCCTGATCGGGTACTTTCTCCAAGTCCTAAGTCGCAGTCGACTTATAGCAAGCCATGAGTCGCGGACGACTTAGCAGTTATCAGTGTAAGCCAAGCGGCATAGGTGTCTAGGCATTGGATTTTAGCTTCGTAGCTTTAGATCGTGGACGACTTAAGCTAAGTCTTGAGTCGTGGACGACTTAAGCCAAGTCTTGAGTCGTGGACGACTTAAGCCAAGTCTTGAGTCGTGGACGACTTAAGCCAAGTCTTGAGTCGTGGACGACTTAAGCCAAGTCTTGAGTCGTGGACGACTTAAGCTAAGTCTTGAGTCGTGAACAGCTTTAAGCTAGGTCTTGAGTCGTGGTAAGTCCTAAACCCGTGTACGACTCAACTAAATGCGACATCTCTTAAGTCGCAGATCCCTTGAGTCGTAGATCTTTCTTAAACCGGTAAGTCGTAGTTCCTTTAAGTTGGCTCTGTAGTTAAGTCGGAGACTTCCTTAAGTCGTAGCTTGTTAAGTCGTGGCCTTCTTGAGTCGGAGACCTTTTTAACTCGTAACCCATTAAGTTGTTAACCACTTCCAGTTGTTAGGTTGTGAGACTTCGTAAGTTGTAGATTGTCCACTTCCTTATGTCGTAGCCTGTTAAGTCGGTAGGCTTTTTAGGTCATGAACTCCTTAACTCGTTAAGCTCTTAGGTCGGCAGGTCGCTAAGTTGCTTCAAGAGTTAGGTCGTGCAATCTGTTAGGTCGTGACATCCTTAGGTCGCGATATCCTTAAGTCGTAACATCCTTAGGTCGTGAGCTCTCTTAAGTCGTGAACTCTTTTAGGTCGTTAAGAGCTGTTAGGTCATAGGGTTTTAGGTCGCCGAAATAAAGGAATTAACAACTAACATAAATATACATTTGTATTTATACTGTAAACATACTATAACTTGTATACACAGTAATATATATATATATTGTAACTTCTTTAAACTACATATATGGGCATAAATGTATATACAAAGACTTTTATAAAATCAAAACTAACATATGCTTTCGAAACTAATATAAACAGTATACATAAATATCAACCATCTAAGGCAGATATACATACAACAGTTTGTTTTTATACGGTTTATATAAACAAATATAACAATATATATACTCACAGATTTCGAGATCTGTATAACAACACATATATAATATATATCTAAAAACATATAGTATATTTGCTGTAAAATATAATGCTTGAAATATGTTCATACAAAACTAATATCTAACAATTTAAACAGAATCACTACATATACATATATATACTAACTATATAAATATTAATACTTACACAAGCACTAATAGAAGAGAAGTTGCACATGGCCAAGATTGAAACAAGGCTTAGAATGGAAGGTCGGCTGGAGGAGGAAGGGGGAGGAAGCTTGCACGGCTGAGGCTTGTAAGAGTATGGCCGAGCACGAGGCGAGTTGGAGGTTGACATAGCTGGAGGGTAGTGGATTCGGTTGTGCTGGTTAGTGGATGGGTTCGGCCAGAGTTTCGGCCATGGAAGGTATGAAGACAGTGCGGGACGTGAGGGTGTTGAGGTGGATGTGAGCTGCTGTTGAGGTCGGGTTTTGATGGGTAGGCTATAAGGCAGGGGCTTGGTGGAGGGGGAGGCCGATGAGAATGGAAATGCTAGAAGATGATGGGCGGAAGGGAAAGAGGCTTGGGCAAAAGGTTCGTGAAGGAAAGCAGGCAAAAAATAAAGTAGAGGAGGAGAGGACGGTTCACAGTGGATCTGGGAAAATGAAGATAGAAGGGGAAAGAAATAAACAAGTTTTCTGGGCGATGAAGTTATAAAAGGAACCATGATGTGTACACTAATTGAAATGAAAACGTACACAAATAAATGAAATGGTAACAGCCCCCATAGATTCAGCTGACAAATATTAAAGCAAATTATTATTGTGGTCCAGCTGCACGTTTCAAATTTTGAAACCGAAGGAAACAGTAAAGTCACAATTTAGGGTACCGTTACAACGAACCATTTATTGTTTCCGTCGCGTACCGGACCTCAAAATACAGGAATATATATACCGTGGAGATCGGCACGACGGGACGATCAAAACGGTATATGGATATCTATGGTACGATCATCCGATCAAAAGTCGATAATCGGTACCGAAAATGCTGCTAATTTGTCAGAAATAAAATAAACGGAGCAATAGAAGTCCAAATTTGGAAAAACGAAAAATGACATCTGACTCAGAAGAAGATTTAGAAATTTTCTATAGAAAAATATTCAGGTTTTAAAATAAATTTATTATCATCAATTTTAACTGATTTAAATTGAAATAAAATTATACAATAAAATAAAATTCAATATTATTAGATGAAAATTTACCAGTTGCTATGTTTAAATAGACGTATTCCAAATAATAAATTTTTATTTTCAAATTCAATTATATAAAATTTCAAAAAAAATTCAGTTAAATACGTTATTAAAACCAATCAAAATTTATGGGTCGTTACAAACATTAGGTTCAACAAGAGCGATCGCTATAGAAGCTAAGATAACTTGGGTGGCCTTGGAGCTGGCCCCTTTAGTTGTAGGAATTTCTATTGTAAGCTCTTGGAATTTAGGAGTTGATGATTCTGCCAAACCCGATGAGCTTAAGTTGACAGAAGCTTCAGTGGAAGCTTTACTAGGAGAATCTTCCATGGCCAAAATAGTCATTCCCTCTTCAAGTTTAATAATGTCAGCATCGAGGTACTTGGCCATAAGCTCATCTTCGATAAGGCCTTCACCAAGTGCTTCTACATGTCGGAGATCCTCTTCCCAGGCACCAGCGAGAGTGACGTTATAATACTGCCCAACCACTTTAGATTCTTGTATTGTATTACAGTGGTGAAGAATTGCCGAAGAGTGGTGTTGGGTTCTTCCCTCCCTTTGGCTTTCTGCTCTTTGAGCTCAATCACATCATGCGTTGCTGCAATGTAGTTAACTTTGGCCTCTAGTTTCTCAAACTTTACATAGAGCAATTCGTTTTTGAGCTTGTCCTTTTCGACATAGATTTTTTGGATTTCAACTGCATGGCCCTGGATAGTTTTATCCTTGGCCAGGATAGTTACATCCTTAGCGGTAAGGGCTAAGTTCTTATTAGCAAGCTGTATTTAGAGTAGCATTGTCTTTGTGAGCAGTCTTTAATAGATCTTTTATTGCAATCTCAGCTTGTTTGTGGGCTCTCTTTATTTCCTCTATTAGGCTTTTGGTCTTTACCTTGGATTTTATAGCCGTATCTCTCTCTACTCCCATCTTCTCCAAATCCTCTTTGCACCCTTGTATGAGGCTGTCATAAGTTTTCTTTTTCAGTTCAAACAGCTGGATATTCATTTAGTTTATTTGGCTGACATTGGAGAGGATATAGCAAAAAGCTTCTTCCACCCATATCCTTGGTCAATAGGCTTTTAGATCCATCCAACCTTACGGTCCACATCTTCTTTAGGAATATTCTTGATGTCATGATCAAACATGACACAAGTTAAGCAAAGGTCGGAAAAAGTGGCATACATACGGTTGGATTGGGCTGGAGGAGGAGTTTGAGTAGTAATGATTCCTTTAGATCAAGGAGGATCGGTAGTAGCAAGTGAAAGTAAAGTCGAGGTCTGTTGTTGCAAAGGATGTTGTGATTGAGATCGAGGTGGAGGAATGCCATAGGAGAAACCACGGAGATCATGAGAATCTTTATGCCTTTCTCCATGATCATAGGAGTGCCTTTCTTCGGTCTACCTCTTCATTTTATCACTTTCCACCTCACGGACTTTTCTACGGGCTCTCTTTTCTTCAGACTCCCTACGATAGTTGGAGTGAGGTGAATGTGGATCAGGAATACGCTTCCTTTCCTCGAAAATACCGTACAAGAGATACTAAATCATTCTATGCTTATTATAACTAGAATAAAAAAAGATTGTATCAGTTCTGGAATATTAAAATACAAAAGAATGCAAAGAATGTGTGTTCATGATCCTAGAAGTGTATGGAGTTCCAATGTTCCCCTAGGTACTCTACAGACAATGTTCAAAGGGAAATAAGGATGGAGTCTCGCCTCCTTTAGCTAGGATAACCCCGGATGGGAAGCTAAAGCCTAGAGGCCCACCTTAAGGAGATCGATAGTTGGAACATCAAAGTCGTTCAATGAGGTGAAGATATCATTTGAAGAAAAACTGGAGGAATCACCTCGGCTTTTAGCACTGTGCTTGGTTCTGTGATTTCCTTTGAAGTTTTAATCTACGCTTTGGACGAGCTGAGATAGGACGTTCAGTGCCTTCGAGTGACGTCTCACCATACGACTCATCTCCCTCTTATTGGTGTCATTATCACTGTCACCTACTTCGTCACTCTCTCCTTCATCACCTCCTCTTTTCCCTCACTTCTTTCTTCCCCATCATTTTGTTCTTGAATCGTTTGCATTTCGACTCCCTCATCTCCTTCTCTTAGAACTTCGTTGGCAACATGCCATCCAACTGCTCTATTAACCGACTCATCAATGATTGTCGTACCAGATAGACCTTCCACTTCCCTTTGGAGATTGCCGCCAGAGCTACGGGCGAGGGCAGAAGACCTAGTCAGCATTCTGGAGCTGCTCCAAAGGGTTCCAATAGGAATGGCAAAATGATTAGGATGTAAATGGTTGCACCAATGAAGGTTCTCGTTCATCGGAAGATAAGGAGTGGAGCAATGTTGGATGGGGATGCTCTTAGGGATCATAATAGTGTTAGCATGCTCTTTGCTCGTATCCTAAATAGGAAGATCTGAAAGGAAAGGAGACAACAAGTTAGATACACTGAGGATGAAAGTCGGAGCGTGGAGAAGAATGGAAAGGAAAAAGTCTTACTTTCGAAAAGCCAAAGCCTATTAAAACTGTATAGAACATTGCATAAAGAATTATTTTTTATGGAAATACAAGCGTTTGTTATGAAGCACCTCAATGACCTTGCATCAGCACCAGGCTTCGATGATCGTATAGGACGGTGATTCACATCGTTGTTTGAAGCCAAAGATGTGCGTTAGCTAGTTGAAGTTAGGAGGTCGCTGAAACTGGTTCATGAACAAGATGTAAAGAGATCTCTGTAGAGCGTATCCATTGGGATGAACTTGGATTGGAGCTACCCAGAGCTCTTGAAGGAACATACACAGGAATGGATTAAAAGGTGGTATAGTGCCGCCTAAGCACATATATCTATTGCATGCCATATAACCCACTGGAGGATTGTGCACCCGTTGAATTTGCGTTGGGAGCAAGACGTATCCTCAGGAATCCTATGTTACCGACATGCGGTTCGGAGCATGTTTTCTTTCAGAATAGTTGGCATTTCCTATAGAGGATCATCTAAAACTCTTAAACCCGCACAAACATTGATGGGAGGAGGTGGATCTTGCATTGGTTCTACTGGCACTATCATTTTCTAAAATTCAGCAATATTGAATGACTAGATCCAAAAGGCATAGAAGTCGAAGCCTGAGTAGTGGTAGACCAAGCTTCAGGAGGAGTTGACAGCCCAACTCCAATGTTCAACGTGGTCGGGTATGTTTTATTTTAGAATTTTTCTTTAAATATGAACCCGTATGAGCAACACCCTGAACCCAATGGATGTCAATGTGTGTTGACCAATCAGATTCTGAAAGTTGATTAAGGCAAGTGAAAATATTAATCTATGTAGTGCGAGTCTTGTATCATGTATATGACGAATGGGCCATCCTGTATAGATAGCTGACTTATTCTTGAAAAACAAGCCACGTCGCACGATGGAACTATGCATTGGGTCTTACCCGATATCATTGGACAATCGATAACGGAACCACTATTTGGAGCGATGTGGATGTTTTTCTTTGATAGGAATATAGAACTGTAAAGTAATCAGAAATGGTATACAATGGAATTGTTTAAACATTGGAGCACATCCTATGTAACCATTCCGTGGACAAGAACTTTCTCATTGGATTCCAAAATGGCAGTTTATGATCAGATATGCTCTTTTGGGAGTATGTGTTTGCATTTTAGGCGAGCAAGGCACACAAGACTATTGTAAGTGAGAGAAACATGATGCAAAATGCTTAAAACCCAAAGACAATAGTGGAAATGTAATGGGTCAGAGTAACCCAAAAGGTTGTGATGCTAACTTTGGGTCAAACCCAAGGCAATCCTGGGATGTTCTCATGTCTACGACGAAGAAAAGAAAGGCATGGATTGATCAAGAAATTCCATCCCATATTCATCGTCGGCCATAGACAAATTTGAGCCATGATTGACGACATGCTCCACCACCACAACATGGTGACAACCAACAATTAATTCATAAACTCTGATCTAGGACTTGTTAAATAAGGGATGAGTTCTCTGGGTAGTGCAATGGTTGTCAAATGGAGTCTCTACTGGTAGAAGTGGCTATAGAAAGACGGTAGCGACCCAGAGCAATCGATGGCAGTTGGTTTGAGGCAATGGAATGAGATTGCTTTAAGTCAGCACGGGGCTAAAAAGCAAAGGAGGAGTTCAAAAATTGAAAGCATATGAAAAAATGTGCTAAGTATTTAGATTAAATATTAGCACCAGAAAGTCAAAGGATTCTACTCGGTACCAACTAGATCATCTCAATAAAGAGATGAATTCTTGCCCAGGAAAACAAAATGTAGAGAAGAAAAATCAATATAAAGGGGGTACGTACCAAACTAAGGCGTGGAACAGTCTCCGGAGTATAGATTTTGCCCGTAGCACGGAGAATGGAATTTTTACTATATAAAGCAGTTGAATGGATATCCACAGAATAGAGATAACACTTCAAAGTAACTCCTGGATAGCTAATCGACAAGGATAATGGTAAATGCTTATCTTGTTCCAGAGCATGCTTTGTTTCCAATAAGTGTTATTAGGGTTTTTGAACCAAGTAGGCTTTCAAATGCATTTGGACAATAGGACAAAGACGAAATGATTCACGGACTTAGGAACATGCTTGTAAGGATAATAGGAATGGACATAAGAATTTGAAGCAAGACTGGACCTAAGGAAATTGCTTAGTACCGACCATTTTATGTTCGGTACCAACCTCTTTTTATGCCCTCTGTGGATCTCTGGAGCTATGATCTGTAGATAGTAGGGCCGAGTGATCGTCTTAGGGTCCATTACTAAAGGAATAGGTAAGCGACTCCAAGGAAGGTTTGAAGGAAGGCCGACAAGTAAAAGTGATATCAGAATCTCTCGAAAACAACACGACCTCTAAGAAAAAGTGCTCGGAGTATAATAGATCAAAGATAGAAGGTTAAAGGAAAGGAGATGGGGTAACTCCCCATCAAATAATCAAGTCAATACCAATTAGAGTTGATTTGTAGGAAGATGATTTTATCCATTTGGGGACCCTGTTTTCCTCTCCTACATTATCGGATCTAAAGTTAGACTTGGTTATTGAGATCTGGGGGCTCTACAGGATGATTTCCCTATAAATACAACACCTATGGCATTCAGAAAAGGACTTTTGGCACTTTGCTTTCTTCATCTTCTATCTCTCCTCAACCATAGTCACTATGAAAGCTATTTTTGGCCTGTTCTAGGCATTTAGATTTGTCAAACCCTTGTGCTAGTGACTAATAATCTATAATCAATAATAGTACAGTGGACATTAGGGCATAGATTTGCTGAGAAATTATAAAAACTTTGGTGTTTCCTTTGTTTTACTGATAGTTTTTGCTAGATTTCTATATTCCTATTTGTTTTTCGGTGTGTGCCATTTCTAGGCTCAACAAAAGGAGTATTTTAAACATGACACAAGTAGGGAAAGTCGGTTAAAAAGGAATGTGTTTTTGAGTTGCAAATAGGGCATATGGTAACGAATAGGACATGATTGTTTGTAGCTATATTGTAATAACTGTTGATAATGGTATTCAATTGTTTGTAATAGTAATTATTATGTAATTAAGAAGTACAACACATAAACAATCCAACAATAAAAGCATAGAAAAAGAATAATAGTTTAGAATATAAACAGATGGAATAGATATGACAATTTAGAAATATAAATACATATACATATATAAATAAAATACCACAAATAAGAAAAATACATTTAGCAAAGTCCTACAGCAATTATTTCATTCCTTGTGCTATCTTGAACCAAAATCACATTATTTTCGACACTTCTTTTGATTGGTTCATTTTATTTTTCTCCCATCACTTCAATATTATAGTATTTTTGCAAGGTAATCTTCTGAAATAAGATCAGGATTGTCATCATATAGGACAATCTACATCTCCGCTATTGTATTCTGTATGAAACTATAAATAGCCATTGTAGCAACAACCACCTTAACTTGAACTGAAAATTGCTAGGTCATCATATTCTTAAGATTGCAAAATTTCTTTTCCATATTCTGAATGGTCTTTCCATACCATACTTAAACTTGAATGGTGTAAACTAAAAATTTCATTATTCGATTTTTGTTCATTTTGAGCTTCATGAAAATCGAGGATATGATATCTCACATTTTGATATGGATGCATACAACCATTTATTAGCGAATATACTGAATCAACTAAATAATATTCACCCGGTGGATGATGTGTAAAGCTTGAGCTTTGATCATTTATTATAGAACTGTATACTCTACTATCATATGCATTCCTTCCCAACCAGCCATAATATGTTTAAAAGTCATATCAAATAAACATGCGACCATAACATTTTATGTGGCATATCCTTTTCATCCAATAAATAGTTGTGCACTGCTATCGGGTAAATGTGCAGTTATGTGCATACTGCTTATTGCTCTGATAAAGTTTTTGAAAAAGAGGTAATATTGGTTAGAACATCTAGTTTGTCCTGGTACAATGTTAAATTGTGGATTATTTATCTTTACTACATATTTTGGCATTGAAGTAACAATTTTAGAATAGCATGAGAATAAATACAAATCGTGCTACCTGATCTTTGAAACCTTTCAACAACTTGATGTGTTGGAAGATATAAAGTAATGATGTGTACAAATATTACAATTGTTTTTTAATGCAAAATTTATTTGTTCAAACAATTAGACAACATGATGAAACACTGCCTTTTCATACGAAAGTTTCATTGACAATGCTCTTAATGGTTGGAAAGAATGTCACTAACCCATGACATGTCGGTGTAAGTTATAGTGTGAATTGTCATATTTTTGTTTTTTCTTCCATTCTAAAATTAATTTATTGCAATCAAGATCTTCTTAGTCGAAATTGTTGTCTTCCATTTATTTGTGAAATGTATACGGGAGAGAGTAAGAAGAGGAAGAAGTGAATTATAGTTAAAGAAGTGAATGAGGTTAGATTACATAAAGGGAGCAAAATTAGATCATTTGATCTTGACATGTTAGACGACATCATGTCAAGCTTAAACGATTTAATTTCCTCGCTCCCATTCAACTCATCAAATGGGGGTTAGGCCCTGTTAGAATTCCCAACGTCCATAATGAATCAAAAATTTGAACTGTCTTAAGGTTGGAACACACCCAAAATATCTTTAACATTACATACAAAATTCTATGAGTTTATGTTTGTAATTCGCCAAGGCTTATCTATTTGTTTTATTTGACTTAGACATACCTGGTATGTTATGTTTAATTTATACTAATAATTTTTATGTTCCAAGTATATAACATCATCTAACTTTTAAAGCTTTACTCACTATTCATTTCTAAATCTTAATGAATGACTCCTATATTATTAATATGTTTTTGACACTTTTTTCCTAATAATAGAAACTTGCATGCACATTCTCATTGCTAGATGTGATGCTATATTTCCACTATTAAAGAAGAAGAAAAGGTCTTGTAGAGAAATTAAAGTTGGGTAGAGAAGCGAAAATGAAGAGTCGAAGAAGGAGAAGTGGACTAGAAGTCTGTAGCATCACTACTACAGTCTTCCAATGGACTTGTAAAACTACTAATCGATATGTGGAAGTTCCAATTTGATTGGTAATTTTACCAATCATCTAAGGTTTATGGCCTTTTTTGGAAGAATTCACTCCTGCTTTTGGAGTCAACTGGAACTCTTTCCCAGTTGATTGGAAAACAATTCTAGCCAACCGATGATGGGAAATTTGGAAAAAATGGTGCTCGAGTTTCTAAGGTTATTTTCATTCAATTTGGTAGTATTAGAGATTCCACCGTAGATTCGACATATCTTCTACATATATTCTGATCCAACCACAGAGAGCATCTAAAGAGCATTATAGAGATTCCACTATAGATTTTATTATTCTATCCAATTCAATCTAGAAAAGAAGATTTTGTTACTGCTTTTCTCTAGGTTTAGCCTTCAAATTGAAACAAGTCTTGTAATCTCTTTTCGCTTATGAAAGTATTAAAGACCTCCACTCCCTATAGTGGATGTACATTATCTCGTGATAATATAACCACCATATATCTTTTGTGTGATTTTTTATTTTATGCTTGTGCATTTATGATCTGTATTTATATTTAGGATAGTAGTCTTTTGTTTGCTCTACCTCACCATTAACACATTCCTATTGTTCTTTCTACTGCTGTAACGACCCGCCTTTTTGGATGGTTTAAATCGACAATAAACCACACATGTCAAACTTAAACCATTCAGAAGGGAGGATTGTTATGGGGTAAATAAGAAAAAGCAGAGAAAGAAAGAAAAACAAACACAGAATCTCGCAGCGGAACAACAAAATATAATAATCAAATAAATAGTTCATGAAGTTGTTTACAAATAACATTTGATTATCTTTTAAAATAAAAATTAGAGTTACATACAACAGGAATAAATAAATGCAGCGGAACAACATGATGTAGTGGAATAAATATAATAAATAATAATAGTACAAAATCTTCGTCTTCATCCTCCAGAAAGCAGTCTTCGATAAACTGAAAGCTCAGACTGACCCGAGAAAATTGAAAATACAAAACACTCGAATTAGAACTAAAAGATCTTATGTAAGTTAAATCAACAGTAAATAAATATGAGTGTAATGGCGTCAGAGATGTTTATGACGTTTGACATCTCCTATCTAGTGTCTAACGTGAGTGCAATAACTTAAGAGATGTTCGAGTTTCCCTTCTCCTAAGGATCCATTAAACTATCTACTATGTAGTAAAATACGTTATTATAGTAGTGTCTATAGTAAAGTAAAGTATTAAAATAGCGTTAAGGCATTACCCATATCCCCCATAACACATTTTATATAATGTTGTAGTCTATACAGATACTGTAAACTCCAACCGCAGGTGGGCTATTAGGGAGCACTCCATAGGTACGACACAAAACAAACTCGTAGAATGCGTGATAGGGCATGTGAACATGGCACTCGAGGCAATGCCAGGGTAGATATACCAATTGCGGATCCGGACTGGTGGTAACGCATAGCAGCTACTACCGCCCACCTCGGAACACACTCCCATAATCAAAATCGAGGGGTGGCCACCAAATCATCACAAAGTCATAATATGGTATCGAAGAAATGTGTCTGATCGAAGGAATGACCTCACTTGGCTCGGCGTGGCTCCTGTTTTAGTCACATCTAAGCTGACTCACGGGATTCAGGGTCATGTAAATACCTCATACGGAATCATTCACCAAACCATCCTACTTCATTTCTAGAATCTCCACCACGTACACAGTTGTTAAAGTGGTTTTCGGTATTGGCAGAGAGTATGACAATATCCAATCCCGGTCTCTTTAACAACCAAACGCTTATTTCACACCGGATGGTTCTTTTACATTTCAAAAGTCAATTCACAATTGATATCAAAATATCATATTCTCAAAACCATATCATTTTCGAAATCACATTTACTTCCGAAATTATATCATATTTGAAATCATATCACTTTCTAATTCATATTTCCAAAAATAGATTAAATCCTCATTTAAAATAGTCATATTCCTCAAATATGTCATTTAAATCCCTACTTATGTTATAACATCATTAAACCTTATTCGCTTAAAAATCAAGGCTTTAATTATAAACATTTCCACCTTACACGGTCTGAATTTTAGAAAATAGTTTAGATAGTTATAAATAGTTTAAAATAAAAAAAATTAAATAGTTAAAATACTCTAAAATAATTAAAAATAGATTTAAAATAGTATAAAATGATTTAAGATAGTTTAATAGATTTAAAATAGATTTAAAATAGATTAGATAGATTTTAAAATAGATTAAATAGATTTAAAATAGGTTAAATAGTTTAATAGTTTGAAAAACTTAATAATCAGGATTTAAGATAATATATTTTTAAACTGGTTATATTAAAATGCTAAATTTGAAATTAATATGAAATTAAACTATTTCTTTCATTTCAACACATCTAGAATATGTCCAGCTTTCAAATCAACAAACTAAATTTTGTCCTTCAATTCAAATTCTCATTTAAACCATTTAATCAATATCAATTTCAAATCCAAGTTCGAACAATAAATCCAAACTATTTCAAATTTAGTAGATTTCAAAGTTACATTTTTCAAACATTTTCAATAACTCAATTTCGATAAATTTCATTTATACTTCAAATCTAACTTTAAAATTTCAATTTAAACCAATTCCAATTTCACATTTAAAACTCGGATTTCCGAAAATAATTCAGTTTATATAAATCAAGTTTTCATCAAAATATCATTTAACAAAATTCAAAATTTAAGGATTTAAAATCATTTAATTTAACCAATCCGGTATCCGTATATAATTTTCTACCCTATGGTCAAGTGATACAGATATTTATCATTTCTATTCGCAAATATTTTATATTTATAGATATATATCATTTCAACCCGCAATCCCGAATAAAATTCAAAATCCACAAAATCGCTCGGGTTATCATTTCAACCCATAACGATTTTTCCCTAATCTATAGATCGTTCGGATATGTATCATTTCAACCCATAGGAAACTTGCAGTGTTATAACAATATAAAAATATAACATCCAATCATCCAATATCAAACAATCAAACATACATCACAATCACCATTCAATCAACCAATAAATAACATCAATTAACTGATTATCATCAATAGGTATTCAATTAACAATTAAATTCAATATTAAATTAAAGGACGATTAAATGCAATAAAAGTCATATTTAACTGGAATGACAATTTAAATATACCAAACATCAACCAATCAATTTCTAATCACGTCATAAATTTAAATTAACTAACATAAGACAATTTAGTAGTTGTGAGTGGGTTAAAACACTCACCTTTGATTTTAGCCCATAAAAATCCAAACAGAAGCGCAAAAAGTCAACAGTCTCCAAATTCAACTAAATCAATTTCATGTTGTCCGGAATTTAAATATGAATCCAACAGAAGAAATTGCGCGTGAATCAAAGTTTATATGCAAAAGATATTCATGTTATAAGAAATATTATTAAAATAATAATTAGTACGCATAAAAAAATAAACAAATTTTAGTACTTACGTTTCTCTCAAGATGAGGCTTAAGGAAAAGAGTAAAGAACAACTAAGATAAGGACAGAACGTGTATGAAAAAATGAAAAAAAAATCATGTTTCATAAAAGAAAGCTTTTGGATTTGCAAAATAAGAGCATTTGAATATGAGGTGTCAGGAGAAACAAAACGCAAATGAAGAAATAAGCTGTAGGTTATTTATAATTAGGAAATGAAGGTGGAGGGACAAAAATAAATGCCATGTTTTATTTTGAAAGCTCCAGGCGTTAATAATGCATCAGAAAATGTACGTAGGAATGAAAAAGTTTGCAAAGCAAAGAAAAGTAAAACTTTGTATACGTGAAAATGAGGTGGCAAGAATTAAATACAACCTAAAAATCTAGGCTCGGATATTAAATAGAAGGATAAATGAACAGATCAAGTATTAATAATAAGGAAACTATTTTAAAACGTTCATGCAATAATTAATGACAAAAGAAATGAAGGGACCATGTACATCGCACAACCTTTTAAAACTCAATTTTTTTTGAAACGTAACCAAATTAACTTCATTAACTCAAATAATATTCAAATTTTTACGCATTTAGGTTTTTATCTACGCATAATAATAAAATTATACTTACCTTAAAAATGAAAACGTTCAATTTGGTTTTCCCAAAA
The DNA here is from genome assembly GCA_030737815.1 of Allium fistulosum. NCBI lineage: Eukaryota > Viridiplantae > Streptophyta > Magnoliopsida > Asparagales > Amaryllidaceae > Allium > Allium fistulosum. The sequence goes on from CM060906.1 coordinate 408,381,700, forward strand.
TGATCTTTTATTTCCATTAAAACACCCTTTCTGTTTAACATAAAACGTGCATTTCTTTTATTAAATCTATTAATTGCAATCAATGTTTTCTTTCCTTTTAATTGAAATATTTGAATTACATTAATTGCAATTACTTACAAAGTTAAATTTCAAAACAGACAACTAAAATGGATGAAAAATAGAACAATTGTTTATTTAAACACGTTTATAAATTTGTTGTTTATACACAAGAGTAATAGATAACTTTGAAATAGATTATTTTCCTATTCTTGTAATCAGTCTGTAAGCTAAACATATATTTCTTCCTTTAAAGTCAATCATTCTATTCTTTATTTTAATGAAATTAAACCTATATTCACAAATGAAACATTCATTTTATTTGATGTAAATGTTCTTTTCATTAAATCAAACTTTCCTTATATTTTCACAAAACATAAGCTACTTTTAATTACACCTATTAATTTAGAATTTAGTATTATTATCTCTCCTATTAATTGAAATTTTTTAATTAAATTAATTTCAGTTGATTAAGTTTCAAAATGGACTAAATGAATGTAATGAGAAGTAGAACGATTATTTCCTATCTAATAGTAATTAAACATATTTATACACTATTGGATACAAACGGTAATTACACATTTCTTACTAAATAATAGTTTCTCATCTCTACAATCAATCTTTCAGCTACCAAACATTTCAAATAAATAAACATATGTTTACTCCTTTACTAAACTTGTTCATTTTTATTCTTTTATTTTGATTTACACTCCTACTATTAAATCAACCAATACCTTATGAAATTGTTAACATAGGTTTCTTTCTTGTTATCCTCATTTTCTACAATTGACGCCTTTTCTTACATTAACCACAATATTTAATTACATTAAATTCCGATTAATTATATTCTAATTCCAATAAATTAATTTAATTAGATTTCAATCTTTCATTCAATCAATCATTACTCTATAGACATAGTTAACATTTGTTTATATTTTATTACATTAATATTCTCCAATTTCATCTTAATTTCCATTAACGCAATATTTAATTACATTTATTGCAATTTATTTCCAATTTGATTTCAACAAGTTAAACAAATAGGTAACAAATAACAATTGTCACCTTTAGCTTAATTTAATCATATTTATAAGTTGATTGTTTACAACAAATGTTATAATTATTTACACAACACTAATTTTATTCAATTACAATTCATTACATACTATTTCATTTGTTAATGCAACATTTAAATTATCAATTACTCTTTTAATCCAATTACCAATTAATACACACATTATTAAAATTAATTTACAACCTATAACCAATTATAACTTTTTAATCATTTTAATTAATTGGAATTACATTTAAAGCAGTTATAAATTACCTTAAATTAATACTATTACATTTTATTCCAGTTATATTCTTACTATTAAATCACAATTTTTTTTTCCTCCAACATTAAATCACAAAACCTTATTAAATTAACTAATTTTAATTATCGAAAATTATAGGTCGTTACAACTGCATTAAGATTTATTTGGGTTTATTGGAATTTTCCCAACAATCCGGTATTAGATCTATTTGGTTGGTTAATGGAAGGAGTTAGGCAGTATGGCAAGAGATGAAGGTACCTCAAATGCAGTAAGACCCTATGTTATAAGACTTTATGTTGCATTAGCTCTCAGTTGATAATAGAGAAGCAGAATGGGGATAATGATTTCGAGAAGTGGTAGTGGAGGATGAAGGTTGTTCTAAGGAAGAAAAGGGTTCATTGGGTAGTATTTCACATTGAGAAGTTATCGGTTGATGCTTCAATCGTGGGGAAGAATAAGATGAACGAATGGCTTTTACTAATCTACAGTTGGCTATAGAAGAGAATATTATCCCAAAGATTAGCAGTGAAACCACTGCTAAAGGAATTTGGATCAAGCTAGAGAATCCTCACTTAAAGAAGTTACCCACTAACCATTTGATTTTGCTGAAAATATTTTTCACCATGAAGATGAGAGAGGATACATTAAAGAAGGCACATCTTAGTTTCTTCGATGATATTTTGAAGAAGATAAAGACTAAGGATTTGAAGATAGATGAAGAACAGAAGACAATGGTTTTTTGTGTTTCCTTTCTGAGCATTACACTGGCTTCGCTAATAGTATGATATATGGAAATGCTACTTTGATAGTGGAAGATGTGAAGTTAGGTATTCTATCTAAAGACTTCAGGGATCGGCTGAAGGAATGAATGAATTTAAAGGAGGGAGTAGTAGTCAGGATCGATTCGTTGAGAGAGGAAGAGATGAGAAGAAGAGTTGAAATCCTATGGGGCATTCCAAATCTAGTAAGCATAGAAATGGTTGGAGAGGAAAGTCAGGAGAAGGGAAATGCCACCATTGTAAGAAACTAGGACATTGGAAGAGAGGTTGTCTAGACTTGAAAGACCAAGGATGGATCTTTATCGATTGCGGTGGTGAAGACTATATCTGATGATGTGTTGATTACAACATTATCATATGTATCAAACTATTGGATGCTTGATTCAAGGTGTCATTCTGTATGATACCAAATGGAGATTACTTTGATTCATTTGTTGAAAATAAGGGAAGTGTGATTCTTATTGGAAATGATGCTAGTTGTAGAGCGATGAGAGAAGGTATAGTATAGATTTAGATATTTGATGGAGTGATACACACTTTGATAGATGTTCATTATGTTCCAGGTCTTTATAAATCATTGTATCTTTAGCCCAGTTGGTATCCATGAGAGGACTATGTAGAAGGATAGTTTGAAGGTTTCTATCGGTGCTAGTTCTAATGAAGAGATATGTGTTTTAAAATCTGTATATGGTGAAGGAACCATGGTACTTAGTGAGTCTTGTATTGGAGTTGATAGTTATTGTGTTTTGGATGCCATAAAACTTTGGCATCTAAGATTGGGTCATATTTCAGAGAAGGGCTTAAAATTGTTTCATAGAAGAAAGATAATTAAAGGAGAAAACTTCGACAGGTGGGATTTCTGTTAAGAGTGAGTGCTGGGAAAACAAAGGATGGTATCTTATAGAATTGGACTTCATAAATCAGAGACATTGCTTGATTTTGTACATACAAATGTCAAGGGAATGGTAGCTACTGCTTTCGTTGGGGGAGTGAAATATTTTATTTCCTTCATTGATGATCTTTCTCATAAAGTTTGGGTGACTAGTTGATAACTAGTCCGGTTGTAAGTTGATGGCATTTAGGTCTGAGTAGAGCGGCAAATTTATCTCTAAGGAGTTCTTCATTTCTACAAGTAGCATAGTGTTAAGAGACATCTCATTACACCTGCAGATCTGCAATCCAATGTTATTGCTGTGAGGACGAATCAAACTCTAGTTGAGAAGGCATGTTGCATGATATTGATGGTGGGCTTGTATAGAAGCTTTTGGGCTAAAGCTTTATCGACTATAGTGCATATTATAAATCAAATTTTGTTCTCAACCATAGATGGGAAGATTACAAAGGAGAAGTGGAGAGGTACAGTAGTGTATCTTGGATATTTTCGCATTTTTGGTTGCCTGTGTATGCACACCATACGGGTGATGACAAATTTGAGGCAAGTGCATATCACAAAATATTTATGGGATATAGGGATGGGGTCAAAGACAGTCGAATTTGGAACCCCATTAAAATGAAGATTATGCATTTCAAACATGTTATATTTAATGAGTCTATAATGTTCGAGTCTAAGGAAGAGTTACTCGCCACATCAGTTTATTCTGATAGGCCGAAGGATATGGAATAGGTTCCCACATTTCAATCTAGTAGTATAGTTATAGCTATTGTTGATAGAGGTGAACATGTAGTTGATGAGACATTACAGAATAGTCTACAAGTGTCTTCTAGTAATGCTGATGATGTGAATAAAGCTAAAGGAGTTCAAGCGATGTTCTACCTACTCAAGCCAGTCGTAAGACTTTTAGGATGCTCGATAGGCGGTAATCGGTTTGAAAAGGTCCTACATGTGGTTCATGATGAGCCATTTGACCTTAAAAAAGCCATGAAGTGGAGTGATAGCTCGAAGTAGATTCATGCTATGGTAAAGGAGTCAGAGTCATTGAGGAAGCATAAGACTTGGGAGTTGGTACCACCTTCTCAAGGAAGCCGAGCCATAGGTTGCAAGTTAGTGTTCAGGGTGAAGAATGATATGAGAACAAGGCTAGGTTAGTTGCAAAAAGGTTTCACGGAGGAAGGGAATGGAGTATGATGATATATTTGCTCCTGTAGTGAGACATACCTCTATCCAATTTTTGTTTGGCATAGTTGGTTTCAAATTAAAGAAACTTGATGTGAAGGGCCGTATTCCTGCAAGGCGACCTGGAGAAGACCATTTACATGACGCGGCTAGAAAGATTTGTCATAAGTGGAAAGAAGATTGGGTTTGCAAGTTGAAGAAATCTCTTTGTGGGTGTAAGAAATCACCTAGACAACGATACAAGAGATCCAACTCTTTTAGGTTTTCACTTGGTTTTGATCGTAGTATCAAAGATGCTTGTGTGCATTTCAAGAATTTAAAGAGTAGTGGTTGGATGTATTATCTCTTATATGTGGATGATATACTGATTGCTTCTAAGGATAAAGCTGAAATCGGTAGATCAAAGTTGAAGATTTTGGGTATAGAAATCGAAAGTGATAGAAAGCTAGGGCTTTTAAGGCTTACTCAAAAGGAATATATTTAGAAGGTGCTTGCTTGGTTTAACATGGAGGAAGCAAAGACAATTAGTACGCTCATACCTTTCCACACATAACTTTCTAGTAAAGGCTCTTCGATCTCAGAGAAGGACAATACCTACATGGAAAAGGTGCCTTATGCAAGAGCAGTTCGTAGCTTGGTGTATGTTATAGTTTGCACTAGGCTTGACATCACATAGGCTGTTGGATTTGTTAGTAGATTTATGGCAATTCCAAAAAAGATGCATTAGAAGGTAGTGAAGTACATTTTTAGATATCTTAAAGGAACCTTGAACATGGGCTTAATTTTGATGGTAGAGCTATAGATTTCATCTTAGTTGGATTTGGTGATTCTTACTATGTCGGGGATGGAGATTGAAGAAGTCAACCTCAGGTTATGTGTTCACTTTTGGAGGGATAACTATTAGTTGGAGAATGAGGTTGCAGACTATAGCTGCTTTGTCTAGTACAGAAGCAGAGCTTAGACCTGCTGTTGAAGCAGCTAAGGAGGCACTATATTTGAAGTGGTAAATGTGTAATTTGAGCTTCATATATGATGGAGTAGTAGTGTGTTGTGATAGTCAAAGTGCAATTTACTTAGCTGAAAATATGGATTTCAGCTCAAGAATGAAGCATATAGTGGTTATAGAGAATTTTTTTGTCTTAATGAATGAAGAGATGCTAATTCGTATTTAGAAGGTTCACAAAGAGGATAAAGTAGCAAATATATTCACCAAGTCCTTATATGTTGCAAAGCTACTCGAACTTTGTCAGCTTGTTGAATGTTAGGTGCTACATGGTGGCACAGGGGGAGAGTGAGTTGGTAGATGGAAATGTTAGTTTTCATTATGATGACTTATATGTACTACATGAAAACGGTACTTTCAACACTTTGCTAGTGGGTAGTTGCCCTGCTAGCATTCGTTGATAAAATGCAACATGTAATGTCCATGCTAAAGCTCATTGGAGACTCATATCCAAGATTTCTTGCAGTATAAAAGGTGTACGTGAAGTTGGATGACCAGTTGGGAAACATAGTATCAAGGTGGAGATTTTTAGGTGTGATACTATATTTCCAGCATCAAAGAAGAAGCAGAAGTCGGGAAGAGAAGCTTCAAAGAAGAGTCAAAGAAGAAGGAGTGGACTAGAAGTCTATAGCATCACCACTACTGACTTCCAATCGACTGGAAAAATTACCTGTTAATTGGTGAAAGTTCAAATTGACTAGTGATTTTACCAGTTAACCAAGTTTTATGGCCTTTTATTTTCCAAATGCATTCCTACTTTTGGAGTCGATTGGAACTCTTTTCCCATCACTGGACCAATTGACTAGAGAAAAGTTCCAACCGATTGATGGTGATAAATCTGGAAAAAATGACGCTCGAATTTCCAAGGTATTTTTTCCTTTTCGACAGTGTTTGAATTTCCACCGAGGATTCAACATATTTCCGCATATTTTATGATCCAACGATAGAGAGCATCTAAAGAGCATTATAAATAGACTTATGGTTTATTGTTGTGTCCAATCCTATCGGAAAACAAGGATTATGTTGTTTCTTCTTCTCTATGTTTAGCCTCTAAATTGGAACCAATCCCGTAATCTCTTTTCACTCGTGAAAGTAATAAAGATATCCTCTTCCCAAAATGAATTTACACTGTCTTGCATTAGCGAAACCACTATAAATCTCATGAGTTACTTATTATTATTTTTTTGCTCATTTGTGATATATTCTTGCTAATTGGAATATCAGACTTTTATTTGTTCTACCTCACCATCAACACGTTCCTATTGTTAATTCCACTGTGTTGTTCGGGTTTATTGGAATTTTTCCAACACTCGTATATGTTGGAAGTTTTTTGATAGAGGATTAATTTGACTTTAGAAGAAGATAACTGAGATAGATGAGAGATTGGAGAAAAAATAATTTAAAAAAGAAAAGAAAATATGACTTTATTTCTAACTTTAATTACAAACGTTCATACTTTTTCTTACATACAAAATGACCGACTTCACCTGTTGGTACTAAATGTGAGTCAACCTTATATGTTATGATTCAAGAGGTCGAAGACGGCTGAGTAAGATAGAATTCTTAGTTGTGTAGTTAATGGCCTGGTAAAGCCCTACAAAATCCGCACTATAGTATGTAGTGCTCTTCGACAGCTACGCTTTTTCAATATAGCGCTAGTGAACAGTAGATTCGTCGCTAGTGAACAGTAGATCCGCTGTTAGTGAGTAGTAGATCCGCTTTAAGCTTCGCTATTTTCCGCTACCCTGCTAAATTAAGTCTTTTTAGCACCCGCTTTAGCAACATTAATATAAAAATGTTGATTTGACTAGTTCTCTTTTAAAACAAATCAACAAAGTTGGGTTAAAACCTAATATTAAAGCAAAAGTGCTCAATATAAGTTACAAATCTATTATACTCACTAAATCTGATAGCATAAATTATGATACTCTTCGGTTTTGTTATATGAGATTAAACAATATTACTTCTTCCTAAACAAATGATATGAGAATGAGAATAAATTAACTTAAATACTTGGTTTTATATCCAATTAAGTTTTTTACACCTCTGTTATTTTCTGCTATCCCTGCTTTATCTCCTCCACAACTTTTACAACTCCACCGCTATGGAACCGCTAAGCGCTTTAACTACATAAATTCTCAGTCAAGCACACTACTCTTAGGTCCGCAAAAGTCATTATGCAAATTGTCATTTAGTCGACTACTTTATTATAAAGTTACGAAGTTAAGTTGGATCAATCGACTATTAGAGTCCTCTCTCAAGCTTTATTATTTCTGCTAAGAATAAAATGACTTTTACATCTTTAGATTCTTCAATTGTGTGATGACCCGCAAATCCATACCCCTTTGAGCCGACAATATTCCATATCAATTCAGCTCAAAGGATGGAAATACGAGTCTTCAGGGTTAAAGAAGAAAGAGGTAGAAGAAGAGGAGAGAAAAAACAACATTAGAGCCTCACAATCGTAGCGGAACAAAATACAATATATGATAACAGCTTTTAAATACAAAGAAATATGTACTGTTATATATACATACCATTATCAGAGTACAACAATCATCTATCACTTTGGATAGCTTATTATCTGTCCTTACACAGCGGAAACTAATAACTCAAGTACGGAGATACGTCTCTGTCGTCCAAATCGTCTCTTGAGCTCCATAGCACATTATCCTGGATCTGTTCAACTCGGTCTAACCTGAGCATCATAATAAAACAACACCCGAGTCAGTTTGGAAAACCAGCGTGAGAAATCACACTCAATTGGATTATTATATTTTCAAAAATCCTTTAAAACAAAGGTATCTCGTAAGACCACGCCACAAATAAATATGTCGGGTTTTTACCTTACGGTAACCAAAACGTTTTTATCAAATCCGTCTGATATTATAATAGTGTCTATAGAAAGTAAATAGAATCTAGCTGAAATGCTTACATCTCACATTCCAGCATAGTTGGGCATAATCAAAACCGTACGGGCGCTTATTGGAGATTGGATTCCATACAATGGTAGGGCTACTAGGGTACCGCCCGTCACAATACCTGGCCTAGATCAGAGTACCGAGGACCACACCCGATCCCCTGCAACACAAGACCAGAGCTGTAACAACCCGCATATTTTAAAGTTTTGAATATTTAAATATTTTATTTAAATATAATTATTAATCAGATTAAAGTCCAAAAAGCTACTTTTTGCAAACAGTCGAATTGAGACTCGAGACCACTTCCATTGAGTCCAAAATGGCGTTTGCGACTCTTTTGAGTATAAACATCGATATGTTTGGAGCTAGCCAAAATTTCGACCTTTTCACTTAGGGCTTTGGGTTAGGTTTCAGCCCATTAACTTAACATATCAACCCAACTCCACTCCACTCCTCTTCCTTACTTCATAATATTTCCTACAACTTAAGCTTTAGCAAAAATGGTGGTGGAGATGGGGAAATTAAAATCCTAAACCCTAGTTTCTTTAGCAAATCCAAGTTTTAGCTCCAAATTCAAAGAGAAACTATTAGTAAGTATCTCCATCTTCTTCTCCAACTCAATCTCTCTTTAAATTCAGAAATTTCCTAAACCTAACTTTGGAAATGTTCTTCTTTTGAGCTTAGATTCAAGCTTCTAGAGTTGAGTTTGAAGAGTGATTGATCCTCCTTTGTTTCCAAGCTTCTTCTTCATTGTTTTTGGGATTAAAGGTGAGATTTTTATCTCACATCTATGTCTACAACTATCCTTGATTGCTTGGTATGGATTCCTAACACCCTTTCATGTTCATTTGATTTTGGTTTGGATTGATTCGGTGAACATTTTAATTTTTGGTGTTTTGAAAGTTAAAACTTTGAAATCCTAGCTTTGATTTATGAACATACTTTTGGTGGTGTTTCGGAGAGCTTATAGGGCTGGGTTGTCGCTTGGCATAAATCCTTTGTCGTTGTTGCTCATTCAATCGCTACGAATCCGAGAAGTTGTGTAGGTTTGCCCTTTTATGGGCTTTGCAAATTCTGTCCTGCTACAGGAGACAAACGTCTGTGGATTATCCACAGACGTCTGTGGCTTCAGGAAAATTATTTCCTGAAACAGGTGACAGACGTCTGTGGATTATCCACAGACGTCTATGGCTTCAGGAAAAATATTTCCTGAAACAGGTGACAGACGTCTATGGCTGTTGATTTTTGGATATTAGCCTATTTTTATGTGGATTTCCAAATTTATCGATTTTTGATTATCCATATAGTTATTGTCAATTAATATCAACTTTGATGATTTCTTTTCTGGATTTTTGGTGTTTCTATTTGATCGATTTGATATCGATTTCCATGGTTTGATTCACGTTATCGAAATGTGAATTCTTGTGATTAATTGTTTCTACAATCATTTCTGTGATTTGTCACTTTAAAATATAAAGGTTTTCTATACTAGTAGTAAATATTCAAACTCTTTTACAAAGATGATTTCGACTCTATTTTTAAACATAAAGCTTGTTTTCAAAACCATTTTCCAATCTATTAGTATATACAAACCTTTACCTCATTCGTATGATAAAATATAATTAAACGGCTTAGCAAAACAAGTGGTATGAAACGCTTGCGTTTACTTCGTCGGTTAATTTTTGGACTTGTTCGATTGAAACTCTTGTGACAATTTTCGAGTGGAAATCTACAATTTGTTCGTAAATATTTAAGTTAAGCTAGTGGTTATGGGACATGAAGCTAAACTCATATATTTAGTAGCTTAATGTAATCGACGCTTTTTATTGATCGATGATGATCATTTTGTGGTTTAGACTAGCGATGTGCGATGTCTATTTGTCTGCGAGGGAGACTAAACCCCGTTTCTGTGGAACTTCGGTTCAATTTGGTGGGGTAGCGACCCGTGGTCTTCGGACCGTTTGTGGAGCTTCGGCTCAATATTTATGGTTAGCGACCATGGAATAGCGTTCCATTTGTGATACACGTGTTGGTGAGTTTTCATGCTCCCGTTTGTGATAGGCATCCCCCTTTGTGATTTCTGGATTTCTAATTGATGATTTCTAGAATTTGTGTTTCACCTCTTTAAGTGATTGGCAACGATATGTTTGTCAATGTTTGCGGTTTGGTGAATAAAATAAAGAATATGACATTCTTTTTTATGCTTTGAGATTTCTTGAGATATTGTATGATTTTGTTGTTGTTTAAAACATACTTGTCATAGCTTGACACTATTGTTATCATACGTTCTTATTATATCTCTGCTTATATCTCACTCCTTTATATGATAATTATAGCTTTACTGATCCGTTTATTATTTTCTTATTAAATAATACTCGGCTCAGGCCGAGATGTTACAGGTGCTTCTACTTGACTCCTCATCTGGGATCATCTTCTGACTTTTGTCTAACTATATTACATTTGTAGTTTTTGTTGTTATACATTTGAGATAGAGACTCCTTGATGTATACATATTCTTTTGTCTAGCACTTGTATCTATTCTTTTGTGATATTGTGGATCTTGTTTGACCACTACTCTGATGTACACTTTTATGTGTAATTTTCATATCTGTTTCCGCCTTTGAGATATGAACTTCTGTGACTAATTTGTGTTATATTTATTTCTATATTTGTTTCCGAAGATATTATAGCCACCATGTAGTAGCTTTGAGTATGTATCGGTATGTCGGATTTCATCTTGAGATGAAAAGCATGTTATTCTATCTGACATATCGGTGCTCGCACAAAGCAATTACACGGATGGTCGCTCCTCAACAGCCTTATTCTCCGCGCTAGTTGACGGTATTACTCTGTAGTGTTCTTGGCTAGCATGGGTATAGAGGTGGGGCGTCACAGGAGCTACCCCTTACTGGATAGTCTGAATAAGATCACCCCGCGGTTGGAGCTAACGACCGCCACACAGCCGAAAATAAAGGGACTCTAGACAGGGATGACCTTACCCTACTTGGGTGCTACCCACTTAGTCTTGCTGCACCTCCCCTGTTTTATCCATTCCCGATTGATGAGGCTTGAGGTTAAGCGTTGCCTTTTAAAGAGCACCTTCACTTAGAATGCTCATCGTCCTCCAATGATGATGGTCTGATAGCATTCGTCCATACAAGTTTTCTTGGGTCTGGATAAACCGAATCACCATCTTCATCATCTCCACGGTATTCATTCGCAAACGTTCAAACCAGATCGAAGTGGTTTTCGGATAATTAAATCTGATCCCGGTCTCTTCGAAACGATCAGCGCATTGGCCAATATTGATAGTCGGTTATTTAACTATCATATAACATCCACAAGCAACCATCAGGCCTAAAATAATTTCCCCAATTATTTATTTCAAAATATCTACTCAAGATATTATTTCCATACTTTGAAAATAGTTTTCAAATCTCTTTTATTCCCATGGAACAAATTTCAACCCTTGCCCAATACTTAGAATATTTTTCTCACTTCATTAGTTACTCAACACTTGAAAAATATTCAATTTATTTCCATTTCTATTCTCAAAAATCATTTACAACTTTATTTGTAAATTGCTCACTCGTTCCACACGAATTATATAAATTTTAGAACTTCTTAGTTAATTTCCTTTAATATTTCCAAAGCCATCTATGCTTATTTAAAATTCCAGTTTCACTTCTACTTCCTTTGTGGGTTTTATTTCACCTTCCGAAATTCACTTATCTTATGCTTAAGAACTTTATTTAAATTCCATAATACCATTATAAGATCTTTCCCCTAAAATCTTATTCAATTTTAATTAACTTCGCTTCCCATCTCGAGAGGATTCATAATTGAATTTTTAAGACATTTAAAATTATATATATGAAATAAGAAAAATGGTTTACTTTTAAAAATGTATTAAAATAACTAACTTCGGGATATTCTAAATCCATATAATAGCTTTAAAAGTTATATAGTATGGTAATGTAAAATCCCGTTTAAAACAATTTCAATTTACTTAGCAAAAAGTCTATTTTTTTAGAAAATCCGATATTTATCAATTCAATTCATAGATTCCTCTTAATTTGCATCACGCCGACCATACCACCATTTCTCACATTCAAAATATATTCCACTATTTCTTTCAAAACAATTTTCTATAACCTTATATAAGTTCACGCCATAACCTATGTTTTTAACATATCCACTGATATCAATCTATCTCATTTATAAACCCCGTTTATAAATTTATAAACTCCCCTGAGTTTTCCATCTATTTATAAAAACCAATTTTATTTATAATTCCATTTTAAATTTTTACCCTTTAATAAAATCCCATTTTATTTCAAATCTTTTTATCAATATCTCGTCAATCCCTTATTATATAATTAAATTTCAAATCACCACTTAAACCAATTTTCAATTAGCTAATTATAACTCAAATTAGTTAATATATTTTTATTCTACTTAATTCCCTTTAGAATAAATCCAATTTACAATATAAATACTTACTATTTAAATTTCCTTTTTAAATTCCTTCAAATTAATTATTTCTGGTATTCGAAATGCCCATTTTAATTTCCATGCTATTTAACACTAAATAATTCAATTCACACCCAAACCATATCAATTAATCCATCATATCATATATCAACATATATATGAACAATAAATATTTTTGAGGAATCCTGTTGGATCCCTCCAACCTGTTTTCCCTGCATCCATAGATGTTAGTCAACAAATAAAATACCAATCCCACTTCGAAGGGGATATTGTGGTATATATAGGGTTATCCGCTATTATGCGGGGCGCATAGGGTCTCATCCACTATATAATGCGGGAATATCGATCACTCCAATACTAATATATATTCTACTATATATATAACATTCAACAGATAAATTATAAATTTATCAATCAAGCTAGACATCCAATAATTTAAATTTAACATTTAAATTTTAATAGGGTAATCCGAATGAGTGAAAAATTCTCACCTTTGCTTTTTTTTTAATTTGCAATCCGATCCATCTTGACTTGTTTCTCCATGATTTTAGACCTTGCATAAATATTTATACAGTTTATTAATATTCGAAATAATCGAACAATCAATTAATCTACTAATAATATATTTTAAACTAATAATTTTCCTTTTAAAAATCTTTTAGTAACTAAAATAATAAAATAGTTTAATTAAACAAATTAATCACCATAATACATTATTTTAAAATAACTAGTAAATTTTAAAATGTGTATATGTATATTTGCCTTCTTTTTGAAACTACATATATATATATATATACTTATAAAGATAATTTATAGATCTCAAAAAATCTAATTTTATATAACTTTCAAGCCGTTTAAAATTCCTATTATTTTTTTCCAAAAATTTATATATATACACACACACACACTTTCTGTGTTCCTATGTATAATAAAATATGTGTGTGTTTATATAGATATACTTATATTTATATTATACCTTTCCGTAAATAACAAAACAGTAATTTCTTTACTGTGAACATTTTATTTTATTTTTTTATTCTTTTTTGTTTACCTAAGTATATTAAAACATGTATGTGTATTTATACATATATATTTATATTCATATTATTTTCTTTTTCTTTATACTGTATATATACATGTATATATCTATAAATCTTTAAATGGGAAAATAAGTGGCATATATATCTATACCTTACTGTAAAAATAGTTTTTGTTTAACTATACTATACATACATATATAAATTTAAATTCAATTTAATTGAAAAAAAAGCCGAATACCTTCTGCCTCACTCCAGCTCCATCGCGCGTGCGAACACCCCACAGCGTCGCTGTCCCCTATCCACGCGCGACTGACTACTTCGCCAAACCCACAGCAGCCCCTCGAACGCCAACCCCCTCGCCTCGAACCGCAACCCAGCCTCGTTCGAAAGTCAAAGCCCAACACTCGATTCGCCGCCCCTACCACGTGCCGCACCTCGTCGTCGCCCTCCCCCAGACTCGATCGAATGCGATACGATGCATTCATCATTTTTTTATATAAAGTAATCGAAACGAATTTGAATGAAATTATTTCATTCGATTTAGAACTGGATCCCCTCTTTTTTTTCCTACGGCCATCAATTCTGTTTTGTCAATTTCTTTTTTCGTTCCTCTGTTAATTTATTCGGCCATTTTATTTCTTCTTCTTTTTTCTGGATTTTGAAATGATCAACTTGCTTGCATTTTTAAAAAGAAAGTGGGGAGACCGGATGAGATGTTAATGTGGAAGGAGAAAGAAGCGTGTATTACACGGTAGGGGACAATGATTTGAGGGGAACTGAAAAGTTCTGATGTGAAGAAATTTTGACCACTCAACAATATATATTATATTTAAATTTTAAATTTAAATCATCTTGAATTCGCAACTCAAAATCTCGACCACCTATTGAGGCATGCCGCTATGCGTTTATAATGTTATACCCTTATTCCGAATGCAATGGAAAAAGTTTCGAGTCCTAACTCGATCGTATGGAGAAGATAGCTTTTTTGACCCAGTTTATTATATTAATTTTAGCGCATTTACCAACCGTACGACCATACGATAACTCCAAAAGCTACGAAATTTGAAATTCGATAATAATACAATATTATGAGTCCAATGGAACTAGTTTCGTCGAAATCCGAGACTATGCCTCAGAAGGCTATTTTTAAATGTCGATTTAAACGATATATTTTTAAAATTAAACAAACCACCTTTAAATTCAAATTTAGAATTTTTATTATCTTTCTTGTTATCAATATAAATTTTATAAGCCTTCAAATTATTTTTAACAAGCTTAAAACTCAGGATTAAATATTATAACTAATTCTCCGTTATTAAATTCAATTATCCAATAACCCGCTATATTTAAATCCTGCATTTATTTTATAAATGAAAACCAACTCTTTCATATCTAGAAATCAATTTAAAATTCAAATTAAATATTTAAAACCATTTAAATATTTCAAATTAAATAATGAAAAATCTGGATCGTTACAAATTGCTAAAGCTATGATGTTAAATTTAGAATCCAAAAATTGTAGAATTTTCAACTATTTAAAAATAATCCATTTTTTCTCCGTATCTTTTCGTTTGATTGACAATGGGTAAACCCATAAAAAATAATCATCGATTGATTAAGATGATTTCAGGCATAAAGATTCAAACCCACTTCGCATAGTTATAACTGAATTTTCATCACTTTATCAATTTCTTTAAATGCATTTGCCAAAATCTCACATGTTTCCTTACTAATATACATATTTGCTATGTTCTTAAATTTAACTTCATCTAGATATTAGTGAATGATAACAAGAGCTTGTTGATCCTTTTTCTTCAAGCTCTTCAAATTACCCCTTTCACTTTTAGATAAAGTGGTGACATCAACTCATTTCTTATATCATTTTCTATGACATCTCACACATCATTTGACCTAACCAATGCCTTCGGGTGAATGCTCCAATTATCATATTACTCTTTCTTAATTAGGGGAACTTTAACTAATTAACCTTAATCTACCTACCATTTTTCCTTGATATCAAAGTAGCTCGAATACAACTATTGGGAGTTTTTTTATAGAGAACAAATTTGATTTTTAGGAGAATGTGACGGAGGTAGATGAGAGATTGGAGAAAAAATACATTTTCTTAAATGAAAAGAAGACTTTATTTCTAACTTTGATTTTAAATGTTAATACTTTTTCCTTGGATGCAAAATGAGCGAATCTACCCATATTTATACTAATTCACATCTTAAATAAACAGTGCAGATTCACTAGTTTAGAATACGCTAACATAATCTTTATATATATCTCCTAAACTCCCATACATATATTTTAAATATATGGATCCACAGCCCGCTTTATTTAGCACCATCATGAGCCTCATGATATCAGCCACATATTTATATCTAAATAGCCCACCCATGTGACAGGAGAGAGAAAAGTGGATTATTTAAATATAAACATGTGGCTGATATCAGGGGGTTGGTGATGGTCCTAAATATGGAGGGCCATTGATCTTAGCTCTTTCATAAATATCTAAACATATATTTTAGGTATTTTCTATATGCAAAACTCTAGATTAACAAAATACAAATTCAAGTTTATTTTCAGGAATCTATGTATCACTTAAACTTTAAAACGGAAACTCCACCTTGCTGATGTGGTTATTGCTTCTCATTTTAAAATACCATGACTCTATGCTCATCGTCTCCTTTTTTTAAACACGCAAACCATTGTCCCATCAAAACAAATGTGAATATGCTCTACCCCTAAATTAGTTAGCTTCAACTGCTTTCCCCAAGTTACTGAGCCCTGATAACTTCAATTTTCGCTTTCCTCTTACTGGTTCTCTCATCGTAATGGGCTAGTTTGTTGCATGCTGGATGACAAAAATGTATCGCCTACTTAAGTGTAACAGCCCGCACCTTACTGATACAGTGTCAAGTGCTATTGTACCGCATAGACCACGATATCGTATGTGTCCAACAGAGCAAGAAGAGTTGAGAAAACTGGTTGATGGGTTGCTAGTCGAAGGAAGTCAGTTGTCTACTACAGATTGCAGTGGGCAAATGAAATTTATCAAAGACTTACATGTAGGAAGATACTTGAGCTGTGATCGTACTATGCAGTTAATCTCAAAGTCTTATTTTGAACCATCACTGAGGAAGGAAGTTGAAAGGTCTGTTCAAAAGAGCCATAATCGACAAGTTTCAAAGAAGACCACGACAAATGCAAGTTTATGTTTGCCGTTGCATATACATGCTAAATTACGGGAGGATGTTAGTGTGGACTTTGTTTTGGGATTACCGCGAACGCAACATGGCAATGATTCTATTTATGTGGTGGTTGGCCGTTTTTCAGAATTGGTTCATTTCATTATCTATAAGAAGACTACAGAGGCCGTTACTGTCGTTCAGTTATACTTCAGAGAGATCGATAGACTTCATGGGTTACCTGAATCCATTGTTTCGAAAAGAGATACTCGTTTTCTGAACCATATCTGGATGAGTCTATGGAAAATGACTGGAACTAAGTTGAAATCTAGTCGCGCTAATCATACACAGACGGATAGACAAGCTGAAGTTGTGAACAGATCCCTAGGTAATCTATTGCGATGCCTCGAGGATGATAATTTGAAAAGTTGGAACTCGAAGTTATGTCAAGCGGGGTTTGCACACAACCATACAGTTAATCGTAGCACTAGGTTCAGTCCAATCCAGGCTGTTTATTCAGCAATCCCTAAAGGACCGTTAGATCTATCAACAGTGCCACCACAGAGAGGGGTGATTAAACGGGCTAATGTTTTTGTGAATGAGTTGCAAGGATGCTACAAAGTTGTATAGGAACGATTTCTTAAGGCAACTGAGAAATATAAGCAATTAGCGGAGATTAAGCGACGAAGCATTGAATGCAAGGAAGGAGATTTTATGTATGCAGTGTTTACCAATGATCGATTTCTTTTTGGAACTTACAACAAGCTAGAAGCTAGAAGGAATGGTCATTTAAAAGTCGTGAAGGGAATTAACGAGAATGTTTATAAATTGAGTTTGCCGGATCATCTTCCTATTGCCAACATTGACAATATCAAACACTTGGTTCCATTTCACGAGGATAAGAGTTTTGAAGACGAAGAGCTTTTAAATTCGAGGACGAATTTTTCCCAACCAGAGGAGGATGATGCAGCCCAACCTGATGAAGACTTAGGTCGCCAATGACCTAACTCTCTTGAGCTACGACCTAGCATGATAATCCGTAAATCGCTCCATTATTGGTCGCAAGCGAGCTATGAGGACCGGCCAAGTAACTTGATAAGCCGTCCAAACGAGCTACGACCTACTGAGACTCGACCTACCAAGCTACGACCTAAAAGGCTACGACCTAAAAGGCTACGACCTAAAGGACTACGACCTATATTATGTCGCTCACATATGCGAGAAACATTGGGTCGCCCAGGACGTACGAGCAAGCTACGACCTATACTAGGTCGCTCACATATACCACTTCCTGTTAGGTCGCTCAATCCGTTCATGTTGCTGTGCATTATCCTTAGGTCGCTAAAGACATGGCTCCTTAGGTCGCATGTAATTGTGTCGCTATTTCCTATGTTGCTATCTTCTTTAGGTTGCTCCAGTATGCCACTTGACTTAGGTCGCGAACGACCTTACGTAGGACGCCTGAAGTTCTTGAGTCGCAAGAAGTTATGCCGCTTATTCTTGAGATGTTCAAGTGGTTATGTCGCAAGTTCATGAAGCTGTTCTGTTTTCCTTAGGTCGTGAGGCCTTAGGTCGCTCATCAAAGCCCATATTCTTCTCTAAGTCATCCATCTCTTAGGTCGCTGCCGCATTCTGCTCTAAACCGTTGCTTTCTTAAGTCGCTTCTAGAGGGATTTCTTAGGTCGCTCAGTTGTTAAGTCGCTCCAGGAAGTATGTCGCTGAAGCCTACCAGAGTTAGGTCGCTCAAGCCTAGGTCGCATGAAGACACTTATGTTGCTGTGTTGCTTAGGTCGTTATGTGTTGTATTCGTGTTGTATATAAGTTGAGTCGCATTGTTGAAAGTTGTTGTGTTTTGTTGTGTTGTAATTTGTTAACTCATTTGAGATGTTTTGTACTTAGGTCGTAAGTCGTTCATGTTGTAAAGTGTGATGTTGTAACTAAGCCATGAATGTTAGGTCGTGTATGATGAGTTTGTGTTGTGTTGTAAATCTCTATAAATAGAGAGGTGATGGTCATTTGTAAAAAAGTTGATTTTGAATAAACTATTGTTCGAGTGCTTTGTGCCTCTTTGAAATTGGTAGTTGAGTGTAATCTCCTATCTCCACCTTCGGCATTTGAGTACGCTCGAATCAACGATTGCTGAAGCCGATTCATGGAATCTAGTGCGCTAGATCAACGTTCGAAGAATCGAAGATCTTCTTTCACGGCATCGTGCGCGATCAATGTGACGAAGATAGCTAGAATCCGGTATCTTTGAGATCAACGGATTTGGGCGTTTGGTATTTTCAATCCACCGATTGCTACTTTCACCGTTTCATACATTTCTATTTTCCGCTGCTGCATCATTTGGTATCAGAGCTAGACTTAGCCAATCATAGCTAAGCCGAGTCTTTGGAGCCAATTCTTATTGAAGAAGTTCAAGCCGAGCCAATTAAGTTTAGGCCGAGCTAAGTTGAAGTATTTGAAGATTGATCCGTGTGTGGAGCAAGCCGAGCTAGTTGAAGTTGAGCCGAGTACAAAGTTTGATCTAGGCCAAGTGTTGAAGGTTGCATTAGTTTGGTTTGTTCAGAGCTCAACCAAAGCCAAGTTTTTGAAGTTTGTGTTAGAATTTTTTTTGAAGATTTAATTGAAGATCAATCATGCATCCGAGAAGAGGTAATCATCATCAGAATATTGCCGATGTGTATAGAAGAGAAGATGCTAAGGCAATAGAGCAACGAATTAGTGATAACCTCGAAGAGAAGTTCAATAAAGGTTTTGGAAAGTTGGAGAAGTTGATGATGGATTTGAATCGAAGTCAAAGAGGAAGGTCACCAGTCTTGAACCATGGAGGAAAAAAAGTTTCGCCATCGATTATGGAAGCAAGGAGGGTGTCACCACAAACTTATCAAGATAAAAAGGAATCATCAATTTCAATGAGACGAGATCACCATGGGGAAGAGAGAAGAAGTCAACATGGGTTTGACAATGAACCATGTCGTGATGTCAAAAGACCGAGTAGAAGAGATTTTCATGATCATAGAGACATACGTGGTCATAGAGACGAAGGGTGTCATTTGCCAAAGCATGAGAATGATTCTATTTGGCTAAGGAACAATATTTTTCAGTCTATCTGTACTATCTTGGAAAAGGTTTGTAAATTCGTTATCGATGCGGGAAGTTGCGATAACCTTATTTCCGAAGAAGCAGTTATGAAGTTGGGGTTGAAGACTGAAAAACAACCTAGACCGTATAAACTGGCATGGATAAAGGAAGGTGAAGAAGTGACAGTGGGAAGACGAACATTGGTTACATTTTCTATTGGGAAAAAATACAAAGATGATATATGGTGTGATGTTGTCGATATGGATGTACGTCACCTACTATTGGGAAGTCCATGGCAGTATGATAGCGTTGTACAACATAATAGTCACGCCAACAGCTACAGTTTCATGTTCGAAGGAACCAAAATTACTTTAGTTCTTAAGAAGCGTTAACAAAGTGACTACAAGCCAAAGAAGAAGGTGGAAGCAACTAATTTAATATCTTCGAAAGAATTTGTTGAAGAAGTGAAAGATAGTGTTGAAGTGGAAGATAAAGTAGACTCTTCTCAACCCGCGAAGTTTGATGACCACGAAGTTGATTACTCACAATCCACGAAGCTAGATACAGATGAAGTTGATGTTTTTCAACCGGCGAAGCATGATGAACATGAAGTTGAAAATTCACATCAAGTGAGGATTGATGAGGATGAAGAAAGTGTGTCAAGAGATAAAGGGGGTAATTTATCAGTGAAGAAGGTGGATTCGATTAGTCTATTATCTACAGAAGAGTTTGTTAAAGAAGTGGAGGATAGAGCGGAAGTGTTTATGTTGAATGGGAATGAAACCAGTAAAGGTCTCGAAATTCCTGAGGAGGATGAGCCAGTGGTTAATGAATGTGAAGATGTAGTTCCTGCAGAGTTGCCCAAGGAATTACCGCCACTTAGGGACACACAACATCATACTGATATAGTGTCAAGTGCTATTGTACCGCATAGACCACGATATCGTATGTGTCCAATAGAGCAAGAAGAGTTGAGAAAACTGGTTGATGGGTTGCTAGTCGAAGGAAGTCAGTTGTCTACTACAGATTGCAGTGGGCAAATGAAATTTATCAAAGACTTACATGTAGGAAGATACTTGAGCTGTGATCGTACTATGCAGTTAATCTCAAAGTCTTATTTTGAACCATCACTGAGGAAGGAAGTTGAAAGGTCAGTTCAAAAGAGCCATAATCGACAAGTTTCAAAGAAGACCACGACAAATGCAAGTTTATGTTTGTCGTTGCATATACATGCTAAATTACGGGAGGATGTTAGTGTGGACTTTGTTTTGGGATTACCGCGAACGCAACATGGCAATGATTCTATTTATGTGGTGGTTGGCCGTTTTTCAGAATTGGTTCATTTCATTATCTATAAGAAGACTACAGAGGCTGTTACTATCGTTCAGTTATACTTCAGAGAGATCGATAGACTTCATGGGTTACCTGAATCCATTGTTTCGAAAAGAGATACTCGTTTTCTGAACCATATCTGGATGAGTCTATGGAAAATGGCTGGAACTAAGTTGAAATCTAGTCGCGCTAATCATACACAGACGGATAGACAAGCTGAAGTTGTGAACAGATCCCTAGGTAATCTATTACGATGCCTCGAGGATGATAATTTGAAAAGTTGGAACTCGAAGTTATGTCAAGCGGGGTTTGCACACAACCATACAGTTAATCGAAGTACTAGGTTCAGTCCAGTCTAGGCTGTTTATTCAACAATCCCTAAAGGACCGTTAGATCTATCAATAGTGCCACCACAGAGAGGGGTGATTAAACGGGCTAATGTTTTTGTGAATGAGTTGCAAGGATGCTACAAAGTTGTACAGGAACGATTTCTTAAGGCAACTGAGAAATATAAGCAATTAGCGGAGATTAAGCGACGAAGCATTGAATGCAAGGAAGGAGATTTTATGTATGCAGTGTTTACCAATGATCGATTTCTTTTTGGAACTTACAACAAGCTAGAAGCTAGAAGGAATGGTCATTTAAAAGTCGTGAAGGGAATTAACGACAATGTTTATAAATTCAGTTTGCCGGATCATCTTCCTATTGCCAACATTGACAATATCAAACACTTGGTTTCATTTTACGAGGATAAGAGTATCGAAGACGAAGAGCTTTTAAATTCGAGGACGAAATTTTTCCCAACCAGGGGAGGATGATGCAGCCCAGCCTGATGAAGACTTAGGTCGCCAACGACCTAACTCTCCTGAGCTACGACCTAGCACGATAATCCGTAAATCGCGCCATTATTGGTCGCAAGCGAGCTATGAGGACCGGCCAAGTAAGTTGATAAGCCGTCCAAACGAGCTACGAACTACTGAGACTCGACCTACCAAGCTACGACCTAAAAGGCTACGACCTAAAAGGCTACGACCTAAAGGACTATGACCTATGCTAGGTCGCTCACATATGAGAGAAACATTAGGTCGCTCAGGACGTACGAGCGAGCTACGACCTATACTAGGTCGCTCACATATACCACTTCCTGTTAGGTCGCTCAATCCGTTCATGTTGCTGTGCATTATCCTTAGGTTTCTAAAGACATGGCTCCTTAGGTCGCATGTAATTGTGTCGCTATTTCTTATGTTGCTATCTTCTTTACGTCGCTCCAGTATGCCACTTGACTTAGGTCGTGAACGACCTTCCGTCCTTAGGTCGTGAACGACCTTACGTAGGACGCCTGAAGTTCTTGAGTCGCAAGAAGTTATGCCGCTTATTCTTGAGATGTTCAAGTGGTTATGTCACAAGTTCATGAAGCTGTTCTTTTTTCCTTAGGTCGCGAGGCCTTAGGTCGCTCATCCAAGGCCACATTCTTCTCTAAGTCGTTCATCTCTTAGGTCGCTGCCGCATTCTGCTCTAAACCGTTGCTTTCTTAAGTCGCTTCTAGAGGGATTTCTTAGGTCGCTCAATTGTTAAGTCGCTCCAGGAAGTATGTCGCTGAAGCCTACCAGAGTTAGGTTGCTCAAGCCTAGGTCGCGTGAAGACACTTATGTTGCTGTGTTGCTTAGGTCGTTATGTGTTGTATTCATGTTGTATATAAATTGAGTCGCATTGTTGAAAGTTGTTTTGTTTTGTTGTGTTGTAATTTGTTAACTCGTTTGAGATGTTTTGTACTTAGGTCGTAAGTCGTTCATGTTGTAAAGTGTGATGTTGTAACTAAGTCGTGAATGTTAGGTCATGTATGATGAGTTTGTGTTGTGTTGTAAATCTCTATAAATAGAGGGGTGATGGTCATTTGTAAAAAAGTTGATTTTGAATAAACTTTTGTTTGAGTGTTTTGTGCCTCTTTGAAATTTGTAGTTGAGTGTAATCTCCTATCTCCACCTTCGGCATTCGAGTGCGCTCGAATCAACGATTGCTGAAGCTGATTCATGGAATCTAGTGCGCTAAATCAACATTCGAAGAATCGTAGATCTTCTTTCACGGCATCGTGCGCGATCAACGTGACGAAGATAGCTAGAATCCGGTATCTTTGAGATCAACGGATTTGGGCGTTTGGTATTTTCAATCCACCGATTGCTACTTTCACCGTTTCATACATTTCTGTTATCCGCTGCTGCATCATTTAGCTAGCTGCGGATTCAGGCAACTTACCATTGTAGCCATTTTGTAGGCCTTTTAGGACTAAGGTTTAACTGTTTCTCTTTGGTGATGTTGTCTTTGGCCCTTTTAATTTACTACGTACTATTTTTCTCTTTAAAATGGTGTATTA
Organism: Allium fistulosum; assembly: GCA_030737815.1. NCBI lineage: Eukaryota > Viridiplantae > Streptophyta > Magnoliopsida > Asparagales > Amaryllidaceae > Allium > Allium fistulosum. The sequence continues at coordinate 408,405,365 of CM060906.1, forward strand.
CTACAAGTCTGGTTATTCTCATGCCTGAGAGCTAATTTCCTGATATATCTAAATCTAAAATGATATACAATTGCTCTTTTTTGTTTGTGTGAAAAGGAACAAAGAGAAAAATATGTAGAAAGAAACAAAAAGTAATGCTTTTTATGTTATAATTCTGTTAATATAGCAACATTCTTTTGTACGTAGTAAACTGTGTTGTACAAGATTAATGGCGGCCATAAACTTTTTCTTTTTCTGTCATGTCGGTTTGTGATGTTAATATGCCATATGACAACAAACGTAAGAAAATTATCAACATAGTACGTGCTTCCAATATGCTTATGTTTATTTTTAAATTTGTTAAAAGAAGTTTGACTGCCTTTATATATTGTTTCATGGCCTGGGATTTGGAAGATCATTTACGATTCATTTGAAAGTCGAAGTGAAAATAGGTAAATGTAATGATCACTAATCTTCATCTGCTTGTTTTGTATTTTTTATACATCAGTGCAAGGCTGTTACAGGAAAATTTACAACTTATATATACATATGCTAAAGCATAATGTGTATATGATTTTAAATTGAGATCGTTGTTTACTCATGTCTAAATTACATGGTCATCCAGGGTTAAAAGAATTCTTTTTAAAACTCCTATTGTTTTGTAAATTAACGCTACTTCTTCAGTACTAGAACTGCTATTCGGTTTAGTATGTTATAGCTTTATTTAAAATGATATTATTCGACTACAACACATGAGATTGTATTCTTTACATTATCACTTCTACTATAAACATTATGTTTATGTTAGAATTGTTTACATATATATAGATTATGTTGTCAACTATACTAGCATGTATGTATACATTTATACATGCGTACATATGCATGTATATATGAATAAAAATGTATGTATATTCAATGTATACGTATGTAGGGGTGTGTCTATGTGCACTTCTACATATACAAAAAAAACATGCATATATTTGTACATAGATCCATATCATATGTATGTTGGATGAAATTAATTTAGGCATGTTTGTTTACTTGTTCTAGTTTTGTACTCATAAAAACAATTCTAAATTTTATTATGATCACTTGTGTCACTATTAAGGAGTAGTGAATAACTGGACTGTACTGTGTAATATATTTGATTAGTTCATATACTGTGTAAAATGCTTCCGTCTTCATCTTGGAATCGTATATTGTCCTTCTTTACACACAGAAACACTATGTAGAAGATATTATATTCTTTGATTTTGACACATCATGTAGAAGGCGGATTAATGTGTTGTCAATTTGAAAATTGCCGTGAGTTAGGGATTTTTCTTCATATTTTGTGGACTGAATAAAATCTTGCATATAACAACAATCTACAAAGTAGATCGTATGCAATTCTTGAGCTTATTTTGAAAGCTGGTTTACTTATGTTGCACTATGACGATCACTGAAAGCATTTTTTGTTTCCCCTTCTGTAATTTGTGCTATGTGACCAAACCATATTTGGGTGAATCAGAACAATCGAATAGATAAATCACTAAGCAGGAATATGGAGCGATAACTGCTGATCTTGGATATCAAATGAAATCAGAAGATATACTCATTTGCATACCAACCAACTTCCTAAACTAGCCCGCATGCCATGCTAATCCAAGTGCAAGAGCCAAGTTCTAAGATTGGAACTAAGTCATGGGTCGGTACCTTTTCATGGCCATGGATTGGTACCAATCCATACAACTTTATCCACATCACCTTGCATCCCTTCTCCTCCAACCCATGGTGATTGCAACCTATTCCAAGCTTAAATGAATCATTCATATGTCATTTGCCTTCGAGCATCTCTAGCATGTGAAGTTAGGAACTCTATTCCACCATCGATCCAAGCATTTGACTCAGAAACAAGCTTCTTGCAAAACAATAAGATGGAAAACATGAAGTTACTAGCAAGTCACATTTACACAAATCCACGGGAAAGGTCCATAAAACAATCTTATGGATTGGTACCGATCCATGATAGATGATGAGGGGGCAATGATCTTCCGAGCACATTTTCTTCTAGACGTGGAGAACGTGGCTATGAATGTAGTGAAGGGATTTTCGACGACCTTCAACTATAAATAGAGGTGGAGAGGGACATTTTGAAGGATTTTTTTTTATTGTTTACTCATTTCCTGTAATTCCCTTGTAATCCTGGGGATCCAAATCGATCCATAAGAACAAAAGTTATAAACATCAACCAAATCAGCAACAAATCTAAGTGGACGTAGGCAATAATTAGTCGAACCGATATAAACTATGTGTGTATCGCTTTTACTTCTTTTTATTTAATATTCTCCATTTTTTTCTCTACTATAATCTCTTGGATGTTTGTGCCACATTTTAGTGCAAATATTTTGGTGCTTTCACTGAGAAAAACTTGAATTCACATGTTTAAGACTTGAGATTGGAAAGGATGACGAGACCATCAACCTGAAACCGCTGCTAGAGGAAGCTAACAATGACATGGGGGCAGTTAGGAAGTGTCCTCAAGATTTAACCCCTTCCATCTACATAACAAGAGATGAGATGGAGACGATGATGGCAGAGATGTAGAATTAGATGATAGCCTACCAAAAAGAGATGATGGAGGGATTCTTCAAAAGGATAGGATAATCAGGAATAGTTGAAGTCGCTACAAACCAAAATCAGAGGCCAGAAATGGGGCAAACATAACTAGATTTGAAGCGGAGCAAATCGGAGCAACTTCCATGAAGCGCCATTAACCGATCCAAGAATCTATAACGGCAATGTTGACTTGAACCCAGGACTATAGGGTGATTGTGTTGAGAATCCTGCTGAACAATAAAACATGAATCGAAATGTAAATGCATGGCCAAAGGAGCATGTGCCATAAATTTCCTTCCAGGAACGGGGGATAGAATGAAAATGTGGAACAGAGACTTCTATCAGATGACAACGACAGAATTGCTGAGATAGTTAGATGAGTAATGAGAGGACTTGCCAGACCAGAGCCTGGATGATGTGACTAGAAATCCATTCACTCCTAACATCTCGTGTGCAAGAAATCTGCCCGATTTTAAGCTATCGACGTTGGAAATGTATGATGGAAAAACTGATCCAATGGTTCGTCTAATAAGATACATCTATACAGAGATGTTGTGTGCATATGAAGAAGTGATGGGATGATATTTCCTCTTGTATTTAATAGATTTAGCGGCAATGTGGTTTAGATAGCTGGAGAACGATTCAATCGGCATGTGGACCAAGTTAGTGAACATATTCATGAGGCAGTTCAGAGTTCATATTTCAAAACCAAAGAATATGATGATGCTATCGAGCATGAAGTAAAGGGTCGAAGAGACCTTGAGAAGTTATCTGACTTGATTTGACACTGTAGTAGTTGTGGTTCATAAACCGGTCCCATCAGTTGTTTTGATGGCGGCTGTTTCGAGAGTTGCTAGTAAGATAGGTTTGTAAAATTTAACTGTTTTAATAACGTAATTAGTTGAAATTTTGTAAAATTTTAAACGATAAAATTTTGAAATAAAAATTTATTATTTGGAAACGACCCGTAAATTTTAACTGTTTTAATAACGTAATTAGTTGAAATTTTGTAAAATTTTAAACGATAAAATTTTGAAATAAAAAATTATTATTTGGAATGCGTCTAATTAAATATAGCAACTGGTAAATTTTCGTCCGAAAATATGAAAGTTTATTTCGCGTGTAAATTTACTTTAATTTAATCAGTTAAAAAGCGATGAAAATAAAATGTTTTCGGAACCTAAATATTTTTACATAGAATAATTCTAAACCATCTTCTGAGCAAGAAGTCATTTTTCGTTTTTCAAAATTCGGACTTCTTTAGCTCCGTCGATCTTATTTTTCAGTGCGTTTTCCGCCAGTAGAAAATTTTGAATTTTATAATTCAGTCGTTCCACTAACATCTTTATACCGATTTGAGTCTTTTTGCATCCTCGTGTCTTTTCATTTTTTAGTGTAAAAACTAAGCATCTGTTGCATTTATATTTCCAAAATTTGCGTGATTTACTTTGCTGGTTTCAATATTTCAAAAGCCACCATTTTGAACTATGCGTACAAAATAACATTTCCACTTCCCACATTTCCTTTTTCAAGCACACCTCCTTCTTCCTCTTCATTCATTTAGATCTGCTCTAAAAAAATATAAAAATTTCAAATTGGCAACTGCTCCTTGCTAGCCGAACTCCACATCATCCATTTTCCTCCACGTATACTCGACCTTCCTTTTCTCAAATTCGACCACTCCACAACTCTCCCACCATCAGCCAAGAGTCGATCCCGCCGCCCTGAAGCCGACAGCCACTTTCCCTCCTCCCCTTCTCTACAACTCCGACCACCACCTTCCCCGACTACCAACCTTCACACCGACCACCCGGCAGGCCACACACCTCCCACGTGATCCACCCTCTACCCACACTTCACCTCGCCACTGTCCGGCCCAGCTTCTCTTCCCCATGCCAAACCCCACGCAAGCACCTCACTTCAGCCCACCTCCACATGACACCCGAAGGCCACCCTACTCTCCACCTTCCACAGCTTAGCCACCTAGCAGCCGCATGGCCTTCCTCGCTCATCATCCCTCCTCCGCATAGCTAGACAGTGCTTTTACCTTTATCCGATAATGTGAGTTATACTTATTATTTTGTACTGTTTTAATATAGATATGTGAAGTTAATATTTGATATATATATAGGTGTTATAATAATAATAAAGTATGTTCACATATGAGTTTATTAACATATTATAAACTTTTGTATATTCACGTTTGCGTTTGAGTTGAATGTCTGCATGGGTTAGTATATATATATAAATTTAGGCATTTGTTTGAGTCATATTTACCAATATAATCTGGAATATTATAAGTTATATGTTATATCTATGTGTAAGTTCTAAAAGTTGTAAAGTCTGTTAGTGTATTTGTTTATATAGGTTTCTGCAGTATATGCTATAAAGGAAGTTGTCCATTTTGATTTGTCCTATAAATTATATATTCCTAGAACTTTATAAACATTGTACTGTTGTATGTATTTGTATATTCGTGTTTATATATATATATATATGTAGAGTAGTTGTATTTGATTTGTTTCCATATACAAAATTGTCTGCATTATTAGCCTGTAAGTGTACTTATACATATTTTGTTGTATGTTATATACAAGTTTGCATTCATTTAACCTGCATATATAATATAAAGTACATGTTTCGTTATGAAGAAAACTGTATAAGTGTATTAATATACAAGTGAACACTCTGTTACATGTTTTATTCAATGTATATTTTAGTTTATATATAAAGTTTATAAAGTTATAAAAGATTTATACAGTATATATATCTTAACTGGTATCATGTATATATTTTATATACGGCATATTCTGGTACAAAGATAAATTATATACAGTAATATTCATACTTAAATATATATTGGATAATTTATACAAAGTCTAACTTGTTGCTCTATTTGATGTTGTATTAGTCTGTAAGTTGATATTGTATACATATTCTGTACTGTTTAAAGAAATAATATGTGTTCGGGCTAGTACTATTTGGTTATAGACCCAGTAGGTACATATATGTATGATTAAATTTTGGTTTTGTTTACCATTGTCTGTTTCATATCTATATTTATATATTATGTAGATAGGTTGCACTGTACATATATTATAATATGTATGATGATGTGGTCTGCATACAGTGGTTTATAATGCGTATGAGTTAAGTAAGGTATATATGTTATATTTGTCCTGAGTCGAATATATATGAAGTTGTTTGTTTATATATAAAGTTGTAAATAATATACATGGAATTATCTAAAATTATATGATGGATATGTATTAAGTCCAATATGTGTTTAAGTCAGAACAACAATTTTGAACTATCTATATATATATACATATATATTTATTTATTTATTTATTTTTTTCGGAGAAATATATACACATATATATTTGAATTAAAAAGTGTTTGTATTTGGAATATGATTATACTTATAAAAGTTATATATAAAGTTATATGTATATATATATAAGTTCACTTATACCCATTTATCTTCATCGACCCAATTCTGATTTGATTTCGTCCATTCCTTGTTATCAGCTTTGATCATCGAATTCGTGTTTGGATTCGTAACTCAAATTTCAGTGTCAGTTTCTCTGTGCGTATCCATGTCATCTCCTGATCTCTCTAGCCTTGAAAGGTGAGGAATCACTCACGATTAATGTTCTTTTATTTATTAAATTTGATTTCAATTGAAACGACAATTGAAATATGCTGCTGTTAGATATTTACACTGTTATTACCTGTATCAGTTCACTTGTGACATCTGACACCATTATCTGTTATATATGCAATGATAATCCAGTTTGGTTGTTAAATGATTGATTGTTTGATGTTTACAATTGGACGTTAAATTTGTTAATGTTGTAAGTGATAAATAATTTGAAATTGAAATTAACGTAGGACAGTTAGATTTGATATATGTGTTAAAATTTGATTTGATGACATTTGCATAATATGACCTCTTCAAATGTTTAATTACTTGACACATAGTAATATGGTTAATTACACCTTGAACCATTTGAATGTATGTTGTATAAATTGATGTAGTATGAATTGAATAATAGATACCAAGTGAAGAACCGCATAAAATATTATTGTAATAATCTTTAATCTACATGAAATGATAGTGTAGATTCTAGAAATAATTATATTAATTTGCACAAACAACAATGTAAATTAATACGATTATTTCGGGATTATTTGTATTGATTATTGGATTGATATTGGTTGTTGTTATTGCTTGTTTATTTACTTTGACACCATCCCAGTTATCACACTGCAAGTTCCCTTTGCTATGCTTTGATTTTGAATTGAATTGGAATCGGGTTGAAATGATAAATACCCAAATTGAACTCTGACCTAGGATAGAGAATTAAATAAAACCCGATTGGTCAATAATTTGATTTAAAAATAAAATGAAGATTTTATTTGAATAAATAAAAATGGTTTTGAAACGAAGTTGGAATTTGAATTTTAATGAAAGAAAATGTAAATATTTAATAATCTGAATCAAAATATTAACATAGTAGATGATGAATGAACGTTGTTTTAAAATTAATTATTTAATAATTAAATTTGGAATTATTAATAATTAAGTTTTGAAATTATTTAATAATTAAATAAGATTGAATTATTTAATAATTAAATAAAATTGAATTCTTTATTAAGTGAAATTGAACTTCTTGAATAAGTGAAATTAAGTTTCTTTATTAATTGAGTTTTGAAATTTTAACTAAGTAAATAAATAAGTGAAATTGAATTTCTTTAACAAGAAATAAAATGTGACTTATTGAAATTAATGGAAGGCTTGAAATTTAAAGAATTTGATTTGATGAATTTAATTTAATTCAATTTGTAAGTTTTGATATAATGAAGTTGAATTTAAATAATGGATTTAATGAATTGGAAATTTAGTAGAAATTGTTTTGAATGGAAAATTAACTTAACGAATATTGAATGAAATCGATTAATGAAGTTAAATTAATTTGAATGTTAAATTAAATTAATTTAAATGATTTGGAATGAAACTTATTTACGAACTTGAATCAATATTTGAATGGTTTTAAATAGAAATCGAAATTGTATTATAAGATTTTTGAAATGGTAATTTGAAAGTTTTGAAACGTAAATTATGGAAATTGATTTAGCAAGACAAATGGAATGTTGGTTTACAAATTCTAATGGAAATTGAATTTGATTTGGTTTTGAAATATATTAAACGACCAATCGGTGTAATAATCACGAAAGTTATTAAAGAGACCGGAATCGGTTATGGACTGTAACGACCCGTAAATTTCAACTGTTTTAATAACGTAATTAGTTGAAATTTTGTGAAATTTTAAACGATAAAATTTTGAAATAAAAATTTGATATTTGGAATACGTCTAGTTAAACATAGCAACTGGTAAATTTTCGTCCGAAAATGTGAAAGTTTATTTCGCGCGTAAATTCACTTCAAATTAATCAGTTAAAAAGCGATGAAAACAAAATGTTTCCGAAACTTAAATATTTTTACATAGAAAAATTCTAAACCATCTTCTGAGCAAGATGTCAGTTTGTCGTTTTTCCAAATTCGGACATCTTTGGCTCCGTCGATCTTATTTTTCAGTGTTTTTCTTGCATTTTCCGCTAGTAGAAAAATTCGAATTTTTATAATTCAATCATACCATTGATATTTGTATACCGTTTTGATCGTCTCGTCGTGCTGATCTCTATTGTATATTCACTTCTTCTTTTTGAATTTGCGGTGCATGGCGAATCACGCGAAGCGGTTAACCATAATGGTCCGTCATTTTGTTTTCTTGCGACCATTGATTTTCCACCGTTGACGAAACAAATGGTCACAGCTTTTATTATTGCTTGGTACTCACGTAGGACTTTTGGTCTCCCACTTTCATTTCGATAACCGGTCTGATTCGCTGCTATTCCATTTCGTTCTCTGCATGTTGTCAGTACCCTCTTAAAGAAAAAAATGAAATAGCATGTATATGTTTAAGCTTGCTCACTTTTGCATGCACTCTTCTTTATTGCAAACGTCCCATTTTCTCTACTCCTCTTCCCATGCCGAAAATTCCTCTTTGTTTCCTCCACCATGCAAAAACTTTCCAGCTCCTCCTATAAAAAAAAGAATACAAGTTTCATATATTATTCTGGAACCTATTTATCTTTCGCCCCTACTTTGCAACCCACCCACAACACGCGACTCCGCCGCCTCAAACCCGCCCGCTCCGAGCATCCACCAGCAAACCCAAAGCACGACCAACCTTCCACCAAGTGTTGTGCTCCACCACCGAGAAGCCCCCCTGCCTCTTCACCACTGACCACCGCGCGCCACCTCCACATCAATTGTCGCCACTTCCAGCACTGACCTCCTCCCTGACAGTACGCCCGCCTTTCATCTCCACCGTTCCTCGCCTCATACCGACAGCCCTCACGCCAAACTGCCACTCTACTTCTTCCCATTCACCGCGTTCGCCAGCAGCCTCTGGCCCACCTCCCCGTCAGTGAGCGCGCGACCGACCGCCGAGACCTCCTTGTTTTCCACCTTCTGGCCATCCCTTGGATCCGCATGGACCCAGAACCGGCCTCCAGTTCGCTGCCGCTACCCTCCTTCCTTTCCCCTCTCCTTCAACTCGCGTTTATTTTGTAAGTATTGTGTTTTTGGGTTGTTTTGAAGTATAATATATATATATATTTCGCATGAAAGACTATCTGCATTTATATGTAAGTTTACTTGATATTTTATATAATAAGTATACAGTGTATAGGTATGTCGCGTTATGTAGTTTAAAGTTTACAAAATTATAAAGTTGTTTATATACTAAGTTGTTTGTTTTAAAGATTATATTGTACTGGTTATTATCTATATTGATTTATATTTGCTTTTGTTGGTAGTACAGTAGGTTGAAGCTAAGTATTATCGCACATGGATAGTATGTTTATATGGTCAGTTTTCATATATGTATGGGTTGATGTATATTAATTTACAGAGATATAGGTAGGTGTATTTATATAGGTATCCAGGGTCAGAAATAAACTTTGAATATGATATATAAGTGTGTTGACTTCAAATAATTATATGTATATGTAAGTTCCTGTTGCCGTTAGTATGTAAGCAGGTTGTTTAAAAGGTTAGATTGTAAATAATTCATATCTATGTTTTTCTGACACGCCTATATTTATATAATAAATTATTTTACGTTAACATTTATATTTTGGGAAATATGTAGAGAATTATAAGCGGGTCATAGTGTACAAATTTTGTTAATGTGTATATAGTTAGACAGGTTTAAACATAATATATTATTTTGTATACCAGTTAAAGTTACAAAACAGTTATATATGCAATGTACGAATTTTTGTTTATCTATATAATTTTATACAAGTATTTTACAATATGTTGTTTTGGTTGCTGTGAAAGATATAGTTTATATATATAGTATGTAAATGTGTTTAAATTTAAGATTTATTTAAAATGTATATGTATTTTAGATTGGATGCTGGGTTTAAAGTAAATAATAATAATAATATTGTTGTCCATCAAATTGATTCTGATTCGTTTCTCATCAATTCCTATACATCAGCTGTGTGCGTCGAATTCCTGTCCATCCAGCTTTGCTTGGGAAATCGTGCCTAGATTGCATAACTCAATTTCATCGTCTATCTCTCTAGCCTCGAAAGGTGAGCACTCACTCACGATTAACGTTCTTTTATTTATTAAATTTGATTTTAAATTGAAACGACAATTGAAATATGCTGCTGTTTGATATTTACACTGTTATTACCTGTATCAGTTCATCTGTGACATCTGACACCATTATCTGTTAATTATTTATGTGATGATAATACAGTTGGCTGATAATTGATTGATTGTTGATGTTTATATTGGACGTTAAATTGCTAGTGATAAATGATAAATAGTATGCAAAATTGAAATGGATATAGGATAGTTAACAAATTTTAAAACTGATTTATATGTTAAATTTGACTAGTGAATATGACCCCTTTTAATTTTTAAATTAATTGACATGTAGAATAGTGATAATTACACTTTGAACCATCGACGTATATTGGATTAATTGTTGTAGTGTAAAAATTTGAAATTGAATGACAAGTGAAAACCGTAATGTAATAATCTTTAATCTACATGAAATGATAGTGTAGATTCTAGAAATAATTATATTAATTCGTACAAATAACAATGCGAATTAATACGGTTATTTTGGGATTATTTAAATTGATTATTGGATTGATATTGATCGTTGTTATTGCTTGTTTATTTACTTTGACACCATCCCAGTTATCACACTGCAAGTTCCCTTTGTAATGCTTTGATTTTGAATTGAATTGGAATCGGGTTGAAATGATAAATACCCAAATTGAACTTTGACCTAGGATAGAGAATTAAATAAAACCCGATTGGTCAATAATTTGATTTAAAAATAAACGAAGATTTTATTTGAATAAATAATATGGTTTTGAAATGAAGTTGAAATTTGAATTTTTATGAAAGGAAAATGTAAATATTTAATAATCTGAAACAAAATCTTAACAATGTAATTGATGAAAGAATGTTGTTTAATTTGAGAAATGATTGAATTAAGTTTGAAATTATAATTAAGTTTGAAATTATTAAACTTTGAAATGATTTAATAATTAAGTTTGAAATTATAATTAAGTTGAAATTATTAAACTTTGAAATTATTTAATAATTAAGTTTTGAATTATTTAATAATTAAATAAGATTGAATGATTTAATGATCAAATTGAATTGAATACATTAATAAGTAAAATTGAACTTTTGGATAAGTGAATTTGAACTTCGTTAATAATTGAAATTGAGTTTCTTTATTAATTAAGTTTTTGGAAATTTATTTAAGTAAGTAAATAAGTGAAATTGAATTTCTTTAACAAGAAATAAAATGTGATTTATTGAAATTAATGTAAGACTTGAAATTTAAAGAATTTGGTTTGATGAATTTAATTTAATCAAATTTGTAAGTTTTGATATAATGAAGTTGAATTTTTATAATGGATTTAATGAATTGGAAATTTACTAGAAATTATTTTGAATGGCAAATTTACTTAATGAATATTGAATGAAACCGATAAATGAAGTTAAACTGATTTGAATGTTAAATTAAATTAAATTAAATGATTTCGGAATGAAACTTTTGTGCGAACTTGAATCAATATTTGAATTGTTTTCAATATAAAGACTGAAATTGAATTATAAGATTTTGAAATGATAATTTGGAAGTTTTGAAACGTAAATTATTGGAAATTGGTTTTGAAAGACAAATGAAATGTTGATTTACGAATTCTAATTGAATTGAATTTGATTTGGTTTTGAAATATATAAACGACCAATCGGTGAAATAATTACGAAAGTTATTAAAGAGACCGGAATCGGTTATGGATATACTCTCTATCTAAACCGAAAACCACTTTAATAACTGTACGCGGAGTGATGATCCAGAACGAAGTGGTTGGAATGATGTACGTGATGACTGAAGAAAGAGAACAATAATGGATAGCCTTGACACTTGTGTCAAATTGGAAATGACTAAAACAGGAGCTGTGCCGGGCCAATGGAGGATTAGCTACCTCAAGTGGACACACTTCTTCGAACTACTTATTACTTGTTGTCGATTGGTGCACCCTTGATTTTGGGAGTGTTGTTTCACGGTGTTGCGGGCGCTGCGGCGTTGCGTTCTCACCAGTCCGGATCAGGCGAACGGTAGTATCACTACCTTGGGTATTGCCTCATGTGCCTTGTCATACTTGTATTCCATTTATGCGCGACCACTACGATTTTGATTTGTACCTTTAGTATATGGATTGCCCTCTGGTGACTTCCGGTTTTGGGGAAACTACGGTCTTGTATATGCTTTTGGGAATAAAAATGTGTTAAGGGTGGAATGGGCCATGACTTAACACTATTTTGATATCTTTATATTTCTGATAGACATTATCTACTTAGCGTACATTACTACCTAGTAGATAGTTTGACGGATCCTTAAAGGATGGTTATTCCAAACATCCTTTGAGTTACTTGTATTTCAATTGCTATTTCACTCGAGTTGGATTTATTAATATAAGAATGTTAATCCTGACTCGAGTGTTTTGTATTTTGCTTCACGCTCGGGTCAGACTGAGTGTACCAGTATTCGAGACTCACCTTTGGAGTTGGAGCTTTGCTTGAAGATCCAGCCATCTATTCTGCTTTCAGTATTCGATGATTCCAGTGATGTATTCTGATTTGTATCTGATGTATCGTATTATTCTTCTGTTGTAAACTCTGATGTATCTTATATATTCATATAGTAGCTTCATGAACTACTATCTCTTTTAATTCCGCTGCATTTATTACTCTGTGTCTGTGATCTGTGATTATTTATTTACTGTTTATGTTCAGTTTTGCCAATTTAAATTAACAACGCGGTATTTTGAGCAATTCAACTCCGGCATGAGTGTCTACCTATACACTTATAATGGATGCGAATGGTCCTGAATAACGGGTCGTTACATGGACATACTCTCTGTCTAAACCGAAAACCTCTTTAATAACTATACGCGGAGTGTGATCCAGAATGAAGTGGTTGGAATGATGTACGTGATGACTAAAGAAAGAGAACAATAATGGATAGCCTTGACACTTGTGTCAAATTGGAAATGACTAAAACAGGAGTCGTGCCAGGCCAAATGGGGGGCTAGCTACCTCGAACGAACACACTTCTTCGAACTACTCATTACTTGTTGTCGATTGGTGCACCCTTGATTTTGGGAGTGTTGTTTCGCGGTGTTGCGGTCGCTGCAGCGATGCGTTCTCACCAGTCTGGATCAGGCAAACGGTAGTTTCACTACCTTGGGTATTGCCTCATGTGCCTTGTCATACTTGGATCCCTATATACGCGACCACTACGAATTTGTTTTGTGTTATACCTATGGAGTACTCCCTGATAGCCCACTAGTTTACGGTGGAGTTTACAGTGCTGTATAGACTATAACGCTTATATAAAATGTGTTAAGGGGAATAATGGTAATGCCTTAACACTATTTTGATATCTTTATATTACTGATAGGCATTATCTACTTATCGTACACTACTACATAGTAGATAGTTTAACGGATCCTTAAAGGATGGTTATTCCAAACATCCTTTGAGTTACTTGTATTTCAATTGCTATTTCACTTGAGTTGGATTTATAAATATAAGAATGTTAATCCTGACTCGAGTGTTTTGTGTTTTGCTTTACGCTCGGGTCAGACTGAGTGTACCAGTATTCGAGACTCACCTTTGGAGTTGGAGCTTTGCTTGAAGATCCAGCCATCTATTCTGCTTTCAGTATTCGATGATTCCAGTGATGTATTCTGATTTGTATCTGATGTATCGTATTACTCTTCCGTTGTATCTAGTTTAACTCTGATGTAACTTATACATTTATATAGTAGCTTCATGAACTACTATCTCTTTTATTTCCGTTGCATTTATTACTCTGTGTCTGTGATCTGTGATTATTTATTTACTGTATATGCTCAGTTTTTCCAATTTAAATTAACAACGCGGTATTTTGAATTATTCAAGTCCGACATGTGCGGATGCGAATGGTCCAAAAATAGCGGGTCGTTATAGTTGGTATCAGAGCTTTGGTAGCTCTAGGAAAAACTTAGTATATATGGTAAATGTATTTACAGAATCACTTCTATCCAAGTTTGAACCTCGTCCTTTTTGACTCAATTCCTTTGAATTTTGGAACGTTCCCTGCGGTTTCAAAATTCATTCGTGTCCCTCACTATTCGTCTTCTTTCAATTCTGGAGCATCCCATATTCGAATGACCCTTATAATGGATCGGCGATCTCGCCAATCTTCGAAATTTTGTAAAGGGGTGAAACTCCTTTACAATAGGCATTGATTTACCGGAGATTTCTGTATCCTCGGTTTACGATGCTATCTATCTCCTGCTATACCTGAATTTTATTTCTTGAGATCGAATGACGATTCACCTCGGAATTCTACACCGATCTTATTTTGAAGTCACGGTCGACCCGGTTAAGGTTGCCCACGATTTATATAAACTTATCCATCGTCTTATTTTGTTATTTAATTATCTCGTCCTTGTTTCAAATCTATCTTCGAATCGAAATTCTCTTTGATTTGAGTCTATCAAAAAATTTGAATCTCTATCCTTGCTTTGAAATCCATTATTGTATCGTTAAGTGAGGAAGTGTTTTTGTAAATTTATATTAAAAATGTTTTATATATTGTGTTGTTTGAGTTGTTGATGTGATTTGGGTTTTTGATCGATTCGTCTGATCAACGCTATCGATAGGATTTCCAAAACACTTTAGCAGAGCAAACTGACACAATATTGTTTTCAAATTTGGTAGATAAAATAAAAGTTTTGTATGATTATATTATATATAAATATAAGTTTTTTGAAATTAAATTGTTAATGAATTTGTTGTCAGAAATGATAATAATTTGATTTTCATTCCTTGTTTGAAAACCATTGATTATTGCATAATATAAATAAAATGAATTTATGAAACTTGGTTATAATTTGATTTGGGGTTTGAAAGGAATTTAAATAAAGAATTTGAGAATTAAATTTCTGGTGATTTTAAACTTTGATTTGAAAGTTTTAAAGTGTATAGTATTCAAAATATTTTCGAATAGAAATCGTTTTCAAAGAATTTTAAAATATTGAGATCAGTGCTCTTCTCTTTGTCGTTGGAAAATAATTTCGGTGATGGCTGCCGCATCATCGACATTCATTTTCGAGTTTCGAAGTGGGGATACTATTCTGTAGCTTTGCTATGGTTTTGTTTTGAAAAATATTTTGATTTGAATTTCTTCAGTATAATTTGATTTATATATATATAAGTATCTTATTTTAAAATTTAATTTGATTTGATATAAATATATTACATATATCTCTAAATTGATTAAAGTTAATCGGAAATATAATTCTTAAATTTTGTTAAAGGATGATTTTAATTATAAATAAAACCAAAATTTGGAATAAATATTTAAACTTGAATAATTGAATTGGGAAAATTTTATTTGTATATTGTTCAATTGCATTCTAATACAACTTACCTAAATCATTCAGAAGTTGAATATGTAATTGGATAATATATAATATAAATTGAATTTATAAATAAAATTTGAGTGGTTATAATAAATGTTATACACTTAAATTTTAATTATAAAATGTTGATAGAGATAAATAGAATAATAAGATAATTGAAAAATAAATTTTGTTTTGAAGGTTAATTAATAAATTGAAATTAGATCAACTTATGAAAATACCTTGAATTTAAAAGCAATTAGTGAATATAAATTTATTTAAATCGAAACTTTTATGGTTTAAATTAATTTATATGGGTTAAATATACGTGATTAGATATATTAAGTAGAATAAATTTAACAATAATTTGGAATAAAGAAGAATTTAAAATTGCTGAAAAAATATGATTATAATAAAAGACTATTCAAATTTATGGTTTTAGAAATTGTAAATTGAAGATAATAAGATAATGAATTTAGAAATAGTTGAGATTGATTTTAGTGAAATAAAATGGATAAAATCAATTATTTAATATCAATTAATTTAAATTTGAATTTATATGGTTTAAATCAATTGTTATTTCGTATTTCAAATCTGTTTTCTTTCTGGTTGTTTCTATTCTCCTACCTCGTTCCTTTTCGGGGATGAAAAGTTTTCAGTGGGGGAGAGTGTAACGACCCGTAAATTTTAACTGTTTTAATAACGTAATTAGTTGAAATTTTGTAAAATTTTAAACGATAAAATTTTGAAATAAAAATTTATTATTTGGAATGCGTCTAATTAAACATAGCAACTGGTAAATTTTCGTCCGAAAATATGAAAGTTTATTTCGCACGTAAATTTACTTCAATTTAATCAGTTAAAAAGCGATGAAAATAAAATGTTTTCGAAACCTAAATATTTTTACATAGAAAAATTCTAAATCATCTTCTGAGCAAGACGTCATTTTTCGTTTTTCAAAATTCGGACTTCTTTAGCTCCGTCGATCTTATTTTTCTGCATTTTCTTGCGTTTTCCGCCAGTAGAAAATTTGAATTTTATAATTCAGTCGTTCCACTAACATCTTTATACCGATTTGAGTCTTTATGCATCCTCGTGTCTTTTCATTTTTCAGTGTAAAAACTAAGCATCTATTGCATTTATATTTCCAAAATTTGCGTGATTTACTTTGCTAGTTTCAATATTTCAAAAGCCACCACTTTGAACTATGCGTACAAAATAACATTTCCACTTCCCACATTTCCTTTTTCAAGCACACCTCCTTCTTCCTCTTCATTCATTTAGATCTGCTCTAAAAAATATATAAAAATTTCAAATTGGCAACTGCTCCTTGCTAGCCGAACTCCACATCATCCATTTTCCTCCACGTATACTCGACCTTTCCTTTTCTCAAATTCGACCACTCCACAACTCTCCCACCATCAACCAAGAGTCAATCCCGCCGCCCTGAAGCCGACAGCCACTTTCCCTCCTCCCCTTCTCTACAACTCCGACCACCACCTTCCCCGACTACCAACCTTCACGCAGACCACCCGGCAGGCCACACACCTCCCACGTGATCCACCCTCTACCCACACTTCACCTCGCCACTGTCCGGCCCAGCTTCTCTTCCCCATGCCAAACCCCACGCAAGCACCACACTTCAGCCCACCTCCACATGACACCCGAAGGCCACCCTACTCTCCACCTTCCACAGCTTAGCCACCTAGCAGCCGCATGGCCTTCCTCGCTCATCATCCCTCCTCCGCATAGCCAGACAGTGCTTTTACCTTTATCTGATAATGTGAGTTATACTTATTATTTTGTACTGTTTTAATATAGATATGTGAAGTTAATATTTGATATATATATATAGGTGTTATAATAATAATAAAGTATGTTCACATATGAGTTTATTAACATATTATAAACTTTTGTATATTCACGTTTGCGTTTGAGTTGAATGTCTGCATGGGTTAGTATATATATATAAATTTAGGCATTTGTTTGAGTCATATTTACCAATATAATCTGGAATATTATAAGTTATATGTTATATCTATGTGTAAGTTCTAAAAGTTGTAAAGTCTGTTAGTGTATTTGTTTATATAGGTTTCTGCAGTATATGCTATAAAGGAAGTTGTCCATTTTGATTTGTCCTATAAATTATATATTCCTAGAACTTTATAAACATTGTACTGTTGTATGTATTTGTATATTCGTGTTTATATATATATATATAGAGTAGTTGTATTTGATTTGTTTCCATATATAAAATTGTCTGCATTATTAGCCTGTAAGTGTACTTATACATATTTTGTTGTATGTTATATACAAGTTTGCATTCATTTAACCTGTACATATAATATAAAGTACATGTTTCGTTATGAAGAAAACTGTATAAGTGTATTAATATACAAGTGAACACTCTGTTACATGTTTTATTCAATGTATATATTAGTTTATATATAAAGTTTATAAAGTTATAAAAGATTTATACAGTATATATATCTTAACTGGTATCATGTATATATTTTATATACGGCATATTCTGGTACAAAGATAAATTATATATAGTAATATTCATACTTAAATATATATTGGATAATTTATACAAAGTCTAACTTGTTGCTCTATTTGATGTTGTATTAGTTTGTAAGTTGATATTGTATACATATTCTGTACTGTTTAAAGAAATAATATGTGTTCGGGCTAGTACTATTTGGTTATAGACCCAGTAGGTACATATATGTATGATTAAAGTTTGGTTTTGTTTACCATTGTCTGTTTCATATCTATATTTATATATTATGTAGATAGGTTGCACTGTACATATATTATAAGATGTATGATGATGTGGTCTGCATACAGTGGTTTATAATGCGTATGAGTTAAGTAAGGTATATATGTTATATTTTTTCTGAGTCGAATATATATGAATTTGTTTGTTTATATATAAAGTTGTAAATAATATACATGGAATTATCTAAAATTATATGATGGATATGTATTAAGTCCAATATGTGTTTAAGTCAGAACAACAATTTTAAACTATCTATATATATATATATACATATATATATATATATATATATATTTATTTATTTTTTATTTTTATTTTTTTTATTTTATTTTTTTCGGAGAAATATATACACATATATATTTGAATTAAAAAGTGTTTGTATTTGGAATATGATTATACTTATAAAAGTTATATATATAGTTATATGTATATATATATAAGTTCACTTATACCCATTTATCTTCATCGACCCAATTCTGATTTGATTTCGTCCATTCCTTGTTATCAGCTTTGATCGTCGAATTCGTGTTTGGATTCGTAACTCAAATTTCAGTGTCTGTTTCTCTGTGTGTATCCATGTCATCTGCTGATCTCTCTAGCCTTGAAAGGTGAGGAATCACTCACGATTAATGTTCTTTTATTTATTAAATTTGATTTCAATTGAAACGACAATTGAAATATGCTGCTATTAGATATATACACTGTTATTACCTGTATCAGTTCACCTGTGACATCTGACACCATTATCTGTTATATATGCAATGATAATCCAGTTTGGTTGTTAAATGATTGATTGTTTGATGTTTACAATTGGACGTTAAATTTGTTAATGTTGTAAGTGATAAATAATTTGAAATTGAAATTAACGTAGGACAGTTAGATTTGATATATGTGTTAAAATTTGATTTGATAACATTTGCATAATATGACCTCTTCAAATGTTTAATTACTTGACACATAGTAATATGGTTAATTACACCTTGAACCATTTGAATGTATGTTGTATAAATTGATGTAGTATGAATTGAATAATAGATACCAAGTGAAGAACCGCATAAAATATTATTGTAATAATCTTTAATCTACATGAAATGATAGTGTAGATTCTAGAAATAATTATATTAATTTGCACAAACAACAATGTAAATTAATACGATTATTTCGGGATTATTTGTATTGATTATTGGATTGATATTGGTTGTTGTTATTGCTTGTTTATTTACTTTGACACCATCCCAGTTATCACACTGCAAGTTCCCTTTGCTATGCTTTGATTTTGAATTGAATTGGAATCAGGTTGAAATGATAAATACCCAAATTGAACTCTGACCTAGGATAGAGAATTAAATAAAACCCGATTGGTCAATAATTTGATTTAAAAATAAAATGAAGATTTTATTTGAATAAATAAAAATGGTTTTGAAACGAAGTTGGAATTTGAATTTTAATGAAAGGAAATGTAAATATTTAATAATCTGAATCAAAATATTAACATAGTAGATGATGAATGAACGTTGTTTTAAAATTAATTATTTAATAATTAAATTTGGAATTATTAATAATTAAGTTTTGAAATTATTTAATAATTAAGTTTTGAAATTATTTAATAATTAAATAAGATTGAATTATTTAATAATTAAATAAAATTGAATTCTTTATTAAGTGAAATTGAACTTCTTGAATAAGTGAAATTAAGTTTCTTTATTAATTGAGTTTTGAAATTTTAACTAAGTAAATAAATATGTGAAATTGAATTTCTTTAACAAGAAATAAAATGTGATTTATTGAAATTAATGGAAGGCTTGAAATTTAAAGAATTTGATTTGATGAATTTAATTTAATTCAATTTGTAAGTTTTGATATAATGAAGTTGAATTTAAATAATGTATTTAATGAATTGGAAATTTAGTAGAAATTGTTTTGAATGGAAAATTAACTTAACGAATATTGAATGAAATCGATTAATGAAGTTAAATTAATTTGAATGTTAAATTAAATTAATTTAAATGATTTGGAATGAAACTTATTTACGAACTTGAATCAATATTTGAATGGTTTTAAATAGAAATCGAAATTGTATTATAAGATTTTTGAAATGGTAATTTGAAAGTTTTGAAACGTAAATTATGGAAATTGATTTAGCAAGACAAATGGAATGTTGGTTTACAAATTCTAATGGAAATTGAATTTGATTTGGTTTTGAAATATATTAAACGACCAATCGGTGTAATAATCACGAAAGTTATTAAAGAGACCGGAATCGGTTATGGACATACTCTCTGTCTAAACCGAAAACCACTTTAATAACTATACGTGGAGTGTGATCCAGAATGAAGTGGTTGGAATGATGTACGTGATGACTAAAGAAAGAGAACGATAATGGATATCCTTGACACTTGTGTCAAATTGGAAATGACTAAAACAGGAGCCGTGCCGGGCCAAATGGGGGGCTAGCTACCTCGAGCGAACACACTTCTTCGAACTACTTATTACTTGTTGTCGATTGGTGCACCCTTGATTTTGGGAGTGTTGTTTCGCGGTGTTGCGGTCGCTGCAGCGATGCGTTCTCACCAGTCCGTATCAGGCAAACGGTAGTTTCACTACCTTGGGTATTGCCTCATGTTCCTTTTCATACTTGGATCCCTATATACGCGACCACTACGAATTTGTTTTGTGTTATACCTATGGAGTACTCCCTGATAGCCCACTAGTTTACGGTGGAGTTTACAGTGCTGTATAGACTATAACGCTTATATAAAATGTGTTAAGGGGAATAATGGTAACGCCTTAACACTAGTTTGATATCTTTATATTACTGATAGGCATTATCTACTTATCGTACACTACTACATAGTAGATAGTTTAACGGATCCTTAAAGGATGGTTATTCCAAACATCCTTTGAGTTACTTGTATTTCAATTGCTATTTCACTTGAGTTGGATTTATAAATATAAGAATGTTAATCCTGACTCGAGTGTTTTGTGTTTTGCTTTACGCTCGGGTCAGACTGAGTGTACCAGTATTCGAGACTCACCTTTGGAGTTGGAGCTTTGCTTGAAGATCCAGCCATCTATTCTGCTTTCAGTATTCGATGATTCCAGTGATGTATTCTGATTTGTATCTGATGTATCGTATTACTCTTCCGTTGTATCTAGTTTAACTCTGATGTAACTTATACATTTATGTAGTAGCTTCATGAACTACTATCTCTTTTATTTCCGCTGCATTTATTACTCTATGTCTGTGATTTGTGATTATTTATTTACTATATATGCTCAGTTTTGCCAATTTAAATTAACAAAGCGGTATTTTGAATTATTCAAGTCCGACATTTGCGGATGCGAATGGTCCAAAAATAGTGGGTCGTTATAAAGTGATGGGATGATATTTCCTCTTGTATTTAATAGATTTAGCGGCAATGTGGTTTAGATAGCTGGAGAACGATTCAATCGGCATGTGGACCAAGTTAGTGAACATATTCATGAGGCAGTTCAGAGTTCATATTTCAAAACCAAAGAATATGATGATGCTATCGAGCATGAAGTAAAGGGTCGAAGAGACCTTGAGAAGTTATCTGACTTGATTTGACACTGTAGTAGTTGTGGTTCATAAGCCGGTCCCATTAGTTGTTTTGATGGCGGCTATTTCGAGAGTTGCTAGTAAGATAGGTTTTAAGATTGCTTTGGAAAGGGATCTACTGGCAGATTTCGTTGAATTCTATCATAAGGCTGAAAGATACTTGCGTAAAGAGGATGTCGAAACTAGAAAGGCAGAGGTTAATGCCTTGGATGATGGATGTGACGACCCGGAATTTTTAGATATTTGAAATTGGAATATTTAATCGATTTTAAATATTTAAAAGGTTAATTTTAACTTAAATTTCAAATATCTCTATTTATTGGATAATTAAATATTGAATTTAATAATTGGAAATGGGGTAAAATATTGAATCTGGGGTTTTAAGCCAATTAAAAATAATTTGAAGGCTTGTAAAATTTATTTTAATAATACTGAAGGTGATAGAACTTTTTAAATTGAATTTAAAAGTGTTTTGTTCAGTTTTAAAAATATGTTGTTTAAATTGAATTTAAAAATAGCCTTCCGGGGCAAAGTCTCGGATTTCGACGAAAACAGTTCCATTGGATCCATAATATCGTATTATTATCGGATTTCAAATTTCATAGCATCTGGAGTTGTCGTGTGGTCGTACGAAGTATAAACGTGCTTCAATCTATATCGAACATTCAATATAATTATTGGGTCCATAAAGCCATCTTCTCCATACGATCGAATTAGGACTCGAAACCTTTTCCATTGCGTTCGAAAGATGGGTATAACATTATAAACGCCTACCGGCACGTCTCGTTAGGAGATTGAAATTTTAGGTTATGATTTCGAGACGATTTAAATTTAAATTTGAATATAAAATATATTTGTTTGACCAGTCAACCCTTAGCTGTAATTTCCTCACATCAGCTGCCTTTTTATCACCTCAGAAGCACTGTAGCTTATCGATTGAGCACGTGAACGTCTTCTCTTGTCTCCCCCAATTTTCTCTTTATCACGCCAGCAGATAAAATAATAAAAAGGAACAAAATAGTTTTGGCAATTCTTCTTTTCCAGTGAAAGCCAAACAATGGCCAAGTTCTTGTTCAAATCTCGTTACCCATTTCTTTTTTTTCCAAATCAAAATAAATCGCGCCTCCTCTCTCTCAATTTTCTGCTAAATCGAAACCGCCTGTTCTTGCTCCCCAGGAATTCGACATTCACGAATTATAGATGTCGAAATTCCAGCACTCATCCATTTTTATTTCGACGACATTCGTTCTTCGTCGACTCGAGCTTGGCGCATCGTGTGTCGCGATCTGGAGTGAGGCGGCTGCGGGGAAGTCGCGCCTTGAAGAAGCAGTGCGCATGCAAGGGAAGTGATTTCGGGCGACTCGAGTATCGTCAGGGGGGAAGAATTGAACAGTTAGGTTTTTGTCGCTATAGGCGGCTTATCGTGGGCCGGAGGAGAAGCGATGATGAGTGGTAGTCGAATCATTTTGGGGTTTGTTGCAGTAGGATTTTAGCAGAGGTATATTCTTCATTTAATTTATATATATGTATATATGGAAAAAAAATATTTATAGAGAAGATATACCAGTATGTGAAATTTATATACAACTATGAATAAATATATATATGCACTTGCATGCTATAATATACTTAGGTAAATGGAAGTTTTATGTAGATAAGAGCTTGGGAAAAAAGAAATTTTAAAATGTTGAATATTTATATAAAATTAGATTTTTGAAATCTACAAATTATTTTTAGTATATGGGTTTCAAAAGAAAAGAAATATAATTTATTATTGGAAAATTGGGTTGAATAAAATAATTGGTTAATCAAATTTTATTAAAATGGTAATTGATAATTTGATTATTTCAAATATTAATAAAACCCATAATGTTTATGCAAGGTCAAAATCGTGAAGAAAATAGCCAGATTTGAATTGGATTGCAAAAAAAAATCAAAGGTGAGTTAATCTCACTCTTCTGGATTGTTATTTAAATTTAAATGGTTAAATTTAAATAACTGGTTGAATGATTGAATTGATTGGATGTGATAATATATATAGTAGTATATATATATATATATTGGAGTGATTGATTTCCCGCATTATATAGCGGATGAGACCCTATGCGCCGCATAATAGCGGATGATATTATATTAATCCCATATACTGCGATGTTCCACCTCGAAGTGGAATTGGTATTATTATATTGTGCTAACATCTGTGGATGCAGGGAAACAGGTTGGAGGGATCCAACTGGATTCCTCAAAATATTTTGATTTGTTAAAATATTCTATGATATAATTATTCGATATTCTATGATGAATTATATTGATAATGGGAAATGTTGGATGCTATGGTTTGATTTAATATATTTTGGTATACTGAGTTATCTAAATCTATAGAAGTGGATTTTTGGAAAGAAAATAAAAGAGTGAATTTTTAAGTAAAATAAATTATAGAGAATTTGAATAAATTTAAGAATGAATTGGAAAAGAATAAAAGTGATTCTAAAATTTTAATAAATAAATTCTGAGTATGAGAAAGGGAATTTTAAATAAACAGAGAAATATTAAATTTTAAACTTAAGTGATATTATATCAAGAAACAAAGAATTTATTTTTTTAAATTCAAGGTTTGAATTTATTTAAAAGGATAAAGAAGGAATTTGGGAAATTTGAAATTGGTATTTTTAGTTAAAAAGATTTTTATCATAATGAAGAAATAAAATCTGAAGTTAACGGATTTGAATAAATTGAGTAAGTAAAGGAGTTTATTTCAAAAAATGGAGTAATTTGAAAATCAATTTGAAATTTGATTTAAGTGTTTAAAATTGGAATTTTAAAAGGGAAATGAGACTATGGAATTTATAAACTGGGTTTATAAAGGTGAAGTAATATATCAGTGGAAATAGAAAATATTTGAGTAATTCACTCCGTGAGAGAAAGGTGGTTTTTGAAACCGTTTTCAAAAGGGTTGAAAATGGAAATATATCTTGCGAAGATATTTGTGAGGCAAAATAAATAATTTGGAAAATTATTTATTGTTTGACGAATGTTTGTGAATGTTAATTGATAGTTAAATAACTGACTATCAATATTGGCCAATGCGCTGATCGTTTCGAAGAGACCGGGATCGGGATTTATTTCCCGAAAACCACTTCGATCCGGTTTGTACGTTTTCGTGGGGAAACGAGCTTGGAATCGAAGATGGAGCAGTAAAGTGCAAGGGCTAGTCGCTACTAATCCTGAGGGTGATTCCAAAATGGATGTAGTAGGAATAGTGCCTTCGGTTCCGTTCGAACCCGGAACGGACTTGTATGGATGAATGCTTTTAGAACATCGTCAGGGGGACGATGAGCATTCTAAGTGATTGTGTGCTAAAAAGGTAACGCATAGCCCCGAGGCTCATCAACCGGGAATGGCTAAAATAGGGGAGGTGCAGCAAGGCTAAGTGGCTAGCAACCAATTAGGGTAAGGTCATCCCTGTCTAGATGTTCCTTTTTATTCGGCTTAGTGGGCGGTTGCTGATCCCAACCACGGGGTGATCTTATTTGGACTATCCAATAAGGAGTAGCTCCGGTCTTGTGTAGCAGGGGATCGGGAAGGATCCTCGGTACGGTGATCTAGACCACGTACTGTGACGGGCGGTACCCCAGTAGCCCTGCCATTGATGGAATCCAATCTCCAATAAGCGCCTGTACGGTTTTGATTGTGCCCAACTATTGCTGAAACGTGAGATGCAAGCATTTCAGCTAGATTCTATTTTACTTTCTATGGACACTATTATAATATCAGACGGATTTGATAAAAAGTGTTTTGGCTATCGTAAGGTAAAAACCCGACATGTTTATTTGTGGCGTGGTCTTACGAGATGCTTTTGATTTCAAAAGGTTTGGAAAACTTTAATAATTCAATTGAGTGTGTTTTCTCACGCTGGTTTTCCAGACTGACTCGAGTGTTATTTTATTATAATGCTCGGGTCAGTCCGAGTATTATAGATTATAGGAAAGGATACTGAGGAGCTCAGGAGACGAGCTGGATGGCGAGACGTATCACTCGTACTTGATGAATATTCCGCTGTGTTGTGTGTACTGTGTATTATGTTTGTGGGACAAGTTAATATAACTGTCCAGTATTTGATTCTGATTTTGTTGTACTCTGATAATGTAATTATAAAACAGATATAGTTTCTTTTGTGTAAAAGATCAGTTATTAACTATTATATATTACTCCTCTGCGATGTAAGATTCTGATGTGTTATTTACTTTTCTTCTACCTCCTTCTTCTTTAACCCTAATGGTTCGTATTTCCGTTCACTTTGAGTCGATGTGTTGGAGAATAGTGTCGATTCAAGGGGTACGGGTTTGCGGGCTGTTTCACTTGGTATCAGAGCTTAGGCTGGCGATAACCTTGGCTCTGGTGGGGATTACTCATTTGAAAATAGAGTCTGCAGTACTCTAGAATGAGTTTGAGTGTAGTAATAGATATGAGCGCGTATTTGTTAGTGAACATAAAATTTGTTTTTATACTATGTTGATTTATTGGTTGAGTGTTTATGGATTCTGGTCGATATGTGGGACGCCATGTCATCGATAGGGTTTCTAAACTCTTGAATGAGATAAACCGACACAGTATGGTTTTCAAATAGGGTAAATGAAATAATTTTACCCCAAATTATTTTCGGATGTGAAAGGAAAAGTTTTTGTAAATTATTGGTTGCTTGGATGTTAGGAATGATAATATTGAATTTTTATCATTGTTATGTGGAAATTTAACTAGAAATTAAAATAACCGAAGTTAAGGAAATAAATTCAGGTAATAAAATGGAATTTGTAAATGTGAATTATAATTGAAATTGAAAATAAAAATTCCAGAGTAATGTTTGAATATAAATTGGATGGATTTGAAATTTGGAATTTTGGGAAGTTTAAATTCCTTTGAGTTTGAAAATAGTTTTCAAAGGTTTTGGAGAAATAATGTTGATATTATTTTGGAAATATTTTTTGAATTGGATTTGAAATCTGGAGAGATTTGGAATTTTAAAATATTTGGAGGGGTTTTAAAGAGATAAAAGCATTTAACTCTCTTTCGGTCGCTGGAAAATAACTTCGGTGATGACTACAGCATCATCAATGTTCATTTTCGAGTTTCTAGGAGAGGAATTGCTACCAAATTGTTTTAAATTGGAATTGTTTGCAAAAGTTGGGTTTGATTTTAGGAATGCAAAAGATTTTGGATAATTGATTTCAAAGGTGATTTTGAGTGTTGAGAAGTTGCTTAAAACTCTGGAAGTTAATTAAAAATGTTTATGGAATAATAAATTGGTTTGAAAAACTTATAAAAACTTGAAATTTGTTTAGAATAAAATTTAACTTGGAGAATAGTTAAGTTAAAGTAAACGTGACAATAAAAAAAAGAATTGAATGTAAGCAATTAAGTTGTAAACTATTTAAATTAAATGAAAATAGTATATGGGTTGATTGAAACAATTGAAATAGTATATGAATTGGTTGTCAACAATTAAAATTAATGTTGGAACATTGGCAATTGCTTCTGAAGGACTGTTTAGTATGCATTTTTTATCAAATGCATGTTTTAGCTATTTTAAATAAGTGAAATACTAGTGAATTGTATGTATTTAACACTTACATGTTTTAATTGAGTAAGTACAGGTTTTTTTGGAAGCCGTTTGGCTGGTTTTGATCGCGCAAAATGCTAAATAAATAAGCCGCTTGCTTAAAAATGCTAAATAAAGGTATGCCTATGCAATAAAAAGATAGGAAATATGAACTGTTGTTTGTTTTTTTGTTTTCCGACCGTGTGGGTCGATATATATATATTTATATCTCTTGTCAAATTGCAAAAGCTCCTTCGTACAAAGGATACTCTGCCAAAATTTTGGGAGTTAGAAAATTTTTAAAATTTTCACTAACGACAAATGATTTAAAATTTGTAAGCAAATAGGATTGAAACTGAATATTGAAATCTAATTTAAAATTGTGTATGTGAAGTAAGGTGAAATTGAAGAAATTGTTCGAAGAAACTAAAGGAAGAAAAAGTTTGCAAATAAACTTTTATTTGAGATTTTAAATAAATTAGTAAGTGAAACTAATAAAAGGAAATGGTTAATTAAATATGGGCTGAGATAAGGTGAATAAAATTCAATATTCAAAGTTTGAAGACAAATTGAATTCAAGTAGAATTGAAGATGGAAATCTGAATGGAAATTGGGAAAAAGTATTGAGATTTGAAAATAATTAATGAATTGAGGCAAATTGAAATTTATAGGGAATTGGAATTCAATTTGAATATAAACTTCGGCAGTGAAGAAGTAAAATAAATATAAGAAAAAATTATATTGGACTTAAGAAATGAAGGGTGAAATTCTTAAGTAGATTTGGTATTGAGAAAATTATTCAAAGTGAATAATTGAATGAAGATTAAAACTGAAAGTTGTGAAATGGGATAATTGTGGATAAGTGAATAACAACCAAAATGAATGTGAATAAAAAAGAGAATTGATATAGTTAAAAATCAATTGGGGCTAATTACGTACGATGTGCGTATATTATTTTATTCGCATAGCGATTTGATCCAGATTTGAGCACAGAATTTTGAGATAGTTATATCGATCCGAGTTAGGATTTTTCACTCGATTTTCGACGGCGAACCCTGGATATGGATTTTGATTGATTCTGGATATTCTCTGTCATAGTTTATGGCTATACAAGGAGAATGACGGTTTCTGATCAAGAAACCAGATCTGAGTCCGCACTAGGATGTAGGGTGGACGATACTAGTTCGGAAATGAAATTGTGTGATCGAGTGAGCGATCAGATTTGATATTGCGTACGGATGATATATGTGCATCGTACGGGCTTAAGTAAAGCAAATATTGAAAATTTGTAAAGGAAGTGTATAAAATGATTTTGGATTCTGTGATTGGATATTATCGCTTAGTAGGATATATAGGTAACTAAAGGCAAAAGGAAAATTGATTTTTGATTTCAGAAGATAAATTGAAATTTGCTCGAAAGAGGTATGTGTTTAAATTTCTGTATGAAATTTGATGATTTTTCGATCTAGCCACTTGGCTTTTGTTTTCTTTTGGAAATCTAGGGGCCTATTGAGGCATTTTGTAGTTGTTTCGAGCTAGCCGCGCAAAGAAGACGCTGGCGAAATTTTTTGAAAATTTAAGGAGTTAGAAATTTTTTGAGAAATTTTGATAATTCAAATTTGGTTTCAGATTTAAAATTTGAATTGATAAGTAAGTAATATTGTTTGGGACTTATGGATAAGTTTGGAAAGTTAGTAAGAGGGATAGTGTGTCATAAATAAAAAGATTGTTTTGGAAAGTCATTGAAAACCGTTTGGTTTGGGAAAAAGTAAACGGGTATTGGACCATTCTTCTTAACTAGCAATTTCGAGGACGAAATTCTTTTAAGGGGGGAGGAATGCGATGACCCGGAATTTTTAGATATTTGAAATTGGAATATTTAATTGATTTTAAATATTTAAAAGCTTAATTTTAACTTAAATTTCAAATATCTCTATTTATTGGATAATTAAATATTGAATTTAATAATTGGAGATTGGGTAAAATATTGAATCTGGGGTTTTAAGCTAATTAAAAACAATTTGAAGGCTTGTAAAATTTATTTTAATAATACTGAAGGTGATAGAACTTTTTAAATTGAATTTAAAAGTGTTTTGTTCAGTTTTAAAAATATGTTGTTTAAATTGAATTTAAAAATAGCCTTCCGGGGCGAAGTCTCGGATTTGGATGAAATAGATCCATTGGATCCGTAATATCGGATTATTATCGGATTTCAAATTTCACAGCATCTGGAGTTGTCGTGTGGTCGTACGAAGTATAAACGCGCTTAAATCTATATCGAACATTCAATATAATTATTGGGTCCAAAAAGCTATATTCTCCATACGATCGAATTAGGACTCTAAACCTTTTCCATTGCGTTCGGAAGATGAGTATAACATTAAAAACGCCTACCGGCACGTCTCGTTAGGAGATTGAAATTTTAGGTTATGATTTCGAGACGATTTAAATTTAAGTTTGAATATAAAATATATTTGTTTGACCAGTCAACCCTCAGTTGTAATTTCCTCACATCAGCTGCCTTTTTATCACCTCAGAAGCACTGTAGCTTATCGATTAAGCACGTGAATGTCTTCTCTTGTCTCCCCCAATTTTCTCTTTATCACGCAAGCAGATAAAATAATAAAAAGGAACGAAATAGTTTTGGCAATTCTTCTTTTCCACTAAAAGCCAAACAATGGTCGAGTTCTTGTTCAAATCTCGTTACCCATTTCTTTTTTTTTCAAATCAAAATAAATCGCGCCTCCTCTCTCTCAATTTTCTGCTAAATCGAAACTGCCTGTTCTTGCTCCCCAGGAATTCGACATTCACGAATTATAGATGTCGAAATTCCAGCACTCATCCATTTTTATTTCGACGACATTCGTTCTTCGTCGACTCGAGCTCGGCGCATCGTGTGTCGCGATCTGGAGTGAGGCGGCGGCGGGGAAGTCGCGCCTTGAAGAAGCAGTGCGCACACAAGGGAAGTGATTTCGGGCGACTCGAGTATCGTCGGGGGGAAGAATCGAACAGTTAGGTTTTTGTCGCTATAGGCAGCTCATCGTGGGCCGGAGGAGAAGCGATGATGAGCGGCAGTCGAATCGTTTTAGGGTTTGTTGCAGTAGGATTTTAGCAGAGGTATTTTCTTTATTTAATTTATATATATGTATATATGCAAAAAAAATTATAGAGAAGAAATACCAGTATGTGAAATTGATATACAACTATGAATAAATATATATATATATACACTTGTATGCTATAATATACTTAGGTAAATGGAAGTTTTATGTAGATAAGAGCTTGGGAAAAAGGAAATTTTAAAATGTTGAATATTTATATAAAATTAGATTTTTGAAATCTATAAATTATTTTTAGTATATGGGTTTCAAAAGAAAAGAAATATTATTTATTATTGGAAAATTGGGTTGAATAAAATAATTGGTTAATCAAATTTTATCAAAATGGTAATTGATAATTTGATTATTTCAAATATTAATAAAACCCATAATGTTTATGCAAGGTCGAAATCGTGAAGAAAATAGCCAGATTTGAATTGGATTGCAAAACAAAATCAAAGGTGAGTTAATCTCACTCTTCTGGATTGCTATTTAAATTTAAATGGTTAAATTTAAATAACTGGTTGAATGATTGAATTGATTGGATGTGATAATATATATAGTAGTGTATATATATATATTGCAGTGATTGATTTCTCGCATTATATAGCGGATGAGACCCTATACGCCGCATAATAGCAGATGATATTATATTAATCCCTATACTGCGATGTTCCACCTCGAAGTGGAATTGGTATAATTATATTGTGCTAATATCTGTGGATGCAGGGAAACAGGTTGGAGGGATCCAACTGGATTCCTCAAAATATTTAGATTTGTTAAAATATTCTATGATATAATTATTCGATATTCTGTGATGAATTATATTGATAATGGGAAATGTTGGATGCTATGGTTTAATTTAATATATTTTGGTATACTGAGTTATCTAAATCTATAGAAGTGGATTTTTGGAAAGAAAATAAAAGAGTGAATTTTTAAGTAAAATAAATTATAGAGAATTTGAATAAATTTAAGAATGAATTGGAAAAGAATAAAAGTGATTCTAAAATTTTAATAAATAAATTCCGAGTATGAGAAAGGGAATTTTAAATAAACAGAGAAATATTAAATTTTAAACTTAAGTGATATTATATCAAGAAATAAAGAATTTATTTTTTAAAATTCAAGGTTTGAATTTATTTAAAAGGATAAAGAAGGGATTTGTGAAATCTGAAATTGGTATTTTCAGTTAAAAAGATTTTTATCATAATGAAGAAATAAAATCTGAAGTTAACGGATTTGAATAAATTGAGTAAGTAAAGGAGTTTATTTCAAAAAATGGAGTAATTTGAAAATCAATTTGAAATTTGATTTAAGTGTTTAAAATTGGAATTTTAAAAGGGAAATGAGACTATGGAATTTATAAACTGGGTTTATAAAGGTGAAGTAATATATCAGTGGAAATAGAAAATATTTGAGTAATTCACTCCATAAGAGAAAGGTGGTTTTTGAAACCGTTTTCAAAAGGGTTGAAAATGGAAATATATCTTGCGAAGATATTTGTGAGGCAAAATAAATAATTTGGAAAATTATTTATTGTTTGATGGATGTTTGTGAATGTTAATTGATAGTTAAATAACTGACTATCAATATTGGCCAATGCGCTGATCGTTTCGAAGAGATCGGGATCGGGATTTATTTCCCGAAAACCACTTCGATCCGGTTTGTACGTTTTCATTGGGAAACGAGCTTGGAATCGAAGATGGAGCAGTAAAGTGCAAGGGCTAGTCGCTACTAATCCTGAGGGTGATTCCAAAATGGATGTAGTAGGAATAGTGCCTTCGGTTCCGTTCGAACCCGAAACGGACTTGTCTGGATGAATGCTTTCAGAACATCGTCAGGGGGACGATGAGCATTCTAAGTGATTGTGTGCTAAAAAGGTAACGCATAGCCCCGAGCCTCATCAACCGGGAATGGCTAAAATAGGGGAGGTGCGGTAAGGCTAAGTGGCTAGCAACCAATTAGGGTAAGGTCATCCCTGTCTAGATGTTCCTTTTTATTCGGCTTAGTGGGCGGTTGCTGATCCCAACCGCGGGGTGATCTTATTCGAACTATCCAGTAAGGGTAGCTCCAGTCTTGTGTAGCAGGGGATCGGGAGGGATCCTCGGTATGGTGATCTAGACCACGTACTATGACGGGCGGTACCCCAGTAGCCCTGCCATTGATGGAATCCAATCTCCAATAAGCGCCTATACGGTTTTGATTGTGCCCAACTATTGCTGAAACGTGAGATGCAAGCATTTCAGCTAGAATCTATTTTACTTTCTATAGACACTATTATAATATCAGACGGATTTGATAAAAAGTGTTTTGGCTATCGTAAGGTAAAAACCCGACATGTTTATTTGTGGCGTGGTCTTACGAGATGCTTTTGATTTCAAAGGGTTTGGAAAACTTTAATAATCTAATTGAGTGTGTTTTCTCACGCTGGTTTTCCAGACTGGCTCGGGTGTTATTTTATTATAATGCTCGGGTCAGACCGAGTATTATAGATTACAGGAAAGGATACTGAGGAGCTCAGGAGATGAGCTGGATGGCGAGACGTATCACTCGTACTTGATGAATATTCCACTATGTTGTGTGTAATGTGTATTATGTTTGTGGGACAAGTTAATATAACTGTCCAGTATTTGATTCTGATTTTGTTGTACTCTGATAATGTAATTATAAAATAGATATAGTTTCTTTTGTGTAAAGGATCAGTTATTAACTATTATATATTACTCCGCTGCGATGTAAGAATCTGATGTGTTGTTTCCTTTTCTTCTACCTCCTTCTTCTTTAACCTTAATTGTAACAACCCGTATATTTGGACCATTTAAATTGACAATAATCCACACATGTCAACTTAAATAATACAAAACACGAATCATTATGGGATTATAAATACATAAATGTAAATGAGAATCAACACAACATCACAGACACAGAACAGTCACAGAATAATGCAGCGGAAAAATACATCGTCATAATAGCAGTTCATGAAGCCACTACATAATATACAACAATGTCTTAACATCAAGTGACTAATACAAAAGTGTCCAACAGACTAGGACATCAATACAGGAATAGAAATAGACTGATAAAGATAAATGCTAAGCATTCAGCATCTTCAACCAACCTTGATCAGCAAACTGGATAGCTTCAGACTGACCCGAGCATATACAAAAGAAACACTCGAGTCAGGACTCAAAATCTTATACAATTAAATCAAGTGCAAGGGAATAGTTCATAACTTAAAGATGGATATAATAACATCTCTAAGGATCCGATAAACCATCTATATATACAATAGAATACGATAGGTAGATAATGTCTAATCAGTAAAGTACGATATTAAAATAGTGTTAAGTCATGGCCCATACCACCCTTAACACATTTTTATTCCCAAGAGCATATACAAGACCGTAGTTTCCCCAAAACCGGAAGTCACCAGAGGGCAATCCATATACTAAGGTACAAATCAAAACGTAGTGGTCGCGAATAGGATAATCAGTATGATAAGGTACATGAGGCGATACCAACTAGGATACTAGTAGTTGCGTGATCCGGACTGATGTTGAGCATAGCAGCTACTATCTCAACACCGTGAAACAACACTCCCAAATCAAGGGGTGCACCCAAATCGAATCACAAAAGTAATAGATATGGTATCGAAGAAGTGTGTCCGCTAGAGGTGGCGAACCTCAATGGCCCAGCACGGCTCCTGTTTTAGTCATGTCAGGGGTCGTCCAATATGGTTCTCTTTCTTCAGTCAACGCGTTCACCAAACCATCCACTTCATTCTGGATCAACACTTCGCGTGTAATAGTTATTAAAGTGGTTTTCGGTATCGACAGAGAGTATGTCCATATCCGATCCCGGTCTCTTTAATAACTACGTATTTATTACCCAATGGTCGGTTAACTTAACGTTTAAACAAATCAAAGTCCAAAAGTCAAGGTGCAAATTTGACTTCCAAATTTTGACATTTCACGATTCAATTTATTTCGGATATTTAAAATCATATTTCCAAATGAAATCTGTAGTTCAAACATTTGAATTAACAATATAATTAAGTATTCAAGTTAAATTTAATAACTCACTTATTAAATTTAGTTCAAAATCAATTAATTCGAATTTTACCGGTCAATTAAGTTCGAATCGTTAAATCAAATTCTATTTATCTCAATTCATATTTACATTCATCGTTACATTAAATATAATCATAAATTTGATTAAATCAATTTCCTTAAATTTAAAATCATTTTACATTTAAATTATTGCTAAATTAAATCCATAAGACTTCAGTTAGTTTCGTATTCCATTTTAAGTCAAAATTTCCTAAATCTAAATTATTATTTATGACAAGTTCAAATCTATTTAATTTAAAACTCAGTTTAAATCTAAATCTACCAATCTAATAAATTAAATTATTAAATTTTAAAACTCACTTGTTTTAAATCTTATTTCAATCAAATTTGCCAATTCATTTTTCTTCAATTAAATAGATTTATTTAATCCGTTTCCATTAAATTCATTAATTATTCCAATTAATCCATTAATTTATTTCAATTAAATCCATTAATTTATTTCAACTAAATCTATTAAATCGTTACTTGATTTCCAAACAAATTATTAAGTTCATTCCTTAATTTCAAATAGATTTCAATTTCAAAATAATTTTGTTGACCAATCGGGTTTCTTATTTTTAATTGTCTATCCTAGGCCAAGTTGTTTAAGTGGGTATTTATCATTTCAACCCGATATCATTCAATATAAAACAAAGCATAGCAAAGGGAACTTGCAGTGTGATAACTGGGATGGTGTCAAAGTAAATAAACAAGCAATAGCAACCATACATAACAAATTAACAACTTATTCAAATAATCCCGAAATAACCATATTAACTTACATTAGTTAATTATGCAAATTAATATAATTATTCCTGGAATCCAACGGATTAAAGATTATTACAGGATGATTTTTACTTGGTGTCTGTTATCAAATTTTTACATCAATCGTACATAACAATTTTTGTGTCACTACTATTTACCCTAATTAACATCATATTACAGTTTAACATTTTTGATCAAAATAAACAATACACGGCGTCAAATTTAAGAAATTAACAGTTTACTTCAATCAAATTTTAACAATCAACAATTTAATATCCAAATTAATATTAACAACAATTATCACTTGATTATCATAGCATAATAGATTGAGTCGTGAATAAAATATTCACCTTTCGTGGTTAGAGAAGGTGGCGTGGCACGAAGAAAAAGAGATAAAATAGACCCTAACAAGCACGACGCAAAATGAACACAACTGGAATCAACAAATAATTAATCAAAATTTGTTTATTGCAATATATATCGATTGAATATATATAAAATCATACCAATCGACGAAGCAAGATAGATTCGACAAGCGGGATAGAAATACTTATACTTCCGGATCAATAGCAGGAGCTGAAACAACATAGCAACAGACTGTATGTGAGCAACCCAACATTTCAAAGTATATACTGTTATATAATATAACAGTTATATATATATCAACTGATATATATAGAACTGATGCACAGAGCAGGGTTTCGGGACGTGATGCTTGGGTTGGTAGTGCGCATGGCGCGGGTGAGTTGGAGGTGGACGAGGCGGGCTAGGCGGGCAGTGGGGAGGCGGTTGGCTGGTGGCGGGCGAAGGCGGGCAGTGGGGAGGTGGGCTGGTGGCGGGCGAAGGTGGCATGGCTGGGGAGGTGGGCTGGTGGCGGAGGGTCTGGGACGGGTGCTGGCGGAGGGCAGGGCGGGTCGGAGGGGACGGCTGGGCTGGTCCTGGTGGCTCGGCTGCATGGGGTAGTGGGGGACGGGGCGAGTGACGGGGGAGGCGGAGCTGGGGAGTGGGCGGCGGAGCTGGGGCGGAGGGATGGAGGCGTGCGAAGGGGAGGCTGGGGCGAAGCAGGCGTGGCTGGAGGTGGGGCTGGCATGGGCGGGGTAGGCGGCTGGCATGGGGCAGAGCAGGCGGGCTGAGCTGTTGGTGGCGGAGCGGGTGGGGAGGCGGAGGCCGGAGGTGGGGCGGAGGGATGGAGGGGAAAGGGGACGGGCTGCGGGGAGGCGGGGTGCAGGTGGATGGGGTTCAGGTCTGGGGACGTGCAATGCATGAAGCATGGGAGGGAGGAGTTTCATTTTGGAGTTGGGAAGGGTGAGTTTAAAGAAGAAAATAAAATATGCAAGGAGAAGAAGAGTTACGTATCAGAGAGAAGCTGGAATGCAGTGGGCAGTAAATGAAGTGAGCTGTAGAGCAGAGGATAGCAGATATAAACAGAGAAACTTAGAGTCCCCGTGCAAATGAAATGATGATTTGTCACAGTGGCTATTGGGTTTCTGAAGGGCCATTTGAATTCTGAGCGGGAAAAAGTAGGGTACCGGTTTGTGTGGCGTAACGGACCAGTTTGTACTCCGTTAACTAATTAATAGCTTACAACGCCGAACTTCGATTGACACAAACAAATATACCGTTTTGATCAGTGTGACGAGGCGGACACAACGGTATGTAGATATTGATGGTTTGACATTGTTTGCGAAGTGGTAAATCTTATTTAACCATTTGCACGAGTGAACATTTTAACTAGTAATTAAAAGCGAAATTTGATGAAACGAAATGCGCCGTTATGATCAGAATATTTTTCTTATGCAACATTTCAAAAAATATTTGAGTTCGGACGATAGAAAATTTACACATAAAATTAAAACTAATATGTAAATTCGGCGTGCGAAATTTACTACAATATTTTTCGACGAAATTTGGCGTACGCCTATGTCTATCTAGGCGCATTCCAATTGTGAAGTTTGAACGACAACGGAAATTGTTTGTGAATATTTGAAATTCCTATTACGGAGAATGCAGTAAAACACCGAAGAATAAGATCGACGGAGCTAAAGATGTCCGAATTTTGAAAAACGAAAAATGACGCCTTTGTCAGAAAATGATTTAGAATTTTTCTATGTAAAAATATTTAGGTTCGGAAGATAAAAATTTTCACGTTTTAATATGAACTGATGTGCAGTAAAACGCGCACGAAATTTACTGCGGTATTTTCCGACGAAACTTTACCCATATCTACAATCATCAAGGCGCAATCTAGAAACAAAGTTTGGACGTTGATTGAAATCATATGGAAGTTTCACATTTTATATTAAAATAACGGTTCTAAAAATTTTAAAATTGGGTCGGAATTTCAGGGTCGTTACATTCTCCCCTACTCAAGACTTTTCGTCCTCGAAAAGGAACAAAGTAAAGAGTGGAAGAACATATAACAGAGATACAATTGATTCAGAATAGATTATTGAATATAGTAAAGAGTAAAGAATGGAATTTACCTTCAACAAACAATTCTGGATTAGAATCTCGGATATTCTCCTCGGTTTCCCAAGTGCAATCACGATCATCGGGACTCCATTGGACTTTGACTAGGCTAACCGACTTCCTTCTAAGTTGCTTTGTATCCCTATCAACAATACGAAGTGGTCTCCTCTCTATAGTCAAATCCGGCTCAATATCAACCTCATCTAACTGAGCAATAGGAATGGTCATGGATGGATCGTGTACCACTTTCCGAAGATGTGAAACATGGAAGACGTTGTGCACGCCCTCAAACTTCTCCGGTAGTGCAACTCTGTAGGCTAGTGTACCAATTCTCTCAGTGATAGCGAATGGTCCAACAAATCTAGGAGCGAGCTTCCCTCTATGACCAAATCGAATAACATTCTTTAAGGGTGATACCTTAAGGAATACCTTATCCCCAATCAGGAATTCTAAATCTCTTCTACGCCTATCAGCATAGCTTTTCTGCCTATCCTGTGCGGTCTTCATCTTTCTTCTGATTTCATTAACCTTCTCGGATGCTTCTATGATCATATCAGGGCCAAGAATTAATCGATCACCAGGCTCAATCCAACAAGCTGGCGATTTGCATGGCCGTCCATATAAAGCTTCGAACGGTGCCATATCGATACTTGCCTGAATATAAAGGTGGTTAAATTTCAATTCAAATTTACTTATTCAATTCGAAATTTTGATTTACCTGATGACTGTTATTATAAGTGAATTCAACCAAATGGAGATGGTCTTCCCAAGATCCACCGAAATCAATAATGCAGGCTCGGAGCAGATCCTCTAAAATCTGATTCACCCTTTCAGTTTGGCCATCTGTTTGAGGATGATAAGTTGTGCTCAGATTCAGTTTAGTGCCCAAGACGTCCTGAAATGCCTTCCAGAATTTACTAGTGAATAAAGGGTCTCTATCGCACACAATACTAGATGGAACTCCATGAAGTCTAACAATCTCTCTCATATATATCTCGGCCAAACTCAAAGCAGTACGAGTGGTCTTAACAGGAATAAAGTGAGCAGATTTTGTCAACCTATCAACAATCACCCATATACTCTCGTTACCTTTTCTGGTCCTCGGTAATCCATCAATGAAGTCCATAGAAATCTGATCCCATTTCCAACACGGAATCTCTAGGGGTTGAAGTAATCCTGCCGTCTTCTGGTGATCGGCCTTAACTTGTTGGCAAGTGGTGCATCTACTGACATATATAGAAATATCCCTCTTCATCCCACTCCACCAATATAACCGCTTCATATTTCGGTACATCTTAGTGATACCAGGATGAAATGAAAGTGATGACCGATGGTTTTCTCTAAGCACTTCTTGTCTCAATCCATCAACATTAGGAACGCAAATACGATTGTCAATCCTCAGAACTCCATTACTATCTATCTGTGCTCCCACTTTACTGTCGGCATTTCCAACTCTACCAAGAACTAACTCCTTCATGCGATAGAGCAAGGTGTCCTCATATTGCTTGTCTTTGATGCGATCCACAAGAGATGAGGAGATAACAAGCTAAAATAGCATGCCTTCTACAAGATTACAACATGACAATGCTTTGCTACGGCTTAAAGCATCAGCTACAACATTTGCTTTCCCAGGAGTATAATTGATGTTGAGATCATATGCAGCTAAGAATTCGAGCCATCGAACTTGTCTCTGGTTCAAATCCTTCTGAGAAAAGATATATCTCAAGGACTTATGATCGGTGAATAATTCAAATTTAATTCCCAAAAGATGATGTCTCCACAGTTTCAAAGCAAATACAACTGCAAGAAGCTCTAGATCATGAGTTGCATAGTTTACTTCATGGATCTTCAACTGGCGGCCGGCATAAGCAATAACCTTTCCGTTTTGCATAAGAACAGCGCCTAAACCTTCTCGGCAGGCATCTGTATAGACAGTTAATCCTTCACTTCCATCGATTACCGCAAGAACTGAGGCTGAAGTTAACTTGCACTTCAACTTATTAAAAGCTAATTCGCACTTCTCACTCCAAATAAACTTGACATCCTTTCGAGTTAAAGCAGTAAGTGGGGCAGAAATCCGGGCAAAGTGCTCAATAAATCTACGATAATAGCCGGCCAAGCCCAAGAAGCTACGGATATCAGTGGGAGTTTTGGGAGTCTCCCAATCCTATAGATAAATTTCAAATTAGAAAGGGATAAGAGGAATTGAATAGAAATAACGAATAGGGTAGAACTTACATTGATTACGGCGATCTTAGCTGGATCGACCGAAATCCCATTTTCAGAAACTATGTGGCCCAGGAATCTCACTTCGTCTCGCCAGAAGTGGCATTTAGAGAATTTGGCCTTAAGTTGATGATTTCGGAGAGTTTCCAGAACATAAGCAAGGTGTGTCTCGTGCTCCTTCTCGTCTTTGGAGAAAACGAGAATATCATCAATGAAAACAAGAACAAACTTGTTAAGCACATCACGGAAGAATCGATTCATCAAGTCGACGAAATAAGCAGGTGCGTTGGTCAAACCGAATGGCATAACCAACCATTCATAGAATCCGTTCTCGGTACGGAAGGCTGTCTTATGAATACTATCTTCTGCTACTCTGAGTTGGTGGAACCTAGTGGCAAGATCAAGTTGGGAGAAAACTTTAGCTCCATGGAGCTGATCGAATAAATCATTGATGCGAGGCATCGGATAGCGGTTCTTGAGAGTGGTTTGTTTAGCTCCCTGTAATCAACACACATGCGAAGAGACCCATCCGATTTGGTGACAAATACAACTACGGCGCCCCATTCAGAACAACTTCTCCTAATCAAACCTCTAGCAAATAGATCATCAATTTGAGTTTTAAGTTCAGCTTTCTCTTTAGGCGCCATCCTTCTGTGAGGGAGAACTACGGGAGTAGCTCCTGGAATAAGGTCAATGCGAAAATCGATTTCCCGTTTAGGTGGTAGGGAGTTGACCTCTCCAAATACATCGGGAAATTATCTGAACAATTGGGGTAGTACTAAGATCATCCGGGTGAGCATCAAGAGAGAATATGAAGCTTCCAGCATATTTCTGCGGTGATTTGCATTCAATGACAAGCGGTAGGCCCTTGTCATTGACTAGAGAAACAGAACGGGCCTTGCAAGAAATAACAGCATCGAATTTCCTTAACCAATCAGCACCTAACAAGATGTCAAATGCTGCGAAGCCAAGAACATAAAAATCCCAAGTGAATCGATATCTTCCATACAAGAGCACAACCTCTTTGCAAATTCTACTGAGGTTGGCAAGTCCTCCAATAGGGTTGGAGACGCATAAGGAAGTAGTAGCAAGAGTAGGTTCTAAGTTGAGCTTATTGCAAAGATCAATAGATATGAAGCTATGAGAAGCACCAGTATCGAATAATACCCTAATAAGTTAATCATGTAATGAAAAAGTACTTCGTAAGGTACCTTGGTCATCCTGGGTGGGTGGTGCAGAGGGTGCAGGTGTGGTGATAGCAAATACTCCAGACGGTGTGCCACGCTTATACAGTGGGCAGTCTTTCTTGAAATGACCCGGCTGGAGGCAGACATAGCATAAATCTTTCCTAGTCGAAGAAGGTGGTGGGACAGCAGCTCCGGTAGATGGACAGCTATTAGCATAATGGCCCTTCTTATCGCATTTGAAGCAAGTGATATTAGCAAGGTCGATTGGGCTTTTCTGAGCATATCCCAATCCTGTAGTCTTCTGCCAAGCTTTCTTTTGTTGATCAAAGTTCATCTTCCTCTTCCCAAGCTGGCTAGAGGAGGGCTGAGTAGGAGCAGCCTTGGCAGTAGGTCCCCTAGGCTTTGCCTCATATCTAAGAGCATAGTCAACAAGCTCTGTGAAGGTGCAGTGAGTGTGGCCAGTAAGAAAGTCATAATACTCTGGTCTAGCTCCCAAAATGAACTTCTCGTTCTTTAGAAGCGGTGTATCAATCAATCCCGGGCCGAACTTGGAGAGTTCGTTGAATTTCCTCTCGTACTCCGAAAAGGTCATACTGCCTTGCTTAAGGTCCGTGAAAGCTCTATAAAGTTGGGTTTTCCCAGCAGCGGGCATCCATTGTGCCGAGAAAGTATCCCTAATCAAAAGATAGACAAGATGGATAACATTCTAAAGATTAAAAGAAGAATTTAGACTACGAAATCCAAATAATTTTATACCTAAACTGGGCCCAAGTGATGGTGTTCTCCTCGATACGAGAAGTAACTGATTCCCACCAATCTTGCGCGGCATCCTGAAGTTGCCAGGCAGCAAGCTGACGCTTCTGAGCATCAGTGATCTCCAGACCAAAAAATATCTTCTCTAAGCCCTTTAGCCATTGCTGAGCCTCTATAATGTTCTCGGATCCAGAAAACTTAATACCTCCCAACGGTGTATACTCCTTACTAATAATGGTGAATTTGACAGGAGCTGGAGTGACAGGTACAGCCTGAGCAGGACCATGGCCCCTTCCACCCCTATGGTTTCCTCTGGTACCCATCCTGAAATACCAAAGAGATTGTTAAAGCCAAAGGATAGAAAATCATAGAATTTTTTAAGGAAAGTCTAATCAACGAATCAAAGAAGTTTGACATGGAAGGATTTGGATATTGAATCGATTCTCCTCATTCTAGGGTATTGCTACCCTATCTCTAATGAGTTTATATATAATCCCAAACTAAGGTTTTTAGGGAAACCGAAGCTCTGATACCAACTGTAACAACCCGTATATTTGGACCATTTAATTGACAATAATCCACACATGTCAACTTAAATAATACAAAACACGAATCATTATGGGATTATAAATACATAAATGTAAATGAGAATCAATACAACATCACAGACACAGAACAGTCACAGAATAATGCAGCAGAAAAATACATCGTCATAATAGCAGTTCATGAAGCCACTACATAATATACAACAATGTCTTAACATCAAGTGACTAATACAAAAGTGTCCAATAGACTAGGACATCAATACAGGAATAGAAATAGACTGATAAAGATAAATGCTAAGCCTTCAGCATCTTCAACCAACCTTGATCAGCAAACTGGATAGCTTCAGACTGACCCGAGCATATACAAAAGAAACACTCGAGTCAGGACTCAAAATCTTATACAATTAAATCAAGTGCAAGGGAATAGTTCATAACTTAAAGATGGATATAATAACATCTCTAAGGATCCGATAAACCATCTATATATACAATAGAATATGATAGGTAGATAATGTCTAATCAGTAAAGTACGATATTAAAATAGTGTTAAGTCATGGCCCATACCACCCTTAACACATTTTTATTCCCAAGAGCATATACAAGACCGTAGTTTCCCCAAAACCGGAAGTCACCAGAGGGCAATCCATATACTAA
The DNA here is from genome assembly GCA_030737815.1 of Allium fistulosum. Lineage (NCBI taxonomy): Eukaryota > Viridiplantae > Streptophyta > Magnoliopsida > Asparagales > Amaryllidaceae > Allium > Allium fistulosum. The sequence goes on from CM060906.1 coordinate 408,448,783, forward strand.
GGTACAAATCAAAACGTAGTGGTCGCGAATAGGATAATCAGTATGACAAGGTACATGAGGCGATACCAACTAGGATACTAGTAGTTGCGTGATCCGGACTAATGTTGAGCATAGCAGCTACTATCTCAACACCGCGAAACAACACTCCCAAATCAAGGGGTGCACCCAAATCGAATCACAAAAGTAATAGATATGGTATCGAAGAAGTGTGTCCGCTAGAGGTGGCGAACCTCAATGGCCCGGCGCGGCTCCTGTTTTAGTCATGTCAGGGGTCGTCCAATATCGTTCTCTTTCTTCAGTCAACGCGTTCACCAAACCATCCACTTCATTCTGGATCAACACTTCGCGTGTAATAGTTATTAAAGTGGTTTTCGGTATCGACAGAGAGTATGTCCATATCCGATCCCGGTCTCTTTAATAACTACGTATTTATTACCCAATGGTCGGTTAACTTAACGTTTAAACAAATCAAAGTCCAAAAGTCAAGGTGCAAATTTGACTTCCAAATTTTGACATTTCACGATTCAATTTATTTCGGATATTTAAAATCATATTTCCAAATGAAATCTGTAGTTCAAACATTTGAATTAACAATATAATTAGTATTCAAGTTAAATTTAATAACTCACTTATTAAATTTAGTTCAAAATCAATTAATTCGAATTTTACCGGTCAATTAAGTTCGAATCGTTAAATCAAATTCTATTTATCTCAATTCATATTTACATTCATCGTTACATTAAATATAATCATAAATTTGATTAAATCAATTTCCTTAAATTTAAAATCATTTTACATTTAAATTATTGCTAAATTAAATCCATAAGACTTCAGTTAGTTTCGTATTCCATTTTAAGTCAAAATTTCCTAAATCTAAATTATTATTTATGACAAGTTCAAATCTATTTAATTTAAAACTCAGTTTAAATCTAAATCTACCAATCTAATAAATTAAATTATTAAATTTTAAAACTCACTTGTTTTAAATCTTATTTCAATCAAATTTGCCAATTCATTTTTCTTCAATTAAATAGATTTATTTAATCCGTTTCCATTAAATTCATTAATTATTCCAATTAATCCATTAATTTATTTCAATTAAATCCATTAATTTATTTCAACTAAATCTATTAAATCATTACTTGATTTCCAAACAAATTATTAAGTTCATTCCTTAATTTCAAATAGATTTCAATTTCAAAATAATTTTGTTGACCAATCGGGTTTCTTATTTTTAATTGTCTATCCTAGGCCAAGTTGTTTAAGTGGGTATTTATCATTTCAACCCGATATCATTCAATATAAAACAAAGCATAGCAAAGGGAACTTGCAGTGTGATAACTGGGATGGTGTCAAAGTAAATAAACAAGCAATAGCAACCATACATAACAAATTAACAACTTATTCAAATAATCCCGAAATAACCATATTAACTTACATTAGTTAATTATGCAAATTAATATAATTATTCCTGGAATCCAACGGATTAAAGATTATTACAGGATGATTTTTACTTGGTGTCTGTTATCAAATTTTTACATCAATCGTACATAACAATTTTTGTGTCACTACTATTTACCCTAATTAACATCATATTACAGTTTAACATTTTTGATCAAAATAAACAATACACGGCGTCAAATTTAAGAAATTAACAGTTTACTTCAATCAAATTTTAACAATCAACAATTTAATATCCAAATTAATATTAACAACAATTATCACTTGATTATCATAGCATAATAGATTGAGTCGTGAATAAAATATTCACCTTTCGTGGTTAGAGAAGGTGGCGTGGCACGAAGAAAAAGAGATAAAATAGACCCTAACAAGCACGACGCAAAATGAACACAACTGCAATCAACAAATAATTAATCAAAATTTGTTTATTGCAATATATATCGATTGAATATATATAAAATCATACCAATCGACGAAGCAAGATAGATTCGACAAGCGGGATAGAAATACTTATACTTCCGGATCAATAGCAGGAGCTGAAACAACATAGCAACAGACTGTATGTGAGCAACCCAACATTTCAAAGTATATACTGTTATATAATATAACAGTTATATATATATCAACTGATATATATAGAACTGATGCACAGAGCAGGGTTTCGGGACGTGATGCTTGGGTTGGTAGTGCGCATGGCGCGGGTGAGTTGGAGGTGGAGGAGGCGGGCTAGGCGGGCAGTGGGGAGGTGGGTTGGTGGCGGTCGAAGGTGGCACGGCTGGGGAGGTGGGCTGGTGGCGGAGGGTCTGGGACGGGTGCTGGCGGAGGGCAGGGCGGGTCGGAGGGGACGGCTGGGCTGGGCCTGGTGGCTCGGCTGCATGGGTAGTGGGGGACGGGGCGAGTGACGGGGGAGGCGGAGCTGGGGAGTGGGCGGCGGAGCTGGGGCAGAGGGATGGAGGCGTGCGAAGGGGAGGCTGGGGCAAAGCAGGCGGGGCTGGAGGTGGGGCTGGCATGGGCGGGGTAGGCGACTGGCATGGGGCGGAGCAGGCGAGCTGAGCTGTTGGTGGCGGAGCGGGTGGGGAGGCGGAGGCCGGAGGTGGGGCGGAGGGATGGAGGGGAAAGGGGACGGGCTGCGGGGAGGCGGGGTGCAGGTGGATGGGGTTCAGGTCTGGGGACGTGCAATGCATGAAGCATGGGAGGGAGGAGTTTCATTTTGGAGTTGGGAAGGGTGAGTTTAAAGAAGAAAATAAAATATGCAGAGGAGAAGAAGAGTTACGTATCAGAGAGAAGCTGAAATGCAGTGGGCAGTAAATGAAGTGAGCTGTAGAGCAGAGGATAGCAGATATAAACAGAGAAACTTAGAGTCCCCGTGCAAATGAAATGATGATTTGTCACAGTGGCTATTGGGTTTCTGAAGGGCCATTTGAATTCTGAGCGGGAAAAAGTAGGGTACCGGTTTGTGTGGCGTAACGGACCAGTTTGTACTCCGTTAACTAATTAATAGCTTGCAACGCCGAACTTCGATTGACACAAACAAATATACCGTTTTGATCAGTGCGACGAGGCGGACACAACGGTATGTAGATATTGATGGTTTGACATTGTTTGTGAAGTGGTAAATCTTATTTAACCATTTGCACGAGTGAACATTTTAACTAGCAATTAAAAGCGAAATTTGACGAAACGAAATGCGCCGTTATGATCAGAATATTTTTCTTATGCAACATTTCGAAAAATATTTGAGTTCGGACGATAGAAAATTTACACATAAAATTAAAACTAATATGTAAATTCGGCGTGCGAAATTTACTACAATATTTTTCGACGAAATTTGGCGTACGCCTATGTCTATCTAGGCGCATTCCAATTGTGAAGTTTGAACGGCAACGGAAATTGTTTGTGAATATTTGAAATTCCTATTACGGAGAATGCAGCAAAACACCGAAGAATAAGATCGACGGAGCTAAAGATGTCCGAATTTTGAAAAATGACGCCTTTGTCAGAAAATGATTTAGAATTTTTCTATGTAAAAATATTTAGGTTCGGAAGATAAAATTTTTCACGTTTTAATATGAACTGATGTGCAGTAAAACGCGCACGAAATTTACTGCGGTATTTTCCGACGAAACTTTACCCATATCTACAATCATCAAGGCGCAATCTAGAAACAAAGTTTGGACGTTGATTGAAATCGTATGGAAGTTTCACATTTTATATTAAAATAACGGTTCTAAAAATTTTAAAATTGGGTCGGAATTTCAGGGTCGTTACATTAATGGTTCGTATTTCCGTTCACTTTGAGTCGATTTGTTGGAGAATAGTGTCGATTCAAGGGGTACGGGTTTGCAGGCTGTTTCAATGGAGGACTGTCTAGGGCAAGATTTGGCAAAGATAAAGGAAAACGAAAGGCTGAAGATGACTTTGGAGGACCAAAGCAGTAGGGAAGGGAACAGAAATTCTCTTCTTACACAAAATTGAATAAAACCCCAAAGAGGATTTACCTAGATATCATGGAGCATATTCTCTATCGGAAACCAATGAGAAGAGAACCCACCATTCGGGAGAGAAAATTAGGAAAATACTGTCTACTCCATGAGCTGGATAGGCATGAAACAAACGATTGTAGGAACTTTTGCGACCTAATTGAGGAATAGGTTGGGAACAACCAGTTGTACAAACATGTAAGAAGCCGAGTTGCAGTAGTGGAATAGGAGCAACCATCATCTACAGCAAATCGAAGTGGCCTTGGAGGTGGGCCGAGGATAGTTATCCCATGATCGGGACAGCAGGGAGTCGCGTTCAATTCCCACACTTTGCTTTCTGTTTTCAATAAATGATATAGCATTACAGTCAAACCTCTTACTCATGTATGGAACCTTGATTGGTCTCTAGCCACACTCTAAAGCTGGATGTTAGGCTATAGTTTATGAATAAATATTATGATAGATGTTGAAACTTAAGTTCTGTGAAATCTTGATTTTGAAAACCACTTAAACGTGATGATTGATATCGATCGTGGTAGTCTTATTCGAAGAAACAAGGCCATGAGCACAAGGTGCAAGCCCCCCTTATCGGAGATCAAGTGGATTGGGATTGTGCGAAGGTAAGCCCCTTTACCGGAGAGTGAGCGAATGGACTTGCCTAAATATTGAGTCCTCTTGTCGGGGAACCAGTGGTTGGACTCAACAAGGATCTGGAGTGATCAAATCCTAGATTGGATGTTAAAGGGTCCTGTAAGATCGAGAAATAGTCAAGACAAGGACATCGAGGTCTTTGTTAGAGAACGAGTGGATTGGACTTAGCAAGGATCCGAAGAGATCAAACCCTAGATTAGATGTCAAATGATCCGGAAAGATCGAACCCTAGTTTAGATGCTAAACAATCCGGAGAGATCGATGATCGAACCAACGATCCAGAAAGATCGATGATTGATTTAATGATCCGGAGAGATCGATGATTGGATTAACGATCTAGAGAGATCGACAATTTAGTTAATAATACAGAGAGATTGATGATTGGATTAGTGGTCCGGAGAGATCAAGGAAAGATTTTGAGAGATCAACAATGGACTTATGGCTCGGAAAGGTCAAAGATTTGATTAATGATCCAGAATCACCATGAATTGAATTGGTCATCGAATAAATGACCCTAAGATCTTAAAAATTAGAATTTGGTTTTGAACACCACTTGATCTTGAAACAATTTGAAAGCAATTATTGAATCAAGCCACTGGATTTAAAACATGATTGTTGACTCCTGGATGAACACAACACGATCTTGACTTATGACATACTATGTGATATAATGATTCCAGGGGAACATGGAATGATCACTTTTGACTAACACTCAAGTAAGGACATGAGTCTTTAGCTATAATAGTCTGTAACGACCTTTGATTTTCAAGCAAGTCCGATGGAACCGGACGATTCGTCGTTGTATGGAAAGTTAATGGCTAAAAAATTCAACCGCTAATGTTTCATTGAATCTGATATTTATTCTTGAGCAAAGCACATTTTCCATTCATAAGGCATGCTTTGGAGAGCAAATGTTATCCAGCTTTGTGGCCAAAGCATATTTAGATGAATCAGAACAATCGTATAGAGAAATCACTAAGAAGCAACCCGGAGCGATAACTACTAAACTCGGATATCAAAAGAAATAAAGAAGTATACTCATTTTTATACCAATCAACTTTCGTAAGTATCCTGCATGCCATGCTAATCCAAGTATAAGACACAAGTTCCATGATTGGAACTAAGCCATGGATCGGTACCAATCCATACAACTTCATCCATATCACCTTGCATCCCCTCTACCTCCAACCCATGGTGATCGCAACTCATTCCAAGCTTAAATGGATCGTTCACATGCCATTTTCCTTAAAGCATCTCAAGCACGTGAATTCAGGAACTCTATCCACCACCGATCTAAGCAATTGACTCAGAAACAAGCTTCTAGCAAAGCAATCAGGATGGAAAACATGAAGTTACTAGCAAGTCACATCTACACAAGGCCATGTGAAAGGCTCATAAAACAATCTTATGGATCGGTATCGCCTATTGATCCATATCGATCCATGATAAATGATGACGCGACCACGATCTTCCGAGCACATTTTCTTTTGGACGTAGGAAACGTGGCTATGAACGCGGTGGAGGGATTTTCGGCGACCTTCAGCTATAAATGGAGGTGGAGAGGGACATTTTGAAGGATTTTTTTTAATTGTTTACTAATTTCCTGTAATTGCCTTCTAATCCCAAGGATCCATGTCGATCCATAAGAAAAGAAGTTGTAAACAACAACCAAATCAGCAACAAACCTAAATGGATATAAGCAATGATTAGCCAAACCACTATAAACTCTATGTGTATCGTTTTTACTTCTCTTTTATTTATTATTCTTCATTTTTCTTCACCACTGTAATCTCTTAGGTGTTTATGCCACATTTTGGTGCAAACATATGTGCTACTTTTATTACCTACTTTTAACTTTGTGGTATCACGCTGCATTGAGAAGTTAAAAACTTAACCGCTATTAATATAAAGTTGGTTAAAAAGGTGTAAAAAAATTCATGTTATTGATTGATTTTTTACTTTTTATTTTTTTAGGAACACACTGGGTCTGGTTGATAAACCTTGTTGTTTATGCCAAAACGTGGTGCAAACACCCAAAGATTAATAGACGAGAATAAAATGAAGAAAACTAATGAAAAAAGAAGGAAACTCGCACACGATAATTATAGTAGTTCGGCTAAGCGGAGGCTTATGCCTGCTTGACCTTTGTTTAGGTTTCTGCTAAGTTTTACAGAGTTAATATTATAGATCGGTAAATATGGATCGGTGTTGATACGTGGGATTACAGAGAAAATACATAAATTTTGTTAAATGAGCAAAAAAGTCCCCTGAACAATGCCCTTCCTTCTCTATTTATAGTTGCAGGTCAACAAAATTATCCCCACCACATTCGTGCCCATGTTCCCCATGTCTAGGAGGAGTTGCGCTGAAAAGATCATGGTCAACTAAGTAATGTTCAAAGATCAATATCGACTCGTGCCCTATGAATCAGTACCAATCCATAAGATAGGCCATAAGGCCTCCTTTGATTCATGGAAATTATTTAATTGACTTGTATTCTTGACTTTAGCATTTGATTGCATCGGTATAGGGTTGGACTTGAGTGAATTCCATGGTACGGAGGTTGGGCAAAGACAGTTGATTTATCCATCGATTGTTTTGGTTAGGAATAGTGAACTAACCATTTTTTATAGTGTACATCGGCTAATAATCACTAAGGCCTTCTATGGCATGAAGTTTGAGATAGAATTGGATAAAATTTAGGGATCGGTACCAACCCATGACTTCCTTGATTTTAGGGATTTGAATCTTGGGCTTGGATTTGCTTGGCATGTTAGCTATTTTGAGAGTCTTTGATATGTTGATGACTCCATCTCCTAATCTTGTTTGATATCCGAGTTTGACAATTATCGCTCTGGATTCTTGCTTGGTAATTTCTATGCTCGACCGATCTAATTCTTCCGAATATAGCTTGGCCATAAGGTTGAATAACATTTGCCTCCAAAGTATGCCTTGTGAATAGAAGGTATGCTTTGCTCAAGAACAAATATCGAAGACGGTTATTCACTAGTAGTTGAATTTCATGGCTATCAACTGATCAAACCTGGCCGAATCGTCTGGTTCGTTCGGATTCACCTGTAAATCAAAGATCATTCTAGACCGTTATGACCAGGGACTCGGGTTCTTGGTTGAGCATTAGTGACAAATAATTAGCATTTCGTGTTCTCCTAGAATTGTTATATCGTATGTTATCTCATGAATCAAAATCGCCCCGTGTTCGCCCCAAAGTTAGCATTCACATATCAAAATTAATATAATCTCGTGTTCGTTAGGGATCTAAGTTAAGATATAGAAATCATATGTCGGGTAATCAAGGGTTAATAATCATGGAAGCTCGTTACCACCAGTTGGAATGTTATTTCTAAATCTTCTCACGTCGCCTAGAATCCTATTATAAGAATGCACAACCGAATCAAAGTCGTGACTCAATCTGATAATTGTTATCAAGCTGTCTCAAGCCAAGTGGCGTACAAATCCAAAGTCTAATCTTCGATCTCTCTGGATTGCATCATCAATACCTAGGTTAGTTTTCGACTTCTTCGTGTCGTGTAACCAATATCCAATTCAATTCTTGATATATTCGGACCTTTAGTTGAATCATCGATGTGACGACTCATATTTTTAATGATCAATATTTAAATAGTTAATTTAAATATTTAATCCTTAATTACATGAAAACTCAAAAATGTGATTTTTTTTTCCATACGGCCGAATCAAGACTCAAGACCACTTCCATTGAGATCAAATTAACATTGCGAATTGAAATGAATATAAGGCTCGCTATATTTGAAGATCGAACGATCTGATGGCTGAAACGATCTCAAAATATGCGAAATTAGCATTCCAGGATGCAGTCTCAGATGGCAACGAGGTTAGTACCGTTGGATTTGGAAAAATGAAGTGATGTTCGCAGACGAGTTTTGTGGTGATCGGACGCGTCGTGTGATCGTACGAACTCGAAATGCATGACCATTTATTTGAGAATTTAAATAAATTGAATATAATATTATTACATAAATCCCAGATCAAACCCTCTTCCCTCCAATTTACCAATTATATTTCACTGTTCATATCAGAGAGCAAAAATCACGGCCGACCTCTATCATTCTTCTTTAGAAATCTAGATCTAGAGATTTTCTCAACTAAAAAAACAACGTTTGATTCGTTAAGATATGTATCGACGAGGGCTTCGATCTCATACCCTCGATTTGATGTGCAATCGCCATTGACCAAAGTCGACCCATCCACCGTGGATCTAGGGTTAAAGATCGATGGAGACTTAGGCGATGAAAGGCAGATCGGCAGTCATCAATGTGTTTCTCATGGCAAGGTGCATCTCCTCACCAAGTTTGATGATGTGCGATCCATTCAAGCCAGGTCTGATATTTTAGGCCCGAAGTCAGGTCAAGGTAGATGCGATCAAAGGGAGGCATATGGTCGAGATGTTCTTGGGGCAGATCGGAGAGAACGCGAAGAGAAATGATTTGGAGAAGATGGATTGGAATTTCGTTGATTATCGAGCGAGATATCGGGGGGAGTGGAAGAGTGAAATGCATGGCAATCATGTGCATTCTTGTGCATGCGTATAGGAAAAAGAAAGAGGAAGAAATATTAAGAAATTAATTAAAGTAATTAGTTAATTAATGATTTAAATAATATTGATTCTTATTTTGGCAATATCTTTTGCATACGAGATCCGTTTTGGATGCGATTTCTTGCATTGGGATCGTATTGGCTAGAGCTGTGTTTTAGCACTAGTTTGGACAGATTTGGCTGTGCTGAGTGATATTATCTCTCACTTTACTATGGTTGATTATTTAGTGTTATACTGACATTTGGGAATGATTTTTGGTTTTTAAACGTGATATTTTTATCATAATTGAACAACCATATTTTTATAAAAGAATATACAATTATTTTAAAATGATTTCTAAAGAATATTGCGTATTTTCCATCGTCGTGTAATAGTTAGTGAATTAATAGGTTAGATCTATTATTGATGTTATTTCCCACATTAATGGACATGGATGGATTGTTTATGTTGTATGTATGTTGTTTTGGATGGATGTTTGGTTGTTTAGATGTATAAATGTTTGGATGTATGTTTGATGGTTTAGCTTGTTTATTATTGGGCTGTTTTGGTTGAAAATGCCGATTAGCGGTGATTTGATTTTAGGTGCGATCTTGTACATTGGAGTTTCGCACAAGTGGAAATCTAATGAACGAGATGAGCTGTAGAAGAGGGTTTGGGATATGTGCCGACGGATCTAGGTTTTAGAGTGGGTGCCAGACGTTTCCATTTGGTTTGTACGTTTCCGTTTGGTCCATAAGTAATCGTTCGGTTAAGTACAAGACCAAAGTTGATGGTATTGACCATAGTAGAGTGATAAATGTCCATCACTGTTGTCGATTGGCGATCTGGTCGATATATGGCTTAGACGTTGATGAAGTATCACGGTGCACGACATGGTGGTTTGTTCGTGCGACCGGTTCAGAGATTGGATGTTATTAACTTACGATAAGTGATATTGATGGTGAGGTAGTGATGTGGTGCTTCGACCTAGTGATTTTGATGGTGCGGCAGGGATATGGTGCTTCGACCTGGTAGTCTGATACTGCGGATAGTGACTCGATGATGTCTGGAGTAGGCTTCGAGATGATAGTATCAGGACTGTATGGATCATGCATGATCTCGGGTTTCAGATGGAATGAAAGTAGGGTTCTTCGATCGAGAGCTCAGGCGGAGAGCATGTTCAAGGATGGCAGCTCAGATTGGAGTGATGCTGTGGATATTGGACTGGGTTGAGTTTTAGGACTTGTGCCCAAAAACTGTAGTGAAATAGTAAGGTTCAAATCTGTATCGAGTGAGTAGGGCTTGATGGATGCGTTTGTGCCTAAGGATCATTGAGGAATCAGAGTGTTTTCTACCATGCTCGGAGCAGGGTACTATATGCGGGTGATGCCTGAGGGCTGGTAGCGATGGTCATGTACCCTGGACCGCCCCGAGGGGCTCTAGTATCAAGCAGGTACGGGAGTGTACTAGTCCATGGCAGCATACAGGGTTTGAAACAGATCCATTTGTACATAACTATGATAGAGAACCGGGATTTCCACTAGTACTTGACAATTGCAGAGGGTCATATGAGTCATCATATATCTGGCACATTGGGTGACAGTTAATATTGTTTGATGGATGCTATGTTTATTATGGTTGCTCACTAGTCACCTATCACCCTAGGGATGTCACACTGGGTAGGTATTGTTATAGAGATACCTAAATACTCTGACTTGACTTAGTGTGGAGTAGGTATGGATGGAGATACCTATATACCTGAAGTTTACTTAGTATGGAGTAGGGACTATAGGTAGAGATACCTAGGCACCCTGACAGATACTGAGTATGGTATACCATTTTTACGATGTTATTGTGTAGCATATTACTTATGTTTATGTGCTGACTCTGTGGTTGCAGGGACAGGTCAGGTATGGTTTATATACCCTCTGTTCCATATATTATCGAGTTTTATAGTATTTTGAGATTTGATATCGCTCACACCAGACTGTTGTCTGACTCGAGGTTTTATGTTTTGCTTATTATTATCTCAGGTACTCTTAAATGAGTAGATTGAGAGAAGTTGGATGATTATGGAGTTCTACATGTGGACCAATAGGAGGTGACGGTTATCTATACTTATATGTGCATTTGTTATTATATTTCCATTGTGTCACACTGTGGAGCCTTGAGTTGTTAATTTGCTATTATGAGACAGTGTGCTAGTTGAGTTTACTTTCTAGTTGTATAAACTCTATTATAGTGTTGAATAACTTTGTGGATCTTTATTCAGATGATTATTTCACATTGTTTTATTACTGTCCCTATTGTTTTATACCGGTATTGATTATTATATTTACTTTGATGAGATGTGAGATATGCGATAGGTAATTTGGTTAGTTGATACTTACTTTTTCTTCGTTTTCCATTCTTTTCTCTTCTATTTCTTCATATTATTTCTTTTTCTTTCCTTTGACTACTGTTCTACACCGTAGGTGTAGGGCGATTGTTACATTTGATATCAGAGCAAATGTTACATGATTAACCTTAGTTGATACCGCGATCCAGTAGAGAAAGAGTAGGAGTTGTCGCTTTACACTGGATCTAGAGAGTGTATATATACGGGAGAGTTCGTATTTGTTATATATTTTGGTTTTCAAAACTATATAGTAGTATATATAGTATATTAGTTGGATGCACACATGAGTGCTATTGATGCAGTTTTCTTGATGAGAGATGGATCATCCTTATTATAGAATAGGAATGATCTGGCATGGAAGAAAAATTGCTATTAACTCTATCTTTAGAGTTAAGTATTGGGAAGGATTAGGGCCGCTATCCTTGATTGGTAGAATATGTTCGTAGAGTTGGTGCAGATCATTTCTTGGATGCCTAGTTTGTTTTGGATGATTATGGTGCTCAAGTGCGATTGACTAGGGTCAACTTTGTGGAGCTATACATAGACCATGAGAGTCTAGGAGGTAGGCTGTTCCTTGGAATGGAGTCGTCCATTGGGAGGCAAGTTTGGTTGGTTGCTTGCAGAAGGATCTTCGATGACTTAGAGTTATATGATGCATGAGGTAGAAGTTAGCCTCTGGATAACTCCAAGGACGGATGATGAACTAGTGGAGTGTTTATGTCGCTCTAATTCTCGAGGACTAATTTCCTTCGGACTGGTTCATAGTTCGCTTCGAAGAATATTTGTCTCGACTTTTCTGAAGTCGGGGATAGTTAGAGTTCATCGATTTGAAGTATGGAGATATGTCTATGTTGGAGTATATGGTCAGATTAAATATGATATTGAGGTACCATCTATTCTTGTTAATAATCTATACAAAAAAGGATTAAAGTTTATCATTGGGTAGAGAGATCATCTTAGGGTTTGATTGATTCATCACATTGACGAGGGCTTCAAGAGGATGATCGAGAAGTACCCAGTATTGAAGAGTTATTACGTACTAGTTATGCAGGGATGGATCGGGAAGCATATGTATTGATTGCTATTCTTGTCATTGATTGCTCCATAGACGAAAGAGAAGGAAAATGGAGTCACCGTTTGAGATATGCTTTCCGCATATGATTGTTCCATACGTGTTATTTGAGTCGAGGTTTCGTATTCCTTCATATCTAGACTCGATGGTTAGATATTGGGATAGGCACTCGAGATAATTACTGATCTTTGATCGTGACAGACCTAGCTAGGGGCTCAGCCAGCCTATACGTGGTTTGTCGAGACCTTGCCCTTTTGAGTCATGATTGCTTGTTTGTTAGGCATTAACTGTTATGGGTTTAGTTGGGTTGTTGTTATAGTTTAAGAATGGACTGGCTGAAGGGATACAGAATAGTGGTGGACTGGTAGAGGACATTGATGACGATCAGGGTTGTAGAGGAGCGAATGGGTGATTGGCTGCCAATAGAGGAGCCTTATATATTCGCTCGATATTACATATGATAGGATGTCATCTGTGCCTGTAGTTGGAGAGTGTCCAGACATACTCGAGGATGTGACCGGATTACCACCATATAGAGATAGAGTTCCGTATTGATCTGGTCAGAGGTGTTAGACTAGTAAATATGCCTTTAAGGCATAGAGTTTCGAAAGAGCTTAGGAGATTAGAGGTATGAGCAGATGGCCTGTTAGGTGATGGTCCATCAATGGGTGTATATTTTGGGTAGGATGCGCCTGTTATGTTCGTCAGCAAGACGGATGGCTCTTTGGAGTTGTTTGTTGGTTGTTGTGAGCTTGATGAGATAACAAACATGTTCGTACTCCTATTTGTTGATGACTTGTTCAATCGGCTCTATAGCATGAGCATGTTCTTTTAGTTGGACCCTTCGGTGAGGTTGCACCAACTGAGAGTAATTTGGTGAGTGTGTCGATTATAGTGTTTCACATACTACCTTGATTTTAGGTTGGTTATGCCGTTTGGGCTAACCAATGTGTCAGCATATGTTATGGATCGTGATTAGAGTGGTCACTTGAGTAGGTTGTGCTCATGTTCGTTGATGATACTTTCACCTACCCATGGACGGAAGAGGAGCACAAGACACGATTAGTGATGAGATTTTGATGGTATTACTCCTGAAAGAGGGGAGTGAGATGCTTGGGTCATGTTGTTTCAGAGTAGGACGTTACTGTAGATGCTTTAGTTATGGCAAACCAGAACCTAGATAGACCTAAGATAGCAGTATCATTGACCTATTATATGGGAGAGGATTAGACTTTTGTTTGAAACGTGAGGTGTAGACACGCGTTAGTGAGTTTGAACAACTAGTTGACGAGTACATTGATGGTACTCATTTAGAGCGGGAATGAAGAGACGATGGTATGCACTTGCCTATGGTACTTAACTAGGTATGGTAGTGATGTCGAGAGGTAATATCCAACTCTTGGTTTGGAGTTAGAGGCGATAGAGTTCGCTTTGGGGATATGGAGGCGGTGTCTATTAGGAGAGGATTTCGAGCTGTTTAGTGATTCCACGTCATTGTAGTATCTCTTCTCTGAGAGGATCTCAACCTTGGCCTGTAGCAATGGTTGGAGTTCTTAGCCTCCTATGGTTTTGACATTTCCTAGATGTTTGAAGGTAAGTGTGGTGATTGGTATTCGGGTGGGAGACGTACCAATTTGGAAGCAATATTCCTAGAGTGGGTATTGCCCGAGCTTATCTACGACTCTTGGACTCGATGAACTTTGGTCGGGTGTGATGGCTAGTTTGACCATCAGACCTACTTTGATTCAGCCGATTGGAACTAGTCAGAGGCGTTAAACTAGACTAGTGGAGGTCATAGTTAAATTAAAAGAGTGAGTAGTGTTTGGAGAGATGATGCAGTGCTGACCCAATCGAGGTTGTTGGTTCCATAGAGATTGTTTGTTCTCGAGTAGAGGGAACAAATGTTTTAGGACTGCATCGATGGATTGCCGATGACTAAGGATAGGGAGATAGCATTTGAGTCACAGTCGATTGGTTCACAGGTGATGCTAGATTTGTTTTCCTTAAGTCCAATAGTATGACATCTGTTTTTGTTGTGTTGCATGAGGGATGGTTGCTGTGATTCCATTGTGTGCCAAGAGCATTGTAAGTAGCCGAGACTCATTGTTTGATGGTGGGTTTAGGAGAACTTACAAGAGGCTTTGGATATTTGGCACTAAATGGATTAGATGATATCAAGACTGAACCATGGACTTGGAGACCACATAAGCCTATTCGTGTTGGTAGTTGTGATACGAATCAGGTTAGGGGAGGACGAAGGAGTAGTAGAGTTCAGTGGAATGAAAGCGAAGGCGATAAGGTAAGGTAGACTGTGGGGAGCATGAGGACCGTTTGTCGTAGCTCTTTAGAAGGTGGAATTTTGTTTTTATTGTCAGCTTTCATTATAGATATCATATTGGATGTTTATACTAGGTAGTCTAGTATCATGCATGATAGGATAGGCATGGATGTTATTTTTGGATGTTAGATCTTATGTGTGCACGTTTGATTTGATTGTTAGCATTTGAGATGATAATTTATATTTGTATGGTTGTTAGGCATGCGGGATAGTTATTGTTTTGGTATAGCATTCTTGTTTAATGATTTCTATAGATGATCTAGTATAGTTAAAGATATGAGTTGTATACATATCTTTATTGTAGTTGGATTTTCAGACCTAGTTGTCCAAAGGAGGTTTTGCCGAATTTTTCCATATTCTAACAGATTTTTAAGGGCTGATGGGTTAGGAGACGTTCTCTTTGCTTTGTGATTTTGGGGACGAAATTCTTTAAAGAGGGAAGAATGTAAATGACCCATATTTTTAACGATTGGGTATTTATATAGTTAATTTAAATATTCAATCGTTAATTAAATAAAGGCCCAAAAATGTGATTTTTCTCATACAGTCGAATTAAGACTCGAGACCACTTCCATTGAGTTCATATTGACATTGCGAATTGAAATGAGTATAAGGATCGCTATATTTGAAGATCGAACGATCTGATGGCCGAAACAATCTCGAAATATGCGAACTTAGCATTCTAGGACGCAGTCTCAAATGGAAACGAGGTTAGTACCATTGGATTCGAAAAAATGAGGTGATGTTCGCCGATGAGTTTTGTGGCGATCCGACGTATCGTGTGATCGTACAGACTCGAAACGCACGAGCATTTATTGGAGAATTTAACTAAATGGAATATAATATTATTATACAAATCCCTAATCAAATAATCTTCACTCCATTTTTCCAATTACATTTCACTAATCATATCAGAGAGAAAAAATCATGGCCTACCCCTTTCATTCTTCTTCAAAAATCTAGATCGAGAGATTTACTCAACCAAAAATCACGATGTTTGATCAATTGAGATCGTATCGACGAGGGCTTCGATCTCATACCCTCGATTTGATGAGAGATAGCCATTGACTGAGGTTGACCCATCCACCATGGATATAGGGTTAGATATTGATGGAGATTTAGGGACGAGAGGCAGATCAACAATTATCATTGTGTTTCTCATTGCAAGGCACGTCTCCTCGCCAAATTTGACGACGTGCGATCCATTCGAGCTAAGTTTGATATTTTTGGCCCAATGTCAGGTCAAGGTAGACACGATATGCTCTTGGGTGCAGATCGGAGAGAAAACGAAGAGAAATGATTTGGCAAAGATGGATTGGAATTTTAGTGATTATCAAGCGAGATATCGAGGAGACAGGAAGAGTGAAATGCACGGCCATGGTGTGCATTCTTGTGTATGCGTATAGGAAAAAGAAAGAGGAAGAAAGATTAAGAAATTAATTAAGGCAATTAGCTTTTAATTTAGTTAATTAATGGTTTAAATAATATTAATTCTTATTTCGGCCATATTTTTTGCATACGAGGTCCGTTTTGCATGCAGTTTCTTGTGTTGGGATCATATTGGCTAGATCTGCATTTTGGCACTAGTTTGGATAGATTTGGCTGAGGTGAGTGATATTGTCTCTCACTTTACTATGGTTGATTATTTTGTGTAATATTGACGTTTGGGAATGATTTTTGGTTTTTAAATGTGATATTATTATTATTATACAGTAGTTATATTTTTACAAAGGAATATACAATTATTTTAAAATGATTTATAAAGAATATCGTGTACTTTCCATCGTCATGCCATAATA
Source organism: Allium fistulosum (assembly GCA_030737815.1). NCBI lineage: Eukaryota > Viridiplantae > Streptophyta > Magnoliopsida > Asparagales > Amaryllidaceae > Allium > Allium fistulosum. Next base: position 408,465,555 of record CM060906.1, read on the forward strand.
GTGAATTATTAGATTAGATATATTATTGATATTATTTCCCACATTAATGGATATGGATGGATTGTTTATGTTATATGTATATTGTTTTGGATGGATGTATGGTTGTTTGGTTGTATGCATGTTTGGATGTATGCTTGATTGTTTGGCTTGTTTGTTATTTGGCTATTTTGGTTGAAAACACCAATTAACGGTGATTTGACTTTAGGTAGCATCTTGTACGTTGGAGTTTCGCACACTAGAAATCAAATGAAAGAGATGAGCTGTAGAAGAGGGTTTGGGATACGTGCTGATGGATCTGGGTTTCATAGTGGATGCCAGAAATTTCTGTTTAGTCTGTACTTAACCGTTCGGTTAAGCATAAGACCAAGGTGGATGGTATTGACCATAATAGAGTGGTCAATGTCCATCACTATTGTCGATAGGCGATTTGGCCGATATGTGGCTTGGACGATGATGAGATATCATGGTGAGTGACATGATGGTTTGTTCATGCGACCGGTTTAGAGATTGGATGTTATTAATTTAAGACGAGTGATATTGATGGTGAGGCAGTGATGTGGTGCTTCGACCTGGTGATTTGGATGGTGAGGCAGGGATGTGGCGCTTCGACCTGGTAGTCTGATACTGTGGATAGTGACTCGATGATGTATAGAGTAGGCTTTGGGATGATAGTATCTGGATTGTATGGATCATGTTGGACCTCGGGCTTCGGATGACATGATAGTAGGGTTCTTCGATCGAGAGCTCAAGCGAAGAGCAAGATCGAGGATGACAGCTCGAATTGGAGTGAGGCTGTAGATAATGGGCTGGGTTGAGGGTTAGGACTCATGCCCAGAAACTGTAGTGAGCTAGTAGGATTCGAATTCGTATCGAGTGAGTAGGGCTCAATGGATGTGTTTGTAGCTAGGGATCGTTGATGACTCGGAGTGTTTTCTGTCATGCTCGGAGCAAGGGTACTATATGCGGGTGATTCCCAAGGGGCTGGCAGTGATGGTTGTGTACCATGGACCGATCCGAGGGATTCTAGTTTCAAGCAGGTATGGGAGAGTACTAGGTCGTGGCAGTGTACTGGGGTTGAAACAGACCCGTCTATACGTGAGTACGGTAAAGAACCGGGATTTCCACTAGTCCTTGACGGTTGCAGAGGGCCATATGATTCATCACATATCTAGCACATTGGGTGTCAGTTAGTATTGTGTCATGGATGCTATGTTTGTTATGGTTGCTCACTAGTCACCTGTCACCCTAGGGATGTCACACTAGGTAGGTATTGTGGTATGGATACCTAGATACCCTGGCTTGACTTAGTGTGAAGTAGGTATGGATGGTGATAAATAGATACCTGAAGTTTACTAAGTATGGAGTAAGGACTATAGGTGGAGATACCTAGGCACCCTGACAGATACTGAGTATGGTATACCCTTTTTACGATGTTATAGAGTAGCATATTACTTATGTTTATGCTAACACTGTGGTTGCAGTGGCAGGTCAGGTATGGTTATATACCCTCTGTTTTGTATATTATCGAGTTTTATAGTATTTTGAGATTTGATATCGCACACACCAGACTGTTGTCTGACTCGAAGTTTTATTCTTTGCTTTTTATCATCTCGAGTACTCTTAAATGAGTAGATTGAGAGTAAGTGGATGATTAATGGAGTTCCATAGGTGGATCGACAGGAGGTGACGGTTATCTATACTTATATGTGCATTTGTTATTATATTTCCACTGTGTGACACTGTGGAGCCTTGACGGTGTTGATTTTCTATTATGAGACAGTGTACCAATTGAGTTTACTTTCCAGTTGTATAAACTCTATTATGGTGTTGTATAACTTTGTGGTTCTTACTCAGATGATTATTTCACATTGTTATTACTATCTCTACTTTTTTATACCTATATTGATTATTATATTTATTCTGATGCGATGTGAGATGTTCGACAGGTAATTTGGTTAGTTGATGCTTCCATTTTCTTCGTTTTCCATTCTTTTCTCTTCTATTTCTTCATCTTGTTTCTTTTTCTTTCCTTTGACTACAGTTTTGCACCATAGGTGTAGGGTGATCATTACAATCGATCTCTCTAAATTGTTAGTTGTATCATTGACCTCTCCGGATCATTAATTGAATCCTTGACCTCTCCAGATCATTAGTTGAATCCTCGACCACTTCGGATTGTTAATTGAATCATCGGCTTCTTCGGATTGTTAGTTCATGTTGTGTAACAAACCGTAGTTCCTGACACACCGATCCAAAGCCTAGTGTGACTTTCGAACTCACATCATGTAAGGAAATATGAGCTGTTGGGTTTTAAAACATTATAGAGCATAATTATAAGAGTAAGTTCGAAGACATTCTATACTTTCAGATCTCATAATGAAAGGAACTAAAATATAAGTACTAAAAACTAGACATTTCAGAAAACAGTCTCCAAAATACTTTATTGCCATATACATTGCTCCAAAGTACAATATATGTTTTACATTTTTTAATAATAGTAAACAACTACATGATGGATAACAAGAATATGGGAACTCCAACCTGAAGCTCCTTTTTCCACATACTATGCCCAATCAATTGCTAACCTGTCATCCAATGGTGGGGAAAAACAGAAAAGTGGGAGTGGGTCAGACAAAAGTCTGGCGAATGAGTGCAAGTTTAATATATGATGATCATATGTAGTTACTTTAATAAACTGTAGGTGATATAGGGTGTGATACAGTGTCCGTGAATTCGTAAGGTCTGTTACCTAAAGGTTTTTGTCTAATACATTCCTACACTACAATTTGTGTAGACTAATACGATGGATCGAATCTCATGGCCAAGATCGACCACTGCTCCTAGAGCTACCCAATGTAACAATGCTACTAGGCTACTAAATATGTAAACACCACCGCAACGCCACTAAACGTGGAAACACCACCATCTTGGCTACTAACAATAAAAGACACCATCATTAAGCAACTGTAGGCTAAATTCCTATTACTATCACCGCCACTAGGCTACTATGGACTAAGCTTCCACTACTAATACCGCCGCTAGTCTACTAGGAACGTTCCCTCTTACTATGCCTAGAGAGAAAGAACCCAAAAACACTGATTTATCGCAATGTCTCATCGTCTGCATTCACTTCTACCTCTCGATCGTAGTGTTGGCCTCTTATTGCATGCTCGAGGTCCTCCTCTCTAATTATATCACGTGCGTCACAAAATTTTGAATACTAGGGCCTCCATTTGTGTCAGACTCACTCCATCAAGCATCCACGTTGGCTGCACGCCATTATTTGGAACCTCCTGTGAGTGCCATTTGCAAAAATACATCACCTTGAATCGTTTACTATCCTAAATTGGATAAACAATATTTACCCAACACTGCCACGACCTAGCATCCCCTCCTAGGAAAATAGTTTTCCTACAAGCCCTAACATGCATAAATTTGTCGTTACATAGGCCCACAACAATTCATTTTTGTATAATTCTTATTAATAAATTTGGTCCTTAAGTCGAGGTTCAATTTGCTAATTTTTGTTCTGAATGGTCGACCATCGTTACCCCATGTCGACTGCTACCGGTCGACCGCTAGGGTTTTAAGGTCAACCGTTCACATTAAAAATTTGGGATTTCTAATCGTTTGAATTATCGATTGTTTACACCCTAATTATCAAGTCGTACAGTCATTAGTGAACCCTATTTTTAGTCTAATTATCAACTTGCAATTCACACATATCAATTTAGGGTTTGTTATTTAGGGTTTACAACTTTATGATACAATATGTAAATAGTTCACTATAATTCAAATTCTAGGTTTTTAGATTTAATTATAGGGTTTTATCATATTCAATTTGGGTTTAGCATTTTGAATTTAGGATTTTCTAACACCCTAATCAAATAAAATATGTTAAACTAACTACAACAATCAACTTATCAAATTTGTACCCACTCACCTCATGCCTAAGCTCTTCTTATTTTCTTTGCCTAAGAATTGCCCCTCTGTATGCTAGCTCCGTTTGTTTCTTCTAGATTCAATTGATTGTGTTCTTTTAGATTGATTTTATTTGGATATTTGAAGAAGATTTGGGATTAGAGGAGATGTTGGATTTTGACCGCATTTCATTATAGTAATTGTTATGTGAGAATTAGGTTTAGGTTGGAATATAATTATAGGGGTTAGCATTGAATTATGGGCGTTGATTTGGGTTGGGAAATATTTGCTTAAATCATATACGATCATCAAAACTTGGGTATGAAGTAATGAATCAAAGCCATCCAATGCAAAGCTCCAGGTTATGCACTTATAAGGTGTATGATCAACCCAAGCAACCTTATGGTCAACCTCTATAGGTCGACCATAAAAGGGTAAGGGTCGACCGATGAACATTTTTTTCTTTACTTAGTTTTTTCTGATTTTTTTCAAATGCCCGTAACTCTCCCTTACGCACTCTGATTATAAAGTGTTATATAAGAAAATCGTCTAGACTATCGCTACAAATGCCACAGTGCCAGTTTCGTAGGCAAATTCGGACATCTATGGAAAATTTCTTTTTTGTCCTTATTTTAATTAAATTTACTTTTCTTATTAAATTTCCATTTAAATTTCTATTAAATCTTTTGTTAAATTTCCATAAAATCCTAGGGTGTTACATGTTGAGTCCAATCTGCTCACTCCTTGACGAGGGGACCCAACGACACAATGAGTCTAGCCACTCACTTTCCGTGAGGGGACTCACTATCACGTATAAGTCCAATCCCACTCGCTCTCCGGCAAAGGGGCTCGTACCTTGCGATTCATTGCCCCATCTCTTCAGTCGAAAAAACCGCATTCAATCAACTCGTAAATCAGTATTAGGGAGAATCAACTTTTGTTGATGTTTTGAAATCGATATTAGTTATCATGTTTGAGTGATTTTCAAAGTCATGCATTTATTTATAGAATTCAAATTCCAACATCTAACAAACATCACAACATCCATCCCACCAAGCATTACAGCCTAGCATCCAATTTAAAGCGTTCCTGGAGACTGATCGATTTCCCGTACACAAGTAAGTGGCTTGATTGTAAGACTGCATCATTTATTGAAGAAAAAAGGCGAAGTGCGGGAATCGAACCTAACTCCCTGCCGTTTTGATCATGAGGTGGTTATCCTCGACCTAGATCCAAGGTTGCTTCCATTTGCTGCAGACGATGGCTGCTTCTGCTACTTTACTATAGCTTGGTTACTCACGTACTATAGCAGTCGATTGTTCCTAACCTGCTCTTCAATTAGATCATGAAGTTGCATATAGTCATTTGTCTCATAACCCTCTAGCTCATGGAATAGGTAATATTTTTCCAATATCTTTACCTAATTCATGGGTTCTCTCTTCATCAATTTTTGGTAGGGAATCTGTCCTTTGGTATCAAGGTAAATCCTCTTCGAGTTTTCAGTCAGCTCTGCGTAAGAAGAGAATTTCGATTTCCTTCACTGTCGCTTCTATCCTCCAAAGCCAACATCTACCTTTCTTTCCTTTATCATTACCAAATCCTACTCCAGATGATCCTCCGCCATCCACAACATTAACCTCTGCATTTTCAGCTTCAGTGTCCTCCTGAATGTATGTATCTCTCAGCCTTATGGTAAAATTCCACAAGATCCGTCGGTGGATCCCTTTCTAAAGCAACCTTAAAATCCATCTTATTATCAACTCCTGAAACTGTCGCCATTAGAATCACCGATGGATCCGGCTTATGAGCTGCAATGGCTACTACTTAAACTTAGTTAGATAACTTCTTAGAGTCTCTTTGGCCCTTTGCTTCACCCTCGATAGCGTTATCACATTCTTTGGTCATGAAATATAAACTCTGAACTATCTCATAAATCTATTTACTAACTCGATCCACATGTTTATGGACCAATTTTGTGACAGCCCGGAAGGCAGTAGCGACTGGTAGGCTTTTCAACCATCCCAGCCCCACCGTGGCATACAGTGATACCTCGAATTTGCTTTTACGGCCAGCCTCTCGACTCGCAACCAACCCTTCAAGGCCTTATACTACCTCTCAGGGACATGTAGCGGTAAGAGTCTCCTGCTCGCCACCAAACACGAAGTGAGAACCCCCTGTCTCTTCGAATCCAAACGCCATCTTTAAGCCTAGTTGTTTTTAACAAACAATTCAAATTTCAGAATGCCAACCTTTCCATAAAAATCCCATCACAGAGTCTATTCAAATAAAACGTCTCACATTTTATAACAAATTACTCTTCCCTTATAAATTCCCCTGTGAATTTATAATCCCAAATTATCCACCGATAAATATTTCACTTTATTTATAACCCGTTTATAAATTCAATAATCTCCTTCTCTTTCTAGTCACTATTTTCAAAATACTTAATCGATTTTCAAACCGATTCTCTGCATTAAATTACCTTCAAAGTTTATTTCTCAACTTATCTAAATTTATTTCAAAATCCGTTAATTCTAGGTTTACTCCTTTATTATGATTTAAAATCTTATTTAAAATTGAAATGCCAATATCATGCTTATCTCAAAATCCCTTTTTTTATTTTTTCCAACTCATTTTAATCTTGAATTTAAAAATAAACCATCTTCTTTGAAACCGTATCACTTAAGTCCTCAAACTCTTTTATTTCCCATTTATTTAAAATCTCTATTATTATCGTTATTTTCCACACTCGGACTTATTTAATAAATTTAATTCAAACTTTTATTCTTTTCCAAATTCAATCTTCATTTTATCCAAATTTACTATAGTTATTTTACTTAAAATTTTCTCTTTTATTTTCCTTCAAAACTCCAAACTTTATATTTTTGATATCTCAATATACCCAAAATATATTCAGTCAAACCAAACATTCAATATTTTCAATTACCAATATAATCTATCACAGATTACTAATTAAATCATATCACAGAATATGAGATAATTCAACGTTTTGAGGAATCTAGTTGGATCCCTCCAACCTGTTTCCCTGCATCCACAGATGTTATCACAATATAAAAATACCAATCCCACTTCGAGGGGGATATCGCAGTATATATGGTCATCCGCTATTATGCGGGGCGCATAGGGTCTCATCTGCTATATAATATGGGAATGGTAAATGTTATAGAGTTTATATGAAATAGATTTTTAAATCTGCACAGACTATTTTATAAGTATATGAAGTTTCAAAAAAATAAAAGTAAATATATATACACACACATTTTAGATTTACGGGTTTCTTTTTAAATAGTGGATTTGGTAATTTAATTGTACAATTAACTTATTTACTTATTTTAGTAACTTAAAAATTATTTATCATAGGAAAATTAGTTAAAAAGTTAAATTATTAGTTTAGATTAAATTAATAAATGGTAATTTATTATTCGATTAGTTCAAATATTAATAAATCACATAGGAAAATACAAGATAGGATGCTATGGAGCTCAAGAGACAAGCTGGATGGCGAGACGTATCACACGTACTGACTTATATTCCGCGGTGCAGTGTAAGCTGTATAGTCAGCTTTTTTGAGGGCAAGTTATTATAACTGTCCAGTTGTGTGCTATGGATTGTGTTGTACTCTGATGATTGTAAGTATTATACAATTACAGATTCTTTTGTATATAAATCTATTGTTATATATTATGTTGTTCCGCCGCGATTGTGAGATTCTGATGTTGTTTTCTATTTTCTTCTTCTACCTCTTTCTTCTTTAACCCAAATGGTTTGTATTTCCGACCACTTTGAGTTGAACTGATGGAGAATATTGTCGACTGAAAGGGTTACGGATTTGCGGGTTATTACAGTGGTATCAAAGCTGAAGGTTAAGCGAGAACCTTGGCTCTGGTGGGGATTACTCATTAGAGATAGAGTCAGTAGTACTCTAGAATGAGTTTGAGTGTATTAATAGGTATGAGCGCGTATTTGTTAGTGATTATAAAATTGTTTTATATTATGTTGATTGGTCTGTTGAGTGGTTTATGGATTTTGGTCAATACGAGTAATTAAGGTTATTGATAGGGATCTCTAAACACTTAAATAGAACAATTCGACATAGTATTGTTTTAAAATAGGGTAAATGAAATAATTTTGCCCAAAATTATTTTCGTATATAAAAGAAATATTTTTTGTAAATTATTATAGTATATAGTTGCTTGGTTGTTAGGGAATGATAATATTAAACTATTATCATTGTTGTGTAGCAATTAAAATAAGGAATTAATGTTATAACAAAAAAGTCAAGGAAATTAATCCATATAACAAAAAAGAAATTTGTAAATATAAGTTATAAATGTGATTTATAATTTGAAATAAAAATTCCAGAGTAATATTTAAATATAGATTGAAAGGATTTGAAATTTAGAAATTTGGGAAATTCATTCCCTTTGAGTTTGAAAATGATTTTCAAAGGTTTTGGAGGAATAATAATGATATTATTTGGAAATATTTTTGAATTGGATATGGAAATCTGGTGAGATTTAGAATTTAAAATTTTTGAAACATTTTAAAAGAAGTAAAAGCACTAAGCTCACTTCGGTTGCTGGAAAATAATTTCGGTGATGACTACAGCTGTAAGGAATGCAGATTACGGCTCTTAAGGATAGGAATAACACTAGATGAGGGGTGAATAGTGTTTATAAGAAATTACTAAATCTTTTTAAGTTTATGTTAATTTGTACACATATGTATGTAAAATTCAAACACAAATATAATCACAGAATCAAACACAGATGCAGAAATAAAGTAAATGCAGTAAAGGAAAGAACACACCGGATTTTATACTGGTTCGGGGTTACCCTACACCCAGTCCCGCACAACTAAGTACGGATTTCCTTTCAAAAACAATTCAACAATTACAACCCTCGGTTTCAAGGCTACGAGGTACACCCTCCAGAATCACAATCCTCTGGGTAGAGATACTTGATTTCCGGGGCAACAAGTTCACCCAATTGATTTCCAAGGCTACAATCACACATTTTCTCGCTTGATTGATTTCCAAGGCTACAATCACACCTTTTCTCTCTTGATAGATTACAAAGAAGCCTATAACTCTGAATAGCACTTGGATCTTGTTGAGATAGTGATAGAGAATCAAACCAGAGATAATCTAATTAGATTCAATATTGATTTCAGCAGAGTGATGATAGAATTTTGAATAAGAAAATGTGGAAGAAGTAGAGAAGTGAAAAACCAGAAAATCTGATCTAAAATTCGTTGAAACTAACCCCTATTTATAGAAGAACAACAGTCATGTCCATTCGTGAAAGGTTATGATGAATAGACACTTCTTTTGAAATTTAAATTTTGAACTCAACTGTCACCATGTCGACATGGTCACCATAGGCATGTCGACATCCCAAAGCAATTTTTGATGATTTGATTTTCTTTGAAAATAACCTTTATCTTATATTAAAACTATTTTAAACTTTATAAATATACTTGACTATAGATAAAATACATAGATAAATATAGAGAACAATATATATATAATTTTACTATAATTTTATATTTAAATCTAAGTATAAATATATTATATTTAAAAGATAGTTTAAAACAGACGAAGTTTAAAAACAAGAATATTTAAGGCTAAAACATCTTTTTGAAAAAATCATTTGAAAGATAATTTTTAAGGCTAAAACATTTTGAAAAACAATTTTGAAAATCATTCCGAAGTTGTTTTGAAAAAACATTTTGAAGTAGTTTTGCAAGCTTCTTCCTGCAGAGTATCTCATTATGTCAGGACTCGAGAACTTGTACAAAACCAGGATGTTCGTGGGTTTGTAAGCTACTTGTCGTGGGTTTGTAAGCCACTAAAAAAGGTAGAAATGAGTTCCATCCCAAAAGAAAAATGGAGTGAAGATTTCGGTGCTATTATGAAGTTTTAACATAATTCTAGACTCAATACTTATCTTGAACTCTTGAACTCTTGATAATCTTGATACTCATGAGTCTTCAATCTTGATATCTTGAATCTCTATACTGTACAGTCTTCATTCTTTGTACCTGCATGGTTAAATCCTGCATATACATATATTTCTAAACTATAATGTTAGTATTTATATTTTATAATTTTATTCTAAGGTTGTTGTCATCAAAACCATCATCTCATGGACTAATAATCTCCCCCTTTTTGATGATGACAACCTTTGTTTATAAAATATTACTTCTATCCTATTGACTCCCCCTAAATCTAATAACTCCCCCTTAATCTATGCCTAACTACCCTATTTTATATTTCTCCCCCTTTGTCATTAACAAAAACAAACTAACTCCAAACTATATAACTCCTAGTCTAATACCTATATGATGATAGTGTTATCATCAATACTTACTTGTAATCCTAAAACTTAGTTCTAAATTACAAACTCACCTAACTAAGAATCTATATAATAACAATTTTAATAGAACATATATAAGCACATACATTATTTATTAATTATATTTCAACACACACATCAAAACCAATCATGTCAGACAAGTCAAACAATCAATCAAGTCAAACAAGTCAATCAAGTCAATCAAGTCAAACAATTCAATCAAAACATCAAAAACTAATAATCCTATATTATAAGACAATACTACAAACTCCTCCTAAATAAAATACACTCGTTATGTATACATGTATGCAATATGTAGTTTGTAATGCAGTATGAAATGTATGACATATGCAATGTAGCATGAGATGATATGCAGAATGAAGCGCAACTTGTGATGCAAATGATTATGATATTTCATGCATTGTAATTTATGATGTAATATGCAATGAAATGTGATATGAAATAGGATGCATAATGATATGTAATATGAAACAATATGATAATGAAGTAAAAATAATAATAATATGCAGAATGATATGATGATATATATACTACGGTAAGTGACATTCAGATTATAAGATAAACATGAGTGATAAGTAATATCTAATTGACAAGCATATATATATGTGTGTGTGTGTGTGTGTCTATGTATGTATACATATATCAAACTATTTATTATAAAACACTTCAACCAAACAAAGGTAAAACACACCAATTACTAGACTTAAGTTAAGGAAATTAATGAATGGGACTGAAAGAGTTGTAAAGAAAGAGTTTAAAGGTAATAAATGGTATTAAAACTATAACATATTCATGAAAGGTAGTAATCACACTCAATATCAAAATCAAATTGATAAGAAATATAAACTTTAAACTGCATATATGATCAAATATGGTTTTTTAAAATTAATACCCAAATTATTTAATTTATTTAAAATGATTTTTTATTAACTTGGTTGATTTTTTTTAGGAATCCAAACTTCCATGTTCTTAACTTACTAATTAAAACCTTTATATCAAATTATTATTGATTTAAATATTTAGAGACATGTTTAAACACCTTTTAAATTTAAAAAATATCATAATGAAATATTAAATAAAATAATAAAGATTGAAAAACTAAAATAAACATGTGTTACATTAAAGCTTCTTACATTAAAAAATTTAATTAATTAAAAATATATTTAAACATGCAATTACTTTTTAAATATTCTAATATAAGTTAGAAAATAACTCTAAAAAGAATAGAGAAAAATACTTAGTTTAAATATCATTTTTTTTATAATTTAAAATTTCAAATAGAAAAGACAGCATTTACAGAATGCTATAAAAAGTTTTTGCAATAAAATATATTCAAAACATTATAAAATAGAAACTGTAGCTTTTACCAAATGCTGTGTAAAGTTTCTGAAACTCTACAGCGTTTCAAAGCACAGAAATGCTATAAAAACGAATTTGCAGTACTCACAAAACATTACAGAAGAAAAGAAGCATTTTAGAAATGCTATCTAAAATTCCGGTCATGTGATGTGGTGCAATCTTATTAATTGAAGAAATATATAAATAGAGCCTTATTCTAACATTCTAAATTCATTCTACTAATTTCTTAAAGATATAAAATTAGTATCTTAAAAGAAATAGAGTATGAGAAGTAAAAATAAAATTAGAAAAGTTGAAATCATGAATGAATGTATGCTTTTCTACTTAGTATAGTTGTAATAAATTAGTTGTAGATTTTATTTGAAAGAAAACACATTTTAAAAGACTTTTAAAAAATTTAGACTTGTATAACGATATTTATACTATGGTGTGTCGATATATGGACCAAAATATCAAAACTTATAAAAGAGATAAATTTCTATACCTAACTAAATGCATAGATATATATTTCTAAATTCAATAATAAAGATGAAATAATAGTAAAGCGTACCAATCTTTGCACTCCATCTTTCTAACTTTGCAGTTCCTCCATTGTCGTGAACCACACATTTATATCTTTCCGAATTTGACGACGAGATCTGTTCTATTGCGACAGGCTCGTTTTTCTAATCAGCGTATTATATTCATTTGCTGAATTTGAAAACCGTATGAGAAAGATACAGATGATTTAGTAGATCAACCAACTTGGCGCCAAAACTTTGAATTCGAATTTTGAATGAATGGACACTTCAACCACTATAAATAGGCCCAACAGTCACCACTTTTCATAAAAATTTCTCTTCTTCTTCTTCCCGTTTTTCTATATACTATCAAACTTCTAGAAGGCGTATCTCCTTCGTTTCTTAACAGAATTGGATGAAACCAGCGGAAAATCGAAGAGGAAGGCAAGGGCTACGATCTAGTAATAGTTTGGTGTCAAATTTGGACGGTATTGTGATGCAACAGGACGAACAGTAGAAGAAATGTAGAAGATCCCATACACAGTTTTTCAGTTTTGGATAGCCAACTTCAAACTGTCATATCTCACTCAATTTTGATCGCAATTTGATGATCCACCCATCAAAATGGCCGCGAGAACAAGAAATACAATCTGAAAAGGAGTGGGAAAAAATACTCAAATCTCTGGATGCATTTTGAAGAATACCTTTGACAGTTTGCCTTCTTTTTCTCTTTGTTCACCAAAACTTCATTTGACCATAACTTGGTCATTTCTTGACGGATTCACACGAAACCAGTGACATTGCAAAGCAGATGGAGAGAAGTACAGTATCAAACAAGTTGTAGATGAGAACCCAAAGTTTTGAATTGATCTGGTACCCATTTCATTGTTGATTGTCATTATATATCCATTAGTTCTTCTTGATCGATGAATGATTGTCTGGTATCTTTTAACCAACGGTCATTAGACATAACTCTTTTCCTGCAAAACAACATAACTTTTTAAATAATCAAGTGACTTTTCAAAATAACTAAATATAATTTCAAACAACAATATCATGATGATTCTGTGACATATTCATATGAAAACAGTGTTAATAATTTTATAAAAAAATTGCCATTTTAAAAATTTTCAAAATTCAGATTATGAAAACTTTGAAAACCTTGCTCTGATACCAAATGTGAGGAATGCAGATTACGGATCTTAAGGCTAGGAATAACACTAGAGGAGGGTGAATAGTGTTTATAAGAAATTACTAAATCTTTTTAAGTTTATGTTAATTTGTACACATATGTATGTAAAATTCAAACACAGATATAATCACAGAATCAAACACAGATGCAAAAATAAAGTAAATGCAGTAAAGGAAAGAACACACCGGATTTTATACTGGTTCGGGGTTACCCTACATCCAGTCCCGCACAACTAAGTACGGATTTCCTTTCAAAAGCAATTCAACAATTACAACCCTCGGTTTCAAGGCTATGAGGTACACCCTCCAGAATCACAATCCTCTGGGTAGAGATACTTGATTTCCGGGGCAACAAGTTCACCCAATTGATTTCCAAGGCTACAATCACACCTTTTCTCGCTTGATTGATTTCCAAGGCTACAATCACACCTTTTCTCGCTTGATAGATTACAAAGAAGCCTATAACTCTGAATAGCACTTGGATCTTGTTGAGATAGTGATAGAGAATCAAACCAGAGATAATCTAGTCAGATTCAATATTGATTGCAGCAGAGTGATAATAGAATTTTGAATAAGAAAATGTGGAAGAAGAAGAGAAGTGAAAAACCAGAAAATCTGATCTAAAATTCGTTGAAACTAACCCCTATTTATAGAAGAACAACAGTCATGTCCATTCGTGAAAGGTTATGACGAATAGACACTTCTTTTGAAATTTAAATTTTGAACTCAACTGTCACCATGTCGACATGGTCACCATAGGCATGTCGACATCCCAAAGCAATTTTTGATGATTTGATTTTCTTTGAAAATAACCTTTATCTTATATTAAAACTATTTTAAACTTTATAAATATACTTGACTATAGATAAAATACATAGATAAATATAGAGAACAATATATATATAATTTTACTATAATTTTATATTTAAATCTAAGTATAAATATATTATATTTAAAAGATAGTTTAAAACAGACGAAGTTTAAAAACAAGAATATTTAAGGCTAAAACATCTTTTTGAAAAAATCATTTGAAAGATAATTTTTAAGGCTAAAACATTTTGAAAAACAATTTTGAAAATCATTCCGAAGTTGTTTTGAAAAAACATTTTGAAGTAGTTTTGCAAGCTTCTTCCTGCAGAGTATCTCATTATGTCAGGACTCGAGAACTTGTACAAAACCAGGATGTTCGTGGGTTTGTAAGCCACTTATCGTAGGTTTGTAAGCTACTTGTCGTGGGTTTGTAAGCCACTAAAAAAGGTAGAAATGAGTTCCATCCCAAAAGAAAAATGGAGTGAAGATTTCGGTGCTATTATGAAGTTTTAACATAATTCTAGACTCAATACTTATCTTGAACTCTTGAACTCTTGATAATCTTGATACTCATGAGTCTTCAATCTTGATATCTTGAATCTCTATACTGTACAGTCTTCATTCTTTGTACCTGCATGGTTAAATCCTGCATATACATATATTTCTAAACTATAATGTTAGTATTTATATTTTATAATTTTATTCTAAGGTTGTTGTCATCAAAACCATCATCTCATGGACTAACAATCTCCCCCTTTTTGATGATGACAACCTTTGTTTATAAAATATTACTTCTATCCTATTGACTCCCCCTAAATCTAATAACTCCCCCTTAATCTATGCCTAACTACCCTATTTTATATTTCTCCCCCTTTGTCATTAACAAAAACAAACTAACTCCAAACTATATAACTCCTAGTCTAATACCTATATGATGATAGTGTTATCATCAATACTTACTTGTAATCCTAAAACTTAGTTCTAAATTACAAACTCTCCTAACTAAGAATCTATATAATAACAATTTTAATAGAACATATATAAGAACATACATTATTTATTAATTATATTTCAACACACTCATCAAAACCAATCATGTCAGACAAGTCAAACAATCAATCAAGTCAAACAAGTCAATCAAGTCAAACAAGTCAATCAAGTCAAACAATTCAATCAAAACATCAAAAACTAATAATCCTATATTATAAGACAATACTACAAACTCCTCCTAAATAAAATACACTCGTTATGTATACATGTATGCAATATGTAGTTTGTAATGCAGTATGAAATGTATGACATATGCAATGTAGAATGAGATGATATGCAGAATGAAGTGCAACTTGTGATGCAAATGATTATGATATTTCATGCATTGTAATTTATGATGTAATATGCAATGAAATGTGATATGAAATAGGATGCATAATGATATGTAATATGAAACAATATGATAATGAAGTAAAAATAATAATAATAATAATAATATGCAGAATGATATGATGATATATATACTACGGTAAGTGACATTCAGATTATAAGATAAACATGAGTGATAAGTAATATCTAATTGACAAGCATATATATATGTGTGTATGTGTGTCTATGTATGTATACATATATCAAACTATTTATTATAAAACACTTCAACCAAACAAAGGTAAAACACACCAATTACTAGACTTAAGTTAAGGAAAGTAATGAATGGGACTGAAAGAGTTGTAAAGAAAGAGTTTAAAGGTAATAAATGGTATT
The DNA here is from genome assembly GCA_030737815.1 of Allium fistulosum. Classification (NCBI taxonomy): domain Eukaryota; kingdom Viridiplantae; phylum Streptophyta; class Magnoliopsida; order Asparagales; family Amaryllidaceae; genus Allium; species Allium fistulosum. Next base: position 408,481,489 of record CM060906.1, read on the forward strand.
AATACTATAACATATTCATGAAAGGTAGTAATCACACTCAATATCAAAATCAAATTGATAAGAAATATGAACTTTAAACTGCATATATGATCAAATATGGTTTTTTAAAAATTAATACCCTAATTATTTAATTTATTTAAAATGATTTTATATTAACTTGGTTGATTATTTTTTAAGAATCCAAACTTCCATGTTCTTAACTTACTAATTAAAACCTTTATATCAAATTATTATTGATTTAAATATTTAGAGACGTGTTTAAACACCTTTTAAATTTAAAAAATATCATAATGAAATATTAAATAAAATAATAAAGATTGAAAAACTAAAATAAACATGTGTTACATTAAAGCTTCTTACATTAAAAAATTTAATTAATTAAAAATATATTTAAACATGCAATTACTTTTTAAATATTCTAATATAAGTTAGAAAATAACTCTAAAAAGAATAGAGAAAAATACTTAGTTTAAATATCATTTTTTTTATAATTTAAAATTTCAAATAGAAAAGACAGCATTTACAGAATGCTATAAAAAGTTTTTGCAATAAAATATATTCAAAACATTATAAAATAGAAACTGTAGCTTTTACCAAATGCTGTGTAAAGTTTTTGAAACTCTACAGCGTTTCAAAGCACAGAAATGCTATAAAAACGAATTTGCAGTACTCACAAAACATTACAGAAGAAAAGAAGCATTTTAGAAATGCTATCTAAAATTCTGGTCATGTGATGTGGTGCAATCTTATTAATTGAAGAAATATATAAATAGAGCCTTATTATAACATTCTAAATTCATTCTACTAATTTCTTAAAGATATAAAATTAGTATCTTAAAAGAAATAGAGTATGAGAAGTAAAAATAAAATTAGAAAAGTTGAAATCATGAATGAATGTATGCTTTTCTACTTAGTATAGTTGTAATAAATTAGTTGTAGATTTTATTTGAAAGAAAACACATTTTAAAAGACTTTTAAAAAATTTAGACTTGTATAACGATATTTATACTATGGTGTGTCGATATATGGACCAAAATATCAAAACTTATAAAAGAGATAAATTTCTATACCTAACTAAATGCATAGATATATATTTCTAAATTCAATAATAAAGATGAAATAATAGTAAAGCGTACCAATCTTTGCACTCCATCTTTCTAACTTTGCAATTCCTCCATTGTCGTGAACCACACATTTATATCTTTCCGAATTTGACGACGAGATCTGTTCTATTGCGACAGGCTCGTTTTTCTAATCAGCGTATTATATTCATTTGCTGAATTTGAAGACCGTATGAGAAAGATACAGATGATTTAGTAGATCAACCAACTTGGCGCCAAAACTTTGAATTCGAATTTTGAATGAATGGACACTTCAACCACTATAAATAGGCCCAACAGTCACCACTTTTCATAAAAATTTCTCTTCTTCTTCTTCCCGTTTTTCTATGTACTATCAAACTTCTAGAAGGCGTATCTCCTTCTTTTCTTAACAGAATTGGATGAAACCAGCGGAAAATCGAAGAGGAAGGCAAGGGCTACGATCTAGTAATAGTTTGGTGTCAAATTTGGACGGTATTGTGATGCAACAGGACGAACAGTAGAAGAAATGTAGAAGATCCCATACACAGTTTTTCAGTTTTGGATAGCCAATTTCAAACTGTCATATCTCACTCAATTTTGATCGCAATTTGACGATACACCCATCAAAACGGCCGCGAGAACAAGAACTACAATCTACAAAGGAGTGGGAAAAAATACTCAAATCTCTGGATGCATTTTGAAGAATACCTTTGACAGTTTGCCTTCTTTTTCTCTTTGTTCACCAAAACTTCATTTGACCATAACTTGGTCATTTCTTGACGGATTCACATGAAACCAGTGACATTGCAAAGCACATGGAGAGAAGTACAGTATCAAACAAGTTGTAGATGATAACCCAAAGTTTTGAATTGATCTGGTACCCATTTCATTGTTGATTGTCATTATATATCCATTAGTTCTTCTTGATCGATGAATGATTGTCTGGTATCTTTTAACCAACGGTCATTAGACATAACTTCTCCTGCAAAACAACATAACTTTTTAAATAATCAAGTGACTTTTCAAAATAACTAAATATAATTTCAAACAACAATATCATGATGATTCTGTGACATATTCATATGAAAACAGTGTTAATAATTTTATAAAAAAATTGCCATTTTCAAAATTCAGATTATGAAAACTTTGAAAACCTTGCTCTGATACCAAATGTGAGGAATGCAGATTACGGATCTTAAGGCTAGGAATAACACTAGAGGAGGGTGAATAGTGTTTATAAGAAATTACTAAATCTTTTTAAGTTTATGTTAATTTGTACATAGATGTATGTAAAATTCAGACATAGATATAATCACAGAATCAAACACAGATGCAAAAATAAAGTAAATGCATTAAAGGAAAGAACACACCGGATTTTATACTGGTTCGGGGTTACCCTACATCCAGTCCCGCACAACTAAGTACAGATTTCCTTTCAAAAGAAATTCAACAATTACAACCCTCGGTTTCAAGGCTATGAGGTACACCCTCCAGAATCACAATCCTCTGGGTAGAGATACTTTATTTCCGGGGCAACAAGTTCACCCAATTGATTTCCAAGGCTACAATCACACCTTTTCTCACTTGATTGATTTCCAAGGCTACAATCACACCTTTTCTCGCTTGATAGATTACAAAGAAGCCTATAACTCTGAATAGCACTTGGATCTTGTTGAGATAGTGATAGAGAATCAAACCAGAGATAATCTAGTCAGATTCAATATTGATTTCAGCAGAGTGATGATAGAATTTTGAATAAGAAAATGTGGAAGAAGAAGAGAAGTGAAAAACCAGAAAATCTGATCTAAAATTCGTTGAAACTAACCCCTATTTATAGAAGAACAACAGTCATGTCCATTCGTGAAAGGTTATGACGAATAGACACTTCTTTTGAATTTAAATTTTGAACTCAACTGTCACCATGTCGACATGGTCACTATAGGCATGTCGACATCCCAAAGCAATTTTTGATGATTTGATTTTCTTTGAAAATAACCTTTATCTTATATTAAAACTATTTTAAACTTTATAAATATACTTGACTATAGATAAAATACATAGATAAATATAGAGAACAATATATATATAATTTTACTATAATTTTATATTTAAATCTAAGTATAAATATATTATATTTAAAAGATAGTTTAAAACAGACGAAGTTTAAAAACAAGAATATTTAAGGCTAAAACATCTTTTTGAAAAAATCATTTGAAAGATAATTTTTAAGGCTAAAACATTTTGAAAAACAATTTTGAAAATCATTCCGAAGTTGTTTTGAAAAAACATTTTGAAGTAGTTTTACAAGCTTCTTCCTGCAGAGTATCTCATTATGTCAGGACTCGAGAACTTGTACAAAACCAGGATGTTCGTGGGTTTGTAAGCCACTTGTCGTGGGTTTGTAAGCTACTTGTCGTGGGTTTGTAAGCCACTAAAAAAGGTAGAAATGAGTTCCATCCCAAAAGAAAAATGGAGTGAAGATTTCGTTGCTATTATGAAGTTTTAACATAATTCTAGACTCAATACTTATCTTGAACTCTTGAACTCTTGATAATCTTAATACTCATGAGTCTTCAATCTTGATATCTTGAATCTCTATACTGTACAGTCTTCATTCTTTGTACCTACATGGTTATATCCTGCATATACATATATTTCTAAACTATAATGTTAGTATTTATATTTTATAATTTTATTCTAAGGTTGTTGTCATCAAAACCATCATCTCATGGACTAACAACAGCATCATCGATATTCATTTTCGAGTTTCCAAGAGAGGGATTGCTACTGGGATGTTTTGGATTGGTGTTTGTTTGGAAAATTGGGTTGATTTTGAAATGTAAAGGAATAATCTGACTTTGGGTGTATATGACTTCAAAAATAATTTTGAATGTTTAAGAAAATTGTTTAAACTCTGGGAGCTTAATTTAAAATGTTTATGGAATATAAATAAGTTTGGAGAACTTATAAAATTTGAAAATTCGTTAGAATAAAATTTAACTTAAGAAGAGTTAAATTAAAGTAAGTGTGAAAACGAGATAAGTTTGAAAGTAAGCCAATTGAATGAAGTAAATTAAAGGAGATTAATAAATGGGATGTAAATAAGTGGGAAAAACTTATAGAAGTCTAAAATTTGAATTAAATTGAAATGTAACTGAATCATCTTAAATAAAAGTAAATTTTGAGGAAAAAGTCTAAGTAGAATAGACTAAGTGAAATGGTCATTGAAATAAAATTTATTAAGTTGGAAATAAATTTGTGAATGAACAAATTAATTTAATTTGTAACTAAATGGAAGTGAAATTTAATATTGGAATTAAATTTAAAATTGATCAGCAAATAGAATTGAAACTGAATATTGAAATCTAATTTAAATTGTGTATGTAAAGTAAGGTGAAATCGAAGAATTTGTTCGAAGAAACTAAAGGAAGAAATTTTTTGCAAATAAACTTTTATTTGAGATTTAAAATAAATTAGTAAGTGAAACTAATTAAAGAAATATGAGTTGAAATGAGGTGAATAGAATTCAATATTTAAAATTGGAAGATAAATTGAATTCGAATGGAATTGAAATGCAAAGTTGAATGGAAATGGATATATATATAACTTCAGTAGTGAATTGAAAATAAATATTTAAGCGTAAAATATTTATATTGAACTTAAGAAATGAATGGTAAATTCTTAAGAAAAATCGGAATTGAGAAATATACCAAGTAAAAATTTGGTACTAGGAAAATATTCTAAGTTAATATTGAAAAAGGTTAAGTAAAATTGTGAAATGGAATAAGTGTGGATAAGTGAATAGAAATCAAAATAAATGTGAATAAAAGAGAATTGATATAGCTAATAATCAATTGGGGCAAAATACATAGGATGTACGTATATTATTTTATTCGCATAGCTGTTCGATCCAGAATTTGAGCACAGAATTTCGAGGTAGTTATATCGATCCGAGTTGGGATTTTTCACTCGATTTTCGACGGCGAACCCTGGATATGGATTTTTATTTGATTTTGGAAATTCTCTATCATAGTTGTGGCTATGCAAGGAGAATGACGGTTTCTGATCAGGAAACCAGATCTGAGTCCGCACTAGGGAGTCGGGTGAAAGATACTAGTTCGGAAGTGAAGTTATGTGATCGAGTAAGCGATCGGATTTGATATTGCGTATGGATGATATGTGTATATCATACGGATTTGAATGAAATAGATATTGAAAATTTGTAAAGGAAGTGAATAAAATGATTTTGAATCCTGTAATTGGACATTATTGCTAAGTAGGATATACAGGTGTTTCAAAAGAAAAAGGAAATTGGAGTTTTAGATTTCAGAAGATAAATTTAAATGGCTCGACAAAAGGTATGTGTTTAAATTTCTGTAAGAAATTTGATGATTTTCTGGTTCAGCCACTTGGCCTTTTGTTTTCTTTTGAAATTTGGGGGTCCGTAGAGACATTTTGTAGTTGTACCAAGCTAGCCGCGCAAAGGAGACGCTGGCGAAATTTTTTGGAAATTTAGGGAGATAGAAAAATTTTGAGAAAATTTTGATAATTTGAATTTGGTTTTAAATTTAAATTTGAATGGTTAAGTAAGTGATGTTATTTGGAAACTATGGAAGAGTTAGGGAAGTTAGTAAGAATGATAATGGGTCTTTTTATAAAAGATAGTTGGTAAGTTGTTGAACTGTTTGGATTGGGAAATAGTTAACGGGTTATGGACCATTCCTCTTAACTAGTAATTTCGGGGACGAAATTCTTTTAAAGGGGGAGGAATGTGACGACCCGGAATTTTAGATATTTGAAATTTGAATATTTAATTGATTTTAAATATTCAGGTGTAGATTTTTAAATTGAATTTCAAATATCATTGTTTATTTGGTAATTAAATTGTTGAATTTAATAATTAAAAATTGGTTAAAATAGCGACTCTTGGTTTTAAGCTGGTTAAAAATATTTCCATGGATTATAAAATTTATACTGATAATACTGAAGATAAAAAAAGTTTTAAATTTGAATTTTAAAGTGTTTTGTTCAGTTTTAAAAATATATCGTTTAAATCGGTATTTAAAAATAGCCTTCCGAGGCACAGTCTCGGAATTCGACGAAACCAGTTCCATTGGATCCGTATTATTATATTATTATCGAATTTCAATTTTCGTAGTGTTTGGAGTTGTCGTGTGATCGTACGATATAAAAACGCATTGAAATCTATATCGAAATTTAATATAATAACTGGGTCCAAAAAGCTATCTTCTTCATACGATCGAGTTAGGCCTCGAAACCTTTTCCAGTGCGTTCAAAATAGGGGTATAACATTATAAATGCCTAGCGGCATGCCTCGATAGGATGTCAAGTTTTTAAGCTGCGAATTCAAGACAATTTGAATTTGAATTTAAATTTGAATATAATATATGTTGTTAAACCAGTCAAATTCTCTTCATGTCAACTTTTTTTTTCCACAACGGAGATTCCCTTCCACCTGTCTACCTTCTTTCACCCTCACACCTTTTTGTTTTCTCTGTAGCAAGCAATGACAGGCATGCAAAATCAAATCACGTCTCTTTTCCTTTCCTGATGGAGGTCACGAAAATAAAAATAAAATAAACTAAGCAAATCGAACTCGTTTAAATTAAAACCAGGTTCTCCATTCCCTTTACCCAAGAACTCAATCAACGAAAAACAGTAATGGCCGAGCAAAATCAACAGAACTAAATCATAAATCGTGAGCCTCTTTCCCTATTTCTCTCCTCAGTATCGAATTCAGATTCCTTCGAAAAAAGGGGATTTCGAAACCAAAAATCGAATCAAACCGGCCTCGAAATCGTATCGAGTCCCTCGATTCTAAATCGAACCAGTTCGATTTACGTATAGGAAGTTTGTACGAAGCCGATTCGCACTTGAATGAAAGGTGGCCGATCGAGGCATGGGGGAGGCGCGCGCATGAATGCAGAGGGTAAAGGGGGAAGTTCGAGCTGGGTAGTGGCGGCAGCTCACGTTGAGGGTGGTGCTCGCAGCGAGGTCAGGGATTCGCAGTGCAGTTTCGAGTGAAAGACAGTTTTAGGGTTTAGCGAATGCGAGAGGCCGTAAAGCATCAAGGTGCGGTAGGACGAGCTTGGTTGGCTATCATCATCGATTTCGGTCGTGGGATGGTCGGAGGCTCGTACTCGAGCACGAGAAGATGAAGGCAGTAAGGTATTCGCGATTTCTATTTCTTTCAAAATTTAAAAATTTATTTAACAAATATTTTTACAGCTTATATTTTTCAATTTATATATGTGTATATTTATATACAGAGGGAAAAAGAAAAAAATCAATTCCAGTAAGGTATATATATATGCAGACTTTTCCATTTAAATATATATATGTATACAGGAAACGAAAAAATATATACAGTAAGATATATATCCAGATTTTAAATTTATATATATGTACAAAAAAATATAACATAGTATTTGATTTTACAGTAAGGTATAAAATTGAATATATTTAATTTAGAATTTATATATATATATATATGTATGTATTCAAATGCAGTAAGGAAGATATTAAAATAAAAATAAATGCATAGGTGCAGTTAATTTTACAGTGAGAAGAGATTAATAGATATATAATACACTCACATATTTTTATACACATACCTATTTTAAAATTTATATATATACAGAAATAAACAAAAAATTTATATAAGATTTTGGGAAAAATATATATAAGGGTTTATATAGAAAAATTAGATTTTTAGACTTATATAGATTATTTTTATATGTAGTTCGAAAATGAAAAATAAAATATACATATACACATTTTTTTAAATCTTCTAGCCTATTTTGAAACAACGTATTTGGTGATTAATTGATTGATTAATTCGAATATTAATAAATCATTTAATGCTTATACAAGGTCGAAAAATCGTGAAACCAAGTCGAGATCGGAATGGATTGCAAACAAAAACAAAGGTGAGATTTTCTCACTCGTTTGGATTGCCTAGTTTAAAAATTAAACGTTAAAATTAAATCATTGGATGTTGATTGATGATTATGATATCTGTTGAATGATATTATATATATATGGTAGTATATATATTGGAGTGATTGATATTCCCGCATCATATAGCGGATGAGACCCTATGCGCCCCGCATAATAGCGGATGACCCTTTATACCGCGATATCCCCCTCGAAGTGGGATTGGTATTATTATATTGTGCTAACATCTGTGGATGTAGGGAAACAGGTTGGAGGGATCCAACGGGATTCCTCAAAATGTTGAATTTATTTCATATCCTGTGATATGATTTATTTGATAATCCGTGATAGATTTTATTGGTAAGTGAAACTATTGAATGTTATGGTTTGGCCGAATATATTTTGGTATTTTAAGATATCGGAAATATAAAAATTGGATTTTTGAAGGAAAATAAAGGAGAGAATTTTAAGTAAAATAATTTTAGGGAATCGGATAAATTAAAAGAATAAATTTGGAAAAGAATAAAAAAAGTTGATCTTTGAAATCCTATCGAATAATTCCAAGTATGGAAAAAAATATTTTGAATAAATGGGGATAAGTAAATTTTGAGAACTTAAGTTATATTGTTTAAAAATTTAAGAATTTAAAATGATTGGGAGAAATAAAGGGAGAATTTTTGAATTAAGAATGAAAAGAATATTTCAGATTTAAATAATATTTTAAATCTAAATAAAGGAGCGAATATGGAATTAATGGGTTTTGAAATAAATTTGGATAAGCAAAGGAATTTATTTTAAAAACGGAGTTGGTTTTGGAAATCGATTTGAAAACCGACTAAGTGTGGAGACTGTGATTAAAGGAAAATGAGATTGTGAAATTTATAAACTGGGTTTATAAATAAAGTAAAATATTTATTAGTGGATAAATTTGAAAGCATAAATTCACGGTGGGAATTTATAAGGAGATGGGAAATGTGTTTTAAAAATAAAAAGTGGTTTATTTTTAAAGTGTTAGGAAATTTACGGGACGGGAACGTAAATTAAATTGTGATAAATCGAGCAGGATTTATAAATGATTAGATGGCTATATTTAAATGGAAAGTGTATTTCCCTGAAAAGCCAAATATATTTTCAAAGAAAGATTTCCAAGTATAAGTTAGAGGTTTTAAAGTGGTTTTAAAAGAATGTTTTTGAGAAATTTATTATTTAAATTGTTTTAAGATTTTAAAATAAATATTTATTAAGATAGTTATAATAGTAATTATTTAAAGGTTTAAATTGGTATTATGATTTAAGAAAAATATAATAATAATTATTATTATTTATATTTTATAAAGTATCTTTATTTCAAAAGTGGTTTGGCTTAAGTTTTTATTTTAAAAAATTAATATAGAATTTCATAACTTTTATTTTGAATAAAGTCTTTTAAGTAGTTTTATTTAAAAATGTTTTAAGTATACATTTTTGGATAAAAGTGATTTAAATTATTTAAAAATATAAAGTATTAAGACTTGGTGATTTTCAGTGTAAAGAAAATAATTGGGTGGAAATTTATTCCGCGAGGGAAAAAGGGTTGAAGTGTAGAAAAATATCTTGCGAAGATAATTTGAAATAAAATAATTTGGGAAATTATTAAGGCTTGACGGTTGTTTGTGAATGATATTTGATAGTTAAATAACCGACTATCGATATTGGCCAATGCGCTGATCGTTTCGAAGAGACCGGGATCAGATTTAATTATCCGAAAACCACTTCGATCTGGTTTGGACGTTTGCGAATGAAGACCATGAAGGTGATGAAGACGGTGATTTGGTTTGTCCAGACCTAGGGCAACTTGTATGGATGAATGCTATCAGACCATCGTCAGGAGGACGATGAGCATTCTAAGTGAAATGTGTTCTAAAAAGGTAACGCATAGCCTCAAGCCTCATCAACCGAGAATGGCTAAAACAGGGGAGGTGCAGCAAGGCTAAGTGGCTAGCAACCAATTAGGGTAAGATCATCCCTGTCTAAATGTCCCTTTTTGATTTTGGCTTAGTGGCGGTTGCTGATCCCAACCACGGGGTGATCTTATTCGGACTATCCAGTAAGGGGTAGCTCCGGTCTTGTGTTGCAGGGGATCGGGCGTGATCCTCGGTACTCTGATCTAGGCCAGGTACCATGACGGGCGGCACCCCAGTAGCCCTGTCATTGTGTGGAATCCAATCTCTAATAGGCGCCTGTACGGTTTTGATTGTGTCCAACTATTGCTGGAACGTGAGATGCATGTACGTATATTATTTTATTCGCATAACGATTTGATCCAGACTCGAACACAGAATTTCGAGATAGTCATATCGATCCGAGTTGGGATTTTTCACTCGATTTTCGATGGCAAACCCTGGATATGGATTTTTGATTGATTCTGGAAATTCTCTATCATAGTGTATGGCTATTCAAGGAGAATGACGGTTTCTGATCAAGGAACCAGATCTGAGTCCGCATTAGGAAGTCGGTTGGACGATACTAGTTCGGAAGTGAAATTGTGTGATCGAGTGAGCGATCGGATTTGGTACACATACTATTCGTACGCAATACCAAATCTCTAATTTTTCTCATACCCGGAATTTATTCATTTGAATTTAAAAATCAACTTTTCATTCTTTCCTAATTTCGTTCTTTAAATTTATCCAAATTTGCTAAATTTATTTTATTTAAAATTCTCTTTTAAATTTCCTTCAAAAATCCAACCTTTATTATTTTTGACACCTTAAAATATCAAAATATATTCAACCAATCATAGCATGTGTACCAAATCCGATGGCAGGGCTACTGTGGCATGTGTACCAATCATAGAATTAAATTTTGTTAAGGCTTAATTTGATTTAAGGGATTAAATCAGCATTTGAAGAATTAACTAGAATTTGTATAGATCGAGATGGTTTAAAATGTGGAAATGAAATTGGAAATAATTCAAAGGTAGAATTGAAATGAATTGTAATCGAAGTTGAATAAGTTTGAATTAGAATGAGAATCAAAGTTAATTCAAATTGAATTGAAATTGAGTCAATTTAAATGGAATGGAGATTTAAATTGAAAATTAAATTGAGATGGAGATTAGGAAATTGAACCAGTTTGACTTTGAAATTATTTTCAAATAAATTGTTTTAATATAAGCTGTTTTAAATCTATTTTTCCAAACCATTTATTATACAACCTTTCTTTTTAAAAACTCAAACTATCTTATAATAGCTATTTAACCATTTTACAACTATTTTACAACAAATTACTATTTTACCACTACTTAACTATTTTAAACTATTCAAACTATTTTCTAAATTTCAAACTGGTCAGAATGGGACCAATTGATTTTGAAAGGCTTTGATTTTGGGGAAAATCAATTTTGAGAAGTGGGAAAGCCAAGTTTGAGAATTATCGATTTTGAAGTTTATATATGAGACATATAAAGAGTATGTTTTGAAAGATACTATATGTGTATAGTATAAAATGTTTTGAGAATGCTAGGGGGAAAAGGGCGCTCCCATTTAGAGTTGAAACTTATAGTAGGAGATCCACTGGGTGGTTCTGCCTTGAGCCCTAAGGGGGGTTCTAAATTTTGATCCTAGAGGAGGTCTGGACTAAATAGTAGTTCCTGTGGATTGTGATTGGGGTAGCGAAAGTCGAGGGCGCTGATGCCTACAGAGACATTGGGGGTATGCTGTGACGGTAGTGTAACTCTGGTGTAACTGCGATCTACTGCGTTCCATAGCGTAAGTCGAGGGGCAGCAATTGCCTAAAGTCTACGTTTGATTTCGCTGGGAGAGCGACGTAACATCGGTAGATTGCGATCTATGAGGACATAGCGAAAGTCGTGTGGCGGTGAGTGCCTACAGGCTACATTGGGACTCGAATGATGTAGTCTGCGACCTATGTGGTGAAGTTTCATTTGACAGCAGTTGAGGACAAGTTGTTACAACTGTCCAGTTTTGTTGTACTCTGATGTCTTGTATATATATTGACAGTTACAGTTTTTCATTGTATAAAAATGTTGTTATTTGTATATTATATTTTATTCCGCTGCGATTGTGAGATTCTGTGCTATTGTTTTCTGTTTTGTCTTCTACCTCTTTTTCTTCTTAACCCATAGTCTGGAGTTTCCGGCACTCGATTGCTCGGCACTCTATACAGTGAACGTATTAGTGTCGATTTTCGGGGTCGAAAATTTCCCGGGCTGTCACAAATTTTCCAACTGTCTGAACCACATCGCCGCTAAGTCTGTCAAATATAATTGGATATATCACCCCATCACCTCCTCACATGCATCCAACACCTCCACATATCGGATGTATCTCATCAGATGAACCGTTAGGTTAGATTTTCCATCGTATATTTCCAACGTTGGCATCTTGAAATTAGGTAGATTCCTCATGTACCAGATGTTAGAAGTGAATGGATTTCTGTTCACATCCTCCAAATTTTGGCTTAGCGGTTCACCTCTCATCGCTTGTCTAACTATTTCAGCAATTCTATCGCTATTAGCTAATGGAAGTCTATGTTCCACATTTTCATTCAGGCCCCAATCCCTGTGCGGAAATTCTGACACGTACTTCTCTGGTTGCACAATTCCATTCTGATTCATGTTCTGGTATTTAACATTGTTTCCCAAACATGTCTCGTTACTGTCTAAGTTTAAATTTATCATGCCCCTAGTCCTCTTGGATCAGTAACAACTTATGCTCGGGGATCGGTACTGAGTTATGGTGCTTCTTCAAGGGTTGCTCCACATTATTCATTCTATTTCCGGGTGCCTTTTTTCTTGCCTCCGGTCTCTAGTTCTGATCCGCAGCAACTCCAGTTGTTCCCAGTTGTCCCATCATTCTGAAGAGTCCCCTCATCATCTCTTCTTAGCGAGTTATCATTCTATCCTGCATTTCTATCATTATCGTCTACATCTCATCTTTGATTATGTAAATGGAAGGAGTGTTAGATCTCGAGGACGCCTCTTTACTGCCCCCAGGTCCTTGTTGGTTTCCTCTAACAACAGCTCTCCTAGTTGATGGTCTCATCATCCTCTAGATTTAAGTATCAAGTTGTCAAGCCCTAGTTTTCTAAATGAAATCACTAAAAATGTTTACGCCAAAAGTTGGGACAAACATCTAAAGATTAATGGAAGAGAATAAAATGAAGAAAACTAATGAAAAATGAAGAAAAATCACACATGACAATTATAGTGGTCGGCTAATCAGAGACATCCGTTCACTTGAATTTTGTTTATGTTTCTACTGAATTTTACAAAGTCGATCTTATGGAACGGTGTCTATGGATCGGTGATGATCCGTGGAATTACAAAGAAAGTACATAAATTTGTTAAATGAGCAAAAAAAAGTTCTTTGAACAATGCCTTTTTTTATAGCTGCGGGTCAACGGAAATCTTCCACCACGTTCATGCTCAAGTTCTCATGTCCAGGAGGAGATGTGTTAAAAGAACAGTGGTCAGCTAAGCCATATTAAGAGATTGATACTGATCCATGTCCTATGGATCGGTACAGATCCATAAGATAGGCCATGAGGCCTTCTTTGATTTTGGAAATTGCTTAGTTGACTTGTATTCTTGACTTTGGCATTTGATTACATCGGTACGGAGTTGAACTTGAGTGAATTCCTTGGTTCGGAGGTTGGGCAATAACATTTGATTTATCCATCGATTGTTATGGTTAGGAATAGCGAACGAACCATTTTTTATGGTGCACATTGGCTAATAATCACTAAGGTCTTCTATGGCTACAGGTTTGAGGTGGAATTGGACAAAAGTTAGAAATTTGTACCGATCCATGACTTCAATTGATTTTAGGGGTTTGAATATTGGACTTGTGGCTTGGTCAAAGGTTTTGTAACGACCCAGTGTTTTGGACCATTCAAATCGACAATAAATCCACACATGTCGGACTTGAATAATTCAAAACGATGGATTGTAAATAAAATTTGGCAAAACTCATAATATACAGTAAATAAAATAATTACAGATCACAGACACAGAGTAATATAACAATAATGCAGCGGAAACAAAAGGATAGTAGTTCATGAAGCTACTATATATATAACAGAGTTAAACAAGATACAACAGAAATCTCGAATACAATAGATGTCTCAATACAATAATCAAATACAAGATTTGGATACATCACTGGAATCAACTGAATAACTGAAAGCAGGATCGATAGATAGTTGGATTTCCAAGCGAAGCTCCAACTCCAAAGGTGAGTCCCAAATGCTGTATCACTCAGTCTGACCCGAGCGTAAAGCAAAACACAAAACACTCGAGTCAGGATTAACATTCTTATACCAATAAATCCAACTCAAGTGAAATATCAACTGAAATGCCAGTAACTTAAAGGATGTTTGGGATAACCATCCTCTAAGGGTCCTTTAAACTATTTACTATGTAGTAATATACGCTATATACAGTAGTGTCCAATTAGTAAAGTATAATCATATAGAAAATAGCGTTAAGGGGATGGAGAACCTTAACGCGGTCGGATCTTAAAATCATAATCGTAGTAAAGCTCGATATGGTAGGTGACACGGCACACAAGGCAATGCCAGGGTAGATATACCAATTACGCACACGGACTGATGGATACGCATAGCAGCCACTACCGTTCCACCTCGAACAACACTCCCAAATCGAAGGGTGGCCACCAAAAATCAACAAGTAATAGAATGAAATCGAAGAAGTGCGTCCGATACGATGTGCTACCTCACTGGTCCGAGATCGCTCCTGTTTTAGCCACCTTATGCCAACTCACGGGAGTTGGGTCCACGTATATACCTTAGGATCGCCGCCACCATCCTACTTCATTCTGGAATCTCCACCGCGTACACGGTTGTCAAAGTGGTTTTCAGTATCGACAGAGAGTATGTCCATATCCGATTCCGGTCTCTTTAACAACCAATCGTTATTATAACACCGTGGTCATTTCAAAATAGTTTATACTTCAAAACCAAAATATCATTATCATTTCAAATATATCCATTTTCAAAATCATATCACTTTCCAAAGTTACAACGCTTTCGAAATCATAGTCTTTTTTTTAAATCAAAACACATTGGAAATCACAGCTTTGAAATCATAGTATTTTGGAAATCATAACACTTTCCTTTTAAACAGTTTAGATATTAAAATTTCTTTATAAAATAAAATAGTTTCCTCAAATTTCACAAATCGATTCAAATTAACTCGAATTCCAAAAAAATTTAATTTAATCAAATCTCAAATCATCAGTTTCAACTCGATTCAGCTTCTAAATAAACCATTTCAAATTATCGATTTCAAATACATATCTAAACCATAAAATAAGCCATTTCAATTTTAATATATTTCAAAGCTTTAAATATTCAACATTTCAAACTAAATTCGATAAATTTATATACATATCAGATTCACTTTACAATTATTTCGTTTTGAAATATTAACTTAATCATTTCCATAACATTTAAATACAATTTCAATTTACAAATTTAAATAAACAAAATATCCCATTTTTATATACATATAAGTTTGAAATATCCATTTAAGTCACCTTTTCAAATTTCAAGTTGTAAAACACTTTCTTTAAATTTCAAAGTCAATACATTTCAAATCAAACTTATTTAAGTATAATTCTTAAATAAATATAATTTCAATCAATTTCAAATCATTATAAATTATATATTTGAAGATATAGATATTAAATAAATACTTAAACATATTATTTATCAACTTTATTAAATCAACTTTGATGAATCTTTAAAAATCAATATTTATCAAAACCATATATTTCTTTTCAAAACCAAAGAAATCATTTTTCAAAACATTTATATATAGACCAACGGTGCCTGTATATAATTTTTCTATCCTATGGTCAAGTGATACGGATATTTATCATTTCAATCCGCAATTTAAAATATATATACGGGTATATATCTTTTCAACCCGCAAATCCCAAATTCAATTCAATGAAAATCGCTTGGGTTTATCATTTCAACCCATAACGATTTTCTCCTATTCTACAGATCGTTCGGGTATGTATCATTTCAACCCATAGTGATTCTATACTAATAGGGAACTTGTAGAGTGATAATAGATATGATAATAATATAACAACAGTAATAGGCATATAACATCAGTATAAATAACAGATAATGGTGTCAGATGTCACAGGTGAACAGATACAGACAATGACATATATATAGCAATGTAAATATCTAACAGCAGCATATTTCAATTGTCGTTTTAATTGAAATCAAATTTAATAAATATAAGTACGTTAATCAGAGTGATTGCTCACCTTTCGAGGCTAGATAGATTTGACAATGGAATGAGTTACAACCCAAGCACGAATTCCAAAACGAAGCTAGATTGGCACGATTTGACGGACAAGCTGATAAATGGGAAATCGATGGAACAAATCAAAATTAGCTCAACTTAACTGGAACAAAAATAAATATTATACCCACACATATCATTCCCTAATAGTTAATATAAAATTTTAAATTCATATTAAAAATAATATATATATATACTGTAAACAAAATAAGAACTAATAACTTATATACACTTTAATATATATAAACTGTAACTTTATAACTCATATATACAGACTTTTAGTTTTATTAGAAATCAAACAAAGCATCACAGAATATATAATTAATATAACTTTTATATTGGAAACCTAACATAAAAAAAATGCAGACTCCATATAAAATTTCAATCAAAATGTATATAAGCAGGTTATAACCCACCTATACCCAGACGCAATATGCAACAGTGTACACATGTGCAGACTACCAAAATCCTACAACCTATAACTATATTTATATAATACTTTTGTATACCATATTTAAGAAATGGATTCCAAATGTGAACACGCAGCAAATAGAAACAATTATATATATATATATATATATATATATATATATATATATATTTAAAATTTACAAGCAGTAACTGCATTTGGCTCGTTCAACCAAATGAACAGCTTACCACAACCAGCAGGCCTAACATAAATCTGTACGAACTTATATATATACCTGACCGAACTCGAAATATTTTATTTATAACACACACACTATACTATATACCACTAACATATTATCAAATACTATTTATAATATATAGTAGTATGGGTTATAATATATATATATGCTGCTTTATAATATATGTATATAGAGACAAATCAATATTACTAACAAATGTTTACTTTCAAATCTCATATAAACTTATATAGCTACCTTCTATATATAAACAGATATATACTGTACCCTATAAACATATAAATATATATATAAACTACAATACACTAATATAACCACAATTATATACTAACATATACAAGATACCTTATGAAAAGAAGGGATGAATGATGGTAAGGCACGGCAGAGCTAGGTTGAAGACTCGGGTAGGCTGAGAGATTGGAGAGAGGGGTGAGGTCGCGGAGGTATGTGAGTTGCATGGTGATGTAATTGGTGGCCAGAGGGTGCTCGACTGCTGGTTATGATTTGCGGAGGTTTGATTCAAGGGAGAAAGAGGAGAAGACGTGTAGTAGAGCTTCGCTCGCTTGTGTGGCCTGGGCGTGCGTGGTGAAGTTAGAGGAGGGAGAGAGAAAAGGAAGGGCACGGTAAAGAAGGAAGTGGGAGGAGGTTCTCGACCTGGAGACGTGGGGAAAAGTGTGGAGGCTCGAGTTGCTTGAGATCTTGGGGAGTTCGGCAATGGAAGGAGGTGGCTGTGGTCGCAGAATTGACTGGGAAGAGGAGGAGATGGGAAAGGATGAAGGATGGTCAGGCTTTGATGGAGGCACGGTTTGGGAGGAAGATTGTTGTGGCGACGTGAGATCCAGGTAGAGGAAAAATGAATATGAGTAGGCTTCAGAAAAATGAAACCGGATACGAAACAATCCAAAGGATATAAATTGAAATGGGAATAGACAACGAAAGAACAGGTCCACAAATACTGAACAGTAGGAATAGAATTGGTCACCCCATGATTTCTGGAAAATTATTAAACCAATTAATTGTTGTTGGGCTGCACGTTATAGATTTGAAGTCTAAGGGAAAATGTAAAGTCAAAATTCGGTACCGTTACGGTGAACTGTTTCATTCTTACCGTTGCATACCAGAGTTCGAAGTACAGAAATAAATATATTGCAGGGATCAGCACGACGAGACAGACAGAACGGTATACAGATATTAGTGGTACGATCATTGAATCAAAAGTCGATAATCGGTACCGAAAATGCTGCAAATCTGTCGAAAATAAGATAAACGGAGCAATAGATGGTCAAATTTAACGAAACGAAAGATGACGTCTCACTCAGAAGATGATTTACAAATTTTCTATGTAAAAATATTTAGGTTTGAAAAACATTTTATCATCATCAATTTTTAACTGATATAAATTGGAATAAAATTACACTAGAAAATAAACTTCCAATTTTTCTGATGAAAATTTACCAGTTGCTATGTTAAGGCAGATGCATTTCAAATATCAAATTTAAATTTCAAAATTTTATTGTTTAAAATTTCACAAAAATTCAATTAATTAAATAAATAAGACCACTGAAATTTACGGGTCGTTACAGGTTGGATAACACTTGCGAAAAGAAATCTGCAAGGAATAACGAAGGTCACTCTCATTACTGTCAATTATCAATAAAATAAGAGAACGTTCATGTATACAATTGAAACGGTATGGTTATTAACTTAGTTACAAAATAATGCTTATTTATTCAGGTTACACCACCCAGTGAACAGAGCTCAATTTTAAAGACTGAACTGAGTAAGAACGGACAAACCAGTCCGGCTAGAGCGAATGTAAAAGGAAAGCAGAAGATAATAGAGGTTGTCTATGCTACTTATCAAATTACATTATCTATGCAATAAGACCTTTCATGCTGATCAACAAGCAACAACATTGTCCAGGATGATGAGCCATTCAATGATTCATTAACACGTAAAGCTGAACTCCAAGGGACATAAGAAAGGATCTGTTATAGAAGTAAGATTATTGTTTACCTTCTTTTAAAACTACATGGTGAAGTTTAAATGGCTTATTTACTTGAAAAGGACAAAATTTCAAATTAGGTTCGAAAAAATAACATATTTCAATTTTAGGCCTCGTCCAAAATTTATTACAAAAACAGGTCTAGTGTTGCACAAATATGTACTGCGCAAGTGTATTTAAAAAAAAATTGTACATGCGCAAATTTGAAATGCGCAAGTGTTATTTAAAAAAAAAAATTGTGCTTGAGCATTTCCGGAATTCGCAAGTGTTATTTTTGAAGAAAAAATTTGTGTTTTAGCATTTTTGGAATGCACAAATGTTATTTTTGAAGAAAAAAAAGTTGTGCTTACGAATTTTTGGGATGCGCAAGTTTTATTTTTGGAATGCGCAAGTATAAAATAAGGTAAGAAGCAAAACGTGGTATATTTTTGTAATAAGTTTTATACGGGGTCTAAAATTGAAATATGTTATTTCGTCGGGTCTAATTTGAAAATTTGTCCTCTTCAAAATTAAATAAATTCCATAATTGTTCTGCCGTCCCATTTGTGATGGTGGAAGTGGTTATAGTACACTTATTCCATACTACGGTTACTTATTAATTCTGACTGCATAATTCCACTGTAATATTTATTATATATCATCATATGCATTCGTTTATAAGTTCATATTAATATTTTTGAAATTGATGTGGAGACGCAATCCAAGCAACAAAAAAATTGATTGGCGCTATCTGTTGTTATAACCAATTATATCTTGATATGTTGTTAATAATATGAACTTCAATCTAGATGACTGCCTTTATGTCCTTACTCCTGTTTTTTCACCGTTTTATAACCACCACCCAAAACTTTTTCAAAACAATTAATACCGCAATAGGCCGATCAATACAAATGCTGCTACTATGCACACTCAGCAACATCTAATTAATGATTGAAAGCAAGATTAACTTATCACCTTGATTTCACACTAAAACTAGGATGTCTTTACTAACACAGGATGTTGACGAACTTCTGATTAAGACGACCTCAGCTGTTGCTAAAATTTGTGACAAGCGTCAGCGAAACTATTAGTGCCCATTTACCGCCCAAGCACTATTCCAGTTTGTTTCTGTTTTTTCAGTTTGATTTCTTTGTGTGCGCTTGAACCATTTTTTATTCATTTCTTTTGTGCCTGGATTGGATTTGTACTCAGCTGAAGTATGTACTGACTTCATTCCGTTGTAAAAAACTCTGCTTCCTTATGTTTGTTAATGTTACATAGCTCATCTCTCCTCCCTTCCTCCTTTTCCTTATAACTATATTTCCTGCTATTCTGTCTTTGCTTATCACATCAACCATTGCTGCTAACATATAACTGTTTAGATCGTTTCTTAGCTTTGTACCGTTCACGTGCTCCTGATTAAATTATACTGACACTGATATTTGCCTAATCTACCGGACTGTTCAGCTCTGCTCTGGACAGTTTGTGCATGGTTGTAGTTATAGCAGCAAGTTTTGTGTGACTGTACTTCTGACACTACTTGCTGAAAATGGGCTTCAATGCACTGTGTATTAATTAATGTGCAATCCATTGAGTTTGATATTTGAGGACCCATTGTACTGCAAATTAAAACTACAAATTTGGTAACTGTCATGTAGATTGTAGATTGGAACGTATGTGTTACTGTTAGATTTCATGCTTTTTACTAATAAAAGTCCCTGCATAACTTAAAAAGTTTGCATGTAAATACAACAACTGTCATTATTAACAAGAAAAGTACCATACTGACAATGATGTTTTGTACTGTAATTAACACACACAATTATGTTTATGAATTAAGTAATTCCCAAGTTGATGAGGGGGTATTTTATAGCACAAGTTCTGATGTTCATACCAAAATTTTATATTTCAACTGGATGGTTGTATATGTATTTTTTAGCAATTGTTCTATATCTTTCTATTCGATGCAACCATGTCAATATGTCATAGTAGGAAGAAAAAAGCATATGCATGTGCATGTGCGTATGCACTTATGCAACTTGCATCACAGCAACTATGCTCGGTAATATCTGATGGACATTGTCGAATCAAGATATGAATCCAATATCTGGATTATTGTTGTTAGGGTACCATAATAATTTATGTTCAATAAGATCACGGTGAATTTAATTCCCATTTACACTGAAACTTTTGAACTTTTTTGTTAACTTGCAATTATTATTATTAAATATATATGATATATGATATGATGTAGCTTAATATGTATTAACTATTTACCAAGTCACATAACAAAGCTTTAGGTGATTTCTTACAACTAAACAATATGGGAAAAGTAGGGTGATAACGTTTTATTAACTTATGTTTACTGAAAATAGTTTTGTAGGTCAGTTTTTAACAGTGGTACCATATTTTCATGTATGTTTCCAGATTTGCAATTAGAATACTTGTAGCAGGAAGTTTGTGCATGTATATCAACTAAAATTGTGGTTTGGGAAGACAAGAATTTCGTAGAACAAATGGGTAACGGACGATATGTGAAAAGGTTCGTCGATGTGTGTATTAATAGACCTATCAAAATATGACCCAACTCATTAACCCAGCCCATTTACCTTACTTATAAATAGGTTGGGTCAACCCATTTATGAATATTATTAAATGGGTTATGCGTTGTGTTGACCCATTTTTAAAAGGGTTATAAATGGATAACCTATTTACCCATTTATTAAAAACATTAAATTTTAATATAAATTTGAAAAATAAGAATTTTGAACATACATTGTAGTTTTTCATAGAGACTGACAGTTGTACTAAGAAAATAACAGGCTACAACATCCCCATACTTGAATTCCGCTTAGTGTAGAAGCTACTATTTTTTTGTTCAGACTGCAATAACTCCTTCGTTCTAACTCGAAATTAGGCGAGACTTCGACCAATGAACTCCCACCTAAATTACGGACAGTATGGAACACTCGGATACTTCATCGTGTGAACGCACACTGTAGTTCTCCAAGGTAACTGACAGTTATACTTAGAAAATAATAGGCTACTGCATCTTCATATTTGAACTCTGTCTAGTGCAGTAGCCGCTATTTTTTGTTCGGACTGCAATAACTCCTTCGTTCTAACTCGGAATCAGGTGAGACTTCGATCGATTAACTACCACCTAAATTACGGACAGTATGGAACACTCGGATACTTCATCGTGTGAATGCACATTGTAGTTCTCCAAGGGGACTGACAGTTGTACTTATAAAATAACAAGCTATCACATCCACATATTTGAACTCCGCCTAGTGCAGAAGTCGCTATTTTTTTGTTCAGATTGTAATAACTCCTTCGTTCTAACTCAGAATCAGGCCGGACTTCGACCGATTAACTCCCACCTAAATTACGGACAGTATGGAACACTCAGATACTTTATCGTGTAAACGCACACTGTAGTTCTCAATGGGGACTAACAGTTGTACTTAGAAAATAATAAGTTACCGCATCCCCGTATTTGAATTTTGATGAAAATTAGAATTTTAAATTTTTATCGGAACACAAAACATAAAAATTAGAATTATTTTATATTTATTTGTTTTTTATTAGTCAAATTAAATTTAAATCTTTAAATGGGTTAAATGGGTAACCCGCTTATTAAGTGGGTCGGGTCATAAATGAGTTGGATCATAAATGAATGAAAAAAATGGGTCATAAATGGGTTGGGTCAAACTCGACCCAATCCATTTTAACCCAACCCAACACGTTTGACAGGCCTATGTATTAATTCAAATTTTCATCTGTGGTTTCAAACTAAATATTAATAGTAGATTTAGTTTAACACTTTCTTTGGTGATATCTTCTTGCAGATAATTGCCTCTTATACATCCTCAAAGGGGTCTTCTTCTGACCTTTCAATGTAAGAACACCAAGTTTCCAAATGAAATGTTTAATATTAAATATATTTTTAACTGAAGAAACTGGTAATATACAAAATATATTGTGGTACATAACCCAACATTTCACATAATTTTGCTCCAGCGTTATTTTTTGAACTATGACAAGT
Source organism: Allium fistulosum (assembly GCA_030737815.1). NCBI lineage: Eukaryota > Viridiplantae > Streptophyta > Magnoliopsida > Asparagales > Amaryllidaceae > Allium > Allium fistulosum. Next base: position 408,504,572 of record CM060906.1, read on the forward strand.
TCATGTTTGTTTGTTATATTTCCTACAGCAATATATACTTGCAGATTGCTTGGAGCCGCTAAAAGGTTGTGTAGACAGAGATCGGCTGTTGAATGAGTAATTTCACATGAAAAAAGGAATAGAGATCGGCAGTTTATTAATCCACTAGACTGAAGCCAAAATAAGATCATCCATAGAAAAAGATAACGGACCTATAACATAAACATAGTAGAGAACATGTGTCGATTAGTGTAAAACCAGTAAAAACAGGTACAATGGGAAACATAGAATTGAGGCATGCATAGGAAAACAGATCAGGCTCGACACTCCAAATTCCAAAATAGCAGGCAAACCTAGAGGAATGTTAGATGTGATACCAATTTCATCGGAGAAGAGAATGTCAAGGTAAGTAGGAGTCCTTGAAGTCACGGTTTTGCGGAGAAGCTTGGAGGCCGAACCAGAAGTCTGGTTCAGTGGAGGAAATGTCTGACCAAAGATTTGGTTCGGTGGAGTTCGTTCGGTGAGAAGGTGACCTCGTTCGGTGGAAGACCGGATCAGAATTTTGATCCGGTGGTAGTGCTTCGATCGACAGTGAATGCAAGAGGAAGTCTCGTTCGGTGATGGGAGATGTCGGATCAAAGATTTGGTCTGGTGGTGATTAGGGGTTGCCGCTCCAAATATCTCGTCCGGGATGGGATGTCGGTCCAGACTTGGCGCTCCAGATACTTCGTTCGGTACTGAAGCATGACCGAACCAATGATTGCCGCTCCAGATCTATGAGCTTATACCAAATCAGTAGCGTTGATGTGGACTGCCGGTCCAAGTGATACCGAACCAAGTTAAGGCCGAACCAAATATTTGGTTCGGTATTGGACCATGCATGTCCAGATCTTGAGTGTTGTTTGCCGAACCAAATGCTATTGTGTTGTTTGTCGGATCAGATGTGCCGAACCAAACCTCAGGGCTGCTATATAGCAGCTACCACTTCTCATTTCTTCATTCTATAAATAGTGGAGCTTCTGGACAACAATGACAGTCATCCTAGAGAGTTGAAACTCTGCAGAATTTTGTTTGTATTGTAAATTCTTCTTATGTATAGCCTTCAAAAGTGAATTAATCTTGTAATTCTAATCTTTCAGTGATTAATAAAATCTTCTCTCCCTAAGTGGACGTACACTGCCTCGCGGTAGTGGAACCACTATAAATAATGGTGTTATTTATTTTTCTGCATTGCATAGATCTGCGACTGTCTGTTCTGGTGTTTATCTCTGTTCGTTTCGTCTCACTACAATCACGATTCAGTTGTTTTCCACTGCATTGGGTTTTTTATTCCCTTAGACTGACCATCTGAAGGGATTTTCCCCAACAGTCTGGTATCAGAGCGATGGTTCAGACAATTGTGCATTTGTCCACTATAGAGGCAGAGCTCGTAGCTGCGGTTGAAGCAGCTAAGTACGCGCTTTATTTGAGGCTATTGTTGTGTGATTTGGTCTTCGTATATGAAGGCGTGGATGTGTACTATGACAGTCAGAGTGCAATTCACTTAGCTGAAATTATGGCATTCAGCTCGAGGACGAAGCATATTGAGGCGAGAGAGTCGTTCATTGTCTCGATGAGTGAAGAGAAGCTAGTTCGTCTTCAGAAAGTTCACACAAAGGAGAATGCAGCAGACATGTTTACCAAGTTGTTGTCGGTTGCTAAGTTCGAGCATTGCTCGGACTTGATTCGCTTAATGAAGTGTTAGGTGCCATGGGGTGCCACGGGGGGAGAGTTGAGAAGGTTCACGGCGACGTTTGTTTTCATGGTGGAGATTGATAGGTTCTACACGGACTGGGTACTTCGAACACCTTGTTGACAGGCGGTGGCCTTGCCGGAATTTGTTGACAGAGTGTAATGGGTGATGGTATTGCCGAAGCTCATTGGGTAAGTATCCATTGCTTGGAGCATAGTGGTGTAGATGGAATTGGAAGGCTTGTATGAAATTTGGTATCAAGGTGGAGATTGTTAGATGTTATACCAATTTCATCAGAGAAGAGAATGCCAAGGTAGAAGTAGGAGTCCTTGAAGCCACAGTGTTGCGGAGAAGCTTGGAGGCCGAACCAGAAGTCTGATTCAGTGGAGGAAATGCTGGACCAAAGATTTTGTCCGGTGGAGTTTGTTCGGTGAGAAGGTGACATCGTTCAGTGGAAGACCGGACCGGAATTTTGGTCCGATGATAGTGCTTTCATCGACAGTGAAGGCAAGAGGAAGTCTCGTTCGGTGATGGGAGATGCCGGACCAAAGATTTGGTCCGGTGGTGATTAGGGGTTGCTGCTCCAAATATCTCCTTCGGTGGTGATGGGATGCTGCTCCAGACTTACCGCTCTAGATATTTCGTTCTACCGAACCAATGATTGTCACTCCAGATCTATGGGCTTGTACCAAACCAGCAGCGTTGATGTAGACTGTCGGTCCAAGTGATGCCGAATCAAGTTAAGGCCGAACCAAATATTTGGTTCGGTATTGGACCATGCCGGTCCAGATCTTGAGTGTTGTTTGTCGAACCAAATGCTATTATGCTGTTTGCCGGACCAGATGTGTCGAACCAAACCTCAGGGCTGCTATATAGCAGCTACCCCTCCTCATTTCTTCACTCTATAAATAGTGGAGCTTCTGGACAACAATGGCAGCCATCCTAAAGAGCTGAAACTCTGTAGAATTTTGTCTGTATTGTAAATTCTTCTTATGTATAGCCTCCAAAAGTGAATCAATCTTGTAACTCTAATTTTCCAGTGATTAATAAAATCTCCTCTCCCCAAGTGAACGTACACTGCCTCGTGGTAGTGAAACCACTATAAATACTGGTGTTATTTATTTTTCTGCATTGCATAGATCTGTGACTGTTTGTTCTGGTGTTTATTTCAGTTTGTTTCGTCTCATTACAATCACGATCCAGTTGTTTTCCGCTGCGTTGTGTTTTTTATTTCCTTAGACTGATCGTCTGAATGGATTTTTCCTCAACAAGGAAGACCCATGTAAAACCAATACGGAAATGGTGCAAAAACTACAACTAAAAAATATGATTAAAGGTGTAGAACTCTGACATATACAGGCTGAGAAAACAAGAAGGTCTAGCAGAGTTACTACATGGCGGAGAAGGGCTAAAGGGACATATACAGGCTGAGAAAACAAGATGAAATGTATCAAGTTCCAACAAGTGATAAAATGCACAAGCGCACCAGCTAAAAGCTATTAGAATATACCATAGCAAAATTTCATTGAAAATGTTCATAAAATGAAAATTTTTGTTAATCAATTAGGAAACAGGAAAGGGAGAAGCCGACAGTGTCTTTCAATTTCATCATGTGTTCAATTTGATATTTGTGCAACACCGGAAGCTAATATCAAGGAAACGAATATTTGGTGATAACTTCAAGCCAATGAAAAAGTAGTGCCACAAACCTCGACTCAAAATCAGAGAATATAAAATATAAGCACGGATGGTCGAATTTGAAGTAGAGATGACAATGGGATGGGTCCAGGGTCTCTATACTTATACTAGATAGTGGATTTGTCCGCTATCGATAACTTGATCAGTTTTAAAATTATCGAATGGTGGTTCGAATAGACCGAGATTGAATAGCATGATTTATTCGAAAACCACTTCGATCCAACGTAAGCGTTCGAATTGGAAAACATCTTGAAGATGATGGGATCGAAGACAAAGATCTTTGAAGTGCAAGGGCTACTTGCTACTAATCCTGAGGGTGATTCCAAAATGGATTAGTAGAAGTAGTGCCTTCGGTTTGTTTATATCTTGAACAACTTGTATGGATGAATGCTGACATTGCATTATTGCCAGGGGACAGTGTTAGCATTCCAAATGGGAATTGCTAAAGAAAAGGTAAAACGTAGACTTAAGCACTTAACTCGGTATCGAGTTATTACTTTAACTCCAAACACCCCGACCGAGCATTATTTTCAGATTCAGTTATGGATACTTTGGAGCTTCAGGAGACAAACTGGATGCTTCCAAAACGTATTTACATATATTTTATTTTCCGCTGCATTTGTTAGTTGTATTTATCAGCATTTGTAAGGATAGGTGATATAACTGTCCAGACTGATGATAGATAGTTACTTTGATTAATGTATGTATATTATAGTTTTTTTGTAAAGATCTGTTGTATATTATATTACTCATCACGATGTGAGATTATGTTCTGTCTTTTCTTTTTTTCCCCAATAATCTGTCTTTCCAACACTTGATGCTTGACACGTGAATATCGTGGATGTATTAGTGTCGACTTTTGAGGGTCGAAAAGACGGGTCGTTACAAGTTCACTTGTCGTTACTTTAAAACACTGCCATTTAAAACTCTAAGTATTTCAACTCTTATTAAACAAGGTAATGTACATTTCTAATTAACTTTACAAAACCATTTATTATAACACAAGTGTTATAATCCAAAAACATCCTTTTTTATCCTTTTTACAAAACGCTTAACTTCTTTCTACACTTCTAAATATACCAAATACTTTTAACATAGTTTAAACACTTATTTCGAATATTCCATAAAATATCTATTTCATAATTTATTCAGAAACCATAAAACTTGCTATGATTTAAACCTTTACTTAACCATTCATAAATGGTTATCAAAATAATATCATACTTTGGTATTTTTTTCAAACCAATTTCTTTTTGTCAAACACACCAAAACCATGTAGACACAACCAAATATATATTTTCGCATTATATTCACATTTCAACCAATTTAACCATTGTTAAATATAAGGGATTTCAAAGTGTAGCGACGATTTCTCTTCAACCAATCACAGCACAATATCAAACATGTAAACAACAAGTCTGGACCACGATACATGTTTTAAAGGGTTTATAAGAGAGATTATACTACACATAATGTTGTCACTGGCTTTCCAAAGTAAGAAGGGATCCAAAAGTGATAGCTTGCATTGTTCTCAATTCTAATTTATATTTAACACAACAAACAATTATACTACAACAAATATAAATATACTAGTGAGTGACCGAGCATATTTTCAAATTCAGTTATAGATGCTTTGGAGTTTCAGGAGATGAGCTGGATGCCTCCAAGACGTATTCACGTATATTTTATTTTCTGGTGCATTTGTTACTTGTATTTATCAGCATTTGTGATGATATGTTGATATAACCGTCTAGGCTGATGATATATAGTTACTGTGATTGATGTATGTGTATTATAGTTTTTCTTTTGTAAAGATCTGTTGTATATTATATTACTCGTCACGATGTGAGATTCTGTTCCGTCCTTCATTTCTTTTCCTTCAAACAATGTCTTTCCAGCGCTTGGATGCTCGACACGTGAATACCGTGGATGTATCAGTATCGACTTCTGAGGGTCGAAAAGGTGGGTCGTTATGCAATGACACGGCTTTTCAACCATCAGAAGTCGACACTAATAAATCCACGGTATTCACTTGTCGAGCATCCAAGTATAGGAAAGACATATTGTTTAGGGAAGAGAAAAGGAAAAATAATAGAACTAAATCTCACAACGTGATGAATAATATATAATATTCCAAATCCATCTTTACAAAGAAAATCTTTTAATACACAAACAACATCAGAGTCTAACCTATCATCGGCCTGGATGGTTATACTAGTATGTCCTTACAAATGCTGATAAAATATGACCAAATAAAATATAGCGAAAAACAAGATACGAAAATACTACCAGTTACGGGTATTTCCACTAATCATGTTTCAATCATCTTTCTCCTTATATAAAATACTACCAGTTACGGGTGCTTTTAAAATTTTGGCAACATCATCTAAAGTGATTGTCATTTCTCCGAACAACATATGAAAAGAATTAGTTTTTGATTGTCAAAAGCTGAAATTGTTACATAGTCCACATGCTTGTACGTATATTGGACTAAACTATATAAACCTAAATTTTTTTGCTTTCTGAACTACTTGAATCGGCATATCATCCAAAATTCATTCATGTAGCTTTCTCCAATGGGAAATTCAATTCAACGGTCCTCTCTCCTATAATTTTAAAAGTCATAAATTTAATTTAAACGAAAGTACAATGTATAATATGTATTTTAATATAGTTGGCAAAACTCATGCTTATTTCAAATAGCATCTGCAATGTATGTTTCAGAACTTTTAAGCATAGATGCATTGACGGTTTGAGAAGAACTAGTTGTATTGCAAGCAGGAACGATCAATGGCAACTTCATAGGTATTTCTGCTTTTCATTTTGGAACTCATCATCGCTACAACTATTATTTTTACTATTATCGCTCGATTCATCTTCGATGCTAGCTTCATGCGCTTTTTTCGATTCTTGCACTACGGTCATTTTCTTTGCCTTTTCTATTTCCTCTGCTCGTTTACGTCGTAAGGATGCAGTCATCGGTTATTTATCCTTCTCTGTTGAAAAAATTCCAACATGTGAATAAATACAAAAAAACTAAATTTCCTTACTGATATACTATATTTCTGGTAAGCACATTTCATTTTCAGGTAGCACTATAACTTATTATGCAGAAACCATTTATCATATTTAATTTGACATTAGAATAAAACTCTGGCTGCAAAATTTAACATAATTATTATGCACAAAAGTAGCAAAATTTGAAGATGGATTTGGTTGTAGAATTTATCATAATCATTATACAATTTTTTTTTGCTGTCTATTATCATATTTATTATTCAAGGAATGACTGTCTAGTCTCCAGAATTGAAAGATGATGGAAGAAAAGTCCCTTCCGAAAAAGTTATGAAAATTAGATCTTTATTTTTAGTTTTTAGCTAGTTTGTTCTATTTTTGCCCCCGGTTTCGATGCTGGGTGATTTTCTTGGAGGAGACAGTTTGGTAAAAAATAACAAAATAGGAACCTAATTTATATGGGTTTACGAGTAGAGACTTTTTGTGCACGAGCTTTGAAAATAGGGATATGGTCCAAAACCCTTTTATTATTTTCAAATAGTTGCAAAATTGTTGTAAACAACTCAATGGGAAATTAAAATACATTTATTTCAGTAATCAAAAGAGGGAAATTGCACTAATTTTACACAAAATTTCAACGCCGGCGAACAGAGCAAGGTTTCGGGAGTTCGATTCCGCAACAATATCGAATACAAAAAACAAAGAAAATCGATAGGGTCAACTTACTTTGAGACGGCTGCGAAGAACGATGTTGCTGCGAACAAGATGCTTGAGATGGCTGAGAGCTACGGAGGTTAGGGCGGCTGCCTTTCTTTATCACGGCGGCGGCGGTGGATGAAATCTAGGGTTTGAGCGATGAGAGAGGGTCAAGAGGTTTTCTTTTTTATAAAGGATTGCGTTCTGTGAAGTGGTAGCCCCGCTTTTTTAATTAAATGGTATCGTCGTGTATTCATCTACTTATCCAAAAGAGCTGTATTCCAACTAAGGGTTGCGACTTCTCCTATCCCTTCTCATATGTTTACGCATCCAAATAGCCGAATTCCAGCCAAGGTTTGCGACTTTCTCTATCCTTTCTCATAAGTTTTATTATCTAGGTAGCTTGGATTCAAGATTAGGTTATGTTAAAGTTTTGTGTTAGTGTTGTGAATGGATTTTTAATGATTGATTTTTACAGTTAGTTTTTGTTTTTACAATTGATTTCTATACTTTCTAATATGTTAAATTTGGTATCTCAATATCTCTAGTCTGACCAGTCCTAGTTGATGGTTCTCTTATTGCCATTGATTTATCCAGTTTTCATTAGTATGATCATTAATTCTTATTATGATGAAGCTGAATGAAATTTTATTATCTTTTGTACTCTTATAGCTGCTGTTAGTTATTCGCGAATAGATGATATTATATCTTGCATTGGTTTACGGGAGTTGTAACCAGGTGTTACTTTGCATATTAGATTTTATTTCACAGTGGTTACTAATTTGTACTTCTACATTCTTCTTTAGTTGTCCTTTTTTGGTAGAAATCATAAAATATTAGTTGTTGTTTGAGTCTATTTTAAATATCTTATCGTTTGATCACACTTTTATGTGCTTACTCTTCAAAGGATGCTGATTCTATCAAAAACAATGTATAAATATACAATTTTTTTGTCAAAATGCCTGTTAATTATCAATTATTATGCATATGACATAGTTGTTGAACTTTTCCAACTCATGTTTACTTAATTCAGTTTTTAGCAGGTGATGTATTTTTGCTTGTTTAAGAGCCTTAATTTATTTAAATGGATGCGTTAGCAGATATAATTTAGTCCATATATTTTGTACTCTAATCAAGAATATTCTCTTACTTGTATGAAACTCGACACATTAATGTTTTAATATTTATTCATATACTTGCTTTCTTCTTCATGGACAGAGGTCATTAGTCTAGCTCTTTTTAAGTCAACTTCATGTGTATGAAAGATCTTCCCATTCACTTGTTGGTGCGCACTAATGGATATTATATCCTTGCTGTCTTTATATAAGTTCATTTGTACATTGTATTTAATTTTTCTAGTTGGATTGCATTAATTAATCTAGAAAATGAGTATGTTAACATATGGATCAATCACTTTGAAGTACAAGGTGTTTGTTGTTATACTTCTAATTTTGGTAGTAAAGTCAAGTCTTTTTATAAGAAGTGGAACAATAAACCGATTCGATAATCTAAATGCCACAAATAAAATACCCAATCAAATTTTGTGCATATATATCTACATAATATAAATTTATTTTCATCAAATTTTTGTATGTTTTATTGTAATTTGCATATCCTATTGTGTTAAACACAACTCGTAGTATGCGTAATTTATGGTACCTATGCTTATTAAGCATTATGCTAATGGATTTATGTATATATATTTTTTAGCTTGCAAAGTATGCTAGAAAAGTCTTTCTTGTTGACCAACCATATGTACAGACTCCAATGTAGAGATGCTACAGTAAAGCTTTCTTGATCCCCTCATAGCATGCATTATTGACATGTTCAAGTTAGGAGTTCACATCCTTGTTTTTATTGCTATTGCTATTTACAAACTCGTCTTTAGTTTTCTTCTTTGACTGCAAATATCAGTATCAACATGGTTGAATTTTTTCAATCTTTGGTTCATTGTATTAGTAGACCTTTTAATGAATTGTCTCTAAAACATATCATCTTTAATTTTTCAATTTTCGGTTATTCCTGAATCTACATTTAAAATAATTGTGAGAATTATTGTTAAATAAACCCAATTGCTGAGAAACTAACATTTCAAAATTTTAAGTATAGTTATGTTTCAATATTAAGATCTATAACAAGTTCAATGGTAGAATCTTAGATACAAATTTTTTTTGGTGCTTTACTTTTGGACTATGTAAAAGATCTGTAATGATTACCGTAGAAATAAATACATACAAGTTTGCGTCATAATAGGAAAATTTGGGATGACAAAATAATTTTGAAATAAGTGGATTTTAGGTTGGAAGTGAAGAAAAGAAGTAAAAAATGAATGTTCAACATTCTATGTTATACAACAGCCGATTTCAAACAAAGTTTACAACATAGAAAATACAAACACTATTTGACACTAAGACTGACATTATTTGATATTGCATTTGCATTAATTTTCCAACGCGGTTTGGATGTGATAAAACCTATTTGTAATAAGTTCAGAAAGAGACTTGCATGTTGCTAGTTTCCGAAATGATTCTAGTCCCATAAAATGTCATAACAAAACCTTCTTTCACCTGTATTTTGTTAGCTCTTAATATATCTTCGTCCATCCTAGTATTACACCATTATCAACATGTGTAATACTCCTTTACCTCTAATATAACTTTATTTACACAAGAATGTACACATGGCATGCCCTCGTCTAAATCAATATTGAATCACCTACATCAAGGAAATGTATGTCTCCCCTACTTTTCCCTAACGATAAATATAAACTCTAACATAATCAAGAAGAGTACATGGAAACCACCATCTCGTGCTAGTGAAGGATGCATTAGCTGAACTCTTCCATGAAAGTTCAAAACCAACCCAGATTGAAAACCAAAATCTACTTCAGGAAGGATAAAAAAAAGTTAATTTGAATGTAAATATGATAATAAGTGACTCACAGGAGTACAAAAGGGTAACATAACAGTTTTACAGCGAACACAAAAGTGAAAGCAAGTTTCCGGTAAAGCATAAAAACCATGGTTTCAAATTCCGGCCGGCACCCCGAAATTCCGGCCATTTCGGCCCGGATCCGGTGTTGAGCGGGCCGGAATTTGGTTAGAATCCCGTTTCCGGTGATTCTTATTAAAATAAAGAAAAAAAAGGAAAAAACTTGTTCATAGCCTACCTGATAACATCGAGCAAACTAAAGACATGAAAAGCATCAAACAAGAAAAACGGAAGCATCAAACAATTGAGATTAATCAAAATTTAGGGTTTTGTTTGAGAGCAGGAGAAATCGCAAGCGAAGAGAGTTTTCGAGGCTAAGAGAGAAATTATGCACGATGAGAGAGAAATTGATTGCTTTGCCTTAAGTTGAAAATACTTTAGGGCTTGATGATGTACATTACTGCTGCTAAAGAAGGTTGTACAGGGCTATTAGTGGATTGGTTGGGCCTTGTTTATTACAAGAGAGTATCAAAATTGAAATTTTAAAATTTACTTTTATCTGATTGGAAATGTTAAAATGTTAATTTAGCTAATTAGATCTAGTTATACTTATATTTGTTATATTATACCTACAACAAATTTTTTTTATAGCATTTAATAATAAGTTAATATGTCAAAAACCTAAAAAAAAACAACGAAATCCGAAACCGAAATTATAATGGAATTTCCGAAACGGAACTGAAAATATGCAAATTTCAATTCACCGGAACGGAACCGAAATCCGGAATTTTGAACCTTGATAAAAACCTATCTCAAGTTCAATATTTCTCCAAAAAGCAGTCGTAAAACTTGAAAATAAAGTAAAATAAGCAAGTTCATGTAGCCGACTTTTACAACTTTTGGTTTTTCACATATATAATATATAATTTCTCCTAAAAATTCTAACTATGTAGTAAGTAGTTTGTGCCTCTAAGCTTTGCTATTTTAGTTAACACTAGCCATTTTAGCATTATTTGCCTTATGCAATGAATCATTATCTTTACATGAAGACAAGGGAAAGAAGACATAAGTGCAAGGAACAGACAGCCATGGTTGAGTTGGAGGTCAAGCGACTAGTTGGATAGGAGTAGGATAAGTCAAGGCCAGAGGAACAAGCATCAACAATTGTGGTTGTGGATGGTGGGGACTTGCTACATACTTGGTTTGGCCCCAGTGGTGATAGTTGGGGTGGTAGGACCTATTGTCAGGACCTATTGTCAGGTGTGCAACTCAGTTGTAGATGGCGGTTTCTTCTGCTCTGATTTGCCAAATGTTAAAAGGATTCCTCATTATGGAGAGGAAGGGATGGAACACTTAACCATGTCCCGGCTTTTCCATTCCATAACATCATCTATGTACATACAAACAAGGTATCATTAGCAACAATCAAACTAATACTCCTATCATCTTTCTGTAAAGCATGTTATACTGTGAATTCATAGTATATTGTGTATGCATATAAATATATTATTGTTATCCGGCCTTTTGGCAAGGCCGTGATATCATGAAGTTAGCTAATTGGATTTCATGATCATCAAGATAAGAAGCCCGGAGAGACGATTGTCAGGTTTCGAGATCAGTTATAAACAAGGCTATGGATGATAGTCAAGCAGGTTCGAGCAAATAACGTCCAGCTAAGTATGGATTTGCACTTTCACTAGGCAGGTGATCAGATTGGATCAATATAGTTAGGAACAGATCGGATCGGATCACTATGGCTATGGATCACTTGGATTGGCAGTTCAACTCAATGATGATCACTCAATATCTCAACCAACACCAAGGCAACCATGCCAACAACCACAGAAACACGAAGAGGACAACAAGGGGGACCACCACGACTGATCGCCAACCCCTATCAACGATCTTGACCGATCGGTGTCGATCCCCATATAGGGATCGGTGTCGATCCCCATATAGGGATCGGTGCTGATCGCTCTAGAAGGCCCATATAGGCCCCATTTTTTCTTAATCGGTCCATCTTGGCCTCAGTATTCTGTACGTGGATTTTCAACTGGATATTTCGTCGTCCTCTTATAAATACAGGACTATTCGCTCATTGTAAGGGATCTTCTTTTCTGGCTAGACTGAACTTTTTTTGCCTCTTCTTCATTGTTTCTGTTTCCTTCCTCCATTAAGTTTCTAAGGCTAAAACAAACTGTATTTGTAATCCTACGGTATAACAAAAAGATTATTGAAGTGGACGTAGATCAGAGTTTGCTGAACCACTATAAAATTTACGTGTTCATTTATTTTTTTGCTATTAAATGTGTGATCTGCGCGTTTAATTCTCTGTTTGGATATTTAGTATTGGATTGATGGTGCCTTCACATATTTGGGTGTTGGCGGCCATTTTTTAGTCAACGTTTTGGTGCTTTTATTGAGAGAACTAACACTCACTGATTTGAAAAGGATTTGGAGCTTAGATTTGGATCAATGGTGAAGCAATCAACAAAGAGAGCACTTGCGGATAGGAGTCACCATGGAGGGAGTTGGGAGACTTCCTTTGGAGCTGGGGCTAATCACTGCTCCCTCTACGTCTCAAGGAACAAGATGAAGACGATGATGGATGCTATGCAGCAGAGGATGATGAAGAGACAAGAGGAGATGATTCAGAATTTTCTTAGGCAAGTTGGACATGCTGGAGCAGGAGTTAATGACAATCTAGATTAAGGAATTAAAGCAGCAGGAGATGTAGAAAATCAGAACCAGGAACAAGGAATCGAAGCTAGTAGGCGGAGGAACGGAGTGAAGGAGCCGGGGGCGGCCCTCGGTCAACGTGGACCAATCGACACCGATCCCCTCTTAGGGATTTGTGTCAATTGCTTTGGACTTGGGGGGCATGCCCCCAGATCATGCTGGATCGATTGATGGTAGGCCGGTGGTAGATGCTGTGTAGTTTGGTGCAGATTAGAATACAAATGTACGTCCAGAGGAGCATGTTTCGGGATTCTCTCGTGGATTCGAGAGGCAGATTGGAAATGATGATTGGAGGCTACCTTTGGGTGATAATGACAGGTTTGCGGAGATGATCAGACAAGCTATGAGAGGAGTATTGGTGAACAGGGATCCGGAGAATGTGAATAGAAGTCCATTTACTTCTAATATCAGGCATGCTAGGAATCCATCAGAGTTCAAACTACTGACATCGAGGGCATATAACGGCAAATCAGACCATATTGTTCATCTGATGAGGTATATGAGGCATATTAAAGTGCTGGGGGCATAGAAGGAAGTGTTGGCATGATGTTTTCCCTTGTACTTGGCAAATATAGCTGCAATGTGGTTTAGACAATTGGAGAACGGTTCTATCAGTACATGGATGGAGTTGGTTGATAAATTCATGAGGCAATTTCGGGTCCACATCACGAGACCCAAGAGTGTAATAATATTGACAATACTAAAGCAGTGAACAGGAGAGTCCTTGAGGAATTTCTTGACATGGTTTAATGTGGCAGTCGCTTCGGTGGATCGGTCGGATCCATCAATGGTTTTAATGGCGGCGGTATCTGGGATTGTGAACGACACAGACTTTAAGATTTCACTGGAACGGGATCCACTAATGGATCTCAAAGAATTTTTCCACGAAGTTAAGAGATTCCTGCGGTAGGAAGATGCTAAGGCTGGTAGAGAAGAGGTTAATGTTGTGAGGGACGGAGGACCGTTTGAGGAAGGTTCAAGCAAAGATAAAGAAAAGCAAAAAGCGGATATGGCTTAAATGGATCGAAGTAGCAAAGGAGAGAACTAAAGTTCTCTTCTTATACTGATTTGAACGAGACTTTAGAAAGGATTTATTTGGATACCCGAGGACGCCTTCCATACCAAAAGCCGGCATGGAGGAAGCCCACCGAGCGTGAGCGGGCATTAGGAAAATACTGCCTATTACATGAGCTGAACAGGCACACTACCAACGATTGCAGGCACTTGAAGGATATGATTGAGGAACACGTCAGGGATGGTAGGCTATCGTAGTATATAAGGACTCGGACTATAGCGGTGGAACAGAAGCATCCACCTTCTGTACCAAATGGAAATGGTTTTGGATCGAGGTCACAGATCGTCATCTCTTGACCAAGATGGCATGAACCAAATAAATAATAAACTTTAAAATAAAACGGCTAAGTTACTTACACATGTACGGGATCGAGGTCGGTTCTTAGGTATGCTCTGAGATAACGATGAACCGTCATGCTCGGAGAAGCATTTTTTGGTTTTCATTGTTTTTGGTTGTAAAAACTTAAATTTAATAAGTTAATTAATGGATTTTGGAATGCTCAAATCTTCTATTAAAAGTAATAAATAAATCAAGTCGTGGTTGTCCCGTTCGGAGAAACGGGGCAATAACCGCAAGGTGCGATTCTCTTCGTCAGAGAGCGACTGGATAGACTCGTACATGGATTAAGTCCTCGACTGGCGATCGAGGCCGGGGAATAATGCCCCGCAGATTGTGTTATGTTCCGACCGGAGAGACGGAACCGGAGAAGCAAGAAGTAAGCCGCTTCGTCGGAGAGCGACAGGATCGATCTGCTTATCGTTGTGCTCTCCTCGCCGAAGAGTGAGTGGGGTCCAGTAAGGATCCGGAGGGACCATGATCGGCCTAGGAAGACCATGACATCACTTTATGTTCAGGGACACTAAACCGAGGTGCATGAAGTATTGCCGCTTCGCCGGAGAGCGACAAGATCGGCTTACTTATCGATGTTCCCCCTTTTGCCGAAGAGTGACTGGACGGGGTCCATCAAGAGCTTGGAGAGGCTATGATCGGTCTAGAGAGACTATGAACCAGGCTATTGGTCCGGCGAGACCTTGGAATTGGCGAACGATCCGATGAGATCATGGATTTGGTTACTGGCTTTGGATGGAATGGATTCAGCTAAGGATTTAGAATGATTTTGGAATTGGCTATTGGCTCGGAACAGTCGTGGACTACGACAACTTGGTTTGGCAAAGAATTGGATTTCGTATTAGAAATTTGGCTATCGATGGATCATGGACTTCGGATTTTTGGCAATTCAAAACACACCTTCATATCACAAGGCATGTTTTGGAAAGACAAATATTATCCCGTCTTTTGGCAAGACCGTGGTATCATGGAGTTGGCTTATTAGATTTTATGATCATCAAGGCAGGAAATCCGAGGAGATGAATGTCAGGTTTAAAAATCAGTTATAAGCAAGGCTATTGATGATAATCAAGCAGGTTTAAGTAAATAGCGTCCAAGAAATGACTAAGTATGAATCTGCACTTCTCCTAGGCAGGGGATCAGATCGGATCAATATGGCTAGGAACAGATCGGATCAGATCACTATGGTTATGGATCACTCAGATTGACAGTTCAACTCAATAATGATTGCTTGATATCTCAACAAACACCAACGAAACCATGCCAACAACTACAGAAACACGAAGAAGACAATAAGGGGGACCACCACGACCGGTCGTCGACCCCTATCAACGATCTTGACCGATCGGTGTCGATCCCCCTAGTAGGGATCGGTGCCGATCGCTCTAAGAGGCCCAAGTAGGCCCAATTTTTTCTGGATCGGTCCGTCTTGGCCTCGGTATTTTGCACGTGGATTTTCAGTTGGATATTTCGTCGTCTTTTCCTATAAATACATATCATTGGCTCATTGCAAGGAATCTTTCTTTTCCGGCTGGACCGATCTTCTTTTGACTCTTCTTCATTATTTTTCTTTCCTTCCTCCATTAAATTTCTAAGGCTAAAACAAACTGTATTTGTAATCCTACAGTATAAAAAAAAGATTATTGAGGTTGACGTAGGTCAAAGTTCGCCGGACCACTATAAATTCGTCTGTTCATTTACTTTTTTGCTGTTGAATCTGTGATTTGCTTATTTAATTCTCTGTTTGGATATTTACTATTGGATTGGTGGTGCTTTCATATATTTGGGTGTTGGCGGCCATTTTTGACGTCAACGATTGTGTATACATATACATTTAAATTATGTTTACGCGTACATCTTTTTAAATGCTGCAAAAGAATTAAAATATGTTTTATCCTCATTAGGAGTATAATCTTTTTAAAAAGAAACTAGACCATTTAATTTTTAACCCCTTCAAAAAAATTTAGGAGTATGTGTTAATATCAACGGTTAAAACATCTATTTCATTATGCTATGTATATTGAATTTAGTCAAATTTTTGTACTAATTATGCAAATATAAGTAGGGTCATTAGATTTTTTTAATAAGAAAATTGATATGTTATTCCTCTACTAATCGTCACTGTTTGTCTACTACAATATTGCTCGGTGGTTATGGTCATGATCTTTCGCTGCAATGAGCATGCTTATCTGAAAGTAGATTGATGACCACTTAGTCTCTTTAAACCATGATTCCAAATTCCGACCAGCACTTCGAAATTTCGGCCATTTCGGCCCGGATCCGGTGGTGAGCGGGCGGAATTTGATTAGAATCCCGTTTTCGGTGATTCTTACTAAAAAAAGAAAAAAAAAGGAAAAAACTTGTTCATAGCCTACCTGATAACATCGAGCAAACCAATGACATGAAAAAGCATCAAACAAGAAAAACGGAAGCATCAAGCAATTGAGATTAACCAAAATTTAGGATTTTATTTGAGAGCAGGAGAAATCACAAGCGAAGAGAGTTTTCGAGACTAAGAGAGAAATCCTGCGCGATGAGAGAGAAATTGATTGCTTCACCTTCAGTAGAAAATATTTTAAGGCTTGATGATGTACATTACTGTTTACTGTTGCTAAAGAAGGTTGTACAGGGCTATTAGTGGAGTGGTTGGGCCTTGTTTATTATATGAGAATATCAAAATTGAAATTTTAAAGTTTACTTTTATCTGATTGGAAATGTGAAAATGTAAATTTAGCTAGTTAGACCTAGTTATACTTATATTTGTTATATTACACCTACAACAAATTTTTTTACAGCATTTAATAATATGTTAATATGTCAAAAACCTCAAAAAAAAACAACGAAATCTGGAACCTGAATTATGACAGAATTTTCGAAATTTTCGAAACGGAACCGAAAATATGGAAATTTCAATTCACTGAAATTTTCAACTGGTTCAAAATTCCGGCGGAATTCCGGTTATTCCGGTAATTTTGTTCCGGTTCCGGTATCAACCGGAACGAAATCCGGTTAAAATTTCGATTCCGGTCAATATTCCGGATTTTTCTTTCAAGTATTAAAAAAAACAGTTGAAAATAAAAAACACAACAAACATATAAACACTTAAAAAAGAAAATGAATTTAATAAGATAACAAATACATTGACAAGAAAAAATGGATATACTTTTGTTAATTTACCTAAGAATCATAATAAAAAATTAAAATTTTCAAAATTGATCGAAATTTTGAAAATTTCAATTGCACAAATAGAATCTCAAACCATGATTTTATCTTTAAAACATATATTTCGTATGTGATGTAAAGAATGTAATATAAATTCATGATAATATTGAATATTTGTTAGCGTATTTAGCAGTTCTAACAAAAAAAGGTGTCGGAATTAGAAAACCGGAATTAAAACGGAACTTTCGAAATATCCGGAACGGAATCAGAAATTTTGAAATTACTAATGACCGGAACGGAAACGGAATTTCGAACGTTGTTTAGGAGTCTTCACCTGAAATTGATTGCTCATACTGCCAACAGAGATCCAATTAAAATGAAAACCATAAGTGGACAAAAATGTGTTCGATTTTTATAATATGTTGTATCCAAAATAGTTGTATTGTTGTAAACTGTTATATACTAATATTTTACTGTTGTGGAATGTTAATACCATCCAAGCCTTTGAAAAGTTCGAATGCTACAATATTTGCCTCAATTTTGCTTTCTTACAGTTCTGCTTGCATTAAATGAGTGTTTGTTAATTTGGTTATTATCATAAAATATGTTATTTATATTAGAGCCATGTGTATTAATCTCTGTTTTGAAATTAATTTTTGGGATTGATTACTAGTAGTTTGTGCCTTTATATGTTAGAATTAATCCTACTTGTCATTCATAACAATAGGGGCGATTTAAGTGTACAATTTGCCCTTAATGACTGTAAGGGACTTGATTTTTTGGGGACATTATTTATTTGCCTCCCATACTATTAGAGGCAATTTAATTTATTTTGTTGCCTCTACTTCAAATAATAGAGGCAATTTAGTTTATTTTTGTGCCTCTACTTCAAATAATAGAGGCATATTTGGCAGTCTGTAATATTTTGAATTTTGGTCACTTGGATTAATTTAGGACTTCCATTTTTTGTTATAATTAAGAATAATTTTGTTTCACTTCGTACTTTTCCTTTAGTTATCTGTTTCGTTGTCATTGTCATTATTTTATTCTATTCTTGTTTTTCTGAGTTTACAAATCATGTGTACCTAATCAGCTATATGTGTTCACTACGATTATTTCGAGAGGGAGAATAAGTTGATATTACTAATAAAACAGCTGTTTCGAAGTTTCGAATTGGTGCTAATAGTAATATTGTATCAGTAAATCTCAAAGTTATGAATAATTTGATTGATTGTCACCGTTGATTTTAAATAGAAGAAGAAGAAAAGGAAGAAGAAAAAAAAGAAAAAAAAAAGAAAAAAAAACTCTTTCATATATGCCATAGTAATATTTCTTGTAATACAGATTAATCATATCTATTAAGTTCCGGTTCACTCCTTAAACGGAGTCTGTTACACTCATCTCAAAGGTTTTAGAATTTAGAAATTAAACAGAAATTAAACTATGAAGAGAGATAATTATTAATTGGGACAGGTTACTATGCAATTTCAATATATAGTAAGGCCGTTTTATTCATGAAAGTAGTGTGTCAATTTTTCCAAGGAAGTGTGATATTTTCCTCTTTTTAATCTTAACCATTGCTAATAATAATTTTGTTTCTACTCCATCCGAAACATTTAAGATCTTCGAGGACACAGCCTTTTGCTGGTGGGAGCAAACTTCAAAAACCCTGTAGTGTATGCGAAGAGAGTAGCCTGAGAAGTTTCAGAACTGTAAATTCTTTCAAGATGCAATGGAAATCCAGCTTTCGATCCTCTTGGGTATATCCTCTTACTGCACCATGCTGGCGTTTTTGCAACTACTCTACATGATTTCAGGTCTTTTGGTTTCTTAATATGTGTTTTGATGAAGAAGTAACCTTTGCGATCAGTTAGTCCTTTACCATGGATTGTAACTCCTTTCATCTTGTCCTTGCACAACAATTTAGTGGGTATTCCTAAGTAATCAGAACGAAATAATTAGTTGATATTACAAAGTATGTAGTAGTTAAGGAAAGATGTTGACAAATGATTTGATATATAATAGAAAATGCGATAGTGGGATGTTTCTTCATCAATCATATACAGATTTGACGTAGATGATTTTTATAAGGTTTGATTAACTTCATCTTGGTTTCCACGAGTTCAAGTACTGGCTCATAGTTTTCCTTTTACTTGTATACATTCATTAAAACTTTTAGTTCTTATAGTACAAGTAGGATATCTAAAGAGATTCATTATATTTAAGCTTCATGTCGGGATTTTATAATTTTCCTTTCCTTTATTATCCATGGCATAGTATGATACCAATTCTACAATATACTATTTATTTTCTTAGCACTATTAAAAATAAATATTCTAAATTTGATTGTATACGTAAGAGTATATTCGATAGAGTGAAATACTTAATGCAATAACAACTTAACAAGGTGGGACACATATACGTAAAAACGGTGGATCAAAAGAGGAAAAAAAACGTACCACGGAGGGGAAATGCTTTCAAAGAAAGACCGTATCCTCTGAATCTGCAAGATGCACAATAAATAACACCCTCAATAATCGCCACCTTACGCTTGTATGACGGTAATGGAGCTAATGAAGGTGGGTATGCTGTTGAAGGTGGCTGTGGAGTTTCTATTGGAGATGGAGCTACACCATTATATGGTGTCCATGGTGGTTCAGAATTGTACGGTGACAGTGATGGAGGTTGAACATTATATGGTGCTAGGGATGAAGGTTGATCATCATATGGTGATGGTGCTGGAGGCGTCCAAGGAAGTTGATCATCATAAGGTGAAGGTGCTGGAGGTGTCCATGGAAATTGATCATTATAAGGAGATTGTGCTGGAGATATCCATGGAAGTTGATCATCATAATAAGGTGATGGTGCTGGAGGCGTCCATGGAAGTTGATCACCGTCAGGTGATGGTGATGGAGGTATCCATGGAAGCTGATCGCTATAATATGGTGATGGTGCTGGAGGTGTCCACGGAAGTTGATCATCATAATAAGGCGATAGTGGTGGAGGTGTCCATGGAAGCTGATCATTATATGGCGATGGTGCCGGAGTTGCCACCGATGACCCTGGAGGATAATTTATTTGATTTGGTGCTGATGATGGTGGGTATATTATTTGGCTTGGTGCTGGAGGTGATTCAGTCCATGGTGGAGAAACATCCACTAATGATGGTTGGGCTGCACTACTGTATATTGAGCTTATTACGAGCCCAACCATAAAAAGGAACACATATCCTCTATTCTCAATCATTTTGCTCACACACTAGCAAAAACTGAGTGGATTGAGTTATGTGTTATGATTTCTATTTATAGAGTAGGATTCACTTTCCTGATTTCACTGAAGTTGGATTACTGCAGTGGACTTGTTGACTTAGGAGTAACATTTACAGATCTATTTGCAACTAGTTATAAATTAAACATTGTTGATTAAAGTCGGATGTAAATGCAAGTAGACATGTTTGTGGCAATTATAAACTATAACAGCATTATGTGCCAACTTAATTTGCCAGCTTAGTTTCACTCCACTTGTACTAAACTGACTCCAGTTTATTTTCCAAGTTCTTTGATGTTACAATTAAGTATAAAAGTCAATGTCTTCGCTAACTAAAATATGTAGCTTCTTCCGCTTATTGAGTGTCTTAAATACTATCCAATTGAAATATGTTCACATGGATTCTCTAAATCAGAATAATATCTTGAATACTATAACTACATTAAGAGCATTGACATAGAGTTGTTGAACTTAGTGCTAGTGTCACAAATTATGTCCGAGTGAGAAATATGCCTACATTTGATGTTATGTTACGTTAGCTTGCTAGCTATATATCGATTATTATTATTATTATTATAAGATGTTACCGTTGTTGCTGATTATTGGACTAGCAAAAGTGTAGAAACTACAATGTAAAAGCTCTCTTAAAGGTAAGGAAACTTAATGTAGGTAGGACCGGCCTAGGTTATAAGTAGGCAAAAATAATTTTTAAGACCCTTAAATATAAAAAATAACCATGAATAACAAAAAAAAAAGTCCATTAATACAAAATGGTAAATGCGATTAGATAGAAATGGAACAAATGAAATACTTAATTCTTACATTTTGAGTAATGAAATTACTATGCAAAACACTTAAATCAATCGATTCTAAAATCTTTTTCTCGGTAGATATTGTCGTCGATATATTCAATCTTTACTTGCGACATGGTTGTCTGAAAAAAAGTTTTAATTAATTTTAGTTTAGAAAAGCTTCTTTTCACCAAAGTAACGTTCACGGGAATAGTCAATAATATTATATAAACAGCCCACGCATTAACACAAAGACAACTCATCCTTCTGATATAATTTGATACATCGGCAGCTCCTTTTGCATTTGTTGATAAAAACTCTCTAATGATTAGCACCTCCGCAAGTAACTCCACTCCATCAAAATCGAAAACCATCCCATGTCTCAAATAACTTCAGGATTATCATATTAAAACTTTGAGCTACCATAAGAAGCATATTTCAATCTTTCTTGATCGTACAAAATCCAAATACCATCATATTTTTTAATTTATTCAAATCTACTCTCAAGTGATGACAAACCTTGATCCACAATATACAAAAAAATAATCAACTCTAAAGATTTTTTTTGGTGAGTACTTTTACCGGTAAGGGCTGGCACTAACTATACCGTATTTAAAATAAAGTAGAAACTAGGAATGTATCTTTTTTTTTCAAAATTTATTTATTTTACATCATTTCCTTTTATAAACTATTTTTCACATCCATCTTTTTTATTTATTTTTTTATTTCTCTCGTTTTGAAATTTAAAAACGATCGGTTTGACATGTATTACGGGGGTTATGAGATGGTAAGTTTATACTTAGAACGCATGTTAAGATTAGTAAAATTACTGAAATACCTCGTGAATTTCACATCTTTAAAAAAAGTAGAAATGTAATCTACAAAGGAAAACTGAAAGGGATCTAATGTTAAATTATGCCAAAATTTTCCAAAAATAAACTTTATAGGATGGTAAGTTTTAAAACTATTATCCCTATCAGTATTGGTGTAAACTTGTTATAGGATGAATTATTGTTTTGAGATTGAAAAATGTGGATTTCTTCTTCTTTTAACTTTTAGGGGGGGGATTGTATAGCATATCTCATGTTGGATGTAAATTTTTTACGATTGTCTGATATCCGGTTCAGTTTGAGGCTGCAAGACGTTCGATCTGTGTCCGTACGATTAGCATTTAGGACAAGAAAAAATGTATGAAAATATATCTGTTCGAAAATGTTCGATGTTTTTCTATTGTCCGAACATTATCCGTCCGTTGTTCGGTTCGTACGAACAACGTCCAAACTTAAATCTTGTCCGGTTCGTGTCCGTTTGAATCTTTTATAGGACAGGACACACATATCCTTCTGGTCCGGTCTGACCCGTTTACATCCATCAGTATGTTTAACTCATAAGTTAATATCACATGTAGAATTACTTTGATTTTAAAATTTACCATGTCCTGGTTGCTCAAAGCATGTACATAATAAATAAATAAATAATAACATTAACAATAAAAACAACATTTTTGAAAATCCAAGCGAAAATAAAACTGTGATGCAAGATCTGTGGTTTTAATGCTCAACCCATCAGAGAGTTAAAACAACATCGATTTAATGGGTTAGATGAGGATTTTTTTCAGGATTTCGAATTTGAGTCATATCTTCAGGACGTAGTGCTCAAAGATTAAGATTAACAAAGTATTGATTCCATTTAATACAACTAAATCTGGATCTTGAATAACAGGCCAGTGTTACACGCCGTACAGATCTGTTCTTACTGTGTTCTGTAGGGCGTCTGAATTTCAGATTCGCTTTCAGATTTGCTTCTTACCTTATTTCATACTGGCCAACTTAGTAGTTTATGTTATATCGGGAATTAATTTAAAGGACAAAAATTTGTATATTTTTAACCTCAAGAACACGACCTCAATTTTTAACCATAAAGACAAACATGTTCCTAAAAATTAATCATAAGAACAAACATTTTTTCAAAATTATTCATAAGGACAAACATTCTTTCAAAACTGCTACCGAACTAAAAACTGCTACCGATAACTAAAAACTGATACCTAAAAACTGATATTCATAACTAAAAACTGATACCTAAAAAAAGTTGTCTTTCAGATTAAAATACTGAAGGTTTGTCCTTGAAGCTAAAACGCTGAGAAATTTTATCCTTGACAATAATTTTCTGTTATGGGGTATATTATTTGCAACTTCATTGACGTACCTTTACAAAACAACTCTACCTCGTTTGCATAAAACGTAGAAAGCTAAGTATTGAACGTTAAATGTTGAATACTTAAAATATTATTTCCTTGTATTCTAATTAAAAATCTGACTTTTAAACATGTAAATTACCAATTTGAGAATATTAGCACTCGATTTTAAAATTAATTATTTTTAACTGTAACTGACATACAAAATACACTTAATCGTCTTATCTTATGTCTTATATTTTATATACAAATAAAAAAAACAAATGCTCACGTGGTTGTGCACTACCAGATTTACAAAGCACGATGAAAATCGAAAATTTGATGATGTAAATGTATTCTATAAAAGCTTGGTCGGGAAGAAAATATTTTATTATAACAATTGAAGTGTGCGTTGTGTCTTGATTATCAATTAATGTTTTCGGCATTATTAATATATGTTTATCATGTCAAAATAAGTTATAATAAAAATATTACATAGTGTTATCCCGCCTTTTGGCAAGGCCGTGACACCATGAACTTGACTAGAAACCCATGACAGTTCGTCTTGGAGATCGGTTATACGCAGGTTCACTATGGATATCAACGAATTTTGTCCGAGTCCGGATCGAGCTAAAATTGATATGATACGACAAGCGAAGCTATGAGAGCCAACGTTCCGAATTTCAAGTCAATCGGAGTTCGTATGCTCAAGATATTGATCGATCACGGTTGAGAAATCCAAACTTGCATCGATCATAACTCGAGATCTACAAGTCCAAATGCCACCAAATTTTCACAGGAGCTTACGTATGACCTAAGGAATGTTCATGCCAAATTTCAACTCGATTGGAGCAAGTCTTGATCGATACGAAATTCGTTCGTATCGATCGCGGATGGAAAAACTCCAACTTGCATCGATCATATCTCTTGATCTACAAGTCCAAATTTTATGAAATTTTCACAGCAGCTTACGTATGACATAAAGAATGTTCCTGTCAAATTTCAACTCGATCGGAGCAAGTCTTGATCGATACGAAATTCGTTCGTATCGATCGCGGATGGAAAAACTCCAACTTGCATCGATCATATCTCTTGATCTACAAGTCCAAATGCTATGAAATTTTCACAGCAGCTTACGTATGACATAAAGAATGTTCCTGCCAAATTTCAACTTGATCGGAGCAAGTCTTAATCGATACGAAATTCGTTCGTATCGGTCGCGGATTGAAAAACTCCAACTTGCAACGATCATATCTCATGATCTACAAGTCCAAATCCTATGAAATTTTCACAGGAGCTTACGTACAACATGAAGAATGTTACTGCCAAATTTCGACTCGATTGGAGCAAGTCTTGATCGATACGAAATTCGTTCGTATCGATCACGGATCGAGTCGAAATCGTCTGGGATCGATCGCGTGGGCCCACCCACGTGCCAGAAGAAGTCTCCCGAGATCTGAGCGAGATATTTGCCTCCTACGCCTATAAATAGAGCCCCAGGGCCTACAGAAGATGGACTTTTGGCTTCTCTACGCCGATATTATGCCGAAATGATTATCAAACTTCAGTTGTACTGTTGTAATCTTTTGTAAACAGCGAGTGAATTTCAATAAACATCAATCATTTCATAGTGGACGTAGGCAATTCACCGAACCACTCTAAATCCGTGTGTTTCTATGCATTTTCTTATCTGTTTATTAGTGTGTTTGTTAGATCTGCTTCATTTTTTATATTTTTTCTTCATTTTATCTCTTCAAACACATCCGAAGAGTGTTGTGCCCAATTTTGGTACAAACACTTTGGTGCTTTCACTGAGAAAAACCCAACTTTTCTCTTGCTCTGTGGATCTACTACCATCGTTGGATTGCAAAAATCTAAGGAGGAGATCCAGATCTGCTGTCCAATGGTTTCTTCTATTTTATTCAGATTGCTCCTGATCTAAGAGGAACCGCATTCATCTATATTTTTGTATCCATGTATTCACATCCAGAAAATATGACCACATTCGTATCGATCGAACTTCGTATCGATCAGCTTTCGTATCGATCAGTTTTCATATCAATCAACATTCTTATCGATCGACTTTCGTATCGATCACTTTTCGTATCGATTGGTTTTCGTATCGATCAACTTCGTATCGGTCCAGCCATGTGCATTTCGTATCGATACTCACACACAGTTCGTATCGATCCATCTGCGTCCAATTCGTATCGATTCTCACACGCAGTTCGTATCGATCCATCTGCGTCCAATTCGTATCGATTCTCACACGCAGTTCGTATCGATCCATCTGCGTCCAATTCGTATCGATACTTATGGCTCTGTTCGTATCGATCGCAATTGCTCTGTTCGTATCGATCGAAAATGCTCTGTTCGTATCGATCGAAAATGCTCTGTTCGTATCGATCGCAACTACTCTGTTCGTATCGATCGCAACTTCTCTGTTCGTATCGATCGCAACTTCTCTGTTCGTATCGTTCGCAACTGCTCTGTTCATATCGATCGCACTTTGTATCGATCCAGACGCGTCCAATTCGTATCGATCCTCAGATACACTTCGTATTGATCCAGCCGCACGCATTTCGTATCGATCCTCAGATACCACTTCGTATCGATCCAACCGTGTGCATTTCGTATCGATCCAATTGTCCACTTTTCGGATCGTTCAATTTCACCAACATTTGTATCGTTCGAACATTGCTGAGAGCGATACGAAATTTCAAAAAAAAAAAATTCGGGTACGACCCAAATAGTGAATTCAATCACCAATTTAATGAAGGAACATTCCATCCGTGCTTCTGATTGTTCCATGACTGAACAAGACATAGGAGATTATGACAACAAATGCTGACTTGCAATCAAGGAATGGGTAAAGGAATACTAATCAACCGGTGCTCTCGGAGGCTGGAGAACCTAGCTAGTACGCCAAGAACTAGAGTTGGTTAATATATCATGCTGCTAAGGTGGACTGTAAATTCCTCCAATTAACCAGCTTTTAAACTCCTGAATTGACAACTATGGTACGATGGCTAATATGACGACTGCCCTACAATGTCTACTCTGCCCACTCAAAACATAGCTGGTAACCACTGAACCATCTTCAAATGCCCGCATCTTAATCATACCGTGTCCATATGACTAGAAGCATGACATACAACCTTAAAAGGACTTCCTCACTATCTTTTATGGGCCTCCTACTTGGGTGAAAATTAGAAATAATCACCAATCTATGAGCCCATCTTTACCAACTCTCCATCCAATCGGCATCACCAAACCACTCGAACATTGGGAAATCGTGCATACATCATTCACCAATGTTACAAGACCCCTTGGCAATAAAATGGACCTGATCATAATGTCGATTGGAGAATCTTTCCCAGTCGAGACCTATTCGTTGAAACTATCCTACATGCAGAACTTCCAGTGAAAATTCAACATGTTAACTATGTCGGTGTACTATGGAAATACAACCCCCGACACTACCTTATGAAGTGGGAATGGCGCGTGGATTTCTCCAAGGGTGATGAATGCCATCAAACGCAGATGTCTTCCCTCATTCCTCAGAGAAGACCGTCAATCACGGTTAGACATACCAGTTCTACTTCTCATATTGTTGAAGTGAATGAAGAAGTTGGCAGCCAACGAATTTATCCAAAGCCCACAGCCAGTTGCTGCCAATACCCATAAATGAATTCATCACCAGAGCTTATTTCCAGACTTTGATAAGAGAAATGGTGGATAGCCGCCGACGACTACACCAACATATCTAGGCCAATATTGAGTTGATGAATCAGATGAAGGATCAACATAGCAAGATAAGGAGGGGACCTACTCCATACTCTAGATCGGAAAAATCCTCTTCTCTAGATGGCTACCGTGAACGCCAACGACATAAGGCTGCTCCGGGAAGGATAGCTCCGAAAATATGTGCAAGCCCCATAAAATGAAGGACCGGGAACATCCGACCCCTATCGATCAAGGACTTTGATCAAATTGAACCATTTGCGTTAGACTTCTAACTAAGAATGGCTGGACTGAAGTGCAATAGCGAGCATACGACGCTGCCTCACTTATCAATGAGATTTGATTTGATCACTTTTGAATTATTTCTAATTCAATTTCATTTACGTTGTGAAATATGACCTACTTGAATTAAACTACTTGCAAATGATGCAGGTAACCGAGTACTTAAGATTGGGTGCAAAACAACCTCTGCGGACTATGATCAAATCATTGAGGTATCATCATGACGAGCATGATTCAACCACTCATCGGCTACTATATGCCCCTGACTGGGGGCAAGGCGTCAAAGCGGAAGAGACCGACAAGGTCAGGACTCTAGTACAAAGTGGATGCAACCGACCATCCACTCATCCGCTTATGCAATTTAATTAGGAGATGTAAGAAAGACTTGGAGTTATATGTCCCAACAATGCACTCTCCATCTCGTACTTGAAGCTCGCCAAAATACTTATGCTTCTTCTGATGCCTGATAAAATCGGAATCACACCAAGGGTGGACGTGACGTCACCATCCATGCATCCAATCCTACATTAGACACTTGGGATTATTTGAGAACACATGTTTAAAGTGGATATGATTTGACCGTTCACTCTCCAGTTTGCTTCTGTAATTCGGCAAAACAGTCATGCCTTAAACCAACTTCATCAGGGTCCAAACCTCAATTTAAAGTCATCAACGACTGACTGCCTACTCGCTAACCATCACGAGCTGTCATTTCAACTCTCTTCCTTAGCTCGATCGAAAGAATGCAAAGTATAAATTGGACGTGACTCGACTGTCTGCTCTCCAATTCTTGCACCCGACTTAAGGGAAATTACACAACTCAAAGTGGATGTAGTTCGACCATCCTTTCCTATGCTCGAGCACAAAGCTTGCTAGAACACTAATCTTACTCCTTAGGCTTAGCAAAAGTGGAATCCAAACGAACATGGACGTGATCCAACCGTCCATAAACTAAATCTCATCCTTCGTTGAGGGGCATATAAGTGGAAGTTAATTGGGATCCCATCGATCACTCGATAAGTGAAACCCCGAGCTCAGGGACAAGCCATCACACTGCGGCAATAAGGGTTTGATACACGACAATCCTCTAACCAACTCCGGCTCCCAGAGTGTGAGCTGGAGTATAAACTTACGGACATGGGCTCGAGGAGGATGGATCCGTCCATCTAACAACTTCGCCCGTGTTCAACCTAAACCCGAGGAGGATGGATCAGTCCATCTAACGACCTCGCCTTCCATATTTACAAGCTCGAGGAGGATGGATCTGTCCATCTAACGACTTCACTTGCCTACTCAGGGTGGATATGATACAACCGTCCACGTACCTGATCGACTTCTTATTCCTAGAGTGTGAACGAAATCCTAAAGCCTAAACAGATGTGACTGACCATCTGTCGGCTAACTCCAGATTCCCAGAGCGCGAACTGGAGTATAAACATTAAATAACTCTAAGTCCCCAGAGCACGAACTGGAGTATAAACACTAAAATGGGTGTGACTGACCACCCATCAACTAACTCCAGATTCCCAGAGTGCGAACTGGAGTATAAACATGGGCTAACTCCAGATTCCCAGAGCGCGAACTGGAGTATAAACATTAAATAACTCTAAGTCCCCAGAGCGCGGACTGGAGTATAAACACTAAAATGGGTGTGACTGACCACCCATCAACTAATTCCAGATTCCCAGAGTATGAACTGGAGTATAAACATCAACTAACTCCAGATTCCCAGAGTGCGAACTGGAGTATAAACATCAACTAACTCCAGATTCCCAGAGTGCGAACTGGAGTATAAACACCAACTAACTCCAGATTCTCAGAGTGCGAACTGGAGTATAAACATCAACTAACTCCAGATTCCCAGAGTGCGAACTGGAGTATAAACATCAACTAACTCTAAGTCCCCAGAGTGTGGATTGGAGTATAAACACCAACTAGGTGCGAATGACCACCCATCAACTTACTTCGGTCCCGAGAGCGCAGGCTAGAGTATAAACACCAAATGGGTGTGACTAACAACCCATCAACCAACTCCAGTCCTCAAAGCATGGTTTGGAATATGAATACCAAAAGGGATGTGATTCGACTGTCCATCTGTCGGCTATGGTTCCTCATCAAGTTCTGTAGTACAAAAAGCGGATGTGGTTCGACCGTCTGCTTTCCAATCTTCCCCTGACATGGGGGCACACTTAACACACAAAATTGGATGCGATCCGACCATCCAGCACTAAGCGGGCGTGACACAACCGTCCATGCATCAACTCTTGTCCCCGGCACGGAACCCATAACGTAAATTTATAGGGATGCACTCCAACCCTACAAGACAAAATTTCTTTCTTGATTCGACAGGGAGGCGTAGATTCGAAAAAGGGACCTAGCTGGATATCCTATTCTGAACTGATATTACTACCATCCAACCGCAAATGAACGTGGCATGACCGTTCATCTGCTAACTCTCGCCTGTGATCCGACGGGTTGTGCGTGCAACATGGACAGATGTGACCTAACCATCCGCCAATCAATTCCTTCCTACAGTTCAGTGGGAGAAGCATCAAACTAAAGTTGTTGTAATTTGACCGGCCACACTTCGACTTTTTCCTTTGATTGGGGGCAGAGGAATTGACCGAGGAAAACACGGTCTGACCATTTTCTACAAAAAAAAACTTAGTCCCCAGAGTGTGGACAGGGGTATAAACATCAAATAGGTGTGAAGAATGGCCCTTCAACTGACTCTGATCCCCAAAGTGTGGCTACAAGAATAGACAAACGAATGTATGTGATTCGACCATTCATTCACCAACTCTGACCTGAACTCGACGTGAGGAGTGTAAACTCACTACAGGTGCAATTAGATCATCCACGAACTAACACTGCTAACCCAAGACTAGGGGAAGAAGTACAAATCACCGAAAGAAGAGAAAGGTGACTCGCTACATCTCCAGCTTAGCGTCCTTTACAACTTAAGGCAACGACTACAAGGAGACCCTAATGCTAACCAATCTGAATGATGCCCGAAGTCCTAGGCAACCAATTATATCGTACCGCCGGATCGACGGGCAATATCGATCTGCACCTTTCATATCATACCATTGGATCGATAGGAAATAAAGTCCGAGCATTCTACATCGTGCCGTTGAATCAACGGTCAATACAGATCGATATTGACCCGAACGTCCATCAAATACCTTTGACCAATAGGGCATGGATAGAAGAATAAACCACGAGTGAGTGTGACTTGACCATTCGTCCTCCGTCGCCTTCCTACGATCTGTTTGGAAAAGCATGAAACCGGATGGGCATGAATTGACTACGTTTGAGCTGACATTATCCCAAGTTCCGATGGGAGAATGTAAACCGAAATGGATGTAGTTAATTTCTTAACTCCTAGAGAATGCAATGTGACCATTCATTCTCTGACTTTTACCATGATTCGATTAAAAGAGCAATTCAAAACAAGTGCAACCTAAACATTTGCACACCGACTCTTACCCTGGATTCGACAAGGGAAGCATCAATCCTGCATTGGATCTGACTGGACGATTCACTCTTCAGTTTTTGCCCAAAGTATGGTGACATAAGCAGCGAAGTGAATGTCATTGACCATCCATAATCTAGCTTATGTCCGAATGTCGGCAAAGTAACAATATATTCCTCCTAGAGGAAAGAACTAGAACATAATGCAGGATAGGCACGACTTAGCCCTCCATCGGTTAACTCGATCTCATGGTTCAATGGGATAGAATACAAAATTGAAGCGGACATTATCTACCCTGCCACTTATCGAGATATTCCCCAGACTTGGGGGCACGAGCAAGAAGATAAGATTAATATGATTCAACCATTCATCAATCAACTCTGATTCTTAAAGCTTGAACTACAGTATAAACACAGCTAGGATGAGACTAGACCGTCCGCGTAGTGCATCCACCAACCCAAGACTGGGAGCAAAAGAGTGATTATCCGAGAGTTGACTATGACAATTTGAACCTATGACCCATGCCTGATATTCATAATAACTCTAGGTTATGACCGAAAGGATGCCTAGAGATAGAATCATCGGATCAATACCCGAACTCATGGGCAACCGATCATCATTCCGACCCTTACAATGAGCAATGGATCACGAGTACATTGAATGAAAAGCGCATCATTCATAAACACAAGTAAATTCAATCTCAAAGCTGGAGCCAGCTATGTAGCAGCATGCAGTACAAGGCTAAGTTCTACTAATTCTTTGATTCAACATCCTTATAAGCCTGATCATTTACCATTGCCAATAAACACAAGAGGCGCCTACAACCCATCACGAGTATTGTAGATCAGATCACAACTCTGCGCAATGATGAAGAAAGAGTCAACTGTTTTACTTCAGGTGAATCTTGATGTGTTCGCTTGGACTCGATCTCTCATGTATATATATGGACTCTCGCCAGCCTTGAAGAACCCTACATTAAATGTCGACCCGAGGCATGTCTCGGTGAACAAAAACGATGCGACATGGATCCGGAGAGATCTGTTGCACTTAAAGAGGAGGCGAATCTGCTCAAAACCAGTGGGTTTATCCATGATGCCCTCCAACCAAAGTGAGTATCCAATCCATTACTTATAAGAAAAATGAACAGAGAGTGGAGGACATACGTCAACTACTCAGATTTGCATGGGGTATGACAAAGCACAGCTTTCCACTTCCAATGATCAACCAACTGATGGACCCGACCATCGGACATGAATTACTGTTATCCATGGATGCAAACTCCAGATACAATCAGATACTGAAGCATGTCTTAGACCAGGAATACAACTGTTTCATTATTGACCTGGGCCTATAGTGCTATGCTGAAATCCCTGGATTCAAACTTGAGAACGCTTATGCTACTTACCAAAGGACGATTAACAGATCATTCAAAAATCATATCGACCGATCGATGAAAGTAGATATGGTTAATATGCTCGTGAGATCACGACTATCAAACGACCATATCGATGACTTGACAAAGGTATTCAGCGCTCTCCAAAAATGCAGGATGAAACTCGATCCTTTGAAATGCTCTTTCACCATTACATCAGAAAGATTCTTTGTTTTCATCATCAATTCTTATCGAATCAAGACTAATTTCTAGAAAATTCCGACAATTAGAGACACCCATGTACCGAGGACAACCAAGCAGCTCTGATATATCGCTTAAAGAGACCTCCTATTTTACCCAAACCTTTGGATCACTAAGATTTATACATCAATTGGGCCGTGTCAACACATGCCATAAGCATCGTAATGCTATGTAAAGAGAAACGAATCCAAAGACTAGTATATGATGAAGGGTGGCTATTGATAAGCTCACCCCGTTAACGTCCATATCGACCAACCGTTACGATAGGTCCAATAGAAACCTTAGATGTTTGAAAAGTTACTCAAATGGAGTATCAAGCTAAGCCAATTTGATATCACTTATCTCCCTCGGAGAGCTCTCCAAGGTCAAACATTAGCATACTTCATATCTGAATTCATTACATCGGACGATTATCCGAAGAACAGTGGAGAACCGTCCAACCGATGGAGAACGTACACCGATGGAACTTCCAATAATCGGCATTCTAACATCGAAGTTGCGTTAATGACTCCTGAGGAACGAACGATCTACTACGCCTTGAAACTCAACTTCCCTGCAACAAATAACGAAGCTGAGTATGAAGCCTTGGCGCTCAAACTTGCAAGAAAACTAGGAGTGGAAACTTTACATGTCTTATGTGATTACTGGTTAGTAGTACGCCAAGTCAGGGAAGATTATCTAACTAGGGGGCAACGTCTTACTCCTTATCTCAACCGGGTCCAAAAGCTACTAGCCGACTTCGACTATTGCACCACTACACAAATCTCAGAGAACAAAACGAAAATGCTGAATCACTCGCCAAGCTAGCCAGTTCTAGGGATGCGCGACAAATAGACTTTGTCTCAGTTGAAATGCTTATTATTTCAGGCATTGACATATGAAGATCAACTAGATCTTGAAGACAGATCTAGAAAAAGAGTCCTGGATGACTTCTATCAAAGATTATCCACAATCGGGGATTCTTATTGAATAAAGGAATGAGAAATGGCATATCCTCCATGAAGCATCACTGCATGATTATGTCTCGATCGTTCGACTCCATCGATACAAAGCATTACTTTTGCAGCCATCGATCCAAGACCCAATATTATGTATCCATCGATACGAAGCATACATTCCAACATCTCAGATCGATCCAGGAGAGGATCGATACAAAGGAAGGACTTAAAACAACCATCGAACGTTGTTGCAACTCGAATTTCACAATCGATCCAGGAGAGGATCGTTACGAAACTCGATAAAAAAAAAACTTGACAACGACCCGTGAGCGTGCAAACGTTGACGGGAGTCAGGTTAACATACGTACGCGTATGACGAACTAATATTCAATTTTCAAAATTTACAGGAATTGAATGCTCACCTGATGACAATTACAACAGTGAACAACAAATCGCTAGCACTCGACACTCAGTTACAACAATGCACTACATAATCATTGGCAGTCAACAAATCAACATTTATATTACTGGAAATCAATCGAAGGTTACATCTTTTGATGAAAAGATAGCAACTACTCATAGAATCAGATATAACTTTTTCAGAATGAAGGATGCAGCATTTCAAAGCATGTCATGTTCACACAAGACGTACTTTGGGGGCAAATGTTATTCCGCCTTTTGGCAAGGCCGTGACACCATGAACTTGACTAGAAACCCATGACATTTCGTCTTGGAGATCGGTTATACGCAGGTTCACTATGGATATCGATGAATTTTATCCGAGTCTGGATCGAGCTAAAATTGGTATGACACGACAAGCGAACTATGAGAGCCAACGTTCCGAATTTCAAGTTAATCAGAGTTCGTATGCTCAAGATATTGATCGATCACGGTTGAGAAATCCAAACTTGCATCGATCATAACTCGAGATCTACAAGTCCAAATGCCACCAAATTTTCACAGGAGCTTACGTATGTCCTAAGGAATGTTCAATGCCAAATTTCAACTCGATTGGAGCAAGTCTTGATCGATACGAAATTCGTTCGTATCGATCGCGGATGGGAAAACTCCAACTTGCATCGATCATATCTCTTGATCTACAAGTCCAAATGCTATGAAATTTTCACAGCAGCTTACGTATGACATAAAGAATGTTCCTGCCAAATTTCAACTCGATCGGAGCAAGTATTGATCGATACAAAATTCGTTCGTATCGATCGCGGATGG
Organism: Allium fistulosum; assembly: GCA_030737815.1. Taxonomy (NCBI): domain Eukaryota; kingdom Viridiplantae; phylum Streptophyta; class Magnoliopsida; order Asparagales; family Amaryllidaceae; genus Allium; species Allium fistulosum. The sequence goes on from CM060906.1 coordinate 408,539,480, forward strand.
AAAAACTCCAACTTGCATCGATCGTATCTCTTGATCTACAAGTACAAATGCTATGAAATTTTCACAACAGCTTACGTATGACATAAATAATGTTCCTGCCAAATTTCAACTCGATCGGAGCAAGTCTTGATCAATACGAAATTCATTCGTATCGATCGCGGATGGAAAAACTCCAACTTGCATCGATCATATCTCATGATCTACAAGTCCAAATGCTATGAAATTTTCACAGGAGCTTACGTACAACATGAAGAATGTTCCTGCCAAATTTCAACTCGATTGGAGCAAGTCTTGATCGATACGAAATTCATTCGTATCGATCACGGATCGAGTCAAAATCGCCTAGGATCGATCGCGTGGGCCCACCCACGTGCCAGAAGAAGTCTCCCGAGATCTGAGCGAGATATTTGCCTCCTACGCCTATAAATAGAGCCCAAGGGCCTACAGAAGATGGACTTTTGGCTTCTCTACGTCGATATTATGCCGAAATGATTATCAAACTTCAGTTGTACTGTTGTAATCTTTTGTAAACAACGAGTGAATTTCAATAAACATCAATCATTTCATAGTAGACGTAGGCAATTCGCCGAACCACTCTAAATCCGTGTGTTTCTATGCATTTTCTTATCTATTTATTGGTGTGTTTGTTAGATCTGCTTCATTTTATATATTTTTTCTTCATTTTATCTCTTCAAACACATCCAAAGAGTGTTGTGCCTAATTTTGGTACAAACACATAGTTTAGTCCAATTCGTAATTATTTAATATGTTGATTTCTCGCATATGCATTGCAGATTTTTGTTTCAACCTTCATTTTAACTTATGACAAATCTGTATTGTTCTACTTGTCAAAATTATTCATTTATAATTTTTTCACATCAACATTACAATATCATTTTATTCATTTTTGAATCAAAAATATATCGTAAAAACCTATATTTATTTCAGTTTCATTTTTGTTGATCAGTTATATATTATCATATTTTAATTTCAAATTGTATTCAAAATTTAGGATAAATTGCTATTAATTTTTTTCATATTTAGTTTTTGTATCTTTGTTTCCAAGGATTAAAAACTACACTACAAAATTAAAATCAAAACAAGACGAAAAAAATCACTTCAACATAGAAGGAGACGAAATCGAAAACAAAAAGGACGTTGTATTTGAACTTTTCTAATGATATAATAGAAAAAGTTTATAAAACATATAAATGATGCTTTAGATATAGGTACAACTAGAAAATATAGTTTAATAAGTGATCATCACTAATAATAAGAGGTAAAATTACCCATAAGAGTAGCAGGACACACGCCACCCACATGTAAGGTTAATGGTTCAATCCTTGCTGATTGCATACCTTGTGGGAATTGAACTAAGTTCCAAAAAAGACAGTAAAATCTTATTTATTTATTTCGATGAATACAAAAAATTAATGAGAGCACTTATTTGAAAACAAACAAGTTAAAAACCTCTCATCACTTATTTAATTGAGCATTCAGCACTTTTTATCCCTAAACAAACAACCTCGATGAATAAATCAGGACTCACAAAATCTTTGCTAGCGATTTCATCTGCCATGTAGAAGCCAAATTTACTTCAAAGTAATATGATACTCAAGATCTGTAATTTATTTCATTGACCTTATTAGGTATCGCTATGAATCAATAGATGCTAGTATTTAAGATATTCAGTATGAAAATAAAAGTATGTACAGTAAGAGCTCAATTAAGTTATATCCAATTAAGGAACCGAGTCAGTCAAAAGCGGGTTAAATACATTAATTTAAAAAAAATGCATTTTTGATCTTTCTTGAGTCTATGAAGTCTAAATAGATTTTAGATCCTATCTGAGATATTTTAAATAAATTCTTTATTTTATTTTATTTGTTAAAAGAAATATTTTTTATTATAAAGTTTTGGTTTATAAGTGTATTGAATACACTTGTTTGTGTGAAATGCACATGCTGCAAATAAGAAGTATACATAGTTAAAGTGACCATATATGGGTATTAGGATTTACACCGCAATGTACCCATTTCCCCTTTACATATGTCTTTGTTATCCAAAGTTTTGAATTAAAAATATATACATAACAAAATATGCACAATTGTATGTGAATATATATATTGAAATTATATTTGGCAATTTTATATGATTTGAAATCAAAATGACAATAACATATTAGTTTTAATAAAGAAGAACTTGAGATTAAACATTTTAATTTTACACAAACATCTCATGAATATATGTTTCTATATATATGAATATTGCAAGTTATGTTTTAGATTTGAAATAAGTTATATATGTAAAGAATTAGTTTATAATATATGTATAGATATATGTGAATTTAAAGTTAACAATTCAAAACTAACCTTTAATTTAGAAAGTAAAGAAAATTTCACTCATGAATTCTAGGTTCAAAAAACCCTTTAATTTACACGAAACTTTAATTTGAAGTGGAACCAAAAGGTTTTGGATTATACATAAAAGTCCACTCATGAATTCTAGGTTGAAAAATCCCTTTTTCTTATGAAAACAGTAACTAAAATTGTTGTATTCAAAACATCAATCATGTAACACAAGAAATTAATTTTCAAAGTAAATTTAAATAATTATCATATATAGTTTATTTATATTTATGTATATAGACGTTATAAAATTATAAAATAGTGTTCACTCTTGAAGTCGTCCTCAGATTATGTGTTCACTCTTGAAAGGACAACTATTATTTGAAGAGCAAGACTGCAGATGACAGTTACTTCGTCTACTACAGAAGCAAAACTGATAGCTGCTGTTAAAGTAGCTAAAAAGGCACTCTATTTGAAGTGGTTGATGTATGATTTAGGCTTCGTGTATGATGGAGTTGTAGGGGGTTATGATAGTCAAAATTCAATTCACTTAGCTTTCGTCTGGAGGATGAAGCATATAGATATTTTTACCAAGTCCTTGCCTATTGCAAAGTTCGAGCATTGCTCGAACTTGATCTGCTTGTTGAAGTGCTAGGCGGCACATGGCGGCACATGGGGAGAGTAAGTTGGTAGATGAAGACATTTGTTTTCATTATGGAGATTGATAAGTGCTACATGAAGAGGGTACTTTCAATGCTTTGTTGATTAGCATTGGCCTTGCCGAAGTTCATTGATAAAGTGCAATGGGTGATGGCCATGCCAAAGCTCATTGGGAAAGTAATCATGGTGTCTGGTCCGATAGTTGCTTTGAGTATGAGGATGTAGGTGGAGTTGGTAGGCTTGTATGAAAATATAATATCAAGATGGAGATTGTTAGATTTTGGTAATTTAATATTTCCATATTAAAGAAGAGTTTGGAGGTATTTTGAGTCATTATGACTCAAATATATTGCCTCTTTTATTGCACTAAAAAGGTAATGAATTATCTAAATAAGAAGGAGTTGTTTTGAGAGATTGAAGTATTCAATCAATTTTCTAATCAACCGATTAAAGACGGCATTTTATCAATGCATGCATATTAGAGGAAAGTGGAAAAATCAAGTAGATAAACATTTCTCCTATGAATTGGTAAATTGATGAAGCATTGATTTATTAACATAAATCAATTACTTCAACCCCAAGTAATAATCTCTATACAAAGATAGCTGTTCTTTAGAGATTTGGTGATCATCTCAATTGTAGTTCTTTATATTCTTCTTCTTAGTCTTCATTATCAATCTTGTAATTTTCTTTCTCAGAAAGTAACAAAACTCAACTCTCCAAAGTGGATATAACTATCTCGCTATAGTGGAACCACCATAAATCCTGTGTATGGTTTTCTTTTTTGTTTTTGCATATATAATCTATGATCGTGTATTTTGGGATATTAGTTTTCTAATTGTTCTACCTCACCATCAACACGATCCTATTATTTCCGCTGTATTTAGGGTGTTAATCCAAATTTTCCCAAACATAAATCATTTCCTCATAAATTCATCGATTCATATGGGAAATGTCAATCTATTTGATTTTTTCAATTTCCACCAATATGCATGCATCTGATAAAATTCATTCTTTAATCAACTGATTAGGGAAATGATTGATTATTTTTATCTCTCAAAATAATTCACTTCCCTTATAGGTAATTCCTTATCTTCTTTAATGCACTAAAAGAGATAATATATCTGAGTCACAATTCCACATTAGCTCAAAATATCTCCAAATCTACTTTAATACGAAAGTATTGTATCATCGAAACCTAACATTCATAAGCAAACTCTATATGATAATAATAAAATTCAAACGTCAATAGAATAATAAGTGATGCCAACAGAGAATTGATAATTGACTCCATCTTCTCCATTCTATATCAAGAAATGATGTTCAAGATATAACTTTGCCTTTCTCTTCCAAACACCTCAAGTGATTTCCATGTCTTCGTAAACTCTATTACATCAAACTCATAATCAAGCCTTGTGACACTAAGTGTTTGCATTAAATTTAGTTGTAAACCAATGAATTGGGAAGAACTCCAATTTTTGAATGTTAATTAGAGCTTTTTATCAAATTACCACAGATTCAGTTTTTTTAGTTGTTGTATCAGGTACTTCAAACATTAGATAATCTGCATAAATTTTAAAAAATCCTATATTTTATTTTGTACAAGATCAAATTTTTATTATTTTGGATCATATATACTCCTCATATTGAATCACATTATATATTTATATATGTGTATGTGACATCTTAAAAATCAGTTCAAAGTATCTTATTCATTAATAATATTTATTTATGTGTGTCTATGTATATGTATATATGCATGTATGTGTGTATGTGTGTATGAGCGTATGTATTTACAGGGATTTTTAGTTATACCTATACATTATGAACATATAATATATTCATATATATGTGTGTAAGTGTGTGTTTTGTGGGGGAGGGGGGTATTACATGTATTTTTATGTGTGTGTTTATATTCATACATAATATTTTCATCCTTCAATTAATATATATTTTGTATACTAAAATTATTTATTCATTTGAGACATAAGTAAATAGTAAAGATATAATTTTTGAATTTGATTTTCCTAAAATTTTGGATTAGTTTGCTTAGTAAAAAGTTAAATCATTTATTGCTTAAAGAAATAAGGAAATGACAGGGATATTGGTTTCAGATTTAAACTTTTAAAAGTTTAAGATTGACTTACTTATTATAATCGGATCAATAAATCAAGTACGTAAATTTAGTAGAATCGAAAATAATTTTATACTGAATTTCCACAGTAAATAAATTTCACACACATATTAACAAGGGGACTTGAATGACAATCCCTTATCGATGATCAAAATACAAAAAAGCCCATATTATCCAATTTATAAAAATTATGTCCTTTTCCAAATTTCAAAACCAAAATTATTCTACCCATTTTAAAATTCCAAAATTACCCATCTTCCATTTTGTGTTAGTATATGTCATATACTTACTTGAATATAAACTTTAGTATAAATTAAAATAAATTATTTCTCGATCAAATAAGCCTAAATCTACAACGCCGAACAATAAAGCTAGTCGATTCTAGAATCAAGTACAATCAGAAACTAAATCATTCAATCTATACTTTGATTCTAATTTTCTAAATTAATTCAAACTTATGTTACTCTTCATTCAGAAACTACAATGGAGTTATATCGACATGCTCCAAAAGAATCTGACGCTATAATACCTTTAATGGATTTAAATCAACTTCTTTCTCCTTATCCTCCTACGGAATCTTATATATACATATCATATAGGTATGAAAAAAATTCCACTATAAGAAATAATTTCATTATGCTATTTTCATTATGCGGTTAGTGGTGAACATATAGTTTAGTTATAATTTATTTGAATAGTAAAGCAGTAGTACATACATGTATTCATATTTAACTTCATAAGATTATGTTGTCACATTAATATACCAATTCGCTATTTATACTTTAATTGTTGTATCAATAAGAAGTAGTTTTAACTCAATAATTACGAACACAAAATTTAATTTTACCATTTTTATACACCAACTATTCGTTTATGTTTATACCTACATTGTTCAGAGGCATTTTTATTACAATAGAAAAATGTGCTTTTAGTTACATAATATGATAGAGTAATACTTGATTCCTCCATAGAGGTTTGTTCCAAATTTGACTAACAATCCAACGATACGTCGTATATCTCACGGTGCATAGATAAAATATAATAGAACATAGATATAAAATAGGTGAGACGGTTGTATGATCAAAGTAAAGTACTCATTAATAAACTCCAAAAATTCAGATAATAAAATCTTCCAATTGACTTCACATGTAACAACTATGTAATTTTTTTCTTTGTAATAAATTGTGATTTAGCGTTTAACTAAAGATTGAGCAAATTGATGATCCAAAAGAAGAATTATTTTTTAAAGATGGTTGAATTTGGAATCAAGACCTATTCTGTTGTGTTCTTAGTATTATTCACATATAAAATACATATAAAGTTTATTAAAATCGGATAAAATGTGTAAAATGAGATGAAAAGAGACATTAGGAGCAGAATGGTCATTTGGCTAGAACTATATTATAAAATTCTAAAATGGAGATCCTTCCTCTTCATCTCTTCATTTTTCCTTCCTCTTCACTTTTGATAAAAGACATAAAGGGTTTTAAAAGTAAAATCATCATAAACTCTGCAAATCTTAACCAAAAATATTAAATAAAATATCTAATTCAAGTTAGAAGATTCTCTAAAGTCCATATCATCAAGTTGATATTTTGCAGAAGATTAAAGCTAGATCTCAAAAATCAAAGGAAGGTTTCAAATTGGGTTTTGTAGGAGCTTTGGATTCCTAAGGAGTTTGGTGAGTAGGTTCTCTACTCTAAGCTATATGATCATTTGATATGTCAAATCATGGTTTATGCTAATGTTGCTCAGACCTTAAGTAATGAAATTAGTTAGGAATTTTAGAGATGAGAATCTTGTTAAATGAATATTTTAAAGTATAAATCATTTAATTTGATGTGTTAGTAATTAGTAGGAATTGAAAAATATTACGTATGAATGTATGGTTTGATTATTGATTGAACTGCTGGTAGAAATATTAGGATTCTATTCAATGATAATTGAAGTTACCATTAAAAGATTGGAGTTTAGAGTTGAAGTTGGAATAGTTGATAGAGCAGTTAAAATCAAAATGCTTTTCAACTAGTTCATTACATCAAATACATTCGTCATGTGTTAAGTTCCACTCGTCTATATGTCAAATGATTTATAATAAAGGCGTGAATTCAAGTCAAATAGTGTCCAAGCGACATATCTTGGTCATATGATATTGTGTACCAACGATGCTTAGGGAAACAATCATATGGAAAATGTATAGATTTGAGATTTGATGTCTCTAGATTGAAGAGGACACTGTTACAATCGTAACAAAAGAAATAACATGTCAATCATAGGTGCATATTAAAAGTTGTGGATGTTTGGATTTCGGTCCTGCCTATGACAAGTAATCAGATGCCTGAATTTCAAGGAGGTGGGCCAGTATACAGCGAGTTAAATGGGTGAATTAAAAAAAAATCCATTTTTAGATCTTATTGGGCCTATGAAGTCCAAATCAATTTAGATCCAATCTAAATAAAATTAGATAAAATCTTTATTTTATTATATATATATGGAGTACATATCATATATCTATATCAAATACACACATACGGGTATAATGCACGTCCAATACATGAATGTGCACCTATCTTTAATATGCTTGTATATAAGTGCTAGGATTTACAGTACAATAGACACATTAACCCATTTATATATGTATTTGCTATCTATAATTAATTCATTAATACACATTCATATGTATACACACACATGTGTGTGTGTATGTATATGCATATTTATACGTATATAAAACATATATATGTATATAATTAAATTTAAATATGTTAAGCAATTCAAGTAAATCAAATTAATAATTAAAATATCTTAAGATGGATTTAAATTTAAAAACAGATCTAGATCTAGAATAAATATCTACTTGAAGTTTACAATTCAAATTTCAAATGTTGATATATATATATATAGAGTTTAAAACATTCGAATATATGTATGTATATATAATTTAAAATTTATTTATAAAATATTAATTTGTAAATATAAATAATCATATGTTAAAAATTAATTTTTTTTATATCTTCTGGCTGAAACCTTTGTATCAAGATAATTGTTTAATTTAATTCGTGCAAATTTAAAACAATTGTTTTTTAAATTGTAAAATCCGCATGGATTTCATATAAAAAATTTAAAACAATAAATTCCATATGAAATTTATATTTATAAATACACACACACACACACATATATGTATATTAACGTGCATAGTAATTTAAAAGGTTTTAAAGTGTGTGTATATATAAAAATTAATATTTGGTTTAGAATTTTATTATAAATATGTATATATGATTTTTTTAATTTAAACATACATATATGTATGTATGAATAAGATTAAATAAATTAATTTATATGTGATATATATGTAGATCTATAATTATAAAATTCAAATATTAATTTAAAATTATTTTTCACTTTCGAATTTTTTTTTAATTTTAAAGTAGCGAAAAAGAAATTACACATATGTATGATTTTTTTTAATTCAATTTTAATTATATGCGAATATGTATGTAAATATGACGGTAGATATATATATATATATATATATATATATATATATATATATATTAATTCATAATAAAGCAAGGTTCCAATCTATGCATATATATTGACATAAACATGTATACAACAAAATATAGATAAGATATTACCAATGTCGTGGCCTTGATTTTGCACCTTGAATGTTGAATCCAAAACTCCTTAGATCGAATCAATATTCTTCCGGAAAAGCAGCTAACCGAAGAGATCTCCACACCTTTTGAAGATTTAACTTGATTTTATTTTTAATTTGGAAATGTAGAGGGGGGAGGTCCTAATCCTTCTGACCAAAGCTGGATAGAAGAGGAGGCAAAAGTAAACTGAAAGAGAATGAGGATGGTTGGTTTATATTGGCAATAGGAAAGAGTAAAAAGAGGGGATATATATCTCCCTGTTTACCCCTTCTCCTTACCAATTCAAAACACATATTTATAATAAATATCACGATCCCCCCTCCTTTTATGGTCAGCCATCATTATGAGCTAATAGACCTATATATATTTGTAAATCAAATCAATATTTATACATTTTAAATCCAATTTAAATACATTGATATCGTATATCGATACGTACATATATAAGTTTTATATACACACATTATTAAATACTATTCAAATAAATAAAATAAAATTTAATAATTAATATAATTATAATTTAATTAAATCATGTGATATTTTGGAGTATTCAATATTGTGATTATGGACTAATAGGTGTAAGTTTAGTCGGCGATAAATATTGAACAATTAGAATATTAATATTTACCTGTCATCTAGCTAGTGGTGTGACGGTTTGACCGAAAAGGTATGCCCTATGGGCAACTCTATAATTTACCGTAAATCATTAATTCTGTAATAAAATCTCATTCGAAATAAAATGTGTTTTTCTTTCTATTATATATTTGTCATAACGTGTTGTGTTAACTATTTATTTAATTTAATTTTTTAATAGAAAATACATAAATGATATGTTTTGTGATAGTAATTACAATGTGTTATAATCATGAGAAGTTTATCATAATGAAAACAAATATACTGTTTTAAATATTCCTAGTCAAGATCTATCAAGACTAGATATCGATACATTTGTTGAGACTAGAGCATGTAACGCTCTCCAAATGTTAAGCCATGTATTACTCATGGATGTTGGGGGAAACCAAGGGATTACGTGCTGATAATTATTGGATAACTATTAAATGACTCACTCGATATATTTTTTTGTTAGTAAATGTAACTAAGGTCAAAAAGAGAATATTGAAGTGAATATATTACATGGTTCTCTCGACTTGACAATACCGTTGAACTTCAATGTGGCCACTCCATTTTGATTATGGTTAAATCATGGCACGACATCAATTGAACGGCTATAGTTGTGCCTGAGTTGAAGCATTGGAAGTGAAATACTATTAAATAAAGAATTTGTCTCCCTAGTTGCGTGAGATTAGTGTCACGGTCAATTATAGTCAACCCAAAGTCAAAGCCTCCGGCCAAAGAAGTTCAGTTAATAATAATTGTTATTACTTAACCAAGGACTTTGTGTTTGGACTATACAAGTTGAATGTGGACGATGTTTGAATTTTGACAAAAATCAAATTCCATTAGTCCTAATATGATATAATCTTGATGAAAAGAATTAGTGTAAATAATTATCACTGCCATGGACCGCTTAAAATAGTAAAATTGGATTTTACCAAAATTGTACTAGCGATAAATTCAACCAAACTATCTCACATTAGCTAATGTAATGTTTGAATGTGAATATTCGAGCTGTTTGATATTAATTGTTGATCAAGTTTACACCTATGAGTCGCACAATTGCAATGTTAAATATTATAAAATACCATATGATTTAATTAAATTATATTTGTTATAAATCAATTAATATTTGTGAAATATTAACTATAAAATTTTATTTGATTTATTTGAATCAATATTTAATAAAGTGCATATATAAAATTTATATATATGTGTATCGATATATGATATTGATAAAAATTTAAATTGGATTTGAAATATATTGATATTGATAGGGTTTAGAAATGTATATGGGCCCATTTGCCTATAGCAATGGCCAGCCATGCTTGTAGGCGAAGTGGTGGTGATATTTATTTGAAATATGTGTTTTGAAAGCGTAAGGAGCAGAGGAAGGGGTGGTGATATTTATTTTAAATATGTGTTTTGAAATGGTAAGGAGAAGAGGTAAATATGAAGATCTAGATCCCCACTTTTTACTCCATTCTCTTGCCTATATAAACCAACCATCCCCATACTTTTTGACTTTGCTTTATTCCTTCCTCCTCCTCTAAGTTTTGGCCATAAGGAATCAGCCCCCCTCTTCATTGCCAAGTAAAAATTAAATCAAATTAAATCCAGTTAAAAGGTGTGGTGATCTTTTCTGTTAGCTGCTTTTTTGGTAGAGAACAGATTCGACTAAGTAGTTATTGGATTCAAAATTTAAGGTGCAATATCAAGGCCATGGTATTGCTAATATCTAAGTTACATTATGTTATATACATGTTTATTTATGTCCAAACCTATATGTAGATCAGAACCATGCTTTATCATGAATTTATATATTTATTTGCAGTTAGATTCACATACACACACATGTTTAAAAAAAACATTATACATATGTGTATAATTTCCTTTCGGCAATTTTAAAAAATAAAAACAAATCCAAAAGGAAAAATGTTTTTAAAATGATTTTAAATTAAAATTAGTTTTTTAATTTACGTGTTTATGAATATATATGTGTGTCACATATAAATTAATATATCAAGTCTTATTCATATATACATTTATATATATATATATGTGTGTGTGTGTGTGTGTGTTAAAATTTATATATATATATATATATATTTATCATAAAATTCAAAATTGGATATATATATATATATATATTAAAATCCTTTTGAATCATTATGTATTATATATATAGTTTTATAAATGTAAATTACTAAAGGAAAGTAGAGTTTTTAAAAGTTATTATGAAATCCATGTAGATTTTATAATTTTAAAAAATTATATTAAATCTGAATGGATTGAATAAAAAATTTAAATTTTGTTAAAAATGCTTTAGTCGAAAGTTATTTTTTTTAAATATTATCATTTATATTTACAAATTAATAATTTATAAATAAATTTTAAAACTATATATGTAAATATATTTTCGTAAGTTAAAAAGATAATATATATTACTATTCGAAATTTGAATTGTAAATTTCCAATAAATTTTATTATAGATATAGATCCAGTTTTAAATTTAAATCTACCTAAAGATATTTTAAATGCTAATTTGAATTATTTGATTGGTCAATGTAACATCCCACCACTTGGATAATTATAACAAAAGTTATTTTGGGATTTATTTGAAAAATAGTGATTTAAATTTAACTTTGGAATTTGAATTATATTTTAAGTCCAAAAGATTGTTTGAAAAATAGTGATTGAAATTGTTTTAGAAATAAAACAGTTATTTTAAAAATCGTTGGAATCAGAAAAGTGATATTTTAATCAAATAAAAATCACTCTAGAATAAAATAAAATTTTGATAAAATGCCTCGAGTGGATTTTTAAACGTGTATAAATGATGAATTAAAGGCTGTTTGATTAAAAGGTGGTTAATTGTACAAATTTTATTAACCAAAAATTAAAAATAATCAGGCTAAGCAATAATCGTATTAATTTAACTTTACCTCCATCCTTATCCTTCCACAACCACTATAAAAGCACTAGATCCTTCTCACTGCTTCTTTCTTCGAAGAAGATTTTAACACCAATGCGCTTTACTTTTTCTAATCTTCGTTAGGATCTATTGTTAATCCAAAAATTGGATCAATACCTTGAATTGAGTGTGAAAGCACCAGCCCTGTTCTTACAGAGTAAAAATACAGAAAATAAATTTAGAAAGAGCAGAAATAGTAAAAAGATAAGAAGATTTTTATAGTGGTTCGGCTGTTAATGAAGCGTACGTCCACTTTATAACTTTCTATTAACTAATCGTTGTTATAAGTTGAATCGGATTACAATATGATTGAATCTTCTAAGTTAGATCACGTCACGAGGAAAAGAGTTCACTGGAGAATCACAGTGAACCCTTAGATGACTATTGTGTGGGAGGAGAAGGGTGAAGAATAATCTCTGTAGAGTTCCAGCAGCCAGTTCAGAAGATCCCCTTTATGTAGCAGGTAGGATTGTATTTACAGGGGTTGGAGGACTATTGGGCTAGCTCGCTTTGCCATAAGCCTACACTCGATGATAAGAAGGTGCTTTGAAAATTTCATAATGACCCAACCTAATCTGATGGATCGCTAACGATCCGTAGGGCATGGACCGTTAGCGATCCATGTACTTAGGGAATTTTTAGGCTTCTTTCTTTGGGTTGCACTCCTTGCCATATGTAGATGCTCTCCATGTAATTTTGTAGCTTGTTGCCTTGTTTTGATGATGTTCACACATGGGTTAGATTGTCCTACAACTTGAACCAGATGAATGTTCACTTCTCGAACTAGGTTGCTTGGAATACTATGAAACTTTGCAAACATCCCTAGAAAAGATATTGGTTCATGATGCAAGAGGCTAGAACGATCCATGGAGATTCCTTATGGATCACTAGCGATCCATGGTTGATGGATCACTAACGATCCATCCCCTTAGTGAATTTTGGGTAGTTCTTCTTGAGTCCATTTTGGCCTATTCTTTTGGTCCTTTTGGTCGATTCTTGAGTTGTTTTGGCTTGGCTTAGATGTTCTAACTAATTGGGATTCCAGCTTGGGTAAAAACCCAGTTAACATTTACCCTCCAGGGTATGCCTTCGTTGGGAACAAGGTGTGCTCCAGAAGTAACTGTTTTTGAGTTTTCATTTTATGAAATCTAGTTGATTGTGTCGAGATTACCATACGAATTTGGCTTTGACTATTCAGGTGTCTGTTGAGTTTTCGATGTGAATCGTCGTCGCTCGTAGAAACAAATCAATTTCGGTCCCACAATTTTCAAGATGCTTGTAAACAACATATAAATCATGCTTGGAAAATTTGGAGAAGATCAGTTGCAACTTGATTGATTACTAGCAATCTACAGATGCAAACAATCCCTTACTTAACTTTGCTCGAACCGACCCTTCTCACTTGCCTTTGTTCACGTGTTCTTCTTACGACCCAAGTCAACCATGAGACCAAACCCTGACCAGCCTCTACAGCCGCCGCTGTTGACTTCTACCGCCGTAGCCTACCACACAGACCTCAGCTTCCCCTCACCATCACCCCAAGCCAAACCCTAGCGCCGGAACCACCGCTTTTTGGATCACTACCGACCCTGTAGATCGCTAGCCCTAGCTTGGATCGCCACGATCCTAAAATTGAACCTGTTTGCTTTCGATCTAAGGTTGGTGATGATGCGGCATTGTATTAGATGTAATGGCTGGTGAATTCGGGAAGATCTACTAGGATGGTGAACGAAGCGGGTTGATTGCGATTTATTGAAGGTAGATAGTGTAGTCGTGTCTTACAATTGACGCATTCTGCTATCTTCGTCTAATAAATCAAAATCGACTTGCATGTAGCCTCGATGGTTCCGATGAGGTAGTTTACTATGGACTTGATCATCCTAGATTAGTTTTACTATTGCACGCTTGGTGTACCTAAGAATAGAAAGAGCTTTCCATGTCGCTTTGGACAACAGATCCGTTATCCATCGTCGATCGATAACGGGCAAGTGTGGAAGGAATAACTTCATTGAATGACATGAAAAGCCTTTTTCATTTTCTGATGCGAGTGAGCTATCTACACAGGATAGAGAGTTCATAGTGTTCAGAAGACCGAGCCAGTCTCACATAGATAATACACTACATTTGCTATAGTTAACACTTGGAATCCGACAGGTTGGCACAAGTCAACGTCTTTTCGGAACTTAGGCCTTAAACATACGGGGATTTCTATTTAAAACGACCATATTGGATACAAGTTCTGTTATATAGAATGAAGCATCCATCATTTTGAGGTAAATCCAGTGGAGGAAGCCTGGTACTTTTAGAAGCGGAATCAACATCAGTTATGCCTACGCAAACGATTCCAACAACGCCTACTATTTCGACACCACAGGCTCAATATGGTCAATTAGTGCCGATTAGTCCGATCGTCGTTCGAACTCCTCTGAACTTTAGAGTTTCGCTTAACCCTTCGGAGAGAGCTTCTACTGTCATTTCTGCATAATATTTGTTTACAGCATAGTATTCCAGAAGACGATATGCGCCTTCCGCTGAAAAATGAGTTTACACACATGCCACCTTCGGCGTACATCGCCTGCCATCGGTACATGTGCTTGAATTGTGCAGTGCCCCCATTCAACCATTTCTTGAGAGACACTCTTCTGAATTTGGGAATAGCCCCACCTCAAATTCATCCCAATGGCTATGCAATTTTGACTTGTATTCATGTTTTGTTTATGCGGACATTCAACCATGCCTTAAGCTTCAACGAATTAAGATACTTCCTTTCATTCGAGAAGAGAGAGGAATGTCTGTCTCTTATGATTATTAAGGCTCAGAGAAATTGCAAAATCATTTTGCAACTCCAAAGCAACTTATCCCAGTTTAAGACCTAATATTTCTTCATTAGATGTCCTGAAGGGTTTAATTGTCTTTGAATAATAGGAGGTAAGTTTTCTCTTCTCTCATTGAGACTTATTACGATGGTGTGGGGTTTTAATAGACTGAATGTTTCTTACAGTTATTCTGAGGCCAAATAATCCAACACTAGACTCTATCTTTCATACTCTGAAGGCTATAGATGCTAGAGAGATTGGTCGAACTTTTGCCGGCGAATGAGAATATGCATCGGTATAGATTAGTACATCCCGGGAGGTCTTCCCTCGATGTTTAGTTTCCATCCCTTACCCATTCCAGGTAGAACACGCTTAACTTCTTCATCGCACAATCCTAAAGAGAGCTGTCTACAAGGAGAAGAAGGTCCATTTGGTGGATCAACTAAGGAAATTCGTGAAGAAAAGGGCATTATAACCAGAGCTATTAGTCCGAACAGGATGCCCCCGATCCCGAAGGAAGGGGAAGAGGAGTTCAAACAATGAGAAGGCAAGGTTGCAATGATCGCTGAAAAAGAGGAAGGTGAAACTGAGAGAGGAAGTGACGATGACCCCTCCTCTAGCGATGAGGAATTTGATGCGCGTTTCAGCGAAGGAGATCTCGAATGTGATGAAACTCCGGGAATGAATCCTATTCTCCCGGATGCGCCTCCCTAAGAAGTTATTGCTAAAGATGCCCACAGCAACTGGATGACTTCATGGTTCTCCGCCTAAGGAAACCAATATCGACTTTGGGGACTTGAGCAACGTTTATGTGGACAACACAGAACCCATGGGAGACGATTTTGAGTCCAAAGGATTGTCTCCTTACTTCGGTCATGCTGTTTTTAAAATTAGCCTGACTCTCACTGTAACCGCTTCCCAACACGGTTTGTGAAGTCCTTTTAGGATGCCTATGACACGTTACATACTTCACTAGGGTCATAAATACTCATATATGCATTATTTGAGCTCATCTTCTGCCGTTAAAGTTCATCTTTTTATATTAGGTACTATAAGAGTCATTGACTTTATGAAGATCTTGAACAATTTACAGATGCACAATGTGGGTTGAAATGGACTTCAAGCCGCCACCAGCCGTGAGAAACTGAGGAAGAATGGAGGAGGAGGAAAGATTGGAAAGCCGAAGCTCATCGTAGGGATGATAGGGACCGAAGAACATTTTATAGGGGTGGCTATGAGAAGAGGAAGACTCCCGATCATTGGGAAGAGCCATCCAAAAAGTCAAAAGTAGATCATGATCCTCATCCTTCTGAGCACCATACATCTGCCCTATTTCCAGTTTCTATCGGAATTGAGGTTCCGTCTTCTGCTCTTCATGTTGCTCCATCAACCTAGACTCCGTCAACTCATGTTGTGCCTGCTTCTAGGTTTTCACGTCCTCGTAGGAGACCTGCTTATATTTTCCCATCTGTTCCACCTAAACTTGAAGCTGTGCTTCCAGGATGGTTCCTAAAGGGAGTTGAATTCGATCGTGACCTACGTCCGATTCGGAAGGATTCTTATATACCCTATCTCCAGGTGATTCAGAGCGACTTGGATCAAGCTAAAAGATGGGAGAAATTATTTAAGCAGTCGGCGGACACAAACCATAACAACTATCAAGAGATTCTTTCTCTTGAGTCAGAAAAGGATGATTACAAAAGGATGTTGATAGAACGTGATGGCAGAATTGATCAATTGACAAAAGAGAGAGATGCTACCATTCGACATAGTAAGAGAAACGCTAGTTTGTTAAAGGAATTGAAAGAGGCTCACACAAAAATTGAAATCATGTTCAGAGATGTAATCAAGAAAGCCCATGCTGATGAAGTCATGCTGAAAAAGGAGCTTGAAACCCGAGATGAGATCATCGAAGCTCAAAAGAGAACCATTGCTAGTCATGATGAAACTGTCAAAGCTTGTAAGTAAACAAATTTTGATTATGCAGGAGTGGTGGAATCCTGAGATAAGACCATTTCCAACAAGGCTTAAGTGATTGCTTCACTTTGGGAAAAAGTTGCGCAACTCAACATTAAAAAGGCTAAAGTCGAAGTTGAAAAAGCCGCTGCAACGGTGGACTACTTGGAGCTGCCAGATACCTTCAAAAGGAAGATGGTGAGGATGGATAACATCATCCTAAACTTCTACGTAAACTCCCTGTTACATTAGGGAAGTCTATGTTATCTGGGCCCCAAATTCCCATGTACTCTTACTATGGTTTGGGAAGAGATCATGGCCCATTTCCAAGAAGACGGGGATGTGTACACTGGGAAAGAGCTAGAGGATGCCTATCTAAATGAAGAAAGAAAAAGGGCTTTGCTAGAAGGTCGAGAGATTATTTGGGTTGAAAGGGAGAGAGAAGCCACCGGTGATGGCACAGCTGCAGCAGCTAAAGCACTATCAGAGTCTTTCAGTTTTAGGCCTTACGAATCGTCCAAGCGACTTCATCTTCAGATAGAAATCATTCCAGCTTCGACCGACACTGCTTTGTTATCCGTCCCTTCAGCACCTATCTCCGAAGCCTTGGGAAGTCTTGAAACTTCACCCAAGATTATGAAACCATCTAAAGAAGGAAACGATGGGGAGTACGAATTTGAAATTCACGGTCACACTTCTGATGTAGGTAATTTTCTTGCTTCTCCCGAGTACGAGGACTTCCAGCTCACTCCATAGGAACAAGATGAACTAAATGATTTTTTTATCTTATAGGTCCGTCTTCTTTGCTTGTAAAATTGTCAATTTCTCCAGTCCTATGGCCTACTACTATCTCAACTGCTTTAACACTTGTTTCTATAGCTGCTTTGATCACCATGCCTGTGTCTGGCTCGCAGCCAGGGCCGGAATTTGAGAAGATTGTCGCGTTGCATGGCCTATACTATCCCTTTGTATCTCTAGATGGCGCTTTAATAGTAGCTAACACCAAAGAGCAGAAAGACCAAGCCAGCTAGCCAGATAAAACTGAGCAGTAGATGGTGGCAGTTAAGAAGGAGAAGGTAAAGGAGAGAAAGTCTTCTAGAGCATATAATCGATATCTCTGGCAGTAATATGACCCCAGGTGGGGATGCTAAGGGGAAGAAGAAACTTCCAACCAAAGGCGGGAAAGGAAGTGGTGGCAATAAGCATTGATGGGCTCAAGTGACAGTGGAGCCGGATTTTGTAGCATTTTGATTTGTTCGGCATGTATTTTGTACAAGTGCAAAGTCCGCACTTGTTACTTTTATTGTTGTAGCATCTGTACTTTCCTTTTTGTTGGTCGATATTGTGTGGGTATAGCCCCCACATTTTGACTTTGCACAGAAAATGTTATGGAAAATGAAAAGATTAATGTTTTTACTACTGTCACTTATGTGTTCTTTCTTATTTATCATGTACTTAGCTTGTTTTTATGCCACTTACATGTGTACATGACACGATTGCTTGTTTTGCAATTTCTATATTTCATATTGATGTGCCGTGTTTTGTGGTATACAATGCTTTTGTTTCCATGATTTCATGCATTATGGATGCATTTTTTTGTTTACAACTAGATCTGTTGTGATTGCCAAAATTCTTTGTTCGGCATAACATGACCGTGGATTAGTTTTCCTTTCAACTAAGTGTTGGTGTGTGCGCCCCCACTTCACGGGGTTGTTTACTTCGAACACTTGATAAATGACCAGTTGATCCGAATGATTCCTCTGATGTCTATAGCCAAATTTACTTTACGGTTCCTATCTTTGGAAGCTTGTGACTCGAATGTCAATGATCGGAATTCTTTTTCGATTTCTAGTTTTGCGACATTGCTGGGCTCATGTTGATTCTTTTTTATAGTGAGAGTTGATCCTTGCTAGTCTTGTAATAGACAAGTTTCTCGGTGTTGTCAGGACAATACCGGTACTTAGAAAATCTTAATGGTTTGCTAATGATGCCAGGGCAACATCAAGCAATGTGCTTGCATGGCTTATGAAATGCACGGCTTTTAATTGTGCGCGGCTTATGAAATACGTGGCTATTGAGAGTGCACGGCTTACGAATTGCATGGATTTTTAGAGTGCATGGCTTACAAATTGCCCGGATTTTGAGGGAGCATGGCTTACGAAATGCATGGCTTTTGAGGGTGCGTGGCTTACGAAATGCGCGGTTTTTTATCCCGAGTTGATTTACTTGCATCGACTTGGAGAGTTGGCAAAGCGTACTTGGGTGTGGTTTCACTTCCCCAAACAGCTAATGAATGATTTTGAGTCGGTTGACTTTCGCCAACCCGACGAGTAGGCGGAGAGTACTTGGGTGTTATTTCACTTCCCCAAGCAGTTAATGAATGATTTTGAGTCGATTTACTTTTGCCGACCCGGCGAGTAATTTATATGAACACAGTTTTATTAGTTCAAGAAACTAAATAGATTTCATTGATAAAACAGAAAGCAGAGAAAATGTTGCCAATTTACAATGCCCTAGTGTAGTCGGGCAGCTTATTTGCAAAAAATAGAAAATACATAGATAAAAATTAAATAAAGTAATGCCGAAGCGAGTCGTTGTTCCATGCGCGGGGAATCTGGTTTCCATCGACCGTGGTCAGCTTGAAAGTGTCATCACTAATCTTTTGCCTGATTTAGTAAGGCCCTTCCCAGCTCAGTCTAAATGTTCCTGGAGTCGGATGGATCCATTTTAGAATGAGATCTCCCACTTCGAAGGTTTGGTTGCTGACCTTGGAGTTGAAGTGTCGTGTTACCCTTTTCTGGTGAGCCACAGTCCTAAGCTTGGCTCCTCCCGTTTCTCGTCAATCAGATCAAGTGACTCGAAAAGGAACTGCTCATTCTCTTTTGATTGAAGTGTCGTTTCTGATGAGAGGAAACTTCCAATTCAACCGGGATCATTGCTTTGGATCCATATGCTATGGGTGTCCAGTAAACCCATAGTGCAAGTGGGAGCTCATCAACCTAGTTTCCTTTGGCTTTCATCAGCTATTTCTTGATGGTGGACTTGATGATTTTGTTTACCACCTCTACTTGTTCGTTTGCTTAAGGGTGTGCCACTGGGAAGAAACTCTTTTCGTTGCAGACACGCTTGCAAAAGTCCTTGAATTCGGCACTTTCGAATTGAGTTCCGTCATCTATGATGATTTTCTATGGCACTCCAAACCTGCAAATAATATTTTTAATGACAAAGTTAATTTCTTTTATAGTGGTAATAGTAGCCAGCGGTTCCGCTTCGGTCCATTTTTTGAAGTAATCAACAACAACGATAGCATATTTGGCTCCTCCTTTAGCAATTGGGAGCACGACGATTAGGTCAATTCCCCATATCGCAAACGGCAATGGGCCAAACATTGGCGTAAGTTCTGTGGATGGATTTCTTTGTATTTTGGTGAACTTTTGGCATTGCACACATCGCCTGGTGGAGTCCGCTGTGTCACAGTTGATGGATGGCCAAAATAACCATATCAGAGGATCTTCTTTGCTAGCGTCTGCCCTACAATGTGGTTTCCACAATCACCTTTATGGACTTCCCTGAGGATCCTTTTGGTTTTGCTATTGGTTACACATTTGAGTAGGAGAATAAATAATCCCCTCCTGTAAAGAATTCCATCCTACAAGACAAAATGTGGTGTTTTCCGAAGTAGCTTCTTTCGCTTGTTACGATCCCTAGAGAGTGTACCTTTAATCAGGTAATCTTTGATCGGCGTCATCTGTGATTCCTCTTCCTCTATAGTTTCCATAATCTAATCGATATCCATTCATTTATGCTGGGTGATGTAAGCGTTTCGACTGGGGCCAGTCCCATTGATTGAGCATCCCGTAACTGGCTAGTTTGGCTAGGTGATCTGCTTGCATATTCTGTTCCCTCGGAATGCGACTTAAAAGTGCAGTGATCAATGTCCTGCAGCAATTCCCGTGCTTTTGACAGGTAGAGGGCAAGGTTTCCCCTTGCTTAGTACTCCCCTTTCACTTGTAATATGACTAGTTGAGAATCGTTGTAGATATGCACAGCTTTTATTCCTAATTCTTTAACGATTTTTAATCCTGCCATCAAAGCCTCGTATTCTTCTTTATTGTTGGTGGATAGAAATTCCAGTCTTAGAGCAAAGCAAACAAGTTGTCCTTTGGAGGTTTTCAGTACTACCCCTGCACCTGAATAGGATTCATTTGATGCACCATCAACAAACAACTTCCACTATGGCACCATGTCCAAAGTGCATTCTTCTTCACCGTACCGCTTGGTAAATTCGATGATGAAACCTGCCAGTGCCTATCCGTTGATAGCTCTTCGAGGGTGATAAGTGATTTCGTATTGACTTAACTCGATATTCCATTTCAGAAGTCGACCTGGTGTCTCTGGGCGATACAGCACTTGTTTCAAAGGTTGATCCTTCAACACCTTGATGGGATGAGCCTGGAAGTATGGTCGTTGCTTCCTTGACATGATCAACAAGCAATAGGCGAGTTTATCCAACTTCAGGTAATTCTTTTCAGCTCCAGTAAACCGCTTACTGATGTAGTGGACGGGTCGCTAGACCCTCGCCTCTTCATGTAACAATGCCGTACTTAGAGCATGGGTTGACACAACGAGATAAATGAACAAACCTTCCCCATTTATTGGCTTGGATAAGATTGGTCGGGTTTCCATATGATGGAATAATTCCTCAAAGGCCGTCTGACAGGCTTCGTTCCATTCAAAATTCTTCTTTCCCTTCTTCAGTGCATTGAAGAACGGTATGTACTTATTAGTCGCTCGGGAAATGAATTGGCTCCACATTGCGATCTTTCCATTTAGACTTTGTAATTCTTTTTGGTCGTGGGGGCTTTGGTGTTCCTTAGGGCGGTAATCTGTTCCAGATTGGCTTCAATTCGCCTTGCACTTATGATGAAACCAAGGAATTTTCCAAAAGCAATGCCAAAAGAGCATTTCAACGAGTTGAGCTTCATTCCATATTTCCGCAATATTTCAAACATCTCTGTGATATTGTCTAAGTGATTCTCTGATACACGTGATTTGAAAAGCATGTCATCCACAGATAATTCCATCGTTTTTCTGATCCGATCTTTGAACATTCTACTTACCAGTCGCTGGTAGGTTGCACTCACATTCTTCAGTCCGAAGGACATAACTCAATAACAATATCATCCGGGGTCGGTAATGAAACTAGCATTATCTTGATCGGGTTCATGCATCATGATTTGGTTATATCCTAAATAGGCATCCATAAATGATAGTAGCTCATGGCCTACCATGGCATCAACAAGCTGATCGATCTTGGGCAATGGAAATCTATCCTTTGGACAGGCTTTGTTCAAATCTGAGTAGTCATTGCCAGTTCGCCACTTCCCATTGGACTTCTTTACCAAAATCGGATTTGATACCCATACAGGATAGGTTACTTCATGGATGAAGCCATTTTCCAATAGTTTATCCACCTCCTCTCTTAGTGCAGTAAACCGTTTCAATCCTAGGGTATGCCTCTTTTCCTTCATTGGAGTGTACTTGGGATCGGTATTAAGTGCATGACACGCTATCTTCGGCGATATTCTACACATATCAAAATGCATCCAAGCGAATACATCCAGATTGGTGTGAAGAAACTTGACTAATTCTTATCGCGTCTTGGTTCCAAGATATGACCCTATTTTTAGTACTCGTGTCGGGTCATCCATGTCTACAGGGACAGGCACCATAATCTCTACCGGTGCTACCCGTTCCTCCCTTGAGCTCTTCTTTCTTGGGTCCATAGCATTATCGAATCGGTTGTAGTCCCCAAGCCAGGAGCGGTTCTGTAGCAGTTGCGCTGACAGTTTACGAATGTGGAGAGTTTCCTCCACACTCTTCCCCTTTTCTTTCATTTTCGTTTCACACAATTCAGCGATGTAGAATTCTCTTACGACACTTTGGTCTCCCTTTATCACTCCAACTCCGTTTTCCATAGGGAATTTCATAGTGAGACACCATTTTTCCTGAACAATTCGGAAATCAACGAGGGCCGGCCATCCCAATAATGCATTATAGGCCGAGATCTCATCAATTATCACAAAGGTTTGGGTGAGAACAACTCTCTGATCTCCTATTCTGAATTCAACATGAAGATCGATTGTGCCAACCAGTTGTAGTGGATGACCGATAAATTCTTAGATTTTGGTTCGGCACGCAGAGACATCCTTCATGTTAAGCTTCATTTGGTCAAACGTATGTCGAAACAGAATGTTTACTGACCCATCGGTATCAACCAACACCCAATGTACGACAACGGGTCTGATTCCTATCATCACCACCATTGGATCGAAAGTTGGAGCTTCTATTACTTCACTATCCTGGTTTTGGAACACGATGTCGTCATTGAGAATCCACTGCTATTTAGCGAGTGTCCCGTCTTCGATTGCAAAGCAAGTTTCCTTTGGAGCATGTTTGAGTGAACTAGCATATTTTTCCATCTCACCCCAACTTTTCTGTGCCGGATGAGGAGCTTCTGAAATGGTATCGATGACAAGTCTTTGTTCCGCTCATTTGGATCCATCTCCACTAGATCCAGCTTGGTTTCCTTGGATGTTAGATGCATGAGGTCCGGTTGGCTGATCGGAATTTCGAGGCTTCTTCATGTACTGTTCGAGCTTGTTTTCTCTAATCAATTCTTCGATCATGTTTGTCAAATGGAGTCACTCGTTTGTGTTATGGCCATGGTTTTCGTGGAAGCGGTAGAATTTCCACGACTTCCTTTATTTCTCAAACTCTTCCTTCCGAGGTGGCTTCGGGTACTCTTATGTTCCCTGAGTTGCCAGGTCTCCAAGCTATCGTTCAACGGAGTGTATTCTCCGCGTTTCAGACCTCTGAGTTTCTTTCCCCTCCGTTGCCCTTGCCAGTGTTCTAATCATGGTTCTTCCTTTTGTGGTTCCCATCT
The DNA here is from genome assembly GCA_030737815.1 of Allium fistulosum. Lineage (NCBI taxonomy): Eukaryota > Viridiplantae > Streptophyta > Magnoliopsida > Asparagales > Amaryllidaceae > Allium > Allium fistulosum. Next base: position 408,563,591 of record CM060906.1, read on the forward strand.
TTTCCAGTAGTTACTTCAGAACTCTTGCCGTTTTGACTAACCGCCACAATACTCTGAATTGATTCATTTGGTTGCATATCAGTATTTTTACCTTCTAACGTATTTGCCTCTTCCAATCTTAAGTACCGACTAGCCTTTCGATTGAATTTATTTATGGTGGTTGGTTGCTTCATTTATTTCCATCTTCCAAAATCTGTCTCTGGATGGATCGAGCAGATGAAAGCCATGAAAATCATATCCTCATTTGGATTTGCTCACTTCGGTGATGGCCGTGTTAAATTGGTTCATGAACGATTTTAGTGATTTGTTGGGTCCTTCGAAGTAACCGGATAGAGACATCACGTCCTTAGCTTAGCCACGTTCAGTCTAAATTGATCCAAAAACTTCCTATCTAGCTCGTCAAAGGTTGAGATAGAGGGAGTCTGGTAAACCACATGGAGGCAACTCCTTCCAAATAGATGGGGAAACATGTGCAAAGAACTGCATCTGTTGCCCTTGCACCATCCATATTTCAAATGTACTTATACAAGTGCTATTGAGAGTCAGTAGTTCCATTGTAGGAGGGCATAGCTGGTGGCATGGTGAATTTCTTGTGGGACTCCACCCTCAGGATACTATCGGTGAAGGGAGTTCGGCTCGGAGCGGAACCCAATCATCATCCTTTCTACCCTTGCTTTCTTCCATCAATCATCTAACCATGTCTGCAATGTATGCCTCACTTGTCCATTCATCCACAGGTCGGATGCTAGTAGATGCGCCAAGTGTTTGAGTTTGCAAACAGTCTTGGTTGGCTGGCTAAAGCCTAGGCTCTTCGGTCCTTAGGTAAGCCACTCCTACAGAGGTCCGTTGGCAGGCAGTTGGTCTTGTAGGTGGAGTTTGACTATTTGAGTCCAATCCTCCTTCCTTAAATTGCTTGCCTTCCTCGGAGTCAATATCAGCTACTAGTATGTCCTCTCATGGAGTTTTCACTCCTAAGTTCAGGTTTGCAGTAGGCGATTTTATGGTGGGTGGAGTAATAGCATTTTCCATTATCGTGACGCCTTAAGCTTCACCCATTACTTTGTTTTGCTTCTATTTTCTGTTTCTTCTACTTGAGCCAGAAACAGAAGAAAGCTCTTCCTCCGTAGCAACCATGGCTTAGGGTGCCATTCTGAGAGTAGTTAGTGATTAGGGTGCTAAGAGAGCATCTATCTTTTCCACCAGAGCCTTTTGACCGTTTGCCATTTTTTGGTTAATTTCATCAACCATCTAATTCAATTCTCCTTTAGTCACAACTTCATGCTGAGTGGAGGGTCCTGGCACTTGACCTCCAATGTTAGTTTCAAGTTGTAGGTTGTTGGGGTTGTGTACTTCAATTTGATGTGGGTTTGTTTCTTCTCTAGTAATGGTAGCTTCTATGGATCTTCCAGAAGTTGTTCTTTTTCTTCCTGGTGCCATTGATTCTCAATAGCAAATCTTCTAAGCAGAGATTGAGGATTTAACTTCTGAACCTATCTAATCCAAAGTAGATAGCTAGATCTAAGCCTGAGTTGGGTTCTTAGTGGAAGCACCAAAATATTAACCCAAAAAATTGATCAACACCATGGATTGAGTGTGAAAGCATCATCCCTATTCTTACAAAGTAACAATATAGAAAATAAATGTAAAAAGAGCAGAAACAGTAAAAAAGAAAATATTTTTATAGTGGTTCGGCCGTTAATGAAGCCTACATCCACTTTATAAATTTCTATTAACTAACTGCTATTACAAGTTGAATCAAATTACAATATGATTAAATCTTCTAAGTCAGATCAATCAAAGGATAAGAGTTCACTGGAGAATCACAGTGAACCCCTAAATGACTATTGTGGGGAAGGAGAAGAGTAAAGAATAATCTCTGTAGAGTTCCAGCAGCCAGTCCAGAAGATTCCCTTTATGTTGCATGTAGGATTGTATTTATAGGGGTTGGAGAGCTATTGGACTAGCCCGCTTTGCCAGAAGCCTACACTCGAAGATAAGAAGGTGCTCTTAAAATGACCCAATCTAATCTGATGGATCGCTAGCGATCCATAAGGCATGGATCGTTAGCCATCCATGTACTTAGGGAATTTTTGGGGTTCTTTCTTTGGGTTGCACTCCTTGCCTTATGTTGGTGCTCTCCATGTAATTTCGTAGCTTGTTGCCTTGTTTTGGTGATGGTTCACACATGGGTTAGATGGTCCTACAACTTGAACCAGATAAATGTTCACTTCTCGAACTAGGTTGCTTGGAATACTATGAAACTTGGCAAACATCCATAGAAAAGATATTGGTTCATGATGAAAGTGGCTAGAATGATCCATGGAGCTTCCTTATGGATCTTTAGCGATCCATGGTTTGATGGATTGCTAGAAATCCATCCCCTTAGTGGATTTTTGGGTAATTATTCTTAAGTCCTTCTTGGCCTATTCTTCTAGTCCATTTGGTTGATTCTTGAGTTATTTTGGCATGGCCTAGATGTTCTAACTCATATGGATTCCTGCTTGGGTAAAAATCCAGTTAATATCTATTTTTTTCAAATTCAATAGCTAAAGTAGGATGTGAGCATACTTGCTTTAACTAATCTTATAATGAATATGCTATCTATATTTTGTTTACAATGAGTATACTTTGATGAAATAGTTAACTACTTTTACTATGGTCTTGATTCTTATAGCTTAGATCAACCATTATTATCTTGGTAGCCGTAATAATTTGATTAATATCACTAAATGATTGAATTTGATCATAGAAATAGCACTGGAAGTTTGAATACTTGCATATACCATTGTCAGTATAAAAACTGAACACATGAATGTTTGAATATGGACTTTAATATTAGCTGATGTAGCCTCAAACAAGGCATTGTAGTTAGGGCAGTCAAAGACGAATAAAGTATTCAAAATGGGATAGATTCCATTTCAGGTTATTATTGGAATTATGGAAGGTTAAATACAAATGAATTTGAATTAAATTTAACCTATGAAGCAAACAATACGAGGTGAGATTACTGGAGGCTAGAATCCATCCTAACGGACATATTTTGGGTCACTTATTGTCCTAACAATATGTTGCATTGACACAACCACAGTAACAACCGCAATGCAAACGTGATATGGTGAAAGAGTTAAAGAGTAATCTTATTGATGGAAACATAGTGGAATGATGTATAAAGATTACAACACAACTGGGTAAGCACCAATGGTGAAACGAGGGAGAAGATTGTGCAACTAATCGATCATGTGGGGGAACCCACAACGTCTGATCGAAGGTATACAGATGAAAATGGCTATGATATCAACCTGAAGCAGAGTCTAGTAAGAGTGTACAATGAGCAGGATTCACTAATGATTACACACCTCATATATGAATAACTTAAGCAATGAAAAGTTTAATGAATAATGAATGCAACTTCTAAAATGTAAATAGGGTGTGATATCCTAGTTGATTAGAGTCGCAGTTATGAGTCACTTTAAGTAGTGACGTGACATGTGTATTATCACTTATATGAGCAGATTTGATGGGATGTAGAAGGATTTAGACTATGGTGTGTGTGACATATTTATTTCTTTATATATATATATATATCACATGTATTTAACCTAACACGACACGACTGTTTTACAGCAAGATTTCTATCTTAACTTAAGGTTGCGACATCTCCTTGGGTCAAACTGAGGTTTGTCTTTTTAGGATGATTACTCCAGCATGCTTTGCCGTTACAACTTTAGACCATGTAGAAGATGAGATTACCAATAGCACATCATTTGTCACCTTTACACTTGTTTTAGGGGATCTCACCCGCATTGTATAGCTTGACTTGGTTGCTCTATTAGGGTTATATGAAGGGGACATTAAAGCTTTGTTTAGAGTCGATTGAGCTAGACTATTTTTCCATGTATCATTGTATATATAAGTATGACTCAGCAGTAAGCCGTTGTTTTAAATAGAAGATATTTTTTTTAGTATAGTTCTGCTGATGTGACAACCCACACCCGAATAGCCCCGAATTTTCACTAAATCAAAAACCTAAGTCCACCAAAATATGGATCGTTGGTTTGTTATCCTGTAAATAAATATGTGCATATTGGAGCACTATCGATATAAACTCACAGCGAAATAGTAAAGTATAATAAAACATATGGTTACTGACCAAGGTTGACACCTCTGAGGTGAAGTGTCCTTATCAATGTCGAGCATGCATGAAGAAATCTATCATTTCACTCTTTCTGCCTTACACCAGTACCTATCCCTCAAAAGCTATCCTGTGAGTTGTAACGAGGAGTGGGTCAGAACAACATTCGGGTGACTAGTAAATTACACTGGTTTATGCCGATTGCTTTCCATCACATGTTATGTCCTTATTTTACTTAGTCGCCTCGACTCCACGTACGCATACGATACACCATATCTACTCGAAGTAGGCAATAACTATATATGTAAGTACCATAGTCCTCCTTTGGACTAAGATATTATCCCCGCTAGTATCTATAACCTAACACATTGTCAGGATCTATTATCAACCAATATCATGTCCTCATCGTTGTGCATACCAAAGAACTTCCGTAGTGCCAAATAACGACGTCACAATTGTTAGCCGTATTCTATCTATTTTGAAAGACCTCTAAAAGGGTTATCTAGCTTTGCCTCCAACAAACAATCTAGTAAACAACTGTGGCGTGCATGACCTAAACGTGATCTACACTAGTAGAAGGTGTAGCCATTTAGGCGTAACCCTTGTCTTTTCGCTGACCGCTTAGGACCGACAATGCTCTCGACTTATGTGCAGCACCTACTCCCCAAGATGGTACCAAACACACACTGACATAGTGCCGAGCCTTGCCCACCATCCCATTTAGATTTCCTAACGCAATCAAGATAATACCCACTTGTTACTTAGTACCCCCTAAAAGGTTGAAGTAGACTCTACTTGCCCTTTGGCATTTTGACCGAGGCAAAACTCCCTACTTGGTATCCATCACCTATAAACGAACGTATATAACTCCACGGGACCTACAATTGGTATGTATCACATTAGTATAATGTATACACAATTGCTGGTAGCCTCTTATGATGGACAGACTTCTATTGTGTAACACTACTGACTTTGCATGCCAGCCTAATTTAATGACTAGGTCATTCTTATCTGATCTAAGTTAATAACTAGTTTTAATAATTCACACCCGTCATAAACGCATACTTGACGCTATGTGTGTATGTGTGTGTGTGTGTGTTCATACTTGTTTAATTATTACACCTTTATTGTTCAGCCATTAATAATATTTCTTTACTATTTCATGCATTTACTTCTTATCCATTTTATGTCATTTACCGCTTTCATTACAAGATCTTAATATCATTTCTTATTTATTCCCTTTTCTCATTATTGAATTTCTATTTTTATTCCTTTTTAACCTTTACTACCCTCCCTTTCTTAGGGGACTTTCCATACCCTTTTTATTTAAATCATTACTTGACTACCTTCTTATTGTTTGTTATTTGATTTTTGCCTTGCCTCTATTGTACATGTATTGATTTTCCACTTAAACCGTTATTATTATCACAATTAAATTCTTTAATTCATCCTTAGGGATTTCTACATTTTAATGCATTGGAATTACATCTTCCTTAAAGGAGAGGTTAACATTGTAAATCTCTATATCTTATCTAAAAAAAGGAATTTGTGTTATGTTTGGAATTACAAGGAATTATATTCTATAGTTATTGAAATAGATAGTACAAAATACGATAAATATCCTAATTTTATATATCTCTTTCCTTTAGCCGTATTCCTTTATATTTCAAATGATACAATTTTATTTATGAATCTGAACTTGCTAATCCATAGAAAATTGCATTGCAACATCCAACGTTTTAACGAATTAAAATACTACTTAAAACCCAATAATTTATTACAGTGACTTTCAAATTTACATTTTACTTGCATAGATCATTTAATTTATAAATTTGGAACTTTCACATAATTTATCAAATTCAAGGACTACTACTATCCAATACTTTTCAGATTCAAGTACATGCAATATTAAATTTAAGAAATGAATCATAGAATAAGTAGGCAGGGTTTTAGATTTCATTACATGCATGTATTTAAGCCTACAACTCCAAATAATTAAATTCAGCCATACAGGGAACATATTTACAATGAAGTAAATCCAATATTATATCAAAGTATATAATTTTCCCACTCACCTTTTTAGCTTTCCAAATTTTCAGATCTTATCCCTTTTATTCAGTTTGACTCCCTTTTTCTCTCTACTTAAATACATATACCACAAGCATACATATATCTATTAGAAATATAGATCATAGAAGAGATTTAGATTTAAATTAGATTTAGATCTAGATTTTTAATTTAACTGGGCTTTGATGATTTGATTCGACCATATCCTTCTTCTCAATTATCATCTACCATTCTTCACTTGTATATACGTATATAAACTACAACCATTCTCCACTTGAATATACGTATATAAAATATAACTATTTTTAGAATTAAGAATTTTGTGGAGAAGAAAAAGTGACAGAGGTCCGCCGTCACTTTAGAAAATTTGAGAAGAAAAGTGAGGGGTTGGACCCGTATTTATAGGAGTTCGAATTAGTGTTAATTGTCAGATTATATTATTTTAAATTCGGGCCATTCAGCCATGTCATAATCTCATGTTCGACATCCCAACCGCTCGACTGCTTCACCCTACTGGTTGACCATTAGCCATCGACAAGCCCAAGTTGGGGGTCGATCGGTCAATATTAATTAGGTTAATTATTTATCGCATATTATATTCGTTGATTTAATTCCTGTTTCATCCGTTCGCGGTAATTTGATTCCGCGTTAGCATTTCCTTAATCCCTAATCAACCATTAATGTTTATTAACATTAATTTATTTTTGTTAATTACTTTTTATTTTCTCAATTACATATATAATTATTTCTGACTTGAAAAATTCAAACGCCGATAATGTTTTCGTTTGAATTCCGACCATAAAACTTTATATATGAAAATTGATCAGAAAATCGCCACGAACCCAATGGTGTAAGTTTTGTAGCTAAATTCCGATGTTTGTAAAATTTCAATTTCGATGTTATTATTTATTAATTTTTTATTTTAAATTAATTATCGTTAAAATTACAAGGTGTTATAGCTGATGTAAGCACCGATGTTTTGAAATGCTTGTGTATATATTTCAGTTCAATATATATAGATTTCTGATTCCACTATGAGATCTTTACTTGTAATTTACTTATGATATGTTGTGTGAATTACTCAAATTTTTGATCCGCTCCTTCTAAGCCTTTTGATTCGAGCTATCAGATGGTTAGCACCCTTGATAATTTAGTCACTGGTGTCGCGACGTCACAACATAGTATCAGAGCAAGGTTTTATCTTAACTGATTATAGTTTGAGTAAATATGGAATCAAAACATAACTAACCCTATAAAAGACAGGCTTAGGAAGTTATCACTTTGAAGGTAACTACGGAAGATTCTAGGATAACTTGTATACCGTGGATTACGACAAGTTATAATAAGTGTTCCAAAGGGGTGAACACTGAAGGGGTGTGTATATACACAACTATTTGTATTGTGAAACATATTTGTTAGTGGGATTTGTATATTAAAAATAATACTTAACATTTATCTGATAAATGTTAATAGAAAATGGTAGGGCTAGGACGTCAAGAATGGATGCTTCAACAGAACCTACCACTGGCCAGACTAACGATTCCAATAATCCTAGAGTCTAATTAACTATAGACATATGGATAAAGGTTATGAGGCAAGTACAAGGGATGGGAGCAACCGTAGAAGCTTTACATCAAAATCTGAATCCGACCCAACATTCGGTATTTACCAATCTTTGTAGTAACTATAGGAGCCGGTGAGGTAAATTATTTCTCCTAGTTAAGAACACGTGAAAGAATATTTGATGATCTAGAATCGGCAGATCGAGATAACAGAAAATTGGTAACTCATCAATTACAATTTAGTGCCTTGGATTAGTACGACGCAGTGACTGCTGAGACACCAAAAGAAGATACTATATGGCAACAATTCAAAGATCTTTTTAAGGCACATTTCTTACCAGAGGTCGAAAAGGCCATATTGCTTCATATGTTTATAGATCCAAGGCAAGGCAACCCATCGGTAGTTGAGTATGTGATTGAATTCAAAGATTTATCAAAATATGGTCCAACTCTTATCAGCACTTCTTTGGAGAAAAATGAGAAGTTTGTTCTTGGTTTGAACAATAAGCTGAGAGATAAGTTGTTAACCCAAGTTAGATTTCGATTTAAAGATATTGTAGATATGGCATTGAGATACGAGAAGGTTTGGAAATGCGATTCAGTTACAGAAAGTCAACCTATTCAGCAATTCCAACAGTAAAGCTAGAGGTCATTCTTCCCAAAGAAGAATGAAAATTTTCAGAAGAATAAATGACCTTTCCAGCCTAAACCATAATTCAACATTAAAGCTAGAGGCCATTCTTCCCAAAGAAGAATGAAAATTTTCAGAAGAATAAATGACCTTTCCAGCCTAAACCATAGGATCAAAGAAAGCAACAAGTTAAAGCTAGAGTGGAGTGTTACTCGTATGGAAAGAAGGGTCATTACGCTAATGAACGCAGAAACACATGTCAGGGTCCTGTAAAGAAATGTTTCAATTGTAATGAAATGGGGCATATAGTGAGACAATGCACAAAGCCAAAGAAGTAGACTTAGGAAAAGATGTTTGTTATAGAATGTCCCAGTTCAACAGGACTAGATAAACGAAAACTAGCTTTAGTAAAGGTACTTTTTATGGAATAAATTATATATTAGAATTCTTTTCAACAGAGGTGCATCACATTCATTTATATTGAAAGAATTAATAGAAAAATTAAAATCGGATGTTTCCTATCTTATCACTTCTCTTAGAGTGGCTAATCCCATTAATGGGTGTGCTGTTCTGGAAATGAAGTGTAATAGAGTCATGGTTTGTTTATCTAGATATTTTTTTCTTGTTTGATTTGTTTGTCATGGATTCTTTGAGTTACAGAGTTATCTTAGGAATGGACTGGCTCGAGTAGTATCATGTTTGATTATTCCGTGTGGAATGAGTAATCACTTTTCATCATCCTCATCACTCAAAATGAGTCCTCATAGCTCTAGAGTGAGCAAATACCTATTTAGGTTATTCGTTATTTTCCTTGGAATCCAAAGAAGATGAAATAAAGTGGATTGCAATGGTTAGATATTTTCTAGATATTTTTGAAGCAATTACTAGTTTACCACCCCATCGAGCAGTTGAGTCGGAATAGATTTGAAACCTAGCACTCAACCATTAAGTAGGTCGCCTAACTAAATGTACCCTAGTGAGATGGAGTTAAGATCATAGATAGAAGATCTTGAGCAGAAGAATTTCATCAGGACGAGTAGTTCTCTCTGGTGCATCAGCTTTATTTCTTAAAAATACATATGGATCTGTTCGACTCTTTATAAATTACAAAAAATTAAATGATGTCACAATTGAGAACAAATGTCCATTACCTAAAATATACGATCTATTCGATCAACTGAGTAATGCGAAGGTCATTTCACAATTCGATCTTTCTATAGGTTTTTCATCAACTTCGAGTTGTAGAAGACAGTATTCTACTCACAACATTTCAAACTAGATATAATTCTTATGAAGGGTTAGTAATTCCATTCAGATTGATGAATGCTTCAGCTTACTTCGTCGATTTATTGAATCGAGCATTCACAAGTTATTTTGATAAGTTTGTTTTAGTTTTTATTGATGATAATCTCGTGTATTCAAGAATGGAAGTAGAACATATAGATCACTTGAAGGTTGTGCTAGAGACTTCAAGGTCACAAAAACTCAAAGCTAAATTTTCAAAATGTCACTTTTGGCATAAGGAAGTGAAATTTTAGGACATATAATCTCGCAGAAAGGAATTTTAGTTAACTCAGCTAAGGTTGAAGCTGTTCAAAAGTGGAAGCGTCCAAAATTAGTAATTGAAATTTGAAGTTTCTTAGGATTAGTATGATATTATAAAAGATTTATTAAAGATTTTTCTAAGATATCTAGTCCATTAACCAGTTTGACTAAGAAAGGAGTTAAAATTGTCTGATTGGCAAAATGTGAAGGAGCTTACCAGAATTGAAGGAGTTACTTTCTAACGCTCCAATATTAATGGTTCCAGAAGGTAATCGGGATTTGATAATATATTAGATGCCTATGGAACCGGGCTCTGTAACATCCCCCTACTTGGAGGCCCAAAACTAACGACTACATATGCTGTAGTCATCCATAGTTATTAATCCTCGGCGACTAAATACGGCAATGTTAGATACATTGATACACAGAAACACATGAATATGGAAAAAATTTAAAACATCAAACAAGATCCACATTCCATTTCAAAAAAAATTCAAATTCATTGCATAATCCCACAATCATTAACCACATTTGGAGAAAACATATTTATTACAACATACGCCAAGAGTGACATATGAAGATGCCCATTTGGATGATCAGAGTGTATAAATAGGCAATTTAACAACTTTGCCTTTACAAACAACACAGTGGAATCAAAATAAAAGAGAACTCTAGATAGCTATCATTCCTCCTGCACGTCTCCGGAAGCTTTATTCGTCTAAAGAAGTACCTGAAAACCTCAACTCTCAAACTACTTAAAATCAATTGAGTACCAGAGAGTTTAAGAGGAAAACATAAACTTCAAGTCATACATAAAGCCTGGTATGAATAATAATCTACCAGCTCAACCCATTTAGGTATCGAGTGAGACCACACCGCTTAGCGAAACGGGTTTTACCCTCACTAGTATCTTAAAACCTTTATTAAACCATATACCGTGCTCCTGCATCCACAATGGTTAAAAAAATTAAAAACAATATGATGTGATGATATGCAAAACAAGTGAATCAATTCTGGATTACCCATCCCCATTCATTTTGACGATCTATCACAGTTATAGTTTCAAGGGTTACTATTAACCTAATAGTTTTTATGGGCTGACTAATAACTGGTTTAATGTTTATGGACTCCCTGTCCAGTTACATAGTTTTCATGGGATAACTAAGAACCTAGTGGAAACTCCAATATCTTTATTCTTATCCTAGTTTTCATGGGCTGACTAAGAACCTATTGGTAACTCCAATATCTTTTCTTCTTATCCTAGTTTTCATGGGTTGATTAGGAACCTATTGACTTCTATCAATATCTTAATCAGGATATAGTTTTCATGGGCTAACTACAAACCTATTGGCCCTGCCAATATCAAATCATAATTTTCATGGGCTAATTATGAACCTATTGGCCCCGGCCAATATCAAATCATAGTTTTCATGGGCTTACTATGAACCTATTGGCCTCTGCCAATATCTTTTCCTATACAAAGTTTTCCTGGGCTAACTATGAACCTATTGGCCCGTGCCAATATCTTCCTTTAATATTTTAGCATCTTATATTCTGGTCTACCTGGCCTCCTGAATGCTATTCTATTCATTTAGGAGTTAACTTAATTTATATGCACTACTGGGTCAACCTAGCTGGTTATTCTGCCCTTCCCTAAAATACAGTTATGGGTCCATTACAATGTGAATACATACGTATATGAAGAGGTAGACACAATAACTTGGTTAATCCCTTTAACCTTTTAATCAAAGAAAACTTCTTCAAAAACTCCTTTTTAAAACACTTTATTTATTTATGTCATGTTTTCTTTTAGAATGAGATTGAGTTATTTGTTTTGAAAACTAAGGCTTTCAAAACCTTCAAAACCTTGCTTTCGACCTCACTGAATAACCTCTTTCGAAAGCATATAAATCTCTTTTCAAAACATTAACCCCTTGCCTTTTAAAACACTTTAAAACCTCTCTTTCGAAACCTTTTGAATGTAATTAAGTATTACTCATTAGCTCTTAGAAGCATAGCTTCGAAACCAGTGAAAGTACCCATTTCGAAACCTTTGGAAGTATCCCTTTCTAAACCATTGAAAGTCCCTCTTTCGAAACCATTGGGTTTATATTTAAAAATATCATTTGGGTCAAAGTGAATATAAACGAAAGTATATCTTTCGAAACCATTCTATATCATATAAAAGTACCGGGGAAAACTTGATGGCATCGGCACCACCTCTTTCGAAAGCTTCAAAACACTTAAGAAAAACATTGAAGGTTAGTATCAAAACCCCATTTCGAAGCCATTGCCTTCGAAACCCTTGAACCCTTTCGAAAGCTTTTAGGTCGTGGCTTAGTATAAGTTTAAAACAAAAACTACCATTCGAAAGCATTTATGACTTCAATACATTCGAAAGGCAAAAGAACAGTGGCTGGGTTTCGACCTAGTCGGAACCACTACTTTCGAAAGCATCATTTTCATAAGTAAAGAAACCCATTTGAAAGCTTATACTTTAAAACATAAGATGGAAACCCTTCGAAAGCTATTATAAAACCCTTTTCGAAAGCATATGTCTCGTCTCCTTCGAAAGCTTTAATAAAACAAAGGCAGGCGCTTAACATTTTAAAACAAACAAAAGGTATCGATCCCATCGGAAGCAATGCTTTTGACACCATGCTTTCAGCCTTTCTCCAATCCACTATGTATCATCCAAGTGATACCTTGTGTATTGGTTTCGGCCTGGGTTGGTTTCGACTGAGATGGAGCGAAAGCATTGCAGTCGAAAGGTGCTTCTAAATAGAGGCGGAACCCAATTTACTGGGTAAACCTGATTTAATACCAATTAAGCAAACACTTTCTAATTAACCTGCCCACGTGTAAGCATTTGAATGGTTGCCTTAACTTTTCAAATTCTTTATCAAAATAACTACCGCTTAATTTCAGATCTAAACCAAGGTTAATTTAGTAAATAAGCCCTTCCGTTAAGCAAAACCAATATTGCAAATAAGTCCTTCTTCTAAAATAATTTGATTTCCATAGCAATTCACTTAGGAAAAATCCCTAAAAATTATGGAAATTCACTTTAATCATGTTATCTAACATATCAAAATTTCAGACCCAAATTCTCAGTATAATTTCTGAAATAAATTTGTAAACCCAATTAACCATATTTTCTTTTGAAAATTCATAATAATCTTTCCATAGCTTGGAAAATTATCAAAATTAAACCCAACTCCAATGTCATGTTCTACATAACATAAAATTTTTCCATGGCATTTAAGAATCAATTTCAATCGATTTTGCCCTAAAAGTGCATAAAACCTCATTTAAACAATCCTGTTTAAATTAAACAAATTATAATTCAAGCATATCATCATCCAAAACAACATAAAAACGAATTTAATTTTAAATCCGAAAACATATGATGATAAAACAAAATAGAGATGGCATAAATTATTATTTACCTTGATTAAGATAAGGAGATTGGATTGAGATTGAAATTTACTCCCTTATCTTTAATCCTTAGCTTTATTTTGATTTCTCTTCTCTTTTCTTCCTAGCAATGGTCGGCTCCTCTTTACGTTTGTGTTTTGTTTTTGAACGTGAATGGGAAAAATGAAACGTGAATGGAACGAGAATATATATAAGGTTAAGGGGTTATGTGCGGCTAATTCCCATTATGTAGATTAATTAACTTAAAAACTATTCTTAAGACCATTTAATTAATTAATTGAGCACGACCTAAATTTTATTTTCACATCTCAATCCCCTTATCATTCTAATTATTACATTATTCTTTTTAATTTATCTAATTAAATCTCCTGAATAATGTTATTAAAAAATTAAGGGTGTTACAGGCTCTCCTCCATAAAGAATTTCGTCCTCGAAATTCAGTAAGGACTAAATATTAAACATAGTAGTCATCTATAATGACTCCTAACAACCATACTAGTCTACCTGACTAGCAATTATCTATATAAATCTAATATAGACATACCCTCAAAGCAGATCAGGATAAGTATCTCGAATCCTATCGTCTGTCTCCCAAGTACAGTTCTTCTCGCTGTCGCTCCACTGAACTTTAACCAACTTGACAGTCTTGTTCCTCAATCTTTTCTCATCTCTCGCTACAACCCGAACTGTTTGTCTAACAAAAGTCAAATTAGGCTCTACTACCAAATCTTCCAACCATGTCGGAGGAATAGTAGTCTCTGGATCATGCACATACTTGCGAAGATGAGACACATGAAATACATTATGGAAACCTGCCATATTGCTCGACAACTCTACTCTATATGCGAGCTTTCCAATCCTCTCTGTAATCTGGAATGAACCAACATATCTTGATGTCAGCTTCCCTGACTTCCCGAACCGTACCACACCCTTCATCGGTGATACCTTAATGAAAGGGAAAGTTTGGCACAGGTCCCTAATAAGTTTCAAAATACACAAAAACCCCAGTAAAAAAAAGTTTGTAAATTAGGTCCCTAGAATTAAGTTACCGAATAATGGCATACACTTATGCAATTATTCAGTAAATAATTGCAGATATTTATGCAATTATATCAAAAAATTGCAGACATTTCCAAATTATTCACTGAAAAATTGCGGAAAATTCCGCAATTATTCACCAAAAAATTGCGGAAATTTCCGCAATTATTCACCAAAAAATTGCATAAATTTATGCAACTTTTGGATATAATTGCATAAATGTCTGCAATTATTCAGTGAATAATTGCATAACTATATGCAATTACTTAATAACTTAATTCTAGGGACCTAATTTACATACCTTTTTTTACTGGGGTTTTTGTGTATTTTGAAACTTATTAGGGACCTGAGCTAATATTCACATAATGAAAACCCAGTCTCCAACCGAGAACTTTAGGTCTTTACGCCTTTTATTTGCGCAACTTTTTTGTCTGGACCGAGCTTCCATCATCCTTTCTCGGACCAACTCAATCTTCTTTGACGCCTCCCTAACCAAATCTGGACTTAAGACCAATCTGTCTCCAGTCTCCAACAAACATGCTGGTGATTTGCATGGCCTTCCATACAAAGCTTCAAAAGGCGCCATTCCTATACTAGTATGATAACTATTATTATAGGAAAACACAACCAAATGTAGGTGATCCTCCCAAGATCCACCAAAGTCCAACACACAAGCTCTTAGTAAATCCTCGAGTACCTTATTGACTCTCTTTGTCTACCCATCCGTCTGAGGGTGATTGCAGTACTGATCTTGAGCTTAGTGCCTAAATCATCTTGTAGACTCTTCCAAAATTCGATAGTGAACAAAGCATCTTTGTTACTAACTATGTTACTAGGAACTCCATGAGGTCTTACTATGTTCTTCATGAACAACTTAGCTAAAATAGGTGCTATCCAGGTTGACTTAACTAGAATGAAATGGGCACTCTTGGTCAACCTATCCACTATAACCCATATACTTTCATTTCCTCTATTTGACATTGGAAATCCATCTATAAAATTCATGGATATCGAATCCCATTTCCAAACAGGAATCTCTAAAGGTTGAAGCAACCCACTCGGCTTCTAATGTCCGACTTTCACTTGTTGACAGTTTGCATACTGTCTAACCTACAAGACAACATCCCTCTTCATACCTTCCCAATAGAAGTTCATCTTCATATCCTAATACATCTTGGTCCCTCCAGGATGAATCGTAAACTTGGATCGATGAAATTCCCCAAGAACTTCTTTCCTCAAATTCTCAACATTTGGAACACACAACCGTCCCTTCTTTCTTAACCATCCTCTCTGATCAAGACTAAAATCCTTCAGATCATCGATCTTAGTTCCAACCTCAAGCCTTCTGATTTTCTCGGCTAATAATGGATCCTCCTTCTGCTTAGAAGCAATTCTGTCGATCAACGTTGTTCGAACTTCTAAACAGGACAACAATGTAGTATTCTGACTAGAACTAGCAGTCGATCTTAACTGCACACTACAAGTAGTCAAAGCTTCTAAATCCTTCCATTCTGCTAACATAGCTAACACCACATTCTGATGTCTTATACTAAGAGCATCCGCTACTTTATTACCTCTCCCTGATGTATACTCTATACCCAAATCATAAGCAGCCAAAAACTCCAGCCATATCTGTTGTCTCATATTCAACTCCTTTTGAGAGAATAAGTATCTTAAAGACTTATGATCCGTGTATAGCTTGTGAGGAATGCGGATTACGGATCTTAAGGCTAGGAATAACACTAGAGGGAGTGAATAGTGTTTATAAGAAATTACTAAATCTTTTTGAGTTATTGTTGATTTGTACACAAATGTATGCAATATTCAGACAGATATAATCACAGAATCAAACACAGATGCAGAAATAAAGTAAAAGCAGTAAAGGAAAGATGTGACGCCCCACCTCTATGCTCATAATAACAAATAGTATTAAAAGAAATACTGTCTATTATTACGAAGAATAAGGCTGGATAGGAGCGACCATCCGTAATTGGCCTTACACTAATATTGGTTATCTCGATAGGAGTGGTATATACTTTTTATTTTTCATCTTATTTATTTACTCCCATCGACACACCCAATTATCAGTATAAAACAAACTACGATGGTTCATAATAGTTTAGGACATTAGATATAACGATAACACAGATAATATAAATGCGGAACACAGATAAAAACAAAAGTCTCATATATATACAACTGATGTCAGTTAATACATAGTTGACACAATACATATGATACAACTACAACTGTCGACTCTAGAAGTTATATATACAAGTACATTATCGACTAATATACATGAATACATATCGTTCTATACAATGACATGACTACTACAAAATGACACGGACAACTTCAGAAGATGTGAAAAGTCTTCATATCCTGAACAGCAACTCAAAGAAGAAAATCTACAACCTGAAATAACTCGGGTCTGACCCGAGTATTACATTCAAAAGAAAATAATACCCAGGTCAGTCTAATTCAAACCAGTTTATTAGTGCATATAGGCAGTAATAATTTAAATAGACGACAGTCACAATAATTCCCGTCCATCCGATTCTTTAAACAAAGAAACCGGATAGCGGTCAATATAACACTCAACAGTGTTTAACAAAAATCAGCAGATTTAAATCATCAACAGAGATAAAGAAACAATTTATCAAATCGACTAAATCAATTTAAAACTGTCAAATCTGATAGGGCTGCAGTACACGCACGCGTGTACTGCCTCGCCACTATCGCAGGAGATACACAAAAGCTCAGAGAAATCACCAATGATTACAAGGTCAAATCCCGAAATCGGGATTCAACTCAAGGAAGTTCGGAAATAAATCTAATATCTCAAGTGGTCGAGACAGCTAATTTATATACAAGTTGCCTCACACAACTGTAAAAAGAAGACCACAAGGCAAATTCAAGTAATAACAATAACTCAGACAAGAAGCAATGCCACTTCGAACATATATATATACGTATCAAATGATGTATATACATACATGACTGCATGCTTATATATGAAGACTAAGATGCAACTGAGCGCAAATAGTCTCCAAAACAAGAATGTACAAGTGAAACAGGCTACATGAATACAGTGAAGTACTACCCAATGCAGCTACAATAATGGTCACAGGCGTGTACACCTAACTGCATGCATGTGGTTGTGAACAAGCTAATGCAAGCAAATACATTTTGATTCCAGTAGATGAAAAGGTTAAAGTCTAGACTGATGCCAATAGTTAATGGCTAAAGTCATGGATTTTCACAAACAAGTACAAGTGTACTACAGGGAAAAATGCAACATGATTCTGGGCAGTGCAATATGAGACTCGACTGGACAGCCTCACGATAAAATAACCATGTTCAAAACTTGACACAGGGAACTGCATGATTAACAAGTGTAGGAAAATGGTCAGGACATCTAAAACAATGTCCAACTCAGATGGACGCAGCTAAATGCATAAGGCATAGTAACTGCGTCACCAACCATACTATATACAAGCCAGATGGTGATCAATATGCAATACAGTGAAGTATACATCAAGATCACATGCAAATGAATAATGCAATGTATCAGTTTCTAACAAGTGACCACGTGTAAATGCTATATGAACCTGACTGTACCCAAGTAATACTGTCTCGAAGTAAATAGTCTCAACAACGCTGGGCAGTGCCATTAGAAATGAATACTTCATATATGCATACCAGACTTGTGTGACAACAATTATTAGCTCAACAAGGTCAAGTGGATAACCAATGCAACACTCAGGTCAGTGAATACATAGGCAGTGCCACCATAAACAGGCATAACTACCATTACACAGTGCAAAAATGAATGAGTATATAGATGCAGATATGCCAGAACTGTTATGAAGCCGAAAATAAACAAAGTACAGCGGAACGCTTCAATTACATAAAACACATAAGTCGATCATGCAAGCAGTGACATGATCGGGGATGCCGACTCCAGTACATCAATCGTGAACTTGAAGACATTATCGAGTTAATGTCAAAGTTCAACGAAGACAAGTTCGAAAACAATTTCAGAGCCGAAGCCACACAAAAGAACTGTAAGCACAAATAAAAGCAAGGCAAAATTGAACAAGTCAATTTTTATTACAGGAATGAATATCAATTAATCAAAGTCAATTCTCGAAGCCCAAAAATCAAATTTAAAATCAACCAGACCCTTCCCGAAGTCAAATATTATTACAGTCAAAGTCTAGTTAGAATGTAATTCGAAGTTCAAGTAACAAACAGTGCAACAGAGCATGTACAGGATAGTAAATAACAAAATCAAATGCTAACTGCTTCATAAAGGGCTACAGTTCAAAAGACCATATCAAAACAGTGATCATCACCAAACAATAGTCAGATAAGATTAAAGTAAGGTGATAACAGAAAGCATGTCGAGGTCAACGAGAAATTCTCGATTTCAAAATGACCGAAAACAATGTATGAACAAGTCGTAAATCATCAACAACAACAAAGTCGAACGACATAGCCCACTAGAACTTCACATAACAACATCGATTGCCAACATCGAACGAAAACAATGACCAAGTTATATAATATCGAATCAAACTTGAATTGCCGAAGCACTGGACTAAGAGTGAATTAGATGTGAGTTGCGGGCACTCACCTTCTTCGAAGAGGTAGCCGAGAGCCAAGCAAGGAGATGAAGCCGTAGCAATTCGAGGAAAACGAACGAAGTTAACCCTAGCAGCCACTATCCTCGATTTCTTCCATGCCCTAATTTTTGTGGAGGAACGAAGAAAGAACATAGCCGCCATTTCCCTTTTTTTTCATACGTTGATTAGGGTTTTCGTTTTTGAAAAATGAGAGGGGGACGGGTTGCGAATGATTATGAAAGGGGGACGAGTTGAGATAAGTATCACGACCTCGAATTTAAAAGGAAGAAGGCCAAATAAGTTTTTAAGCCCGCCTATCCAATACACTATAACAAAGAATTTCAACTCGACAAATCCTAAAAACACTTAACAACTAATTCTAATCATCATACAACGATAATTAATTTTTTACCAATAAATTTCGGGTTGTTACAGACTCCCCTCCTTATAAAAATTGCGTCCCCGCAATTTTCATACTTAAAGTCGTCTATAACGATTATTCTTCTAACATAACTGGTTAAGCTAGAAAAATAAGGATCGAGAACACAAACATCAAAGAAATCTTTTAATTTCATAAAGGAAATTCACAAATTCTCAACAAAGTCTGATTATCAAATAGATATCAGAAAACAGCAGAACTGAATAAATACAATTATCAGCCACATTCAATTATCAATTAGATAATCAGAAATACAGAAATCACAAAATAGCAATATCTAATTATCGGTACGATAATTTGAAGACAGCAAAATCTTATTATCAACAAGGATAATTATAATACACAAATCACAATTCGCAAAACTACAATTATCTAGTTATCCAACAATTAACTAGAAAACATAAATTCCATGATCAACAAACTCTAACTATTACCAGACATAGATAGAAGATAGCGATTTAATAAAATCAGCATACCCTAGAATCAATTGGAGACTAGAAAATCTCATAATCAGCGAAATTAGCAATCAACCAATAGTCGATTATCAAAGACGAAAATCAAATCTCAAATCAACAAATATTCGATTATCTAAAACGATAATCAAACCACAAATCAACAATTATTCAATTATCAAAAACGATAATCGAATTTCAAATCAACAAATATTCGATTATCAAAAGCGATAATCAAATCCCAAATCAACAAATATTTAATTATCAAAAGCGATAATTAAATCTCAAATCAGCAAATATTTAATTATCAAAAGCGATAATTAAATCTCAAATCAGCAAATATTTAATTATCTAAAGCGATAATTAAATCTCAAATCAGCAAATATTTAATTATCAAAAGCGATAATTAAATCTCAAATCAGCAAATATTTAATTATCTAAAGCGATAATTAAATTCGAAATCAGCAAATATTTAATTATCTAAAGCGATAATTAAATCTCAAATCAGCAAATATTTAATTATCTAAAGCGATAATTAAATTCGAAATCAGCAAATATTTAATTATCTAAAGCGATAATTAAATCTCAAATCAGCAAATATTTAATTATCTAAAGCGATAATTAAAACAACAATTCAACAATTATTTAATTATCTCAGGCGATAATTAAATCTAACATCAACAAATATTTAATTATCTAAAGTGATAATTAAATCTCAAAGCACAAATATTTAATTATCTAAAGCGATAATTAAAACAACAATTCAACAATTATTTAATTATCTCAGGCGATAATTAAATCTAAAATCAACAAATATTTAATTATCTAAAGTGATAATTAAATCTCAAATCAGCAAATATTTAATTATCAAAAGCGATAATTAAATCTCAAATCAGCAAATATTTAATTATCTAAAGCGATAATTAAATTCGAAATCAGCAAATATTTAATTATCTAAAGCGATAATTAAATCTCAAATCAGCAAATATTTAATTATCTAAAGCGATAATTAAAACAACAATTCAATAATTATTTAATTATCTCAGGCGATAATTAAATCTAAAATCAACAAATATTTAATTATCTAAAGTGATAATTAAATCTCAAAGCACAAATATTTAATTATCTAAAGCGATAATTAAAACAACAATTCAACAATTATTTAATTATCTCAGGCGATAATTAAATCTAAAATCAACAAATATTTAATTATCTAAAGTGATAATTAAATCTCAAAGCACAAATATTTAATTATCTAAAGCGATAATTAAAACAACAATTCAACAATTATTTAATTATCTCAAGTGATAATTAAAAGCAACAAATATCCGATTATCAAAAACGATAATCAGAACTCATATCAACAAATATCTAATTATCACAAGCGATAATCAGAAACAACAAATATCTGATCATCAAAAACGATAATCAGAACTCATATCAACAAATATCCAATTATCACAAGCGATAATTAGAAACAACAAATATCTGATTATCAAAACGATAATCAGAACTCATATCAACAAATATTAATTATCACAAGCGATAATTAGAAACAACAAATATCTGATTATCAAAACGATAATCAGAACTCATATCAACAAATATCCAATTACCTGCAGATAATTGGAAGCAACAAATATCTAGAAATCAATTAAGAAGACTAGAAAATCAACATAAAAGCTTGGATCGATCCCATCAGATGGCGAGTTTTTAATTCGCCGCACGTGCATCTCAGAGTGGCCGAAGCCTACCAAGTACTCAACAAAATTTTGGCGCCCATCAGATTGACCCGGAGGTCCGCAGAGTGACCCGAAGGTCTAGTACTGGTATTTGACCCGAAGGTCCATCATATGACCCGAAGGTCCATCATATGACCCGAAGGTCCATCATAGTGGCTCGAAAGCACACGAAAGCATCAAATATTTCAATTAACGAGTCCGGAATTAACCGAAATAGCAAACG
Source organism: Allium fistulosum (assembly GCA_030737815.1). Classification (NCBI taxonomy): domain Eukaryota; kingdom Viridiplantae; phylum Streptophyta; class Magnoliopsida; order Asparagales; family Amaryllidaceae; genus Allium; species Allium fistulosum. Next base: position 408,585,488 of record CM060906.1, read on the forward strand.
CACATGTCCCATACCACGTGTTTTACTAAATCGTTTGATTCTCTTCATCGTTTCCTTGAAAGTGCAAAATTGTGTATTTTGCAAAAATACACTTTACATTCTCAAACGGACAAGTCCGGAATTAAGCGAATCAGTAAAAGAAAGGGGTCATAGTCCTCGATTTTGCTGAAACGTTTAAATCTCTTTCTCATTCTTTTGAAATCGTAAACTGTAAAATTTCTGAAAACAATTTTTATTTACTTTGTAAAAATAACAATTCACATTCTCAACTGAACAAGTCCGGAGTTAAGCGAAACAGTAAAAGAAAGGGGTCATAATCCTCGATTTTGCTGAATCGTTTAAGTCGCTTTCTCATTCTTTTGAAAACGCAAACTGCTAAAATTTTATAAAACAATTTTCATTTTTAAAACAATTTTCTAACCACGTGATTAAAACAGCAAATCAGTAACAATTTCGATAAGGAAATTGTACTTCTCAAAATACCGTAAAAACGGTCACAGATCAGCATTGCGGTATAACCGCTTGAAAATCCACTTTTAAAAGTTTGACTGTTACTGAAGTCAAAGCAACAGTAATTTTAAAACATCAAATATCTCATCAAAATAATTCACATCTAAATGTGACATCAGTGAATTTTCATTCATTAAAATTGTCAACAAAACACCGTGCTTCAAAAATCTAGCATTGGTGTAAAAATCCCGTTACAAAAATAACGGCAACAAAATACGTCTCATAACCAAGCATCGGTTCAACGTAAATAAATGCAGTAACGTGCAATTCAAATTTTTGCACGTACTACAGAATGAACAAAGAAATCATTCAAATGTATCTTCAATGAAGATAATTCAAAACAACAAAAATCTAATCAATAGATGATTAGTACAAAAGAAAGCCAACGGAAATTTCAACAAAAATCACATATCTGCAATTTCTTCGAATCCTCAATTCGGATTCGAAGTTCTCAAAGAAATAAAATAATTACAGCTATGTAAACAACAAATGAAATTCATATCAATTTCGTATTTTGATTTTTAAATCAAAAAGATTATCAGTTGTACTCAGCGAAGACAGTTTCACTATTTCCGCTGCGCACTCTGATAAACAGAACACAAATCAATCAAATCATCAGAACACAATTTCACTATTATTTTTAAATAAAGTTATTTAAAAATTTCATCCAAATTTCAAAACTTTAGTTTTGACTCCAGCACAAATAAAACATCGACCAATAGTTGTAACATATGTTCCATCCAAGTTATGTTTTATATTATGTCCATAAACCCCAAGCTCTGATACCAACTGTGACGCCCCACCTCTATGCTCATAATAACAAAGAGTATTAAAAGAAATACTGTCTATTATTACGAAGAATAAGGCTGGATAGGAGCGACCATCCGTAATTGGCCTTACACTAATATTGGTTATCTCGATAGGAGTGGTATATACTTTTTATTTTTCATCTTATTTATTTACTCCCATCGACACACCCAATTATCAGTATAAAACAAACTACGATGGTTCATAATAGTTTAGGACATTAGATATAACGATAACACAGATAATATAAATGCGGAACACAGATAAAAACAAAAGTCTCATATATATACAACTGATGTCAGTTAATACATAGTTGACACAATACATATGATACAACTACAACTGTCGACTCTAGAAGTTATATATACAAGTACATTATCGACTAATATACATGAATACATATCGTTCTATACAATGACATGACTACTACAAAATGACACGGACAACTTCAGAAGATGTGAAAAGTCTTCATATCCTGAACAGCAACTCAAAGAAGAAAATCTACAACCTGAAATAACTCGGGTCTGACCCGAGTATTACATTCAAAAGAAAATAATACCCAGGTCAGTCTAATTCAAACCAGTTTATTAGTGCATATAGGCAGTAATAATTTAAATAGACGACAGTCACAATAATTCCCGTCCATCCGATTCTTTAAACAAAGAAACCGGATAGCGGTCAATATAACACTCAACAGTGTTTAACAAAAATCAGCAGATTTAAATCATCAACAGAGATAAAGAAACAATTTATCAAATCGACTAAATCAATTTAAAACTGTCAAATCTGATAGGGCTGCAGTACACGCACGCGTGTACTGCCTCGCCACTATCGCAGGAGATACACAAAAGCTCAGAGAAATCACCAATGATTACAAGGTCAAATCCCGAAATCGGGATTCAACTCAAGGAAGTTCGGAAACAAATCTAATATCTCAAGTGGTCGAGACAGCTAATTTATATACAAGTTGCCTCACACAACTGTAAAAAGAAGACCACAAGGCAAATTCAAGTAATAACAATAACTCAGACAAGAAGCAATGCCACTTCGAACATATATATATACGTATCAAATGATGTATATACATACATGACTACATGCTTATATATGAAGACTAAGATGCAACTGAGCGCAAATAGTCTCCAAAACAAGAATGTACAAGTGAAACAGGCTACATGAATACAGTGAAGTACTACCCAATGCAGCTACAATAATGGTCACAGGCGTGTACACCTAACTGCATGCATGTGGTTGTGAACAAGCTAATGCAAGCAAATACATTTTGATTCCAGTAGATGAAAAGGTTAAAGTCTAGACTGATGCCAATAGTTAATGGCTAAAGTCATGGATTTTCACAAACAAGTACAAGTGTACTACAGGGAAAAATGCAACATGATTCTGGGCAGTGCAATATGAGACTCGACTGGACAGCCTCACGATAAAATAACCATGTTCAAAACTTGACACAGGGAACTGCATGATTAACAAGTGTAGGAAAATGGTCAGGACATCTAAAACAATGTCCAACTCAGATGGACGCAGCTAAATGCATAAGGCATAGTAACTGCGTCACCAACCATACTATATACAAGCCAGATGGTGATCAATATGCAATACAGTGAAGTATACATCAAGATCACATGCAAATGAATAATGCAATGTATCAGTTTCTAACAAGTGACCACGTGTAAATGCTATATGAACCTGACTGTACCCAAGTAATACTGTCTCGAAGTAAATAGTCTCAACAACGCTGGGCAGTGCCATTAGAAATGAATACTTCATATATGCATACCAGACTTGTGTGACAACAATTATTAGCTCAACAAGGTCAAGTGGATAACCAATGCAACACTCAGGTCAGTGAATACATAGGCAGTGCCACCATAAACAGGCATAACTACCATTACACAGTGCAAAAATGAATGAGTATATAGATGCAGATATGCCAGAACTGTTATGAAGCCGAAAATAAACAAAGTACAGCGGAACGCTTCAATTACATAAAACACATAAGTCGATCATGCAAGCAGTGACATGATCGGGGATGCCGACTCCAGTACATCAATCGTGAACTTGAAGACATTATCGAGTTAATGTCAAAGTTCAACGAAGACAAGTTCGAAAACAATTTCAGAGCCGAAGCCACACAAAAGAACTGTAAGCACAAATAAAAGCAAGGCAAAATTGAACAAGTCAATTTTTATTACAGGAATGAATATCAATTAATCAAAGTCAATTCTCGAAGCCCAAAAATCAAATTTAAAATCAACCAGACCCTTCCCGAAGTCAAATATTATTACAGTCAAAGTCTAGTTAGAATGTAATTCGAAGTTCAAGTAACAAACAGTGCAACAGAGCATGTACAGGATAGTAAATAACAAAATCAAATGCTAACTGCTTCATAAAGGGCTACAGTTCAAAAGACCATATCAAAACAGTGATCATCACCAAACAATAGTCAGATAAGATTAAAGTAAGGTGATAACAGAAAGCATGTCGAGGTCAACGAGAAATTCTCGATTTCAAAATGACCGAAAACAATGTATGAACAAGTCGTAAATCATCAACAACAACAAAGTCGAACGACATAGCCCACTAGAACTTCACATAACAACATCGATTGCCAACATCGAACGAAAACAATGACCAAGTTATATAATATCGAATCAAACTTGAATTGCCGAAGCACTGGACTAAGAGTGAATTAGATGTGACTTGTGGGCACTCACCTTCTTCGAAGAGGTAGCCGAGAGCCAAGCAAGGAGATGAAGCCGTAGCAATTCGAGGAAAACGAACGAAGTTAACCCTAGCAGCCACTATCCTCGATTTCTTCCATGCCCTAATTTTTGCGGAGGAACGAAGAAAGAACATAGCCGCCATTTCCCTTTTTTTTCATACGTTGATTAGGGTTTTCGTTTTTGAAAAATGAGAGGGGGACGGGTTGCGAATGATTATGAAAGGGGGACGAGTTGAGATAAGTATCACGACCTCGAATTTAAAAGGAAGAAGGCCAAATAAGTTTTTAAGCCCGCCTATCCAATACACTATAACAAAGAATTTCAACTCGACAAATCCCAAAAACACTTAACAACTAATTCTAATCATCATACAACGATAATTAATTTTTTACCAATAAATTTCGGGTTGTTACAAAAGAACACACCGGATTTTATATTGGTTCGGAGTTACCCTACATCCAGTCTCACACAACTAAGTACGGATTTCTTTTCAAAAGCAATTCAACAATTACAACCCTCGGTTTCAAGGCTACGAGGTACACCCTCCAGAATCACAATCCTCTGGGTAGAGATACTTGATTTCCGGGCGACAAGTTCACCCAATTGATTTCCAAGGCTACAATCACACCTTTTCTCGCTTGATTGATTTCCAAGGCTACAATCACACCTTTTCTCGCTAGATAGATTACAAAGAAGTCTATAACTCTGAATAACACTGAGGATCTTGATGAGATTGTGGCAGAGAATCAAACCAGAGATTATCTAGTTAGATTCAATGTTGATTTCGACAGAGTAATGATAGGAATATGTATAAAGAAATGTGGAAGAAGAAGAGAAGTGAAAAACCAGAAAATCTGATGATATATTCGTTGAAACTAACCCCTATTTATAGAAAAACAACAGCCATGTCCATTCGTGAAAGGTTATGGCGAATAGACACTTCTTTTGAAATTCAAATTTTTGGTCCTAACTGACACTATGTCGACATGGGGTACTAGGGCATGTCGACATCCCAAAGCAATTTTTGATGATTTGATTTTCTTTGAAAATAACCTTTATCTTATATTAAAAACTATTTAAACTTTATAAATATACTTTACTATAGATAAATATAGAGAATAATATATATAAAATTTTACTATAATTTTATATTTAAATCTAAGTATAAATATATTATAATTAAAAGATAGTTTAAAACAAACGAAGTTTAAAACAAGAGTTTATTAAAAACAAAGACAAAGAATATTTTAAGGCTAAAATATCTTTTTGAAAATCATTTGAAAAGATAATTTTTAAGGATAAAACTTTTTGAAAAGCAGTTTTGAAAATCATTCTAAAGTAGTTTTGAAAAACATTTTGAAGTAGTTTTGCAAGCTTCTTCCTACAGAATATCTCATCATATCAGGACTCGAGAACTTGTACAAAACCAGGATGTTCGTGGATTTGTAGGCCACTTGTCATAGGTTTGTAAGCTACTTGTCGTGGGTTTGTAAGCCACTAAAAAGGTAGAAATGGGTTCCATCCCAAAAGAAAAACGGAGTGAAGATTTCAATGCTATTGTGAAGTTTTAACAAAATTCTAGACTCAATACTTATCTTGAAATCTTGAACTCTTGATAATCTTGATACTCATGAGTCTTCAATCTTGATATCTTGAATCTCTATACTGTACAATCTTCATTCTTGGTACCTGCATGGTTAAATCCTGCATATACATATATATCTAAACTATAATGTTAGTATTTATATTTTATAATCTTAGAATTATTCTAAGGTTGTTGTCATCAAAACCATCAACTCATGGACTAACATAGCTCAAATCTCTCCCCTAAGAGATAATGTCTCCAAATCTTCAATGCAAAGATCACCGCAGCCAACTCCAAATCATGAGTAGGATATCTCACTTCATGCGGTCTAAGCTGTCGTGAAGCATTGGCAATCACATTACCCTTCTACATCAACATAGCTCCCAATCTAGTTCCACATGCATCAGTATACACCATCAACCCTTGGTTTTCGTCCGGAACTACTAACACTGGTGGATTGGTCAACAAATGCTTTAACTTAAGGAATGCTTCCTTACATTTGTCGGACCAGACAAACTTCACCTCCTTCCTGGTTAGCTTAGTCAAAGGCACTGCTATCCGCGATAAATCCTTAATGAATCTCCGGTAATAGCCAGCAAGTCCAAGAAAACTTCTAATCTCAATCACCATCTCTGGTCTCTTCCAATTATCAATAGCTTCGATCTTATCTGGATCGACTGACAAACCCTTCTCTGAAACCATGTGACCAAGAAACTTAACCTCTTTCTTCCAAAAATGACACTTGGAAAACTTTGCCTTCAGCTGATTATGCCTCAGTGTCTCAAGTACCACTCTAAGATGATCCTCATGCTCTCTTACATCCTTAGAGTACACCAAAATGTCATCTATAAACACCAACATGAATCTATCCAAATACTCTCGAAAGATCCGGTTCATCAAATCCTCGAAGAAAGCAGGTGCATTTGTTAACCCGAATGGCATTACTAACCACTCGTACGAACCATACCTAGTCTGAAATGCTGTCAAAGGAATGTTGTCCTCTGCCACTCTTAACTGATGGAAACTTATCGCCAAATCCAACTGGGAAAGCACTCTAGCTCCATACAACTAATCAAACAGATCATCAATTCTCGATAAAGGATACTTATTCTTGACTGTCCTCTCGTTCAACTTACTATAGTCGATACACATCCTCAATGACCCATCTGGTCTCTTCATGAATGCCATGGCCGCTCCCTAAGACGAACTACTTGGTTTAATAAAATTCCTTCTTTCTAGATCCACTAGCTGCACCTTCAATTCCTTTATCTCGGTAGGTGTCATCCTGTTAGTTGGTCTACTCATATGTTCAACTCCTGGCACAAGATCTATCCAAAACTCAATCGCTCGTTTCGGTGGTAGTCCTGTGACTGGCTTAACGACATCTGAAAACTCTCTTGCAACTCGAACCTGACTTAGCTTTTCTCCTACTACCACTGCACTTAACAAAGCGCAACTACTCGGGTCTGAATTCTCCACTGAGAATATAATTCAGTTATGACTATCAGGGTGTCTTAGTGATATCTCCCCATCCTGGCAAAATATCCTAGCCTCATACCTTCTCAACCAATCCATACCCAATTCTGAAATCTACGAAATCAAAAACATACAGACTGCATGCAAACTTATGACCTAACAAATCAAGTTCTAACTGGTCACATCTTATTCCAGAGTTGCACACCCTCCTATTAGATTCACAACCCTTAAAGAAGTAACATGGTATGTGGGTTCTAAGCATAACCTATCAACCAAACACTGGGATATAAATGAATGTGATGCACCAATATCAAATAGTATCCTAACCGGTATACTTTGAATCAAAAATGTACCTTCAATCACAATCTTCCCTTTATCAGCTGTGGTTGGCTTAGCAGATGATGTTCCAACAGCAAAAAGCTTTCCCTTCTCCGCTCTAACCAGTTCTGGACACTGATTCTTATAATGCCCAACTTGGCACAGTTGAAGCACTTCATATTCTTCTTGTCTGCTGCCTTCTTCCCCTTGCCTGACCGACACTCATTAGCATGACGACCCTTCTTGTTGCACTTGTAGCAAACTAAATCAGCCTTTGCATTCTTGGCAGCATCTCCCTTCTGAGCTCCCTTCTTCTTAAATAACTTTCTTTTCTTCCCTGAGAACCCTGGGTTTTAACTGGCTTCTCTCTAGCACAAAAAGCAAGCATCTCCTCATGGAAAATTGCCATCTCCACAACCATATTACAAGGATCACAGATATGTGCCAGGGTCGCCCTAGCAAGCTCAGGCCTCAATCCCCGAATGAACCACTCATTTCTCCTGATGCCAGTGTCTATTGTAGCATACCCATATCAAAACAGCTCATCAAACTTAGTGGCATACTCGATAACTGACATGTCTCCCTGAACTAGATCCATAAACTTTCTCATCAACGCTGACTTAGCAACCTTAGATAAAGACCTCTACTCAAATCTCCTTCTGAATTCAACCCATGTCAACTCTTCATCTGGAACTCTGGCAGTAACACTATTTCACCAATGAAGTGTTGGCCCTTGCAACTATATGGAGGCTAACCTTCTCTTCTGCTCATCATCTAAACCCAAATCAGCAAAGATATGATTACAATGCAACAACCAATTCTCTACCTCTATGGCATCCTCCGTTCCCATAAACGGTTTCTCACCAAGACGGTGTAGTCTTTACTCAACTTAGCATAATTATTCCCAACTGGAGCCACAAGATTAGCTCCTCCAACATTTCTAGCAACTCCAACAGTAACTCCTACTTGCATCACATTGACGAAGAACTGATACATCGCCCTCATATCTACTGGTGGATTTCCAGCACCCACATTAGCATCAGTATTTTGGTTAGCATTAGCCTATCGACTTTAGTTCCTCCTGGTATTAGGACGAGCATTTCCATTGGTTGTGGTGCTTCCTCCACCGAGATTTCCTCTTCCGTTTCCTGCTTCCATATCTTCTTTCTCATAAATCTGTATACGAGCCTTAGTAAAATACAAAGGACGGTCTAAGATAGAGGGGAAACATACTTATATTTATATATATATATATATATATATGTCAAATACAAGTACGTTACTATAGTGTTAACCCAAACCCCGATCTTGTTTTCAAATTCATTGGATTATGTTTGAAAATCTTTTAGGTTTAAATTTCTTTTAAGTTTCATAAACCTATGCTGCGATACCAACTTATAACATCCCCCTACTTGGAGGCCCAAAACTAATGGCTACGGATGTTGTAGTCATCCATAGTTATTAATCCTCGGCGACCAAATATAGTAATGTTAGATACATTGATACACAGAAACACATGAATATGGAAAAAATTTAAAACATCAAACAAGATCCAATTTCCATTTCAAAATATTTCAAATTCATTACATAATCCCACAATCGTTAACTACGTTCAGAGAAAATATATTTATTACAACATACGCCAAGAGCAACATATGAAGATGCCCCCTTGGATGATCAGAGTATATATAGGCAATTTAACAACTTTTCCTTTACAAACAACACGGCAGAATCAAAATAAAAGAGAACTCTAGATAGCTATCATGCCTCCTGCACGTCTCCGGAAGCTTTATTCGTCTAAAGAGGTACCTGAAAACCTCAACTCTCAAACTACTTAAAATCAATTGAGTACCCGAGAGTTTAAGAGGAAAAGATAAACTTCAAGTCAGACATAATGCCTGGTATGAACAATAATCTACCATCCCCATTCATTTTGATAATCTGTCACAGTTATAGTTTCTAGGGTTACTATTAACCTAATAGTTTTCATGGGCTAACTAATAACCGGTTAAATGTTTATGGACTCCCTGTCCAGTTACATAGTTTTCATAGGATAACTAAGAACCTAATGGCAACTCTAATATCTTTACTCTTATCCTAGTTTTCATGGGCTGACTAGGAACCTATTATTGGTAACTCCAATATCTTTTCTTCTTATCTTAGTTTTCATGGGTTGACTAGGAACCTATTTATTTCTGTCAATATCTTAATCCAGATATAGTTTTCATGGGCTAACTACAAACCTATTGGCCACTGCTAATATCAGATCATAGTTCTCATAGGCTAACTATGAACCTGTCTTTCTGACATCTTCATTTAAACATAGTTTTCATGGGCTTACTATGAACCTATTAGCCCATGCCAATATCAAATCATAGTTTTCTTGGGCTTACTAAGAACCTATTGGCCCGTGCCAATATCTTTTCCTATACACAGTTTTTTCATGGGCTTACTGTGAACCCATTGGCCCCTGCCAATATCTTCCTTTAATTTTTTAGCATCCTATATTCTGGTCTTCTTGACCTCCTGGATGCAATTCTACTTATTCTGGAGTTAACTTAATTTATATTTACTACCGGGTCAACCTAGTTGGTTATTCTTCCCTTTCCAAAATACAGTTATGGGTCCGTTACAATGTGAATATATACATATATGAAGAAGCAAACACAACAACTTGGTTAATCCCTTTAAACTTTTAATGAAAGAAAACTTCTTCAAAAACTCCTTTTTAAAACACTTTATTTATTTATGCCATGGTTTTCTGTTAGAATGAGATTGGGTTATTTGTTTTGAAAACTAAGGCTTTCGAAACATTCAAAACCATGCTTTCAATCTCACTGGATATAAATCCCTTTTCAAAACATTAAGCCCCTGCCTTTCGAAACACTTTAAAACCTCCCTTTCAAAACCTTTCGAATGTAATAAAGTATTACTTATTAACTCTAAGAAGCATAGCTTCGAAACCAGTGAAAGTACCCCTTTCAAAACCTTTGGAAGTATCCCTTCCGAAACCATTAGGTTTATATTTAAAAATATCATTTGGGTCAAAATGAATATAAACGAAAGTATCTCTTTCGAAACCATTTTTATCATATAAAACTACTAGGGTAAACTTGATGGCATCGGCACCACCACTTTCGAAAGCTTCAAAACACTTAAGTAAAACATTGAAGGTTAGCATCGAAACCCCATTTCGAAGCCATTGCCTTCGAAACCCTTAAAACCTTTCGAAATCTTTTAGGTCATGGCTTAGTATAAGTTTAAAACAAAAACTACCCTTCGGAAGCATTTACGACTTCAATACATTCGAAAGGCAAAAGAACAGCGGTTGGGTTTCGACTTAGTCGGAACCACTACTTTCGAAAGCATCATTTTCATAAGTAAAGAAACCCCTTCGAAAGCTATTAGAAAACCTCTTTCAAAAGCGTATGTCTCGTCTCCTTCAAAAGCTTTAATAAAACAAAGGCAGGCGCTTAACATTTTAAAACAAACAAAAGGTATCGACCCCATCGAAAGCAATGCTTTCGACACCATGCTTTCTGCCTTTCTCTAATCCACTACGTATCATCCAAGTGATACCTTGTGTATTAGTTTCGGCCTAGGTTGATTTCGACTGAGATGGAGCAGAAGTATTGCAGTTGAAAGGTGCTTCTAAATAGAGGTGGAACCCACTTTTCTGGGTAAACGTGATTTAATACCAATTAAAGAAAACACTTTCTAACTATCCCGCCCACGTGTAAGCATATAACTTTTCAAATTCTTTACCAAAATAACTTCCACTTAATTTCAGATCTAAACCAAGATTAATTTAGTAAATAAGCCCTTCCATTAAGAAAAACCAATATTGCAAATAAGTCCTTCTTCTAAAATAATTTAATTTCCATAGCAATTCACTTAGGAAAAATCCCCAAAAGTTACAAAAGTTCACTTTAATCATGTTATCTAACATATCAAAATTTTAGACCTAAATTCTTAATATAATTTCTAAAATAAATTTCTAAACCCAATTAACCATATTTTCCTTTGAAAATTCATAATAATCTTTCCATAGCTTGAAAAATTATCAAAATTAAAAACCAACTCCAAAATCATGTTTTACATAACATAAAAATTTTCCATGGTATTTAAGAATCAATTTCAATCGGTTTTGCCCTTAAAGGCATAAAACCTCATTTAAACAATCTTGTTTAAATTAAACAAATTATAATCCAAGCATTTCATCATCCAAAACATCATAAAAAAGAATTTAATCTTAAATCTGAAAACATAAGATCATAAAACAAAATAGAGATAGTATAAATTATTACTCACTTTGATTAAGATAAGGAGATTGGATTGAGATTGAAATTTATTCCCCTAGCTTTAATCCTTAGCTTTACTTTGATTTCTCTTCTCTTTTCTTCCTAGCAATGGCCGCTCCTCTTTACGTTTGTGTTTTGTTTTTGAACGTGAATGAGAAGAATGAAACGTGAATGGAATAAGAATATATATATAAGGGTAAGGGGTTATGTGCGGCTAATTCCCATTATGCCCTTATGTGGATTAATTAACTTAAAAACCATTCTTAAGCCCACTTAATTAATTAATTCAGCACAGCCTAAATTTTATTTCATATCTCAATCCCTTTATCATTCTAATTATTATATTATTCTATTTAATTTATCTAGTTAAATATCCTGAATAATTTTTCAAAAAATTAGGTGTGCTACAGGCTCGGTGCTATATTGATGCAACGAGATACGGTTGTAGCTTATGCATCTAGACAACTCAGACCCAACGAAGTAAAGTATGCAACTCATGATCTTGAGTTAGCAACAGAGATGTTTGCCTTAAAACTTTAGCGGTGTTATATGTTAGATGAACAGTTTTTTATATACAGACCAAAAATCGCTTAAATATTTATATTTCAAAAAAGATTTGAATATGAAGCAGCAGTGATGGCTTGAATATTTAGCTGCATATGATCTGGAAATTCAATATACTCCTAGCAATGGAAATAAAGTAGCCGACGCTCTTGGTGGGAAGCATAAAACTATCGTTTCAATGATGTTAACGGAATGGAAGGAGTTATAAATATTATCTACCTGTGTTTATCAATCTGAAAGAGTAGAAGATACCACTGTTATGACAGCAAGTTTAGACCTCAATCGAATCTAAGAAAATCAAGGAGATAATTTGATCTTAGAAGAATGAATCAATCAACTGAAAGTTGGAAATGTTTCAAACGATATCTGCAAGTTTGAACTTGACTCAAATTGAGGTCTGAAATATAACGAACGATTGTGTCTTCCCAATATAGCCTATTTAAAGAAAGAAATTCTTGATGAATGCCATTGATCTATATTTTCTATACATCATGGTGGTACGAAGATATACCAGGATATAAAAAGAATGTACTATTATGAAGTTATGAAACATGACATCAGAGAATTTGTAAAACCGACGTGTCACATGCCAATTAGTGAAAGGTGAGCATCGGAAACCCAACATATTACTTTTTCCTCTTAAAGTACCACAATGGTAATGTGAACTGATTTTTATGGATTTTATTAATGTACTTATTAGACCAAAGAAGGGTAATGAAAGTATATGGGTGATAGTCGATAGACTCATCAAAAGCACTCATTTCATTCGAGTTAGAACAAACTGAAAGGTAGCAAGTTTAGCCAGACTATCTATAAAGCACATAATATGATCATACGGCATTCTAAAGAATATAGTATATGATCGTGATCCTTTATTCTTGAGTCATTTATGGCAAAGTCTATAGTCAGCTTTGACAATACAACTAAACTTAAGTATTACATACCATCCTCAGACGGATGGACAAATGAAAACGGTAAACCAAGTTGTAGAGGACCTATTGATAATGTGTATTTTTGAGTTTGGAGGTTCGTAGGAAGAATATCTCCAGTTAGTCGAATTCTACTGTGATAATAGTTTCCAATCAAGTACTAGCATGGCACCATTTAAAGCTTTGTACAGAAGGCCATGTCGATCTCCAGCCCGTTGGTTAGAAATGGGTAGTAATTTAATGTTAGGCCGAAATTTAGTTAAAGAAACGACTGAGAAAATAGAAATCATCCAAGATAGAGTGAAAACAGTTCAGTCAAGATAGAAGAGCTGCGTTGATAAATGAAGAAAAGATTCAGAATTTTCCATTAGAAATGGTAATTTTGAAGATATCTCCAACAAAAGTATAGTCGGATTTGGCAGAGCAGGAAAGCTTGCACCCGATTTATTGGTTTCTATCCTATTATTGAGAGAGTAGGACCACATGCTTATTGATTGGGATTGCTTGAGTATCTATCCAGTGTCCAAAATGTATTTTACAACTGAAGAAACAAATTTAAGACCTAGATAGTATAGTTGAACCAAGACAGATCCGAGAATTGGAATTGCACCATGATTTGTCGTATTCTACAAAACCTTCACAAAATATAGATTCGAAGGTGAAGCGCTTAAGAAAGAAACAAGTTCCACTAGTCAAGGTCCAATGGTCGGGAAATCCCAAAGACTACACTTGGGAGATAGATGAATAAATTAGAAAGACGCATCCCGAGTTATCTAAAACTCGATAGGTGAGTATTTATTTGTTTAAATTTTAGCAAGTCATGGATGTTTGAATTCAAATGTTTGTTAAGTATATGAATGTATCTTTGTGATTGAATAACATGGAAATAGATAACAATACTCTTTAATGAATTGTAAGGATGCAATTTCTTTAAGGAGGGGAGTCTATAACATCCCATTAATTGGTTACTTGTAATAAAATTTATTTTGGGATTTATTTGAAAAATAATTATTTAAAATTCAATTTTGATATTTGAATGGTATTTTAAAGTTCAAAATGTTGTTTGGAATTTATTTGAAAAAATAAATAATATTTGTGAAAATTTGAAATTGGCTCGGAAATAAAACAATTATTTTTAAAATCATTGAAAATCGAAAACTAATATTTTAATAAAAGATAAATCATTATAAGAGTAAAATAAAATTTGGATAAAGTGTCTCTAGTGGATTTTTAAACGAGAATAAAATGATGAATTAAAGGCGGTTCAATTGAAAGGTGGTTAAGAGTATGGATTTTATTAGCCAAAAATAAAAAATAATCAGGCGAAGAAATGATCATATCAATTTAACTTTGCATCATCCTTATTCCTCCGCAACCACTATAAAAGCCCTAGCTTCTTCTCACTACTTCTTCCTTCAGAGAAGATTTAACACCGACATGCTTTACTTCCCCTTATCTCCATAGGGATCCAATGTTATCAAATTTAACATCTAAAGTAGGATGTGAATATACTTACTTTAACCAATCTTACAATGAATATGATATCTATAGGACGTGAACTCAATTTTAAAATGTCATGAGATTTTTGACCTTGGTACTAATACGATTGTACATTTAGGAAATAATACTTCTTTTTGGTATGATCGTTGGATTTCTGTCATTCCTCTTAGGATAGAATTTAAAGAGCTTTTCGATATTTGTAACTTTAAGAATGCTTTAATTTTAGATGTTTTTTCTCCAGATAATGATCCCACTTGGAATTTTAGTTTTAATAGAATTTTAGAGGTTACAACTCTTAGGCACCTTTGTTTGCTTTATGCTAGATTAAATTTATACAATATTGATAATGAAAATGATAATATTAACTGGAATGAGATAAGAGTAAGAAATTTACCTCCAATTCTTCTATAAATTTCTTAATTTCTCTAGCATTGCAAATAACTCATTTAAACTTATTTGGAAAACTAATTCTCCTCCTAAATCTAAAATTCATATGTGGCTAATCATGCATGGAAAACTAAATATTATTGAATTTTTTAAAAGAAAAAATATGCAAATTGATAACAAAGGTTTTTTTTTAATCTGTATTTTGAAGATATTAAGCATGTATATTATGATTGCATGGATACTTACTACATTCTAAATAATACTCTCAAAATCTTTAACTTTAGTCTTACTACTAAAGTTACGGATTGTGACTATTTTTGGAATAATTTTAGATTTAAGTTAAAAAGGAAAATGGAGTTTTAATTGATACTGTATTCACTATAATTTGTTGGTATATTTGGTTTTAGAGAAATCAGAGACTTTTTAATAATAATAATAGTCATTTTAATAAATTGATATAATATCATCATTTTGTTTAATTTGGATCTCAAATCCTAAATATAGATTAGCTAAAAATAATCATTTCAAAGAATATCTTAATAAAGTTAGTAATAATATTAAGCTATTTAAACATAAAAACAATATTTTTAATATTAATAAGTATAACATTAAAAAAATTTCAAGTTTGAATAATAATTTTACCGATTATCATAATGTCCTTTTGATTAAGGAAGCATAAGGATATTTTTTAATTGTTTTAGTTTATAGGTTTTTAACTTTTTTCCTTTTTGATTTTGATATATCGTTTTTACATCTTAAGTGTTGGTTTCTTTTTTTAGTCTGTTTTTAATTTTTGTTGTTTTTCCATCTTATAATTTTAGCTTTAGTATTTTTCTTTTCTTCATTAATACATATCTATGTATATAAATTTCATGCGTATACATATATGTGTATTATTTTTCTAGTTTTCTTTAGTTCCATTTACAGATAAAGGTTTTGGCCAGAAATGGTGCTAGATTATTATTTGCAGGTTCTTAGGATTATTGTTGTCAGGATTATAGTGAGACGTTCATTCTGGTCCTTCCGCCTTCGCAGTGAGGAGTTCTTCCCAGTTCTTCTGCACCGATAGGGTGGCGTTCGTCTTTCTGGATCATTCGTATTTGTAGTGAAGCATTCTTTCCAGGTTTTCCGCACCTTCAGAGTGGCATACTTCTTTCTAGATCCTCCACTTTTGCAGCGAGGCATTCTTTCTGGACTTTCTGAGTTTGCAGTGAGGCTTTTTCCTTCTCAGCTAGAGTTGTCTATTGGTATCATCCGCTCGGAGTTGCTTCATGGATTTTTTGGGTACTTCTAACACCTCATTACCAGGTGTTGGCCTTGCCGGAGCTCGATATTGAGGTGTAATGGGTGGTGGCCTTGCCAGAGCTCATTTTAGTTGTACCCTACTCCTTTTTGCTGTTTTCTGTATTACGATTGGTTACCTGCCAGACATGTTGGCAGCACTTTTGTTTTTAGTGATATATAGACACACACACATGTATGTTCTCCTCTGTTTTAGATGATCACACATTTCTCGCAAAAAAAATGAAATCTATATTTTGTTTACAGTAAGTATACATTGGTTAAACAGCGAAATATTTACCTTGCCCTTGATTCTAATAACTTAGGTTAATCATTAATGGCTTGGTAGCCTATAATAATTTGACTGATATCACTAGATGATTGAATTCGATCATATCAGTAGTAAAGGATGTCTGAACACTTGTACCTACCACTATTAGTGTGAAAATCAGACACATGAATGCCTGAATATAGACTTTAATATTAGACGATGTAACCTAAAACAAGGTTCGCTAGTTTTGCGTAGAATAAAGTTAAGTCGAAGTTGGTCAAAGAAAAGGGTTGGTTATGGCGATCGATTGATGATTTCTTAAAGCTTATTGCTTTAGGATAGTCACGACCAGTCGACCAATCAATTTGAACTTGGAGCATTAAGCTCAAGGAAATAAACTGAAATTATATATTTTTTTAAACTCATTTTAAATTAAAAAATTAGATTTATGAATTTCTGAAAAATTTAAAGTAACTTTGAAGTATATATAACATTTTAGAAAATTTTAATTTAAACTTTTCGAACAAATTTAAATAAATGAATTTAAATTTGAAAAAGTGGATTTTAAATATTCAAAAAAATTTAAGTTAGGAAAAAAGGTTAACAAAACCTATGTTTGTTGATTTGAAAATTTCAAAAAGTATATTAAAATATTTTGAGATTAATTATCATATTTTAAGTTAAAATTGATTTGTTTAAATGTATATTGGGATTAAATTGAAAAAAGGATTAAATCATATTAAAAATTAATTAAAATAATATATGGCTTGAATGTTACACACTTGTGATGATATGTGCTTATGTTTGTAATGCTATGCAAGTTTATTAGTTTTTGAATTTGAATTCCATCAATAATTCAAAGTTATTAACTTTAAATATCCCGAATGTCAATGTTCGATGAATTTTTTTCATTTCGTGCTTTAAAAATGCTTAAGATGTTATGAATTGCAAGTAAATGCTATGATGGACGAACATTGCATCTATATGTGATATAAAACAGGACACGATGATTTCGGGAATAATGATATTATAGAAGGTTAAATACAAATGAATTTGAATTAAAATTAACATATGAAACAAATGAGACGGGGTGAGACTACTAGATTATGGAATCCATCCTAGTGCGGATATATCTGGGGGCACACCCTGAATTGTGACAACCCGGTCCTTCGTTACTTATTCTCCAAATGATCTGTTGCACGAACACAACCACGGTGATAGGCATAGTACAAACGAGAAACAGTGAAAGAGTAATCTCATTGATGGAAAAGTTGTGGAACATTGTATGATGGTTACATCACAATGGGGTGAGCGCTAATGGTGAAACGGGAGAGAAGATAGTGCAACTAACAGATCATATGGGGCACCCACAATGTCTGATCGAAAGGTATACAAATGAAAAAGGCCATGATATAAGTCCGAAGCAGAGTCTAGTAAAAGTGAATAATGAGTAGGATTTACTAATGACTACATACCTCATATATGAATAACTAGAGTAGTGAAAAGTTTATTGAATAGCGAATGCAACTTCTAAAATGTGAACAGGATGTGATATCTCAGTTGATTGGAGTTGTAGCTGTGAGCACTTTAAATAGTGTCATGACATGTGTATCGTCCCTGATATAAGTAGATTGATGGGATGTAGCGGGTTTAGACTATGGGGTGTGTGACATATTTTTTTTGTATATATCACATCTATTTAACTTGACACCACATGATTGTATATTTTTATTAATTATACTCACAGCTAGATTTCTAGCCTAACTCTAGGTTTTATTTTGCAATATCTCCTTGGGTTAGACTGAGGTTTGTCGTTTCAGGGTGATTATTTTAGCATACTTTGTCGTATCCACTTTAGAGCAAGTAGTAAATGAGATTACCTATAGATTATCATTTGTCACCCATACACTTCTTCTAGAGGGTCTCACCCTTAATG
This sequence comes from Allium fistulosum, assembly GCA_030737815.1. Taxonomy (NCBI): domain Eukaryota; kingdom Viridiplantae; phylum Streptophyta; class Magnoliopsida; order Asparagales; family Amaryllidaceae; genus Allium; species Allium fistulosum. Next base: position 408,604,094 of record CM060906.1, read on the forward strand.
TATAGCTTGGCTTGTGTTGTTGTATCAAGGTTATATGAAATGGTGACATCTCAAAGTTATATCTGGAGTTAGTAAGAATGGTTGACCTTGTTTCATTTTATATATAAGCATGACTCAGTAGTTAGCATTGTTTTTATTAGTAGAGATTTTTGTCTATGTAGTTTGCTGATTTAGATGTTTGCCCGAGACTATGTATTTATCCAAGACTGTGTATTGTATTCTATGACTTTCAAAATCTAAAACAATAAAAGAATATGAATATTTGATCCATATTCAAACAAATACAAATTTTATAAGGTGAACAGTTGCAATTCATAATGTAAGAAATTTCGATGAAATTAGCTCAATCAAATATGCAAGTAAACCATAATGCGAGATAGTATTCAATATGATTAATTACAATAAAGATCTCATTGTTTTGAATGTAACACGAGACCAAGAGCTATAAGATAGATTTAGGAATTCCATCACTGAAATGTCAGTTTGATTGGTTTACCTAAGGTAAAACATATCCGATATCCTTAAATATTACGGATGACCAAATGCGCTTTTGTAAAGAGTTCATTAGGGTCTTATTGTAATGGGTTTTCTTTTGAATGCTTCAACGATTTGGTAAGATAGGCAAATATGTAAGAGTGGATATAACTTAAGGCAAGGTTGAGATGAAGAGAGTGAATGGTCACTTCTACTCCATGAAGTAATATTGAAAACGATAATTGTATAAAATACTAAAGATGCTTAATATGAATGAGAAATATGATTTCTATTCCAAATGTATTTTCATATAGAAAATTGTTTTCGATGAAATTTATTTCTTTGAATTTAAGATATTTGATCTAAAAACTCTTGACTGTAAACCAGTTATAGTAAATGAAATAAAAGCCCATATTAAGTGGTTGAATGAAGCTTTGTATTTCATACTGTATTATAGCACTGATAGAAATAGTGGGAGCATAACATATAACCCTTCTTTGCGACCACATCAAGTTGACGAAATTGTTTACATAAACATACCAAATATTATTTATGAAATAATAATTAGTTTTAGTATTGACTAAAAATAGATATAGTTCTATACCAATATATATTTGAATATTCATTATAAAATAAAACTATAATAGTGGTATTTGTTTGCATAAAAAAGTGGTGCATTGGAGAGTACAAAAGTATATGAAATTTTTTGCAATTATTTTTGAATTATGGACTAAGACACAGTTTGAGAAATAATTAATTAATCATATGATTAATAATCATATAGTACTAGCGTCATATCAGAAACGATAAATGGCAAAGCATCCATTTAGTAGGAGCGACATAAGAGTTGGTGAACTCTTTGAATTGATACATATGGATGTATGAAATCGTAATAAAGTTCACCAATGAATTACCATAGAAATGTTCATGTGTATTTGAGACACATATAGTATGTCTATAATAAGTTCATAGAGTATAAAATGGAAGTAATGAAACGTGCAAAAGGAAATAAAATGATTAGATTTGATCGAACTGGTGAGTATATTAGAAAGAGTTCCAGATGTATCTGAAAGCGGATAAAGATTAAATCTCAAAAGTCACTCCTTCTTATGATACATAATGATGAATCGATAACAAGCAGTCAGACTTCGTTGAACAAAGTACGATTGAAAATGAGTTAAGTTGAGTTAACTTTTTTCTATAAGGTTGTGTCTTAGGAGTAACACATAACGTTAAAATTAGTTTCATCTAATGCATAGATTATTATATTATACATGAAATGTTACCCTACATAACCTAGGTCAAGGAGTTGGTAGGTTGTGCGTGACAACCCGCAACTCCCGACATGCTAATCCAAAACCTAGTGTGACTTTCAGACTCGCGCCATGACTAGAAATGCATATCGTGGGGTCTAAAATACTTCACGTCATAGTGACTAATGCAAAAATATATAATCTAATATATACTACACTTTCAGATCTCATAGCAGAAGGAAACAAACATGTATATCTCACAGAAAAACAAAAATCCCATAAAGTACCAGTCATAGTATCATAGAAATACCAGTACATGATCCAAATACAAAGTACATAATAAAATATCTCTCAAAGCCTGATGCACCAAGAAAAATGTATTGATAAGAAAGAACAATACATGGAGAGTAAGATCATATAAAAGCAGAATTCAGATATAAGCTCAACTCTCTCCAAGTAAATAGAATGGGCCAATCGCCTACTGCATTTCCACCTATGATGGGGAAAAGAAGGAAAGAGAATGGGACAGATGTAAAGTCGATGAATGAGTACAAGTTTAATATGATGATTATATGTAGTTACTTTAAAACTACTCCAATGATGTAGGGTGCGATGAAAGTGTCTATGTATTCCTAAGGCCTATTATCTAAGGGTATTTGTCTAGTATATTCCTACACTTTCAATTGTGTAGGCTAATTCAACGGATCGAACTAAGGATCGAATTTCATATCTAACGATCGACCACCGCTCCTAAAACTACTCAATGTATAAGACACCGCCCTTTTGGCTACTAACAATGAAAGACACCACCGTTAGGCTACTGTGGACATAAACTTCCACTACTAGGCACCTTACTACATAGTACGCTTTGGTCATAGCATTAGCTTCTTATTTCATGCTCGGGGTCTACTTCTCTAATTACATCACGTGCATCAAGAATTTGTGAATACTAGGACCTCCCGTTATGCCAGACCCACTCCATCAGGAATGCACGCCAGCTGCACGCCCACCGTTGGAACCTCCTATGAGTGCAATTAGCGAAAATACATCGCCTTGCATCGATGGTAATCCTAAATTGGGCAAGTAACATTTACCCAACACCGCCACAACCTAGCATCTGCTCGTAGGAAAATAGTTTTCTACTAGTCCTAGCATGCATCCAATTGTCCTTAAATAGGTCCACAATAATTCATATTTTATTTAATTTTTATTTATAATTTTTGGGCCTTAGGCCAAGGTTCAAGTTGCTAGTTTTATATATGAACATTCGATTGCTTATAGCCTACGGTCGACCTCTACTGGACGATCGTTGGGGTTCCTAGGTCGACCATTATTGAACAAAAATTAGATTTTTTAGATTTTTCAATTGTTGATTGTTTTATGCGATTAATCATAAATTGTATAGTGTTTAGTGAACCCTAATTGCAGTCTACTTAACAGTTTGAAATTTGATTTTAGTGTTTATCAATTTAAAGTTGCCAATTTAAGAGAGCAAGAATATATGTAAAATTCCAATTTACAGTTAATTGATAATTTAAAATTAGGGTCTAACATATTAACATATTCAATTTTTGGGGTTTACTAACATCCTAATCAATTATTACAATAGTTTAAATTAACTACAATAATTATCTTATCAAATTGTGCCCATTCACCTCTAGCCTAAGCTCTTACTAATGCTTGCACTTGAGAATTTGGCCCCAAATTGATATCTCCTCCTTAGATTGCCTTGATCTGCCTCAATTTGCTTGCTCTAATCTCTTAGGTTGAATAGATTTGATTTTAGGAATTTTAGAAATTAAGGTTTGAGGGAAAATTTTGGTAAAGTTTGGTTACTGTAAGTTTTTAGTGGATAATTAGGGTTCCATTAGCTTAGTATTTATAAAGGCAGGGTTTTAGTTTGGGCCATTAAATTAGCTTAGAGAATATTTTTATAAAATCTAGTTCACTCATCTAATCCTTCATTCCTAAGCAAACCATCACTTTTTTTATCATCGTCTCAAGAAAGCGAACAATGCTCAAATTTTATTGTACGCATGTCGACTGCTTAACCCCCACAGTCGACCGCTATGGGTCGACCTTGAAACCCCTTGGGTCGGCCAATGGCTTTGTAAATTTCCACCCTTTTGACTTTAAATTTTTAATTCCTCTAATGCCTATAACTTTCCTGTAGTAACTCGGATTTCGAACTGTTATGTATGAAAATCATCCAGAAAATTGCTACAAACTCAATGTTACAAGTTACGTAGCCAAATTCGAACATCTGTGAAATTTTACTTTTAAGTCCTAGTTTTCATTTAATTTAATTTCCTTATTAAATTCCTGCTTAAACTTCTATTAAATTCTTGTTAAATTTTACGTAAATTTTCGAGGCGTTACATTCTTCCTCCTTAAAAGAATTTTGTCTCTGAAATGTTAAAGGATGGAAAAATGTAATCAATACACATGACAATCATTAGCTACAATCATCTGCTCATCTATCATCCCCGAGCAATCATTATCCTTAAAAAATTTCTAACGCAACATGCACATATATGCAGCATGAAATGTACGTGAATCTATACTATTGCAAAAGTAGACAGTCTACTGATCTAGTCGACCTCCTGCCATGCAAATGCTTATGCTATGCGTCCAAATGTATGCAACAATCTAAGTAAGTGTTACTTGCAATTCTATATGTATGCGAGGTCATACAACTCATATGAAGCATTCATATTCCTAACATCCACTAGCACAACAATAATCAAGGAATGACATGCAACTGGATATAAGTGCGTGTGTGTACCGAGAGGATATACTATGTAAAAGAGCACAATGCGAACAATACATTCATATACATCCATTAGTATCCATCATCCATAAACAACCATTCCTAACATCCAATGGTCTCTAGTTAAAGGGCATACCACCTCAGTCCTATGCACAAGAAACCTATACTTATGAGAATTAAGTTGGAAACGTACCAGAAAAGATTTGTGGGTGGGTAGCATGGATTTTCTCCTCTGGTTCCCATGTACTCTCTACTGGGTCTTCTCCTCATTGAACTTTAACAAATCTAAACTCCTTCTTGCGGAATCACTTTGTACCATGCTCTAGAATATGAGTGGGTGCGTGATAAATAAGTGACTCTCACTCTACCAAAACCTCCTCCAACTAACTAGGCTCGACCATTATAGTTGTATCGTGTAAACACTTTTGCAAGTGCGACACATGGAAAACATAATTTACCCCCACCAACTTATCCGGAAACTCAACTATATATGCCAACTTCTCTACTCTAGCCAGTATCAGGAAGGTTTCCTACAAATTTCAGTGCTAGCTTCCCCGAACTACCAAAGCTCATCACATGCCTAAGGGGTGAAATCTTCACGAATACCGCGCCACCCACTGCGAACTCCAACTCCGTACGTCTTCTATCAACATAAGATTTATGCCTATCTAGAGTGGTGTTCATCCTTATTCGGATCAAATTCACCTTTTATGATGTCTCCCTCAACATATCTGATCTAAGAATAATCCTATCTGTCGTATTGCACCAACATGATGGTGATCTACAAGGTCTACCATACAATGCCTCAAAAGGTGTCATCCCAATGCTAGCTTGACAGCTACTGTTGTAGGCAAACTCCACCAATGGCAAATGATCCTCCCAAGATCCTCCAATGTCCAAAATACAAATCTGAAGCAAGTCCTCCAAAACCCGATTCACTCTCTCAGTTTGTAGATGATATGCTGTACCCAAACTCAACTCAGTCCCCAAAGCCTCATGTAGACTCCTCCAGAACTCACTAGTGAAAAACGGATCTCGGTCACTAACTATGCTAAGAGGAACTCCATGCAACCTAACAACACCACTGTCCCAGTACTCCTCATTGGTATGAAATGAACGCACTTGGTCAACCGATCGACTATGACCCAAATTCTCTCATTCCATCTCCTACTCCTAAGTAGACCATCTACAAAATCCATGGAGATACTCTCCCACTTCCATTGAGTAATATCCAATGGCTACAACAATTGTCTTGGCTTATTCTGCTCTGCCTACACCCTCTGGCAAGTCATACATCTCACTACATACTCCGCTACTTGCTTCTTCATACTGGGCTAAAATAACACTCGCTTCATGTGACAATGCATCTTGTCTCCACCGGGATGAATGGTCATCCTATAATGGTGAAACTTTGCCAATACTGCCTCTATCAAATCCATATTGCATGGAACACAAAGCCTGTCATCTCTCTGTAACCATCCTTTTTGAATCAATGGCATAACGCCTCAGATGACTTGATGATTCTCCTCTACCAATCCTCTCAAAATATCTACTAGCTCCTTATCCTCCTTCTGCCTAGATCCAATATGCTATATCAAAGTAGGCTAAACATTTAAGGTTGCTAGTAGTCCTAGTATAATATTTGATGATGGTCTAAAATCAAGGTAGAAATATACTCCAAATGTTTCCACCCCAAGTACAAGGGACTCAACACCACATGTTGTGTACTCAAAGCATTTGCCACTACATTACCCTTGCCTAGGGTATAAGAGATATCAAAATCATATAATGCCAAAAACTCCATCCACCAATTCTGCTCGAATTCACGTCCTTTTGGAAGAACAAATATTTCAAGGACTTGTCATTCTTCAAACCGCTGCCCTAAAAGATAATTCCTCCATGACTTCAGCGCAAAGTCAATGGCTGCCAACTTAAGATCATGCTTAGGGTAGTTCCTCTCATGGGTCTTCAGCTACCTACTCACATAACTCACCATCCTTCATTCTTGCATCAATACCGCACCTAACCCCAATCCATAAGCGTCGGTATAAACTACAAACGGCTTTGTCTCATCCAGTAGCACCAAAATTGGTGCACTAGTCAAAGCCTCCTTCAATTTGACAAAAGCATCCTCACACTTCGCATCCCATGAAAAGACTAAATTCTTCTTGGTAAGATGGGTTAGTGGGTAGAGATTTTCACAAAGTCCTTAATGAACTTGCAATAGTAGCCTTCCAAACCAAGGAAACTTCTCACCTCTGTGGCATTCTTTGGGATATGCCAATCCTGAACTGCTGCCACTTACTAGGATCAACTGCTAAGCCACTTTTTGAGATGATGTGTCCCAAAAAGCGTACCTCCTCTCTCCAAAAGTGGCACTTAGAAAACTTTGCCTTCAGCTTATATGCACGGAATGTACCGAGCATCTCTTAAATGTAATACATACTCCTCCTCACTCCTTGAGTATACAAGAATATCATCCATAAATACCACGATGAATTTGTTAAGCAACCCCCTAAATACTCGGCTCATCAAATCAACAAAGTAGGCAGGTGCATTGGTCAGTCAGAAGGGCATGAGTAACCACTCATGGAGTCCGTTGGGTGAAAGTAATGTTGTCTTCTGAATATTGTCCTCGGCTACACTTAACTGATGGAATCTAGTAGCTATGTCAAGCTAGAAGAATAATCCAGTTCCAACCAACTGATCAAAAAGATCGTCTATGCAGGGTAGGGGATAACGATTCTTCTTTGTCAGTTTATTCAACTCCCTATAATCGACGTAAAGTCCCAAGGATCCTTCCGCCTTGGTGGCAAAGACGACTGGTGCTCCAAATTTAGAAATACTCCTCCAAATAAAACCCTTTCCCAACAAATCATTCACTTGCTTATTCAACTTGCATCTCTCTTTTGGAGCCATATGCCTTAGTGGTAAGTGACAGGTCCAGCATTCTCTATAGGATAGATCCTAAACTCGATCCCTTTCTAGGGCGGGAGACTGGTAACCTCATCAAAAATATTTGGGAAATCTCTAACTATAGGTACTACTCTAAGCTCATCATGTAATAGGTCCTATGAATATAAGTAGCTCAATATAACATATCCTCGGGGATCGCAACAAACCTCTAAGCTACATCCCTATAATTGCTCAGTCTAACGATCTTCCTATCACAGTCTAAAATAGCGCAATACATGTTCATCTAATCCCTGCTTAAGATTAATCCAAACCCAAAAAATCCCGGTATGATGGCATCATAATCAAACTTGACCGCTAAAGTAAACAACTTCAAACCCCCACACAACATAGACAAATAGGCTGATCTTCTTATGGGGTTTGACACAATTACCTCATTTGTGATTATACTAGTGTGTAAGTGCAAGTCATTAACAAGTATACTAAAAATGAAAGAATGTAAAGCCCCGGTATCAAATAAAATGTGAATGGATAAACCAGATACGGTCAACACACCTTCGATTACCGCTTTATTACCCTTGTCTGCCACTGGTTGTGCACTCGAGCTAGGGACTGCCTCTAGTGCATAAGCCGAAACTACATAGTAAAAGCCTGAGTGGAAGATATCCATGATTCTATGTAAGCTCGCTTCAAATATACAAGCTGATCATAGTTATAACACTTAACTTTAGAAAGATCTGCTCTGCACTCCTTTATAAAATGTTCCTTCCTGCCACACTTCCTACAGTCCATATCCTTCTTCTGTATCTTTCCCTTGGGTCTACCTCCACCTACTTTTGGTTCTACTGTGCTTTCCCTCTAGCCTTATTGGGTTCCTCTCCCTTAGCTTCACTCTTGGAGATGATATTCAGCAAAGCCATCTCCACTATACCCTTATACGTAGCATCCATAGGAATATGACTCAAAGCTAAGTCCTGAAGAGGTTGGGTAAGCCCTTTAGCAAATTTGAGAGCCTTTTTATGTGGTGTGTCAATCAGTCCGATACCAAATCTAGCTAGCTCATTGCACAAGTTGACATACTCCTTGATAGATAGATTTCCTTGCTTTAAGTAGAGGAACTTCTCTAACCACACACCCTACTCTGCCCTAGAAACTTCACCTCAAATCGCCTACGAAACTCATCCCTAGTGATCACTTCTCCCTCAGTCTTAGCTCAACTACCTCCCACCAAATCTACACAACACACTGCAACTGCCAGGTAGCCAACTGCATCCTCATCAATCAAGCTCATCAAACAAAAGATCCTCATACAAATGCAGATCCATGACCTTGAATCTACATAAGACTCTGTCCAAGAGTATGCCTTCCCTTGAAGATTCAAGAAAGCTTTGCATAGCTTAGCGAAGACTGTAGCAGTAGGTAGGCGGGAAGGAGCTGCACTTGCCACTTCCTCCGTGGGTCCTCTAGCGAGATTAAGCTATGCTTGTCCCCTAACTTAAAGATATCGGCGAAATCGTATAGGAATGTTCATGCTTGGATGTCGGTTGCATCGCTAGAGCCTAAATATATGGGGTCAATCATCTCTATTTGTGAGTTTTAATTCTAATAGCAGCTTTTCATAGACATTATAAGCACGAATGAGAGAGATAACATAAACACGAATCAAAGATAGCATAGGCACGAAAAAGAGGGATTACAGTTTGTATAAAATCTTTTGAAAAGCTCCTTGAAGAGTATATACTTCTATAAATACATATTTTTAATATTCTGCATTGGAAAACTTTGGAAGACAATTTTGGAAACTTATTTTGAAAATCCATTTTTTTCAAAAAAATTTCAAATATGTTTTCTTAATACGGTCCTAATTCCTAAGGAGCCTTGAACCTATGCTTTGATACCAACTGTGACAACCTGCACCTCCCGACACACCGATTCAAAGCCTAATGTGACTTTCGGACTCGCGCCATGCTAAGAAATAAACATGTATATATCATAAAAAATAATAAATCATAGAAAATATCAATTCGCAATCTCAGAGAAATATCGGTACATGATCCAAATACACAAACATAACGAAATATCTCTTAAATTCTAATGCACTAAGCAAAATGAAGTGATAAGCAAGAATAATACATGGAGATTAAGATAAGAAAAAAGTAGACTCTGGATATAAGCTCAACTCTCTCCAAGTATCTAAAATGGGTCAACCACCTGTTGTAACACTCTGTAAAATTTAATAAGAAATTAAACAATAAGGTTAAAAATGAAAATTTTGTAAATGTCAGAATTTGACTATAGGAGTTACACCATTACGTCCGTGGTGATTTTCTGATCAATTTCCATATACAATATGTTGAAACCAGAGTTCAAACTGAGAAGTTATGGACATTTGAAATTTTTTAATTTAAAATTTAAATATTTGAATTTGAATTTAAAGGTTTGAATTTTGAATTTTAAATGTTGGCTGGAGAATAATGTTTAAGAAAACATTTAGATAAACATGAGTTAATTAAGTAATTAGTATATTAATTAATAAGTTAACAAAATAAAACGATACGGTCAAAAGTAGAGCGGACCGATCGACCGCCTATAAACAGTTGTCGACTGCCTAGGTCCAATAGTCAATCGATGAGAGCTTGAAGCGGCTAGGGTTTTATGAAATTGAACATATCAGATTTAATTATTTTAATCTATGGTTATGGTTTCTTCTCACTTCTATAAATAGACCACTAGGCCCCTCACTTTTCTTCATAAAATTCTAAATGCAACAAAGAAGCTCTACCAAATTCTTTCCTTTTAGGTTTTCAAAAACGGTAAGATTTCATGTAAGGAATTCTATCTTTAATTTAGTTGAATTCACCGATCCTTCTCCTCCCTAGTTTTTGATTTTAAATCTAGTCTATATACAATCCATTTGTTGTATATTCAAAAAGGAAAGATCTAACAGAGGTTGGAAGTGGTGTAAATCAGATCTCATCATCATCATCATCTTTTTCTTCTTCTTTAGATTCCATAATCAATTAGGACTTTCAGGTAAGAGGTTTAAATGTTTAATTCTTTTGATTTCTAATTATGTTCCTCTCTAGTCTTTGATTCTAAGTCTAATTTCATATACAATTCATTTTATTGTATATCCCAAACGAGGAGATCTGAAAGGAAATTAGGCATAATGGAATCAAATCCAGTTAGGTAGCAAACAATTCTATATGAGTGGAAATATCAAGCTTTTCACAATTCTGTAATTGAATAGTACTTATTTGGATTTTATGTATGCCTTGGGAAATTTTGATAAACGAAAAAAAAACTTCCAAACCCCCTAAAATTTCCCCAAATAAATGTCAATCTTTAAATATGTTGGAATATCAATTATTCATATTAACATAGTAGGACCAAATATGTAATTGTTGTTTAGATAATTTATAATCAATTCCACTTTATTTCTTTTGATTTCAATTGTGGTAGTAAAAGGGTTATAAAAGCAAATATTTTTAGAAATGGTGTGCAAAGTATGAATTTTATTACATTGTAGTTTGCACTGCCTATTTTCTGTAAATTAAACATGTATGGACCCTTTTTCGCTTCAAGATGCTTTATGTAAAAGTTGAATAGAACATGAATGATATAAATTATAAAACTTTTTTTCCTTGAAATAGAAGAGATAAATTCTGCAATGTTAATTAGAGATGAGTTTGATATTATTCCTTTTTGTATACAAGTCAGTTGTTGGCTAAGGATATTAGCTATATTTTTATTTGGAGTTTGGGACTTGCATGAGTTTGATATTTAAGTTAAATTAATTAGTGTTTTCTTTGCATGTGATTAGAAATATTTTATTCAACCTTGTGCATATATATAATATTAATGTATTAATTATTAAAGTTAATAACATAATGATTATAGCATACTGAACATGTTGATTAGAATTAATAGAGTTGTAAATAACATTAATTCCTTAAGAAGGTAGTTAATGGTAATTTTGGAGTTTAATCCATAGTTAAAGGCATAATAAGGGATTATTTTATATGGCCTTAACTATTAATCGTGCAGGATAGCGTATATACAAATGGTGTATATATATAATATGACTAAGTTATAGGGATGCGAGGTCGGTCTAAACTTCATAAAAGCCTGCCCAATTAAATCTTGCGATCAACAGTGTAAATTTAGGACTGATATAGGACACTAACTATAATAAATAACCCTACTGGACATGAGGTTAGTCTCAATTCTATAGGGTAAGTCTGCCTATTCAATCTGGCTACTAGTGCCTATGAATAGTCGGACAAATCTGAGATATCACGGTTTGGATTATGGGCCATAATCACCCTATTGATACAGTAAGAGGAATCTTTAGAGGGGTCTGCTTCAGGTTTAGAGGTATTAAGTGACTATTGTAGGATCCGCCTCTTTCCTTTAGGAGAAGTATTAAGTGACCTGGTGGGATTTCTTACGATGTCAGTTAGTGAGAATCACGTAAGGACCCGCCTTGGGTTAGGTATTAAATGATGGGGACCTACCAATTTTTATAGGTATTATATATTCAGAGTTTGCCTAACTTCTAATGAAAAGGTATTAGGTGGTTTGAAGGCTCCCCCTCTTGCATTGTTAATGATAGTTGCGTTAGAATTTGGAAATGGGTTAGGTATTAAATGACGGAGAACTGCCTATTTTATTGGTATTAAATGGTTAGAGTCTGCCTAATTCTCAATAAAAGGTATTAAGTGATTTGGACTCTTTCTCTTGCATCGTAAATGGTAGTTGCACTAATTTTGGAATTGGAGTGGAAAGACCTTTGGGCTTATAGTTAAAGCTATTAGTATGGTATAGTTCAAATACATAACATATTTCTTATCAAAAAGATACTTTCCATATACAATTATGGTAAATCATGAGATTTTAATTTCACCAGACATTTGTTGTTCTGACCCACTCATTATTACAACACACAGGTTAGAGAAGGCAATGCTGATTTAGGAGACAAATGTGGAGATAAAGACTTATGGCAGATATCTATCTATTTATGCTTTTTTTTCAAAATTTAATGTACCCAGTTTAGAAGATTATGTTATTTTGAAATATTGTACTATAGAGGTTTTATGTGGACATGTTGTGAGATTTGGTGATAACATGTATTGTTTCTGAAACGGTTTTCTTTTATGAATGGTTACTTGTTTCCAATATTATATTTTATCCATTTCGCTGTGAGATTCTAAAAGTATAGATAGATAGCTCTATGTACTGTGTATTGTTTAAAATTTATCAACAAACAGCTCACCTTGAGATGGGCCAAAGTTCTGATAGGCCTTTTTTGGGTTAGCATTTAAGGCTATTTCGGGGTAGGTTATTACATTTGGTGTCGAGCTTAGGTTGCCTGATCAATAAGGATAGTATGTGTATGAGTGGTGTACTTGTTATTTCTGAAAATATTTTTCAAAAATCTACTACATATAAATATAAATATGTATACTTAATTTGAATTTATTCTAAAATTCTGGCTATAGAAGTAGTTACAACCATATTCTGAAATGATGGACGAGGCGACTATGGATTAGAAAAATAAATATAATAAGGAATGTGCGACGGAGGTCGTATTGTAAGGAATGTAAATGGAAAAAGATTATAACTCTAAAATTAATAGGATAATAAATATGAAATAAATAGAGAGTTACAAGATTTAATAAGGGTATGAATGGATTGATTAAAGAGATTATAAGGGAAATTATGGAAAGATAATAGGGAAGATTGGAAAAAATAAATAAATTATTTTAGAAATTGTCCAGTTAGAATGATAATGATTTATTATGGACAATTAACATTTATAGAAATAGCAAATAAACATGTTAGGTTGTAATTAAATATTATAAGCAGTATAGTTGTAAACATTCGAAAGTAAGGCTGAGGGAGGAAGAAATTCAATAGAAAGGACAATTAAAATCAATGTCTAAAAATCCAACCCCATATAAAAGAATTTGATAAAAATGATTTTTGGAAACTTCCTTGAAATGTTTTGAATAAGTTTTTCGAAGGATTTATTATGAAGTTGTTGTGTTGAAAGAAAAATGGAAAATTTGGAAATTCATTAATTAGAAATTTTGTTAATGCAAAAGTTTGTGAATAAAAAATTTGGGATAAAAAGGGTTTTCCATTTTTGAAACTCTTAGTTTAAAATTTTGATTGGGTCAAGAGGTTTTCGGCTTAAGATTTTCAGTAAAGGGATTTTCCTTTTGAAATAAATGTAAAAATAGAGCGTAAGTGGGACTTGATGATTTTTTCTATTTCATAAATTCGAAAGGTCTTCAAAATTGTTTTTAAAAAATAGAAATGGAACATGATTAAAATAATATAGAAGCTATTTAAATAGGAGAAATATCAATAGAGGTAATATTGGAAGATTTGGATAGGAATAGCCTTATGGACTTATAGAATAGGGTCAGTAATCTAGTTAGAGATAATGTAGGAGAGAAGTGATGAAAATAGGATAGGAAAATAATAGGATGGAAGTTATCTTTATCCACTCTCGCTTTCATTGTTTAAAGTTATATGAGATGTATTTGAATATCAAAAGACTAACTTTTAAAGGAATAAATCTTTAACGTAGAAAGTTTTTGAAAGAGGAAAATTATTTTGCTTCTTTTCGGGATTAAGCAATTCTTTTTGAATTTTTGATAGTTTGGTTTAATAATTGTGTGACGCCCCACCCCAAGACCCACATTAACAAAGATTATTACTAGGTAATACTGTCTGCTAATGTGGAGAATAGGGCTGGTTAGGGGCGACCATCTATAGCCTTGTCTTAAATATCTATTGAATACGTCGATAAATGCTCTATATTTTTTTTCTATTTCAAGTGGATCAACATATCCAATAAATACTTAATACAAAGCCATAGGTGGCTATAGGATCTATCAGAACAAAAAACAATAGCTCAAATGCAAAACACATCACAGAACAACAGATAATCAGATATATACACATATACAGAGACATCATAGAGTATACAAAATGATACATCACATATGTGGTATGACGACCACAATATACACGAATCAAAACAATATACCTATCAGAGTGGCAACAAAAAGGACTACAACAAAAAGAGAAGCAGAAAAGTCCATGCGGAAGTAGAATAGGCTAAGTCCATAAGGGTACCTAACCTGAAACACCTCGGTCTGACCCAAAAATACACGGGTCAGTCTAGCTAAACAAATCAGTTTAAGAGGATAACCGATAACATAAGCATAAGGCAAGGTGATAATCTTCTCAAGTGAGAAGGAATAATTCAAGGGTATATGGTTACTTCACATGGCACAACTAAGTAGGTATAGTAATTTCAAGTGATATAAGGATATCGCTAAACATGAATGCAACTCAAAGGCGATAAAACTTCATAACAAATCTCACAATAAAAGCACGCCTCATCTCATCGACATATCACAAAACATTAAATATGGTTTAGGAAAAAAAACATAACTCCAAAGAGGAGAAATCCCAAACCCGCCATATCGGCAAACTCAAAAGCATTCTCAAAAGAGAAAACATCATCTAAAAATACGCCGTAAGGCAATCAAATATAATCTCCGACATAGGAGAATATAATCCCGGATAAACGCCAAAAGGAAAATCTCATATAATAACGCCAATAGGCAAATCTCAAATAATAACGCCAAAGGCAAATCTCATATAACGCCAGTGTAGGCAACTAAAATTCCTATAAGGTAATCGCCATATATATATATATATATATATATATATATATATATATATAATCGCTCGAATGGCCAACCATTGAAAAGGCGATACACTCGGGAAATCACAATAATCAATGAAATCATCTCAAAAGTTTGCACGTGCATGTGGCCGAAGCCTGCCAAGTACTGATCTCTCAAATAAGGTACCTCGCCCAAAGGCAAATACGTCACAATGACAAATACGCCGCAATGGCAAATATGCCGCAATGGAAAACGCTGCAATGGCAAACGTCTCGAAGACAAATACGCCACAATGGCAAACGCCGCAATGACAATGACCCGAAGGTCCAGTACTGGCAATACGCCTCAATGGAAAATGTGTCACAAACTCTCGGATAGGAACCCGAAAAGTGTTAACGTGCGTCCCATACCACACGTTCGCACTAAACGGTTTACTAACCGCTAGTAAATTTCACACTCAAAGTAGTAAATTTTTTACCTCATCTCATCGGTAAACTTGACCCGAAGGTCAAAACGATCAAACGGACAAGTCGGGAATTAACCGATAAGATAAACGCATGTATCCCATACCACGTGTTTTACCAAACCGTTTAATTCTCCTTCTCATTTGCTCGAATAGTGCAAAAACGTGTATTTTATATATATAAAATAATTTACTTGAGAAAGCAAGCTTTTAAAACCATTTTCCGAAAACGATTATTGAAAACAATATTTGAAAATTCCCTTATTATAGAGAATAAATAGGTTTTATAGCTTAAAAATAATTTAAAAGTATTATACAATAATTATTTTAAAAGCCAATTTATTTTAAAAATTATTTCAAAATTGTTCGGAGAAATCCGTGCTCGAAAACGAAGAAAAACAAAGAAAACACACAAAACCGATATTCAAATTCAATTAAATTCAATTCAAATTTGAATTTCAAATTTTCCAAAACTTGGCTAGCCTATTGATAGGCATCATAGCCCTTAATCACAATCAGAAATATCACAAAATTGAGTGGAAGAAGCAAGCAAAATGGATTGAAACACAAGGCAAAACAACGAAAAAGGATAAAAGAAAATACACTAACCAGGTCGATATACATGTCAACATACATGTCAACATGCATGTCAACATACATGTCGATCTTCAACACCCCTAGGTCGACCATACTTCCTCCTAGATCAACCTAGATGGTATGATGGTCGACACCTAGGTCAACATGCATGTCGACCTAGGCCACGCACAATTCCAGTTTGTTTTTCCAGTTCTGGGTTGATTTTTCAGTGCATGTTCCAGGCATCAAACTACAATATTTTGCAATGAAATTTGGCACACTACAATTACAACATATGAACTTCAATCAGAAGAAAATCTGATAGCATTTCATTGCCGGAGTTGAGAGAAAAAGACATGCAAAGAGACAACCTCGAACAGATTATGACACAGAAACAAACTGATAACAAAACAACGTACAGGAAGCATATTTTTACAGATTTAAGCAACTTGAAGCATTGGTTTCAGCTAGAATTGTGAGCTATTCAACTCACCTTTCTATGAAGATCAAAAACATGGATTATATGCTGAAAGATTGAAGCTTTGATTAAATTTGGCCTTGTAGAACCTGTAAGAAGGAAGAACAGAAGCATGCATCAAAGAAATTTACAGTTAACAGACATTCTCTTCTAAAATCTAGATTTGATGAAATAATAGTGTTTTGGAATGGATTACCTTTAATTTTCACTCTAGATTTGATAAAAATTACAACTTTTTGAAGATAATTTGAAGATTTAGAAGCTTGGATTTGAAACTGGTGGTGTTTGCTTTATTTTCACTGTTTGTAGTTTTGGAGAAAATGAGGTAAAATGAACATACATGAGAAGGTTTTTTCTCATTTCCTGGTTATGCAAATAAATGGGCTTTGGACCCAAAATTAAGAAAGAATTAATTAGCCTATGATAATTAATTCACACACTAAAACAACTATATACACAAATATACTAGGTTATAAAAGAAACAATACATTCTCTTCAATCTTTAAACACAAATAAATTAAGTAATCACACTTACATGATAAATAAAATATTTTACATCATATAAAAAGAAAATTTTAGTTTTAAAATTTTTATATTATTAAAAACCCTTATTTTACAAAAATACACAATTTTACACAAATAAATGTAGAAATCCTTATTTTTAACTTTAAAAATTCTTCAAAAATTATTTCCTTGCATAGAAAAATATGACAAACCATTTCAAACTCAATTTTATAAAATAAAACACATTTTCAAACCAAATTTCATCTTTTTATTTGAAATAAACACATTTTAAAATTGAATACTTCCTTTAAAATTTATTAAAAGAAGTGTTTGGCAATAGTTATAATAATTATTGCATTTTCTCTAAATAAAATCATATTTCACTCATTATTCTCACAAATAAACAAAATAAAGTTTCCAAAACTTTATTTTCACATTTTATTTCCAAAATTTATTGTTTATTTAAAATAAACAATTTAAATCTCCAATTTATTTTAATTCACCATATTAAATTATAACCTTCGTTATAATTTAATATTTACAGGTAATCACCCAAACCAGGGTTGTTACAAATTAGTTTATGAATGTTTTGGGTTAAAGACCCTACTTTATAGAAGTAAGTTTTTGATGTAAATGTATTCGAGAAGAGAAATTATTTTACTAAGCAATTTTTGGATCTAGGGTTAAGAACAAAGCGACGAATGTTTTGAAAATTATGAAAAGCTGGGTCCAAATATTTTTGGATTTTTGTTCAAATGTTTAATAAAAATGGAATATGTATAGAGTAAAATAAAACATGATGTTTAGATGTTTTTATGAATTTGATTCCCTAAACTTCTTTTGGAATTTGGAAATTCTTTTGAAAAGTTTGCTTAAGAATTTTCTTTTGAGATATGGAAATTCATTTGCAAGTTTGAATTTCATATGTCGCATCCTAGCGTAATATGGGTTTCTAAGTCTATATTTTATGGAATACATAGGGATCACTACCTAGGTAAGAAAGGTTAAAGGTTTCATGATATGAATAAAATAAGAATGGTGTGTACAACCTAATCTGGAAATTTGAAATCAGTCCCAAGCATTTATTGGTGGAATGTTGGTAAAGTGTAAAGATATTCAAGATCTATAATTGGGTTGTAAATTTGGTTGCCCTAGTAGACTTGGATTGTGAATCTCTATGTTTTAATTTATTTGGAGCATATTCCATGTAATTTCCATAAATTATCCAATCCCAAAATATGTATAAAAATGTATCATTTGAATTGATAATGGATATACCAAAATGGGAAAGAGATGTGTAAGATGTGGATATTCTTTTCCGTAGTTTACACTATCGATTTCAATAAAAGAAAAAGAAATGATCCCTTTTAATTTCAAACAAAGCAAAATTATCACTTATGATTAATTATGGAAGATTATAACAGCAACCTTCTGGGAGGATAACTCTAATAAAATAAAATATGGGAAGGAATGTTCTAGTTTGGAAATTAATAATTAGAAACAAAAAGTTTGTAAATAGCATAATTTACAACAATATTCATATTTATTTTAAACAACGTAGTAATTATAGGACTATGATTGACAGGCATTAATTACAGAATAAATGGGCAATATAATTACGTTGATTTAAATAATAATGTAGTTAAATTGGTTATGCTTCGTTTATGATATCTATTTGGTAGAATAAGACACTGTTCTGTTATAATTAAATTGAATATATTATTTTGGTCGTCTATCAAGCAGAATGAATCCCCGTTCTATGCTTGCAAAGTGAAAGATGATTTTTGAATTTAATCAGTATGTGGAATGAGTAATATGGGATAAATAATGGGTTTATTATTATTGATTGTTTGGTTGTTGGGTTTGGCTAAATTCCCACTTTAGAAAGCAGATGTTATATGAACTAACTTGCAAGGGTCTTATATGACGTACAGGAAAATTTTGTAAAGAGATCCAACCGTATTCCCCACCACTGTTGATTTTAATTTTTTTTATATACTTGTTGTATAAACTGTTGAGTGTCAGAATCTTGGTAGCCTGGCCATATTGGGTGTGACTTTGATGTGTTGCAAAAGTTGAATTCATTTTGGAATGAAAACAGTGATAACATTGGATAAGTGTATAGTAGCCCCGGGCCTCGTTATATTATTTTGAAATACTATTATTTGTTGTTTTTGATTTAAAAATGGTTTTGATTTGAAGGATGGTTTTAAAAGTGACTTTGAAATTTTCGATGATCTTTTATTTAGAAATGGTTTTTAAACATCTGTATTTTTACTTCAACCCTTTTGGTTAGTCTTTTCTGACATGTATGGAAATGTTTTAAAAGTATTTTTAGGAAGTATTTATATTATAGAAAAGTTAATATAATGCTTAATATAAAAAATGAGTTTTTCTCTTATAATAAAGTGATTTTATTTTTGAAGAAGATGGAAATATTTTAGAAAAATATTTGTGAAATGCTATGTTTAAAATGTTGTATGGATAGAAAGATTTATAAATTGTATTTTATAAATAAAAGAATATATTTATAAATGTTATTTTATAAAAGGGATTTTATAAATAAAGCTAGAGGTTTATAAAAGGAGATTTCTAAAAAGTTTTATAAATAAATTTGGAGATCTATAAAAGAAGTTTTATTAATATAAAAGAAATTTATAAAAAGGAGATTTATAAATAGAAATGATATTTATGAATAGAAAGGAGTTTTATAGAAAGGAATTTTATAAAAAGGAAAGTGGTCTGGGTCTATAATAAATAATGTTTTTAAATGATATTTGTTTTAACCCGAATAAGTATGGTTTTGAAAGTATATGGATTTGTGAATATACTTATACCATTGAGATAAGTACATGGATACATTTTCCAAAAATTGAGAGAGTATAAATGAATAGTGAGTGAGTAGTATATGTTGGTGAAAATATTCGTCTTCGCCACACTCGATTGGATCGTGAAACAATTTTGCGATTTATCATCTTACGATTAGGAGCTAGCAAATTTAAGCTTAGCTAAATTCACCTTTAGGAAGCGATTGTGTTCCTGAATGCTTATACATCCGATTGGCCGCATTTTAACTATTTGTTGAAATATCAAAATGGATTGATAAATTAAGATGCAATTAAAAGCAAGTCACAGAAATGTAAAAGGACGTAGAGATTTTTACGTGGTTTAGATTTTTGATAATCCTATGTCCACCAGGTAATCGACTGTCTTTTATAATTTTTTATACAAGAGATTACAATAGCCTTAAGGCATACAATATTTTGCCCTTTTTTCTATTCATAAAGAAGAAGAAGTTGAAAAATAAGATCGTCTTCTTTGTCCTTACGCCTTTCCTTTTATAGTGTGAAAAGTGCATTGTTGATGGTTGTAATCATCTTCCATGTTTTCCTTTAATCTTCGCCCTTGGATTTTTCCACTTATCACCTATTCATAAAGCTCGTTCTTCGTGACTGGATTGATGATTCTGGTGGGATATTGGAATTTTGAAGTGGGATGCTCAAAAAAGTGGGCGGGAAGCTTTGGTTTGTATAGGTTAGCCTTTTCTCACTTGAAGTAGCATGTCACTCTAAAAGGAATGAGAAGACACCTTCCTGTGACTTTGTCATGTTGTTGATGTGTAGGAACGGGGGCAATAGTGAAAGTCGTCTGGCATTCATGCCTCACTACCTCATTGTTGTCCTTACTCCTTTACTTAATTTTCCTCCATGTCGGGTCAAAATGAAGTATCTCTTCCTATTCTGTGCTGAAAACTATCCAGATGTGCTTGGCGATTATTTGCTATTTGAATTTTTTTTTGGTTGTTGCTGATGAGAGATTGAGAGAGCGAGAACTTCACATTTGTTGTTTGCCCACAGGGTTGAGTCCACATTGAAGCATATCTTGGGTGACCCTATATATAACCCCAGTGTAGTGCTCTTGGCTCTATACGGCGCGGTCTAGGTTGTCCCTAGTGTGTGCTTGTGCAGACTTGATCCTGTAGACGTTTGATTGCATGTGAGTATAGATAAATCAAATCCTCACTTGCTAACCTTTATGCTTTGGCCTTGTATTATGGTTTGGCCTCTGTTTCTAGAGATGCCCAAGCTACTCTGTCTTCCTACATACGACATTTGTTTCGTGTAGCCTTGATTTTGATGGAGAAGGCTTGGGTCTGGTTAAATGCTTTAACTTCAACCTACACTTTGCTAAGCTCTTTTGTCGTTAGGAAGTATCATATGTTTCTTTTTGGTTCTAACTTGTGGTAAGAACGGATGTAACACTTGCCCTCTAAGTCTGCAACAATCGCAGGATGGGATAGACTTGTTATCTTATGTACCCAGTCTGTATCGTCACCAGTCTTGTCTAATCTATCTTTTCGACGTTGGGAATAATTCTTTTCAGCTACTTGCACATTTAATGCTTTGGCATACGTATCAATGTATTACCGGACCATTTATTAACAATTGTATAATGTGCCTTTTCGTTTTTCTAAGCAGATTTCCATAAATCCTTTATACTTATTATTTTCTATAACAAACCCATATTTTATCCAATATTTGATCATTTCAATCGTGCGGCTGCAATTCAAACTCAGGTGCATATTTTCCTTCTTTATATTCCCTAAATTTTATCTTCACTTTATTGCTTATAAAGGATCGGATTGATTTCCAAGTTCAGGGATAACCTTGTGAATTAGAAGTAGGATAAGTCGTTTTAATTCTTGCTTGGTCCTTTATGGATATAGTGTATAGGGTTTTAGCATGGATTCCTCTGATTCCTCCTCCTTGTTTCCTTCTTCTAAAATTACTCGTTTAGAGGATACCATTGGCGTCCTCAGGCAATTCGGGTTCCACGGGTATGCACCTTGGATCTCGGAATTTCATGAGCGGATCGATACTCTGTCGAAGGGTTACATCGCCATAACCCCTGAGCATATTCGGAGTGGGTTGTTTCTTCCTATGCACTGGAAAATTCGTGAATGGCTTACTACTTTAGGTATTGCTCCAGTTTAAATTGCCCCCAATTCCTATACCTTCTCTTTGGCCACGTTTTTCCTTTATGCCAAAAATAGTATCAACCTTACTAGTGAAGAACTCCAATTCCTTTTTGAGGTCAAAAGAAGCCCGGGAAAGGGGATATGGGTTTCTGTTATATCCAAGCTAAAGATTTGTTTCTGACGGGTGCCCCCAGTAAGACTGAACCTTAGATCACGTATTATTTCTTTATTTCGAATCACGATGGATTTCCTTCCTTTTCTCAACATTACTCCATTCACACCTTCTCTTCAGAGGCCAATGAGCGGTTTTATAGGTCCCATGGACATCAAATTCAGAGTTTGCCAAAGGAGGCTAGGTAGATATCAAGATTGTTTGTCGGATCGAAGTTGAAAGATCACAATTTGCTACATCCAAACCATGTATTTTCTAGGGGCAGATTTAAGCCCGCTCCTCCTATAGCTGCAATTAGGGGTATAAATAGTTTGTAACAAATGTTAAGAATTTCCATACCCGTGGTTTTAATTTTTGTTATCTCTCTTTTTGTAGATAATATGGATAATAATGTCATTGCTTAACTTTGTAAATCTCTGGAGGCGAAGTAGAAGAAGAAGGCTGCTTTGAAGAGGCGGCATGAATGGTCTGATGATCCTTGTGCTCCCTTAAAGAAATTGGGTGCTCCTCCCTCATCCAAGTTTCCTACATCTTTTGGGTTGATTTGCTCTTCCTCTAGGGGTGAGTATGCTCCCGATGCTCATGGCTCTGTTAAAGATATCATTCTTTCTTTGATGGAAAAGGTTGGGAGGTCAGCACAGGGCCCTTTTGTTTTTTTTGCATTATCTCCTGAGATGTCTTATGCTACCATTTTGTCAAAATTTGGAAAGCTCTGGTCTTATTTATGTGATCACGTTCTTCTTTTTCATTTCCTTCTCTGCATTGTATTGGTTTGCGACCCATGCTGATTTGTATTTTCTACTCTTGTAGTCTACTGCCTTGATGATGAAGGCGTGCAAGTCAGAGAATCTTCAGGCCTTGCTTTTGAGTTGGGTGGCCAAGCTTGAGACTAATTTTGCTTTGGCCAATACCGCACTGGTGTCTGATAAAACTAAGGCAAAGGAAGAGGCCAGGACATTCCGTGGGCAAGTTGAGGAAGCAGTTAAGGCCTTTGAGGAGGAATGAGCTTTAATGTATTGTGAGCTAAAGGAGAAGGATAAATAATTAGCAAGGTTTAAAGGGGAACTGGTGAAATCTGAAGAGGATCTCAACACCCTCTCTTTAGGGTCACTTAGGGTTTTTATGCTACGGCGAGACATCAATATAAGGTGGAAGTTACGCCGTACTTTATGGATGAGGAATCTGTGGCAAACTCAATTTTTTCCTACTGCCGGAATAAATGGAAGTTGGAAGAAGCTAAGGAGGAGAAGGTTGCGAGAAATGTTGATCCTAGTTGTCATGAGCATCTTTCTCGAAAGAGAAGGAGATAGCAGTTATGGATCAGGTGAACCTGTAGTCTAAAGAGTAAGATCAACTGGCAAATAAGGTTGATTCACCTTCTTTGATAGATTTAAACATTTAATCCCATATACCCTTTGGGTGTCTTTTTTTGTACTTAAAGTTATGAAGCTTATTTGGTTGTTTGTGAGATGATGTTGTATTTTTTTTGTTTGAATGATTCTGTTCTTTATTGCTTGGTTTAGTATTCTAGAATGGATGTATTCACAAACTATTGAAGGAGACTAAGGCTATGCTCGAAAAATACACATTAGATCGTCTTGGGTAAGTACTCTAGCCATGGTTAGGCGTGGAAGGGAATTAGATCGGATATGCACAGAACTTAGGAGCAAGATTGCAGATTTATTAGTCCAAATAAATCAAGTAGTTCGAGAAAAGGAATCTCTTAGTGATTTTGTTTTGCATCGATGGCATCACATGTTAGATGGTGGTTCTTTTCCACCCGATAGCCCTGATCCAGAATGGTTTAGGCTTAGGTTTAGAGCTTTGATTAAATAATCTCCCTATGTCTTTTTAAATTAATCGTTTAATTATATTTTCAATCATGTAGTCAAGTAGGTGTGATGTAACTAAGTTCTATTTCAATTAAGATTTGAATCAGTTCCTTTAGCTCTGCTCAGTACTAACTGTATTCATCACTAGGATGTTTATACCTCCACTATTATTCCAACCTTGAAGGATTCTTATGTGGTTGAGGGCAGATGATTCTCCTGAAGATGAAGTTGCTCAACTTAGGTATGATGTTGAAAGGCTCGAAACAGAGCTAAAGGTTAATTATGAAGAGCTTGCAAAGGCTTAAATGCATCAGAATGTCAGTATGGTTGTTATAAGAATTTGCGCACATGGTCAGGAGATGATGCTCTAAGTTGGAAGGGATTGAACAAACCGTAAAAATGCAGGAAGAGCTTTACGATATTGTCTATAGGGAAGATATTGTTAGATATTAGAAACAAGTGAAGGACATGTCAGTTGAGATTGCTAGACTACTTGGCGAGCTAGAAGCCGTTGAGCATAGAAGGTCAATTGAGCTGTCTCAATCAAATATTGCTTTTATTCCTCTGATGAGTTCTGAATCTTCTTTTCTTCATGTTGACGTTTACAAGGTTATTACTAGGCGATTGTTTGGTGATTTCTCATGTGAGAATAAGAAGACAAAGGCTCAATTGATATAGACCTTAAATGACGTCAAAAGGAAAGCAGTATTGGAGGTGTACAAACTTGAAAGCGGATTGTCATCCCTGGATGATAGGGTCACTTCCTATACAAATAAGCTTGAGCAAGAGAAGGCTAGGAATAAGAAGGTTGAAGCGTTTCTGCAACGTTCTCGAGATGTTTTGGAATTTTTCCCCCTTCGTTGGATTAAAGTTTTCTAAGTGATAAGGAGTATCTTGAAATGACATCTGGTTCAGATGAGGACCCTTGGGTCGGAGCTCGTTATAACCCCCAACAACCCACCACTCAGATTTTGTGCTTTATTATCATAATTTAGTTTTAGGAAAACATTCTTGTGACATTTAACTTTTTGTAATCTGACATTATTTTTTTCATCATATCAAAGTCAGTTGATTAATATTCATACACATAAATCTATAGGTTTTTTAGTAATTCTAGTTTGCCTATTTATATTGTTACTTAATTGTGAGCTTATTCAACCTTATCTAGTTCGTTCATGTTACTTAGGATTCAAAGGTGGATGTTCTATGAAAGAAATTAAACTCAAGAATGCTGGGAGCATATATACGGCCATGTATACAGATAAGACCAAAAAGCCAAGAGGAAAGATTATTGAGATGGATAGAGAGATGGTATTGCATATGAATGTAGAGGAGAATTCTTCGACGACCCTAGCTTCACGTGTCCCTCTTGGGTTGGGTGCAGTCCCTGAGCTTCCATATGGAGCTGACCCAACAGAGATCCTTAAGTGGAAGAATGATGTGAAGGCTCATTATGAGGCCAAGATTAAAGGGTTAGAGAACAACTTAAAGGGGAAGCTAGGTACACCGAATACTCGAGTTTCCCCGTTCCTGTCCAATGAGGATGAGTTCCTTGGTCCTTCCTCTAACAGTGTAGAGAAGTCAAAGGAGCGACTCTTGCGTGAGATCAATAATGTTAGAAAAATGGCTATGAGGTGAATAAATGCCTTAGAAAATAAGATATATAGTTTAGAGTGTGAAGCTCAATTGGACTCCATTATAGTTTCCCAAGGTGGGATGGACCGGGCATCCCTTTTGGATGAACTTCATAAAGAGAAGTTAAAGACCAGAATAGCAGAAATCGGTCGACAACATACGATTGACGTTTTTAAATGTTTCTAGCCTGGACTTGACTTGTCCTTTATGTACAATAAGGCTGACTATGAATACAGATCTGTAGATTACAAAAACATTTGGGTCGGTGCCAATTATGATCCACGCATGGCATATCACAGATCGGCTCGTAGCCGGGTCTCTCATTCTCGATCATTAGTGGTGATTACAGAGATGGAGGGCTAATTTTTGTCTTAGCTCATCGTGAGGTATTTTCGCAGATCAAACGATGTGGTGTGGTCACAATTCAATTAAATTTGTAATAACTTTTGTAAAAATAGCATTTTCTTTGTAATATGACTTGAGTGGTAATTTTTGTAAACTACACATATGTGTAAAACAAGTAATATTATTGTAAGATCCATGGCTATGTATTGACAGCTCAGTTTTGTGATGTATACCTGGCGAGACTTGAGTAGTGTTTGGGTTTTTGTACCTGATTGACAGTATATTCCCAACAGTGCACTCGTTTGCATTCGCCTAGAATATGTTTTGGGGAGTAGTGCATGTGTCGTTGTTCATGACTTGATAAGTTGTGACTTTTCGGTATTTGCAGATGCAATCTGATCCTTTGCTAAGTTAGCTGTAGGTTGGGTACGAGCGGATCCCAGTTCTGATGATAATCACAACAAGATATGCTCCTTGTTCCAAGAACGAAGTGTCTATAGCTGGATGCTGGGATGATATGTCCCCCTTGTTCTGACTTGCCCCTATTCTGATGGCGAAATGTCTTTAGCTATATGCTTAGCTGAGTATTTGACCTACCCCTCTTCTGGGGCAAAAACGTCTTTTTAGACCTACCCCCTATTCTAGAGGCGAAATGTCTGTTCTGTCCTACACCCTATTCTGAGGCGAAAATGTCCTTAGCCACATACGTGGTTGAATATCAGACCTACTCCCATCCTGGGGTGAAATGTCTATTTTTGACCTGCCCCATGTTCTGGGGCAAAAATATCCTTAGTTGTGTGGTTGGTATGACCTACCCTTGTTCTGGGGTGAAATGTCTATCTTGACTGCCCCATGTTCTGGGGCGAAAATATCCTTAGTTGTGTGGTTGGTACGACCTACCCTTATTCTGGGGTGAAATGTCATAGGTATGCTGAGCCGAATTCTTCTACAACGTCATCGTTCTCATTGTAGAGATTTTCGTTAGTGTTCTTAGTTGAAATCATACCTTTGGAACAATGGCGGTGGGCTATGAAGAGTGAACCATCATTCTCTGGGCATGGGCATTCCCTTTGCATGAGTAGATTTGATTGAGAAGTCAGGTCATGATACAATCTACGATCGCATGCGCATGGTTTTTTGAACCGATTTAGGCAGTCCAATATCCATAGGCCTAGTGTGGTATGTCGAAATAATGGACATAAGTGTTTTTTATACTGGTTTAGGCAGTCTAATGTCCCTATGACCAGTTTTTATGAATTGTCATCATAGAAAAGTTCATACCAGAGTAGGGGAATTTGTCATCCGGTCCAGTGAAATATTTTGGCTGAAGAGCCGGACCTGCATTGATGCAGATCCAAGTGTGTAGGGCCAATATCACCATTGTTAATGTTTAGAGTGCCGTTTTCGCCTACTGATCTAGTGTTTTGCCGAGTGAGTGACTATTGACGGTGAACTATGAAGGTGTAGATAAATATATATTCTTTTTTTTATAGAGAAATAATACAAATATTTTACACCAGTTCGCGATAGCTGATATCCCTACATCCAGTTTACTACATTCATAAGTATACATTTTTTTGCTTATCTAGCGCAGAATGCTTTACGACCTGGGCCCCTTAGTGTGGCTCTAGGTAATTGCTTCTGTAGTTGTCGGTCGATGCTTTAATTTTAATTCCTCCATTAGATCCCGAACTTGTTGCTCCCAAGGTCTCTGCTACCGAGGATCGCGCTTCTTGTGGGAGAGAAGTATCGGTATAGCTCCCTCGTTCTCAGATGCTCTTGGTGGTAAGGAGTAACCATTCAGATCAGAATGTGCTTCAATCCCTAGTCGATGGGAGCATCAACCGAATCCGCTGATTTTCGGGCAGAAGGTGCTAAGGTCCTTGCCCTTACAACAACCATATGGGGAGTTTTTCCATGCTTCATCTTGCAGGACATACGGAGGCCTTGGATTTCGATTTGGGTTTTCTCTCATCATTGGAATCATTGTCTACGCTAATGGATATCCATGCATCTTTGCTCTAAAGTTGGCCGTTGGCTGACATTAGGTGGTCATAATAGTTGGTCTCACATTTCCATTTTAGAGTGCACCGTGATTGTTTATCTGTTGCATGACACATGCAACAGACAAGGAGGGGCAGTGCGCCATGGGTGATGATGAGATGAAAGACGGAGTTGGAGGGTTGATGATACTTGATGAGTAAAGGAATGGAGAGACGGAGGGATGGAGGAATAGAGGATTGGAGGACGAAGGGATAAAGGGATAGAGGTTCGGCCCTCCTTCTAGCGCCAAAAATGTTGGTGAAAATTTTTGTCTTCAACACACTCGACTGGATCATGGGACAAACATGCGATTCATCGTCCTTAGTGAATTTAAGCATAGTTAAATTCACCTTTAGGAAGTGATTGTGTTGCTAAATGCTTACACAGCCGAGTAGCCGCATTTCAATTGTTTGTTGAAATATTGAAATGGATTGATAAATTAAGATGCGGTGGAAAGTAAATTGTAGAAATTTAAAAGGACACAGAGATTTTTACGTGGTTCGGATTGTTGATAATTCTACGTCCATGGGATAATCTACTATCTTTTATTATTTTTTGTACAAGAGATTTGAATGGCCTTGAGATGTACAATATTTTACTCTTTTTTCTATTCAGGAAGAAGAAGAAGTTGAAAAAGAAGATCCTCTTCTTCGTCCTTATGCTTTTCCTTTTATAGTATGAAAACTGCATTGTTGATGGTTGTAATTGTCTTCTGTGTTTTCCTTCAATCTCCGCCCTTAGATTTTGCCACTTGTCGCCTATTCGTAAAGCTCATTCTTCATGCCTGGATTGATGACGTGTTTTCAATGGGGAATCCTGAGTCTGGCGGGTTATTGGAATTTTGAAGCAGGATGCTTGAAAAAGTGGACGGGAAGCTTTGGTCTACATAGTTTAGCCTCTTCTCTCTTGAAGTAGCATGCCACTCTAAGAGGAATGATAAAAGACCTTCCCATGACTTTGTTGTGTTGTTGATGTATAGGAACGGGGGTGGCAGTGAATGTCATCTGGCGTTCAAATCTCATTGCCCCATTGATGCCCTTACTCTTTTACTTAATTTTCCTCCATGTTGGGTCAGAATGGAGTATTTCTTCCTATTTTATGCTAATAACTACCCAGATGTGCTTAGGGCTTATTTGCTATTTAAATTGTTTTCATGGCTGTTGCTGATGAGAGATAGAGAAAGGGAGAACGTCACATTTGTCATTTTCTTATAGGGTTGAGTCTGCACTAAAGCATATCCTGGGTAACCCTATTTACAGCCCTAGTGTAGTGCTCTTGGATCTGTACGGCATTGTCTAGGTTGTCCCCAGGTGTGCTTGTGCAGACCTGATGCTTAAATGTTTGACGACATGTGAGTATTGCTAACTCAAATCCTCACTTTCTAACCTTTATGCTTTGGCCTTGTATTATGGTTTGGCCTCTGTTTCTGGAGATTCCCATGCCTCTCTGTTTTTCTGCATACCGCATCCGTTTCGTATAGCTTTGGTTCTTTAGGAGAAGGCTTAGGTTTGGTTAAATGCTTAACATTCATACTGCTCTTTGTTAAGCTCTTTTTCCATTAGGAAGTATCGTATGTTTCTTTTTGGTTCTGAATTGTAGTAAGAATGGGTGTAACGGTATACATATGTATATCTTTGTAAAAGATTAATTAAAGAGGGCTAGTGGTTGCTTATGTGATTAATCGTGCCTGGTTTTTTATGAAATTAAACCTCTGATTTGATGTATTGTTTATTTGATAGGTAAATATCGACTATCAATTCTTGACCAAATATAAATTTGGAAATATCCAAGAGAAACGCGAAAATTTTATGATACAGATCTCTTTGATGATGCTATACTGTATGTATAACTCGTTGTGTTCTTCTAAGACAAATGATAGGGAAATCTGTCTACTTAAACGGATAGGAGGTGATCTCCACTCTTATGTATTGTCTATTTATTTCCAAAAGAACTAGGGTTGAGTTTAGCGGAATCTATCGATTGATTTTTCCAATAGGGGGAGTGTACATATATGAGATGACTTGAAGCTATAACCACTCCAAACCCATATACTCGTTCTATGCTTTTGGAAGAGGTTCGAGATTGGCTCAAAACGTTGGAATCTATGTGGAAAGTCGAGATCTGTTTAAGATGCTCGAACACATGTATTATTCATCATCTATTCAAGATGTGGGAATCCATGTATGATTCTGAGATCTATTAAGTTGTGAGAATCCATGCGTGGTGCCGATATCTGTTCGAGTTATGGCTCGTGTGCTGTAATGCCGGACGTAGCCTCATTGGTGGATATGACTAAAACCAAAGATAGGATGCATAGCCAAAGGGTTAGCAACCCATGAGGGTGTAGTCGACTCTACCCTAGAGATACCTACAGTTGTTATGCATGCGTGAGCAATGCACTCGGCTAGTTTGGCTAGGTAAGTATATCCTATGGTACATCAGCTAGAGATGTACCACGCTTTGGTAGGATATCTCTGATCCTTACATAGGAGGATCGTCCTAGACGTTCTGAGGGCACCTCCGTGGAAATCCTACACAATTAGCGAACGTGCCTCAATAGTTTTGATTGTATATTTATTATTGTTGTGTTGTACACTCACATGTAACACAATTACTTATTTATTTTAAACCCTAGACATTATTATAATATTATTAGATTTTCTAACAGAAATGGTTTGCTTATTGTAAGGTAAAAACCTTTCCATGTTTATTTATGGCATGACCTTATGAGATACCTTTGTGTTTGAAAGGTTTATAACATTAAAATCCATATGATTTGTGTTTTTCACGCTGGTTTACTAGACTGATCCGGGCATTGTTTTCTTATAATATTCGGTTAAGCTAAGCATATTTCCAGATTTAGGTATGGATGCTTTAAAGCTTCGGAGATGAGTTGGATGCCATTGAGATGTATTCACGTATCTTTTATTTCTGCTGCATTTCTTGTTATGTACTTATCAATATTTATGAGGACAGACTATTATAGCTGTCCAAGCCGATGATAGGTTAGTTACTCTGATTGTTGTGTGTATAACAATCTTTCTTTTTGTAAGATCCGATGTATATTATATATTACTCATCACGATGTGAGATTATGTTCAGTCTTTTCTTTTCTTTCACTCTAACAATTTGTCTTTCTAGCACTTGGAAGTTCGATATGTGAATACCATGAATGTATTAGTGTCAACTTTTAAGGGTCAAAAAGGCTGATTGTTACATGTGATATCAGAGCTTAGGTTGAGCAAACACATTGGCCTTGATGGGGTAGACTCAATAGAGATAGAGTTAGTAATACCCTAAAATGAGTTGAGTGTGTATATATATATGAGTGCGTATTTGTTAGTGCTATAAAATTGTTTTTTTATGGTGTTAATTGATCTGTTGAGTGGTTTATGAATTCTGATCGATGTGCCCGATCAACATCATCGATAGAGGTTTTGGAACACTTGAATAAGGCAAACCGACATAGTATTATTTTAAATGGGTTATTGGAGTAGTTTCACCTAGGATTATATTTTATATATAGTCGAATAATTTTTAGAACATGATGTAGTTATTGTTAGGAAATGATAATATTTAATTATTATCATTTATTGTTTGATTAGTCATGCTCGTTCAGTTTAGAGCATTGACTATTGTTGCTGAATAATTATTTTTGCTCGGCCAGTTTATGAGCGTTTATTATTTTGCTTAGATTAAATACAAACAACTTATGAATTAAGTCTCACAATATGGCTATAAAGTGTTTGGTAGTAATTTTTATTTTGATACAAGAAGAAATGGTTTAAGATGATTTTATGAATTTTGTTTATAAAATATGTTTAGCAAATAATGAGGATTTTTGAGAATTTAAATTCCGATGTAATTGAAATGGGGATTTAAAATGATTTTTGGAAACATAATAATAATAGTATTACTTGAAATTATTTGTAAGTATAAATGTTTCAAAGAGAACTTTTAGTAAGATACATTTTCTTTGGATAATATAAGGAATGAGTTTTGATTTTTTTGTGATGGTCTGAATAATCTTCTAAATGAGGATCGGATGGTTGCTTAGGCGAACGTTGTGGTGCACTTGGTAAATTATTCTCTTTATCATTGTATGATCAAAATGAGTTTGAATCTGAATGAACCCAAAGCAAGTTGGTAATAGATATTTTTTTAAACTATTTATATGGGAATATATATGGTATTGTTTCAAAAAGGGATACGAAAAGGATGAAGTATTTTTATATTAACTAGTTTGAGTGATCGAAAATGACTAAAATTGGGTAGGAGATATGTTTGGTAAACATTTCTCTTAAGTATTACCCTTCTTGGTAAGGAAATGTATGATCCTAGTGATAGGACCCAGTTCCTTGGTATCATTTTGGGGTTACACGATGTATATGTATATTTTTGATGGATTGAAGGTATATATAATTATTTCAAATAATTTGATATAAAAACTGGGAATTTAGTTCTTAAGTTTCCTTAAAGAAATGGATTCAAAATAAAAAGGGTATCTTGATAAAGGAGCGTGTTGATTAATGAAATTTATAATATGGGTTAAATTTTATAGGAATGTTTAATAAAACAGTTTACTAAAGCCATATCTTTTGTTTTGACATCTAATTTATATAAACTATTTGATGTTATTGGGCCGACTTATAAAACTTATTATCTTAGAAATGTCTAAGGAAAAGTAGATTCCAGGAATGAGTTTGGATACCAGCATCCTATTCTTTTTAGCTGCTTAACAAACCAGATTGGTAAAGAGGTTGAAGCGGTCGACTCGGTTTTAAGACCTAGCTTTATTTTGGACCTGTATTTAATTTAAAACGGATAAGATTAAATCAGATAGTTGTATATACTCTCAAAAGGTAATAAAGTATTATACAAGTTTAAAACCCGAGCATATTTTATGAGTAAACAATTTTAGAAGTAAAAAAAGAACTGGTATAAGTATGAACCAATAAAAATAAATACGTAATTTGCAGGTACCAATGTCTAAGAAAATTAATAATAATTTTATTTTTATAGGGATCAAAAAGCCCCCTTGGGTATGGTTTTCTAAAATGTAACTCTTAGGACCCTATTGTAATGACCCGTAAATTTTAACTGTTTTAATAACGTAATTAGTTGAAATTTTGTGAAATTTTAAACGATAAAATTTTGAAATAAAAATTTGATATTTGGAATGCGCCTAATTAAACATAGCAAAATGTGAATTTTCATCCAAAAATATGGAAGTTTATTTCGTGTGTAACTTTATTTCAATTTAATCAGTTAGGAATGGATGAAAATAAAATGTTTTCGAAACCTGAATATTTTTACATAGAAAATTCTAAATCATCTTCTGAGCAAGACGTCATTTTTCGTCTTTCCAAATTCGGACTTCTTTAGCTCCGTCGATCTTATTTTTCTACGTTTTGCTGCATTTTTCTCTAGTAGAAAATTTCGAATTTTATAATTCAATCGTACCACTGATATCTGTATACCGTTTTGATCGTCTCGTCGTGTTGGTCTATGCGGTATATTCAATTCTGTGTTTTGGTGTATGGTACATGTCGGAAATGACAAAGTGGCTTGTTGTATCGGATACCGTATCGGTACTAGTTCCGTGCTTTGTTTTCCATTGATCTGTAAACGCATGCACTTCCTGTCCCTTCGATGTTCGTGCATTGTTTTTTTTAAGAAATTGTTTATATCCTACCCATTCCCTAGGCCTTTTGACTTGGAAACCTTTGCTCTTTTCTTAATAAAATGATATTTTAAACATAAAGTATAGAACGTTTCACTTCTTCATGCCTGTAGCTTCCCCTTCACATGAAATAAAATTGACATCGCCTTCTTCCTTACTCATTTCCATCCGCTACAGAAAAAAAAATAGCCTCGTCCCTAACCGTCATGCTTGATTCCTCTACCTCCGCGTGCTGCTCTACCCACCACTTACGCGAGCTCCACCTCTCCCCTCTTCTCACGGCACCACAACCTCTGCCACTACCCAAAACCGATCCACCTTGGCCCGGCCATCATCCACCATAGCTCGTCTCAAGCCTCCACTTCCTTTCTCACAGCCCATGTTTTTTTCCACCACCGAAACAATGGCCGAGCAGCCGAACCACCCTACCGCCTTGTCGCATCTTCGCCCAGCCTATCACGTCTCTTGATCTCAACACCACTGGACAAGGCTTTAGCCGCAAACTCGCCAGCCCCACTTACCTCCGCCGCTTTCTTCTCATCGGACGTTCCATCCTTTTCTTCTCTGCATAGGTTAGTGTATATTGTAGCATGGTATTATAGTTGTATATTATACTATATCATACCATTGTTGTATTTGTATTTCAAGGCTTACCTGTTCGTGTTTGAGCATTTATAGCCTACATCAGCATTTCCTGTATACAAGTTGAATGTGACCTATTGAGTTTAATATTGGATTTTATTTTATAAGTCGTTTATATATATATATATATATTTATTTTTATTTTTTTCTATTTCTATCTCTTACTTTATATAGTTATTAGTTTATATATACATGTACATATTTTAAATGTTAATATATGTTTCCAGTTTTGAAATGTACTCAGATCTTAAAAGCAACAATATGATGTTTATATACATACTGTTATATCTGATAGTTCTGTTTTATGAAAAGGAAAAGAAGAATAGTTATAATGCAAGCATGGAGTGTGTGTGCATGGATATTGGTTTGAAAGATATTCATGTGCAAATATGTTTTATAATAATAATAGATATAATCTTAACTATATACAGTAATTTTATAAAATATTTTATACTATAAATAATATATTCGCATTGTTTTAAATATAGGATGCTGATTTCGGTTTTAAACATACATTTTTTTTATAAATATTGGTACATATGGTATTTTATTTTAAAGGTATAAAGGTTGAGGACCTTGTTGTAAATTTTCGGCCGAATGAAATGGTAGATATTATTTTATTATATTTGGTTAGTTTGAACATATATATTGTAGGGCAGTTTGCAGATGAGTTATATTTTATAATCTATTGTATGTTTTGACAACTAATATAATATACAAATGTTAGAGTGTATGTTAGTTTTGTAAATTTTATAATATGTCGGTAATATATATTTGTTTCATTAATCATTGGTGTAAAATTTTATGCGTAAGTTATAATTGATTTTAACATATATAGATTTGAATTTTTTTTCAAATATATGCATTTTTAGTTATATTGATTTTTCAAATATATATTTCATTTTAAAATACGTGTTTGATTTGAACCTTGTTTAAAAAAAAAGTAATATAATAATAATATAATGTACTCCTCATTTCAATTATATCAAGATGATTTTGATTTGTTCATCGATTCTTATCTATCAGCTTGTCCGTCGAATTTGAGCCGAATTTGTTTTGCTTGAATTCGCAATTCAAATTTAGTATTCGTATCAGTGTGCGTATCCATGTTACCTTCTCGTTCATCTCTAGCCTCGAAGGTGAGCAATCACTCACGATTAATGTTCTTTTATTTATTAAATTTGATTTCAATTGAAACGACAATTGAAATATGCTACCGTTAGTTGTTTACACTGTTATATATGTTATTACCTGTATCAGTTCACTTGTGACATCTGACACCCTTATCTGTTACTTATATGATGATAATCAAGTTTGGTTGATAGATGATTGATTGTTTGATATTGATATTGGACGTTAAAATTGTTAATGTAGGAAGTGATAAAAATATGAAATTGAATTTGACGTAGAATTGTTAGCGACTTGAAACTAATATATATGTTGAATTTAATTAGACAAGTTTGTATAATATGACCTCTTTAAATGTTTAAATCAATTGACACATAGAAAAATAGTTAATTACCCTTGAACCATTTGAATTTATGTTGTATTAATTGATGAAGTATGAAATTGAATAATTGATGTCATGTGTAGAATTACATAGAATAATTAGTGTAATAATCTTTAATCTACATGAAATGATAGTGTAGATTCTAGAAATAATTATATTAATTTGCACAAACAACAATGTGAATTAATACGATTATTTCGGGATTATTTGAATTGATTATTGCATGGTTATTGATTGTTGTTATTGCTTGTTTATTTACTTTGACACCATCTCAGTTATAACACGGCAAGTTCCCTTTACTATGCTTTGATTTTTGAATTGAATTGGAATCGGGTTGAAATGATAAATACCCAAATGAAATTGACTTAGGATAGAGAATTAAATAAACCGAATGGTCAATAATTTGGTTTAAAAATAAAATAAAGGTTTTATTTGAAATAAAAATATGGTTTTTAAATGAAATTGGAATTTGGATTTTATGAAAGGAAAAAGTTAATATTTAATAACATGAAACAAAATATTAACAAAGTAATTGATGAAAGAATGTTGTTTTGAATTTAATTAATAATTAAGTTGGAATTATTTAATAATTGAGTTTGAAATTATTTAATAATTAAGTTTTGAAATTATTTAATAATTAAATAAGATTGAATTATTTAATAATTAAATATATAATAAGTGAGATTGAACTTCTTGAATAAGTGAAATTAAGTTTCTTTATTGAATTTTGAAATTATAACTAAGTAAATTTTTAAGTGAAATTGAATATCTCTAATAAGAAATAAAATGTGATTTATTGAAATTAATGTAAGACTTGTAATTGAAGAATTTGATTTGACGAATCTAATTAATTTAATCTGTAAGTATTGATATAATGAAGTTGAACTTAAGTAATTGATTTAATGAATTGGAAATTAAATAGAATTTGCTTGAATGATAGACTTAACGAAAATTTGATGAAATCGATCAATGAAGTTAAATTGATTTGAAAGTTAAATTAAATTAATGATTTCGGAATGAAACTTATCTACGAACTTGAATCAATATTTGAATTGTTTTAAATAGAAATTGAAATTGTATTATAAGTTTTGAAATGGTAATTTGGAAATTTTGAAACGTAAATTTTGGAAATTGATGTAGAAAGACAAATGAAATGTTGGTTTACAAACTTTGATTGAAATTGTATTTGATTTGGTTTTGAAATTTATTAAATGACCAATCGGTGTAATAATTACGAAAGTTATTAAAGAAACCGGAATCGGTTAGAGACATACTCACTGTCTAAACCAAAAACCACTTTAATAACTATACGCGGAGTATGATCCAGAATGAAGTGGTTGGAATGATGTACGTGATGACTGAAGAAAGAGAATGATAATGGATAGCCTTGACACTTGTGTCAAATTAGAAATGATTAAAACAAGAGCCGTGCCGGGCCGAATGGGGTTAGCTGCCTCAAGCGAACACACTTCTTCGAAAACTACTCATTACTTGTTATCGATTGGTGCACCCTCGAAATTTTGGGAGTGTTGTTTTGCGGTGTTGCGATCGTTGCGGCGATGCGTTCTCACCAGTCCGGATCAGGCAAATGGTAGTTTCACTACCTTGGGTATTGCCTCATGTGCCTTGTCATACTTGTATCCCTATATACGCGACCACTACGATTTGTTTTGTGTTATACCTATGGAGTACTCCCTGATATCCCACTAGTTTACGGTGGAGTTTACAGTGCTGTATAGACTATAACGCTTATATAAAATGTGTTAAGGGGGATAATGGTAACGCCTTAACACTATTTTGATATTTTATATTACTGATAGGCATTATCTACTTATCGTACACTACTACATAGTAGATAGTTTAACGGATCCTTAAAGGATGGTTATTCCAAACATCCTTTGAGTTACTTGTATTTCAGTTGCTATTTAACTTGAGTTGGATTTATTGATATAAGAATGTTAATCCTGACTCGAGTGTTTTGTGTTTTGCTTTACGCTCGGGTCAGACTGAGTGTACCAGTATTCAAGACTCACCTTTAGAGTTGGAGCTTCGCTTGGAGATCCAGCTATCTATCCAGCTTTCAGATATTCAGTTGATTCCAGTGATGTATTCTGATATTGTATTCGATTATTGTATTCGAGACATCTGTTGTACCTTATTTAACTCTGATATGTATATAGTAGCTTCATGAACTACTATTTTTTTGTTTCCGCTGCATTTATTACTCTGTGTCTGCGATCTGTGATTATTTTATTTACTGTATATGTTCAGTTTTGCCAAATTTAAATTAACAATTCGGTATTTTGAATTATTCATGTCTGACATGTGCGGATGCGAATAGTCCAAAATAGC
The DNA here is from genome assembly GCA_030737815.1 of Allium fistulosum. NCBI lineage: Eukaryota > Viridiplantae > Streptophyta > Magnoliopsida > Asparagales > Amaryllidaceae > Allium > Allium fistulosum. The sequence continues at coordinate 408,642,426 of CM060906.1, forward strand.
GGGTCGTTACACCTATCGTAGGAAGTAGGTACCAATTTGAACTCTTATTATTTATAGGTGCCCAACAAGAAAAAGAAGAGATGGATTCTTGATAGTGAATGTTCTAAATACAAGACGGAAAACCAATACATGCTTTTAAATGTCAAATATATGGATGGGGGCACCGTTACCTTTGTAGATAACTTTAAAGGGTATTTCATTGGCATAGGGATGTCAACAACAAAGGTATATCTAATTCTCCGTTAATTACTAATGTCTTACTATTAGAAAATTTAAAACATAATTTACTTAGCACAAATCAACTTTGTAATAAAGGATTTACAATTTTATTCAAAAAAGGTAAATGTAACATTTTTTATCAATACAAAAGTCTAATTCTTGAAGCAATAAGAAAGAGAAATATTTATGTTTTAAATATAAAAATTAATAACAACAACAACATGCGTCTCTTAGCCTCCATGGCTATGGCATAAAAGATTTTGTTTTATAAACTTTAAATATATTAACAAGCTTTCTAAAAATGATTTAGTAAAAGGTTTACCTAAAATAAACTTCAAAGTTAATAATCTATGCGATGCATGCCAACTAAGAAAATTGACAAAATCATTTTTTAAGTCTAAGAAAGTTATTTCGACTCTTCAACCTTTAGAACTACTTCATTTAGATTGTTTTGGACCAACTCAAGTTAGGTATCTTAACCATAAAAAATTTGTATTTATCATTGTAGATGATTTTTCTAATACATATGGACTTTATTTTTGAAACATAAAAGCAATACTTTTGATGTCTATACATTTTTGAAAAAAGAATTCGAAGCTTAAAGAATTTGAAAATAAATGATATTAGAAGCGAACATGGTGGTGAATTTGATAGTGAATTATTTAATAATTTTTGCAATAAGAAAGCTACAAGTCATAAATTTTTATTTCCTAGAACACTTTGACAAAATGGTGTTGTAGAATGGAAAAATAGAACATTATGAGAATATGCAAGAACATTATTAAATAGTAGCCAATTACCAAGAACTTTTGGACAGAAGCTTTGGCTACAGCTTGTTATGTTTAAAATCATGTGTCTATAAGATCATTAACAAAACATACACCATATGTTAATAGTAGAAAACCAAATGTTTCATATTTTATAATTATTGGTTCATAATATTTTATACCTAATATAAAAGACAATTTAGGAAAATTTGACCTGAAAGAAGAAGAAGGTATTTTGTATAGGAAATGCGGATTATAGACCTTAAGGCAGCATTAACACTAGGGGGTGAATAGTGTTTAATTAATTTTATGAATCTTTTTTAAATCTTTTCAAATTAGACCCAAACAGATGCAATTCACAAACACAGAGGCAATCATAGAACCAGACATAGATGCAAATAGTAAATAAAAGCAGTAAAGGAAAGAACACACCGGAATTTTATACTGGTTCGGAGTTACCCTACATCTAGTCCTACACAATTTCTTGTGCATATTTCTTTTCAAATATAATGTCGATATTACAACCTCGATTTCAAGGCCACAAGATACACCCTCCTATCTTCGAGTCCAGGGCAAACTTTCTTGATTTAACCAGGCTACAAGATCACCTAATTGATTTACGGGCTACAATCACACCCAATTGCTTTACGGGCCACAATCACACCGTTTCCAATCACACTTTGATAGAGAGAGACTCAATACACTTCGATCTTTCGGTCTTTGATTACAAATGATCTTATAACTCTGAATAGCACCGAGATCTTTGAGAGGGAGTGGCAGAGAATCAAACTAGAGACGATCGAGTTTGATTCACTTAGGATTTCAGCAGAGTTTTGTTAAGAATGCTTGAAAATAAGAATGGAAGAGAAAGTGGGGAGAAAACAAAGAAATCTTGAGTGAAAAGTAGTTGAAAACTACTGGTATATAAAGGAGAATAACGGTCATGTCCATTTATGAAAGGTTATGACGAATAGACACTTCTTTTGAAAATTTGAATTTTAAAATCTACGGCTACCATGTCGACATGGGGGGTATAGGCATCTCGACATCCCCTAGTATTTTTTGAAAATTAATTTTTTTCTTTTAAAAGGGATTTTCTTTCTAAAGTTTGTCAAATCAATCTTAGAACTTTGTAAACTATTTTGAATATACTTTATGATTATAAAAACCTTTGGAAAGTGATCTTACGAAATATAAAAGTAATAAAAACTAAATATATAAATATTTTGAGATTAAAACTAAAACATTAAAACCGGGAGATACTTTAAAAACAGGAAATGATTTTGAAATTAATATGATTAAAAATAGTTTTTGAATTAAGGCGAAAATATTTAAACCGAGAGAGAGATGTCTTTTCTAAAAAGATAGTTTTGAAAAAATCTAAATATAAGTCATTTTGAAAATTTCATGGATTCCATTCCACTAGAGAAGGTCGTGGGTTCCATCCCACTAAAGAGGTCGTGGGTTCCATCCCACTATTAAAGCGAGAAGGTGGATTCCATTCCACAATTAAAATCCGAATAAAGATTTTAGTGCTATTATGAAGTTTTAACATAAATCAAGACTTTATTACTTATATTGATATCTTGAACTCTTGAACTCTTGATAATCTTAATACTCATGAGTCTTCAGTCTTGATTTCTACAATCTTAAATTTGTCAATTTTGAATCTCTATACTGTACAGTCTTCATTCTCAGTACCTGCATATATATATATATATATATATATATATCCTGCATATACATATATCTAGACAAAAATATTAGTATTTATATTTTATAACAAGTCCTAAGGTTGTTTTCATCAAAACCATCATCTCGGGAACTAACATTTTGTTGGATATTCTGAGAGAAGTAAAACATGCAGAATATTTAATTATATAAAAACCTTAACTGTATCGTTTAATGAAAATTATAAAATAAATAACGATAAAGATGAGAATATTTCAATAATTCAACCAGCAAGTTTTAAAAAGCCCCCTCAAAATGAAAATGTTGATAATATGTTAAAATCACCACCCCGTATTTTAAAGACCATTCATTCGACAATATTATAGGTGAAATCGATACTAAAGTTAAAATTAGAAATCAACTAAATCAAATGAGACAAGTAGCTTTTATTTCGAATATAGAACTAATTTTTTTTAAAGAAGCATCTAAAGATGACTTTGGATTTTAGCAATGCAAGAAGAATTAAATTAATTCGAACAGAATGACGTTTGAGAATTAGTTCCAAAATGAAACGATCAAACTGTAATCGGTGCAAAATGGGTCTTTAATAACAAAGCAGATGAAAATGGTGACATAGTAAGAAATATAGCTAGATTTGTAGCTTAACGGTATAATCAAAAAGGAGGTATTGATTATGAAGAAACTTTTACTTATGTCGCTAGATTAGAAGCTATTAGAATTCTACTTCCTTTTGCTTGTCATCACAATTTTAAACCTTTTCAAATTGATGTCAAAATTGTGTTTTTTGATGGAAAAACAAAATACATTTATTTTGAACAAGCAAACCAGATTATAGTGGCCATTCCACTTTACAAATATATGCTCTGGTGTTAGGCACAATCCGCCTTAGTAGCACAAGTAAGAAAAAAAGAGAAGGAGAAAACGAAAACCCTAGTCCATGACTAAAACAAGGTTTAGACAATAAAAACAAAAAAACCAACCGAAATATCTATAAAACAGACAATACCAAAAAGCGAAAAAATAGTCTAAATTCATCATCTAGAAGTTGGATTCGAGACATTTTTGGTTTTGAGCCTGTTTAAATATTGCTTGATGCTCTATATTGTCTTGTAACTGAGCTAATTGACTCTTAAGGCTTTGTTGGAGAAGATCCTTTCATCCCTTTCATGCCATATAAGAGTGGCGAAGGTTTTCAATAATAAAAACAACTCAATGGTATCATCATTCTTCTTCCTCATGTGGTTGTAAATCCAGCGCCAATGAAGCCTGGCATCCGTTTGATGAAAATTATAACCTCCGATCTCCAATAAATTCTTAAATTGCTAGCAAACAATATCACATTAAAAATATGACTAATTGTTTCAAGGCAGTTATCACACATACAATAATTTGCATTAGTAATGAATCCACTGGACAGGAGCTTGTCTTAAGTAAGGCAAGCACTGTTAATAATCTTTCACATTATTAGGTTGTTTTTCTTAGGGGTATAGCCATTCCATAGTCTCCTTTTCAAAATATTAGTGATAGGATAATTGTATTTCACTAAGGATTTATAGACTATGCAATAGTATGCGGCAAGTGACTTGTCCCCAACCAAGCTCACTGCAGATTATTGGAGAAGGTAAAACAGATATCTTGGACCATAGTTGTTTGACAGTAGCATCAATCGAGTAAGGGATAATAATAGTATTTTGGTGGACATAGCTTCTAGCCTTGGCATTCTCAGGAATCCCAGTTGCCATTTTTTGATTGTATGTAAGTATGTCATTGAGTATGAGTCCATTTAGAGCCCATGGTGTGTGCTATAAAAGATGAGTGCTAGTTTGGTCTACGTTATATCTTATGAAAGGTAGTAAAGTAGGTCTTAGATTTAGCAAACATTTAAAAAGCCAGTTGGAGTTGCTTGGGTTTTGCATAGTCCAAAAATTCTTTCCATTGAGGTTGTGTGTGATCCATTGTGCCCAAAGAGTGTGTTGTTCAGATATCATCGAATTTTAGTGCTTAAATGCCGCAACTATGTTTTAAGTTCTTATGTTTATTATTCCTAGTCCTCCCCTAGACTTAGGTATGTTTTTTTTCTTGAAAGCTATTGGAATTGGCTTCTTGGAGTAGCAATTCCTATACTATAAAAAGTGGTTTACTGTATTATTCAACATGGAGATTAGTGTCATTGGTAGAATGAACATACCGGAGAAGTATGTAGTCATGTTAGTAGCAATGGAGTTAACAATGGTTAATCTACCTACATGTGACGGTAAATGTATGTGCCATCTGCCAAGTTTGTCGGTCACCACCTCAAACATGAGAAAATATTAATTAGTTGTTATTTTGGAGCTAATTAGAAGAATACCAAAATATATTGTGTTAAGAGGCATGGCAGCCTGAGTGGTTAAAGTATGATGTTGTTTCTATCTTTAGAGTCAATGCCAGTAGTCAGAAAGTGTGATTTATCATGATTAACAAACAACTCAGTTGTAGCTTTTAGGGTAGACAAACATTTTAATATTGTAGTAATGGAGTTCCTATCTAGTTTGGAGAAAATAACCACATCATCAGCATAAAGAAGGCTAATGATATGTAGGCTTTTGCACATAGGATGCATCTTAATGGCTTTGTTTACTGCTTGTATAGTAAGAAGGCTGTTGAAATATTTGATTACCGTTATAAAGAGGTATGAAGAAATAGGGTCTCCTTGTCTCAAAGCTTGCTTAGAGCTGAAGTGACCTGAAACTTATCCATTAAGAACAATTGAGTATTTTGAGGTGGAGATTCAGGTGTGTATCCAAGCCATCATAGGTACAGGGAACCTCATTTTGCTAAGAATAACTATAATGGAGTTCCAATTCAGGCTATCAAAAGCATTTGTATGTTTACACTACAAGGACGGCAGCAGATAGCGACGGCTTTTAGCTGTCGCCAGCCGTCGCTATTTCTCTCGTCGTCCAATAGTATCGCGACGGCTTTAGCGATGGCTCCGTCACCAAAATAGCGACGGCTCGCGACTGCAAATGTGCCACGTGGAAATTTTCCAATGACTAAATGGCGTCACTAGCCGTCACTATGCGACACAAAATTTTTGCACTTTAGCCGTCGCTAATCTGAAGCAAAATTTGTGCACTTCAACAGCCCATACACACTTCAACCAACAATCATCATATACCATCATCACAGCCAATATACACTATATTCACCAACTATAGCCATCATATATCCATCATATAACATCACTATACATTCAAACAATATAAAATCCAACCAAATCTCATTTTCAAATCCAACCAAATCAAACAATATAAAATCCATATCAATATCCATTAACCAGAATATGTACATAGTAACCCGAAATTTCTACATAATATCCCGACATATATATACATAATAGCCAACCAAATCCATCAACTAGAAGTTATCAAAATATGTACATAATATCCTGAAATATATATACACCAAACCAACCAAAATGTGTATATACCAAACTATAACACGAGCAAACAAACATACCTACTCCTCGCCATCGCTGCCGTCCTCTCCAGGCATCCTCCCATGCTGTTGCAAATAAGCCGCAATCCGCTCATCCAGCTGTTGCTCAAAGAAACTCTTCCTCCAATCATTTATTTCTTCCACTGTCGCCCTCAACTGAGCAATCTCCGCGTCTTGCTGCGACCTCCTGTATGCACTCTGCATTCTCATCGCCTGTAAAATAGTTCATAATTATTTATATATTAGTATATATATAATATTATTAAAATTATTTAACTATTCATATGCATGAGTAAATTTATATATTAGTACATGTCAAAATTTACCTCCACATTTCCATAGCTATACCGTCGACTGGTCCGAGAAGGCGGGTCAATAATAGCATCCCATATATGGTTCTCCTCCTCTAACGTAAGCTCTTCCCGACCAGTGGACTGTGCTACACGAGCCCGCTCTGCTTCGTACCTCTCCTGCGATTACAAACAATTGTTTTACATGATAAAAACCGAATTTCAAATTTTTGAAAATAAAATAAGACAAAATATTGTTATTAACAATAAATTAATTTACCATTACGGATTGTGATTTGTCATCCGTCCACTCGTACGAAACATTGCCCTCTTCGTTAGTCCTCTCCACGACATGCGTGGCCTTGAACAGCTCGGCCATAGTGGGCTCGCGGTTGTATCTCGCGGCCTAAAAATATATAAATATTATTGCTAATCTGATTATAAAATATTGTACTAAAATGTAAACACAGTTTATAAATTTAATTACCAGCTCTCTCTTGTGCTCCTGAAAGGATTTGGAGCCACCACGGTGCAATGCAGGATTTTTATTCCTGTTTGCCCGGTTCCGCGCAGATAACTCCTACAAATTAAGATAAATTATCACGTATATATCTTGCGAGATTTATATTAGATTTAAATAATAAAGAAAACATATTTTACTTACTTTTGCTGCCGGACTGTCCTAAAGCCGAAGAAATTCATTCCATACACCCTCACCTATCCAGTTCGGCTTTTTCCCTGCATTCTTAGCCTTGGACAATGTATCCCTGTAATTTTTCTCATTTGTTTGTTCCAGTGATTTAAAAAAATGTCCAAGGCGTCGGGGTCAACGCGGACTGCAGCCTGTAAATTAAAATTATTTTAAGTTATATACATTATATTAATTTACAACTGAAATTCAAACTACTACTTACAAGTAAATCCGCCTGTATTGTGTTTTTGACGTGAGGGGGGATGTCGTCCCAACGAGGCCAACAACCATCCATGCGGCTCTGAAATGCCTTTCTCGAAACCTATAAAATATAATCTGATGGCTCCACCTCAAAGCCACTGCAAAAGTTATGATATACATGTTTAGTGGATTTTAAAACTTATACTTTAAATAAAATTGATACTTACCCAGCACTTCTAGGAACAACTTCTGCAATAGGACGTAAGTCCGGTGCAGTGCCACTACCACCTGCACTGAGAGATGGGGATGGCGTGACATTACCACCTACACTCCGTCTCCTGCCAGACATATCTGCTATAGAAAAACAATATCATCAGAGAACAATTATAGAAATTCACTACTACATAGCATGTTTCAATCACTTTCACAGAAACAATTATAAAAATTTACTAGTACAAAACATGGATAAAAATTATATAAATAATCATCACAGAACCATAATAGAAATTCACTACTACATAGCATGTTTCAATCACTTTCACAGAACAATTATAAACATTTACTAGTACAAAACATGGATAAAAATTAACTAAATGATCATCACAGAACAATTACAGAAATTTACTATTACAACGCATGTTTCAATCATATATGGTGTCTTCATACACATCCATGGAGGTAAATTATACGGAGTAACGATAATTGGCCAGGATGAATATTTACTACCAAACTGTGAAAATGGTGAAAATCCATCCGTACATAAACCAAGTCTGACATTACGGCTTTCCGCAGCAAATGCGGGATAAGTCTTATCGAAATGTTTCCATGCTTCTCCATCGGATGGATGTATCAAAGTTCCTTCTTCCGCTGTTCTCACACTATGCCATCGCATATGACAGGCCATAGTAGAAGATGCATATAATCTTTGAAGTCTGGGAGTGATGGGTAAATAATGCATTCTCTTGTACGAGACTTCTTTCCCTTTCTTCTTTCTTGGTTTGTATCTTTCTTCGTTACATATTTTGCATTTTCTGAGGTCAACGTCGTCTTTCCAATACAACATGCAACCTTTCACACATGCATCTATCTTCTCGTACGGTAGACCGAAAGCGAACAATAATTTTTTTACTTTATAATGACTATCGCACATCGGATTATTGGGTGGCATGTGTCGTTTTGCAGCTTGTACAACTGCTGTAAATGCAGCTTTCGTAAGGTTGAATTTTGATTTCATAGTTATGTATTCGGCGGTTATTGAAAGTTCGATTCCGCTTTTACATCCGTCCCACAACGGCCTCTTAGCAGAATCCAACAAATCGTATATTTTTTAGCTCCCGCAGTCGGTTCTTCTTCGACATTTTCGTCTTCATCGACAGCTTCAGTTGTAGGAAACATTGATCGTGCTGCATCATCCACCATATTTTCTATCGGTTTCGTCATCATATTACCGTCCTCTAATAGTTCAGTATTAGGTGTAGGTTCAACAAGTTCTCCATGACGATCCCAGAAATAATAATCAGGCACGAAACCATATTGATACAAATGTACTTCAACTATATCCGGTTTCCAATGCTTCAAATGTTGGCACTTACTACACGGGTGTTTGCGCCAAAATTGGTCACAAACCCCAAGTGTTGTGAAAGCACCAGTGTATGAATACAAATCAGCGATATTCAAACACAAATCTCAAATCTAAGCAAGTAACAAGCAGCAATCCAGAAATAATGAACAGTGACACAATTTATAGTGGTTCGGCTATCTCCGGCCTACGTCCACTTCAAGGTTTTTATGATTTTATTGCTCGATGCTTGAAGATTACAATTTCGTGTGTTGTATTACAACTGATTTTCTGAGCTAAGTCTGAATCTAAGGCAGCAATGGTGATCTGGAGTAAATCTGGCAGAGTCTGGGTGCTCTTCAGCTCTCAAAATTGTCCCACCCCCTTTCTGAATGACCAGGGGCTCTATTTATAGATGTAGGAGGCTGATATTTCGCCTAAATTGAAGGGAGACCAGTTCTGGTACGTCAGGGGGCCCACATGCCCGCTTTCTGGAAGTCTGGGCCCACTTTGGGATCGATTCGACCCTTGGTTCGAATCGATCAAGAAAGAGTCCAATCGAGCTTAAATTTGGTGTGAACGTTCTTCCACATGTGCTCAAGCTTCTGTGAAAATTTCATAGCATTTGGACTTGTGGATCTCGAGTTATGATCGATTCAAGGTCGCTTTTCTGGTTGTAGTGCTCTGTTCGAATCGATTACGTTCGACTCGATTGCTTCGAATCGATCCAAGCGTGCGCTAGCAGGTTGTCGTGGCGCGCGTTCTTCGTGTCGATCCATCTTTATCTCCGAGTTGACTGGGTCGAATCCACGTTTCTAGCTTCTTGTGACTTAGTCGATTTGAAGTAGTGGATTCGAAGTACATGGATTCGAACGTATGCTCGTTCGAATCGATCACGCTATATCTTACCCACTCGATTCGAAGCTACTCTTGCAGGAATGGAATCGGAGCAAAGCCATAGGATGGATTCGAAAGACTTCAACCTGAAGGAAACGAAGTGAGGTGGCATCATGGATTCAAAGTGGCTCGTCTGAATCGATTCGAACGAATGTTCTTTGATGGATTCGAACCAAGACTCTGCGCTGATGGATTCGAAGGCTAAAGCACTTCCATGGATTCGAAGCCATCAGGGGAACTTCGTTGGAGTCGAGTTTGATGGATTCGACCCTAGGGGATTCGAACCATAGGGAGACGAACTCAAGGCTATGTCCTTCACTTGCGTCGATGATATCTTGGGCGTACGAACTCGGATTGACTCGAGATTTGGAATGTTGTTTTACCTGGCCTTGCTTGACATGTCTTATCAATTGTAGCCCGATCCGGACTCGGAAAAAATTCATCGATATCCATGGTGAACCTGCGATGCACAATCGATGTTCATGACTAATAATCATTGATTTTCAGTTAATCTTTGGGTATCTCGGCTTTGCCAAAAGTTGGGATAACATTTTCCCCCTCAAAACACGCCTTTTGGTAAAAGGTGTGTTTTGATCAGTCTCAAATTGAATGCAGTGAATTCATGTTTTATTCGGAGCTTATAGCATTTTTAATCAAGTCCATGGCTGTTCGAAGCTGATTTGTTATCAATTTCTTCGAGTGGAAGTTAAGAATGAGACTCTATGGTTTCTCCGTACTACTGATGGTCACTCCGGACCCTTGCCAAGCCCATTCCAAACTTAGCGATCGAATTGAAAGATCCTATTGCACTCCAGCGTTGCTTTCTATTCCTTGCACTCTGGCCCCAGTTAGGGCGTAAAGCGATGTCTTGGTCATTGTGGACCGATCATAGCCTCTCCGGGCTCCTACTGGATCCCATCCTGTCACTCTCCGGTGAAGGGGAAATAGTGTCAAATGAGTTGATCATGTCACTCTCTAGCGAAGCGACTCACTTCTTGCACTCCGGTTCAGTGTATCTGAACATTAAGCGATGTCATGGCCTAAATCGTGGGCCGATCATAGCCTCTCCGGGCTCTTATCGAATCCCGATCCAATCACTCTCCGGTGAATAGGAAACGATGCTTAAGTGAGTCGATCCTGTCGCTCTCCGGCGAAGCAACTCACTTCTTGCACTCCGAACCCTGCCTCTCCGGGTAGGATCATAAAGCGATCATGTTTATATTAATATTCGATGTTCATCCTTTAACTCTCCGGTCAAAGGTTTATTTCAAGAACTTCAAGTTTATTCTTTAAATTCAGGTCCTAGATGTTCAATCTCAAACATCAGGAAAAAACTAAACATTGCCTCTCCGGGCAGATCGGTCTATCTCCATCTCAGAGCATGCCTAGGGATCTCTCTGGTTCCCGTACATGAGTAAGTGGAGTAGCCATTTTATTTTGGAAATCAAATCTAATGAAATTATTTGACTGAAGTCCAAATCCTGAACTTGGCCCTTGCCATCTTAATCAGTGGATGACGAGTCGTGATCCTGATCCAGGATCGTTTCTGTTAGGTGGAGGCGGTAGTTGTTCGGGCCTTACTGCCGCTGCCCGTTCTTTGACATATTGTGGCAATCTACCACTCCTGGCATGTTTTTCCACCTCATCCTTTAGGTGGCGGCATTCGTCGGTTGTGTGCCCATCTAACTCATGGAATAGGCAATATTTTCAGGTTCTACGTTCCCGCTCTGTGGGATCTCTCCTCGGTGGTTTTCGATAGGGGAGTTGCCCCCGAGTTTCGGTGTAAATTCATTTCAGTCCTGCCACCAAGTCTGTGTATTGCCTGAATCTGGGCTCTCGGAATTTCTTCCGTTTATCAGGACCATCATGTGCGTCATCCTATTTTCTCTTTCCTTTGTCTGCCGTGGGTTGTTCCCTGGCGGTTCCTTCGCCTTGTACAGCATTTATTACCTGCCTCTCGGCTCGTGATTCTTCTAATCGAATGAATCGTTCAGCTTCATGGTAAAACTCTCCAAGATCTTGCGGTGGGTCTCTTGTTAAAGAGTCTTTGAATTTGGTGCCTTCTCCAACTCCTGCCACTGCCGCCATCAAAATCATCGATGGGTCCGGGCGATCTACAGAAGCCACTGTTGCATTAAATCGTAACAGAAAATCTTTTATGGACTCTCCGGTCCTTTGTTTTATTGATGCCAAAGTCATCACGCTCTTGGGTCGCGTCACGTGAACCCTAAACTGCTTCATGAAGCAATCCACAAGCTCGCCCCATGTCCTGATTGATCCTGTCTCTAGCTGTCTAAACCAAAGCGCAGCCAAATCTGATAAGAATAAGGGGAAACATCGTGCCATTACTTCCTCGGATGCTCCCAGCACTTCCATGTGTCTGATATATCTGGTGATATGCATGGTCGGGTCTGACTTTCCGTCATAAGGATCCAGCATTGGTAGTTAGAACTTTGGAGGGTTCCTTGCATTCCGGATATTCAGAGCGAACGGACTTCGACTAACCTCTTCCAATCCTCCGCCTGACAATCCCCCTCTCATGATCCGTCTCACTAGGCCAATCATTCTTTCATCTCCATCCAGGGGTTGCCCCCTTATCATGTCTCTGTCTTGCCCTCCGAGTCTTGTAGGGAATTCTGGTACGTACTCTTCGGGTGGCTCGTTAGCATTTGTGTTGGCCCTAGCCGGTTGAGCTCCTTCCAAAGGTCCTTCTGTGTTGGATCCTGCGGGCCTGCCCCCAAGCCCTTGTTGATTGCCTTCTGGTTCTGTATTCTGTCCTCCGTTGGGTTCCATAGCCCTAGCTCCTTGTTCCACATTCACAGCCGCTGTAGCTGGTCCAAGGTTCTGTGTCCCTGCAGCTCTCATCTGCTCGAAGAAATTCTGCAGCATCTCTTGTTGGCTTTTCATCATTCTTTCCTGCATTAGGTTATTCATAGCCTCCATCTCATCTCTAGTAATGTAGATTGAAGCTTGTCCTTCTCCAGCGCCAGAGGAGGCCTCCTGACTTCCTCCCTGTTGGCTCCTCTCAGCTCTTTGTCTTGTTTGTCGAGTCATTGTAGAGCCAAATCTGAATCCTTAAAATTTCAAATCTAAACTTTGAATCTGGTGTAGCGGGTGCTAGTTCTTCTGAGTGAAAGCACCAAAGTGTTTGCGCCAAAATTGGTCACAAACCCCAAGTGTTGTGAAAGCACCAGTGTATGAATACAAATCAGCGATATTCAAACACAAATCTCAAATCTAAGCAAGTAACAAGCAGCAATCCAGAAATAATGAACAGTGACACACAATTTATAGTGGTTCGGCTATCTCCGGCCTACGTCCACTTCAAGGTTTTTATTATTTTATTGCTCGATGCTTGAAGATTACAATTTCGTGTGTTGTATTACAACTGATTTTCTGAGCTAAGTCTGAATCTAAGGCAGCAATGGTGATCTGGAGTAAATCTGGCAGAGTCTGGGCGCTCTTTAGCTCTCAAAATTGTCTCACCCCCTTTCTGAATGACCAGGGGCTCTATTTATAGATGTAGGAGGCTGATATTTCGCCTAAATTGAAGGGAGACCAGTTCTGGTACGTCAGGGGGCCCACATGCCCGCTTTCTGGAAGTCTGGGCCCACTTTGGGATCGATTCGACCCTTGGTTCGAATCGATCAAGAAAGAGTCCAATCGAGCTTAAATTTGGTGTGAACGTTCTTCCACATGTGCTCAAGCTTCTGTGAAAATTTCATAGCATTTGGACTTGTGGATCTCGAGTTATGATCGATTCAAGGTCGCTTTTCTAGTTGCAGTGCTCTGTTCGAATCGATTACGTTCGACTCGATTGCTTCGAATCGATCCAAGCGTGCACTAGCAGGTTGTCGTGGCGTGCGTTCTTCGTGTCGATCCGTCTTTATCTCCGAGTTGACTGGGTCGAATCCACGTTTCTAGCTTCTTGTGACTTAGTCGATTTGAAGTAGTGGATTCGAAGTACATGGATTCGAACGTATGCTCGTTCGAATCGATCACGCTATATCTTACCCACTCGATTCGAAGCTACTCTTGCAGGAATGGAATCGGAGCAAAGCCATAGGATGGATTCGAAAGACTTCAACCTGAAGGAAACGAAGTGAGGTGGCATCATGGATTCGAAGTGGCTCGTCTGAATCGATTCGAACGAATGTTCTTTGATGGATTCGAACCAAGACTCTGCGCTGATGGATTCGAAGGCTAAAGCACTTCCATGGATTCGAAGCCATCAGGGGAACTTCGTTGGAGTCGAGTTTGATGGATTCGACCCTAGGGGATTCGAACCATAGGGAGACGAACTCAAGGCTATGTCCTTCACTTGCGTCGATGATATCTTGGACGTACGAACTCGGATTGACTCGAGATTTGGAATGTTGTTTTACCTGGCCTTGCTTGACATGTCTTATCAATTGTAGCCCGATCCGGACTCGGACAAAATTCATCGATATCCATGGTGAACCTGCGATGCACAATCGATGTTCATGATTAATAATCATTGATTTTCAGTTAATCTTTGGGTATCTCGGCTTTGCCAAAAGTTGGGATAACAACGGGCAACGAATTTCTGTGTTGTTTCGGTTATTAGATTTAGCAAATCTAATAAATTCGTGTACACCGTTGTAGAAATGTTGCTTTATTGACCCCTTCTTTCTAGTTCTGACTTCATGCATCCAAGTACGGTCGATAAAATAATTGAACATTTTTCCTGATTTGAAAATGTATGTTAGACAGTTTAAATCATTACTTTTCAACCATTCTCCATTGTAAATAGTTCACCGTTGAAGAAAATTCAAAATAAAAACTTCACTTTATTTTTTAATTTTTTAGTATTTTGGTTTTCACTTCGGTGGTCAGTCATCCTACTTCCCATTACAAACACAATAATGTACATTTTATAAATCATTTCAAATTAAACGGTTCAACAAAATTTCGGCAGCACTTTCCTTCTGTTCCCTGTATCGTACACAAATGCGTGTACACAGGGAACGTAAAGGAAGTGCTATCGAAATTTTGTAACCGTTTAAAATAGAATGATTTATAATATGTAATTACTTTATTGTGTTTGTAACTTGTCCAATACAGGGACAAATCCGACAAATATTGTATCAGATGAATATAAATGTTTGTTCCGTTACCAAAACGAACATCCATATAACGATCATATACAACACTTGCCAGACGGGGCCAAAGCCAATCTAAGAGATAAAAAAAATTCTTTAAATTTTATCAAATATTGTTGTTCTTTTCAAATTTTGACAATGTTTCAACTATTTAAATTTTATTTAATAAATTTGTATATTTAAATTTTAGTTCAACATTCAATTAACAATTTTAGTTCAATATTTATTTCTTTATTTTTTTACGACATAGATTTTAGCAGAATATTTGTTGTTATATTCATTTCTTAATTTCTTTACAAACTCGATTTTAGTACAATATCAGTTGTTTTTAAAGTCATTTCCTAATTATTATTTTTAAAAAATTATATATTTGCAGATTTTTAATGTTCTCATATTCATTTATCAATTTCATAAACTGTGAAATACTTTCATGTAAATTTATCAATAACCAAGTTAATCATTAATATACACTATTTTTTCACCTAAAACAACTAACCATGTTAATCGCCAACACTAATTATCTACATCAACCATTTATTCAACTTGATCATGATAAACTAATTAATGTAATACTTAATTCAAGTTCATGATAATAAACTAATTAATCTACCAAATCAACATACAACACTACTAATACCTAATTTAACAACACTACTAATACCCAATTTAACAACAAATCTCAATTTTACAACAAATCATAATTGAATTAGGGTTTAAACTAAACCTAAAAACATCAAATTTACATTCAAACAAGAGATGTGACGCCCCACCTCTATGCTCATAATAACAAAGAGTATTAAAAGAAATACTGTCTATTATTACGAAGAATAAGGCTGGATAGGAGCGACCATCCGTAATTGGCCTTACACTAATATTGGTTATCTCGATAGGAGTGGTATATACTTTTTATTTTTCATCTATTATTTATTTACTCTCATCGACATATCCAATTATCAGTATAAAACAAACTACGATAGTTCATAATAGTTTAGGACATTAGATATAACGATAACACAGATAATATAAATGCGGAACACTGATTAACAAAATTCTCATATATATATAACCGATGTCAGTTACAATATAGTTGACACGATACATATGATACAACTACAACTGTCGACTCTAGAAGTTATATATACAAGTACATTATCGACTAATATACATGAATACATATCGTTCTATACAATGACACGACTACTACAAAATGACATTGACAACTTCAGAAGATGTGAAAAGTCTTCATATCCTGAACAGCAACTCAAAGAAGAAAATCTACAACCTGAAATAACTCGGGTCTGACCCGAGTATTACATTCAAAAGAAAATAATACCCAGGTCAGTCTAATTCAAACCAGTTTATTAGTGCATATAGGCAGTAATAATTTAAATAGACGACAGTCACAATAATTCTCGTCTATCCGACTCTTTTAACAAAGAAATCGGATAACGAAAATATAACACTAAACAGTGTTAAACAATAAATCAGGAGATTTAAATCATCAACAGAGATAAATAAACAATTTATCAAATCGACTAAATCAATTTAAAAACAATTGAAATTGTCACTTTAAAATCATCAAAACTCGATTGGCTGCCGTACACGCACGCGTGTACGGCCTCGCCAATACAGCATAAAAGATCAATGCATCACGACACAAAAGAAATATCAATTCAAAACTGTCGATTCTGGGTGGCTGCAGTGCACGCACGCGTGCACTGCCTCGCCACTATGGTGATGTAATACGCAAAAGACCAACAACATCAAAATCAAATGGTATCAACCAAAGTCAAGGCAACATGAAGTCTGCGACTCAATTTGCAAGTCCAAACCAATACACAGTGTAAACTAATGCACTGAGCAATGACACAGACAATTCTAACGTGTGTCAAAGAGCATATGCAAGGGTCAAGCAGGTGAGATATGCAACAGATATATATGGTGATGCACAGGCAAGACTATGAATGCAAACGTACATACTGCGGTGGAGCATGTGCATATGTGAACAGCAACTACAAACTGATCATGAACATAACCAGAGCTCAAATACATGTGAACTCAATTGGACAGTACAAGGTAAGGATATGAGCAATGCAGGTAAGCCAGGTTACTACATGAATGAACTATCATAAGCATGGCAACATGATTATCAGAGACTAGAGGGAAATCCAAAGCTAAATGCAACAACATGAAACTGCAGCACCAAAGTGCAAAGTCCAACATGTTCAAGTTCATCGGACCAAGCTTCAACTTATCTACAACAAATGCAATTGCTTGTATGCAATGCAGACAGGAACCAAATGTCTAGTGAATGACTAAAATGTACAGCAGTTATAAAAAGGTATCAGTGACATGCCAAAGTCAATTCGAACAATATCAAGAACTCATCATAAACAAATGCAGACAACAGTGATTGCAACTACTGAAATGACAAAGATTGTGAACACAACAGCTACCAGTGTACAAAAGATACAACTGCAGACCAGTGCATCAAGCAACTCGGTGATGTTCATATGACCAAAGATCAAACAGAATGGCAACAGGCTCAAGTTACAACCTTCTACATCAACCAGAAAAACAAGACCAACATGTTCAAGTCTCAACAATATTCTAGTATACACTGAAGAAACATGTGCAGACTAAACTGGAACAATACACAAAGCAACTGCAACTTAAAGACTCGAGTGATGAAGCACTGAAATGATGCAATTGTACAGACAACAAATGAATAGCCGTGACACTACAGAGCTACCCCAGAAACAAAACTGCAGAGAAGTCACAGTCGAAACGAAATCGTATAAACTCAGGGAAATGCAGTTTCAAATCAAAACAATGCCGAGCCCAAGCTCAAAGAAAACAACCCATAACTCGAACGATGGCAATCCTACTTTTAAAACAATCGATGCAGGAATTTCAAATGGAGCAAGACAGTGACTGAAATCATCAGAGAAATTGGAGAAAAATTCTCATCTCAAAATATTTTAAGCTACAGATCAGTACCAGTATCACAAAATGATTCATGGCCGAGAGATCAACATCGCAACCAAGGCAATACGAGGTAAACAAGTTAACACACGTCTGCGACCCAAAGGTCAATACAACAAACTGCAGTTACAAGTTCGAAAGTCGAACAAAAACCAAAATCATCACGAAATCAGGGAAAGTAAAAGAGGCGACTTGAATCGAAATCAAACATTCCCAGCACAAGACAAAAATCGAACTACCGTAATCAATGAATATCGAATTAGATGTGAGGGGATTAACCACTCACCTTATTGACGTAGCGGAGACGAGCTGCTCCGAGACAAGGTCGAGACGAACGGAGAATCGAGCAACAGAGAACGAGCGCGAGCAAACCAGAGAATCGACCATCAGAGGACGAGCGCAACCCAGGGCCGAAGCTCTAATTCGAGAAAGAAGAACGCTGCCAAAGCCCTACTTTTCAGATCGAAGAGAAATAGTCGCCCCCATTTTCTTTCGTTTGTTTTAGGCTTAGGGTTTATACGAATGGGAAAAAGTGATCAAGGAGGAACGATTTTCGACCCTAGATAATTACCACAACCAAAAGAACGTGGGCCAAGGTCCAATTAAAGCCCGCGAACCATTTCAACAATTTTTATTAAAGAATTTTAACCCGAATAAATCTCAATTGCAATCAAACAATTTTCACATTTCAAACCCGATTCGAATTCCAATAACAATTATCAACTGAATTAAATCATCATTTTGACGATAATTGAAATTACAAAAATCCCGGTTGTTACAAGAGATTATGACATACCGACACAAATTTGGGTGATTTGGAGGCGTTGAAGGCTGGGGCGGCGGCTACGGTGACGGGGGGCGACGGATTGGGGGAAGGAGGAAGGTTTTGGGGGAGGAAGAGAAGTGAAGCTGCTGCTCTCGGCTTGGATCTGTATATTCCATATAGCGACGGCTAGCGACGGCTAGCGACGGCCGCTTTTTTTAGCCGTCGCTAGGCTCCACCGCTATATGAAGCCTTTCTAGTAGTGTTAGCTTCATCATGCATCTAGGGGAGATATGCTTTTTGGAACCCTTAAGAATCTCATGTGTGAGTAGAATATTTTCAGATATATTTCTATTAGGTAGGAAAACATTTTGGTTAGGTGATATGATTCTAGCAAGTATAGGCTTCAATATGATAGCTATAATTTTAGTGGTGGTCTTGTATATGACTGTGTAGTAGGAGATGGGTCTGATTTGAGTGACAGAAGTAGGGTGTTATGTTTTAGGAATTATGGCTAGATAAGTAGAGTTTATACCCCCAAGTAGTGTGTTCGTATTAAAGAAATGATGTAATGCCTTGAGGAAGCAAGAAGCAATGATAGGCCATGTGTAATTGAAGAAATGTGTGTTGAAGCCATCCGGTCCACTTGAGCTAGTGGACTTCAAGCTGAAGAATACACATTTAATTTCTCCATCAAAGATTTTAGTAGAAAGGGAACTTGCTTCTAGATCAGTTAGGTAAGGTAATGTAGATCAGTAAGGTAAGGCAATGTGGCTTCTGAAATGGAGGCTAAATTGTTTATGTCATCAGTTGTTTTGTTGAAAGTACTGGTGAAAAAATGGAGCAAGGCTTCTAAGATACTCTTCTAGTCAGTATGAGTATGTCCATGCGTGTTAATGATAGTATTAATGTGAGATTTAGCTTGTTTTAGCCTGAGTGCTCTATGGACAAAATCAGTATTCCTATCTCCATAGAAGTAGAACTCATTGCCAAGTTTTTGTTTGATCATTTTAGTTTCATCAAGTAAGATACTGTATAGTTGAGTGTTGATTTTGTGCTCCATTTCTGAATTTTTTGTATTGTTAGGGTTAGAAATCACATCCATCTATACCTTTCCAAGTTGTACACACAGATTATCTAAAAGTTTACTACCACTTCCATAATTTCTTTGTTCCATTTTCTTAATGCCATCTTGGTGTTTTTAGTTCATTTTGAAGAACGTACATGGGGTTCTCGTATACAATTTAATTCCATGCTTGCAAAACAATGTCATTAAAACTATGTTTTTAGTCCAAATATTAAAAAAATTAAAAGGAGGAAGTCTTTTCAATGGCCGCTTATGGAAGGACATGATAAGAGGGCTGTGATCAGATAGAACGGGAGGAGGAATGTGTGTAGCTAAGGAAGGCTATTGTATGAAAGCTTCTATGTTAGCAAAAGCATGATCAAGTTTATAAAAGGTTTGTTTTCCTGCCTTTCATTTGTTATTCCAAGTGTATTTTACCCTACTGAAATTAATTTCATACCGTGTAGCCAGGTATATGGTCTGGTTGAGTGGTGTTATGTTAGAGAGTGAAGGTTGAGTGCCACCATATTTTTTAGAAGCATGATGCATGCAGTTGTAGTCTCCGAGGTAGATCCGGTATGTTTGAAGGTCGTAAGGAAGGAATGTAGTCAAGTAGATGTTGTATCTTATTTTTTAGTTAATGGCATAGACAAAAATAGGGTATATCAAGGGGGTTGGTAGAATGGCAGTGGGTTGTTCAACGAAGGAAGGGGTGGAAAGGGTTAAGTGTTCAGAGACAGTGATGGGGATATCAATATTAGTTAGGTTCTTGAGTGGGGAGAATTTGTTATTGCAATGTGTAGTATCTGAATTGGAATGTGTAGAGTGGGTTGTGTTTGGCATAAGGGGATGATAATTTGAGAAGAACTGTGTAAAGCAATGTATGTTGGAAGTATGCTTATAGTGTTTTGTGTTAGAGTTGTATGTAGAGAAGCTGCATGTGCATGGGAATGGGAAATATTTGTTTGACAAGTGTTAGGATCCACTTTACCTAGAGCATGAGTATTTGAATAATCACGAGCAATGATAGGCGAGTTACGTGTATGTTATCCAGCCTTTTGGCCTGGTTGTATTCAAACTGGTTAGACAAGTTAGACTCGACTGTCATCGGGATCGACAAATCAGATTAACGATCGCGAAGCCCAGAGATCAGGCATAGATGATAGTATGAAGCAGTGGCGAAATGAAAGCAGAAGATGGACTCAATAGAACGATAAAAATATGAAAATATATCATTTACTTAAAATAGATCGGAAACGATCCATATTCACCAATTATTGATCGTACCGTATCGATATTACAGTTCAATTCAATGGAAAATGATAGATGTCTCAAAATCTACAAGTCAAATACACATGAAACTTTGGAAACATCAATATATTGAAGAGTGGAGCCCACCATATCATACGAATGCCAAAAGAAGCTCATGGAATGATTGGTGCCAATCGTTATTATGAATGATGTGGGACATGCGATCGATACCGTGACTTCTTCTGGATCTGGAGACTCCGCTGCCGAAATTTCAGGAAGATATTTCATCGTTTCCCCTATAAATATAGGCTTGATTGTTCATTTTCGGGATCTTTACGCTACTATTTCTTTGGTACCCCATTGTAACTGTGGATCATATCTGATCCATCCCTCTGTACTTGGCAATTCAAGTGATTAATGAAGTTATTTCTCCAAAGTGGACATAGGCTTTCAACGTCAAACCACTATAAATCGTTGTGTTCTTGTTATTGCTTATTTTCTGTTATTTAATTGTTTGTCTCCTCTGTTTTTATTTATTATTCTTCATTTATTTGTATTTGCACCAAAAGTTGGCACAAACTATCAAGAATAGAATAGTAGAAAAATAAATGAAGAATAATCAAAATTAAACAAAGAGGATAAGTAAATAAGAAATCAAAATGAAGCAGTAACAAAGACACAAGGATTTATAGTGGTTTGGCATTATATGCCTACGTCCATTTTGAAGAATTTGCTTTATTGATCACTTGTAAATCTGATTACAACGAAGTAATGATAATAACACTTTATTACAATGGATTCCAAAGTAGCAAGCAGCTTAAAGATCCTGTCAATGAAGAAAGTAGTCTGTATTTATAGGGAAAGACGGTGAAATATCTCGCTGGAAATTCCGCAGAAGACTCCCCAGATTTGTAGGGGCCCACCAGAACGATTGCAAGTTCCAATTCGATTGTTGGAACGATCGGTGCCGATCATCCATTTTTGCTCCAATGCACGTGTGATCATTTCTATGAGCTCCCACATTCCTCTAGTTTATGTTCCCAAAGTTTGGTGTCATTATGAATTGTGGTTGGTGAGATATCGACCAATCTTCATTGATTGGATCGTTCATGCTGAAATAGTACGATCGTTCGTGAACGATATATACCGATCGTTCAAACATGGTTATTTTGATGTGCGATCATTTATGGGGACTCCTCTCTCTAATATATTAGTGCTCTGAAAATTTCAAGTGTCTTGGACTTATAGATTTTTATATATCGACCGATCATCGTTGAATTTAGCTATGTAATCGATACAATATGATCCATAGTATTGAATATGAATCGTGCCTGACCAATCTTCAGAGAGTTGTGAACTTCCATACTTTAAGTGTTTTATTGAGTTCACCTCCAGCTTTTGCTTCATATTATCATTTAGGCATGATCTTTAGGCTTCATGATTGTTAATCTAATACATCGATCCTGATTACCATTGAGTCTGTCTCGTTTGATTGGTCTAGATATAGCTGGGTCAAAAGGCCGGATAACATTTTCCTTTCAAAGTATGTCTTGTTTAAACATGATGTGCTTTGAATTGTTGCAAATTTCTATTGTCGAAAAGGATTCCATTCAGTTTATTGAACAGTTGCCATCCTTTCATTGAGTTGCTTTTTATTGAGAGTCGCATCTCCTTCTGTTTGTCATAACTATTGGTCGATTTCCAACAGTATAAATACTGGATTACAGCTTGTCGATGGATTACCTTGTATTGTTTCCAGTGATTATTAGGCTCCAGCAATTTGGCATAGACTCTTCTCCAATTGATTTCAGGTGAGAATTCAATTTTCGCCAATTTCAAAATTTGAAATTTTCAGTATGTATATTAGAATGTATACGTATTCATACCTGACCCTAATCATTATTACACGTTCACAAGTCATTATCATGTCCTTTTTCTCACTTCTTTTTTTTAAGGAATGATCGTATCCAATCTCAGTATGTGTGAGGGAATGATGGATCATTCTGCTTGAACGGTCGTTATACAACGATAAAGAGTGATCTTTATAAAACGATCGGTAAGGAACAATCGTATAAACTAACTTCAAGAGTTTTAAAGGATTTGCACATCCTTATATATATACTTTTCACTCAGCTGCTCCATCCTCTCTATTCACTTTTGCATCGTTTTAACTCGAACCAAAAAAAGAAAAATTGCTCTTCTTTCATATTCATCATTCCAAATCACCACCTAAAACTCAAAATCAACAATCGTTCCTTCTCCACTTAATTTCCAATCAAGCATCCTTCTCTCCATACCAGTAATTGTTATATTCACCTCTCTAGATCTTGTTTAGAATTGAACTCGAGCCATTTCCACTCTTCGAGTTCTAATTCAGGTTGGTTGATTTTTGGTTTGTATGTGGATTTGATAGAAATATTTTTGGTTTGTCAACGTTGTGGTGTTCGATTAGAATGATGGAGTTGATTGATTTGAAGTAGGTTAGAGGAAGAAGGGATTTGGCTGATCGATTTAGAGATAGTAAAGTGGTTGCGTTGGATTTGAGGGTCAAAAATGATCGTTCATGAACGATCGGTTGTAGTCATGGACTTAGTGATCTTTGAAGTAGATGAATCGACTTATGAAACGATCGTGTAGATCGATTGTATGGAGTTGATGTTGAGTATAGTTTTGGTGTGGACCGATCATACTAAAACAATCTTACGAGAACGATGCGGCATATGGAACGATCATATGGTGATGGTTTGGTTCAAATGATCGAATCAATGTTGATGTGAACGATCGGATGAAGAATTGAACCGAACGATTGGATGAATGATCGAAGCGAATGATCAGATAGAATGGTTGGAATGAACGATCGGATATGGATCGATGGGAATGATTGGTTAGAGGAATGGTGCGACACCTTGCTTAACAATGGACGATCGTTATGGAACGATCGTATATAAACGATCGTTATGGAATGATCGGCTATACTTTGATGAAGCGATCAATTGTTACCAACGAACTTTAAAATGAAATTCGATCAATGAACTTGGACTTTGAGATGAGCTTTGGCCTTGAACACTTGAGTGAACACGTACAACTTGCATATGACTTGAACTACATACTGTGACATACATGAAATTCGAACTATGACATAGACAAATGCCTCGGACAAATCTCTTGAAGCTCATCTACTTATGAACATAAAAATCAATCTTCAACTTACTGACAATCGATCTTGAGGCTCAGGATAAATCATTCCCTACTGATATAGAGAACCAGTTGAGACGGTCAGCAATGACGATCACTCTGGTCAAACTTTGAAGTCTCGTCATCTTTTCTGCCTTTAATTCTATATAACTTATCACCGTATTGTATGGCACTTCACCACACAACATTAGCACTCACTATGCACTGGGGGGTACTGGTTACTTCATCAAATAATGATTTTTTTAATATGTTCAACAACGATGGATTCCAGACATTCGGAACGTCTTGCAGCTATGTCCGCTGGACCATCTTCTTAGCATAGCAATTCCAGGGCCAAGTCGAGTTCTGCTGTTGAATCAGATAGTCCGTCTTCTAATCATCAATCCAAGCAACTGGAAAGCTCTATTCCACCATTTGATTTATTCTTTATCATTCCTATTCTTCCAGCGGAAATCATTGATTCTGCTCCCAACACTTTAGAGGATGCAGTCTTCTTGGAAGATCCTCTAGATTCCACGCCCTCTAAGATTAATGAAGCCGCTCTTCGCCGAATCTATAAGAGACATGGGATTTCATTTGATGATACTGGTCCCGTCACGGGATGATAGAGCTCATAGGCCTCCGGAGGGGAATACAGCATGCAACAAATTTATGTGCTAGGCTGGATGCGTTCCACCGTTTAACTCATATATTCACAAGGTTCTACATTACTTGAGGATAGCCCCAACGCAACTGCATCTGAATGGCTACACCCTACTTAACTGTATTTACATGGTGTTTATGGAGTTCTTATATTGCCCTTCAACTACCGAAGACATTCAATTCATATTCACCTTCAAGCAACGGACAGGGAGTCCCTTGTTTACATTTCTGGAGTTAGTTAAGAAGTGCCAAATCTTAACTAGTACTTGGAATAAATTAAGCGCTTCCAAAAGCGAATGGTTCTTTGTGCGGTTTCCTCCTGGCTTCGCTCGACGGTGGTTAGATAGACGTAGGTGTCGCTCTTTACCTTAATTCATATGTTTATATCTGAGTCGTATACTAGACTAAGCAGTTTTTCTAATTTATTACATGCACTATCCTACGACCCGAAGGTAAACATCTTGTGGAGACAGTCTCGACTGTTAAGGATGTGCTGCCTGAAGATAGAAATATTGAGTACCTCCTTATAGATGAATGTCTCATCACATTTTGTCTAATAGAAGAAGGCCGGAGCATAGAGCTAGTGAATACTGCTCGAGTTGCAGTGGCAAGACAGCAAACCGCAGTTGGTCAAAAGGGCAACTAGGTTGATCCTGCCGTGCACCCAGTCGCGGAAGCCTAAGAGGTCACCGATACAGATGCTGAAAAAGATGAAGGTGACGAGCCCGGTCGTGATAACAAAGGGTCTAGTCCTGGGGTCATGGCCGAATCCACGCAGACCCCAGATCCCTTGGCTCTCAAAAAAAGAAAAGAAAAGAAACTCGTAAATCGATTTCCTAAGAGTCGTCTCCCAAATCAACCCAAGCCGTCTGCTACTCCTTAAGTTATTTCGGGTGACTTCACCTCTCAACCATTTGAGTATTTAGGCGAACTGCTTGACTTATTATCTAACTTGCCGATTCCACATGGCATAGAAATTTTGACTTTACTGATATAAGCGCCATTGGGTCGGACTCTCCTACCAGAACCGGTGCAGAAATCACATCTACTACTAAAGGAGAGGTTACTCTTCCGAGCAAAGCTCCAACATTTGGTCCGTCGAGGGGAACACAAGGACACTTGCACACATTTGCACTTTATGACATTGCATTGCATTAATCTTGTGCCCTTTAATATTTAAAGTTGACTCACTTGTTGTTTTCCTTTGTAGTAACCATGATGAAGAAGAGGAATATGTTCCAGTCTCTCCATGACTAACCCGCCAAACTTCGGTCTCACGTTCAGGCCCGTATCATCAAAGCAGTGGTCGAGAGTATGATCTAAGCTATCGCACCAGTTGGGATCGAGATCGTCAAGATAGAGGTGACAGAGACAGGTCTGTCCCTGACAAGCATCGATCAAAATCTAGATCCCCTCCTTCGAAGGGTTCTAAAAACTAAACCGATCGTTGGGACCCACCTATTGGTTCTTCTCATGGTCCTTCTGTTCCAGTTCCTCTATAGTCTTTAGCCCCTTCTCATTCTTAGTGACCGCCGTTGTCATAGCGAGCATGTTGCTCCCCATAAGTCGGGCAAGGAAAGTGCCGACATTGCAACAACTACCGAGGAGCATGAAATTGATCTGGCCACTCGCATGGCCCAGCTCAGGGAAGTGTTTCTGAACTTGTGCTTTAATGGGTTTTTCTTCCCTCCTAATCTAAAAATGGTCCATCAAAAAGATCAAAAAATGACTATAGACTGTGTTACTGATATCCACATGCAGTATAATAAGTGGATGAAAGCTGCAGAGAAAATGTCTAGAGTATCCTTCAAACGGGTGGCAAAGATTGAAAAACTAAAGCGCCAAGAGGCCCAAGATATGAGGATCATCGAAACTTTAACAAGCGAGCTAAAAGCTTCAAGTAATTCTCAGGCAGAGGTCGAGAGAAAAACTGAGACTGCCGTCAAGGCTTTAGAGGATGAGAAGACCAGACATCTGGATGAAGTTGAAGTGCTGCATCATCGAAACCATCAACTTGCACTTGAAAGAGACACATCCTAAAAGAGGATAGCTGAACTTGAAGCTAAACTTGAACATGAAACTAAGGAGAAAGATGAGGAACAAAAGATTGGCCAGGGCGCCTGCGAAGAGCTAGTGAATGTCAGGCTCGAAAGAGATGCTGCTATTGAGAAATCTAAAGATTGTAATGCCCTCGTTCACCATGAAGTGGATGTCGCTAAGGAGAAAACTCGAGAGGAAGAGTAAAGACCCTAATTTTTATTAACATTATTTAGGATATTTAATTAGTTAAATTAAATAAAATAATGTGATGATTATGGGATTGATATTTATGTTAATAGAAAGGTAGCCATGCCATATAACAAATGAACTAACGGGGGACTAAAATAAATTAGGTAAAGCAAATAGAAGTAGGGTAAAATAGGAATAAGTATATTCTTCTCCCCTAAACCCTTAGGAAATTCATTCTACACGTTCATTTGCAAAAACTAAACATAAGAGGTCGGTCACCATTAATGAAGAACAAGAAGAAGATAAAGCAATCAAAAGAAGGAAGCTTAATCAATTCAAAACCATTCTTAAATCTCAACTCCTTAATCACAAAGCTAAGGTGAATAATGACTACATCTTATGTTTTTGATTATTTTCGGTTTTAGATTAAATACAAACTATTTTGCAAGGTTTTGCCATGTTTTTTATTGTTAAAATGGACATATATGCTTGTTGATGATTTATGCTAATTCCCATGAATTTTACGATATGTTTTAATGTGAAAACCATATTAAATGACATCTAAATTCCTTGCGATTTAAGAATAAGGTCAGAAATGATATTTTAGAGATGGGTTTCAATTTTCATAATTTTCTGAATTAATGTGGATTTAATATTAATTTTATAGTGAAGAAATGATTGTTTGGGTTTAACGGCTAATATATGTAGGTTTTGGGTTATAAATTAACACATGTTAGAAAACATATTAAAAACGATTTATGGGAATTTTTATAGATTTTTCCTAAGTGTTTTAATAGGTATGTAAAATTATTTAAGGTATGGGACTTGAATCTTTTATATATTTATAAAAGGAGAAGGGGCATTTTGTAAATAATTTAATTTATTTGTTTTAGAATTTTGGCAGTACTTTTAGAAACGAAATTAGCAACCATTCCTGTTTTGACAAACAAGGAAGGTTAGTTGAAAAGAATTTCTTTGAAAGGTTAAAAATCGGTTTATACATGCTTTTTACATATTTCGTCACTTTCGGCTCCTAGCCTTCGACACCTTACTTCTGTCTCCATCTCCATCGAAACCAAAGCATAGGGTATCTAAGATTTGGTACGTAGTGAATTGGACATAGGCGAAAGGTACTGGGTCGAAACAAGGGGTTCCGAAGGGGTCGAAGCCTTACTTTGTTTTTAAATGAAATGCGCCTGCTTCGCTTTCGAAAGGAATGCTTTCGACTTGGTTAGCTTTCAGCTGGGTCAAATTATTTTTAAAGGAATGGTTTCAAAAGAGGTTGCACCTTTTTGTTTTAAGTAAATGCTTTCGAAGGGATCAAAACCTGTTGCTGCCGCTTTCCACCTTTCAATGCAAATGGTTTCGAAAGGGTTACTTTGTTTTTAAAACTTAGTCACTTCTCCAATGCTTTCGAAGGGTTGGTTTCGACACCATCACTACTTTACTTAGGAAATAGCTTTCGGAAGAGTGCTTTCGACTTAGTTGCTTTATGACCCTTTTGTTCTATTGAAAGTTAAACCAAAAAGGTTTTGAAAGGAATAGTTCTGATGATTTCGAAAGGTTATTCCACATGTTTTACTTGAACCCAAATGCTTTCAAAAGGTTTAAGGTAAAGGTTTCAAAAGGGTGCTTTCTCAATGTTTTCGAAAGGTTTTGAATGGAAGGTTCCAATGTTTTCAAAAGGCAATATTTATAGTGTTTTGAAATGAGGATGTCTGAGGTTTTAAAGCTTTCGAAAGAAAGGTTTTTCACTATTTTCGAAAGGTTTATTAAGAATGGTTTAAAAGGTATGTTTTGGCCTTTCGCCCTAAGGTTATAAAGCAAAGTAGTTACTTGGTTTCGAAAGGGGTACTTTCAAAGGTTTAAATGTTTTCATCAACGAAGTTTTGTGTAAAGTATATATAACATGGCAAGGTGATTTGAGTAAAGCATAGAGTATATTTCCCTTAAAGTACGATTTAAGGTTTAAATCAATTTGATTGAAAATGTTTTCAATGAAAATTTTATGGGTAGACGACCCTAAGTAAAATTACTCATATATTAGAATACCAGATGGGACTGGTATGGGGTCGCACCCTATACTTTAGCTAGTAGCTCCTAGCTAATATAAGTTCAAAATCTTGTGTGTATGGCTTCATCATAGGTAAGATTAAAATGATGTTACACACAGAAAGGAATCTATAAAGGAGAGATATGTTATTGGTGAGCCCGCAAAACCATTAGGATCAGTTGACCTGGGAGAAATAAGTTAGGGATAGACCGTCTAGAAGAGTAGTATCTTACAGAAGTTAGATTATTTGTTTAGTTTGTTTGGAAGGCCCGAATCAGCCAAAGGTTAGTAGTTAGCCAAACAAAACTGTAGTGTTCGGATAGATAGTCCATTTGTTACCTGATTCGTATGCATGCATGATATTGCTTTATTGTTTTAACTAGTTTTGGTTGTAGGATTAAGATTTGCAAAAGATAAGTTTTAAAAGGATATTAGTGAGGGGAAACCCGTTCCGCTAAGCGGCGTGGTCTCACTTAATATCAAATAACCGAGATGTATAGTATTATTCACACCAGGCTTTATGTCTGACTCGAAGTTTGTTTTCCCCCTTAAACTCTTGGGTGCTCAAAATTGATTTGAGTAGGATGAGGGTTGAGGATTTACAGGTTTTAGTAGGTTGGCGAATAAAGCTTCCGAAGACGAGTAGGAGGCTGATGGATAGCTATTTAGGAGTTGTTTTGTTTGTTTTATTTTCCCTATGTTGTATTAAGTCTGTTATGACTATTTAGTACTCTGGTCATCCAAGGGGACATCTTCATATGTCGCTCTTGGTGTATTTTGTAATAATTATATTTGATCTGAAACTGGGAAACGTTTTGGGATAATGTAACTTGGATATGAAATGTTGTTTTGAAATGTAATCAGAAAAGTGTTTTAATCTATGATGATTTTATTTCATATTCAAGTGCTTCTGATATTATGGATACCATTAAGGTTACCATATTTGGTTACCGGAAGTTAATACTATGGATGACTGCAGCATCTGTAGCGCTTAGCTTCGGGTATCCAGATAGGTGATGTTACGGGAATTGTTGAATAAGCTTGAACTACTACTTGTTCTCTATAATGCCATTGTTCTTAAGTATAGAAACCTGGAATGGTTTTAAGATGACTATCCCTATTAGCTTTTGTATGCCTGGGAATTTCTTGTTGTGGAAGATAAAAGGGTGCTTAGTGCATAGGAGATTGATCTGATAAAGTTTGAAGGCAAGATCTTACTGGGTGATGAACCCAAAATTTTACATGATACCCAACTTGTATTTCAGCAAGGGTCAACTTAGGCCTCCAAACATGAAGCGAGTGAAGGTTCTGGGTCTGCACCACCCGATGTTGCAAATAATCTGCCCCTAGTGTCTTAGGGTATTCTTAGCACTTCCGTGGGTTTTTCTACTATTCCAAGATACAATTCAAACAAGCCTCAATTTGAAATTCACAGCGAGCTTTTCTAATTCCAGAACGGAGTTCTGAAGGTACTCTAGCTCATCTCGGGAGACAGACTGAAGAAGGTATCTCGTTGATTTCTCCCATTTTTAGAAAGTTGGGGTGTCGCCGGTTGATATTTCTAATCTTGTTGGCTATGTTTCCTTAGCTTTAGGTCCTCCATCTGTAGTTCCCTTTCCTCAAGAATCCCAACTGGGGCCTCAAGTGCTCGCAACGGAGTCTGTTACAGTTACAACCTTGGTTATGACTCAAGACATTCCAGAAGAGGAAGCTTTCATATTTGATGATCACGTGGTGGACATATTGTTGCGGGAAGGTAGTGATTCATGCCATGAAATCTCGATTGATGATGACGTCATGATCATGGGTATCTCTGAGCCCACTGACAAGCTCAGTCTAAAAGAGCACATTGAGAAGGAAGAGTCATTGAAGAAAGAGGCTAAGGCCAAGTTAGTTGACATGGACCATGTGCTCCAGATCCTATCCCGCTTCAAGTTATTCCTCTAGGCGGGTTGAT
The DNA here is from genome assembly GCA_030737815.1 of Allium fistulosum. Classification (NCBI taxonomy): domain Eukaryota; kingdom Viridiplantae; phylum Streptophyta; class Magnoliopsida; order Asparagales; family Amaryllidaceae; genus Allium; species Allium fistulosum. The sequence goes on from CM060906.1 coordinate 408,673,485, forward strand.
TCCCGAGGATGAGATCCCTCATGTTTCTAAGGATGGTACTGCTTCGTTCCCCATATTTAGTGATGTCTCTCTGAAAAGAGGTAGAGGTGGTAAAGGATCGAAGAGAGGGTCAGGGAATAGTTTGAGTGGATCCATCCCTAAGAAATTAAGGAAGGACAAGAAGTCCAAGAAGTAGCCGTCGGGTCGGCTTGATGCTTAGATAGCTTATGTTGCTACATTTTCTCTTTGTTAGCCGTGTTTGTGCGGGTACGACCCCCACTTATAATTCTAATTTTTTGGATAAACTTGTGCAGCAACTTACAAGTTTAATGTGGATAAAAGTTCTCTTGCTTTTGTAGAACACTTATGTGTATTTGGTTAAGTGAACGAGCTATTACATTTTCCATTCAATGTACTTGTAACTCGTTGCTTGTTAGCTCAGATATTGATTCGATTCATCAATCTCATGGCCTCCCTGAGGTCATGGCCCCGAGTCGTATTCAAATGTCAGGCTTGAGACTTAATGTTATGTTGTCCAACTCAGTGATTAAGAAATTATGTTTCTGACCACTATCTTGGGTTGGCAGAATTAGTTAGTGGATGGTCGAGTTCCATTTTCACTAACTTCGTTCTCATCCTATCGAATTCAGGTCTGAGTTGGTTAAGCAGTAAGTTGTTGAATCACACTTATTCATTCATTTATACTCATTTGTTACGAGCTTGTGTGTTAGATTTTAGGGGATCATGGGAAGACCATCTACAATTAGTCGAGTTTTCGTATAACAATAGTTATCAGGCTACTATAGGGATGGCACCGTTTGAAGCTTTGTACGGAAGGCCATGCAAATCTCCCATTTGTTGGTTAGAGACCAGAGATAGGTTGGTTCTTGGTCCGGTTTTAGTAAGACAAGATGTAGAGAAGATCGAGTTGATTCGAGCTAGGATGAAGGAAGCTCGGTCTAAGCAGAAGAGTTATGTTGATAGAAGATGGAAAGACTTAGAGTTCTCTTTTGGAGATCATGTTTTCATTAAGGTATCACCGATGAAAGGTGTAATTCGATTCGAAAAGTCAGGAAAATTGGCACCGAGATCTGTCGGACCATTTCCTATTATAGAATGGATCGGCAAACTCGCATATATAGTAGAATTACCAAACGGTTTGGCAGGAGTCCACGATGTTTTTCGTATTTCTCATCTGAGAAAGTGTGTTCGAGATCCGGAGACTACTATAGCACCAACTGTGTTAGAGGACTTAGTAGTAGAACCAAATTTGACTATAGTTATAAAGCTAGTTCGTATAGTCGCGAGAGATGTGAAGAGGCTAAGGAACAAGACAGTCAGATTAGTTAAAGTCCAATGGAGCGACAATGAGAGAGATTGTAATTGGGAGACTGAGAGCAGGATTAGAGATGCTTATCCTGATTTGTTTGATGGTATGTTTTACCTTTTTGATTGATTTGTTGAGTACCTTATCGTAATTTCAAGGACCAAATTCTTTAAGGAGGGGAGTCTGTAATGACCCTAATTTTGATTAACATTATTTAGGATATTTAATTAGTTAAATTAAATAAAATAATGTGATGATTAGGGGATTGAGATTTGTGTTAATAGAAAGGGTAACAAATGAACTAAAAGGGGACTAAAATAAATTAGGTAAGGCAAATAGATGAGGGGTAAAAAAGGAATAAGTATATTCTTATATCCTAAACACTAAGGCCATTCATTCTACACATTCATTTGCAAAAACTAAACATAAGAGGCAGGTCACCATTAAGGAAGAACAAGAAGAAGATAAAGCAATCAAAGGAAGGAATCTTAATCAATTCAAAACCATTCTTAAATCTCAACTCATTAATCACAAAGCTAAGGTGAATAATGACTACATCTCATGTTTTTTATTGTTTTCGGTTTTAGATTAAATCCAAACTATTTAGCAAGGTTTTGCCATGTTTTTTATTGTTAAAATGGATATATATGCTTGTTGATGATTTATTCCCATGAATTTTACGATATGTTTTAATGTGAAAACCCTATTAAATGACATCCAAATGCATTATGATTTAAGAATAAGGTCAGAAATGATATTTTAGAGATGGGTTTCAATTTTCATAATTTTCTGAATTAATGTGGATTTAATATTAATTTTAAAGTGAAGAAATGATTGTTTGGGTTTAAAATTAATTGCGGCTAATATATGTAGGTTTTGGATTAGAAATTAATATATGTTAGAAACATATTTAAAACGATTTATGGGAATTTTTATAGATTTTTCCTAAGTGTTTTAATAGGTATGTAAAATTATTTAAGGTATGGGACTTGAATCTTTTATATATTTATAAAAGGAGAAGGGGCATTTTGTAAATAATTTAATTTATTTCTTTTAGAATTTTGGCAGTACTTTTAGAAAAGAAATTAGTAACCATTCATGTTTTGACAAACAAGGAAGGTTAGTTGAAAAGAATTGCATTAAAAGGTTAAAAATCGGTTTATACATGCTTTTTACATGTTTTGTCACTTTCGGCTCCTAGCCTTCGACACCTTACTTTTATCTCCATCTCCATCGAAACCAAAGCATAGGGTATCAAAGATTTGGTACGTAGTAAATTGGACATAGGCGAAAGGTACTGGGTCGAAACAATAGGTTCTGAAGGGGTCGAAGCCTTACTTTGTTTTTAAATGAAAATGCGCCTGCTTCGCTTTCGAAAGGAATGCTTTCGACTTGGTTAGCTTTCAGCTGGGTCAAATTATTTTTAAAGGAATGGTTTCAAAAGAGGTTGCGCCTTTTTGTTTTAAGTAAATGCTTTCGAAGGGGTCGAAACCCGTTGTTGCTGCTTTCCACCTTTCGAAGCAAATGGTTTCGAAAGGGTTGCTTTGTTTTTAAAACTTAGCCACTTCTCTAATGCTTTCGAAGGGTTGGTTTTGACACCATCACTTATTTACCTAGGAAATAGCTTTCGAAAGAGTGCTTTTGACTTAGTTGCTTTATGATCCTTTTGTTCTTTTGAAAGTTAAACCCAAAAGGTTTTAAAAGGAATAGTTCTAATGGTTTCAATGGTTATTCCACATGTTTTACTTTAACCCAAATGATTTCAAATGGTTTGATTTTATGAAAATGATTTAGTGCTTTCGAAAGGTTTAAGATAAAGGTTTCGAAGGGGTGGTTCCCTAATGGTTTCGAAAGGTTTTAAATGGAAGGTTCCAATGTTTTCGAAAGGCGATGTTTATAGTGTTTTGATAAGAGGATGTCTAAGGTTTTAAAGCTTTCGAAAGAAAGGTTTTTCAATGTTTTTGAAAGGTTTATTAAGAATGGTTTTGAAAGGTATGTTTTGGCCTTTCGGCCTAAGGTTATAAAGCAAAGTAGTTACTTGGTTTCGAAAGGGGTACTTTCAATGGTTTCGAAAGGGGTACTTTCAAAGGTTTAAATGTTTTCATCAATAAAGTTTTGTGTAAAGTATATATAACATGGCAAGGTGATTTGAGTAAAGCGTAGAGTATATTTTCCTTATTTAAAGTACGATTTAAGGTTTAAATCAATTTGAGAGAAAATGTTTTCAAGGAAAACTTTATGGGTAGACGACCCTAAGTAAAATGACTTAGAAATTAGAATACCAGATGGGACTGGTATGGGGTCGCACCCTATACTTTAGCTAGTAGTCCCTAGCTAATATAAGACCAACATTCCAGTGTGTAGGGCTTTATCACAGGTAAGACTAAAATGATGTTACACATAGAAAGGAATCTATAGAGTAGAGATAGGTTATTGGTGAGCCCGCCAAATCATTAGGATCAATTGACCCTGGGAGATGTAAGTTAGGGACAAACCATCCAGAAGAGGAGTATCCAACATAAGTTAGATTATTTGTTTATTTTGTCTAGTAGGCCTGAGTCGGCCAAAGATTGGTAGTTGCCAAACAAAACTATAGTGTTCGAACAGATGGTCCATTTGTTTCCTGATTTGTATGCATGCATGATATTGCTTTATTGTTTTAACCAGTTTTGGTTGCAGGACTAAGATTTGCAGAAGAAATGTTTTAAAAGGATATTAGTGACGGGAAACCCATTCTGCTAATCGGCGTGGTCTCACTTAAAATCAAATAACCGAGATGTATAGTATTATTCACACTAGGCTTTATGTCTGACTCGAAGTTTATGTTTTTCCCCTTAAACTCTCGGGTGCTCAAAATTGATTTGAGTAGGCTGAGGGTTGAGGATTTACAGGTTTTAGTAGGTTGACAAATAAAGCTTCCGAAGATGAGCATGAGGCCAATGAATAGCTATTTAGGAGTTGCTTTGTTTGGTTTATTTCCGGTGTGTTGTATTAAGTCTGTTATGACTATTTAGTACTCTGGTCATCCAAAGGGGCATCTTCATATGTCGCTCTTGGCGTATTTTGTAATAATTATATTTGATCTGAACCTGGGAAACGTTTTGGGATAATGTAAGTTGGATATGAAATGTTGTTTTGAAATGTAATCAGAAAAGTGTTTTAATCTATGATGATTTTATTTCATATTCAAGTGCTTATGATATTATGAATACCATTAACATTACCATATTTGCACTACAAGAAAATGGTTTATTGATAGCATGAGAGGATTGCATTGGAGCATGACTTGCAATCATTAGCTATTTTGTAGTTGTCGATATAAAAATTATAGCTCTCTAACACGCAATAAATTAAAACCAAAAGTTGGCGCGTATAATTTTACTCTCCCGGTCATATTTCTATCTCTACCCCGAATATCCCATTTCACACTTCACTCCCAAATCCCTAAATTAATCGTCAATTGTCGTTCCTCTACCTCGCCGCTCGTCGTTCCTCAACTTCCTCAACCTCGCCGCTGCTCCGATTCGTCAACTTCCTCAACCTCGTCGCTGCTCCGATTCCTCAACCTTGCCGTGAACTTTGACCATTTTCAACCTTGCCATGAACTTGCTCTATTTTGTTCTATATCTTCAATTAAAGCAGAGGATCCCTACAGAATTTTCGATTGGGTTGTTACATTTGGTGAAATCTCCCCTCTTGGTGGCATATCCAGTTTCTGTAATTCGGGTAAATCAGGTATTAATACCCGTAACAGTGAATATTAATATTTCCAGGTAAACATACCCAACTATTGAGGTTGTTCTTACTTCTTAGTGATTTATAGTGTTCATGGAACTCTAGCCAGCATTAAAGATTGCTATAATGAACCGGTAGTTCGAACCATCTGACTTCAACCGGGTTTACTATACTAGATGTACTATTGCTTTGGTTTTCCATTGTAGGATAGTATTAAAGATTAATAAAAAAGCTCGTATCTAATGTGTTCAATACATCTCCATCTCATTTATTTTTCTGTTAACATTGGTAAAAAAATTGCCAATGAATTTCGTTGTTAAAATTTATATATTAACAGTTTAGAACTTTAAAACTAGATTAGCAGGTTGTTGGCAATACATCTCATGCATTCATTTGATTTTATTTTTATTGGTTATACATCTTTTGCATATGAAACAGGAATGGAGTACAAAATAGAAAGAATTCATACGTAGATGGAGTACAAGGAACAACATGCCCTATCCCACCAGGGAGAAACTACACATACAAACTTCAAGTGAAGGATCAAATTTGAAGTTTCTTCTACTTTCCTTCACTTTACATGCACAAGGCAGCAGGTGGTTTTGGTGGCATTAAAATCCTGAGCAGACATAGAATTCTAGTGCCTTTTGATGAACCTGCTGGCGACTTCACTCTTCTCATTGGTGACTGGTACAAAAATAATCACACGGTAATTATCTTTCAACTTCGATTATCATTTCTAAATATCTTATAAAACGATACTGATAGGGGCTTATAATCACCTAAAAAAGTTGAAAACAACATAAGTGGATCTAGACCGTTATGTGTACAAATGAGGAGGTTTTTAATAATTTAACCTATTATTTTAATAGGTAATAGAAAGAAAAATTGTGCCACTGATATAACTGTGAATACATACCACCGGTACATATGATTAATATTGCATAATTTAATGATATAAAAAAGTTTTGACTCTTTGATAAATAGGCGAGAATACTGAGATATCATTACTATTATTTCTTCTACGAAAACACTGTTTGAATTACGATTTCAATGCGGGACAAGTTTTGAATTATTAAACAATCAAAATATGTATGATGCATTATTTTGCACTTCAAAAATTACTCAGTGCTTAAAATGGATTTTACACAAAATGAAGAAGAATGAGCATTTTACTAAACAAATTCAGAAATGAGTATAAAAAAAAGTTCAGACGGAGGGGGAACCAAATTAAGATGTATTGTTTACTACGTTAGGTGAATTGTCATATTAAAATACACCTAAACATAGCTTATTTAGCTAATAAGTTGAAAGACATTACGTTGTGAAAATCAGTATGATTTGGTCCAAAATGTAGTTAAGATAGCTAAAAAATGCAGACTAAGATCCCTCATGATGAAATTACAAAGAAAAAAACAACATGTCAAACATAAATAAACATATGTATTAATTCCGACATTTAATGGAGATACTTTGAGATCAAGAAACTCCACATCGATAATAAATTGACCATGAAAAGTGCAATCGATTGGCCAAACAAAGTCTTCGCTAGTCCGGAGAAGTCTCTCATGAACTGAGAAGATTATAAAAAGTTAGTCAGTAAGAAGAAAATGATGATACATTGCTATAGTAGCATGAGAAAGTTGATATGTTTATGTTTTATATTATGCTGTGACAATGATACTGATGAAATACAAGCTACCAGATATGTAGTGTGAAAAGATAATTGTTTGTCTAATAGACAAAACCTTCACCCATTACGGTGATTTCATCAAAAACTGTCTAGAGTACAGTTAAGATAAAAAAAATTCCGATGAATTATGTAGCTTTGGAAACGATTCAGAGACGATGATAAGCCACCTGAGCATTTAGGACCAAGCATGGAATATAATATGGATATATGGTTCCAAGGTTATTGGCTTATGCGTAACTGCATATATATGATTCTCAGTTATACTGATCACTGTTACTTTACATTCTTTGGAAAATGTAAGCTTTTTACCTTCTACGGTGCTTAGTACAATGATCACTAGTTTTTTCTTCCTTTTCTATATGATTAGTAATAGGATGTTATGTTGTGAACACAAAGCCAAAGAGGGACCTATGCTACAGAAATAAATCCAATAAGGTTAAGTTTCCGTCAAAGTAGTCACCACAACTCACTTGTTGATCCAAAGGCGAATGAATACTGGTGCAGGTCTTGGACATAGTAGTCTGAGAGGGGTGAGTTTATCAGAACAATACATTTTCCTTTACATGATTTGCTTTGATTATAATCTTTTTTCCGTGCATTGACTTTAAAACTGAACTGAGGCAACACACCTCAGTTTTGGCTGAGGCATATTTTCCTTAGTTAAAACCGAGGCATGTTGCCTCAATTAGGCATTGTTGCCTTACATTTAACTAAGGCAACACGCCTCGGTTAAAACTGAGGAAACCCGCCTCAGTTAAAACCAAATATGCAATAATTACTTTGCTAATATCATCAGAATAGAATACACTTTCATAATTAAGTTAAGTTTAGTTAATCATAATATTACTGTAAATATATAAGTGAAATCTCATTTTCATAATTATAGAAGTGAAGTTTTACTTATCCTCGCCATTCAGCTTTAGATACAATGGAAGAAACAATTTTGCGGCAATGGTTGCAGCTCATGTTTGCTTGCATCACAATCACCAGCTCTTGTTTTATAGTTCTATTAATTTTTATAAAACTTATATAACTTGGCCAAAAAAATTACTTAAATTTGTGAACTTATTGTAAACATTTGGATGTCACAGTGGGGTATTTGATTAAACTTGTTATAATCAAGTTACCTAAGTGAAATGTTATGTTGTGTACTCAATAAAACACTGTAGATGTTGAAGTCTTTCTCTGTTATGTTGTGAAATGTTATGTTGTGTACTCAATAAAACACTGTACACTGAAATGTTATAATCATTTGGTGTATCTAAGTAGCAGGTGATGAATGATAGCTATTACCATTCATGTACCAAGAAAGAAAGAGCCAGTTGATATTCTTACCTTGCTGGTCCTAGCTAATTGATATGCATACCCAAGAACTATATCAAATATACTATTAGCAATCATTGAATATGAGTGAAGTGGTATTTAAACTGAACTAATCACTTGTCTTTGTACACACACACGCACGCATGTAAGGGAGCATGTTCTGGTTACGCTTGATAAATGGAAGAATCTAAGTGACGAACTACAAGTTGCTTTGTGGGATTGCATTCAGGTATATCTTCATTTGTTTATATCTATTTATTTGTTATAGCTTGCTGTTTTGTTTTGTTTTGTTTTTTGGTCAATTTGTTTTGATCACAGTAATTTGGATGATCACAGTAAATTCTGACAGAATTATTAACACATAGAATAAACACTTTTAACTCCAAAGTTCATAAAATAGTATTAAAAAATACGATAATTGATATGAGATTATTGAGTATGCATGTTTATTAGTCAAGTTTGTAATACTATTTTATCAAAGCCAACATCAATGATTCGTAGTATTCTTTTTCTATAAAAATAAGAAATTGGAGTACATATAAAATTGGTACAGTGGTCCTTCATGATCTAAAGATAATTCGTGTATTGAAAGAAAGCAACAATTGTTGGTAGTAATCCTAAAACAGTGCAATGTTCTTTAACTGGCTCATGCTAGTGATATTAATATATAGGTGTATATAATTTGCTTTCTCATTTCTATTATATACAATGTCAACAATATGAATTTTCTTTCTTGTTTTCTCAAGGGATAGGCACATATTTTAATAGTGTAGTCATTTGCACTACAAGAAAAATTGTTATTAGTTGCATTAATAGCAGCGTTTAATGCTAAATGCAACTGCTAGTCATTTATAAAAATAAAAACAAATAAATAAACGCGGCCAACTTGTCCCGCCTATCATTTCACGAAATTTTGGTAAAATTTATTTCCACCGCTCTTTTTTCTCCCTTGTAACACATAAAACATTTTTATCTTCCTAAATCCCTGACCAAGCCTCCTCCTTAAAAAAAATCTACACCTCAAAATTTTGTTTCGTGCTTCCTTTGCTGCTTTGTGACTTCGCAATGCTGCCTCACCGTCGTCAAGGATGTTGATTTGGAAACCGCTTATTTTCGGGTTGCTCGTGAATAGGAAGTGACTACTACCGTGTTAGATCTAGAAGCCGCTGGAATCTGAGTCATGATAAGGTTACTGGTGCTAGAAAATTGCTAATGATGTTTGCCTGATGCTTCTGTATTAAACATATGTTTTAGCCTTGACTTTGTTGCTTGATGATGAACTCGCAGCCTTGTTTCTGGTAATATTTTGTGTTCACTGTTTTCTTATTTTCGCTATAAATGATGTTTTTTGTACTAAGTCTTGTTGCAATTCACATGTAGGAAAAGCTCGATATTCATGGTGGAGCTGTTTCTTTGGGGCATCCTCTTGGTTGCAGTGGAGCTCGTATAATTGTCACTTTATTGGGGGTAAATTGCTATACATTGTTTTGGTTCATTATAATCGTTTTAGATTTATGCTTAAAGTAAATGGTTGTTAGTCACTTCCATCTTGATTTCATCTCTTCCTGGACTACCATTTCTAACAGCAGCACTACTGACTTGGGCCCCGGCCATGTCCAAGGCCACTATGGGGGTGTCCTGGGGCCTCCAAGTTTTAGGGTCTCATATTTGATTTATAGATTGTATATTTAGCTAACCATATGTGTTGTGTTTATATGTCATAAGTGCATATGACATGATGGCAAGGTTGCTTGAAACACTAGGGAAGGAGTAAGATTTGAACCTGATGTTGTGCATTGCTCTCCCTGTAAATATTTTCCTCCCAATTTTGGTTGCCTCAAGTTAAAATTCACCATAGGGTTTCCAAATTGTCAGCACTGGACCTGGATGTATATTGGAAAATTTAAAAGCTCTATTATACAGTCGCAAAACACATGGATGATAAAGTGATACATGAACTGATGATATATAAAAATTGAAGATTCTGAAATTTGAATTTTTGAACAAGTTTTCTTTGTTATTCATTTGGTTAGAGTCAGAAAAATAAAATGATAATTACTCATCTATGTGCACAAGTATTGAAGATAAACGTTAATACCAACCGTATTTTAAAGCTTTGGAGCTCATTTAACGCTACTAGTACTATAAAAAGTCATGATGTATCCTCTTTTTTTTATCTCATCTGTAAAAGTAACAGTTTATAAAGATAATTAGTAGCAAATAATGGGAACTGTCTCATGTGATGCAATCAGACTTGATTTTTGATTTATTTTATGTGGAGCACAGGCACTTAGACATCGAAATGGGAAGCATGGGGTTGCATCAATTTGCAATGGTGGTGGAGGAGCTTCTGCTATTGTCCTTGAGCTCATGTAAAAATTAATTTTGACTCAAATTTTTATTTATACTATCATTAAGATATTGAAGTTGTCAGTCTTTTGTTTTAACATCTATCATATTGTTCCATATTAGAGTTGACCATAACTTGCACATTTTGCTCAAGTGAAACTCATAATATTATTTTTATATAACATGTTAATATTTGTTCAACCTGAATTCCTTTATTTGATATGTTAATGTTAGTTTTGACTATACATCTATTGATGATTTCAACTTAAATAATATGCAATAGTCACTATTGTAATTTTTTGGTATTTAAAAAGACCATTTATCATCAAAAGCAAGCAGCAGCACTACAAGAACTAGCAAACTATCAAACTAGCAAACTATCAAACAGAGATTGGAGTCGCTGTTGTAGGAGGTTATTGAGGTGTTCGACTGGGGCGAGGCGATTGGTTATAGTTTTGGGTGAAGAAAAATTGGCTGTGGCATTCCATCCTTTTGGTCGCGATTGGGTTGTAGAGGCGTTTGGATGAATGTGAGTAATTTCTCTAGCACACATTTACAAAGACAGGCTGTTTACAAAGTGAGTGTTTGTACCTTCAGTCTTTGTTTTGCCATGATTAGATGCACGGATCATGATATTTGAACACGTATATCTTTTTCAGCCTGTATGGATTTATTATAACGACCCTACACCATTTATCAAGAAGTTACATGCAACTGATTTCATTGATGCATTTAATGACGAACGAACGTAGGGGGACTCATCACTGATCTTACTAAATCTCTGCCTCGTTTGCTCATTTTTATTTTATATATACGCTGATTCTGCTATTTGTTGGCCCGTATCTTTTTCCTGGATCATTGTCAAGCAATCAATTTGTAGGTTTTTCTGGTCTGTGTATTTTGATATCTCATTCAGTTGACGAGAGTAAAAAAATGTTGTTGAAAAATTAATAAATATCACATCATTTTAACACCAGCAACGGACCCATATCTCAGATTAAGATCGTCTGAGCCCTGACCAAATAAACTCTGTATGACTGTAATTTCATATGTTTTTGTAAGTCAATTGAATCAACAGGGGAAAAAAACAAACAAACAAAAAGGTACAATGATCCAGCTGTAACCATATTTTATTCACAAGATTTTGCATCCATTTGTATCATGTTACCGCTTTCTTTAATATTTTCCATTAAATGATTCATTTAACCAAATCTTAAAATAAAATACACTTACAATACTTCCGCCGGCAGGCAACAGCAGAATAATATTCATTAAATGGTTAAATGGAAGGTGACTGAAGCTTCTTTTTGTCCTTACTGCACTCTTTCCTACCCAGCAATACAATCTTTTCCAACATTTTTCTTTTCTTCACTGTGTATGGAATGCATTTTTCTTTTCTTCACTGTGTATGGAATGCATTTTTCTTCTTCTTATTATTGATACATATTCTAATTACACTACAAAGGTGAAGTACATAAATAAAACAGAAGAGTTTGACCCCAACCCCTGTTTTCTCTCTTTAAATTTTAGTCATAATTGCTACCGACCTTTACTGCTATATAACTAACTTCCCTCTCCTTATTATTATCACATTCATTTCATTTCATACCAGCACCAGAATGCATTCTTCATTAACCAAAGCAATATCACCGCAAGACCTTCGATCAGACTTATATGAATTCACAACTCAAAATAAACCCAAAACTCCATTAGTAATCTTGGTCCTTGCTTCTCTATTAGAAAGAACAATAGCAAGAAATGAAAGGCGACCAGACAATGAATTCCGATTGAAGAAAGAAAGTGGCAATGCGAGGAGCCGGGCATTTGATAGTTGCATAGTTCTAGATATGACAATGCAAGCTTTCCTTGAAAGGATATTTCGATATGCTCACGTTGCTCCTCCTGTGTATGTAGTTGCTTATGTATACATGGATAGGTTGTGTCAACTCAACTCTGGCTTTTGTATCAATTTGAGAAATGTGCATCGTCTCCTTATCACTACTGTCATGGTTGCTTCCAAGTTCGTCGAGGATTTGTAAGTAGTATACCTATAGCACATATTCATATTACTCCACTGTAATATATATATATCATATATACTTATAAGTATAATGGATTTTTGCAGAAATTACAGGAACTCGTACTTTGCGAGAGTAGGGGTGTTGACAGTGAAGGAGTTAAATAACTTGGAAGTGAATTTATTATTTATGATGGGGTTCAAAATGCACGTAAAGGTGAGTGTTTTTTAGAGTTACTATAAGCATTTGGAAAGGGAAGTGAGTATTGGTGGAGGATATCATATTGAGAGGAGTCTGAAGTTGACGATGTGTGGATGCTGCAGTTATATGCAATGTGAATGTGAGTGTTGTGAATGGAAATGTTGTTCGAGGAGATGAAGTTGATGTGAATGATGTAACAGTGGAAGGTATGTGGATGTTTGGTGAGTTTGAGTGACGGTCGTTGTTTGATGGTGGATATGACTATGATATGTTTGATTGCGGTAGGAAGAAGTTGAGGGTGGATCAGTGATTGATGGAAGTTAGTTGATAAAGCAATGTTCGGGGTTGTGGTCAGAGGATGGTGTCGGCAGTTTTACAATGGTTGACAGTTTTATGTGTTGTATATGCACAGGGCTACACAGTTGTATATGAGGATTATTGCAGTAGGATGAATTAGAAGTGGATATATAGTGTTGATATGTATTGTTGATTGGTGAGCAGAGAGAAGTGGAGCAAGCAGTAGGATGAATTAGAAGTTAGCAGCAGGATGTAGGAGATGGTAGTTGGTCGAACATAGCTAGAGTGTACTGCAATTTTGTATGGACAATGAAGTGGTGGTTGTATGATGGCTGGATGTTATTGTGGTGACTGAAGTTATGAGCAAGGAGTGGTAAGGCAGGGAAGTTGATGGTAGTTTGAATGAGATGAAGTCAGAGGGGTATGTGGTGGTTAATGAAGTGGAAGTGGTCAGAGATGTTTGTGCACTGCGTGTCAGGGGGTGGTAGGATCTGCAAGAGGATGATGTATGTGAAGGGATGAATGTATGTTGATAGCAAGTAGGTGGCAGTAGTGTTAATAATAAATGTGGGTGAAATGGCGATGTGATGACAGAGGCAGGTTGCGTGTTTGGTGAAGGAAGTAAGGTTGCTGGTGGTTATGTTTGTGGATGATCAATGATGAATGAAGAATGACTGGTGGTAGACTTGAGCAGTGGAAAATGAGCAGAGGTAATTAGCAAGTTACAATTGAAAATCGTTTAGGGCAATGTCTATTAATTTTTGAATTCTATTTATTTAGCTATTAGTTTTTAATATGCATGGTTTTGGTCACAACTGTATTTTTGTAGACGGGTCTGGAAGTCGATTCTAATGCAGTTGCTAAAGTCATTATGGAAGAGTCGCTGATCATTTTGAAGGTGTCAAGTCTTTGGTCGAGGTGGTCGAGGTGCTTCAGGTACATGATCATAAGAGGCTTCTTCTTAGCTAAAATGCTTTAGTAATAAGCGGTTCACATATATATACATGAATCCTGTAAAAACAGGTGATTCATATGCAGTTTCAGCAACACCTCCAAAAATATTTTGATCGCGAACACTATATAGATAGTGCAAGACATTGACAGGTGGAGTGTAAATGATTGACTGATTTAGTTCATTTTTATGTACCATATTAGGGTATAAATGTAGATGTATATATATAAACTTTATTTGGTTCTTGTTGTGTTCTGAAGTAGTGGATAAAACTTAGATTTCAGATTGTATTGATTACAACTTTACCCAGAATCCTAGCAAGCCAGTGCCACTGTCCTTAGTATGCTTCTTTAAAGCATGATTGATAACAATAACAGGTTCATTAGGGGTTATGCTAGTTTCAGTAACTTAGTCTTTGGAGATGCATCTTTTGTACTTATACATACTTGTATATATTGAGTAACATATGTATGTTTGTGTTTCTTCTTCACAGGTGTTGTATGATGCTTTTGAGGTTGATACATGATGTCGCACTCTTTCTCCTTTAAATCGGTCATGCTTATCGACGGTCATTAAAATATTTTTAGTATGTATCGTTTTGGTATGCTACACTCAATTTGTGTACTTATGTTTAATTTTTATCACAAATATTTATGTTTAATTCATCATGTATGAAATATTATGGATATATATATATATATTGTGATTTGGCTTATGACTCAATTTGTGTACTTATGTTAATGTGATGAATGTGGTTTTTTGAGTTATAATATATAAGTAGAATTGAAAATTGTAAGCTTTGAATGTTATGGCAGCAAAAAATGTGCAATAGAATTTTTTTATAGCGTTCTAACTATGCAATAAAAAGAAAAATTGTTCAGCTTTGTTATACTATAGCATCATGTTAGTGCTATACAAAATATTTTGCAAAGAGTAAATAGTTTTCATAGCAATAAGACGGTGCTATAATAGATAGTAATGAATTTTCTATAGCATTTCAATGTGTCATAAAAGGTTGACACGATGATTCCATAGCGCGTTCAAATGCTATAATAATATAACATGTCGACATATTTATAGCAACTAAAATGCGTCATAAAAAGTTCTATAGCACGTTTCATAATGCTATAGAAAAGCAGTTGCACCAATATGGCCTATTTTAGATGGCAAGAAAAATACGTTTTCCATTGCAAGTATGACACGCTATAGTATCTACCAGACTTTTTACAACATGTTGATCTATGGTGATTATAGAATCGCTATAGAAAGTTTTTATAGCGGTTTTTACACGCTATAAAAAGTCCTTTTTGTTGTAGTGTTGGTCACTGGAAGTTAATACTCTGGATGACTGCAGCATATGTAGCGCTTAGCGTTGAGCCTCTGGTTAGGGGATGTTACAACTTGGTATCAAAGCATAGGTTTATGAAAAACTTTGAACTAAAATGATTTTTGAAAACAGAATCCTAAGGAATCAGAGATAAGATCGAGGTATAGGATAACGCCATAGTAAGTCTTGTATTTTCTATATATAAGTATACGCTATATCTCTATTCTTATATCTCTCTTAGGCTATTCTTCTGTATCTTACGAGGCTTGAATACAGATATGAATGCTAGAAGTGAAAAAGTTAACCTTGAAGGGTGAAGCACCACTACAAATGGAAAAGCCAGACCAAATACGAGAAGGAACCAAGGTCAGGCATAAGCTGGAAATGTGGGTGCTGGAGTCCCGCAAGTTGACATGGGAGCAATGTATCAATTCTTTGTCAACATGATGTAGGTGGTTGTTGCTGCTGGAGTGGTTGGAGGAAATGCTGGAGGAGGAGTTCAAGGAGCTCCAGAAGTCAACAATTATGTTGTTTTGAGTAGGGATTATGCTTGGTTGGGAGAAAGCCATTCATCGGAACCGAAGACTCCATCAAAGTGGAGAACTAGTTACTGCACTGTGAGAGAAACTTTGCAGATTTAGGGCTCAATGATGAGCAGAAGAGAAGGCTTGCTTCTAGACAGCTTCAGGGAGCAGCGTTGTATTGGTGGAATAGTGTGACGATAGGAGTAAATAAAGAGACGATGACATGAGCAGAGTTTAAGAGGAGGTTTGAGGAGAGATTTGTTGAATATGCGAATATATCATTTTTGTTTGATGATAATAAACATATATATGTTCATTTAAATGTATTTGTTAATGTACTATTTTATTTTTTCAAATAATTAAACAAATATTTGCTGAATAAAATAAATAACACATAATTTAAATTCAAACAGATATTTTATTCAAACAAATATTTATTACAATTTTGAATAGTATAAATTTGATCTCTCACTATATATATATATACAATTTTCAAATAATACAAATTTGATTACATCACAATTTTTCATTTACAAATGCACCTCACTACATTTCACTCATTCACTCGTATTTATCTTCAACTCCAATCCAAATTGAATCCAGCATCTGAGTTATCTGCAAAAATATACACAGACGCAGTAAAATTGAAAATAAAATATTTTTGCAGTATAAAATAAAATGTATTTTGAAAATATTATTTGCCTCGGTTATTTGGGTTGTTCGTCATCATTTAATTTTGAATTCATCAAAAACGAACAACTTGTGACATGCACAGTGTATCACTGTACATGCCACAAGGCCGTGCACACCAATGTACACTTGATAAAAGTACAGGGACAGGTGAGCACAAGGTCAAACCCAAATCATGCTGGGTTCAACTCAAGTGAATAAATATTAAGTCACGATATTAGCACAAGGTCAAACCCGAGCTATTAGCTGGATTCAACACAAGTGCAGACCAAATTCAAATGCCAACAGACCACCACTGACCACATACAAGTCAAAGAAACAAAACTACATCAGTGAAAGAGACCAGCTCAACATCAATGTAACATATTCAATGAGCTGGCCGGAAAATCAAAATGTTCAACCCAGACTGGTCAGAGAAACCACGGTGCAAAGTGGTGAATGCAAATACAAGTACACAAGGGTCTGGAAAATGGAGCAGTATGCAAGTGAGGTTACAAACCAATACAGCTCAAGTGAAGCCTCAACACTCATGGAACAATATAGCATAATCAGGAGTACAACTATGCAGATCGCACAGTCAAATTCAACATGCATTCAAGTGCAAAAGGAAGTGCAAAAGGTTCAGATACAAGGAAATGGGTATGAAACTCGAAGTCTAAAAACATGAAACCAAATTCCATAAGCACACTGTAGTCAAAGCATAACCGAAGTCACCAACATATAAAACTGAGAAGCAGTGCAAACAAATGTATAAAGGCCAGAACTATATCTACACCAGACTTCGAAGCATGTACAAAGTAGTAGCAATATGCATATGGTCAAGCACAAAACTCGAAGTGATCAGAGCATAAGCAAGAAGACTCAAAGCTAACACATACATATATGAACACACATGTATGCAATGCACAAGTACAGGTCGAATTCTGTCAGAGGTAAAACATAGCAGTGAAACCATATGCAACAGCAAAGCACTTCATAAGGAATGACCGAAGTCAGATAATATGAGTAACCCAGTGAATTAACAAAGTCACAGTAGAAATCAATTCAAAGTCAAGGCCGATGTCAACAGAGAAATGCACGGAGCAAGTTCGAACTCGTCAAAGCCGTGATAGCCAAGGAAATCAAACAAGTCAGAAATCGAAGCCGTGAAAATCAAGCAATCAAATATACAAAATTGAACAAGTTAGAACAATCACCAGCATCAAAACAAAATCAAATGGCCAAGTCGATAATTATCGGACGAATTCGTATAAAATATACGAACGAAAATCAAGGGGTTTGAACCCTATATAAACCCTATCATCATCGACCGTAAATGCATTGAGTTCAAGCAAGCCAAAAAAGTAAAGCAAAAGTAACAAATTACATACCGATTTCATAGTCGAACTCGATCAAAATCGAAGGAGCTGTGTTCGAATCGAGGAGACGATCGATTGCCGAAGCAAATCAAAAGAACACCAATTGTAATCGATCAACAATAAATCGGCTTCTTCGAAATTAATAGAAGCCCTAATTTTCAAGCAAGCGAATAAAAGGAACGAACCGCCATTTTCACCAAGAATGAAGCGGGCCGAAGGAATATACAGAGGAAATAAAAGATAAAAGGGAATAATATTTGGGCCGGCTTCTTTCTATTTTGATTTGGGCTTTAGTTTTTAATTAGGGTTTATTTGTTTAAATTGTTTTTTAAATTTTGTAATTTCTTTTAAACCGTTGTAAATTCTAGTCGTGTGACTAGGGGACAAACTACATGGCGTAGTTTGAGAATTCGCAACTCAGTGGCTGAGTTGTGGCAGGGTTTTGAGCATATAGTTAAGGTTAGTCGATAGCGGGTGTCGTGAGTTTAATTGTGTAAGCATCTGACTACTTAATTTACAGTAGAAACCTTGGGGGCAGCACGTAGGCAGGGTTTTACCGAAGCTGGGTAAATCTGTGTGTTCTATTTTCTGTTTTTTTTTATATTCTGCTATATATGTGCTGCTATTATTCTGCTGTGATTTGTGATGAAATTATTTTATATAAACTTCCGCAATAATTTTTATAATTGGTAGTATCACCCTATTCACCCCCCCCCCCTCTAGGGTGAAATCGATCCTACAAGTGGTATCAGAGCTAGGAATAGAAGTCAACTTTTGTTTTAAAATTTTGATTTTTCAAAAATCAATTTTTTAAACAAATTTGAATTTTTTAAAATGGCTTCTTTTAATAATGCTTTTGCTGAGGGTCGGTCCATAGTTAGACCACCAATGTTCAATGGTGAATACGCTTACTGGAAAAATAGAATGAAAATTTTTCTGAAAACCAGTGATGCTTGGAATATTGTTGAGACAGGTTATAGAGCACCAACTATAATTGTAGATAATCAGGAAATAGATAAACCAATGGATCAATGGATAGAGCTAGAAAATAAACTATATAATGCTAATGCTAAAGCTATGAATTCTATTATATGTTCATTGGATCAATTTGAAATTAATCGTGTCTCGCATTGTCTAACTGCGCAGGAAATATGGCACACACTCGAAGTGACTCACGAAGGAACATCTCAAGTCAAAGAATCTCGCCTTGCCATGCTTAGTAGTGAATACGAGAACTTCACAATGGCCAAGGATGAAAATGTCAAAGAGATGTATGGACGACTTTCCAATATCATATATAAATCAAAAGCTCTCAGGAAATCATACACAGAATTGGAAATAGTTCGAAAAATCCTCAAAGTCCTTCCACGGAGTTTTGAAGCAAAAGTCACAGCTATTCAAGAATCAAAGGATTTGAAACAAATCAAAGTTGAAGAACTCATTGGAAATCTCACCACTTATAAGCTAGAGATGAAATTCAAGGAAGAACGATAAGCAGGAGATACTCGAAAGAAATCGATAGCTCTCAAAGGAACAACAGAAAGTGATGGTGATGATGATGATGGAGCAGCTGAGCTGGCACTACTAATGAAGAAATTCAAAAAGTGGAATCGCAGATACGGAAATCCAGCTCTAAATCAAAAACTGAAAAGCAGAATAGACAAAGCACTAGACAACTCAAACGAGCAAGAGATCATCTACCGTAAGTGCAACAAACCTAGCCACATCAAGCCAAATTGTCCTCATAATCGACACGGCCAAGAAAAGAAATCAAAAAGAAGAAGTTTTGCAGCCGCGTGGAATACAAGTGATGAAGATAATAAAGGTGCTAGCAGTGAGAGTGAAAATGCAGATCTGTGCTTTTGAGGTGATATAATTGATAGTGATGATGATGATGAGCCAAGCGAGGTATCAAAACTCACTCACTCAGAATTACTTATATATTTCCACGAAGTAAATGGCTGTTTCGAACGACTTAGGGAGAAATACACTAAAATTGAATCACAAAGAGATACTTTGATAGATTTAAATAAACAGCTTGATCAATTGGTTAAAAACTATCAAAGAAAAAGCCCTAAGTGTAATAAGTGTCCAACATTCGAAGAAGAGAATAGAAAATCAGAAATTAAAATAAAATCACTTGAAAATGAAATTTTGATTTTGAA
The DNA here is from genome assembly GCA_030737815.1 of Allium fistulosum. Taxonomy (NCBI): domain Eukaryota; kingdom Viridiplantae; phylum Streptophyta; class Magnoliopsida; order Asparagales; family Amaryllidaceae; genus Allium; species Allium fistulosum. The sequence goes on from CM060906.1 coordinate 408,693,423, forward strand.
AGAAAGTGAAAACACGAGGAGAGAAAATTCTATTAAAAAGTGCACTCAATTATTGAAGGAAAATGAATTGCTCAAAACACAAGTCCAACAACTGTCTACAACTTTAGGAAAATATTCAAAAAGTGAAAGATTACTAAGTATGCTAATAGGAAAACAAACGGTCAGTATAGATAGACAAGGACTTGGGTATAATCAATCTGAACCTGTTAAAAGCAAAATTAATCAAGTCAAATCCGAGTGCACAATTTGTAGAAAAATTGGACATAGTCAAAATAATTGTTGGTATAGAGCCAAACACGTGAAAACTATTCCAATTTGGGTTCCAAAAGGCACGAATATAAAATCCCTCAAAGTTAAACAAATCTGGGTGCCGAAAGGAACAATTATAAATAGTTTTGGGTCTACTCAAACATATTTTTCAAAATCAATTGCCACTAACAACCATGGACTTATAAAACCAAATATGTCACAAAAATCTTTTATCGTGTAGGTGTGGTGGTAGGCTAAGGAACAACTACGGTGTTATCTGGATTCTGGCTGTTCCAGGCACATAACGGGCGACAAATCAAAGTTCCTTAGCCTAGTATAAAGGTGGAAAAATCACATTGGGCAACAACGAAAAATTATCGTAAAGGTAAAATAGGTAATGGTATATATTTTGAACGATATATTAAATGTTATAATCTGCACCGTAATCTGAATTAAATCAGCTAGTAATGTGATAATGAAATGAATGTTGATAATGATTCCAACTTATGAAAATTGATGGCCAATTACATTTTTATGCCAAGAATACAATAAGTATTTCTAAAGACTTTGAATTCATTCATATAGAATTGTTTGGAATAATGATGATGTTTTATTGATTGATGATTACTCATGATACACGTGAATATATTTGTTTATCCTACGGCTTCTAGATCTGACTCTATATTCACGGTTTTTGTTCATTGGCACGGCTTCAATTAAAATCCAAAAGAATTTCATTTAAAAGCTGTTAAAAATGATTTTAAGATATTTTGTACACACTTCACAGTCTGGTCTATAACATCCAATTAATGATAATCTCGAGTGAAAGAAAAATTCAGATGCAGATTACACCGGTAATCTAGTTGATAGAAAAATTACTAGTGGAACGTGATTTATGTTGAGACATTCAGTAGCTGCATCGTTTTTCAAATAGCAGACATTTTTCTAAAACCCCTTCTAGAAAATCATTTTTGTTGAACTTGTTTCAGATTAGTCATTTTGAAAATTTTGATAATTATTTTTGAATTTGATTTTAAATGACTACATTAACTAATCTGACCCCCTACTAATTATCGAAAAGATAAATAGTGATTGAAAAAGTGATGAGTGTTGATATTAATCATATATTATAACGTGAGGCAGTATAATTAGTAAATTTCTTTAGAAATTTAAACAAGAGTTATAAAAACTTTTTGCTGGCAAAAATTCCATGACCATTTCTATTTCTATCATATTTCTATCGACCATCACTCATCAAAATCCAATATAGTATGTCAATATGTGGTATTTTAAACGGGAAATTATGAGCTTTCATTTTATTATATTTTTTAGCAATAAAAAACATCCAAAATATTCACTCTCATTTAAAAGTCCCCATGGTTATGCATGGGTGACTTACTTGGAATTTTTGATTATGTGCTTCCATGCTCATTTAAAAGTCCTCACGGTTATGCATGTATGGAACGCATATCAAAATTGAATGATTAAATAGACAAGTTGATTCTAGTTCCATTTAAAAGTCCTCACGGTTATGCGTGGTTAGAAGATACTTGAATTCATTTTTTAATAAAAATTTGGAATACTACTAATCTCATTTAAAAGTCCTAACGGTTATGCATGGTTAGTAGATATTCAAATTCCTGATATAAATATACCACAAATAGACACAACTATATGGTTTTATATGATGACATCATCCCTATCATTCTAAAGTGGAATATGCATCAAACAGAGTATTTATGATATTTGTTTGATTTTTTATTGAAATTTAATATTTATACCCGATTGAGTATTAATATTGTATTAATGTAAATCACTTTATCTCTATTTTCTAACACTATTACTCTTTTGATGATAACAAAAGGGGGAGAGAAAGGTTAAGATTATGGCAAATAAAGGTCAAATATATTTTCTATTTGCATCTAGACTCATTTGCATATTTTCATTTATTTTCATGCATATATGAAGGGGGAGCTTTGTGTAGAGAGGGAGCATTTAAATAGGGGGAGCAAATTGAATGATCAAATACATTTAACAAATTCAAAATCTTAAATATATGTTTGTTATCATCAAAAGGGGGAGATTGTTGAATATGCGAGTATATGATTTTTGTTTGATGATAATAAACATACATATATATATATATATATTCATTTAAATTTATTTGTTAATGTACTATTTTATTTTTTCACATAATTAAATAAATATTTGCTGAATAAAATAAATAACACAGAATTTAAATTCAAACAGATATTTTATTCAAATAAATATTTATTACAATTTTGAATAGTACAAATTTGAGCTCTCACTATATATATATACAATTTTCAAATAATACAAATTTGATTACATCACAATTTTTCATTTACAAATGCACCTCACTACATTTCACTCATTCACTCGTATTTATCTTCAACTCCAATCCAAATTGAATCCAGCATCTGAGTTATCTGCAAAAATATACACAGACGGAGTAAAATTGAAAATAAAATATTTTTGCAGTGTAAACTAAAATGTATTTTGAAAATATTATTTGCCTCGGTTATTTGGGTTGTTCGTCATCATTTAATTTTGAATTCATCAAACACGAACAACTTGTGACATGCACAGTGTATCACTGTACATGCCACAAGGCCGTGCACACCAATGTACACTTGATAAAATTACAGGGACATGTGAGCACAAGGTCAAACCCAAATCATGTCGGGTTCAACTCAAGTGAAATAAATATTAAGTCACGATATTAGCACAAGGTCAAACTCGAGCTATTAGCTGGATTCAACACAAGTGCAGACCAAATTCAAATGCCAACAGACCACCACTAACCACATACAAGTCAAAGAAACAAAACTACATCAGTGAAAGAGACCAGCTCAACATCAATGTAACATATTCAATGAGCTGGCTAGAAAATCAAAATGTTCAACCCAGACTGGTCAGAGAAACCACAGTGCAAAGTGGTGAATGAAAATACAAGTACACAAGGGTCTGGCAAATGGAGCAGTATGCAAGTGAGGTTACAAACCAATACAACTCAAGTGAAGCCTTAACACTCATGGAACAATATAGCATAATCAGGAGTACAACAGTGCAGATCGCACAGTCAAGTTCAACATGCATTCAAGTACAAAAGGAAGTGCAAAAGGTTCAGATACAAGGAAATGGGTATGAAACTCGAAGTCTGAAAACATGACACCAGATTCCATAAGCACACTGTAGGTCAAAGCATAACCGAAGTCACCAACATATAAAACTGAGAAGCAGTGCAAACAAATGTATAAAGGCCAGAACTATATCTACACCAGACTTCGAAGCATGTACAAAGTAGTAGCAATATGCATATGGTCAAGCACAAAACTCGAAGTGATCAGAGCATAAGCAAGAAGACTCAAAGCTAACACATACATATATGAACACACATGTATGCAATGCACAAGTACAGGTCGAATTCTGTCAGAGGTAAAACATAGCAGTGAAACCATATGCAACAGCAAAGCACTTCATAAGGAATGACCGAAGTCAGATAATATGAGTAACCCAGTGAATTAACAAAGTCACAGTAGAAATCAATTCAAAGTCAAGGCCGATGTCAACAGAGAAATGCACGGAGCAAGTTCGAACTCGTCAAAGCCGTGATAGCCAAGGAAATCAAACAAGTCAGAAATCGAAGCCGTGAAAATCAAGCAATCAAATATACAAAATTGAACAAGTTAGAACAATCACCAGCATCAAAACAAAATCAAATGGCCAAGTCGATAATTATCGGACGAATTCGTATAAAATATACGAACGAAAATCAAGGGGTTTGAACCCTATATAAACCCTATCATCATCGACCGTAAATGCATTGAGTTCAAGCAAGCCAAAACAGTAAAGCAAAAGTAACAAATTACATACCGATTTCATCGTCGAACTCGATCAAAATCGAAGGAGCTGTGTTCGAATCGAGGAGACGATCGATTGCCGAAGCAAATCAAAAGAACACCAATTGTAATCGATCAACAATAAATCGGCTTCTTCGAAATTAACAGAAGCCCTAATTTTCAAGCAAGCGAATAAAAGGAACGAACCGCCATTTTCACCAAGAATGAAGCGGGCCGAAGGAATATACAGAGGAAATAAAAGATAAAAGGGAATAATATTTGGGCCGGCTTCTTTCTATTTTGATTTGGGCTTTAGTTTTTAATTAGGGTTTATTTGTTTAAATTGTTTTTTAAATTTTGTAATTTCTTTTAAACCGTTGTAAATTCTAATCGTGTGACTAGGGGACAAACTACATGGCGTAGTTTGAGAATTCGCAACTCAGTGGTTGAGTTGTGGCAGGGTTTTGAGCATAGAGTTAAGGTTAGTCGATAGCGGGTGTCGCGAGTTTACGTGTGTAAGTGTCTGACTACTTAATTTCTTGTAGAAACCTTGGGGGCAGCACGTAGTTAGGGTTTTGCCGAAGCTGGGTAAATCTGTGTGTACTATTTTCTATTTTTTTATATTCTGCTATATCTGTGCTGCTATTATTCTGCTGTGATCTATGTTGAAATTATTTTATATAAACTTCCACAATAATTTTTATAATTGGTAGTATCACCCCATTCACTCCCCCCCCTCTAGGGTGAAATCGATCCTACAAGATTTATGTTTGAGATTTCAAAGTTCACACTGCTCAGAAAGTTTGCTGAGTAGGAGCAGAGAGAGATGACTGTGCTGGAGTATGCTACAAGGTTTGAGGAGTTGGCGAGGTATGGGTATGCTACTGTTGATACCTTGATTAAGAGAAATGAGAAGTTCATTAGGGGTTGAAACCTGAATTGGCTAGGGCTACATTACCTCATATCATGGATCCTTATGATGTTGTAGCAGAGATGGCTTTAAGATATGAGGAGATGCTTGATTTTCTTGGGATAAATAAGGCAAAGGAAGTCCAAGTGGGGCAGAGTCGGAAAAGAAAGTTCTTCCATAAGAAAGGAGCGTAGAAGGGTGGAGCTGCAAAGAAGGGAAAGTCGGAGGTTGTCTGCTTTAGTGTGATAAGAAATGGCATTTTGCTAATAAATGTCGTTCTGGAGAGGGAAAGAAGGTGATTGGGAAGAAGAATATCAGTCGCTTCAACTGCGATCAAATTGGACATTACAAGAACTAATGCAAGAAGCTTGTTAAGGATGGGAAGGGCAAAGTATATGCATTGGAGCCAGCTACCTTGAGGCCAACGGCAGAGGAAAAAGGAAAAGCTGTGTTTGGAGGTACGCTTCCGATTCATGGTATGTCAGTTAGCGTTCTGTTTGATACTAGTGCATTGCATTCTTTTGTATCTCATTGTTTGGTAGATAAGCTTAACCTGGAACCCTCATACCAAGTTACTTCCTTAAGGGTTGCAAATCCGATAGGAGATTATGCGACACTTGGGATGAAGTGTGACCACCTAGAGTTTGATTTGTTAGGTCATAACTCTGTTTGCAGTTTGCATGTGTTCGATTTTGTAGGGTTCAAAATTATTTTGGGTATGGATTGGTTAAGTAAATACCATGCTAGGATGCCATGATAGGAAAATATCACTTAGACGCCCTGACTGTTGTGATCAGATTGTATATACCGTAGAAAGCCCTAACTGTGAGGTGAATGCTTTATTGGATGTTATGGAGGTAGAAGACGTGTTAAATTGAGTTTTCGTGGTTAGAGAATTCGTGGATGTTTTTGAACCTGCGGTAGGATTACCACCGAAATGAGCAATTGAGTTTCATATAGATTTGGTGCCGGGAGCAGAACAAGTGAGTAGACCGCCAAGCAGGATGACACCTACCGAGATGAGGGAGTTGAAGGTGCAGTTGGTGGATTTTGAAGGCTAGAATTTTATTAGGCCAAGTAGTTCACCTTAGGGAGTAGCCGTAGTGTTTGCTAAGAAACTGGACGAATCGTTAAGGTTATGTATCGATTATCGTAAGTTGAACGAGAAGGTGATAAAGAATCGATATCTGTTGCCTAGAATTGACGATTTGTTCGATCAGTTGAGTGGAGCCAAGGTATTTTCTCAGTTGGATTTGGTGGTAGGGCTCCATCAGCTTAGAGTAGCAGAGGATAGTATTCCTTTGATGGCGTTTAGAACTAGATATGGATTGTACGAATGGTCAGTGATGCCGGTCGGACTAACTAATGCGCCAGCATTCTTTGTGGATTTGATGAACTGAGCTTTCCAAGAGCACTTGGATGGGTTCGCGCTGGTATTTATAGATGATATTTTGATATACTCTAAGGATGAAAGGGAGCATGAAGTTCATCTTTGAGTGGTGTTGGAAACATTGAGGTAGCATCAGCAAAAGGCAAAGTTTTCAAAGTGTCATATCTAGAAGAAGGAAGTGAAGTTTCTCGGTCATGTAATCTCAGAGTAAGGGTTGTAAGTAGATCCGACTAAGATGGAGGCAGTGAATAATTAGAAGAGACCTGAGACAGTGAAGGATATAAAGAGTTTTCTTGGATTAGCCAGGTATTATCGAAGATTCATAAAGGTTTTCTCATGAATAGCAACACCGATGACCAAGCTAACACGAAAAGGTGTGAAGTTTGTGTGGACCGATAAGTGTGAGGAACCATTCCAGAGCTTGAAACACTTATTGACTAATGCACCTGTGTTAGTTGTACCAGAAGGGAATCAGGACTTAGTAGTATATACAGATGCTTGTGGAACTGGGTTAGGAGCTGTGTTAATGCAAAGAGGTAAAGTGATTGCCTAAGCTTCTCGACAGCTTAGACCGCATGAGGTGAGATACCCGACGCATGGTTTGGAATTGGATGGGGTGATTTTTGCGCTGAAGGTGTGGAGGCATTACCTTTTGGGAGAAATATTTGAGTTATATATGGATCATAAGTCATTGAAGTATTTATTCTCTCAGAAGGAGCTCAATATGAAACAACAGAGATGGTTGGAATTTATAGCTACTTATGACTTTGGAACCGAGTACACACCAGGAAAAGGCAAAAAGGTTGCAATGCACTTAGCAGAAAACATCAGAATGCAGTGTTGGAAATGGTAGCTGGGGGGAGAGATTTGGAAGCGTTGACGACATGTAGAGTACTGTGGAGACCTAAAGCTGGATCTAGTAGAGAAACTGTACTGTTATCATCTTTAGAAGTTTGACCGATGATGATCGAAAAGATTGCTTTAAAACAAATGGAGGATTCACTATTAGTTGAATGGATCAGGAAGTTAAAGGATGGAACCAAGAGTGATGACCTGAAGGATTTTAGTCTTGACCAGAATGGGTGGTTGAGAAAGAAAGGAAGATTGTGTGTTCCGAATGCGGGAGGCATTAGGAAGGAAGTTTTGGAGGAATGCCATCATTCGAAGTTCACTATTCATCCGGGAGGAACTAAGATGTATTAGGACATGAAGAGGATTTTCTTCCGGGAAGGAATGAACAGGGATGTAGGCTTATGGGTAAAGTAGTGTCTGAATTGCTAACAGGTAAAGGCTGAACATCAGAAGTCAAGTGGGTTACCTCATCCATTAGATATTCCAGTATGGAAGTGGGATTCTATTTCTATAGATTTTATAGACTGGTTGTCAAGTTCTAATATAGGAAATGAAAGTATATGGGTCGTAGTGGATAGGTTAACCAAGAGTGCCCATTTCATTCCAGTTAAGTCAACTAGGACGGCACATGTTTTGGCTAAGTTATTTATGAAGAATGTAGTTAGACTGCATGAGATTCTTAGTAGTAAAGTAAGTGATAGAGATTTATTATTCACTAGCGAGTTTTGGAGGAGTCTACAGTATACTTTATGTATAAGGCTCAAGATGAGTACCGCTTACCATCCACGGACTAATAGGCAAACGAAAAGAGTTAACAAAGTCTTGGAAGATTTGTTACGAGCTTGTGTGTTAGATTTTAGGAGATCATGGGAAGACCATCTACACTTAGTCGAGTTTTCGTATAACAACAGTTATCAGGCTAGTATAGGGATGGCACCATTTGAAGCTTTGTACGGAAGGCCATGCAAATCTCCCATTTGTTGGTTAGAGACCGGAGATAGGTTGGTTCTTGGTCCGGTTTTAGTAAGACAAGATGTAGAGAAGATCGAGTTGATTCGAGCTAGGATGAAGGAAGCTCGGTCTAAGCAAAAGAGTTATGTTGATAGAAGATGGAAAGACATAGAGTTCTCTTTTGGAGATCATGTTTTCATTAAGGTATCACCGATGAAAGGTGTAATTCGATTCGAGAAGTCAGGGAAATTGGCACCAAGATCTATCAGACCATTTCCTATTATAGAATGGATCGGCAAACTCGCATATATAGTAGAATTACCAAACGGTTTGGCAGGAGTCCACGATGTTTTTCATATTTCTCATCTGAGAAAGTGTGTTCGAGATCCGGAGACTACTATAGCACCAATTGTGTTAGAGGACTTAGTAGTAGAACCAAATTTGACTATAGTTATAAAGCTAGTTCGTATAGTCGCGAGAGATGTGAAGAGGCTAAGGAACAAGACAGTCGGATTAGTTAAAGTCCAATGGAGCGACAATGAGAGAGATTGTAATTGGGAGACTGAGAGCAGGATTAGAGATGCTTATCCTGATTTGTTTGATGGTATGTTTTACCTTTTTGATTGATTTGTTGAGTACCTTATCGTAATTTCAAGGACCAAATTCTTTAAGGAGGGGAGTCTGTAATGGCCCTAATTTTGATTAACATTATTTAGGATATTTAATTAGTTAAATTAAATAAAATAATGTGATGATTAGGGGATTGAGATTTGTGTTAATAGAAAGGTAGCCGTGCCATATAACAAATGAACTAAAAGGGGACTAAAATAAATTAGGTAAGGCAAATAGATGAGGGGTAAAAAAGGAATAAGTATATTCTTATATCCTAAACACTAAGGCCATTCATTCTACACATTCATTTGCAAAAACTAAACATAAGAGGCCGGTCACCATTAAGGAAGAACAAGAAGAAGATAAAGCAATCAAAGGAAGGAAGCTTAATCAATTCAAAACCATTCTTAAATCTCAACTCATTAATCACAAAGCTAAGGTGAATAATGACTACATCTCATGTTTTTATTGTTTTCGGTTTTAGATTAAATCCGAACTATTTTGCAAGGTTTTGCCATGTTTTTTATTGTTAAAATGGATATATATGCTTGTTGATGATTTATTCCCATGAATTTTACGATATGTTTTAATGTGAAAACCCTATTAAATGACATCCAAATGCATTATGATTTAAGAATAAGGTCAGAAATGATATTTTAGAGATGGGTTTCAATTTTCATAATTTTCTGAATTAATGTGGATTTAATATTAATTTTATAGAGAAGAAATGATTGTTTGGGTTTAAAATTAATTACGGCTAATATATGTAGGTTTTGGATTAGAAATTAATATATGTTAGAAACATATTTAAAACGATTTATGGGAATTCTTATAGATTTTTCCTAAGTGTTTTAATAGGTATGTAAAATTATTTAAGGTATGGGACTTGAATCTTTTATATATTTATAAAAGGAGAAGGGGCATTTTGTAAATAATTTAATTTATTTCTTTTAGAATTTTGGCAGTACTTTTAGAAAAGAAATTAGTAACCATTCATGTTTTGACAAACAAGGAAGGTTAGTTGAAAAGAATTGCATTAAAAGGTTAAAAATCGGTTTATACATGCTTTTTACATGTTTCGTCACTTTCAGCTCCTAGCCTTCGACACCTTACTTCTGTCTCCATCTCCATCGAAACCAAAGCATAGGGTATCTAAGATTTGGTACGTAGTGAATTGGACATAGGCGAAAGGTACTGGGTCGAAACAATAGGTTCCGAAGGGGTCGAAGCCTTACTTTGTTTTTAAATGAAAATGCGCCTGCTTCGCTTTCGAAAGGAATGCTTTCGACTTGGTTAGCTTTCAGCTGGGTCAAATTATTTTTAAAGGAATGGTTTCAAAAGAGGTTGCGCCTTTTTGTTTTAAGTAAATGCTTTCGAAGGGGTCGAAACCCTTTGCTACCGCTTTCCACCTTTCGAAGCAAATGGTTTCGAAAGGGTTGCTTTGTTTTTAAAACTTAGCCACTTCTCTAATGCTTTCGAAGGGTTGGTTTTGACACCATCACTTCTTTACCTAGGAAATAGCTTTCGAAAGAGTGCTTTCGACTTAGTTTCTTTATGATCCTTTTGTTCTATTGAAAGTTAAACCCAAAAGGTTTTAAAAGGAATAGTTCTAATGGTTTCAATGGTTATTCCACATGTTTTACTTGAACCCAAATGATTTCAAATGGTTTGATTTTATGAAAATGATTTAGTGCTTTCGAAAGGTTTAAGATAAAGGTTTCGAAGGGGTGGTTCCCCAATGGTTTCGAAAGGTTTTAAATGGAAGGTTCCAATGTTTTCGAAAGGCGATGTTTATAGTGTTTTGATAAGAGGATGTCTAAGGTTTTAAAGCTTTCGAAAGAAAGGTTTTTCAATGTTTTTGAAAGGTTTGTTAAGAATGGTTTTGAAAGGTATGTTTTGGCCTTTAGGCCTAAGGTTATAAAGCAAAGTAGTTACTTGGTTTCGAAAGGGGTACTTTCAATGGTTTCGAAAGGGGTACTTTCAATGGTTTCGAAAGGGGTACTTTCAAAGGTTTAAATGTTTTCATCAATGAAGTTTTGTGTAAAGTATATAACATGGCAAGGTGATTTGAGTAAAGCGTAGAGTATATTTTCCTTATTTAAAGTACGATTTAAGGTTTAAATCAATTTGAGAGAAAATGTTTTCAAGGAAAACTTTATGGGTAGACGACCCTAAGTAAAATGACTCAGAAATTAGAATACCAGATGGGACTGGTATGGGGTCGCACCCTATACTTTAGCTAGTAGCTCCTAGCTAATATAAGTTCAAAATTCTTGTGTGTAGGGCTTCATCATAGGTAAGATTAAAATGATGTTACACATAGAAAGGAATCTATAAAGGAGAGATATGTTATTGGTGAGCCCGCAAAACCATTAGGATTAGTTGACCTGGGAGAAATAAGTTAGGGATAGACCGTTTAGAAGAGTAGTATCTAACAGAAGTTAGATTATTTGTTTATTTTGTCTGGAAGGCCCGAATCAGCCAAAGGTTAGTAGTTAGCCAAACAAAACTATAGTGTTCGGATAGATAGTCCATTTGTTACCTGATTCGTATGCATGCATGATATTGCTTTATTGTTTTAACTAGTTTTGGTTGTAGGATTAAGATTTGCAAAAGATAAGTTTTAAAAGGATATTAGTGAGGGGAAACCCGTTTCGCTAAGCGGCGTGGTCTCACTTAATATCAAATAACCGATATGTATAGTATTATTCACACCAGGCTTTATGTCTGACTAGAAGTTTGTTTTTCCCCTTAAACTCTTGGGTGCTCAAAATTGATTTGAGTAGGCTGAGGGTTGAGGATTTACAGGTTTTAGTAGGTTGGCGAATAAAGCTTCCGAAAAGGAGTAGGAGGCTGATGGATAGCTATTTAGGAGTTGTTTTGTTTGTTTTATTTCCCCTATGTTGTATTAAGTCTGTTATGACTATTTAGTACTCTGGTCATCCAAGGGGACATCTTCATATGTCGCTCTTGGTGTATTTTGTAATAATTATATTTGATCTGAAACTGGGAAACGTTTTGGGATAATGTAACTTAGATATGAAATGTTGTTTTGAAATGTAATCAGAAAAGTATTTTAATCTATGATGATTTTATTTCATATTCAAGTGCTTCTGATATTATGGATACCATTAATGTTACCGTATTTGGTTACCGGAAGTTAATACTATGGATGACTGCAGCATCTGTAGCTCTTAGCTTCGGGTATCCAGATAGGTGATGTTACGGGAATTGCTGAATAAGCTTGAACTACTACTTGTTCTCTATAATGCCATTGTTCTTAAGTATAGAAACCTGGAATGGTTTTAAGATGACTATCCCTATTAGCTTTTGCATGCCTGCGAATTTCTTGTTGTGGAAGAGAAAAGGGTGCTTAGTGCATAGGAGATTGATCTGATAAAGTTTGAAGGCAAGATCTTACTGGGTGATGAACCCAAAATTTTACATGATACCCAACTTGTATTTCAGCAAGGGTCAACTTAGGCCTCCAAACATGAAGCGAGTGAAGGTTCTGGGTCTGCACCACCCGATGTTGCAAATAATCTGCCCCTAGTGTCTTAGGGTATTCTTAGCACTTCCGTGGGTTTTTCTACTATTCCAAGATACAATTCAAACAAGCCTCAATTTGAAATTCACAGCGAGCTTTTCTAATTCCAGAACGGAGTTCTGAAGGTACTCTAGCTCATCTCGGGAGACAGACTGAAGAAGGTATCTCGTTGATTTCTCCCATTTTTAGAAAGTTGGGGTGTCGCCGATTGATATTTCTAATCTTGTTGGCTATGTTTCCTTAGCTTTAGGTCCTCCATCTGTAGTTCCCTTTCCTCAAGAATCCCAACTGGGGCCTAAAGTGCTCGCAACGGAGTCTGTTACAGTTACAACCTCGGCTACGACTCAAGACGTTCCAGAAGAGGAAGCTTTCATATTTGATGATCACGTGGTGGACATATTGTTGTGGGAAGGTAGTGATTCACGCCATGAAATCCTGATTGATGATGACGTCATGATCATGGGTATCTCTGAGCCCACTGACAAGCTCAGTCTAAAAGAGCACATTGAGAAGGAAGAGTCATTGAAGAAAGAGGCTAAGGCCAAGTTAGTTGACATGGACCGTGTGCTCCAGATCCTATCCCGCTTCAAGTTATTCCTCTAGGCGGGTTGATTCCCGAGGATGAGATCCCTCATGTTTCTAAGGATGGCACTGCTTCGTTCCCCGTATTTAGCGATGTCTCTCTGAAAAGAGGTAGAGGTGGTAAAGGATCAAAGAGAGGGTCAGGGAATAGTTTGAGTGGATCCATCCCTAAGAAATCGAGGAAGGACAAGAAGTCCAAGAAGTAGCCGTCGGGTCGGCTTGATGCTTAGATAGCTTATGTTGCTACATTTTCTCTTTATTAGCCGTGTTTGTGCGGGTATGACCCCCACTTATAATTCAAATTTTTTGGATAAACTTGTGCTGCAACTTACAAGTTTAATGTGGATAAAATTTCTCTTGCTTTTGTAGAACACTTATGTGTATTTGGTTAAGTGAACGAGCTATTACATTTTCCATTTAATGTACTTGTAACTCGTTGCTTGTTAGCTCAGATATTGATTCGATTCATCAATCTCATGGCCTCCCTGAGGTCATGGCCCCGAGTCGTATTCAAATGTCAGGCTTGAGCCTTAATGTTATGTTGTCCAACTCAGTGATTAAGAAATTATGTTTCTGACCACTGTCTTGGGTTGGCAGAATTAGTTAGTGGATGGTCGAGTTCCATTTTCACTAACTTCGTTCTCATCCTATCGAATTCAGGTCTGAGTTGGTTAAGCAGTAAGTGGTTGAATCGCACTTATTCATTCATTTATACTCATATCCATGCTCAGTGGACAAGAGTTATTCCATGGGTGGTCATTCGCACCCGTTAATGTTTGTAATCCAATTCGCACTTTGGGAGCTTGGAATTGTTTGAAAAATTGTCAAATTCAATTTCCCTTAGTCGGCCATCTTGTCCCCAAGTATGGAGTTCTATTTAACAAGTGATCAGTCGAACCATGACCATTATAAAGTCATGTTGACTTCATTGTATGGTGGGATATAGTTGGTATTATGTCGCAGCTAATATGCAATGCAATGGCAGACTACATATATGAAGCAAAATTCAAAAATTTATTTGCTAAATGGAAAAAAATGACATAATTTGTCTTGTTACATATCTGGGAAATCAAATGCTAAAGCAAATCCTAAAATTAAATACAACTGAATGAAAAAAAAAGTGAAATAGCATCGTAAATGCTCGTTGTTCCACGCCCTTGGGAGTGCGACGCCATCAACAGTCGCTAGCTTGAAAGTCCCTCTCCAAGCTTCTGTTCAATGACATATTGTCCTTCCCAAGTAGGATTCATATGCGACGGGACAGGTAAAACCCATTTTAAGACGAGATCGTCGATTTCAAAGGTTCTAGGTCAAACTTTAGTGTTGTAGTATCGGGAGACTCGGTGTCGGTGTGCAACTGCCCTTAAATCAGCATCTTTATGCTTCTCGTCTATAAAGTCTAGAGACTTCAACAGGAGTTCTCTATTCATTTTGGGATCGTAGTAGGTCACTTGATGAGAAGGAACTTCGAGTTTAATAGGAATAACGGCTTAGGAGCCGTAAGCAAGGGCGAATGGAGTATGGCCAGTCTCGGACTTGTGGGTGGTTCTGTAGGCCCAGAATGCTGTTGAAAGTTCATCCACCCACTTGCCTTTAGCCTTTTCCAAATGCTTCTTCAGAATGGACTTTATGATTTTGTTCACAACTTCAACTTGTCCATTTACTTAAGAGTGAGCAACTGTCGGAAATCTCTTTTCAATATGATGCTGTCGGTAGAAGTCTTTGAATTTAGTGCTGTCAAATTAGGTTCCATTATCAGTTACTATAGTTCGCGGGAGGCCAAAACGACAGATGATGTTTCGGACAATGAAGTTGATTACTTTGTTTGTTGTGATCGTGGCTAAAGGTTCTTCTTCGGCCCATTTGTTGAAGTAATCAACCGGGACGATGGCGTACTTCGCACCACCTTTAGAGATCGGTAAGGAACCAATAATATTTATGCCTCATATAGCAAATGGCCATGGGCTGACCATTTGTGTGATTTCCGTCGGTGGAACTCCCGGAACTTTTGCATACATCTAGCATTTGTCGCATTACCATACATAATCAGTGGCATCTCGATAAACAGTTAGCCAATAATACCTATAATAGAGTATTTTCTTTGCTAGGGTTTACCCCAGTGTGACCGTCGCATTCCCCTTCATGAACTTCCTTTAGGACATGTTTTATTTCATTATGAGTGATACACCAGAGCAAGGGGACAGAAATACCCTTTCTATACATAACTCCTTCCTGAATGATATATCATGAGGCATTACGAAGGAATTTTTGTTTTTCAATCGTCCATTCGAGAAGATCTCCATGTAGAAAGTAGTCTTTAATTGGAGTCATTCACAACTCCTTCTCGGGCTTCGTCTCTAGTACCTGGTCGATTTCCATTAAGTTTATGCTTGGAGCATTTAGTACTTCGACTAAGATCAAGCCCAATTGTTGTGCATCCCCGGTGCTAGTAAACTTTGCTAATGAGTCGGCCTCTTTGTTTTGATCTCAAGGAAGGTGTGTAATATCATAGTATTCAAAGTCAGTCAATAGCTCTTGGACTTGGGTAAGGTGTAGGGCAAGTCGTTGTCCTTTAGCCTGGTAATCTCCCCTGACTTGGTATACTACAATTGTGAGTCACAAAAGATTTCAAGTGATTTTATCCCCAGTTCTCTGGTGAGTTCAAGTCCAGTAATCAAAGCTTTATACTCGGCTTCGTTGTTTATTGCAAGGAAATCAAGCTTTAAAGCATAGCAAATTTACCGATCTTCTGGAGTTACTAGCACAATTCTAGCCCCAAAACAATGATCATTGGATGCCCCATCCATATACAACTTCCACCGTAAGGTAGGGGTTTCACTGCTCTTTGGGAAATCATCCTATGTAGTGAATTCTGCTATAAATTCCACCAATGCATGTCCCTGGATAGCCCTCTGAGGAAGATAAGTGATGTCGAGTTGGTTCGGTTCAATATTCCACTTGAGTAACCTTCCAGACATCTTAGGTCTCTACAAGACCTATCATAATGGCTTGTTGGTGTAAACGTTGATAGGATGAGCCTGAAAATAGAGGCGAACCTTTCGTGAAGCAATTAACAAGCAATATGCCAATTTCTCTATCTTCAGATAGTTCCTTTCAGGTCTTGTTAATCACTTGCTAACATAATAAACCAGTCTCTGGGTTCGATTCTCTTCGCAAAGCATTGCGGCACTTATAGCATGTACAGACACGGCCAAGTAGATATACAAGTCTTCATGATCTACCGGCTTTGTCAAGATAAGAGGTCTCTCTAAGCAGTTTACCAAAGCTTGAAATGCATTTTTACGATCCTATGTCCATTCAAAATTCCTTTTCCCTCTTCTAATCAAGTCAAAGAAAGGAATGCATTTATCGGTAGCTTTGGTAATAAATCAACTTATGGCGGCAACCTTCCCATTCAGGCTATGTACTAGTTTGATGGTCTTTGGCGCTTGGATATTATGAATAGCTTTCATCTTCTCAGGATTGGCTTCGATTCCACGGGCATTAATAATGAAACCTAAGACCTTTCCTAATGCAACGCCAAAAGAACATTTCAGAGGATTGATCTTCATTTTGTAATATCGAAGGATATTGAACATTTCTGCCAAGTCTCTAATGTGGTCACTGGATCATCGTGACTTCACGAGCATATCATCCATGTACACCTCCATCGTCTTTCCGATCCGGTCTTTAAACATTCCATTGACTAGGCATTGGTAGGTTGCACAAGCATTTTTTAGTCCAAACAGTATTACTACATAGTAATATACTTCAGCATCGGTAATGTAGTAGGTGTGCTCTTGCTCGGGAATGTGCAATGGGATTTGGTTATTTCCAGAGTACGCATCCATGAAAGATAGCAATTCATGCCCTGCGGTTGAGCCTACTAGTTGGTCGATCCTTGGAAGGGGAAACAGTCTTTCGAGCATGCCTTGTTCAAGTCTGAGTAATCAACACATGTTCGCCATTGCCCATTCGCCTTTCTCACAAGTACATGATTAGATACCCATTTAGGGTGGAGGGCATAGCAAATAAACCAAATGTCTTTGAATCTATCCATCTCCTCTTTAAGAGTGGGAGATCTCTCTAGAACCATGCCACGCCTTTTTTGTTTCATCGGGACGTGCCTCGGGTCGATATTCAATGCATGGCTCGTAATGCCAGGCGAGATCCCACACGTGTCAGAGTGAGTCCAAGTAAACACGTCGAGATTCACTTAGAGAAAACCAACAAGTTCTTTCATCATCGGGGGGTTGAACTATGACCCGATCTTTAGGACCCATGATGGGTCATCGTGGCTGATCGTGATGTCAATCATCAGCTAAGCCGCTGCAGCCTTGGTCTCTTTGGGCTCCTCCTCATCATCTCTTAGATCTATATGTCTATAGAACCAACCGTGGCTCTCGAGCCAAGGCTCGGGCACTGGTTGTCAATCGTCAGTGGCTTGGATACGGAGAGACTTGTCCACACCCTTACCTTTCTCCTTCCATTGAGCATCCCTTAATTTAGCTACATATCAGGCACATCCGGTCGCCTGAACACCATGAAAACCTCCATGGGCAATTCAACATAACCAACAGCTTCGATGATAGCATTGTTAAAGCCTTGAATACGAACCTTAGACGGTTTCAAGTCCTTGGCTTCCATCCTCATCTGATGATAAGCTTTTTGAAAATTATATTTACGGAACTTCCACAATTAACTAAAATCCTCCTCACTAAGGCGGGGCCGATCATGGCTGAAATTACCATTAGGTCGATCGTCGGTGCCTCTACCTTATCTGCATCTCTGTTTCTGAACACAATGTCATCTGTCATTGTACATTGTTGTTTTGTCGGAGCTCCATCTTCTATACTTGAAAAACATTCGGAATTCATATGCCTGATCACGCTAGTGTAGCGCTCCATCTCATGCCAACTCTTATCAGCTAGATGCAGTCCTTTGATTATTATATTGATTACTAATCTTTCACCAGTCTGCGCAAAGCTCCTTAGCCCTGTGCGGTGCTTGTCTTCGATTGGGGTCCGATGTCCCTTGCCCGCCATCTTGTAGGTCTTTAACAAACTGTTGTAACTTTCTTTCTTGAATCAGTTTCTCAATAGTATCCTAGAGATGCATACACTTATTTGTGTTATGACCATAACATTCGTGAAATTGACAATACTTTTCGGTTTGTTTCTACTTTTCCATTGATTATTTCGGAGGCAGCTTCCT
Organism: Allium fistulosum; assembly: GCA_030737815.1. NCBI lineage: Eukaryota > Viridiplantae > Streptophyta > Magnoliopsida > Asparagales > Amaryllidaceae > Allium > Allium fistulosum. Next base: position 408,711,593 of record CM060906.1, read on the forward strand.
GTATTGCATGTTATTGCAGGTAGACAACTAGACATTCTCTAGAGATGTATTCAGCGGCGTGTAGGTATCGTACATCGTAATCCTAGGCTTTCTCTTTCAGAATCCCTCTTTCGTTCTCGACTCATATCTCCGTCTTTCTTTTGCTGATTCGGTTTATTTTGGACATTCACTTGAACTTTTCCAAACCTATCACTAGACTACTTCACTACAATGTTACTTTGTACTCCCTTTCCACTTGGTTCCACAACATTCTTCTTCTTAAAGCATTTGGTTTCCTCTTTCCTTAAATATTGAGCCGCCTTTTGCATGGGAATGCTCCAATATTGCGGGTGGTTTGCCAGCTAACCAATCACTAAAATCGGAATTTGGGTCAATCCCTCTTGTTACCGCCATCAATATTGAATGGTCATTTGGATTACTAACTCCCAAGATGGCTATATGGAGTCTCTCCAAGTAATCTTTCAGCGATTCTCCCAGAGCCTGGATCACTGTGGATCGGGAGATTATATCTTTAGAGTAAGTTGCGTGCATACGTAACTGCTCCATAAACTTCATTGCTAAATTGTTAAATCTAGAGATTGACCATGGGGGTAATCTTGTAAACCACATTGTTGCTATTCCAAATAGAGTAATAGGAAAACATCTACACTTGGTTGCATTATCTGCTCGTGTGGAATCCATCAGCTACTCATATCTCATGATGTGTTGCCTAGGGTCGGTCTTTCCCTCATTGGCTGGCATCAACGGCATATTGAACCTCCTTGGATATTCTGCATGTAAGATATTATCATTGAATGGGGTACGGCTTCTCGAGATTCCTCGGTCGTCATTGATCAAGCCTTGGCTCTCTCACTAACTATCTAACCATAGCCCACAACTCTGACGTTCGGATAGTCAGAGCCAAACGGTGGTCGTGTTCCACCTAACGTGGATGGTCCGGTCGATGTCTATGGGTCGTTCCATGCCTTCTTGGTTCAACTTCCTCTCAATGTATATCACGTACATTCACTTCATCATCATTCCGAGGAAGTAACTGGTCAGCACTTGCTTGAACTCCAGCATCTAGATTGATCGTAGCATCGTCGGTATGTAACCCTGCTGTCACTAGTTGGTATCATCCATCCAAAGAATGATTGGTACCGATCGTTGTTGATGAATCGGCACCAATCGTTGTCACTCTGCTTGAACGATTGGTGGAAGGCGGGTTGATGCTTTAGCGTGGTATCCGTCTGTTCTGCAGCATCTGCTTCTGTGATAATCAACCAATGAACTAGATCTCTCTGCTATAGAGTAAGGGGCAGGATCCCTCCTTACTTTCCCATGCTGTTGCTAACTGAGTTGGTTCATTAGCTCAATATTGGCTTGAATTTTCTAATTCAATTATCGATGGCTATCCACTAGCTCTCTCATTAGATTCTAGAATTCAGCTCTTGTAATGGGATCAGTTGGATTATGGACATCAACTGGATTAGTAGCATTCATACCCATTGGTTGATTGCTCGGGCCTCCTTGCTGGATGCTCTCGTTTCCTTCTGCGTTTTGAGAATTAGACCTAGTGTTCCTAACCATTGTTGATAGCTTTACTTAGACTTTTGCAAATCTGAATAGGACAAGTAAGCTTCTTGAAGAAAATTATGGATCTATGCAATTAAGTAGCAACAAAGGGATCCGAATAAACTGAGAATCAAGCATTCTCAGTGAAAGAACCGAAATGTTTGCACCAAAAGTTAGCACAAGCACTAAAGAATGGAACGGTAGAGAAATAGATGAAGAATAATCAAAATTAAACAGAGGATAATTAAATAAGAAATCAAAATCAAGCAGTAATAAAGACATAAGGATTTATAGTGGTTTGGTGTTGTGTACCTACGTCCACTTTGAAGAATTTTCTTTATTGATCACTTGTAAATATGATTACAATGAAGTAATGATAATAGCACTTGATTACAATGGAGTCCAAAGTAGCAAGCAGCCTAAAGATCCTTTAAATGAAGAAAGAAATCTATATTTATAGAGGGAGACAATGAAATATTTCATTGGAAATTAGGCAAAAGACTCTCCAGATCCATAGGGGCCCACCAAAACGATCGCAGGTTCCAATTCGATCAATAGAACGATCGATACCGATGATTCATTTGTGTTCCAATGCATATGCGATCATTTTTGTGAGCTCCCCTATGCCTCTAGTCCATGTTCCTAAAGTTTGATGTCATGCTGTTGTGGTTGGTGAGATATCGACCAATCTTCATTGAACTGGATCGTTCATGCTGAAATAGTACGATCGTTTGTGAATGATGTATACCGATCGTTCAAACTGGCTTATTTTGATGTGTGATCATTTGTTGGGACTCCTCTCTCTAATATATTGATGCTCTGAAAGTTTCAAATGTGTTGCACTTGTAGATTTTGAGATATCGATCGATCATCATTGAATTGAGCTATGTAATCGATACGATACGGTCCATAGTATTGAATATGAATTGTGCCTGATCTTTCTTCAGAGAGTTGTGAACTTCCATACTTTAAGTGTTTTATTAAGTTCACCTCTAGCTTCTACTTTGCTACTGCTTCATATTATCATTTAGGCCTGATCTTTAGGCTTCGTGATTGTTGATCTGATACATCGATCCTGATGAACATTAAGTCTATCTCGTTTGATTGGTCCAGATATAACTGGGCCAAAAGGCCGGGTAACAATTTCTCTATAAAATCTCTATTGGGTGTTTATGCCAATTTTTGGTGCAAACATTTTGGTGCTTTTATTGAAAGCGGCACATTCTCATCTTGATTATGTCTTATCATCTACTTGTGGATTCCCACATTCACGAGATAGATCTAGCTTTCTACTGATAAGCTTCCATTTCTATTCAGATTTGCAAAAGTCTATGGAAAACTATTAACAATGGTTAGGAACACCTGATCTACAGCTTAAAATGCCAAGGGAAACGAGAACACCAACATCCAACAAGGAAGCCAAGGCAATCTACCAGTAGATTTTAACGCTACCAACCCAGTTGATGTCCAGAATCTTGCTGATTCCATCACAAGAGCTGATTTCCAGAATATGATGAGAGGCCACATGGATAGCCACCGATAGTTGAACCAACAGATTCAAGCTAATATCGATCTAATGAATCAACTCGGGGATCAACAACGTGGGAAAACTAAGAGGGAGCGAACTCCCTATTCTACATCGGAGAGCTCAACTTCATCAGATGAATACCACAGATGCAGATGTCGCAGAACCGACGGATATCACATCGAAATGTCGACCCACCATCATCCGATCAATCCAGATAGACCGATCACGATTGGTACCGATCCATCTAGAATGATCGGTGTCGATCCAACTTTTGGTGGCGGGTTGCAGCAAATGATGGGAATAATGCACACTGGTGAAGCCGTGGTTGATCTGGATGCTGGAATTCAAGTTAATGTAGATCATTTACCTCTCCGGAATGACGACAATGTGAATGCACATAACGCACATCAAGAGGATGTTGAGCTAAGAAGGCGTGGAATGGTCGGCAGACATTGATCGGACCATTCACATGAGGTGGAGCACGACTACCGCTTGGATCCAAGTATCCAAACGTCGGACTTATCGGCTATGGTCAGATAGTTAGTAAAGGAAAGTCAGGGTTTGACCAATGATGATTGGGTGATCTCAAGAAGCCATACCCCATTCATAGACAATATTTTATACATGAAATATCCGACAAGATTTAGCATGCCGTCGATGCCTGCCTACGAGGGAAAAACCAACCCCAAGCATCACATCATGAGATATGATTGGATGATGGATTCCGCATGAGTTGATAATGCCACAAAATGCAAATATTTTTCTATTACTCTCTCTGTCATAGTGATGATGTGGTTTACGATATTACCCCTAAAGTCAATCTCTTGATTTGATGATTTAGCAACAAAATTTATAGAGCAGTTCCGCATGCATGCAACTCGTCCCGTAGATGTAGTGTCCCTATGCAGCATGATCCAGGCTTCGGGAGAATTGCTGAAAGACTCTTTGGATATATTTCATATAGTTGTCACAGAAGTCAGTAATCCGAATGACCATTCAATATTGATGGCGGTAACAAGAGGAATTAATCTAGAATATGACTTTGGCGATTGGTTAGCTGGCAAACCACCCACGGCGTTGGAGCGTTTCTATGCAAAGGCAGCTCGGTATTTAAGGAAAGAGGAAGCTGATGCTCTAGGAAGAAGAATGTTGTAGGACCAAGTGGAGAGGGAGTGCAGAGTAACATTGCAGTGAAACAATCTGGGGAGAGTTCCAGAAAAGTTCAGTAAATGTCCGAAATAAACCAAATCAGCAAAAGAAAGGTGGTGATAGGAACCTTGAATGGAATAAAGATTCTGGAAGAGGAAAGTCAAGGATTCTAATGTATGATACCTACACACCACCGAATACATCTCTAGAGAATGTCTACTTGTCTAAATGCAATACCATGCTGTATAGGAAGCCAACTCTGAAGGAATCGATGGAGAAACAAAAGCAGACTGGAAAATATTGTCGGTTCCACGAATGATATGGTCACAACACAAATGATTGTAGGCATCTCCAAGATTCTATTGAGAAATTGATTTGGGAAAGAAAACAACAGCAGTTTGTTAAAGCCCCGCAAGATGGCGGATAGGGGATCTGACCCCAACCGAGGAAAAGCACCGCACAGGGTTGAAGAGCCTGCATGGACTGGTGGAAGATTAGCTATCAATACAATAGTCGAAGGACCACGTCCAGCTGATAAAAGCTGGCACGAGATGGAGCGCTATGCTAGCACAATCAAGCATATGAATTTTGAGTGTTGTTCAAATATAGAAGATGGGACTCCATCCAAATAGTAGCGTACAATGGTAGACAATATTGTATTCAGAAACAGAGATGTAGATAAGGTGGAGACACCGACAATTGACCCAATGGTCATTTCGGCCATGATTGGCCCAACTTTAGTGAGGAAGATCCTGATTGACTATGGTAGTTTCATGAATATTATTTTCAAAAAGGCTTATGATCAGATGAGGATGGAAGCTAAGAACTTAAAACCATCTAAAACCCTCATCCATGGCTTTAACGGTGCTGCAACCGAAGCTGTTGGTTATGTTGAATTACCCATGGAATTGGGTGAAGGCGACCGCACGAGAATATGGATGTTGCCATTTGTAGTGCTGGATGTGGACTCTCTATAAAATGTTTTTCTAGGTCGACCGGCCCTTGCTGAGTTCCAGGGAGCTATTGCCTTTTTGTGTCTTACCTTAAAATTCCCAACTGACAATGGCATGGGAGTTGTGCATAGAGATCAGGCGACCGGACGTGCCTGCTATGTGGCTGAGTTAAGGTTTGTTTAGCGGAAGGAGAAAGGTAAGGGTGTGGACAAGTCTCTCTGCATCCAAGCCACCAAAGATTGACAACCAGCACCTTGGCATTTAGTTGGGTGCCATAGTTGGTTCAATAAAGACATAGATTCAAGGGATGATGAGGCGGATCCCAAAGGGACCAAGGTTGCACTAGCTGAGTTGACGATTAACACCATGGTCAGCCACGATGACCCATCACGGGTCCAAAAGTTTGGATCATAGCTCAGCCCCCGGATGATGAAAGAACTTGCTGGTTTTCTCTGAGCGAAACTTGATGTGTTTTCTTGGACTCATTCCAATATGGGTAGGATCTCGCCTGCAATTGTAAGCCATGCATTAAATATCGACCTGAGGCATGTCTTGGTGAATCCAAAAAGGCATGGTATGGATTTAGAGAGATTTCCCACCCTTAAAGGGGAGGTAGATAGGCTCAAAAGCAATGGGTTTCTTCACGACGCCCTTTACCCTTAATGGATATCCAATCCTATATTTGTGAGAAAAGTGAATGGAAAGTGGGGAACATGCATTATTGACTACTCGAACTTAAACAAGGCATGTTCAAAAGACAATTTTCCCTTTCCAAGGATCGACCAGTTGATGGATTCAACAGTAGGACATGAGTTGTTATCTTTCATGGATGCGAACCCTTAATATAACCAAATCCCGATGCACATTCCTGACCAGGAGCATACCAGCTTTATTACTGACGTGGGATTGTATTGCTATGTGGTAGTGCCATTTGGATTGAAGAATGCTGGAGCAACTTTTCAGCACCTGGCAACCAAATGTTTAAAGATCAGATTGGAAAGACGATGGAGGTATATGTGTATGATATGCTTGTGAAGTCGCAATGATCAAGCGACCACATTAGTGATTTAGCAGAGATGTTTGATATCCTCTGGTATTTCAAAATGAAGATCAATCCTTTAAAATGTTCCTTTGGCATTGCATCAGGAAATTTATTGGGTTTCATTATCAATGCTCGCGACATCGAAGCTAATCCCAAAAATATTCGAACTATTCGCAACATCCAAGCACCAAAGACTATCAAACAAGTACAGAGTCTAAATGGGAAGGTTGCCGCCCTAAGTCGATTTATTTCCTGAGCCATCGATAAATGTGTTTCGTTCTTCAACTTGATTATAAGAGGGAAAAGGAACTTTGAATGGACATAGGATTGTGAAGATGCATTCCAAGCTTTGGTGATCCACTTAGAGAGGCCTCCCATCTTGTTAAAGCCAGTGGATCATGAAGATTTGTATATCAACTTGGCCGTGTCGGTACAAACTATAAGTGCCACACTGCTTCACGAAGAGAATCGAATCCAGAGATCAGTCTATTATGTTAGCAAGCGATTGACAGGAGCTGAAAGGAACTATCTGAAGATAGAGAAACTGGCATACTACTTGTTGATTGCTTGATGAAAGCTCTTCCCCTATTTTTAAGCTCATCCTATCAACGTTTACACCAATCAGCCATTACAACAGGTCCTACAATGACCTGAGATATCTAGAAGCTCACTCAAGTGGAATATCAAACTGAGCCAATTTGACATTACCAATCTCCCTCGAAGAGCCATCCAGGGACAGGCATTGGCATACTTTATAGCAGAATTCACTACACAGGATAATCTCCCAGAGAGCAGTGGAGCCCTATCATTCGGTGGAAAATGTATAAGGATGGAGCATCCGATGATTGTTGTTCTGGAGCCGAAGTCGTGCTAGTAACTCTAGAGGATCGATCGATTTGCTACGCTTTAAAGCTTGACTTCCCTGCAACGAACAACGAAGCCGAGTTTGAAGCTCTGATTTCTGGACTTAAACTTGCCAGAGAACTGGGAATAAAATCTCTTGAAATCTTTTGCGATTCCCAGTTGGTGGTATACCAAGTTAAGGAAGATTACCAAGCAGAAGGACAACGACTCCTCCATACCTTATCCGAGTCCAAGTGTTGTTAACTAACTTTCAGTATTATGACATCATGCACATTCCCCAAGATCAAAACAAAGAGGCCGACTCATTGGCAAATTTTGCTAGCATTGAGGATGCACAACAAATGGGCTTGGGTTCCAATCGAAGTACTAGAAGCTTCGAGCGTAAACCAGATGGAAATCGACTGGGTACTAGAGATGGAGCCTAAGAAGGAGTCGTGGATAACTCCGAATTAAAGATTATATGCTACGGGGACTCCTTCCCGAACGGAGGAATGAAAGATGACACATCCTCCGCAAAGCTTCACGATATATCATTCAGGAAGGAGTCATGTATAGAAAGGGTTCTTCTATTCTCCCGTTCTGGTGTATCGCTTATGATGAAAGAAAACCCGTCCTAAGGGAAGTTCATGAAGGGGAATGTGGCGATCACACTGGAGGCAAATGCTAGCAAAGTAAATACGCTGTTATGGGTATTACTGGCCAACTATCAACAGAGATACTGTTGATTATGCTAAGCGATGCGACAAGTGCCAGATGTATGTAAAAGTTTTGAGAGCTCCATCGACGAAAATTAAACAAATGGTCGGTCCATGGCTATTTGCCACATGGGGTATTGATAATATCAGTTCCTTACCGATCTCTAAAGGTGGTGCGAAGTACACCATCATAGCAGTTGATTACTTTACCAAATGGGTCGAAGCAGAACCTTTAGCCACGATCACAATGAAGAAAGTAATCAATTTCATTGCTCGGAACATCATTTTTTGTTTTGGCCTTCCATGAACCATTGTAACTAATAATGGAACCCAATTCGACAACGTTGTATTCAAAGACGTCTTCCATCGACATCATATTGAAAAGAGATTTGCGGTAGTTGCTCGCCCTCAAAAAAATGGACAAGTGGAAGCCGTGAACAAAATCATAAAGTCCATTCTGAAAAAATGTTTCGAAAAGGCTAGAGGCAATTGGGTGGATGAACTCCTAATAGCATTATGGGCTTACAGAACCAAGTCCATGACTGGCCATACACATTCGCCCTTGCATACGGCTCTGAAGCTGTCATTCACGTTGAACTCGAAGTTCCTTCTCATCTAGTGACCTACTACGACCTCAGGACGAATAGAGATCTCCTTTTAGAATCTCTAGATTTGGTAGATGAGAAGCGCAAAAGAAGCTGATTTGAGGGCAACTGCACATCGATATTGAGTCCCCCGATACTACAACACTAAAGTCCGACCTAGAACCTTTGGAATCAGCAATCTCATCTTGAAATGGGTCTTTCCTATTCCGTCACACATGAATACTACTTGGGAGGGGCCATATGCCATTGAAAAGAGGCTTAGAGAAGGAACTTACAAGCTAATAACTGTTGATGGCATCACACTTCGAAGAGCGTGGAATAGCGAGCATCTATGATGCTATTTCACTTAGTTTATTTCTTTTTCATTCAGTCGTATTTAATTTCCGAATTTGCTTTAGCATTTGATATTCCAGATATGTATAAGAAAAATTATGTCATTTCTTTCCATTTGGCAAATAAAGTTGGAAATTTCCTTCATATCAATGATTGTTGTAGAATTACATATTAGTTGCGATACCCGACTAACAAATATTGACATGTTCGAGCTAGTTCCCAGGGTGGGGAGCCAGCTGACTACCCAAGTACACAACTGAACTAAGCAAAATGAACATGGTCCAACCATTCATTCAATGATTCTCGCTCGCAACCAGATGGATGGAGTACCTAACGAGAAATGGATGTGACTTGACCATCATATAATCAAATTAATCCCACCAAGCAATGGGATAGACGTGAATCAAAGAACGATCGTAACACGATCGATCGCTCTCTAAGTTAAACCCTGAGCTTAGGGCAAGTCAATCAATCAAGGAAAATATGGTTCGACTATTATCCGGATAACTCTAAGTTTCCAATGTGTGGACCATAGTATAAACACAAATTGGGTGCAATCCGACCATCCGCCAACAAATTCTTATCCCCAGAATGTGGATATGAGTATAAGCAAATAGATGAGTTTGATCCGACTACTCACTATTCCATAATTCCAACCTGAAATCAACAGGAGGAGTATAAATTCGCTAGAGATGGAGCTTAACCATCCACTATCTAACTCCTTTAACCCGAGAGCTGAAGGCAGGAGTATATTCACTAAAACTGCTGAATCTAACAGTGTAACACTAGGGCTTGAGCACAGTTTCTAGTACGAATTGAGGCCACGACCGTATGAAGGACTTGGAATAAAATTAACAGATTGTCATATGAATCAACCAGCAATGAATTACAAGTACATTGAATGGAAAATGGAATAGCTCAACTGCTTAAGCAAATTCACACAAAAGCTTGACAAAAGTAAAAGAACTTTATTTACATAAGCTTGGAAAGTCAAGTACAAGTATTCACAACAAAAGAATAAAAAAATGAGAGCCGATCCCGTGCAAATTCAGCCAACAAAACCCAGAAGACTTGGGAGCATGAGTGCACGCAAATAATCACTTCCTCCTCAGCTTCCACTTCTTCTTCTTGGAATCGGGAGAGATTTCATTTGAACTTTCCTCACTCTCTCCTCTCCTCTTTTCCCGCCTCCTTGGCCTTTCACTAGAGTAGCCTGGGTTGACCCAGTAGGTGCATCTTGAGTAGGTTCTGGCTGAGGAGTGTAAGCATCCACATTTTCTCTAGGCAAAACGATGGGGATGGGAGGGGGAATGATCTCCATTTTCTCCTGCTTGACGTTCGTCTCAAGGGCAATGTCCACCCTGAGTTTCTGTGCCATTTCTTACACTGAGGGCCTAACAAGGATTAGGAAGTTCCAATAATCACAACATCGTATCAACATGAATTCTTGATGTGGATCACTTTCTTCCCTCAACAAAACATCCATAACTGCCCATCGATCATAAAAGCTTCCTCTTTTGGTACATCTTGGTTTATTGCCGAAGCCGTGACAGTAACGGACTCCGTCGTTGGCACCTGAGGTCCTGGTTGAGATTCTTGAGGAAGAGGTGGAACTACAGCCGATGGATCTAAAGCTGAGGAAACATAGCTAAAGAGATTATATATATCAACTGGAGATACTCCAACTTTCTGAAGAACATGTGAGTTTAATGAAATACCTTCTCCAGATTGGTCCCCTATGTGAGCTGGAGTGCCACCGGAACCACCTTCCATAATCAGGGAGAGCCCACTAGATGTAGCAATATGCGGCTTCTCTGGACTGTAACCAGGCTCAATAGAAGAATTCATAGTGGTAATGGGAATAGCTTGAGTCACCGGATTCTGATCATCTATGACATTATATGACACGGATCCGGAAACCTTCATCAGTTTCATGTTGAGAGGTTATGGCATGCTCTTTTTGGAGTATAAGCTAGGTTTCATATAGAACCTTGGGTTCGTCACCCAATAGAATTTCATCTTCCAGCCTCATCAGATCGATTTCTTCTACCAAGAGCCTTATTCGCCTCCAAAATAAGATGGTCCCAACCACAAGATGGTAAGGGTAGTCGTCCTAGAGCCACTCCAAGTTTCTATGCTTCAGGATGTTGGCGTTGTAAAGAATAAGCAATGGATCTAATTCTTCCATAACTCTTCCCTAATCTTTTCTTTCATGGCCTCCACTTCTCCTTTAACGAGTGCATCAATGTCATTGGCCTTTTCAACAGCCACATCTCTTTCAAGCCTGACGGTAACCAATTCCTCATAGGCATCCTAGCCAATTTTCTACGCTTCCTCTTTGTCTTTGGATTCGTGCTCAAACTTAATTTTGTACTCGGCTGCGCTTCTTTGGGTCGCATCCCTTTCTAACATCTGTTTATGGTTCCAATGATGAAGCGCTTCGACCTCAGTCAAGTGCCTGGCCTTCTTATCCTCGAGTGCCTTGATGGCAGTTTCAGCTTTTCTCTCGGCTTCTACCTGTTAGCTCCTTGAAGATTCTAACTCATTGGTTAGAGTTTCGATGATCCATCTGTCCTAGGACTTATGGCCTTTCAATTTCTTAATCTCTACTGCTTTCTCCCAAGATACTTTAGAAATCCTCTTTGCTACTCTCGTCCCCTCATTATACTGCTTGTGGATATCATTCACACAATCTATAGTCGTTTGCTGGAATTTTTTAAGAAATTTCTTAAGATTAGGTACAAAGAAAAATCCATTGAGACATACATTTGGAAAATCTGACTTAAGTTGGGCCATATGAGTGGAGGCATCAACTTTTCGAGCTTTAGTGACAACTTGGGTGTCAACACTTTCTTTGCCTAGCCTTTGTTAGTGAGCATCACGATCACTATGAAGTCACCGATTGCTGGGTCACTAAGGATGAGATGGAACAATGGACCGTGAAGAAACTGAAGTGGAAGGGGGACCATGAAGTGTCAATAGGAGGAACGTCGTCACGGCGATCTTGTTGCCTTTCAAAATCTTTAGGAGGAGATCTAGAGTTGGATCGATGGTTATCATGGGAAGATTTGTTTCTATCACCTCTATTCTAGTAATCCCAATCCCGATTGGAGCGATAGCTTGGGTTGTATTCATGACCACTACCTTGGCGGTACGATCCCAAACGAGAACCAGGATTCTGGTGTGATATCTCCTGTGTAGAGTGAAACATGTGCTTCTTCCCCACCTTTATTTCTACAAAAAATAGACAAAGAATGAATCAACTCTAAGTCTTGAAGGACGCGAGATAAGTGCAATGTAGTATTGTGAAGTGTGTGCGAATGTGCATGTCCTTATGGTCCCCTAACAGACCAATTATTGAAGCTTTACTGGTAGAAGTAACATCTCCGCTATTGGTAGCAGGAATTCTAGCCCCAACTTTGAAAGGAGATTCTGATCCACCGACGCTCATGTCAGTAAAATGAAAGGCATCGACATCATCTAGTATCGGAAGATCAGATAATGCCTCGAATGAGTCGTCCAAGTGCTTTGAAGGTTGAGAAGCGGACTGATCCAGAATAACCTATGGGGAGATGGATAACTTGGGCTGTTTGAAGAGGCGACTCTTAGAGAACCTGCAAATAAGTTTCTTCCTTTTTCTTTTTTCGAAAGTAGGGGTGTTGTGAGGTTTGCGAGAATCCGACTATAGCACCAAAACTAGAACCCGCGTCATCACCACCGAAGTCGTCGCCTTTTTCTCCTACTGCATCTTTATCGGTAGCTTCCTAAGCCCCCTCAACTGGGGGCACGATAGGATCAGCATGATGGCCCGCATCATCATTCGCATCTTGCTGCTCAGTCTCCATAAGATTATTATGTAATAACAATGTGATGATGCATATCACAGAAGAACCAAGAGCTCACAAGAAGTCAAGATACATTATTCTAAAGTTCTATGTGCTAAAAGAGTTTTTCAGTAATAAAGAAGTTGTAATTGAAAGAGTGGATACTAAGGCCAACATAGCAGATCCATTCACGAAAGGACTAGCTCGATCAGTTTTGAACAAACTAATCAAAGGGATCAAATTGAGATTTCATAATTGGTCCTAAGTGCAAGTGGGAGATTAAGGGATTTAGGGATATGCCCAAGTCCAATTATATAATTTAATGTAAATTATTTACTCAATAATAAAATCTTATTCGAAATAAAAGGTATTTATTTTTCTATATATATGTTGGGTAAATTTCTCACCCAGAAGATCTCAAGACCATGGAAAGCTAAAGTTCATTCGGCATCCTCACCACATCCGAACCAGCCACCACCGAACGAGAGACACTCGCCTCCTACCGAACCACCACTTCCCACCGAACCAAAATTCCCACCGAACCAAACACCACCGAACGAGAGACACTCGCCTCCTACCGAACCACACTTCCCACCGAACCACACTTCCCACCGAACCAAACTTCCCACCGAACCACACTTCCCACCGAACCACACTTCCTACCAAACCACACTTCCCACCGAACCAAACTTCCCACCGAACCAAGACGATGCAGAACCAGATTTGCCAGGCCAGATTGTATCAGCCCGGGCCCATCAGCAGCTGTATACATCCAAGACCTCTACCTCCAGCCTCACTCTATAAATAGAGGGGCAGGGGTACAACAATGGGGGACAAGTTTGAGAGCTCAAGCACGGAGAGAACTTTCAAACAACTTTCTTTTACTTGTATCAAAGCTTTGTACTTGTAATCAAAACAAGAGAAGAGAAATAACATATAAAGTGGACGTAGGCACATTCTGGCTGAACCACTATAAATCTGCGTGTCTTTTTACAGTTTAGCCCCTGCTTTTCATATATTTGCATAAATCACCCAAATCACTAAGAACAACATAAGATCTACTAAATCATACAACTTTGAGGTGTTTGTCCATTTTTTGTGCAAACATTTTTGGTGCTTTCACTGAGAGCTAGAAGCTCGAAGCTTCAGCTTCATCTACTTAACAAGTTTTCCTAACAGCATCGTCCGCCACTTGGAAAACATGCCTCCCAAACAGAGAAAAGATGTTAACAAAGGAAAAAACATCGCATCCAGCAGTCTTCCAGATCCAGCTGTCACGAATCAAGTAAATCGTCCTCCTCCAGCAACGGTAACAAATGAAGGACAGGCTAACCCAACCACTCCTGCCACAGAACAGCCTGCAGCAATTACTATGGCAGATTTGGACAGAGTTGTTGTTGAAGTAACTAACCGCTTCACGTCCCAGCAGGAAGCCTTGGTGGACCATCTCATGTCACGCTTGAGGGACGCTGAAGAATCCAACCGCAACACTGAATCATGGGGCGAGTCCCAGTCTGGAGGATCTCAGGGACAACAAAGATCTTCCTTCTTCGAAGGAGCTAACGGCAGAAGTAGCCGTGGTAGGAGCCGAGACCGAGCACAGCCCGAAGTTAGGCCTGAGGAAACGTTTGGTACCGAACCCAACGGGGAAGGTACCGGGCGAAGGTCAACTGTAGCTGAGCCTGTCATGCTGCCTAACCACAGAAACACCAGTGAACGGGGCCGAGCTAGAGTTCAGCCCGAAGTTGGACCTGAGGAAGTGCTTAGATCAGAACCCAACAAGGGAAGATCAAGGCAAGGGCCAACTGTAGCTGACCCAAGCGTGCTCCTAGAAGATCAAAGGCAGCCACTGGAAAATATGAGGAATGATAGATGATACCATCCCTACAGGTCGTCTGGACGGAATCAATCCCACAGAACAGAACCAAACTCATTTCTATTTGCTCCAAGTTCTGATGAAAGGATGGCACGCTTATTCAGAGAGTGTGTCCAACGGGAGCAAAGAGATCGAGGGATAGGCGCTAGGGTAACCAGCCCTTTCGCCCGCAATATCGAAATTGCTATCACCCCCCGAGAATGGAAGATGCCAACAATGGAACCCTACAAAGGAACCTCCAATCCCGTTGTACACTTACAGAGGTACACGCAGCATATGCTCATGAGTGGAGCAACAGAGGGAGTACTGTGCAAATTCTTTCCGCTCTTCTTAGCAGATCTTGCTACCTCCTGGTTCTGTCATCTACCCCAAGGATCCATCAGCTCATGGGAAATGTTGAAAGAAAAATTTATCAGTTAGTTCCGCATTCATGTGGAGCAACCTAAGGACGCTTATTCCTTATCCAGCGTCAAACAGAAACCCAGAGAAAAGCTGCAGCAATACCTAACCAGATTCAACGCCGCAGCAGCCGCAGTTCAAGATGCCGATGAGAAGCTTATCCTAATTGCCCTCTGCAATGGGGTGCATCCGGACACTAAATTTGCTAGAAGATTGACAAAAGAAAAACCAGCTACTTTACCCGATTTCTTCCATGAAGCCGGGAAATACATGAGGCTTGAGGATGCTGCCATTGAGGGGGAGTCAGGACAGCAAAGTAAGACGACCCATGGCAACGCCCCTGCTGTGGCGAGGGACGTTCGAAGAAATGATTCCAGAGACAATGCTGGGGGCAAGAAGGTAGAAAAGCGCCTATATCGGCCAGGACCAAGATTCGACACTTACACCCCTTTGAACGAGACCGTCGAAAATATCTTCCTTGCCACCCAAGGCGAAGTTAGATACAAATGCCCACCATACAAGAAGGAATCAGATAACGCACAGAAGTCTGGAAAATTCTACCGCTTCCACGAATCTCACGGACATGATACCAACGAATGCCATCATCTCCGAGATCTGATTGAGGAACACATCAGAAGGAAGAAACTGGAACGTTATGTAAAAAGTCAAGACAGGACTCCAGCTCCTGCCAATGAAAACCCAAGGCTACCCTCACCAGGGACCGACAGAGGAAACCGCAACGCTATCAGCTCTAGTCAAGAGAAGATAGTGGTCCATACCATCTCAAGAGGTCCGCACATCGCAGACAGAAGTTGGAGAGAGATGGAAAGATATGGGAAGTCGCTTAGAGACAATAAAGACTGTGTCAATACGGTTATAGAAGAGCGCCACCCAAAGCGGAAAGAAAGCGATGACATCATATTCAGTAAACGCGACCTAGAAGGAAGACAGTACCCTCACATGGATCCCATGGTTATCTCTGCCCGACTCGGTCCCGCCGAAGTTTACCGAATCCTGGTAGACACTGGAAGCTCTGTAAATATCCTGTTCAAACACGCATTCGACAAAATGAAGCTATCAATGAAGGATGTATCTCCCTGCGATAAACCACTACACGGTTTCACTGGAGATGCGAAGATGCCCCTCGGGCAACTGGACCTCTTTGTTGAGATTGGAAGCCATCCCCGCTCCGTTGTAAGGAAACAGACGTTTGTGCTGATAGAAAACCATTCGGCCTACAATGCCTTCTTAGGAAGACCAGCCTTATCTGACTTCCAGATTGTCCTAGCCCCATGGTGCCTGAAAATGAAATTTCCAACAGACAATGGGGTAGGGGAAGTGGAAGGAGACCAGGATATTGCACGAGACTGCTATGTAACCGAACTTCGCAACAACCACAGGAAAGATAAAGGGAAAGGTGTAGAGATTGCCCTCTGCACAAAAAGCCTTGAAGCATAGCAACTAAAGAAAGCCCCTCCTCTTCGATACACCAGCGACCCTTTCAATGAATTAGACCCTAGGGACAAAGAGGAGGAGGCCACCGCCGAGCCTGCAGAAGCTATGGAGTTTATATCTGTAGACAAGCACGACTCAAGTAGGCTACTGAAAATTGGGTCCCAGCTGAAAGCTGAATTGAAGGAACAACTCATTGATTTTCTCCGCCACAACTTGGATGTATTCGCTTGGTCACACGCTGACATGACCGGAATCTCCCCCGACATAGCATGCCATGTGTTAAACATTGATCCTACCAAGGCGCCTGTAAAACAAAAAAAGAGAAGTATGGGGGCAGAGCGATCAGCAGCCCTCGATGAAGAAGTAAAGAATCTACTCGCCAATGACTTCATACGAGAAGCTGTTTACCCAGAATGGATCGCCAACCCGGTACTAGTAAAGAAGGCTAATGGGAAGTGGCGGACCTGCATTGACTTCTCCAACCTAAACGACGCCTGCCCAAAGGATTGCTTCCCGCTTCCCAGAATCGACCAACTTGTAGACAGCACAGCCGGGCACGAACTCCTATCTTTTATGGATGCATACTCAGGATATAACCAAATTCCTATGCATGCTCCCGACCAAGACCACACTAGTTTCATCACCGACCGGGGTTTATACTGCTTCAAAGTGATGCCCTTCGGACTTAAAAATGCAGGAGCCACCTACCAGCACCTCGTCAACAAGATGTTTGCAGGGCTAATAGGACAAACTATGGAAGTATATGTGGATGACATGCTGGTAAAGTCAAGGAAGGCCAAAGATCACGTAAGCCACCTAGGCGAGATGTTTCAAGTACTCCGGCAATATGGAATGAAGTTGAATCCACTAAAATGCTCCTTCGGTGTGTCGTCAGGGAAGTTCTTAGGATTCATCGTTCATGCCAGAGGGATAGAAGCAAACCCTGAACAAGTCCGAGCGCTAAGGGATATCGAGATACCTTCCACCCGAAAGGAAATGCAAAGCCTAAATGGAAAAGTGGCCGCCCTAAGCCGATTCATCTCCAAGGCAACGGACAAGTGCGTCCCCTTTTTCGAAGCCCTAAAGAAAGATAAAGGAAAGTTCGAGTGGACTGACGAATGCCTGACCGCTTTCCTTCACTTAATCGAACACCTCCAGAAGCCACCGGTGCTCTCAACTCCAAGCGAAGGAGAAGAATTATACCTATACCTCGCTGTGTCATCCCACGCCCTGAGCGCTGCCTTGGTAAGGGAAGACAACCGCACGCAACGACCAGTTTACTTCGTCAGCAAAAGGTTTACTGGGGCAGAAGTTAGATATCCTAAGCTCGAGAAGTTAGCATACTGTTTACTAATCACCTCACGAAAACTGCGTCACTACTTCCAATCCCATTCCATCAAAGTTCTGACCGATCAACCACTGAGGCAGGTACTCCATCGTCCCGACACTTCCGGGCGACTACTTAAATGGTGTATTGAGCTGAGTCAATATGATATCACCTATCACCCTCGCACCGCCATCAAGGGACAAGCCATGGCTGATTTCATTGCAGAGTTCACTACCAACGAGGATAAGGAGCAACTGGAAATAACCAAAGATATCAAGTGGAATCTCTTTGTGGACGGTGCATCTAACGAACAAGGCTCGGGGGCAGGTGTGGTAATAATCACTCCTAGGGGAAATAAACTGCACTATGCTATAAGGTTGGAGTTCGCTGCCACCAACAACGATGCAGAATATGAAGCAGTGATAGCTGGACTAGAAATCGCCATAGAAATCGGAGCCAATTCTTTGTGTCTTCACAGTGATTCTCAACTTATTGTTAATCAAATACTAGGAGAATTCCAAGCTCGAGAGGAACGACTCATAGCATATCTAAAGAAGACCAAGTTGCTTCTCAGCCAATTGGATCAGTACTTAGTCAAACACATCCCTCGGGAAGAGAACCAAGAGGCCGACGAATTGGCAAAGCAAGCGAGTATGAGAGACATCGCCATCTTCGAGGCAGTAACCATCTCAAAGCAAACGGTCCCAAGTTTTGAGCAAGTGAATCTGATAGCCGCAGCCGAAGAAGCAACTTGGATGACTCCCATCCGAGACTACCTACAAAGTGGCACACTACCCAACGGGCATAATGAAGTCAAGAAAATCTTGAGGAAAGCGTCCCGCTATACAATACAAGAAGACATCCTCTATCGGCGCGGTTTCTCTAACCCATTATTAAGGTGTGTCGCCGGAAGGGAAGCCAAGGAAATATTATCCAACATCCATCAGGGGAGCTGTGGAGATCACACCGGGGGGCAAACATTAGCAAAAAAGATACTCCAATACGGATATTTCTGGCCCACCCTAAGCAAGGACGCCTCAGATTTCGTCAAAAGATGTGACAGATGCCAAAAATTTGCTAAGATTCCACGGCTACCAACAACTGAGATTACTCAAATGACCAGCCCTTGGCCCTTCGCAATATGGGGAATTGACTTAATCGGCGAGCTACCGATGGGCCGAGGCGGGGCCAAATATGCTATAGTGGCAGTTGATTATTTCACCAAATGGGTGGAAGCAGAACCTCTGAATAAAGTATCTTCAGCAAAAGTTATTAACTTCTTGATCAAAAATGTTCTGTGCAGGTATGGAGTCCCACTCAAAATCATATCAGACAATGGACTTCAATTTGACAGCGAGGAATTCGCCAACTGGTGCCAAGAACACCGAATTCATAAAAGCTTCTCATCCATAGCATATCCCCAGGCAAACGGACAAGTCGAAGTAGTCAACAAAATTCTGAAAACTCTAATCAAAAAGAAGCTCGAAAAATCAAAGGGCGCTTGGGTGGATGAACTTCCTACGGCACTATGGGCCTATCGCACATCTTTCAGAACATCGACAGGGCACACTCCTTTCTCTTTGGCATACGGATCGGAGGCTATGCTCCCAGTTGAAATTATTGTGCCTTCCCACCGTCGGATCCACTATAACCCAGAAGAGAATGAAGAACTCCTTCACATGTCTTTGGATCTAATCGAGGAGAGAAGAAACGATGCAGTCCTCAAAACAGCAGCCCACAAGCAAAAAGTGGCAACACAATACAACTCCAAAGTCAAGCATCGTACCTTACAGGAAGGGGATCTTGTCCTCAAGCGAATCTTCCCTCGCCCCGGAGCATTAGACCCAATCTGGGATGGACCATATGTAATTCATAAAGATCTCCACAACGGAGCCTATATTTTGTCAACAGTGGACGGAGAGGTGTTCCAGAGGGCATGGAACATCCAACACCTCCGTCGATACTTTTCTTAACTTGTATTGCCCATATGAAGTGAATTAACAAAGAGAATCAGTGGATGTAGGCATTTTCGTGCCGAACCACTTTAAAAAACCCTGTCTCCTTTTTAACTTGTTCCTTTGTATCTTGGCTGCTTGTTAACTTTATCCTTTTCTGTTGAACAAAATCCTGAGTATGTAGCATTTCTATTCAAAGCACTCCACAACGCAACTTCACCTGGACAAGACCCAACAGGTACTATGCGAATCTATGCCCTCGCCAATGAGACACTTTTGCTCCAGCATCCCTCTGCTGCGGGTTAACTCATTGCTCGCGACGGCCCTGAAAGCCAACTGTAATGAGCCGATTATAAGCCACCGAGAAGGCCGACTATAGCCGAGGCAGCTCATTACGGCGTTAGGCTCGCCGGCAACTGTGAACCGACTATAAGCCCCAACATAAGGTGTGGCCAGCCAGGGGCAGTTCACAGTTGACGATCGGCACCCACGCTAGCCGGCCACAGTAAATCGAATAATACCCACGATTACGGGCCATAATGGCCCGGGTAGTTACTGTGCGCGATCTCGGCTCCGATGTGTCTTAAGTGCGGCTGTGGTAAAAAAGAATTAACTCCCCGCGGAGGCGTAAGATGGGTGACGAATGTCTCCAAGACCCACAGCTAGGGAAAGTTACTACAAAACCCGTTTGCCACGAACTTAAGCACATCGAAGGCCTTCCGTGATTGGAAGTTTTACCTTTTTTACGTATTTCAATTTTACTTAAAAAGCTTTTTTCCTATCCCCTATAACAATCCCTAAAGTACATGATACAGAGTAGGAGATACTCGCCAATGGGTGTAGGGACTCACAGTGGCAGGACATTCGACTACATTCCATGCTCGGTCCTACAAGATATTCAAGACTGCCATCTACGATTAAAACATGAAAGGCGGTATTTTCTTCTTTTATGTACAAATACATGACTATAATTTGTTCACACCACACGCTAATATTGCAAGTCATGAAATTATGGTTTAGAACCAGAGTCTAACATCAAACACAATTTAATTACAAAAATATACATAGCTACATTTCTCATACGATATGTCGAAATAGCAACAAATATTCAAGAAACGACAAAATCAGCTTAAGTTAAAAAATTACACGTCAAGAATAATGTTGATTATTACAAGTAGCAAGAATTACAACTTAGAAGTTACTCTACTGTCTTAAGACTAACGTATACAACCATGTCAAGTCTACAAAAAGAATTTTCCAGGTCTAATCAGGGAGCCGGTTGCGTCGGAGTCTTGTCCTTGCTCTGTTGCCCACCTGCCCGGTCATAAAAAGAATTCATTAGCGATAAGTAACCAAGTTAACGGAAAGACTAGAAAGGAAGACTTACCAGCACCTACTTCTTGACCATCCTGGTCGTCATCCTCTACCTGCACACCTGCCTCCTCATCAGCAAGCAGCCGCATACCCTCCTTTACCGCCACTTTCTCCTCCTTGGTAAACTGGGCAGTGACCACATCCATACTGAAGACCGTTCCACCCTCTTTATCTGCATCAGCCTTAGCCTCCTCCAGAGCCCGGAGATAAATCTTAGCCATGACCCTGGGATAATCATCCATCCAGGACAGGTTGCCCTGCTTCCAGGTACGGAAATACATATCCTGGAGCATTTCGTCCATCATCCCCTCATTCTCCTCAAACTCCCTCATCCGGGCCTCGGAAGCCGACAACCTCCCAACGGCGGCATCTCTCTCCGATCGGTATCTCGAGCAGTCAACCAGAAGGGATCCCCGCATTGCCTCCATCTCCTCCCTCAACTTGGCTTGACCAAGCTCTGCAGCCTCAAGTTTCCCGGACAATTCCTCCACCTGCTCGAGATCCGCTTTCCAAACCTCGTCCACCGTGGCAATAGCCATGTCAATCCGTTCTTTGCAAGTAGCTTCCATTTTCCGCAATTCGGCCCGACTGGCCTCTTCCATGGTTTTCCTTAGTCGCCCAGTAGCAGCCTCATGCTGAGAAATCTGAATAGCCTGATCCGCAAGCTGTTTGGCCTGATCCGAAACCACCAATCGAAGTCGGATATTGGCGCTCTCAATCTCCTCTCCGGCCTTAACCAGCCGAGCATGATGCCCCATCAGCTTCTTGGTCTCCTCCGCCACCCGATCAATATTAGCCTTGGCCTCGTCTCCCATAGTGACTATACGAGTAGTGAGTAAATCGAGATCTAAGGACTTAGCTTCATCAAGTACTCGTACCATGGGGTTACGGGGGAGAAGGTGTTCACCAGTGACTTCGTCAAAAGTAATATCATGAGAGCTTGGATCCAGATCAGGATGACCCGCAAATGGATTACGAGCCAAGTCGGGACGGTCGATATGAATAACAGAAGGGTTTCCGGACGGGTGCGGAGAAGGTGCAAACTCGCTACCCTCCTCAGTGATATCATGAAGAGGCTGAGCCGGAAGCTGAGGACCGGGCAAAGGTTCGGATAAAGGATGACTCCTCTTCCTCTGCTGAATACCCTCTTCGATGACCCCAAGAAGAGGACGGTAGCCGACTACATCCCCGGAGCGTTGGGTCGAGGGCTTCGGCTTAGCAGAAGTTTTGGAAAGCTTATATTGCTCAAGCCTGTGTCGAAGGTCTGAGGCTTTGGACGTCTTGCCTGCTCCTGATATAAAGAACAAGTGTCACAAACTTACATCACTATATGATTCGAGAAACGCGGTAAATTACAAGTTAAAAAAGGAAAAGAAACACAGCTGTGGTTGTACAAACCCTGGGGAGGAGTGGGATACTGCAATAAGTCCTGGATTTCATTCCAGGACGGGAGCGGGTCATAAAATATTCCTAAGTCCCTATCATTAATGAAGCATGCAGGAGTCAAGAGTTCACCTTGAGTCGTCAGAGCCACCTTGGCTGGAATGGTCGGAGAAGACTCACTTGCACCAGTCCCGGCTTTGTCCGCCTTCCCGGTCTTCTCTACCAAAGCCGGATCCTCATCCAACCCCTCGAAAGCCTGGTGGAACGCATCATCCGTCCACTCCTGAATCTCGCCCGCTTGCCCAGGAAGTAAGGCCCCGATGCCATCGCCACCTTTGTCACCATCCCGACCATCTCCACCCTCGCCTCTTTCCTCCTCTATGTCTTCCTCCTCCCGGGTAAGTGGACAATTGCTGGGGGAGGGACCGTCCGACTTCTTGAGTTTCTTACCTCCGACAGCTGGAGGTTTTGTGAAAGGTTTCCTCTTGCTACTCTCTGCCGTAACACCTTCCTTGGTCTGAGCAGCCGCCCTCTCCTCCGCCGTTTCCCTCAGCTTAACTACAGACTGCTGCGGAAGGATTAAGTTATATTCCAGAAGAATCGCATTTCTGATCAAGAAGGCATATGATCTATATTTCCCAAGAATGGCTTCTATCTCAGCCGCCGTCTGAACCAGGCGGTCAGTCTCCACAACCGGAAAGCCACCTGTCGCTAGCAAAAATGAGAAAGTATGAGAAGAAGCATCGCAATCGGAATAGAAATTATAAGCGAAAACTCAACTTACATCCAGAGGTGAAACGCCTAAAAGAAACTGAGTCGTCCTTGACGAAAAACCACTCCTTCTTGAACATGCTGAATTTGGAGTACAGATCCAAAACCGGCTTGAAGGTCACAGCCGACTCCAAGCTAATGTATGGGGACCCTTTCTTATAGCCCCTTAGATTATATAGATACCGAATCTCCCGATTGGAAGGAGCGCGACCATACTTCCTCTGGAAGATGACGAAGAGGCTCACCAGTATAGCATAAGAATTGGGTTGAAGTTGGAATGGGGCCACCTTTAGATATGTGAGGAAGCTGGCTATCCAAGCGTTGAGAGGAGGAATGGCACCACACATGCAGTGGTATCTACTGTAGGCGAAGTACCCTTCAGGAGGATCGTACGGCATAACTTCTCTCCCCGGCAACAGCAAACGCGCCCTATCAATTCCGAAAGACCGGGAAATGACGTCGAGCTGCTCCTCCTTAAGGGAGCTAGGAAAGCAATCGGGCGGGGAGTTCAGAAGTTCCTGAGGGCCGTACCCATCCACTAATGATCTCGGGATTGGACCGTGACGTTCGGGATTCGGCTGAGCTGGGGGTACGGCGGAAGAACTTCCTTCAGCCCCAGATTACTTCTTGTCCGATCGAGTCTCTGCTTTGCGAGACATTATCTGCAACACCAGAAAAACATGCTGTTAGAACAGAGGATGTAAACAAAGAAACATCAGTAGCCCATTCGGTAATATGTAGTATAAGCTTTCATTCGGTGGTAAAGCAACTCACGTGATTCGGCTACGAGTGATTCGGCTACAAGTGATTCGGCGCACGTTGATTCGGCTGCAAATTGATTCGGTTACAATGATTCGGCGCACGTTGATTCGGCTGCAAGTGATTCGGTTACAATGATTCGGCGCACGTTGATTCGGCTGCAAGTGGTTCGGTTCGGCGCACGTTGATTCGGCTGCAAATTGATTCGGTTACAATGATTCGGCGCACGTTGATTCGGCTAACAAGCAATATTCGGTGAAGAAATGCAATGGCCTAAGCCTCCCATTTATAGGAGGAGGTCGAATCACCGAACCACATGGTTCGTTTCTGGAGCCGGATGAGATTGCTCAAACTCAAACAAAGCAGGACATGCGCGCACGCACATCCTACTTTGGGGGGCAAATGTTGGGTAAATTTCTCACCCAGAAGATCTCAAGACCATGGAAAGCTAAAGTTCATTCGGCATCCTCACCACATCCGAACCAGCCACCACCGAACGAGAGACACTCGCCTCCTACCGAACCACCACTTCCCACCGAACCAAACTTCCCACCGAACCAAACACCACCGAACGAGAGACACTCGCCTCCTACCGAACCACACTTCCCACCGAACCACACTTCCCACCGAACCAAACTTCCCACCGAACCACACTTCCCACCGAACCACACTTCCCACCAAACCACACTTCCCACCGAACCAAACTTCCCACCGAACCAAGACGATGCAGAACCAGATTTGCCAGGCCAGATTGTATCAGCCCGGGCCCATCAGCAGCTGTATACATCCAAGACCTCTACCTCCAGCCTCACTCTATAAATAGAGGGGCAGGGGTACAACAATGGGGGACAAGTTTGAGAGCTCAAGCACGGAGAGAACTTTCAAACAACTTTCTTTTACTTGTATCAAAGCTTTGTACTTGTAATCAAAACAAGAGAAGAGAAATAACATATAAAGTGGACGTAGGCACATTCTGGCTGAACCACTATAAATCTGCGTGTCTTTTTACAGTTTAGCCCCTGCTTTTCATATATTTGCATAAATCACCCAAATCACTAAGAACAACATAAGATCTACTAAATCATACAACTTTGAGGTGTTTGTCCATTTTTTGTGCAAACAATATACTTGTTATATTATGATATATTAATTAAATTACTTAAATTAACTATATATATTAGAAAAATCATTAAATGATATGTTAAGTGATGATAATTAGAAAGAGTTGTAATCATGATAAATTTATCACAATAATTAAATAACATGTTTGTTTTAAATTATTCCTAGTCAAGCTGTTTTGAGAAAGGATATTGATACATTTGTTGAGACAAGAGTATGTAACACTCTCCAAATGTTTGGCAATGTATTGCTCATAGCTGTTGTAGGGCACTAAGAGTTTATGTACGGATGGTTATTAGATAACTATGGAATGACTCATTTGAGATTTTCTTGTTGGTTGATAACAACTAGGTCAAATAAGAAATCTCAATGCAAAGATGTTACACAATTCTATCGACTTGAGAAGATCATTGAGCTTTAATTTGGAAACTCCACTTTGATTATAGTTAAATCATGGCATAGCAACCATCGAGTGACTATAGTTGGGTTTGAGTTGAAGAATTGCAAGTGAAACACTGTTCAATAGAGAATTCGTCTCCTCGGTTGTATGAGTTTAGTATCATGATCAACTGTAGTCAACTCAAAGTCTAAATTTCTAGTTAGAGTAGTTTGGTTAGTAATAAATGTTATTATTGAACTAAAGACTTTTTATGGAATAACCAAGTTGAATGTGGATTATATTGGAATTTTGAATAAAACTAAATTTCATAAATCCTAAAGTGATATAGCTTTGATGAAGAGAATAGGTATAAATAGTCATTATTGAAAGGTGCAGCTTAAATTGTAAAATTGCACTTTAGTGATGAAATATGTAAGCACTGAATTAAATTAAATTATCACTAATAGTTGTAACACAATGGAAATTTTAATAATGAATTAAAATATTAGTATGGTTAAAGATGTAATCTTACATAAATGAACAAAATAATAAAAGTTTAAAAACATTGGAATTAGGCCTTGGTACCTATTCCATTGCGTTCGGGATGTCGTTTTCAGCTAGGAAACATATATAACCTGTTAAATTTGATAAAACGGGTCGAAAATAGCGGAAAATATGACTCGTGACATTTCCGTAAATATGAATTTTGGGTCGAAGTATGAAAACCCTAGTTTTTAGCTATAAATTAGACTCTAACCTACACTATTTTCATATCCCAAACCCTAACCGTCACCTATACGTACATCTCTTATTTTCCTCTCTTAGAAACTCCCTAATCTAAATAAACTCTTCTGTCTCTTCAAAAATTTATGCATTAAAATAAAAAATAAAACAAAGGGAAATCAAATTAAAAGGAGAGAATCAAGAGATAAAGGAAAGGCAAATCAACCAAGTATGAAGGTCTAGGAAGGGCGATTCAAATCAAGCTAGGAAGAAGGTAGCTTTAAGAAGGTGAGTGAATTGATTACTACGTTATGTTGATTCATAGGCAATCAAATTTATTTATAATTCTACCTGATCTAAAAAATATATTCTTTGAATTTGGAATGGAAGTTTCAATCTAAAGTTTATTTAAATTAATTAATTTCAGTTATGAATCTTAAGTGTAGTTATGATGGAAAAATCTTACATTAATAAATTGTAACTGTAGAAAAAGGGGGAAAATATACTTGATTAATTTACCTTAGATTCTATGGATATAAACCTTATATGATAAAGTTGGCGTGATTTGATAAATGAATAAATCAAATACCCTTCTATTGCATCTTGAATTGGCTGTAACTTGGAATATGCATAGACTTTTCATTTGAAAACACATAGGTAATCCAATAAAAAATATGTATATGTATATGCATATGTATATGTATATGTATATGCATATGTATATGTATATGTATTTGTATATTTATATATGTATGTATGTTGTCAATTAGAACCAATCACAACAACATCAGAAATAGCATAGATGAAGAAAGGAAACCAACATGCAACTTAGAAGATCTTGAAGACAAAGCTATCAAGTATTTTACTGAACCATTCAATGGTGAATATCATATTGAACTACCTGCTATTCATTGCAGAAGGGTTGTCAGTCTGGCAGGAAGGGAAATGCTGAGCCGCAGTGTACAAACTAGTGAAGTTGAAGTTGCTCTAAACTCCATTCATCAGGACTCGAGCCCAGGACCAGACGGAATGGGAGAAAAATTATTTCGAATCCACTGGGATCACCTAAAAGATAAGATAGTTAGAGCCATTCAAGAAGCTTTTGATTCAGGGAAAATTCTAAAAGAAATCAACCATACATTTATTTGTCCGATCCCTAAGGTTGAAAAGCCTACTAGAGTTGAAGAATATAGACCAATATCTTGATGTAATGTCATCTACAAAATTCTTAGCAAAGTATTATGCAACAGAATGGTTCAAGTCCTACCAGACATAATTGCTGACTGTCAAAGTGCTTTTATAAAGGGAAGAAGTATTGCTGAAAACTCTCTACTAGCCCATGAGCTCGTGAGAAATTTTAATAAAAAAGGGTGTGACAAAATGTGCCTTCAAGTGGACCTACAAAAGGCATATGACAAGGTAAATAGGGTGTTTATCATACATATGCTTAGACTCATGCAATTTCCTGATAAATTTGTGGACTTAATAGAAGAATGCATCAGCACCCCCACCTTCTCTGTTCTTATTAATGGGGTTCCTAAGGGGTTTATTAACAGCAACCGTGGGTTAAGACAAGGCGAGCCCCTTTCTCCATATCTTTTCGTTGTAGCTATGGAATACTTTACTCTTCAAATGGAACTAGCAATAAACAACAAACAACTAGATCAAATCTACAAAGTCAACCCTCAATTATCGCACCTCTTGTATGCTGATGACTTGCTTATTTGTACAAAGGCGAATAGTACAGCATCTCAAAGTCTAAGTCGGATTTTTTTTTAAACCTTGAAAATGTTGCTGGTTTAAAAGTGAACGAGATGAAAACAAAATGTTATTTCAATAAATACATGCAAAGTAAAGAGGATATCCTTCAAATCCTTAAAGTTAAGGAAGATCACCTCCCAGTCAAATACCTTGGAGTCCCCTTATCATCAAACAAGATAACAGATAGAGAATGTGGAGAACTTATAGACAAGATTAGACAGAAACTACAGGGATGGAGATCCAATCTATTTTCATTCTCTGGCAGAATTGAACTGGTGCATACCGTCGTAACATCTAAGGTCAAATTTTGGCTAAAACATTCCAAATTCCAGAGGCTTCTATATAAAAAATTAATAGTGTGTGTGCTAACTTTATTTGGAAGGGAGGCCTCCATAAAGTGAGCTACGAGTTTCTATGTAGACCTAAACAAGAAGGAGGGGTGGGACTGAAGAACTTTACTGACCTTAAAAAGACTGCTGCTGTTAAACTGGCCTGGAAAGCTATAACATCAAACAACCTGTGAGCCATATGGATGAGGAACAAATACATTAAAGGCAACTTTTGGCAGATGAGGATTGACAACAATGCCTCAATCACATGGAAGTCAATTTTGAAATGCAGAGATGACCTTTCCAATCTAATTGAAAGGAAATTTTCTAATGGGGAAAATACCAGCCTTTGGTTCGACCTATGGCTGGATGGGAAAAGTCTGGTCCATAGACTAGGGTGGGATACATTCTCTGCCATAGGAGCAAGGGATACTCAAGTCGGTGATATTTTACACAACTCCTAGTGGAATACACTTGGTTTGCCTCTACCTTATCAACTAAAAAAACAAATCCAATACATACCTATATATAGTGGACAACAAAACGACATTTGGATCTGGAAGCCTACTAGGAAAGATTTTACCTTTAAATCTGCCTGGGGCGACTGAGGAAGACTGGCCCTATTCTTGAATCGGCGAGATTTGTTTAGAACAAAGCCAGTGTACCTAAGATATCCTTTACTACATACAAAGCTACACTAGGTCGCCTAGCTACGATGGACCGTCTGAAAAAGTGGGGCATTGTCACTGACTCAAACTGTGTTTTCTGCAACCAACACGAAGAAAGTCATAACCATCTTTTCTTTAATTGTCAGTTTGGAAAACAAATCTGGAGCCAAATCAAAACTAAACTAATCGACAACAACAGTGTTAATAACTTAAGCATGGAGATTCATTACCTTAATCAGCACTGGGACAAGGCAAGTCTGCTTGCCTCTGTTACCAACATAGTCGTGACTACTGTTGTTTGGCACGTTTGGAAGGAACGCAACCAGAGAAGGTTCAAGCAAGTAAAGAAAAGTGAGGACTTGGTCAGTAAATTGATTAAAACTGACATGCAAACCGCAATTCGAAGAATTAAGTTGAAGACGATTACCACAGCCAAGAAAGAAGAGGAGGAGGTAGTGAAGAGGCTGGGTCTATCGATAGCAAGCAGAGGATTTCATGCTCAAACGAAGCCGCCATGATTTTGCAACGTCTTTCCTTTTAGATCTGATAGGGTTCTGTAAAGTCGAGAATGTTATTTTTGGTATATTCGAGTTGAAAAGTTGTTTATGTCGGTTAGTGGTTCTGTGTAGCTGCTTGTAGTCAACCGATGTGCATGCTTGGGCCGCAAAGCCCATAATAAAATCATTTACCCAATTTCAAAAAATATATGTATGTATGTCTTTTTTGTGTGTATACGCACGTGCATGAATAGAATCATTGAAATTAATAAGTTGAATTCGTGTAAATAAAGGTAAAGACTATACGTAGAAATTTGTTGAAATTGAACCTTAAATCCATACTTGAATCAAAGAAAAAATAAATGAAAATAACCAAAATAAACAAGTTATACAAAATTTCAAAAACACAACCAAATGTCTGAAAATTCAGCCAGACTTGCGAATTTCAGACGTTTCAAACCTGTAACGACCCGATATTTTCAACCATTCGTATCCGCACATGTTGGACTTGAATTGCTCAAAATACTGTGTTGTAAATAAAAATTTGGCAAACTCATCATATACAGTAAATAAATAATCACAGATCACAGACACAGAGTAATATAATGCAGCGGAAACAAAGAAATAGTAGTTCATGAAGATACTATATAAATACATCAGAGTTAAGTAAGATACAATAGGAATACCAAGATACAACAAGGAATACCAAGATACAACAGGAGTGACAGTATGATAATCAGGTACAGCTCAGAATACAACTGGAATCAACTGGATAACAAAATGAATAGATATCTGGTTCTTCAAAGCAAAACTCCAGCTCCAAAGGTGGGTCTCTAATGCTGTATCACTCAGTCTGACCCGAGCGTAAAGCAAAACACAAAACACTCGAGTCAGGACATACATACTTATACAATGTAAACCAACTCAAGTGAACTGTAATAAAGGTACAAGTAACTCAAAGGATGCTTGGGATCGCC
This sequence comes from Allium fistulosum, assembly GCA_030737815.1. Classification (NCBI taxonomy): domain Eukaryota; kingdom Viridiplantae; phylum Streptophyta; class Magnoliopsida; order Asparagales; family Amaryllidaceae; genus Allium; species Allium fistulosum. The sequence goes on from CM060906.1 coordinate 408,741,892, forward strand.
CATCCTCTAAGGATCCGTTAAACTATTTACTATGTAGTAATATGCGCTATTATAATAATGCCTAATATAAAATAAACATACTTTTAAATAGCATTAAGGCTTTACATTTTCCACCTTAACACGTAATAGTCCCAGTAGTCTATCCAGTATTAGCATACTCCCAAAATGGGGGCTACCCTCGATACTCCACAGGCTACGGGAGAAATCATAACTCTTAGTAAAGCTCGATATGGTAAGTGACACGGCACAACTAGGCAATGCCAGGGTAGATATACCAATTACGCATCCGGGCTGGTGGTGACGCATAGCAGCCACTACCGCCCACCTCGAACAACACTCCCAAATCAAGGGGTGCACCCAATCAATCACAAAGTAATAGAATGGTATCGAAGAAGTGTGTCCGATCAGAGGTGCTACCTCATTGGCCCGTCAATCGCTCCTGTTTTAGCCACTTTATGCCAACTCACGGGAGTTGGGTCCACGTATATACCTTAGGATCGTCGCCACCATCCTACTTCATTCTGGAAACTCCACCGTGTACACAGTTGTTAAAGTGGTTTTCGGTATCGACAGAGAGTATGTCCATATCTGATCCCGGTCTCTTTAACAACCAATCGTTATTATAACCCGTGGTTATAATTTAAAACAGTTTATACTTCAAAATAGAATATCACTTCAAATCCAAATCTTTATCAAAATAAAGATTAAATTAATTCCAAACCATTTCAATATATTTAAAATATCATATCATTTATTTGAGTTCAAATCCAAATATTCAGCTTTAAATACCTTTTAAATTCAAAGATATCATTCATTTATTACCATTTCAAGTCACCTTTTAAATAGTTTATATTTCAATCAAAATAATTCATCTAAACCATTTAAAAGTGTAATTATTATATTTTCAAAACAAGTATTCAATTTCCAAAGTTTAAACTATTCTGAGTTCATTTACTAAGTTAAAAACCATAAACATTGAAAATTTCAGCCTTTCACAGCATTCAGAAAAAAAACTGTTATAAGTTATTCTTGAAAACATTTTTAATGTAGCAAAGACAACATTTTAAAACTGCTGTTAAATCTCAGTTTAGTTGCAATTTAGTTTAAAACAGCAAAGACAGCATTTACAGAAATGCTGTAATAGCTCAGGTTTCAAATTAATTATTTTAATTAAATTCAGCAAAGACAGCAGACCACTACAGCATTTACAGAACTGCTGTAATAGGCCTTTATTAAGTTTTTAGCCTTTTAATTTACTACAACAACTACAGCATTTCAGAACTGCTGTAATAACCTCTTTATAAAGCTTTTAGTTCAAAACAGAAATCATAGCATTTCTGAATGCTACTAAAAGTAATTTCCAGATTTTTGTGTATTTCCAGCAAATAATAACCTTCAATATTGAACCTTTTAAACATTATAAAAATCATAATTTGACATTAAAAAATGTTCATTAAATTTACCCTTTTAATTTATGATTTTTATAAGAAACATTTACAGTAAAATCCAAATTTCCAATAATTTTACTTAACAAATCCAAATGTACAATTTTCTTTTCTTCACATTTTTAACAAATAAACTTAACACTTATATTTTATTTCCATTTCACAAATTAAACTAAATTTTCAATTTTATTTAATTAACTTAAACCTTTAATGAAAACCAAATTCACATTTCCAAGTCAAGTTATATTTTAAAATTACACTTTTAAGCATTCATTTATTTAACCATTTTAATACATAGAAAACTCAATAACACTTTATTAAATCATTTAAATTCAAATTCAAATCAAATTATCATATTTACCATTTTCCAAATATAATTAAATTTCCATTTTATTTATATAACTTAAATATTATTTTAAAACCAAATTTCCAAACTTAAGTTATATTTCAAAAATTCACTTATACCATTCATTTAAATTACATTTTTAACTTCTAGAAAAATCCAAATTTCTTTATTTAAACATTAAAAATCCAATTTAAATCAAATTTTCATAATTTTACACTTTTAAAAATATATAAAATATTCAAAATACTTTATAAAAATAACCACGGGTCTGTATATAGTTTTCTAACCTAGGTCAAGTGATACGGATATGTATCATTTCAATCCGCAGTTTACAAAGAAAAATCCAGGTTCTATCATTTCAAACCCGCAATCCCAAGTCAAAATAAATTAAATAAAAACCGTTCAGGCCGTCAGGCCTATCATTTCAGCCCATAACGATTTTTCCCTATTCTAAAGTCCGTTCGGGTATGTATCATTTCAACCCATAGTGAATCTAATCTACAGGGAACTTGCAGTGTGATAAACAGGTATAAATGAACAGTTTAACAATAAATAACAGTAACAGATAATATGACAGGTAAAATAACAGGTTTAACATCATATAATTAATAATCATAGGCAGTTATAACATCATATATAATATTCTACACATTCAATTGTTGTCAATTCACATTTGCATAAGTATAAATGTCAGGTGAGATTTACTCACCTGTTTACGCTGGAGTTATCAATTCAAATGACACAGACGGATTCCAGAAAGCACAATGACACAACAATAGATTCAAGAGGTAAGAGAACCAAGCAATTGATCTTGTACACCAATAAACAAGACAATAAAACATGAATCAATACAACATTGAATTGAGACAACTTTGAAAATAAAAGCAAAAATGAATTGAATGCTTTTGCCATGCTTTCCACACTCACATGCTCGGCCTAGTGGTTGATATGGCTAGGCCATAACATGGTTTTGGTTCAGGTTTGGACCTAAAAAGGCATGGCTACAAGTAATAGGAAGTGGAAGAGGTTACATAACATGAATACAAGGAGTCTTATGCAAACTAGTGAAGTTTTGCACAACATTTGGCTCGGCTACATGGATGTTTGGGTTCGGCTATACATGTTTCAGATCTAGACAGAGAAGATGGCTGAGAGTAAATGGTCATATCATGGTGGTGGTGGAGCATGGGGAGGTGGCCAAGGTGATCTAAGGTGAAGGTGATGAAGACTAGGTGGCTAGGCATGCAATTTGGAAGGTTTTGTGCAACTTTTGAGGTGTTTGTCTTCATTTAAAGGCCATGGCATGATCTGGTCAGAGGGGAAGAGAGGGGTTTGAAGCCGTGGAAAGGGAGGAGGAAGGTGGTGGAGGCTATGGTGGAGATGGTGGAGGGTTTGGCCGAGCAACGCTAGGTGAAATCATGTCAAAACCAAGCAAAACAATGCAAAAGGAAGGAGGAAAAGTAGAAAAATGATGAGAAGCCAATACCTATTCTTTTTGGCCGTGAAAATGAAATGGAAGGAAGAATTTTTCACGTGAGAAACAAAATAAAACTCACGGCTATCAAAAAGTATACGGCCAAAAAGAGCAAGCAAGTGAAAAGTCAAGAAAATGAAAAGGTTTGGTAAATGAAAAGTCTTAGGTTAAAAGCTTTTTAAACTCTTCACATTTCCATTTCTTTAAATCAAATAAAAACAAATAAAATTCAGTAAATGAAATTTAAAAACTGAAAAAAAGTAAAATAAAATAAAAATAAATAATTAAATTTAAAGAAAATAGAAAAAGAATTAAAGAAATAGTTTAAAAATTCAAAACAGGACTTAAAAATTACAAATAGAATATCACTAGTTTTAGAAAATTTCTATTTCAGTTTAAAACAAATAAAAGGTCAAATAAATAAAATAAATGAGGAACAAAATAAAGTGGGAATGAGAATAAAATAAGATCTTAAGAAAAATAGAAAAATAAATAAAGAATTACTTTAATTAATTGAAACTGGAAATTAGAAATTATAAACAGAATACAACTGACATTGGAAACTTTCAATAACACTTTTAAAAATGTTTTAAAACCAAAATATATACATAACAAGTTATTTTACCCATATAAACATATATTAGAACATTACATGACCAAATAAAATATTATTTATATAATTTAAAATAAACAATTTTGTTAAATACATCAATTTACACACAATATTTAAAAGGGCATAACTTTCACATTATAAATCAGATTTCAACGAAACGAAAAGCAGTATTCTTAAAATATTATTTACTTTCATAATAAAAGATAAAATTTCAAAAGTTCAAAATTAAAATTTTAAAATTAAAAGTCAAAGTTTGACCACATTAACAAAAATTCACAGTTCTGGAAAATACTCTATTTTATTCATGTTTGGGATTATAATTCACATACAAATCATAATTAATATTTAAAATAACAAAATTTTCCATTTAATAGATAAAATAAAGTTTTTTTAAATCAGGAAATTCAATCTAAAATAATTACAAAATACAGGGTTGTTACAAAACCCGAGAGCAACTAGTTTGAATTTGACCAGATTAAGACATCTAAATCCATTTTCAAACGTCTGATATCGAAGTCAGACGTCTGAGAAAGGAGGTCTGACGTTTGAAACATATGTTGGTATTTTTTATAAGGTTGGACGTTTGAAAAAAAAATTCAAACATTTGAATTGTTTTAATAAGCCCGGGTTGAACCTAGACCTGGTGCAGGCCAAGTAAGGTGAATAGGGGAGCTTGCCCCACTTTCTAGACTTTTAGGAGTTCACGTAGCTTGATAGAGTATATGCAACAAGTAAGATCATTTCATGGAGGGTGTAGCGTAGTGTGGAACTTGACAAAGCATGTGTTAGCAACGCAATTAGAAGCTCTTACTTTTAGTGGGACATGCCTAGTTATATGTTAAACATGTAGGAACTGGGGAAGGGTGATGGAGATATTCGTATAGTATGGTTATACGGCTATGCAGCGGCTGGACCTATGGGGGAATCACTATAGTGAATTTCTTAATACATTGGGTTGAATGATAAAGATCATATAACACGGTTACCATTGGAAAGTTGACATAAATGCTTAGGTAGGCCATAAATCGTCAAGGTTATACTTGGTGCGAGCCCAGGCATTACGATGTTCACTTAGTGTGTAAGTGCAATATATGTAGTTTGTCATTGAAAATGTTAACTCAATGTTGATTAGGAAATTATTTTTCAAGACAGTGTACTAGAAATTAAGCTAGAGTTGTTATATGTTAGTTGTCCAACCCTCGGTTGAAAACATTTGTAAGTTATTTAGGTGTTTAGGTGTAATTAGCATTATACCCTTGATTCATAAAGTAACCAATCCTTTATATGTAATACTTAAACGTAAACGGACACCCTAGGTCACGTAGGTAATAGATGAAGTTAATTGATTGTGAAAACCATACACTGCTAATGCAATTCATTCTTTAGACTTTGTTTGATCCGCTCTTTCACTTCCTATTTTATACGTATTACAGGAGGACAGGCCAACAGGTGATTTGGCCCAGACATGGTGCATGAAGGAGGGGACTAGGCTCTCGAAGTTATGCTATTTACAGTTAGTCTCAATGTTCTATTTATTATATTATATTATCAGTTGACAGCATATTGTTATTTGGGAACTTTATTATGTAACTTATTGTATAGATTATGTATTGCTATGACTATTAATTAATTTTGTTATTTTTAATATTTGTATTTTATTTCATTCTGCTGTGAGATCTGAAAGTTTAGAATGCTTTAAATTTTATATTAGTTTATTTATCATGTAATTTTCTAAAACCCTAATGACTCGTACTTCTTGGCACGATGCCAGTTTGAAAGCCATTTTAGGCTTTGAATTTGTGTGTTTGGAGGTGCGAGTTATCACGGTTGGTATTAGAGTTCAGGTTTAGGATTCTTTAGGGATCGGGCGCGTATTGAGAGAGTGCACTTGTATATTTTCAAAAAAATATTATTATATAAATAAGTATAGCGCAAACACACCCTATAATTCCAGTAATGCTTAAACATTGTCTAATGAAAGTGGCTAATAATTCATATTTATAGATAGGTGAGAATAAGCAATCAAATTGGAAATAGTTCTAGTGAGGTAGCTGAGGTTCCAACCATGAACATTCCTATATGGTTCTGTCGGTATCTTCATGCAAGGGGCCATACTACACTTAACCCCAATGGAGGACCCATAGTGTAAGTGCAAGCCTGGCTTCTCCACCTGCTTTAGATTTTCCTAAGTTATGTCGATCTTTTCAGAGTCTAGGTAAAAAGAATTATTATAGGATTGAATCATTTATGTGGACGCGGTCATGGCTAAGGAATTGTTAAAAGACTTTTGCTATAACGGGTGTGGAGGATGTAGTGAAGAAACAGTTAGCTTCGCGGCCTTTGCAAGGAGAGGCCTTAAACTGGTAAGAAATTGTTGTTGATAAGACAGAAGAGACTGGTATTGCTTGGACTAATTTTAAGAGATGCTTTGAGACTAAGTTCATTTCTGAGGCAAAATGGAGAGTAGAACTAGAGGAGTTCTTTCATTTGGAGCAAGTTAACAGCAGTGTCAAGGAGTATGTTAATAAGATTAATCAGCTGGCAAAGTATGGTTTAGACCTTATCAATACATTAGCGAAAAAGGCAATGAAGTTTGTTAGGGATTGAATCTGTCTTTAAGAGGTATTACTTTGAGCAATGTGCCTACTGGAGCTACTTTTAGAGCTTGATTGAGATGGCATTGTTGTATTCAATTGGAAAGGAGGAACCTAAGATGGAAAAGGTGAAGTCAGTTCAGCAAACCTACCACAGAAGTGGGATGGGAGTTAAAGGAAAGATAAAGAAGTTAAAGTTTAAGTGTAAGAAGTGCTAAGATATGGGGCATCTGGAAAGGGATTATAGGGCGCACATTATAAAGAACAAATGCTATTACTACAGCCAATTTGGGCACATGAAGGGAGAGTGCCTGAATGCATTAAAGGCTTTTACCTAAGTGGTTCCAGCATATATACTAGATTTTGTTGCTAGCTCGAGTGCTACTCCAGCTATGAATAAGGGAAAGAAGGTCGTCATAGAAGGTGTGTTAGCTATTTCTTATTTATCTGTTCGTACTTTATTTGATACTGGAGCATCACAATCATTTACTTCGAGTAGGCTAGTAGATGAATTGCACTTAGAAACTAGTATAATTACAGACCATGTAGTAGTATCAAACCATGTTGAAGGATCAACTTATTTATCCATGATTTGTAAGGGTTTGAAGTTGAATATTTTGGGTGTCAAATTCGATTGCAATGCTTTTGTTTAGGATTTTCTGGGTTTGGTTAATTATGGAAATGGACTAAATGACTATGTATGAAGTAGTGCTAAATTGTGAAAGGAAGGTGATTCAGTTGGGTACTTATGGCGGGTGGAGACTTGAGGTTTACTACAACCTCAGTAGTTCAGTTATGTTGTGTTACCTATAGTCCTCAACCAATCACATGATGAGTTAGCATTAATACTACTAGTTCATGACTACCCATGTATATTTTCTAAAGTTTCTGGTTTTCCTTCCCATAGGGAGATCGAATTTCAAATTTACCTTAAAGAGACTGCTAGACCTGTTGCCTTACCCCTTAAGCATATTGCTCCAAGAGAAAAGCACGAGCTAATTAAGCAAGTAAATGAATTATTGGAAAAAGGCTTCATTAAGAGAAGTATTTTGGAGTGGGGAGCGCCGGTTGTCTTTGCTACTAAAGCAAATGGCTCATTAAGGCTTTGTGTCGATTATGTGAGTTGAATAAGTTGAAAAATAAGAATCATTACCCAATACCCTGTATAGACAATCTCTTTGATAGCTAGTTGGAGTAAAGGTATTCTCTCAACTTGACTAGGCTTCCAAACTCCATCAATTGCGTATAGCTAAGGATAGTATTTAGAAAACTGCTTTTGTACACCTAACAGACTTTATGAGTGGTTAATCGTGCCATTTAGACTAAATAATGCACCGGCATATTTTGTCGACCTCATGAGTCGAGTCTTTAGAGGGTCGCTAAATATGTTCATGGTGGCATTTGTTGATGACATACATGTCGATTCGAAAAGCGAGGAACATCATATGTTGCATTTAGGAGCAGTGCTTAGTACTCTAAGTAGGCGATAAGCTAAAGATGAAATTTTCCAAATGTCATTTCTGGCATAAGGGGGTTCGCTTTCTACGACATGTTTTCTCTGAGCATGGACAAATAGTTGATCCTAGTAAAGTTGCTGCATTACAAGATTAGCACATACCAAAGAAATCCATGGAGGTGATAATTATTCTTGGTTTGGGTGCTACTATAGGAATTTCATTAAGGACTTCGCTAAAATTTTCATAGCATTGACCCGCCTTACCAAGAAAAAATTATTTTTCTCATGGAGCTCAAAATGTGAAGGTGTTTTTATTAAGCTGAAGGAGTTATTGACTATTGCACTTGTTTTGGTACACCCTGATGGTAGAAGGCGTTCGCAGTATATACTTATGCTTGTGGTACATGACTAGGCGCAGTGTTGATGTATGAGGGTAGAGTTATTTTTTATGCTAGTCGACAATTGAAAGTTCACGATAGAAACTATCCAACTCATGACCTTGAGTTGGCAGCCATTGTCTTCGCCCTCAAATCATGAAGGCATTATCTTTTAGGGGAGCAATTTGAACTATTCATGGATCATAAGTCTTTAAAGTATTTATTATTCTAAAACAATTTAAATTTGAGGCAGCGGAGGTGGATGGAGTTCTTAGCGTAGTATGATTTCAATATCTCATACACTCCAGGAAAGGCAATGATGTAGCTGATGTCTTAAGTAGGAAGCATGCGATGTTGAGTCCTATGCTTTTAGAATGGAAGCATTTAGAGTTCATTTCTATGTTTGATTTTTGACCGTAATCAGATATTATTCCAGGATTGTTGGTAGCTTTGGATTTTAAGCCTTCACTTATGGGCCGTGCTGGTTTGTTTCATAAGAAAGAGAAGGAGTTGTTGGATATTTTTAGAAGCTGAATAGAGGAGAGCATTCAAGTCATTTGAATCACTATTCCATTGATTCTAAAGGATGATTGTGAAGAGATGGTAGGTTGTGTGTCCCTCTTGTTAAGAGTTGGTAGACATGGTACTAGCAGAGTCCCATTAGTCTAGGATGACTATCCATCCCAGTGGTGACAAAATATATCATGATATGAAGAGGGTATTTTGTTGGCCTAGTATGAAGAGACATGTATCGGATTTTGTTTCCATGTGTGTGACTTGTCAGAGGATAAAGGTAGTGCAGAAGAAGCAGGGTGGATTGTTATAGCCATTGGATATTCCACAGTGGAAGTGGAAAAGTATCTCTATGGACTTTGTTGATGGGCTAACTAGGAGTAGAATGGGGAATGAGAGTATTTGGGTCATAGTCGATCGACTGACTAAATGTGCTCATTTTATTCCAGTCAACAGCATAAAGATAGATGCATCTTTGGAGACTTTATACGTGAGAGAGATAGTTCGATTACATGGAGTTCCTTCTGATAGAGTTAGAGGTATGCCTTAGGGGACAATTATGTAATTTGTTACATATATCTAACTTGACAACCAATCTTATTCAAATAAAAGGTGTTTTCTTTTTATTATATATTTGACATAATGTAACGACCCGTAAATTACAACTGTTTTAATAACGTAATTAGTTAAAATTTTCTGAAATTTTAAATGATAAAATTTTGAAATAATTTTTTAATATTTGGAATACGTCTAGTTAAACATAGCAACTGGTAAATTTTCGTCCGAAAATATGAAAGTTTATTTCGCGCGTAAATTCACTTCAATTCAATCAGTTAAAAAGCGATAAAAATAAAATGTTTCTGAAACCTAAATATTTTTACATAGAAAAATTCTAGACCATCTTCTGAGCAAGATTTCAGTTTGTCGTTTTTCCAAATTCGGACATCTTTGGCTCCGTCGATCTTATTTTTTCAGCGTTTTTCTTGCATTTTCAGCCGGTAGAAAAATTCGAAATTTTATAATTCAATCGTATCGTTGATATCTGTGTACCAGTCTGTTCATCTCGTCGTACCAATCTCTGCAGTACATTTAATCTTGTATTTCGGCCGTCGGTACGTGGTGAAATCTGCGTAGCGATTAGCTGTACCGGTAACCAATTTGAGTCTCTATAATATTATGTGCGTATTCATCCATCAAAAGTTTGGAAATGAATGGCCACTTGTTTTATATTCCCAGAAATTTATTATCTGACCTTTACTATTCTTACTTTTTCCATTTTATTTATTTTGTTTCGTTTCCAAACTGTTGATCTATTTTCAAAATCATAAAGTAAAATAAAGTTTGGTTTCTCTCTGAAACTTGCCTTCACCAAGCAAACCCAATCCCCTTCAAATCTCAAACCCGAACATCCCCTCCCCTTTCAAATCATCGGCCTCACCAACAACCCGTCTTCATGGCCTTCACGAAAACCCCACGCACTGACCTAAACTCAAATATAATCTCGTGCTCGCTCATTTCCAGCCTTTTCCTCCAAGCAACCATCTGCCTGCCTACTCACATTCTTGAATCCGCTGATTCCTCTTCCAAGGCATCCCGACTCTTCCCATTCCTCACCGTGTCCAACCCAGCGCACCATGTCACCCACCGAAACACCATCACGCAAACCCATGAACCACTCCGGCCCGTAGCCACCTCCACCTACTCCCACTGCCTGACCAAACCCGACCAGGTCCATTTCCACAACTCACCAGGTGGATCACAACTCCAACTGCCTTGAACAACTCACTTCGCTTCCCTTTGCGGCCTCTGAATTTCTTTTTCCCAGTAAGTATACGTAATAGTGGCTGTTATATTTCTTTTTTCTCGTGAGTTTATATACTTGTTCGTATTTTATAAGTTTAGTTTATATAATTTTACAATATATATTTGGAAGCTTTCATATATAAGAGTACTTATATACATATACAGGTTATCAATATTTCAAATCTAGCTTGCATATAGGTAACATAGCTGTCATATGATATGTATATGATTCTTTTTGGTGGGTGTGTGCGCTTTCAATTTTAGATGTTTTAAAGCATAATAATAATAATGATTGTGATATAACACATATTTTATGTTAACATATAATATACTGATTGTATAATGTTATATATCACTTGTTATTTATATATGAACATATATAGGGTTGATATACATGGTATATTTTGTTACGGTATATGACAGTGCAGAATAATTGTATATGAAGTACCTTGCAAATTTTATTAAAAATATAATATACGTATTGTTTTAAGTATAGAATACTGTATTGATTTTTAAGTATACATGTTTTTGGTTTACACAGTATAAGTTTATATTTACAATCTGTTAGCCGAATATATGGTCAGGAATTTCATACTGAGATGTGCAAATATATCCAAGATAGTATATGCACTGATCGAAATATATTATTGTGTATATATATATAAAGTTTCAAAATATAAGTTTATATTTGTTTGGGGTATCACCTGTTGGGTTTTATTACATTGGGTTATATTTGGGTTGTTGTTGTTTTCTCTAGGCCTGACACTTATTTTATATTACAAGGTTATACCTATACATGTTTGGTTGGTCACATGTCAACAGTTGATATATATATTTACAGTACGTATGTTTTTAAAGAAAATATTAGTTATAAAAAGTGTTCGTATATATATATTGCAGGAGTAGTACATTTAGTGTAGTACTATAACATTTAGTGTCTGCAATACCTAAGTTGCAACACATATATACATAGGTAACAGTGATATTATATATATATTTATTTATTTATTTTATGAGCATATCTGTTAGTTTACACTTTACAGTTGTATATACATTCATAAACACTAGTATACATATATATGGTTGTACGTATATTTTATTTTAAAAGCCTTGGCCTTATTGGTTCGGTTCTTGTATATATTGTTGTACGTATGTTGTAGACTATGTTATATTTTGTGTTATATACGTATTTCCACCTGCTCAATGTATAAATGGTTTTGTATAAAAGTTTATGTAGTATGGCTGTTCGGATATAAAACATATGTTTACATATTATATAAGTATATTTGGGTCTTAATTGGTTGAGATTAATCACACATATATTTTATTTCAACATTTTTCATACTAATTTTATAAAATAATAATATTAGTAATAATATACTTTTGTTCCAATTTTATCTGCATCGATCTAAATTTTGATTAGATTTCGTCTATTTCCTTACCTATCAGCTTGTCCGTTAAATTCGAGCCAATTTTGTTTTGCCTGGATTCACAATTCAAATTCAGTATCCGTATCAGTGTCAACTTCTCGTTCATCTCTCTAGCCTCGAAAGGTGAGCAATCACTCACGATTAACGTTCTTTTATTTATTAAATTTGATTTCAATTGAAACGACAATTGAAATATGCTGCTGTTAGATATTTACTCTGTTATTACCTGTATCAGTTCACCTGTGACATCTGACACCATTATCTGTTATATATGTAATGATAATCCAGTTTGGTTGTTAAATAATTGATTGTTTGATGTTTACAATTGGACGTTAAAATTGTAATCTATAAAGTGATAAATAGTATGTAATCGAATTTGACGTAGGATAATTAAAATTTGAATCGACACATATGTTGAATTTGATTAAGTTGAATATGATCCCTTTTAATTGTTAAATTAATTGACATGTAGAATAGTGATAATTACACTTTGAACCATTGAACGTATATTTGATTAATTGTTGTAGTGTTAAAATTGAAATCGAATGACAAGTGAAAAACCGTATAAATAATTAGTGTAATAATCTTTAATCTACATGAAATGATAGTGTAGATTCTAGGAATAATTATATTAATTCGTACAAATAACAATGCGAATTAATACGGTTATTTCGGGATTATTTGAATTGATTATTGGATTGATATTGGTTGTTGTTATTGCTTGTTTATTTACTTTGACACCATCCCAGTTATCACACTGCAAGTTCCCTTTACTATGCTTTGATTTTTGAATTGAATTGGAATCGGGTTGAAATGATAAATACCCAAATTGAACTTTGACCTAGGATAGAAAATTAAATAAAACCGATTGGTCAATAATTTGATTTAAAAAAATATAATGAAGATTTTATTTGAATAAATAATATGGTTTTGAAATGAAGTTGAAATTTAAATTTTAACGAAAGGAAAATGTTAATATTTAATAATCTGAAACAAAATATTAACAATGTAATTGATGAATGAATGTTGTTTAATTTGAGAAATGATTGAATTAAGTTTGAAATTATAATTAAGTTTGAAATTATTAAACTTTGAAACGATTTAATAATATTTGAGTTTAAAATTATAATTAAGTTTGAAATTATTGAACTTTGAAATTATTTAATAATTAAGTTTTGAGATTATTTAATAATTGAATAAGATTGAATTATTTAATAATCAAATAAGAATTGAATTCTTTGTTAAGAGAAATTGAACTTTTGAATAAGTGAATTTACTTCGTAAATAATTGAAATTGAGTTTCTTTATTAATTAAGTTTTGGAAATTTATTTAAGTAAGTAAATAAGTGAAGTTGAATTTCTTAAACAAGAAATAAATGTGATTTATTGAAATTAATGTAAGACTTGTAATTTAAAGAATTTGATTTGACGAATTTAATTTAATTCAGAATTGTAAGTTTTGTTTTAATGAAGTTGAACTTAAGAAATTGATTTAATGAATTGGAAATTTAATAGAAATTGTTTTGAATGATAAAGTAACTTAACGAATATTGAATGAAATCGATAAATGAATTTGGAATTGATTTGAAAGTTAAATCAAATTAATTTAAATGATTTCAAAATGAAACTTATATACGAACTTGAATCAATATTTGAATTGTTAAATAGAATTTGAAATTGAATTATTGGATTTTGAAATGAATTTGGAAGTTGAAACGTAAATTTTGGAAATCGGTTTTGAAAGGCAAATGAAATGTTGGTTTGCGAATTGAAATTGAAATTGAAATTGATTTGGTTTTTGAATATATAAACGACCAATCGGTGAAATAATTACGGAAGTTATTAAAGAGACCGGAATTCGGTTATGGATATACTCTCTATCTAAACCGAAAACCACTTTAATAACTATATGCGGAGTGATGATCCAGAATGAAGTGGTTGGAATGGTGATCGTGTTGATTGAAGAAAGAGAACGATAATGGATAGCCTTGACACTTGTGTCAAATTGGAAATGACTAAAACAGGAGCTGTGCCGGGCCAATGGAGGATTAGCTACCTCAAGTGGACACACTTCTTCGAACTACTTATACTTGTTGTCGATTGGTGCACCCTTGATTTTGGGAGTGTTGTTTCACGGTGTTGCGGGCGCTGCGGCGTTGCGTTCTCACCAGTCCGGATCAGGCGAACGGTAGTATCACTACCATGGGTATTGCCTCATGTGCCTTGTCATACTTGTATTCCATTTATGCGCGACCACTACGATTTTGATTTGTACCTTTAGTATATGGATTGCCCTCTGGTGACTTCCGGTTTTGGGGAAACTACGGTCTTGTATATGCTTTTGGGAATAAAAATGTGTTAAGGGTGGAATGGGCCATGACTTAACGCTATTTTGATATCTTATTATTACTGATAGACATTATCTACTTAGCGTATATTACTACCTAGTAGATAGTTTAACGGATCCTTAAAGGATGGTTATTCCAAACATCCTTTGAGTTACTTGTATTTCAATTGCTATTTCACTTGAGTTGGATTTATTAATATAAGAATGTTAATCCTGACTCGAGTGTTTTGTATTTTGCTTTACGCTCGGATCAGACTGAGTGGTTCAGCTTTCGAGACTCACCTTTGGAGTTGGAGCTTCGCTTGGAGATCCAGCTATCTATCCAGCTTTCAGATATTCGATGATTCCAGTGATGTATTCTGATTTGTATCTTATGTATCATATTACTCTTCTGTTGTAAACTCTGATGTATTTGATATATTCATATAGTAGCTTCATGAACTACTATCTCTTTTATTTCCACTGCACTTATTACTCTGTGTCTGTGATCTGTGATTATTTATTTACTGTATATGTTCAGTTTTGCCAAATTTAAAATAACAACGCGGTATTTTGAGCAATTCAATTCCGGCATGAGTGTCTACCTATACACTTATAATGGATGCGAATGGTCCAAAATGGCCGGTCGTTACAGTTGGTATCAGAGCTTTGGTAGCTCTAGGCAAAACTCAACATATATGGTAAATGTATTTACAGAATCACTCTCATTCGAGTTTCAATCTCTTCCTTTCGACTCGATTTCTTTGAATTTTGGAACGTTCCCTACGGTTCCAAATTTCATTCGTGTCCCTCACTATTCGTCTCCTTTCAATTCTGGAGCATCACATAACTCCACTTCGAATGACCCTTATAGTGAATCGGCGGTCTCGCCAAACTTCGAATGATTTGTAAAAGGGTGAAACTCCTTTATAATAGGCATCGATTTACCGGAGATTTCTGTATCCTCGGTTTACGATGCTATCTATCTCCTGCTATACCTGAATTTTATTTCTCGAGATCGGATGTTGATTTACCTCGGAATTCAGCATCGATCTTATTATTGAAGTCACGGTCGATCCGGTTAAGGTTGCCCGTAAATTAAATAAACTCACCCACCTCCCGATTGTAGTAATTGAATTATCTTATTTTCTGTTTCAAACTTATTTTCGAATCAAAATTCTCTTCGATTTGAGTCAACAAAATTTTGAATCCCTATCCTTATTTTGAAAATTCATTCCTGTATCGTCGAGCAAAGAAATGTATTTGTAAACTAATATTTAAAATATTATTTTCAAATTTTTGTAAATGAAATAAATTTGTATGATTATATTATAAATATATATAAGTAAAATTTTCTGGAATTTAATAGGTTAATTAAATTGTTTGTTTGAAATGATAATATTTGATTATCATTTATTGTTCTAAATAAATTTATAAATACGGTTTATAAATTGATTTGGAATTTGAAATGAATTTAATTCAGAAATTTGAGAATTTAGTTCCGGTGATTTCGAACTTTGGTTTTAAAATTTTAAAGTATATATTATTTAAAGTATTTTCGAATAGAAATCGTTTTCAAAGAATTTTTAAAATGTTGAAATCAGTGCTCTTCTCTTTGTCGCTGGAAAATAATTTCGGTGATGGCGGCCGCATCATCGACATTCATTTTCGAGTTTCGAAGTGGAGATACTATTCTGTAGCTTTGCTACGGTTTGTTTGAAAAAGATATTTTGATTTAAATTTCTTCAGTATATTTTGATTTACCTATATATGGGTATCTTATTTTAAAATTTAATTTGATTTGATATAAATATATTATATATATCTCTAAATTGTTTAAAGATAATCGGAAATCTAATTCTTAAATTTTGTTAAAAGATGATTTTAATAAATAAAACCAAAATTTGGAATAAATATTTAAACTTGAATAATTGAATTGAGAAAATTTTATTTGTATATTGTTCAGCTGCATTCTAATACAACTTACCTAAATCATTTAGAAGTTGAATATGTAATTGGATAATATATAAGATAAATTGAATTTATAAATAAAATTTGAGTGTTTATAATAAATGTTATACACTAAATTTTGATTATAAAGATGTTAATAGAGTTAGATAGGATAATAAGTAAACTCAGTTAATAATGAAATAAATTGTTTGAAAGAATTAATAAATTGAAATTTGATCAACATATGAAAATACCTTGAATTTAAAAGAAATTAATAGATGTAAATTAATTTAAAACATAAAAGTTTCGATTTAAATTAATTTATATGGTTTAAATATATGTGATAAGATATATTAAGTAGAATAAATTTAACAATAATTTGGAATAAAGAAGAATTTAAGTTGCTGAAAAATATGATTACAATAAATGATTATTCAAATTTATGGTTTTAGAAATTGTAAATTGAGGATAATCGGATAATAAGATAATAAATTTAGAAATAGTTGAGATTGATTTCAGTGAAATCAAATGGATTAAATCAATTATTGAATATCAATTAATTTAAATTTGAATTTATATGGTTTAAATTAATTGTTATTTTGTATTTCAAATCTGTTTTTCTTCCTGGTTGTTTCTATTCTCCTACCTCGTTCCTTTTCGGGGATGAAAAGTTTTGAGTGGGGGAGAATGTAACGACCCGTAAATTACAACTGTTTTAATAACGTAATTAGTTAAAATTTTGTGAAATTTTAAATGATAAAATTTTGAAATAATTTTTTAATATTTGGAATACGTCTAGTTAAACATAGCAACTGGTAAATTTTCGTCCGAAAATATGAAAGTTTATTTCGCGCGTAAATTCACTTCAATTCAATCAGTTAAAAAGCGATAAAAATAAAATGTTTCCGAAACCTAAATATTTTTACATAGAAAAATTCTAGACCATCTTCTGAGCAAGATTTCAGTTTGTCGTTTTTCCAAATTCGGACATCTTTGGCTCCGTCGATCTTATTTTTTCAGCGTTTTACTTGCATTTTCAGCCGGTAGAAAAATTCGAAATTTTATAATTCAATCGTATCGTTGATATCTGTGTACCAGTCTGTTCATCTCGTCGTACCAATCTCTGCAGTACATTTAATCTTGTATTTCGGCCGTCGGTACGTGGTGAAATCTGCGTAGCGATTAGCTGTACCGGTAACCAATTTGAGTCTCTATAATATTATGTGCGTATTCATCCATCAAAAGTTTGGAAATGAATGGCCACTTGTTTTATATTCCCAGAAATTTATTATCTGACCTTTACTATTCTTACTTTTTCCATTTTATTTATTTTGTTTCGTTTCCAAACTGTTGATCTATTTTCAAAATCATAAAGTAAAATAAAGTTTGGTTTCTCTCTGAAACTTGCCTTCACCAAGCAAACCCAATCCCCTTCAAATCTCAAACCCGAACATCCCCTCCCCTTTCAAATCATCGGCCTCACCAACAACCCGTCTTCATGGCCTTCACGAAAACCCCACGCACTGACCTAAACTCAAATATAATCTCGTGCTCGCTCATTTCCAGCCTTTTCCTCCAAGCAACCATCTGCCTGCCTGCTCACATTCTTGAATCCGCTGATTCCTCTTCCAAGGCATCCCGACTCTTCCCATTCCTCACCGTGTCCAACCCAGCGCACCATGTCACCCACCGAAACACCATCACGCAAACCCATGAACCACTCCGGCCCGTAGCCACCTCCACCTACTCCCACTGCCTGACCAAACCCGACCAGGTCCATTTCCACAACTCACCAGGTGGATCACAACTCCAACTGCCTTGAACAACTCACTTCGCTTCCCTTTGCGGCCTCTGAATTTCTTTTTCCCAGTAAGTATACGTAATAGTGGCTGTTATATTTCTTTTTTCTCGTGAGTTTATATACTTGTTCGTATTTTATAAGTTTAGTTTATATAATTTTACAATATATATTTGGAAGCTTTCATATATAAGAGTACTTATATACATATACAGGTTATCAATATTTCAAATCTAGCTTGCATATAGGTAACATAGCTGTCATATGATATGTATATGATTCTTTTTGGTGGGTGTGTGCGCTTTCAATTTTAGATGTTTTAAAGCATAATAATAATAATGATTGTGATATAACACATATTTTATGTTAACATATAATATACTGATTGTATAATGTTATATATCACTTGTTATTTATATATGAACATATATAGGGATGATATACATGGTATATTTTGTTACGGTATATGACAGTGCAGAATAATTGTATATGAAGTACCTTGCAAATTTTATTAAAAATATAATATACGTATTGTTTTAAGTATAGAATACTGTATTGATTTTTAAGTATACATGTTTTTGGTTTACACAGTATAAGTTTATATTTACAATCTGTTAGCCGAATATATGGTCAGGAATTTCATACTGAGATGTGCAAATATATCCAAGATAGTATATGCACTGATCGAAATATATTATTGTGTATATATATATAAAGTTTCAAAATATAAGTTTATATTTGTTTGGGGTATCACCTGTTGGGTTTTATTACATTGGGTTATATTTGGGTTGTTGTTGTTTTCTCTAGGCCTGACACTTATTTTATATTACAAGGTTATCCCTATACATGTTTGGTTGGTCACATGTCAACAGTTGATATATATATTTACAGTACGTATGTTTTTAAAGAAAATATTAGTTATAAAAAGTGTTCGTATATATATATTGCAGGAGTAGTACATTTAGTGTAGTACTATAACATTTAGTGTCTGCAATACCTAAGTTGCAACACATATATACATAGGTAACAGTGATATTATATATATATTTATTTATTTATTTTATGAGCATATCTGTTAGTTTACACTTTACAGTTGTATATACATTCATAAACACTAGTATACATATATATGGTTGTACGTATATTTTATTTTAAAAGCCTTGGCCTTATTGGTTCGGTTCTTGTATATATTGTTGTACGTATGTTGTAGACTATGTTATATTTTGTGTTATATACGTATTTCCACCTGCTCAATGTATAAATGGTTTTGTATAAAAGTTTATGTAGTATGGCTGTTCGGATATAAAACATATGTTTACATATTATATAAGTATATTTGGGTCTTAATTGGTTGAGATTAATCACACATATATTTTATTTCAACATTTTTCGTACTAATTTTATAAAATAATAATATTAGTAATAATATACTTTTGTTCCAATTTTATCTGCATCGATCTAAATTTTGATTAGATTTCGTCTATTTCCTTACCTATCAGCTTGTCCGTTAAATTCGAGCCAATTTTGTTTTGCCTGGATTCACAATTCAAATTCAGTATCCGTATCAGTGTCAACTTCTCGTTCATCTCTCTAGCCTCGAAAGGTGAGCAATCACTCACGATTAACGTTTTTTTATTTATTAAATTTGATTTCAATTGAAACGACAATTGAAATATGCTGTTGTTAGATATTTACACTGTTATTACCTGTATCAGTTCACCTGTGACATCTGACACCATTATCTGTTATATATGTAATGATAATCCAGTTTGGTTGTTAAATAATTGATTGTTTGATGTTTACAATTGGACGTTAAAATTGTAATCTATAAAGTGATAAATAGTATGTAATCGAATTTGACGTAGGATAATTAAAATTTGAATCGACACATATGTTGAATTTGATTAAGTTGAATATGATCCCTTTTAATTGTTAAATTAATTGACATGTAGAATAGTGATAATTACACTTTGAACCATTGAACGTATATTTGATTAATTGTTGTAGTGTTAAAATTGAAATCGAATGACAAGTGAAAAACCGTATAAATAATTAGTGTAATAATCTTTAATCTACATGAAATGATAGTGTAGATTCTAGGAATAATTATATTAATTCGTACAAATAACAATGCGAATTAATACGGTTATTTCGGGATTATTTGAATTGATTATTGGATTGATATTGGTTGTTGTTATTGCTTGTTTATTTACTTTGACACCATCCCAGTTATCACACTGCAAGTTCCCTTTACTATGCTTTGATTTTTGAATTGAATTGGAATCGGGTTGAAATGATAAATACCCAAATTGAACTTTGACCTAGGATAGAAAATTAAATAAAACCGATTGGTCAATAATTTGATTTAAAAAAATATAATGAAGATTTTATTTGAATAAATAATATGGTTTTGAAATGAAGTTGAAATTTAAATTTTAACGAAAGGAAAATGTTAATATTTAATAATCTGAAACAAAATATTAACAATGTAATTGATGAAAGAATGTTGTTTAATTTGAGAAATGATTGAATTAAGTTTGAAATTATAATTAAGTTTGAAATTATTAAACTTTGAAACGATTTAATAATATTTGAGTTTGAAATTATAATTAAGTTTGAAATTATTGAACTTTGAAATTATTTAATAATTAAGTTTTGAGATTATTTAATAATTGAATAAGATTGAATTATTTAATAATCAAATAAGAATTGAATTCTTTGTTAAGAGAAATTGAACTTTTGAATAAGTGAATTTACTTCGTAAATAATTGAAATTGAGTTTCTTTATTAATTAAGTTTTGGAAATTTATTTAAGTAAGTAAATAAGTGAAGTTGAATTTCTTAAACAAGAAATAAATGTGATTTATTGAAATTAATGTAAGACTTGTAATTTAAAGAATTTGATTTGACGAATTTAATTTAATTCAGAATTGTAAGTTTTGTTTTAATGAAGTTGAACTTAAGAAATTGATTTAATGAATTGGAAATTTAATAGAAATTGTTTTGAATGATAAAGTAACTTAACGAATATTGAATGAAACCGATAAATGAATTTGGAATTGATTTGAAAGTTAAATCAAATTAATTTAAATGATTTCAAAATGAAACTTATATACGAACTTGAATCAATATTTGAATTGTTAAATAGAATTTGAAATTGAATTATTGGATTTTGAAATGAATTTGGAAGTTGAAACGTAAATTTTGGAAATCGGTTTTGAAAGGCAAATGAAATGTTGGTTTGCGAATTGAAATTGAAATTGAAATTGATTTGGTTTTTGAATATATAAACGACCAATCGGTGAAATAATTACGGAAGTTATTAAAGAGACCGGAATTCGGTTACGGATATACTCTCTATCTAAACCGAAAACCACTTTAATAACTATACGCGGAATGATGATCCAGAATGAAGTGGTTGGAATGGTGATCGTGTTGATTGAAGAAAGAGAACGATAATGGATAGCCTTGACACTTGTGTCAAATTGGAAATGACTAAAACAGGAGCTGTGCCGGGCCAATGGAGGATTAGCTACCTCAAGTGGACACACTTCTTCGAACTACTTATACTTGTTGTCGATTTGTGCACCCTTGATTTTGGGAGTGTTGTTTCATGGTGTTGCGGGCGCTGCGGTGTTGCGTTCTCACCAGTCCGGATCAGGCGAACGGTAGTATCACTACCATGGGTATTGCCTCATGTGCCTTGTCATACTTGTATTCCATTTATGCGCGACCACTACGATTTTGATTTGTACCTTTAGTATATGGATTGCCCTCTGGTGACTTCCGGTTTTGGGGAAACTACGGTCTTGTAAATGCTTTTGGGAATAAAAATGTGTTAAGGGTGGAATGGGCCATGACTTAACGCTATTTTGATATCTTATTATTACTGATAGACATTATCTACTTAGCGTATATTACTACCTAGTAGATAGTTTAACGGATCCTTAAAGGATGGTTATTCCAAACATCCTTTGAGTTACTTGTATTTCAATTGCTATTTCACTTGAGTTGGATTTATTAATATAAGAATGTTAATCCTGACTCGAGTGTTTTGTATTTTGCTTTACGCTCGGGTCAGACTGAGTGGTTCAGCTTTCGAGACTCACCTTTGGAGTTGGAGCTTCGCTTGGAGATCCAGCTATCTATCCAGCTTTCAGATATTCGATGATTCCAGTGATGTATTCTGATTTGTATCTGATGTATCGTATTACTCTTCTGTTGTAAACTCTGATGTATTTGATATATTCATATAGTAGCTTCATGAACTACTATCTCTTTTATTTCCGCTGCACTTATTACTCTGTGTCTGTGATATGTGATTATTTATTTACTGTATATGTTCAGTTTTGCCAAATTTAAAATAACAACACGGTATTTTGAGCAACTCAATTCCGGCATGAGTGTCTACCTATACACTTATAATGGATGCGAATGGTCCAAAATGGCGGGTCGTTACACATAATGTGTTATATTAATTAATTAATTTAATTAAAACTATATTTAATAAAAAATCCATAAATGGTATGTTTTGTGATAGTGGTTTAATGTGTTATAACCATGAGTGATTTATCACAATAAAATAAACATGCTATTTTAAATATTCATAGTCAAGATATATCGAGACCAGATATCAATACATCCAATGAGACTACAGTATGTAACGCTCTCCAAATGTTGGGCAATTTATTATCCATGGCTGTTAGGGTCACCAAGGGGTCGCGTACTGATAGTTAATGGATAATTTTGGAATGACTCACTCAATAATTTTCTGTTGGTTAATATTGATAGAGTTAGGGATATGGTCTAGGGGCAATTATGTAATTTATTGCATATATCTAACTCGATAACCAATCTTGTTCGAAATAAAAGGTGTTTTCTTTATATTATATACTTGGTATAATATGTTATATTAATTAATTAATTAATTTAATAATAAGTATATTTAATAAAAAAATCCATGAATGTTATGTTTATGATAGTAGTTACAACGTGTTGTAACCATGAATGGTTTATCACAATAAAATAAACATACCGTTTTAAATATTCCCAATAGAGATGTATCAAGACTAGATGTCAATGCATCCATTGAGACTAGAGTATGTAACGCTCTCCAAATGTGGAGTAGTGTATTACTCATGACTTTCGGGGTCACCAAGAGATTATGTACTAATAGTCATTGGATAACTATGGAATGACTCACTTGATAGCTTTCTATTAGTTAATATAACAAAGGCCAAAAGAAAATATCGATATGACAAAATTACACAATTCTCTTGACTTGAGAATATTGTTGACCTTCAATATGGAAGCTCGGCTTTGATTATAGTAAAATCATGGCACGACATCCATCGAACGACTATAGTTGGGTCGAGTGGAAGCATTGGAAGTGAAAAGCTATTCAAGAGAAGGTTCATCTCCTCGGTTATATGATGTTAGTATCATGGTAAACTGAAATCAATTTAAAGTCAAAGTCTCTAGCCAAAGCAGTTCAATTAATAATAATTGTTATTATTGAACCAAGCACTTTGTTTTTGGACTAGAGGGTTGAATATGGATGATATTGGAATTTGACCATTACCAAATTCCATAAGTTCAAAGTGTTATAGCTTTAACGAAGAGAATTGATGCAAATAGTTCACAATTAGGTAACGCTTAATGAAGTAAGATTGAATTTTACCGAAACCAATTAAGTGATAAATTTGACTAAAATGTCACACAACCTGCTAAGTGATGTGTAAACGTTTAATATTCGAATAGTTTGATATTAATTGCTGACCAAATTTAAAGAGTCACATAACCGAAACGTTGAATACTCCTTTTACTAAATAATTAATTTGTAAATGCTATAAATAATTAATACTTGTGAATATTAATTATAAAATTTTATTTGATGTGTTAAACAATATTAATAAATATGTTTATAATATTTATAAATATATCAATCGACAACGATATCGATACGTGTTTAAATTGGATTTAAATGCGATAAAAAAAATTTGCCAAGCAAGCAGGGTTGATTGGACCCTTACCAGTTATTGCATTAATAAACACGGAATAGAAATGTTGAGTTCAACAAGCTGAAGCTCAAACATAAAAGGAATACAAAGGAGTACAAGAAATAAAGACCTAAAAAAACAAATAGACACTGAAGCAAGTTGAGCATAAACTCTAATTTGCCCGTTTATATTTCTCCTCTTGCAACATTCAATTCCCATTTTAATTTCTTTTTGAATTTTCTTTAACATTGCCTCCATGGCCAAACTTTCTCCTTTGAATACCCTTTTATTTCTCTCCCTCCATATCACATAAAGGAAGAATTTCAACGTTATAATGAGACTGGCTGCTTTAGAGCTTCTCCATCTAGTGGATCTAAATAGTAGATTCCACTCCATCTTGTTGTCCCTAAATGGTTTATGCATGCCTCCTTTGTCAAGAAATCTCCTCTATATATCGTAGACCTCAACACAGTTGAAAAACAAATGCAATGTGTCTTCCTGGTTAGCATTACAGTAACTGCATCTGGTAACTAAATTAATTCCATGTGCCTCTTAATTTGAACAAGAATGCAGAGCATTCTTTAATTTTTTCCAGAGATGGAAATTGAACTTAGGTGGACTACACTTGTTGCAAACCATATTTCTTCAGGCAAAAGTTTGACCATCTCCATTCTCAACCATTGCTTTATAAATTGCAGCTATGTTATGTGTCTTGCCCATTTCATTCCAAACATACTGTTGCTCAGTAACTTCAAGTATGTTAACTTTTTGCAGATCAGTCTAGAAAGCTCTAATGTTTGGATTGCTAGAATAAGGTAGTATTATCTTGCCATTCTGAATATAAGAGTTGGGCTCTGGCTTCCATAGGGATTCCAGTTTGTTGCCTCTATGAATGGTTCAATACCTTTAAAAGGATTAAACTATTTATTGCCCATGGTTCATGCCAGAAGCTAACATTTCATGTTCCATTAGATAGAAATTGAAGATGAGGCAAGATAACCTCCCTCATCCTCGAAATGGTCCTCCATATCCACCCACAGTCATGCTTTTCTTCCATATTCCATATCTTGCTTTTTCCCAGTTGATTCTTCAAAGCCCATGCAGCCCATAAATTATTTCTTTTGTTGAGTATGTTGTTCATGTGCTTAGAGAATGTAGCAATATTCCACAGCCTGATCCTCCTAATACCCAGACCGCCATGAGAAAAAGGCTTTTCCGCTTTTTAAATGTTATAGGGACAAACATCTTAGAATGCATTTTCCCATACCATAAGAAATGGTTCATGGCTTGTCTAACCTTATTAATGAGCTTCTATGGTAAGATAATTATTCTAGGCCAATAAACAACCATTGACAATATTATAGATTTGATTAAAGTTAGTATGCCAACTTGAGATAGAAATCTGTTAGCCCAACAAGCCATGGTAGCTGATATTTTTTCATCCAAAGGGAATCATTGAGTGCTAAAAAACCCCTTATCAGTAAGTGAATACCTAAATGTGTGTTTTTAGATGCCACTGGCTGCATTTTAGACATCACTTGTAACTGCAGTGCTTCAGAATCAGGTTGCATTTTAGACATCACTTGTAAATGCTATAAATATTGAGTAGGCTAAAAATGGATTTGAAGCCCACATGGGGCAAGGGGTTTCGGCAATGTTAGATCAGGTATGGGGCGGCTATATGGTGGCTATAGGCTTGGGTGATATTTTAAATGATAGAGAATGAGTAAGAGAAAAAAGGGGAACTTGATCCCACTTTATCTCTCTAGCCTCTCCTCTATAAATGGATCATTATCCTCATATTTAAACTTTTTTTAACCTCCAGCCTTCTCCTTGCTAGCCGAAATTATCTCTGCCGTCTCCTCTATATTCAAGCTAAAAATCAAATAAAAGAAAAGCTATTTGATAGTCAGTGGTCAACAAATTGAAGCTAGCACCTTCAGGATTGGAATAGGATTCAAAGAAGCTCGTATCTTCATTTCAACGTGTATTTAGTAGGCATTGATAAAGGTATGTCACTGATTTACAAATTTAAATTAATATTATATATTATATCATATGATGTTCAGATCGATAAGCGACGAATCTAGGATATCGATATATCATTACATTGTGATGGTTATATATTTAAATGCATATGCAATTATAAACAAAATATTTTTTGACATATATAAACACAATGATGCCTATGACATATTCAAAAAAAATTGCATTTTTAATTCTATTTTTAAAATTATACTATTTACTGCATATAACTTTCATAAATACAAAGTATTACATATCATATAACATAATTATGTTATAAAATTTTATATGATTAGTTTTAAATCTAGAAATATTCCAAAAGGAAAACCTACATATATATATTATTTAAATATTATTTAGATTAAATAAATTCCATAAATATATAACATCAACAAATATATCAGATTAAATATATATTAAATTTTATAAATAATTCTTTATCTAATAAATTTCGATGGAAAAAATAAATAAAATATTTTTTAATTTAATATATATATATATATATATATGTTTGTAGAAATTAATAATTAATTTTAAAATCATAGTGTATATATATATGGATAATTTTAAAATGTTAAAAATATTGTTAAGAATGTTATAGAATATTAATATATATAACTTTATGTTAGGAAATATTTTATTCTCCATTTTATTGAATTTTGAATGAAATTTAATATTAATAAATATTAAAAAAACACATTTTGTTTTGCTATGAGTATTAATGGATATGCATATATATAAGTATAATTTTTCAAATGTTCATATTTTTCGTCTATGTACTAATATGTATATTTATTAGAAAATTAATTTATAAATTTAAATATATATACACACACATAGATAAATAGTTTATATGCATATAAAAAAATTAATTACGTTTTGTTTTCGAATTCTATAATAAAATAAATATGTGTATTTTAAATTTTTATCTAAAATGATTTTGTATTTATTTTACGCTGTATGTATGTATGTATATTCGTACATAACTATATTTGTGTGTATGTGTATTATAATTCCATATATATATATATGTATGTATGTATATTCAAAATTAAATGTATATATATTTGTAATAATTTGTATATATAAATTAAAGCACTTAAATATATATTTGGAAGATATATTTGTATACTATAAGGGCTAACATGCCCGTTATGGTGTAAATCCTAGCATTACACACGGGCATGCCAAACCTTGCACGAATTGTTATGTTACACATGCACATACATACATACATATGTATATATATATATATATATCTGTGTGTGTATGATACACACACACACACACACACACATATATATATATATATATATAATATAACATTAACTACACAATATAAAACTATATTATAAATTTAAATAAAATAATGATTTTATTCAAAAGAAATTAAAAAAGTGCTGAATCACTTGAGACTTCACAGGACCAATATAGATCCGAAATGGTAAAAAACAATTGAAATTCACCCATTTCTTATGCTGTGTGCTGGCCCAGATCTAATAAATATAACTACGGTCAAACAGAAAATGTCGATGTGACAAAATTACACAGTTTTCTCAACTTGATAATACTGTTGATCTTCAATGTGAAAGCTCTTTTTTTATTATTGTTAAATCGTGGTAGGGGATCCATCGAACGACTATAGTTGGGTCGAGTGGAAGCATTTAAAGTTAAACATTATTCAAGAGAGGATTTGTCTCCTCGGTTATATAAGGTTAGTATCACGGTCAACTAAAGTCAACCCAAAGTCAAAGTCTCTGGCTAGAGCAATTCGGTTAATAATAATTGTTATTATTGAATCAAAGACTTTGTGTTTGGACTATAGAGTTTAATATGGACGATATTGGAATTTTGACCATTATTAAATTCCATAAGTCCAATGTGATATAGTTTAATGAAAAGAATTGGTGTAAATAGGTAACGCTTAACAAAGTAAAATTTGATTTTAATGAAACCAATTAAGAGACAAATTTAGACAAAAGGTCACAACACTTGCTAAGTGATGTATGAACGTTAATACTCAAATTGTTCGATATTAATCGCTGACCAAATTTACACCTAAAGAGTCACACAACCGAAACGATGTATACTCCATTGACCATGTGATTTAATTAATTTGTAATTGTTATAAATTAATTAATTAAATTAATATTTGCAAAATATTAATTATACATATAATTTATTTGATGTGTTGTAAATATATTTACAATTGTTATAAGTATATATATTAATCGATATATGATATTGATACGCCTTTAAATTTGATTTAGATGCGATAAATAATGTTCAAGCTTGAACTGGGTTTGAAGCCTATATCGGGCATGGATATTTTTTCCATGCTGAGATTAGGAAAGGGCGCCTATAAGATGGCAATAGAGGTGAGCTTTGATATTTTAAAAGGTTGAGAATGAATAAGATAAAAAAAAGGATCTTGATCCTACTTTATCTCTCTATCCTCCCCTTTATATATAGATCATTACCCTCATTCTAAATTGAACTTTTTGAAGTCTCTACCCTTCTCCTTACTAGCCAAAATTATCCCATACTAACTCTTCCATTTTCAAGCTCAAATCAAATAAATTAAAAGCTATTTGATGGTCAGTGGTATACTATTCGAAGCTAACACCTTTAGGATTGAATAGGATTCAAAGGAGCTCGTATCTTCATTTAAACATGTATTCAATAGGCATTGGTGAAAGTATTTCTCTTATTTACAAACATAAATTAATCTCATATGATGTCTAGATAGATAAGTGACGAATCTAGTATATCGATACTCTGTCACATTTTGGATGGTTAAATATATATTGGTGCATTTATATATATGATTACATACATACATACTACAAACACACACACACACACACACACATATATATATATATATATATATATATATATATATATATATATATATTTGTAAGCTTGTTGGGGCCAAACACTAAAAAATATTTTTATTATTAAATAATATTGTGTATAATTTAATTAATCAATTATATTCTAAAGATTAAAATCATATAATAAACATGTTGCTGCTATTATTATTCTCGAAGATATGTGATATACGATATACCTATGACACTGTACCAATAATCAATGTCGAAGGAATGGAAGTAAACCAATGCCAAAAGTATGAAGATGGATTAATGTCAGAGGCATATAGTGTTGCATCTCATTGACAAAGGGTCATATACAATGTCGCGTGTTATTAATAAAGCCAAGGATACCGAATGCTAACAATGCCAGATACCAACTATAAAGTTAGATGATTAATGTTGAGTCTTTATGTCATTAAGCAATGTCGTAATTCATCAAAGAAGCAATGACGATGACATAATCAATACTGTGTCGTATCCTAACAATGCTTCCATTGACCTATGGAGATAAAGTGGATGAATAGCTCAATAGTACTACACTTTATCAATATTGCTCATCATTAATGCCATCTGTTATCAAGGCTGCTATACACTGATGTCGCATGTCTGTGCTACCGAAGTCATCTTACTACCGATACTACTCCACTAGTACTGAATCAATGACGCCTATTATTGATACCATCGACAATCAGTGTCGTATCTTTATGATGGCGCATTCCATCAACACTTGGAGGACACACCATATCTATATATGTGATGTTGATGGCGCATTCCATAACATTTATTATAACACTCAAATCTTTCCTTATAAAGTCATTTTATATTGTATATTGTCCAATTACATTTTTAACTTCTGAAAATTTTAGGTAAGTTATGTTGAGATGAAATCGGGTATTATACAAATAATATTTTACAATTAAGTTATTCTCAATTAAATATTTATCCAAGAATTTTGGCTTTAGTTTATAATTGAAATCATCTTTAAACCTAAAATTTAAGAATTTAAATCTCCGATTTACTTCAAACAATTTAGAGATATATATAATATGTTTATATCAAATTAAATTAAATTTTAAAATGAGATACCTATATATATATAAATCAAATTATACTGAAGAAATTCAAATTGATTTTTTTTTTTCAAAACAAAACCGTAGCAAAGCTACAGAATGGTTTCTCCTCTTCGAAACTCGAAAATGAATGTCGATGATGCGGCCGCCATCACCGAAATTATTTTCCAGCGACAAAGAGAAGAGCACGAATTTCAACATTTTAAAATTCTTTGAAAACGATTTTATTCGAAAATACTTTAAATAATATACATTTTAAGACTTTAAAACAAAGTTTGAAATCACCAGAAATTAAATTCTTAGATTCTCAATTTAAATTTATTTCAATTCCAAATAGATTTATAAACAATAGTCATTTTGCAATAGTCAATGACTTACAAAACAATAAAATGAAAATCAAATATTATCATTTTCAACAACCAAATTATTTAACTTTTAATTCCAGAAAATATTTCTTATATATTTATATTTATAATCATACAAATTTATTTCATTTATCAAATTTGAAAATTATATTGTGTCGGTTTGTTCTATTCAAGTGTTTTGGAAATCCTATCGATAGCGTTGATCAGACGAATCGATCGGAAATCCAAACCAACATCAACAACTCAAACAACACACTATAAACATAAACTATTTTATATTAATTTCAAATACACTCCCTCACACGATGATTTCAGAATTGGATTCCAACACATGGATAGAGATCCAAATATAGAGGGGCTCTAATCAAAGAGAATTCTAATCTAAAAATAGATAGGCTCGAAACGAAGGTTAGATGATTGTATTTCAAATAGGAAGATGGATAAAGTTGTATAAATCACGGGCAACCTTAACCGGGTCAACCATGACTTCATATATAAGATCGATATAGAATTCTGAAGCAAATCGACATTCGATTACCAGAGATAGAATTCGGGTATAGCATAAGATTGCAGCATCGTAAACCGAGGATACAGAAATCTCCAGTGAATCAATACCGATTGTAAAGGAGTTTCACCCCAGTACAAATTATTTGAAGATTGGCGAGACCGCCGATTTTATTCTAGAGATCATTCGAAGTGGAGTTATGGGATACTCCAGAATCAAAAGACACGAATAGGGGAGACACGAATGGACTTTGGAACCGAAGTGAACGTTCCAAAATTCAAAGGAACTGAGTCAAAGAAGAAGGAATTCAAGCTCGAACGAACGTGATTCTGTAATTGAATTTACTCTATATGCTGAGTTTTGCCTAAAACCAGAGCTCTGATACCACATGTAATGACCCAGTATTTTCAACCATTCGCATCCATTATAAGTGTATAGGTAAACACTCATGCCGGAGTTGAATTGCTCAAAATACTGCGTTGTAAATAAAATTTGGCAAAACTCAGCATATACAGTAAATAAAATAATTACAGATCACAGACACAGAGTAATATAACAATAATGCAGCGGAAACAAAAGGATAGTAGTTCATGAAGCTACTATATATATAACAGAGTTAAACAAGATACAACAGAGGTCTCGAATACAATAGATGTCTCAATACAATAATCAAATACCAGATCTGAATACATCACTGGAATCAACAGAATAACTGAAAGCAGGATCGATAGATTGCTGGATCTCCAAGCGAAGCTCCAACTCCAAAGGTGAGTCTCAAATGCTGTATCACTCAGTCTGACCCGAGCGTAAAGCAAAACACAAAACACTCGAGTCAGGATTAACATTTCTTATATTCAATAAATTCAACTCAAGTGAAATATCAACTGGAATACAAGTAACTTAAAGGATGTTTGGGATAACCATCCTCTAAGGGTCCGTTAAACTATTTACTATGTAGTAATATTCGCTATTATAATAGTGTCTAAATAAGTAAAGTATAATCATATCGGAAAATAGCGTTAAGGGGATGGAGAACCTTAACGCGGTCGGATCTTAAAATCATAATCGTAGTAAAGCTCGGTATGGTAGGTGACACGGCACAACTAGGCAATGCCAGGGTAGATATACCAATTACGCACACGGACTGATGGATACGCATAGCAGCCACTACCGTTCCTGTAACGACCCGCCATTTTGGACCATTCGCATCCATTATAAGTGTATAGGTAGACACTCATGCCGGAATTGAATTGCTCAAAATACCGCGTTGTTAATTTAAATTTGGCAAAACTGAACATATACAATAAATAATCACAGATCACAGACACAGAGTAATAAGTGCAGCGGAAATAAAAGAAATAGTAGTTCATGAAGCTACTATGTAAATATATAAGTTACATCAGAGTTAAACCAGATACAACGGAAGAGTAATATGATACATCAGATACAAAGCAGAATACATCACTGGAATCATCGAATATCTGAAAGCTGGATAGATAGCTGGATCTCCAAGCGAAGCTCCAACTCCAAAGGTGAGTCTCGAAAGCTGAACCACTCAGTCTGACCCGAGCGTAAAGCAAAATACAAAACACTCGAGTCAGGATTAACATTCTTATATTAATAAATCCAACTCAAGTGAAATAGCAATTGAAATACAAGTAACTCGAAGGATGTTTGGAATAACCATCCTTTAAGGATCCGTTAAACTATCTACTATGTAGTAGTGTACGATAAGTAGATAATGTCTATCAGTAAGATAAAGATATCAAAATAGCGTTAAGTCATGGCCCATTCCACCCTTAACACATTTTTATTCCCACAAGCATATACAAGACCGTAGTTTCCCCAAAACCGGAAGTCACCAGAGGGCAATCCATATACTCAAGGTACAAAACAAATTCGTAGTGTTCGCGCATAAATGGAATACAAGTATGACAAGGCACATGAGGCTATACCCAAGGTAGTGATACTACCGTTCGCCTGATCCGGACTGGTGAGAACGCAACGCCGCAGCGCCCACAACACCGTGAAACAACACTCCCAAAATCAAGGGTGCACCAATCGACAACAAGTATAAGTAGTTCGAAGAAGTGAGTCCACTTGAGGTATCAATCCTCCATTGGCCCGGCACAGCTCCTGTTTTAGTCATTTCCAATTTGACACAAGTGTCAAGGCTATCCATTATCGTTCTCTTTCTTCAGTCATCACGAACACCATTCCAACCACTTCATTCTAGATCATCACTCCGCGTATAGTTATTAAAGTGGTTTTCGGTTCAGATAGAGAGTATATCCATTACCGATCCCGGTCTCTTTAATAACTTTCGTAATTATTACACCGATTGGTCGTTTATATTTCAAAACCAAATCAATTACAATTTCAATTAGAATTTGTAAATCAACATTTCATTTGTCTTTCGAAATCAATTTCCAAAATTTTCGTTTCAAAACTTCCAAATTACCATTTCAAAATCTTATAATTCAATTTTAAATTTCTTTTTGAACCAATTCAAATATTGATTCAAGTTCGTAAATAAGTTTCATTCCAAAACATTTAAATTAATTTAATTAACATTCAAATCAAACTTAAATTCATTTATCGATTTCATTTAATATTCGAAAAGTAAATTTATCATTCAAAACAACTTCTATTAAACCTTTCATTCATTAAATCAATTTCTTAAGTTCAACTTCATTAAATCAAAACTTCAAATCGAATTAAATTAAATTCGTCAAACCAAATTCTTTAAATTTCAAGTCTTACATTAATTTCAATAAATCGCATTTTATTTCTTGATAAAGAAATTCAATTTCAATTATTTACTTACTTAAATAATTTTCCAAAACTTAATTAATAAAGAAAACTCAATTTCAATTATTTACGAAGTAAAATTTACTTATTCAAAGGTTCAATTTTCTTATTAAAGAATTCAATTTTATTTAATCATTAAATAATTCATTATTAAATAATTCAAAACTTAATTATTAAATCATTTCAAACTTAATTATAATTTCAAACTTAATTATTAAATCATTTCAAACTTAATTCAATCATTTCTCAAATTAAACCATATTCTTTCATCAATTACATCGTAAATATTTTGTTTCAGATTATTAAATATTAACATTTTCTTTCATTAAAATTCAAATTTAAACTTCATTTCAAAACCATATTATTTATTCAAATAAAATCTTCGTTTTATTTTTAAATCAAATTATTGACCAATCGGGTTTTATTTAATTTTCTTTCCTAGGTCAAAGTTCAATTTTGGGTATTTATCATTTCAACCCGATTCCAATTCAATTCAAAATCAAAAATATAACAAAGGGAACTTGCAGTGTGATAACTGAGATGGTGTCAAAGTAAATAAACAAGCAATAACAACAATCAATATCAATCCAATAATCAATTCAAATAATCCCGAAATAACCGTATTAATTCGCATTGTTATTTGTACGAATTAATAAAATTATTTCTAGAATCTACACTATCATTTCATGTAGATTAAAGATTATTACATTACGGTTTTCACTTGTCATTCAATTTCGATTTTCATACATCATCAATTTAACAACATACATTCAGTGGTTCCAAGTGTAATTAAACAAATCCTACGTGTCAATAAATTTAACAGTTAAAGGGGTCATATTATACAAATGTCATTTAATCAAATTTAACATTTAACTATCCTATATCAATTTCAATTGCATACTATTTATCATTTTAACATTAACAATTTAACGTCCAATATAACAATAATCAATCAATCAATTATCGACCTAACTGTATTATCATCGCATAAATAATTAACAGATAATGGTGTCAGATGTCATAGGTGAACAGATACAGGTAATAGCATGTATAACAGTGTAAATAACTAACAGCAGCATATTTCAATTGTCGTTTCAATTGAAATCAAATTTAATAAATAAAAGAACGTTAATCGTGAGTGAGTGCTCACCTTTCAAGGCTAGAGGAGAGAACAGAATGCGATGAGATACGAATCCAAACACAGATTCCGAAGCAAAGCAAGATTGGTACGAATTTGATGATCAAAGCTGATAACGAGGAATCAATGAATCAATTAGAATCGTTTTGATATGATTTGAACTAAATAATGCATTATATTACCTTTTCTTGAAATCAATATGTTAATAAAATAAATATATATATAAATGAAAATCATTGTTTCAAATTTAAAACACAAATAAAAAATGCAGACTACTTGCGTTAACATTAATGTTTATAATAAAATTTATATAAACTAATAATTTATAAACTAACATTTTATCCAAACTAACCCGTATATTCAATTATACATATACATTACTAAAGTGTAAATTACAACCGACAATACATATAACTTATACTATACGTTAAAGCTAACAGTATTTAATATAAAACCAGTAAAACGACATCATTATGCAAACGATTCCAAAATGTATCATCATAACAAATGTAAACGAAATGGCTTACAGCAGACACACATATAGTACTAAACTCAAACCATCATAGTACAATAATTTTTATAAACCACAGCCTGTAAAATTTTCCTAGCGAGAAGAAAAAGAAAAAAAAATCATGCATACTTAAAATATATATAAAATATATATGTGTGGACATAACAGCGTTTAGATGAATGCAAACCTTTATAACTAATATTCATAGTAATAGACCATCCTAAACTGGTCTAACTATATATCTAACATTTTCATGTACAGATTTACTTAAACATCATGTATAAGTTTATATTATATATATAACAACACTTAAACGTACATTTATAGATTCATATATATTATAACTTGTACAACAGATATTATAAACAGAAAAAATGGAATCAAAACCTTCATATAAAATATATATAATAAACGTACATATAAACAGCAGCTAACAATATTAAAAATCAATACTTAAATAAGCTTATGTAGGCAAGCTACAAAATCACAATATACATATCATTTACATTTAAAAGTCGAAATCACTTTTGCTTTATTTCGAAATATATATTTACTATCGCTTATATATTGAAACCCACGAAATGAAATAATATGTTTTCATAAATAATTAAACTTCACATTAACGTTTCGACACAAAATAAAACTACAATGCTACAAATCTACAGGATATACACTTTGGCCTAAATATATGTGCCCAATGCACATATCAAAATATACTTACAGTAAAACAAATCTATGTAAAGCTAGACTCTATATATACTAACATATTGACAGACTAATTATATTATGCGCATGCTACCACTTGAAACTGATGTACTATATCATATATATATATGCTCAC
This sequence comes from Allium fistulosum, assembly GCA_030737815.1. Taxonomy (NCBI): domain Eukaryota; kingdom Viridiplantae; phylum Streptophyta; class Magnoliopsida; order Asparagales; family Amaryllidaceae; genus Allium; species Allium fistulosum. The sequence continues at coordinate 408,778,158 of CM060906.1, forward strand.
TATACATGCTATTATTATTAGATCTCTTTTTTTTTCTCAAAATGCGAACCTATGCAATATATATTACCCTAACAGCTAGATGTATGAATTGAGATAACATATATGAATGGCTAATATAGCTTAATGTACAATATACAGACCACACTTTACAACAAATATCCTTGCAATACCTATGCTGACTCACAGCAGACTAACATTATAAAGTATAAATAATAGTGGCCAAACTTTTATACAAATATGTATAACAATAAGCTCACCATATACATATCTTACGACAAAAGGGCGGATGAGATAGAGGAAGGTGGGGTCGCCCGATGCCAGTTTTCCATGAACGAGAGGGAGAGGAGGATGCGGATCTGGGTGTTGGTTGCTGGAATGCCGTGGAGCACGGGAGGAGGGTCGGCAGAGACTGGGGAGGTGGATGATTTGCGCGCATGTAATGGATAAGGCAATGAGTTTCGACGATTGGAAGGCGAAGTGGTTGGCGGAGAAGGGTGTGGCAGGCACGTGCTCGGGGTGGTCTAGGCGGCTGGAGGTGGAGGCGCAAGCTGCTATCAAGAGGAGGAGGCTCGCGTGGGTGAGAGAGGAACGTGAATAGGTGGCCATGGTTTTTGAAACAAGAGTGACGTTCAAGTTTATAAAAGATGAACAAGAGCAAAATATGAGCTGGCACACATCTAAACTATATAACATAAATTCCTTTCAAAAGCAATGTAAGCAGTGAGAAAAAGTAAGTGAACGGCTGGAATAGAAATAGTCAAGTGCTAATTCAGGAAAATGTGTAAAGGAAATAGCTATTAGACTATGCTGAGGACAATTGAAAGGACACCGTATAACAAAAGATTTAAATTTCGTAACCGATACGGATATTCGCTTTCACGGATTTCAATGTGTATCGGACATCAAAATTAACAATTGAATATACCGTAAAGATCAGCACGATGAGGCGATCAAAACGGTATACCGATATCAGTGGTATGATTGAATTATAAAAATTCGAATTTTCTACTGGCGGAAAATGCAAGAAAAACGCAGAAGATTAAGATCGACGGAGCTAAAGATGTCCGAATTTGGAAAAACGACAAACTGAAATCTTGCTCAGAAGATGGTTTAGAATTTTTCTATGTAAAAATATTTTGATTTGAATTTCTTTAGTATAATTTGATTTACATATATATAAGTATCTTATTTTAAAATTTAATTTGATTTGCTGTAACGACCCGCCATTTTGGACCATTCGCATCCATTATAAGTGTATAGGTAGACACTCATGCCGGAATTGAATTGCTCAAAATACCGCGTTGTTAATTTAAATTTGGCAAAACTGAACATATACAATAAATAATCACAGATCACAGACACAGAGTAATAAGTGCAGCGGAAATAAAAGAAATAGTAGTTCATGAAGCTACTATGTAAATATATAAGTTACATCAGAGTTAAACCAGATACAACGGAAGAGTAATATGATACATCAGATACAAAGCAGAATACATCACTGGAATCATCGAATATCTGAAAGCTGGATAGATAGCTGGATCTCCAAGCGAAGCTCCAACTCCAAAGATGAGTCTCGAAAGCTGAACCACTCAGTCTGACCCGAGCGTAAAGCAAAATACAAAACACTCGAGTCAGGATTAACATTCTTATATTAATAAATCCAACTCAAGTGAAATAGCAATTGAAATACAAGTAACTCGAAGGATGTTTGGAATAACCATCCTTTAACAAAATTTAAGAATTTGATTTCCGTTTAACTTTAAACAATTTAGAGATATATATAATATATTTATATCAAATCAAATTAAATTTTAAAATAAGATACTTATATATATGTAAATCAAATTATACTAAAGAAATTCAAATCAAAATATTTATTTTTTTCAAAACAAAACAAAACCGTAGCAAAGCTACAGAATAGTATCTCCACTTCGAAACTCGAAAATGAATGTCGATGATGCGGCCGCCATCACCAAAATTATTTTCCAGCGACAAAGAGAAGAGCACTGATTTCAACATTTTAAAATTCTTTGAAAACGATTTCTATTCGAAAATACTTCCAATAATATATACTTTAAAATTTTAAAACCAAAGTTCGAAATCACCGGAAACTAAATTCTCAAGTTTCTGGATTAAATTCATTTCAAATTCCAAATCAATTTATAAATCGTATTTATAAATTTATTTAGAATAATAAATGATAATCAAATATTATTATTTTCAGACAACAATTCATTAAAAATTTAATTTCAGAAAACTTATATTTATATATAAGATAATCATACAAAACTTCTATATTATTTAACAAATTTGAAAACGATATTGTGTCAGTTTGCTCTGCTCAAGTGTTTTGGAAATCCTATCGATAGCGTTGATCAGACGAATCGATCGAAAACCCAAATCAACATCAACAACTCAAACAACACAATGTAAAAACATTTTAAAATTAATTTATAAATACACTTCCTCGCTCGACGATACAAGAATTGATTTTAAAGCAAGGATATAGATTCAATTTAATGGAAATCAAATAAAAGAGAATTTTTGATTCGAAGATAAGTTTGAAACAGAAGATAAGATGATTAAATAATCAAATAGGAAGATAGATAAGTTGATATAAATCGCGGGCAACCTTTACCGGGTTGACCGTGACTTCAAGAATAAGATCGATGCAGAATTCCGAGGCAAATCGACATTCGATCTCAAGAAATAGAATTCAGATATAGCAGGAGATAGATAGCACCGTAGACCGAGGATACAGAAATCTCCGGTAAATCAATGCCTATTGTAAAGGAGTTTTGCCCCTTTACAAATCATTCGAAGTTGGCGAGACCGCCGAGTTATTATAGGGATAATTCGAAGTGGAGTTATTGGATACTCCGAAATTTGAAAGAAGACGAATAGTGACAGACACGAATGAATTTCGGAACCGAGGGGAACGTTCCAAAAATTCAAAGGAATTGAGTCAAAGGAAGAGATTGAAACTCGAATGAGAGTGATTCTGTAAATACATTTACCCTATATATTGAGTTTTGCCTAGAGCTACCAAAGCTCTGATACCAACTGTAACGACCCGCCATTTTGGACCATTCGCATCCATTATAAGTGTATAGGTAGACACTCATGCCGGAATTGAATTGCTCAAAATACCGCATTGTTAATTTAAATTTGGCAAAACTGAACATATACAATAAATAATCACAGATCACAGACACAGAGTAATAAGTGCAGCGGAAATAAAAGAAATAGTAGTTCATGAAGCTACTATGTAAATATATAAGTTACATCAGAGTTAAACCAGATACAACGGAAGAGTAATATGATACATCAGATACAAAGTAGAATACATCACTGGAATCATCGAATATCTGAAAGCTGGATAGATAGCTGGATCTCCAAGCGAAGCTCCAACTCCAAAGGTGAGTCTCGAAAGCTGAACCACTCAGTCTGACCCGAGCGTAAAGCAAAATACAAAACACTCGAGTCAGGATTAACATTCTTATATTAATAAATCCAACTCAAGTGAAATAGCAATTGAAATACAAGTAACTCGAAGGATGTTTGGAATAACCATCCTTTAAGGATCCGTTAAACTATCTACTATGTAGTAGTGTACGATAAGTAGATAATGTCTATCAGTAATATAAAGATATCAAAATAGCGTTAAGTCATGGCCCATTCCACCCTTAACACATTTTTATTCCCACAAGCATATACAAGACCGTAGTTTCCCCAAAACCGGAAGTCACCAGAGGGCAATCCATATACTCAAGGTACAAAACAAATTCGTAGTGTTCGCGCATAAATGGAATACAAGTATGACAAGGCACATGAGGCTATACCCAAGGTAGTGATACTACCGTTCGCCTGATCCGGACTGGTGAGAACGCAACGCCGCAGCGCCCGCAACACCGTGAAACAACACTCCCAAAATCAAGGGTGCACCAATCGACAACAAGTATAAGTAGTTCGAAGAAGTGAGTCCACTTGAGGTATCAATCCTCCATTGGCCCGGCACAGCTCCTGTTTTAGTCATTTCCAATTTGACACAAGTGTCAAGGCTATCCATTATCGTTCTCTTTCTTCAGTCATCACGAACACCATTCCAACCACTTCATTCTGGATCATCACTCCGCGTATAGTTATTAAAGTGGTTTTCGGTTCAGATAGAGAGTATATCCATTACCGATCCCGGTCTCTTTAATAACTTTCGTAATTATTACACCGATTGGTCGTTTATATTTCAAAACCAAATCAATTACAATTTCAATTAGAATTTGTAAATCAACATTTCATTTGTCTTTCGAAATCAATTTCCAAAATTTTCGTTTCAAAACTTCCAAATTACCATTTCAAAATCTTATAATTCAATTTTAAATTTCTTTTTGAACCAATTCAAATATTGATTCAAGTTCGTAAATAAGTTTCATTCCAAAACATTTAAATTAATTTAATTAACATTCAAATCAAACTTAAATTCATTTATCGATTTCATTTAATATTCGAAAAGTAAATTTATCATTCAAAACAACTTCTATTAAACCTTTCATTCATTAAATCAATTTCTTAAGTTCAACTTCATTAAATCAAAACTTCAAATCGAATTAAATTAAATTCGTCAAACCAAATTCTTTAAATTTCAAGTCTTACATTAATTTCAATAAATCGCATTTTATTTCTTGATAAAGAAATTCAATTTCACTTATTTACTTACTTAAATAATTTTCCAAAACTTAATTAATAAAGAAAACTCAATTTCAATTATTTACGAAGTAAAATTTACTTATTCAAAGGTTCAATTTTCTTATTAAAGAATTCAATTTTATTTAATCATTAAATAATTCATTATTAAATAATTCAAAACTTAATTATTAAATCATTTCAAACTTAATTATAATTTCAAACTTAATTATTAAATCATTTCAAACTTAATTCAATCATTTCTCAAATTAAACCATATTCTTTCATCAATTACATCGTAAATATTTTGTTTCAGATTATTAAATATTAACATTTTCTTTCATTAAAATTCAAATTTAAACTTCATTTCAAAACCATATTATTTATTCAAATAAAATCTTCGTTTTATTTTTAAATCAAATTATTGACCAATCGGGTTTTATTTAATTTTCTTTCCTAGGTCAAAGTTCAATTTTGGGTATTTATCATTTCAACCCGATTCCAATTCAATTCAAAATCAAAAATATAACAAAGGGAACTTGCAGTGTGATAACTGAGATGGTGTCAAAGTAAATAAACAAGCAATAACAACAATCAATATCAATCCAATAATCAATTCAAATAATCCCGAAATAACCGTATTAATTCGCATTGTTATTTGTACGAATTAATAAAATTATTTCTAGAATCTACACTATCATTTCATGTAGATTAATGATTATTACATTACGGTTTTCACTTGTCATTCAATTTCGATTTTCATACATCATCAATTTAACAACATACATTCAGTGGTTCCAAGTGTAATTAAACAAATCCTACGTGTCAATAAATTTAACAGTTAAAGGGGTCATATTATACAAATGTCATTTAATCAAATTTAACATTTAACTATCCTATATCAATTTCAATTGCATACTATTTATCATTTTAACATTAACAATTTAACGTCCAATATAACAACAATCAATCAATCAATTATCGACCTAACTGTATTATCATCGCATAAATAATTAACAGATAATGGTGTCAGATGTCATAGGTGAACAGATACAGGTAATAGCATATATAACAGTGTAAATAACTAACAGCAGCATATTTCAATTGTCGTTTCAATTGAAATCAAATTTAATAAATAAAAGAACGTTAATCGTGAGTGAGTGCTCACCTTTCAAGGCTAGAGGAGAGAACAGAATGCGATGAGATACGAATCCAAACACAGATTCCGAAGCAAAGCAAGATTGGTACGAATTTGATGATCAAAGCTGATAACGAGGAATCAATGAATCAATTAGAATCGTTTTGATATGATTTGAACTAAATAATGCATTATATTACCTTTTCTTGATATCAATATGTTAATAAAATAAATATATATATAAATGAAAATCATTGTTTCAAATTTAAAACACAAATAAAAAATGCAGACTACTTGCGTTAACATTAATGTTTATAATAAAATTTATATAAACTAATAATTTATAAACTAACATTTTATCCAAACTAACCCGTATATTCAATTATACATATACATTACTAAAGTGTAAATTACAGCCGACAATACATATAACTTATACTATACGTTAAAGCTAACAGTATTTAATATAAAACCAGTAAAACGACATCATTATGCAAACGATTCCAAAATGTATCATCATAACAAATGTAAACGAAATGGCTTATAGCAGACACACATATAGTACTAAACTCAAACCATCATAGTACAATAATTTTTATAAACCACAGCCTGTAAAATTTTCCTAGCGAGAAGAAAAAGAAAAAGAAAATCATGCATACTTAAAATATATATAAAATATATATGTGTGGACATAACAGCGTTTAGATGAATGCAAACCTTTATAACTAATATTCATAGTAATAGACCATCCTAAACTGGTCTAACTATATATCTAACATTTTCATGTACAGATTTACTTAAACATCATGTATAAGTTTATATTATATATATAACAACACTTAAACGTACATTTATAGATTCATATATATTATAACTTGTACAACAGATATTATAAACAGAAAAAATGGAATCAAAACCTTCATATAAAATATATATAATAAACGTACATATAAACAGCAGCTAACAATATTAAAAATCAATACTTAAATAAGCTTATGTAGGCAAGCTACAAAATCACAATATACATATCATTTACATTTAAAAGTCGAAATCACTTTTGCTTTATTTCGAAATATATATTTACTATCGCTTATATATTGAAACCCATGAAATGAAATAATATGTTTTCATAAATAATTAAACTTCACATTAACGTTTCGACACAAAATAAAACTACAATGCTACAAATCTACAGGATATACACTTTGGCCTAAATATATGTGCCCAATGCACATATCAAAATATACTTACAGTAAAACAAATCTATGTAAAGCTAGACTCTATATATACTAACATATTGACAGACTAATTATATTATGCGCATGCTACCACTTGAAACTGATGTACTATATCATATATATATATATGCTCACTATACATGCTATTATTATTAGATCTCTTTTTTTTTTCTCAAAATGCGAACCTATGCAATATATATTACCCTAACAGCTAGATGTATGAATTGAGATAACATATATGAATGGCTAATATAGCTTAATGTACAATATACAGACCACACTTTACAACAAATATCCTTGCAATACCTATGCTGACTCACAGCAGACTAACATTATAAAGTATAAATAATAGTGGCCAAACTTTTATACAAATATGTATAACAATAAGCTCACCATATACATATCTTACGACAAAAGGGCGGATGAGATAGAGGAAGGTGGGGTCGCCCGATGCCAGTTTTCCATGAACGAGAGGGAGAGGAGGATGTGGATCTGGGTGTTGGTTGCTGGAATGCCGTGGAGCACGGGAGGAGGGTCGGCAGAGACTGGGGAGGTGGATGATTTGCGTGCATGTAATGGAGAAGGCAATGAGTTTCGACGATTGGAAGGCGAAGTGGTTGGCGGAGAAGGGTGTGGCAGGCACGTGCTCGGGGTGGTCTAGGCGGCTGGAGGTGGAGGCGCAAGCTGCTATCAAGTGGAGGAGGCTCGCGTGGGTGAGAGAGGAACGTGAATAGGTGGCCATGGTTTTTGAAACAAGAGTGACGTTCAAGTTTATAAAAGATGAACAGGAGCAAAATATGAGCTGGCACACATCTAAACTATATAACATAAATTTCTTTCAAAAGCAATGTAAGCAGTGAGAAAAAGTAAGTGAACGGCTGGAATAGAAATAGTCAAGTGCTAATTCAGGAAAATGTGTAAAGGAAATAGCTATTAGACTATGCTGAGGACAATTGAAAGGACACCGTATAACAAAAGATTTAAATTTCGTAACCGATACGGATATTCGCTTTCACGGATTTCAATGTGTATCGGACATCAAAATTGACAATTGAATATACCGTAAAGATCAGCACGATGAGGCGATCAAAACGGTATACCGATATCAGTGGTATGATTGAATTATAAAAATTCGAATTTTCTACTGGCGGAAAATGCAAGAAAAACGCAGAAGATTAAGATCGACGGAGCTAAAGATGTCCGAATTTGGAAAAACGACAAACTGAAATCTTGCTCATAAGATGGTTTAGAATTTTTCTATGTAAAAATATTTTGGTTTTGAGAACATTTTATTTTCATTGCTTTTTAACTGATTAAATTGAAGTAAATTTACGCGCGAAATAAACTTTCATATTTTCGGACGAAAATTTTCCTGTCGCTATGTTTAACTAGACGTATTCCAAATATTAAATTTTTATTTCAAAATTTTATCGTTTAAAATTTCACAAAATTTTAACTAATTACGTTATTAAAACAGTTGAAATTTACGGGTCGTTACAGTTCCACCTCGGACAACACTCCCAAATCGGAGGATGGCCATCTAGTCAAATCACAAGTAAGAGTATAATATCGAAGAAATGCGTCCGAGAAGAGGTGCTACCTCACTGGTCCGAGATCGCTCCTGTTTTAGCCACCTTATGCCAACTCACGGGAGTTGGGTCCACGTAACATACCTTAAGAACGTCACCACCATCCTACTTCATTCTGGAATCTCCACCGCGTACACGGTTGTCAAAGTGGTTTTCGGTATCGACAGAGAGTATGTCCATATCTGATCCCGGTCTCTTTGCCAACCAATCTTTATTATAACACCGTGGTCATTTCAAAATAGTTTATACTTCAAAACCAAAGTATCATTATCATTTCAAAACCCAATTTAATACGATATCACTTCACTTCAAATATATCTCTTTTCAAAATCATATTACTTTCCAAAATTATAATGCTTTCGAAATCATAGTCTGGAAATTTCAGTATTTTGGAAATCATAACACTTTCCTTTTAAATAGTTTAGATATTAAAATTTCGTTACAAAATAAAATAGTTTCCTCAATTTCACAAATCGATTCAAATTAACTCGAATTCCAAAAATTTAATTTAATCAAAATCTCAAATCATCAGTTTCAACTTGATTTAGCTTCTAAATAAACCATTTCAAAATATTGATTTCAAATACACATCTGAACCGTAAAATAAGCCATTTCAATTTTAATATATTTCAAAGCTTTAAATATTCAACATTTCAAAACTAAATTCAATAAATATATATACATATCAAATTCACTTTACAATTGTTTCGTTTTGAAATATTAACTTAACATTTCCATAATATTTGAATATAATTTCAAATTTACAATTTTAAATAAACAAAATATCCCATTTAAACATATATAAGTTTGAAATATCCATTTAAGTCACCTTTTCACATTTCAAGTTGTAAAACACCTCTTTAAATTTCAAATTCGATATTTCAAATCAAACTTATTTAAGTAAAATTCTTAAATAAATATAATTTCAATCAATTTCAAATCATTATAAATTTTATATTTGAAGATATAGATATTAAATAAATACTTAAACATATTATTTATCAACTTTATTAAATCAACTTTGATAAATCTTTTAAAAATCAATATTTATCAAAACCATATATTTCTTTTCAAAACCAAAGAAATCATTTCCAAAACGTTTATATATATACCAACGGTGCCTGTATATAACTTTCTATCCTATGGTCAAGTGATACGGATATTTATCATTTCAATCCGCAATTTAAAACATATTCGGGTATATATCTTTTCAACCCGAAATCCCAAATCCAATTCAATTGAAAATCGCTTGGGTTTATCATTTCAACCCATAACGATTTCCTCCTATTCTACAGATCGTCCGGGTATGTATCATTTCAACCCATAGTGATTCTATACTAACAGGGAACTTGCAGAGTGATAACAGGTATGAAAATAAAATAACAACAGTAACAGGCATATATCAACAATAATAAATAACAGATAATGGTGTCAGATGTCACAGGTGAACAGATACAGAAAATGACATATATAACAATGTAAATAACTAACAGCAGCATATTTCAATTGACATTTCAATTGAAATCAAACTTAATAAATATAAGAACAATAATCGTGAGTGATTGCTCACCTTTTGAGGCTAGAGAAATTTGACACGGAAATGAACTACGAATCCAGAGCAAAGTGAGATGGGTACGAATTTGATGAAGGAACAAGCATGACAGACCCAAAAGCTGATAAAATGGGAATCGATGAGAACCGATCAGAATTATTTTGTTATAACTGAAAATATATGCATTATTTATATATTTCAAAAATCATTTGTTTACAAATATATATACTTAAAATAAAAATCAATACACATAATTCAAGTAAATATTTCAAAGAATTTATATACATATACTTATTATAAATATGTACATAAATGTTTTATATTCATATTCAAACAGTCATACTATATAAATTTTTTATATGAAACCCCTTATACATTTTTTTTTCCAACAGTATACGTATTCAAAACCAACTCATATATATATAACTAACATATACTTACATATATAACAAACAGATTTCAACTTATTTTTCCCACTTTATAAACTGAAAAGAAACATATTTGGATATAAACACATGAGTTAGTCATATAAAATAATCTATAAAATACATATATAAACTGACAAAATATATAACTCTATCTATACTATAATATATACCTTAAAAGAAAGAAAGAAAATATATACAAATACATGACCATATGTATACGTAACAACAAATTGCACTGGTCCAGACTTACTTTATAAAACCAATATAACTCACATAAATTTGTATATAAATCAATTAGATTTTTATTTCTTAATAGATATACTTATTTCTAAATATAACAAAAATGCAGGCTACGGAAAATCGAAATGCATAAAATATTTATAACCACATATATAAACTTATACAAGAACTTAACGGATCAACTATAATATTCATACAAACAAGTATATATATCAAACAGACATTGTATGCTCTTTATATAACTAATACATATATAAACAACTTTAAAAAATCTGACTGTAAACAAAATCTTAAAACAAAATATATATAATACTTACATAATAGTTTCAAACACTAGATCTGCATATACAATATCACACGCCAACATATAGCATGTACAACGTATTATAAAATATATATCAATCAAACTTGTATTAACTATCTATATAAAATTTATACCACTAACAGATTATACAACTAATATACATACTTTATAACATTCTATATAAACTAGTATATATAATTTTTGTATATATTCTCACCTATCTCAAAGCAACAAAGGAGAAGAAGGGGAGGAATACTCGGCACTAGCAAGGTGTGAAGGTGGGCGGAGGAAAAAGGTTTGGGAAAAACTGAGGCGGAACTCGGCTGCTGGGTGGAGGCCGGAGTCAGGGAACCGAGACAGGGTGGCGGCACGAAGGCTTCGGCCATGGGGATACAGCCGGTGGTGCGGAAGGACCGGGTCAACGGCATAGAGAGGCGGAGGGTGGTGAGGCTCGGCCGGACCGGCTGCTAGGCACGGGTTGGATCAAGGGAGACCGGCTGCCAGGTCGTATGGAGGAGGGTGGATCACGTGAGGTGTTGCGAGCTTGGGCTCGGCAGGAGCTGATGGGGAGAGCGAGTGGAGGCGTTTCAGGTAGCAAAGAGGAGGGGAAGGCGTGGATCTAGGTGGATGTTGGGTCAGTGGGTTGGGCATGGGGATTGGCGTGGTGGTTGGCACGTCGTGGTGGTGAAGGAGTGGAGTTGCCTGGGGTGGTATGACGTGTGAGAAGAGGGGAGATAATTGCTGGAGAAGAAAATGAAGAGGTTGGGTTTTAGCAAATAAAGTGAGAAGATAAAGGAAAATACTACGGTACAGAAGCCACTTATTATAAATCAAATATTGAACAGATCAAAGGGAAACCAAAGGACAGAAAGAAGAAAAAAAAGGATCGTGGAAAGACCAAATCAACGTAATATATTGAAATTATAGAAAAAAAATATAGTCTAAACAAGAATTCGGGAGTTAATGAAAATGAATGCTGTTTGATAATTTACGGTGGGAAATAAAAGGTCAGGGAACCAAAGATTTTTAATATCGGTATCGGTACGAAATCGTTTCACAGATTTCACCAGGTACCGAAAACCAAAACACAGAGGTGAATATACCGCTGAGATTGGCACTACGAGACGATCAAAACGGTACACCGATATTAGTGGCACGATCATCCGGTCAAAAGTCGATAATCGGTACCGAAAATGTTGCTATTTTGCCAGAATTAAGATAAACGGAGCAGTAGAAGTCCAAATTTGACGAAACGAAGAATGATGTTTCACTCAGAAGATGATTTAGAAATTTTCTATGTAAAAATATTTAGGTTTGGAAAACATTTTATTATCACCAATTTTAACTGATTAAATTGAAGTAAATTTACGCGCGAAATAAATTTTCATATTTTCGGATGAAAATTTACCAGTTGCTATGTTTAATTAGACGCATTCCAAATATCAAATTTATACTTCAAAATTTTATTGTTTAAAATTTCACACAAATTCAATTAATTAACTAAATAAAACCACTGAAATTTACGGGTCGTTACAGATTGGTAGGATACTTGAGTCATCATTATCTCCACTTCAAGATCATTTATTCATTGGTATAATTTAGCCATTTTGGCATCAAACTCAACTGAAGGCCTAGAGTCTTAGAACGGGTCTATTTTTTATTTCAACTCCTGCATTCCTTTGTCCTTCTCCTTAATCTCCTCTTCTAAGCTAGAGGTTTTTTCATTTAGACCTTTAAAAATCAATCTCGGTTGGAAATATTTCTTGTTCCATTCCTATGCTTTTGGATTGTTCAAAAATATTAAAACCGAACCATCTTGAGAAGAATGCCTTTTTTAATATCAGTTATAATCTCTTTAATCTCATTTACCAACGAAAGAACATCTGAAGGATCAGGTGCAAGTGTTAGTTGGTTTTCCTAATCAAAGTAAATAAAAGAAATTTTAATACATCGAAAACAAGCTTTTTCATTAATAATAGCAGAGTTTACAAACGATAAGGTAAATCAAATCGAACACAATTCCATTCTTTGAATATTAACCAACTCTTAAAGTTTTGAAACAGTAGTTTTAGCCTTTTCAAATGACCCAATAGATAGGGTTAGAGTAGAACTAAAAAGAAGCTATAATCACTTCTAGGTATTAACTGGAGGAAATCGATGATAGTCTCATTCCCTGATTGGAGAGCTAGCATGATCGCATATCAATTTGGCATGATAAGTTCGAATTTCACTAGGTAGTTTGTCCTTCTCATCGCCCAAAAAGTCAAAATGGAAGTGAGGAAATTGCATATAAACTTCTTGTAGATATCTAAGAATGCAGTGTTTTGCTAACCGAGATGTTTTGACGATTAAAGAATTCTCCTTAAAATCCTTCTTTAGACAAACTTATTCAATAGTTCTCTAGAAACAAGACTACTTGAATTTTCCTTAATCTGTGTAATATGTAAAAACTAGACTAATAATAGAGAAACAAAAGCAATAAGGTTCACGAGCTACTAGAGTTGCATAGTACAATTATACAATCATTCTGATTCACACAAAATTAATTTCTTATAAAGTTCAAAAATAAATATCTTCCTCTTATATTTGAGCTTCTCGAGGGAAGAGAACGAGAAGAAAGGGGGATGGAAGTAACTCTTGGGAGGTTCCAACATGCCCCGGGGTGAGGATCAAACCCATGTTCGTCTAAGTATCTGAGATGAAGCGCCTAAGAAAACCTCCGCAGTTGTCGCCCAAATAGGAGAAGTCGACGAATTTACTCCTAGAGTAAACTTTATAGAGAAACTCCACCAAGGCATTCCTGCCATCAATCAATATCTAAACGAGGGTCATTAGCTCTACATTCTCTGCCAAGAGTCTCTCCCGATGAAGGCATGCTTTCTTCATCCCTAGAGCAACTTGTCTTTCTTTAAAACAAATCTTAGTTTTGATGCACTAGCAGCAAGACTCTTATATTTCTCAGACAATTCATTATATTCCTTCAATTATTTATCCAATTCCCTATTCAATCGATCTATTTCCATTTGTCTCTTTTCGAGCACAACTTCATAATGATATTTTGATTTTCTCCTTGACTAAAATAATTAACGTATTAACTAAAAACTACTTGATAACTTAAGACATTTAAATAAAGAAATCCATACTTGAGAAAGTGGAATTTGATATGAGTAAATCTACTCCTTCCTTTTGGGTTTGTGATTTTGCACCTATATGAGGAGAACCCTTCCTTGAAGCGTCAGGAATATCAGCAACCTTTGTGTTTTGGACTGTTGAGTCTAGGCTAGCATATCCTGATCCATCCTTTTCATCCGACGATCTAGGGGGACCGTCCCATCACCACCACCATTGCCACCATTGTTATCATTATCATTGTCATCAACATGATCATCATCACCTTTGTGATCATCATCATCCTCCCCCTCATCATTAGATTCTGTTTCTCCATCTGTTGGAGGGTCGTCAAAAGTTAGCAGTTTCTTGGCATCAATCTCCTCCTCCTCTTCAGAAGATTCCTCTCCAGATGCCTGGGCTTTGTCTAGCATGGCTTTGAATTTGGTCTTAAAACCCTCATTCCAAGCTGGCGGGAGAGAGGGAAAGTCCAAATATGGGCACTTGTGCATGTTTTTTGGCATATGCTATGTAGAGTGACTTCTCATAAGATTTCTCGTTAATAGTATCGAGAGTTGTGTTGAGGAAGTAATACACGTTATTCTTTGCATCTTTAATTATGCCAGTCTATTCATTTAGGAGAGTTCTTTTCCTTCGCAACATCTCCTTTAAAAATTCATTTTCCTCCATAAGCTTGGCTTCCTTCATACCGACCTCCTCAAGTCCTATCTCCAAACCTTTCACCTTATCACCTAAAGTATGTCTGCTGCTTTTCTCTTCATTAAGTGAAGCTTTTACCTCATTAAGTTAAATGGCGAGCTTTTCCTTTTCTTTTACAACCCATCCTTCACTGTTGAAATATCAAGTATATGATCATCAAGTGAAGAAACTTGCTCCTTCAGTTTAGATACTTCACTAGAAGACCCTAGAGCATCTTCTTGAAGAAGTAACATATGCTTAGCTACCTGGAGTGAGTAACTGGTATGAATCAGAATATTATGTAAAAGATTAAGAGCTTGAAATAGCCAAACAAAAAGTACATGCCAATAAGAACTGTTTAAGAATAGTAAAGCGATGGTCTTGAGAATAAGAAGAGGACTATGGTGGCTTTAAGAGCATCAAAAGACGCGGACTGGATGACCAATTGAAGAAGGTCATTGAAATTACTGACAGGAGCTGGTGATTGAGGCTTAGAAGGAAGCGGGTCATCTGAAGTAAGACATAAACCAAACTCTTCGCAAAAATGATTCAAAGCCCCAGGGGAACCTAGAAGTGAAATATGAAGAAGTGGGTCTTGAAGCTCCCCTGCCTCAGTTGATTGTTGATCTTTCTCCACAGAGGGGTTAAGATTTAAAACCTCAAGACTTAGGTCAATATTCAGTAACTGTTCCTCCTCCAGAATAACAGGGGTATGCTTATCCCTGACCTTGGGCTTCTTGCTAAGAGTTGTGACAGCAGCGGAACCGTCGCTTGGATTTCTTTTAAGGACTTGAACGAGCTAGCAATGATGTCCTCAAAAGATTGAAATTCAAGGGCTTGAGTCAGAGCAGAGTACCATCTTTACTCATCCATTCTTTAGGAGCATCACTTGTGATCTCCTTCATTTTAGAGAAAGTGACTAGGGAAGATGAGCCTGAATCAAAAAGAAAAGCTTATAAGAGGAGATCATGAGAAGTTTTATATAAAATGCAATGATATCTTACCAAGAGTCTCAGGCTAAACTAGAGAATTAGAAGTAAAAGATTTTAAATTGTCCATTACCAATGATTATTTTCCTTGAGCGTTGCCTTTGACTATCGGAGGCTCCCCCAAGATCTTTGGTAATCCAGAATGATAGAGTACTGAAGGAGCTTTGTTGGAGTTAACAGTTTAAGCCTGTTCCCCATATTCTCTAGGCTCGAATTAAGGACTGCACAGTTTCTTGATCAGTGGAGCTTAGCTTTTTGGGAGCAGGATCTGAAGGAAAACATTCATTAGTAGAGAATATTAAATAAATATGAATAACCAGTGATAGAAACTTACTGGCAGTAGAAAATGTTCCTCTAGTGTTAGAGTAGCATGTGACGTAAAAGAACTGTGTCTCCCATCCTCTTGTCTTATTAACACCCTCGAATATTATGCTTTTTGGGAAAGGATGGATCGATACAGCGGGTGATCTTGTTGTTCACCAATCTTAGCGAGACCAGCTATTGAATGGAGAATCTTAGCATTAAGCGAAGGGAGTCTTGTCTCCCAAGCCAAAACTTCAAGGCATGTCAAATATGTATACGAATTGGGAGAGAACTGGATTGGGGCGGTGATCGAGCACTCCAAGTATCTTAGAAGAAAATCTAGAAAGGGAAGATAGCCTATGTGCCGGATATTATCGGAGTAAAAGCAAAAACCCTTTTGGAGGATTAAAAATATTGTCTGAAGGGCCAACAGGAATAGCTACAATGCTGGTAATTCTAAATTACTTCAAATAAGGTTCACTTCGGCTTTAGTTGTGATATACAATGGATTTATAATGTGGTCCCCTTTCTTACTAGTGGAATGTGAAGCCTTGGGGCCTGCACTAGTCTTCTTGACGGACTTTGTGGTTGTTTTCTGACCTTCCATTTGCCTACCCGGTGATATTATTCCAAATTTTAAAAATGTTAACACTCATATGTAGATAAATTATTATATGCTAAATTAAGAAATTTCCAAGTGATTTATCCATTATCTAGACTATGACATCAAAATGTTTAAAGTGTGGAGTCTGACATGGTATTTATCCCAAGTCAATGATCATTAATTAGCAAATGTTGAATTCATGAAGAGCTTGAACTTTTAGATTGATTAAAAGTGCACAAATGAATGATAAGCCCATGATAACAAGGGCATTTCATAGGAATTTAAATGAAAATTAAATAAGAATTAACATAAAGGCATTCTAAATACAATGTGGCATAAATGCACCTATATTGAATGGATATATTGATGACCAACGTTGCACATGTTATATTCCAAACAATAATTAATACCGCAGTTATAACCAATGTCGAAATGATAAGGTTGTCAACCTTAATGGATAATGACGACATAGTTTGATAATGTACTAATTGTTTAATTAACTTATAAGGTGTTAAAATAGCAGTGTCGTAAGTAACGATATCATATGAAACTCAATTTATAATATTAAAAGTAGCTACAGAAGGATAATAGCGAACGGTAAGACTGTCGGTATCAAACTATAACTTCATGAATCAACATCAAAAGTAAGCGACATCGTTTGTAATTAATACTGGATTAAATAATGTCGCATCTAACCGATATACGTCTTTTCATAGCAATAAGGGATTGTGGCACCTTTCTCATTAACGATATAAGAATTTTGCACCATAAATATTAACTATTGAGGTAATAGGTCAATAGAGAAATTTATTGATGCCGAATATCATATTGGTATCGCGAAACATTAATTTCGATATAAGATAAAAAAACACGAGTCAATATCGAATTATAATAATGTCGCGGGACATCACTGTCGACATAATGCAGAATAATGTCGGGTTTCGGGTCTAATGGGACAACTTCTTCATCTTAAACTAAGAACACCCTAGTTTTCATCAATGTCGATTAAACTAAAATTTCTTCTGTACGACATAGAGATTTCACGCTAATTCAATCTAAAATCATAATTGATTATTAACCTAATTAATGGTATAAGCATCAACACCCCATGATCGAGCCCAAATATCAATCTATAATCGAGGAAACTCAAAATAAACCCTAGCACTAAATTCAATATAGAATTACCAAATTTAAATCATTAGCTTGATTGATATAAAGCGAATGTCGTACCTGAACATTGGTTTGAATGCTTAAGAATTAAAGTTTTGGATTTCTTAAAAAAATTTGATTTCTTACTGGAGCTTCTCAATTGTAGGTAAAAATAGAAGAAAGGGTGGCGCATCGGATATTACAAAACAATGTAGATCATTGAATGTAGCAATCGATGGATTGATGGATACTGAAATGCCCGAATTCGTTGATCCGAAGATACCGAATTCTTAGCTATCTCTGACTCGTTGATCCAAAGATACCGGGAAAGAGATCTACGATTCTTCGACGTTGAACTTGCGCACAAGATACCGTGAATCGGCTTCAACAAACGATGATTCGAGCGCACTCGAATGACGTAAGTGGAGATAGGAGATACACTCGACTACCAATTGAAATTGAAAGCACAAAGCTAACAAAAGAGAATTTTATTCAATATTCAACAACCTTTTACAAATGAGAGACCCGGCCTATTTATAGGCGTTTTACAACTCACACAAAAAAAACAACAAAAATTCACCAACTCCTAAGTCGGTTCCGACTTAACAACGTCTCCGACTTAACATAAGTCGTACACGACTTACAACTCACAAAATACAGACCATTCGACTTACAACAGACGACATATGAAAACAGACGACTTATAACAGTTGCGACCTACGACTTAGTATAAGTCGTACACGGCTTATCAAAAGATTCAGCTTTCATCAGCGGCAAGGATTATCTCGGTCTAAGAGTCAATGGCATCCAGCTGTAACGACTTAAAGATAAGACCTTGTGACTTAAGAAACATGACTTCGCGACCTAAGACCAAAGCATCTTCACGCGACTTAAGAAAATCAATGGCAGAGATTAACTCGTTAGAAGATTCAACGGTATCCAGAGCTTTGCAACCTAAAACAAAAGCGGCATCAGGAATCAACGTCTTAAGGAAATCAAAGGCAGAGATTAACTCGGCAGACACATCAACGGCATCCAGGGCTTCGCGACTTAAGATGAGACTTTGCGACTTAAGAAGCCTAACTCCGCGACCTAAGTCTGTACGACTTAAAACTTTGCGACTTAAGAACATAGCATCTGAACCCTCTTCATGCGACCTTAGTTCCAACTCGTTAAGTCGTACACGAGTTAAAAACAAGTTAAGTCGTATCTCTTTTTCCTTCAGACTGGTAGGTCGTAGTTCCGACCTAAAAAATACGTTAGGTCGCTCGCGACCTAACACTTCAGCTCCCAGCCAATCTTCACACACTGCTAACTCGCTAGCCTCTTTGTTAGGTCGTAGCCTTTTCTCCTCACGTGGATCCTTAGGTCGTAGACGACCTACAACTTCTACGTTAGGTCGCACAGTTCGGTCACGACTTATGCCTTCGACAAATGAGGGCTGCGCTGCATCATCCTCCCCAGGTTGAGAAAAATTCGACCTCGAATTTGTAAATTCTTCTCCATCAGCTCGTTCATCTCCGTGATATGGTACGAGATGTTTAACATTGAACACGTCAGACGTATACACATCATTTGGCAGCTTCAATTTATAAGCATTTTCATTGATTCGTTTCACAACTTCCACCGGACCAATTTTTCGTGCTTTCAATTTATTGTAAGCGCCTACCGGAAAACGATCTTTTGTTAACACTGCATAAACCAAATCACCTTCATGAAATTCAACACTTCTTCGTTTCAAATCTGCAGATTGTTTATACTTCTCATTTGCTTTCTCTAATCGTTCTTGAACGATTTTATGACATTCCGTCGGCCCTTCAACAAAATCAGCAGCTTTCTTAATTGTCCCCTTTGAGTGTGGTATCACCGTTAAATCCAACGGTCCTTTTGGTAAGCTCGAATAGACAATCTGGAATGGACTGAACCCAGTACTTCGATTCACAGCATGATTATGGGCAAACTCTGCCTGGCATAACTTCACATCCCAACTCTTCAGATTATCTTGAACAATACACCTCAGCAAATTCCCCAATGATCTGTTAACGACTTCGGTCTGTCCATCCGTTTGCAGATGATAAGCACTACTAAACTTCAGCTTTGTTCCCACCATTTTCCACAAACTCAACCAAAAGTGACTCAGAAATCGAGTATCTCTATCCGACACAATAGATTTTGGCAATCCATGAAGTCGATAGATCTCCTTGAAAAACAATTGAGCAACATGAACAGCATCCGCCGTCTTCTTACAAGCAATAAAATGTGCCATCTTTGAAAATCTGTCCACCACAACGTATATCGAATCATTTCCCCTTTGAGTTCTAGGTAAACCCAAAACAAAATCCATACTGATATCCACCCATGGTTTTACAGGCACGGGTAACGGCATATATAAACCAGCATTAGTCGCAGTTCCTTTCGAAACCTGACAAATATGACAACGCTCCACAAACTTCTCTACCTCTTTCCTCATTGATGGCCAAAAATAGGATTGTGAAATCAACTGTACTGTACGGTCTCTCCCAACATGTCCCTCTTCGTGTAACTCCTTGATAATCTTCATTCTCAGACTACCCTTCGGTATGCACAATCGATTTCCTTTAAAAAGAAAACCATCAACCATCATAAACTCATTCGTCTCTCCATTCTTGACTTTATCAACAAACTGCATAAAGTAAGGATCTTCCACAAATAGTTCCGGTAAAATGTCAAACCACGTCACCTCAACCTTCATTGTTGTCAACAAATGATTCCTCCTACTCAAAGCATCAGCTACACGATTCGTCACTCCTGACTTGTGTTTAATAACAAAAGTAAACTGTTGCAGATATGCAATCCACGATGCATGTCTCGCTGAAATCTTGTCTTGCCCTTGCAGATGCTTCAATGCCTCATGATCAGTGTAAAGAACAAACTCTTTCTGAAATAGATAATGTCTCCAGTGTTTAATAGCTTGCACAACAGCATAAAATTCCACATCATATGTACTGTATCTCATCTTTGCTCCTGACAACTTCTCACTGAAATAAGCAATCGGACGCCCCTTCTGACTCAACACTCCCCCAATCCCAACCTTTGACGCATCGGTGTGTAGCTCAAACAATAACTGAAAATCTGGTAATACTAGAATTGGTGCAGACGTCAAAAGTTCTTTTATTCGCTCAAAAGCAACCTCGGCTTCCTCCGTCCATGCAAACTGTTTACCCTTCATGCAATCAGTAACAGGTGCCATCACACTACTAAAGTGTGGTATAAACCTTCGATAGAATGAAGCCAACCCGTGAAAACTACGAACTTCCGTTATCGTCTTGGGCTACGGCCAATCTCTAATTGCTTCGACTTTACTTTGGTCAACCTGTATTCCTTCTTCCGATACAACATATCCCAGAAATAAAACGCTATGCATCATGAACACGCATTTCTTCGTTGCAGCATAAAATTGTTCTTGTCGCAATATCATCAGCACTTCTCTAAGATGATTCAAATGTTCCTCTGGACTCCCACTGTAAATCAGAATATCATCAAAATATACCACCACAAATTTCCCAATGAACGGTCGAAAAATCTGATTCATCACCCTCATAAAAGTACTCGGTGCATTGGATAACCCAAATGGCATGACCAACCATTCGTATAGACCCTCCCTGGTTTTAAAAGCAGTTTTCCACTCATCGCCTGGTCTGATACGAATTTGATGATATCCGCTCTTCAAATCAATCTTCGAAAAGATAGTAGCTCCACTTATTTGATCTAACAAGTCATCCAACCTCGGCATTGGAAATCTATATCTCACAGTAATCTTATTCAATGCTCGACTGTCAGTGCACATCCTCCACGTTCCATCCTTTTTGGGTACCAATAAAGCTGGTACAGCACAAGGACTTAAACTCTCCTGCACACGCCCATGTTCAAGCAATTCTTCCACCTGCCTCCGCAACTCCTCATTTTCCTTCGGACTCATCCGATAATGTGGTCTGTGTGGCAACACAGCTCCTGGAACAAGATCTATCTGATGTTGTATATCCCTCAACGGTGGCAACTCCGTTGGTAACTCCTCTGGAAATACATCGTCAAATTCTTTCAAGACTGGTTTAACTTCTTCTGGAATTTCAACCTCTTCACTGCTCTCTCGTCCAATCAACAAGAATACTTCCGGCTCTTTCTCAACTTCTTTAACAAACTCCTTCAGAGATAATAAGGTTTTCAACTCTTCAATCTCTTCTGACTTACTTTCTCCTGGTTGTCTCTTCTTTGGAACTAAGATAATCTTCGTGCCTTCAAACATAAAACTGTAGCTGTTGGTCCGACCGTCATGTTGTACTGCTCGATCATACTGCCATGGTCTTCCCAAAAGTAAATGACAAACATCCATCTCTACTACATCACACCAGATCTCGTCTTTGTATTTCTTCCCAATAGAGAATGGAACACGAACTCGTCTATCCACTTTCACTTCTCCTCCTTTTCTCAACCATGCTAACTTGTATGGATTCGGATGCTTCTCTGTCTTCAACTTCAACTTTGTTACAGCCTCGGTTGAAATGATATTGTCACAGCTTCCTGCGTTGATCACAAACTTACACACCTTCCCCAGAATAGTACATGTTGATTGAAAGATATTACTCCTCAACCAACTAGCTTCCTCCTGCTTCGGTGTCAAACATGATCTCCTCAGCATTAGATTACAACCTTCATCTCCTGACGCAATATCCTGCTCATCCTCCTCAGCTGGATTAGAACAATCTCCATCAACATCCTCATCGTCAACTTCTGCAATCATGGTTCTCTTCTTTGGCTTTGGACACTCACTGCTTTTATGACCCAATTCCTGACAATTGTAACATTTGAAACCATTTTTAACCTTTGTCTTCTCAGCCTCCTTCACCACTGGTCTACTGATAGGTTTAGAAACATTAGAACTTCCACTAACACCCTTCACTTGATTGTTAGAATTAGTAAACACACCACCTCCTCGTCTCCCTTGCTTTTCCCAAGCCAACGCTTTCTGATGTGCTTCTGCCACAGATCTTGGATCGAACATATTAACCATATCCTGAATCTGCATTCTCAATCCCCCAATGAATCTAGATGTCAGCTGCTCTTCCGTTTCCATAATATCATTCCTTGCAATAAGTTGATAGAATTCATCAGCATAGTCATTCACAGATTTCGTCCCTTGTCTCAAGTTCTACAAACGTTGATACATCAAAGATTGATAATTGTAAGGTAAGAACGTTGCTTTCATCAATTTCTTCATCTTCTCCCAAGATTCAACTTTTGACTTTCCCATTCGTTCACGTGTAAGTTTGGTTTGCTGCCACCATGCCAAAGCTCTACCCCTCAACCTCGTAGCAACCAACTTCACTCTACGATGTTCTGGAACTTCTTTAAAGTCAAAAATCTCTTCAACATTAGCTACCCAATCTAGAAACTCCTCTGCTTGCAGACCACCTTTGAATTCAGGAATTTCAGTCTTCATCCCCGACTTCCATTTGTGATCATACTCAGAGTGATTTCTTCCTTGTCCTCGAACACTACCACCATCATACTCTTCTTCAAAATCAGATGTATATCGTTGTCTATCTCGTCCACCCACATCTCTACTACCATTACGTCTTCCACCATCATCCCTTCTATCTACATTCCTCCGTTCACGATCATTCACGTTCCTCCCACGCCCTTGATCATTTTCAACACTTCTGTCTCGATTGGGATGTGGCGAGACTCTACTACCCCCATGGTTAGATTCTGGTGAAACCCTTCTCCGGTTTTGATTCATCTCCGTCATAAGCTTCTCTAACCGACCAATTCCTTCGTTAAGCTTTTCACTAAAGTTTTCATTGATTCTTTGCTCCATCTCATCAGCTTCTTCTCTTCGATACAAAGCTTCTACGTTTTGATGTCGATTAGCTCTCCTTGGTGGCATACTTGAAACTTACAAACTCTTCAAATTCAAACACAATTCTAATTTTGATCCAAAATGAAACGGATCGAAAACTTCCACTTCGTAGCAAATCGCGATGAACACGATGGACAAAGTTTCGGCTTCCAATACAAATTCGATCAATCAATCTTCGAACAAGCTCTTCTTACTCTCGGCCGTGATAAACAATTTCCAATTTTCACTTCGAGCTCGGCAAATCTCTTGAACTTCTAAATGAATAGGCTCCAAGTCTCGATCTAGCTATGATTGGCTAGAACAAGCTCTGATACCAAAACTGGCGCAGCGGATATTACAAAACAATGTAGATCGTTGAATGTAGCAATCGATGGATTGATGGATACTGAAATGCCCGAATTCGTTGATCCGAAGATACCGAATTCTTAGCTATCTCTGACTCGTTGATCCGAAGATACCGGGAAAGAGATCTACGATTCTTCGACGTTGATCTTGCGCACAAGATACCGTGAATTAGCTTCAACAAACGATGATTCGAGCGCACTCGAATGACGTAAGTGGAGATAGGAGATACACTCGACTACCAATTGAAATTGAAAGCACAAAGCTAACAAAAGAGAATTTTATTCAATATTCAACAACCTTTTACAAATGAGAGACCCGGCCTATTTATAGGCGTTTTACAACTCACACAAAAAAACAACAAAAATTCACCAACTCCTAAGTCGGTTCCGACTTAACAACGTCTCCGACTTAACATAAGTCGTACACGACTTACAACTCACAAAATACAGACCATTCGACTTACAACAGACGACATATGAAAACAGACGACTTATAACAGTTGCGACCTACGACTTAGTATAAGTCGTACACGGCTTATCAAAAGATTCAGCTTTCATCAGCGGCAGGGATTATCTCGGTCTAAGAGTCAACGACATCCAGCTGTAACGACTTAAAGATAAGACCTTGCGACTTAAGAAACATGACTTCGCGACCTAAGACCAAAGCATCTTCACGCGACTTAAGAAAATCAATGGCAGAGATTAACTCGTTAGAAGATTCAACGGTATCCAGAGCTTTGCAACCTAAAACAAAAGCGGCATCAGGAATCAACGTCTTAAGGAAATCAAAGGCAGAGATTAACTCGGCAGACACATCAACGGCATCCAGGGCTTCGCGACTTAAGATGAGACTTTGCGACTTAAGAACCTAACTCCGCGACCTAAGTCTGTAGGACTTAAAACTTCGCGACTTAAGAACATAGCATCTGAACCCTCTTCATGCAACCTTAGTTCCAACTCGTTAAGTCGTACACGAGTTAAAAACAAGTTAAGTCGTATCTCTTTTTCCTTCAGACTGGTAGGTCGTAGCTCCGACCTAAAAAATACGGTAGGTCGCTCGCGACCTAACACTTCAGCTCCCAGCCAATCTTCACACACTGCTAACTCGCTAGCCTCTTTGTTAGGTCGTAGCCTTTTCTCCTCACGTGGCTCCTTAGGTCGTAGACGACCTACAACTTCTACGTTAGGTCGCACAGTTCGGTCACGACTTATGCCTTCGACAAATGAGGGCTGCGCTGCATCAAAGGGACACTTGGCTATTTATAGAAAAGAAAGAAGATGAAGAAGCACCATCGATTCATATTTAATAGACGGCTGGATTTGCATCGAATACCAATAGGCGGCAAAGTTTATTGCCGAGATTATTGACTTGAAAAGTCCATGCTTCCTCTATACTAGGGGGCCCAAATGTTACTGCTATTATTATTATTCTCAAAGATAACTAATGACACCATACCAATAATCAATGTCGAAGGAATGGAAGTAAAGTAGTGCCGAAAGTATGAAGATGGATTAATGTTTGAGGCATACAACACCGCATCTAATTGATAAGGGTCATATACAATATCGCATGTCATAAATAAAGCCAAGGATACCCAAACGCTAACGATGCCACGTACCAACTATAAAGTTGGATGATTAATGCCGAGTCTTTTATGACGTTAAGCAATGACGTAATTCACCAAAGAAGCAATGACGATGAACATAATCAATACCGTGTTATATCCTATCAATGCCGCCATTGACCTATAAAGATAAAGTGGATGACATAGCTCTAAAGTACCGCACTTTATCAATATCTCTCATCATTAATGTCATCAGTTATCAAGGCCGCTATACACTAACGTCGATGCCATTACTATCAAAGCCATCTTACTACCGATACTACTCCACTAGTACTGAACCAATGAGGCCTATTATTGATATCGTCGACAATCAATGCCGTATCTTATTGATGGCTCATTTATCAACACTTGGAGGACACCGCACATATATATATGCGATGTTGATGTAGAAAGTCGTCAATATCCATAAAAGCTATTGATGCCGCTCCTTCTCAATGCTGCTCCATATTGACGCCGCTCCTTACTGATGTTGTTTCATGCTCACGTCGATCCAAGCTGATATCGCCACCGACAAATAAAAGATGTAGATCGTCATAATAGGAGTCGTCAATGCCGGAAGTCATTGACATCACATGCCTCCATTAATGGGGCAATGTCGAAGCCTTATTATGCTCCCATGAATGCCGAAATCGTTATTGGAGAAGGATTAGCGCCATATGACATTGGCGATGCTTAGAACGATGAATGCCGAAGCCAACCTACTGTGCCGCACTTCGACCCTTATAAATACATACCTAGGGGCTTAGAAGAAGGGGTGAAAAATTCTTTTCTCATTCTCTTACATTTTAACTTTGTTACCCAAAATTGATTTAGGGATTTTAGCGCTAAGAGGGCTATTGCACATAAGACTTTGTACATTCAACATTATATGGAATAAGAATAAGATTTCTTGAAATATAACTTACTTTCGAATTCTAAAGCACTTGTGATTTCTTAATCATAGTTCGCTTCGAATTCCTAAAATACTCATATTCTTAATTTCTATTTTTGCATACAATTGTCTACATGGATCAACTACAAATATATATGACTTCGAATGACTATGCACATGACTCCTTCATGGACTAAGCTTGCTTGTACACTCCTCTTAAGCCTTAACTCAACCAAGTGTTGCTTTATTCCAACACTCGTTGAGGTTAAATCTAGGCTCTCCAAATTCCACCATTAGCTAAGGTTCATTTCCTTGCTCTTTTTGAAGTTAAAGAAGAAATTCGTTAACAAAACATTTTAAAATCTTATTTTTACATAGTAATAATTCAACAAAATTGAAAACTTTATTTTAATTTTTTTTAATTATATATTTAAATATTAATACATCTATTTATTTATCTACAAATTAATTATATAAATAAATTAGATATATAAATATACAATGTAATATGAAATTAAGTATAAATTTTATATAATAGACTTACATAATTTTCTGATTTTGAAGATGATTTCTTAATAATTTTAACAATTATTTGAATCGGGTTTTAAATTTATTTTGTAATTGTTCAGTTAAAATTGATCTTCGATAGTAAAAAAATTAATTTTTTTATGATGCCGTGAGCTTCCAATATGCATGCACTAATTTTATAAAATTTATTATTTATATATTTAAATTAGTTTTTTAAATTTATTTTATAATTATTTATTTAAAATTATTTATAAATAAAAAAATTAATTTTTTTTGATGTTGTGAGCTTACATAAATTTTATTATTTATATATTATATATATATTTATGTACATAAAAAAATTGTATATTTATAAATGATTATAATTAAAAAAATTCCTCTTTATAACTTCGGTTTTGAAGTGGCAAAAAAAATTAAATTATTTATTTTATATTAATTATTAAATTTTTTTGTAATTTAGTATAAATAAATATTTGCACAAATATATTTTAAATATTTTATGTAAATTATTATTTCCACACACACATATATATATATATATGCGTATATGATTAAAATTTTCATATGCATAATATATATATATATATATATGTTATTTGATGCATATAGATATATTATATTAGACAGCGCATAGAATACTATAGAGGCTAGCATGTCCACTACGGTTTAGATTCCAGTACTTATATACGAGCATGTCAAATCTTACACGGATTGATATGTTACACACACATGCAAACACATACACATACATACACATATTGTAACAATCCGAAATTTTATCACTTTGATTTTTAGAATATTTAATTAGTTTTAAATATTCAATTTGGGATTTTTATAATAAAATCTATGTTTTGAATTTGAATATTTAATCTATTTAAATATTCAGACTTAATTCAGATATAATAAATTATAAAAATCGACTTTAATTCAAACGACTTGATTTTTAATGACATGTCTTTAATTTAATTTATAGGATTTTTTCCATAATTTTTAATTGGGGAAAATAAATAAAATTTTGTTTGACGTATTTTACGGCAAACGTGGGCATTTTTGACATTTTACAGAATAAGATAACTTGTTTATTTTATTTTTGTTTTGTGATTATGTCACATTGTTGTGCGCAATCATATTTTTATTTTTATCGTTCGAGGCTTGTACACGAACGTGATGTTGCATGGCGGAGTACCCCAAACTTACTTTTTCTAAACACAATTTTAAATGCAAAATAACCTTTTGAAATCTTGGCGGACACAGATCTTGTATGTCCTTCTTGCATATGCTTTTGTTCCTAACATTTAATGTTTGTACTCATGCATGCTTTTATGTCCTTGCACATACAATCTTGTCTGTTAAAAAGGCACGCATGGATACCATCACAAACATTTCTTCCACATTTTTCTTTTCGGATGTTCTTATTTTTCTTCAAAAAATGAAAACCCCTTTTGTCTCCTTCCCTATGTGCCATTTATGAGCTCAATCTTCTTTAGTACCCGTGCCTACGCCCATGCCATCCTCCTCTAAGCATGTTACAACTTACATGCACTCAACCCTCTTCGGCACCTTCTAGAATGAATAATTCATCCTCTAAACATCTGTTACTAGCTCAGCCTTCACCCATACCAGTGGCAATACCTTTGTTATCCTCTAAACATTAGCCACATGGTCAACCAAAGGCATTAGTCATGCCTTCCTCACTTACTTGCGGGTATATACTTGTATGGTTATGTGTTGGAGAGTTGTGTGTGTAGTAATGTATGTTTATATAGGTAGTAGTGGCAGAACAGTAAGATTGGCATGAGAAATGACATGTACAGGAGCATGGCCGCGAGAGATTATGTGCGGCAGCATAAAGATGATGAAAACAGGCGTTGGCAGTGAGGTGAAGGAGAGGAGCGTCTGGTTTTTGTTTTAATTAGGCTTTATGGGCTTTGCTTTAGCCGTGAGTTTCAAAATGCAGTGCATGGGACGTATATGTAGTGGTAGCATGATGGAGGGTGCATGCATGAGGCAGTGCGCAGGTGGTGTTGGTGTAGGCTGTACCCTTGCGAGTTTTGGCATGAAGGAATTGAAGTTAGTATACTATTCATTTAACATGAATCTGCAAATGATTCCATATTAATATGGACAAATTGCATGCGTGGGAAAGTGAGATTTGTGCTAGCTAGTGAACACAGGGTATAGGGAAAAAGCGGGTCGGGTTTCTTGCATAGTGGGCCTGGGCGGTTCTGGACTTGGGTGAGGAATTTATACTTATGGTTTAGCCAAATTTTTAAATGTGTTAATATTATAAATGTGTGTGCATTATATTTAAATTGTGATATCTCATCCATATGAAATTCGATTGGCATGCTGATTTTGCGTTGTACTCGTATGGACGAGTACAACGTTGTATTGTAACTTGTCGATAGCTCTGGCAGTGTATAAAATTATGATATATTGAAGCGGACCGAATTTAATTACGTTATTTTAAATAATAACGTCGTTAAATTATTATACCTTAATTAATGATATTTATTTGGTTAGATAAACATCGCACTGTTAAAGTAAATTGAATAAGGAAATTTGGATACCTGTTTAGCGGAATAAAACACCGTTTTGCTAATTAAATTAATTGGTCATTTAATAAGCTGAATAAATCCTCATTCTGCTATTTTATAGATTTGGACATCCAATTATATATCATTAATTGATATGCCACTCTGAACATGTGATATGTTAATAATGGATTGGGTTTACATATATGTTTGCTTATGTAAATATCTGGGATTTAACTTGAAAGGTTGAATTGAATTGAATGTAGCTTGTTTAAGTACCATTAGGATCGTTGAGCCTCTTTTTGGATTTGAAAAGTTATGGATCTAAACTAACTTCAAATTTTATAAATTTAAAGTAAAGCGTTTTGTGAAATTATTATTTTACAAATATTTTGTGAAATTATTTCCTTAGTAAAGTAAATTATTTTATTTATAATATGTTGGAATTAATTGTTTATTTAATGTTGCTTTATGATAATAAATTACTTAATTATGAGTTATTTAAAGTTATATAATTATTTCATTAACGATACTGTTTAGAAGTTAATAAATCTGATTTTAAAGGTTGATTAAAGTTATTTTATTATATTAGATTATAAAAAAATATTTTTTAAAGGTGATTGTTATTATATTATTGGGAAAGTTTAAAAGTCTTATTATTATACTATAATTGATGTCTTAAATTTTATTTTTATTTTTATATTATTAAAATGTTTAAATTTTAATGTATTAATGTTAGGTTTTATTTATTTAAATTAAAATGGTAAATTAAATATAAAAAAGGATTTGTTTAAGGAGTTATAAATTTGAAAAGAATGGAGTTTGAAGAGAAGTTGTTTTTTAAATGATTTTAGGAAAGAGGTTTACAATTGGTTTAGTGATTTGAAAATGGGAAGTGTATAAATGGTTTGAGATTTATAAAAGACTATTTCTCTAAATTAAACTTGGAAATTTATAAAGAAGCTTTATAAATAGACTTGGAGATATTTATGAAATAAAGAGATTTTCGAAAGAAATGGTTGATTTTTATAGCGAAATTTGAGGGGCAGAGATTGCCTATAATTTACTATGGATTCGCTGGGATAGCAATGTATCCATTGTGTAAACTGCGATCTATAGTTTATTTTCGTGGCATAATTCGAGGGGCAGAGATTGCCTACAGTTTACTATGGATTCGCTGGGATAGCGACGTAACCATTGTGTAAGCTGCGATCCATAGTCAGCATTGAACAATACTTTCCATATCTATTTTTAAAAGTTTTCAAGTATTTTGAAAGGAATGGTGTGAATATACCTATTCCGGTGAGGTGAGTATTTTCATAAATATTTTTGAAGAGATTCTAATTAATGGAAATTTAATTAAATGAGGCTTAACGATTTCAATGGGAAATGTAATCTTTGTTTTGAATGTTTGTTTATTTGATAGTTAAATAACCGACTATCAAACCTTGGCCTAAATATATAATCCTTCTTAATTTTGATGGTAGGGAAACAATTCCCTACTTAACATCGAAGGATTTTAAGACTAGAATTATCTAGGAGAAACACGGAAATTATATGGTACAGTTATCGTCGGTGGTGCTATACTGTATGTATAAACTCGCTTGTTCATCTAGGACAAATGATGAGGATATCTGTCTACATAAATGATTAGGAGGTGAACTCTGCTCTTATGTATTGTTTGATTATTTCCTAAAGAACTGGTATTGAGCATTCCGGAAAATCGACGATTGGTTTTTGGGGCACCATGTAAGCGGGAAAGTGTACTCGTAAGAGATGACTTATACCGTAACCACTCTAAAAAGCATATATAGTTCTTTGGAGCAGTTTCTTGATATATTAAGATGTTTAAATCCATGTGTGATTCCGAGACATGTTAGGGCTATGGGAATCTATGCGATTCCGAGACCTGTTGGGGTATTGGAATCCATATGGGATTCTATGATTTGTTTTGATGGCGGTGCTTGAGCTGGAACGCCGAATGTAGCCTCATCAACGAGAATAACTAAAACCAGAGATAGGGGGCATGGCCAGTAGGGTTTGCAAACCCATAGGGTGCAGTCTTGTAACACCCCTAATTTTTGATAACTTTATTCAGGAGATTTAATTAGATAAATTAAATAGAATATTGTAAATGTTAAGTGATAAGGGGATTGAGACTTGAATAAACTTAATTAAGACAAAGCCTAGTATAAAATTTAATGGGCTTAAAAATGGTTTTGGGTTAATTAAATTACATAAGGGTATATTAGGAAACTTGCCGTCCATAACTCTTACCCTTATATATTTTCATTCCTAACATTTTACTTCTCATTCACATCATTTTGAAAACTAAATGCAAGAAGGAGGTCAGCCATTAACGAGAGGAATACAAATTAAAAGCTAGAGAATCAAGCTTAGGGGAAATCAATCTCAATCCAATCTCCTTATCTAAATCAAGGTGAATAATAATTCCATCTCTATATTGTTTTGAATCATATATTTTCGGATTTAAGGGTAAATTCGTTTTTATGATATATTGGATGATGATATGCTTGATTTATAATTTATATGGTTTAAACAAGATTGTTTAAAAGAGGTTATGCACGGTTTTAGGGAAAAACCGAAATTTATGATGTTTAAATGCCATGGGAAAATTTTATGTTATGAGAAACATGATTTTGGAGTCGGGTTTTAATTTTGATAATTTTCCAAGCTATGGAAAGTTTTTGGGGATTTTTCCAAAGTGATTTTCTATGCAAATTAAATTATTTTAGAAGTGGGACTTCTTTGTAAAATTGGTTTTGCTTAATGGAAGGGCTTAATTGATTAACTTAACCATGGTTTAGATCTAAAATTAGCGGCAGTTATTTTGGTAAAGAATTTGAAAAGGTTAAGGCAACCAATCTGGTGTTGACACAGGGCAGGTTAGTTAGAGAAAAGTTTGCTTTAAGTAGTATTAACACAAGTTTACTCAAAAAAGAGGGTTATGCCTGCTTTGGGAACACTACTAGAAAATACTTCAATTTCCTACGCCTTTCCTACGCCAAAAGGCGGGGCGTAGGAAAGGCGTAAGAAATAGGTAGAAAGATGTAAAGGTATGGGAAAGACGTAAGGAAATTTCCTACACCTTTCCTACGCCTCGTTTATTTTTCTACATATTGAAGTTGGCGTAGGAAAGACGTAGGAAATTTCCTACATCAAAATTATAACGTAGAAAAGATGTAGATAATCTCCTACGCCATTTCCATGTCTCCGTTAATTTTCTACAAATCCAGACTAGCGTAGGAAAGACGTAGAAAATTCCCTACGTCAAATTTTGTCGTAGAAAAGATGTAAATAATCTCCTACGTCATTTCCATGCCTCTGTTAATTTTCTACAAATCCAAATTAGCGTAGGAAAGGTGAAGAAAATTTTCGACGTCTTCCCAATGCCCCAGTAGTCTTTTAACTATGTTTTTTAGGAAAATGTTGTAAAAATCATGTTATTTACAGCTTTCCTTTCGCGTAAGTTATATTAACACTCTTAACAACTTTTTTCCTATAAAGTTGTAACTATTGATTTATAATAACCTTTTTAAAGTTGTTTTACTTATAAAGTTTTTAAGAACCGTTTTATTGAAAAGTTGTGATAGATATATTTAATAATTAACATCCAATAATTAAAAAGTAATATTTCATATTTAATAATTAATAATTACTAACAATGTTAAATAATCATCAGTTAATAACTAATAACAAATATCAAATAATTATATTAATAATTAATAATTAATAACTAATATTAATATTTAACAACTAATATTGATTATTTAATAATTAATTATTAATAATTACTATTAAATATTAAGAAGCAATAACTAATATTTAGTGAAATAAATAATAATTAAGACTAATACTTAACATTTACTCCTTAATTAATAATAAATTTTTAATAATTAATGATTAATAAGCAATCTTTAATAATTAAGAATTAATATTTACTAGTTAGTATTCAATATTTAATAATTATAATTGATAATTTTATTTAATATTTAATATTGCAGAAAAATTAAAATTTTGACATTTTCGAAAATAAATTAAAAATATCCATAAAATTTAAAAACAAAATTTGAAATTTTCATTAAATTCAAAGGTCAAAAAAATTAAAAATATAAATAAACTCAAAATTTCAGGAAATTCCAAAACGTTAAAAAAATATCAAAATTCGAATGATATAAACTTTATGTTGCAAACTATTAGTTCCATATAGATCTAAATGTTATTTTTTGTATCCATCTTCTTCTGCGTATACATTTTTTAGCATTAAACAGGGGAAATTTTGGCTCCAAATTTTGGCTCCAATTGAAAGATTTTCCCTCCAATCTGAAAATCTTAGCTCCAAAACCAATTATTTTGCCTTCGTCCCCTTTGATTTTATATTAACTCCAAACAACACTCTTTCTCCTTCAAAGAATCAAAACATTCCCTCCTCCAGAACTGAAATCCAGATCCAAATATAACCGCAACCAATTTCATCTCCTCCTCCAGATCTAGATGCAACCACAACCAATTTTGCCTCCTCCTCCATATCTAAATACAACCGCAACCAATTTCACTTCCAGATCAGAGTGCACCCTCAACCAAATCTAACTACTCCTTCACCATGTCGCACAACATCCACTGCCAACAACTGCGACCACATCAAACCTACATACGTTTAAACCTAAATCACGCCGAAGTCCACCACCGCAACATTCTTGCTTCACCAGATAGAGGTTTGGGTTGGCGTGGAAGGAGAGGGAGAGGAAGAGGAAGAAGAGGAGGAAGAGCTTCTGGAGGTGCTTCTTTTGGAGGTCGATGGAGCGCTTCTTTTCTAGGGTTTTGTCGAAGTGGAGTTGGATTGTGGAGTTGAGGGAGTGGGTTACGGAGCTGAGGTGGGTGTGGTTAGGGTTTTGGGGGTTGTCCGGTGAAATGTAAGGGTTTCGTTCTGACATTATTGAGATTTAGAGCTGGTTGTTTTGATGATGATTGGGAAAGAAGGGTATTTGGTGCTGAGGGCCTGAGGCCACTTGCTACGTTGTCTCACATGTTTTGGAGCTGTTTGGTAATTAGTATTTGAAATATAAAATTCCGTTTCTGATTTCTACGTTAATAGATGGAGACAGCACTATTAATTGTAATGTTCACAGCTCCACCAAAACTTCTCCACTGCAGCTGAAGTGCGTCAACTTTCACAGCATAGTATACAAGAGAAAATGATTGTTCTGTAAAAGTCTTGCCGTGGAAGAATGGACACGGTTGAATTTCTTACTTTCTTTGTCATTCACATCATCACACGGTATTCTCATAGCAAAGTCCTATTACTTAATTTACTAAATTAAACTTTATTTAACTAGCAATTAATATATTGAAATTTGATCTTCTTCATGTATCCTAGTCAAGTTTAAAACGAAAATATATATGGTTTAAAGATGATACAGCTCAATTTTTTTGTATAGACCCTGCTGAAATACAATTTCGGAATAAAGAATCAATGCTTTTTTTGACTGATGTGGCCGATGAACACGTCTAATTTGGAACCAAGCATAACAATATCTTATCAAATAGTGGAACTGCTGTTGCGTGTGGTCGTGAGTGTTTCCAAGGCTCGGTTGTCGAGGCAAGAGCTGCTGCAGTGGAGAAGTTTTGGTGGTCGAGGCAAGGTCGCGAAGGTGAAGCATGGGCGGATCTGGGTTAGGAGGAGATGCACTTGGTCGAGAGAGGGAGGCTTGATTGCGTATTCAAGGTGGCAGACTTGTTTCAGGTAGAAGGGGATTTTGAGAAGGGGCTTCAGGAATTTGAAAGGAAGGAGAAGGCGAGCCAACTGAAAGCAAACCAAAACATATATTTCTATTTTTTAGAAGGAGATGCGGAGCATGCAAGGAGGTAGGTGGAAGGTTTGACAGGGGCGGTGGAGAGGCTTAGGTGCGTAGACACGGCGATGGGTTCAAGGTGGGAAGCTAGACTCGGTTGGAAGGTTTTGGTCGCGTGGAAGAAATAGGAGACGAGTATATAGTGTTTATGTAGGAGAAGGTGAAGCGTTAAGAAGAGGAGATTCAAATGCTAAAGACGCAATATGAACACAGTCGTGGAGATGAGGGGTGAGGGTATTTTTATTATTCTAAGTGGTATCCATATGATGTAATGTATTATGAACATATTATTATAGTGTTTAGACGTATGAGAACTTGTTTAATGTTATTTTGACTTTGTAACATGGTGGAGATATTTAAACTTAATTGATGATGAATGATTTGGTATGATGTTTTTTTTTTGAAATTTGTATAAATATTTTAATATGCTGAGATTAGTTGTTTAATATTGATAGAGTGATGCAGATTGATATTGTGTTTAATGGAAAGAAACATAATAATAATATATCAAAATTACTTTAGAAAAGGCGTAGGAAAGACGTAGGCAAATCAAATTTTAATATAGTAAAAGAAGTCGTGTGGATGCCGTAGGAAAAACGTAGGAAATAAAGGCGTAGGGAAGACATAAGTAATGAATGGCGTAGGAAAGGCGTAGGAAACAACCCGACGTACGGTGTAGGTAAGGCGTAGGTATATTTTTACCTACGCAGGTTTTACCTACGCCAGTATTGGTGTAGGCGACGCGTAGGTATTGCGTTTAGCTACGCCCCGCCTACGCCATTTTGGCGTAGGTAAATTCCAGTTTTCTTGTAGTGGAAGTACCTTTCGACACAGAAGCTTCCACCTTCAATCTAGTCGAAACCTACAATGCCGAAACCAATACACATGGTATCACAATGATGGTATGCAGTGGATTGGAGACAAGCGAAAGGTTAAGTGTCGAAAGCATGGCTTCCGAAGGAGTCGAAACCTTTGTTTGTTTATAAAAGGAAAGCGCCTGCCTTTGTTTTGTTTTAGCCTTCAAAGGAGTCGAAGCATATGGTTTCGAAAAAGGTTTTAAAAGGGTTTCGAAAGGGTTGCCATAACTTAAGTTTTCTTTCGAATGGATTCCTTTACTTATGAAAGAATGTTTTGAAAGAAGGGGTTCTGACCCAGTCGAAACCCTACTACCGTTCTTTAACCTTTCGATGGTGTTGAAGATATCAATGCTGTCGAAAGGTACTTTGTTTTATAAGTTTAAGCCACTTCCTGTAGCTTTCGAAAGGGGCTAGGGGTTTTGAAGGCAATGGTTTCGAAAGGGGTTTCGACGCCAACCGTCCATTATTTTACCTAGATGTTTTATTCTTTCGAAAGAGATGGTGCCGACGCCATCATATTTTTCCAATATTTTTATGTATGAAAAAGGATGGTTTCTTGAAAGATTTGCTTTCGCCTATATTCACTTTGACCCAAATAATGTTTTAAGTATAAACCCAATGGTAACGAAAGGTGGACTTTCAATGATTTCAGAAGAGTTACTTCCGATGGTGTCGAAAGAGATACTTTCAACTGGTTTTAAATCTATGCTTCTAAAGTTAAATGCTAATACTTTTAAATAATCGAAAGGTTTCTAAAGGAAGATTTTAAAGTACTAAAAGGTAGGTGCCAAATGGTTTGAAGATAGAATTTAATGCTTCCGAAGGAGGTCATCCTATGAAGTCGAAAGCTGGGTTTCGAAGGTGTTGAAAGGTTTTATAACCCAACCTTGTTTTTA
Organism: Allium fistulosum; assembly: GCA_030737815.1. Taxonomy (NCBI): domain Eukaryota; kingdom Viridiplantae; phylum Streptophyta; class Magnoliopsida; order Asparagales; family Amaryllidaceae; genus Allium; species Allium fistulosum. The sequence goes on from CM060906.1 coordinate 408,815,603, forward strand.
AAAGGTAAACCCATAGCTAAATTAAAGGAGTTTTTGTAATGGTTTTGATAAGGAGCTTTCTTCAAATAAAAGGTTAAAGGGATTAACCATGTTTTATATTAAACCCACAGGAGTGGTATTGCTATGTTGTTGTGTTTTCTTCTTCAAATATAAGTATATTCACTTTATACTGGACTCATAACTGCATTTTAGGGATAAAGGGTAGAAGAACCAGCTAGGTTAACCCAGTAGTGAATATAAAATTATTAAACTCCTGAATGAGCAAAACTGCATCCAGGAGGTCCGGAAGACCAGAATGTAGGATGCTAAAATGCAAAAGAAAGATATTGGTAGGGGCCAATAGGTTCTCCGTAAGCCCATAAAAACTGTGTATAGGAAAAGATATTGGCAGTGGCCAATAGGTTCATTGTTAGCCCATGAAAACTATGAATAAAGGAAGATGTCAAAAGGACAGGTTCATAGTAAGCCCATGAAAACTATGATTTGATACTGGCAGGGGCCAGTAGGTTTGTAGTTAGCCCATGAAAATTATATCTGGATTAAGATATTGACAGATGTTAATAGGTTCCTAATCAACCCATGAAAACTAGGATAAGAAGAGAAGATATTGGAGTCACCAATAGGTTCCTAGTCAGCCCATGAAAACTAGGATAAGAAGAGAAGATATTGGAGTCATCAATAGGTTCCTAGTTAACCCATGAAAACTAGGATAAGAGTATAGATATTGGAGTTACCAATAGGTTCATAGTGATCCCATGAAAACTATGTAATTAGACAGGGAGTCCTTAAATATTTTACCGGTTATTAGTCAACCCATGAAAACTAGTAGGTTAACAGTAATCCGAGAAACTATAATTAAGACAGATAGTCGGAATGAATGGGGATGGGTAATCCAGAATTGATTCATTTATTTGCATATCATCATATTATACTGTCTTGAATTGTTTTAACCATTATGGATGCTGGAGCACAGTATATAATTTTATAAAGGTTTTAAGGTACTAGTGAGGGGGAAATCTGTTCCATTAAGCGGCGTGGTCTCACTAGATATCTAAATGAATTGAGATGGTAGATTATTATTCATACCAGGCTTTATGTCTGACTCGAAGTTTATGTTTTCCCTTTAAACTCTTAGGTACTCAATTGATTTTGAGTAGTTCGGGAGTTGAGGTTTTCAGGTACCTCTTAAGACGAAAAAGCTTCCAAAGACATGCAGGAGGCATGATAGCTATTTAGAGTTCTCTTTTCTTTTATTCCGTTGTGATGTTTGTAATGGCTAAGTTGTTATATTTCGGGTATATACTCTGATCATTCAAGGGGCATTTTCATATGTCGCTCTTAGCGTATGTTGTAATAAATATATGTTCTCTGAACATGATTTGCGATCGTGGGATTATGTAATGAATTGGAAATATTTTGAAATGGAATGGGATCATGTTTGAAGTTTAAAATTTTTCCATAGTCATGTGTTTCTGTGTATCAACGAATCTACACCGCCGTATTTGGCCACTAAGGATTAATAACCATGGATGACTGCAACATCTGTTGTCGTTAGTTTTGGACCTTCAAGTAGGGAGATGTTACAAGTCGGCTCCACCTAGATGTTACCTACAGTTGCTATGCACGTATGGAGCGATGCACTCGGTCTTAGCGAGACCAGCTATGTTTTTCCTATGGTACATCATTAGTGATGTATGCTGCTTCGAAAGGATATCTCTGATCCTTGTGCAGGAGGACCATTTCTTAATGTACCGAGAGCACCTTCGTGGAATCCTACACAATTAGCGAATGCGCCTTATCAGTTTTTGATTATATATCTATTACTGTTGTGATGTACACTCATGAGCATCACAGCTACTTGATTATTATTATTTTCACCCTTAGACATTATTATAATATCACTGGATTTGCTAATATAAATGTTTTGGTTATCATAAGGTAAAAATCCGTCCATGTTTATGTGCGGCGTGTTTTTATGAGATACCTTTGATTTTAAAGGATTTTTAAGTAAAAATAAATAAAATTACTTGTGATTTGAGTTTCTCACGCTGGTTTTACCAGACTGACCTGGGTGTTGTTTTCTATAATGCTCGGGTCAGCCCGAGCATATTTTCCTGACTTATGGATACTTTCGAGCTTTAAGGAGACGAGCTGGATTCTCCAAGACGTATTCATGTATCTTATATCCTTCCGCTGTTTTTGTTGTTCTTGACTTTGTCTGTATTTATTCAAAATTGTAAGGACCGACTGTTATAACTGCCTAGATTGGAAATAAGTAAGTGTACTATGATATTGTGTATAATAAAGATGTTTTCTTTTGCAAAGATCTTGTATATATTATATATCTTCTCGTCACGATGTGAGAATCTGTTCTGTCTTCTATTTCTTTCCCCCAACAATTTGTCTTTCCGACACTTAGATATTCGGCACGTGAATACCGTGGATATATTAGTGTCGATTTCTAAGGGTCGAAAAGGCGGGTCGTTACACATGGTATCAGAGCCAGGTTGAGCGAACACCTAGGCTTTGGTGGGGTAAACTCATTAAAGATTTGATTAGTAATATCCTAAAATGAGTTTAAGTGTGTGTGTATATAAGAGCATATTTATTATTATCATAATATGGTTTTATATTGTGTATTTTGATCGGTTGAGTGGTTTATGAATCCTGGTCGATGCGTTTGGCCAACGTTATCGATAGGGATTCCTAAGCACTTGAACAAGGCCAACTTACATAATATTGATTTAAAATGAGTAAATGAAATAATTTTACCTAGGAATATATTTTGTATACGTAAAAGCATAATTTTTCAAAAATTTAATATAATTATTCTTGGTTGTGCTTGTTTGTTAGAAAATGATAATATTCCATTATTATCATTTAGGATTTGATTAGCCATGCTCGTCCAGTTCTTAGCATTGACTATTATCCATTAATCTATCTAGAATCTTCCTTTTTAAAACTTGGATTGGGTAGATAGGAAATTAGGAACATTGAAACAAGTACCTTGTGAATTAAGAGTTACAATTTGACTATAAGGCGTTTGTTGTCGATGCTGGGTTAAAATTTGATTTGAATAAAAGTTATTTATTTTAAGAAAATATAAATATTTTAAAATGATTTTATATAAAAGTTGATTTTGTAAAATTAGGTTTTAATAAGTCATGTTTGGTTAAAAAGGAAGCTAGGATAGTTTTGAAAGAAAATAATATAAATATTTAAGAATTAATTCCTTTAAAGGGAGTGATTTTATAAGTTTGATTCATTAAAATGTGTTTTATAAATAAAAGGAATTTGAGAACTTAAATCCTGATACTTTTGGAAAATGGTTTTCAAATTTTTAAGAAGGTAAGAATAATATTATTTGACGATATTTTACAAATATAGGTATTTTAAAAGGGAAATTTTGTTATAGATTTGTTTGGGTAAAAACATATTTTGATTAAATCCCAAAAGCATGAGTTGGTATAAAAAAAGGAAAGATGTATATTATTATTTCAAATGACTTATGGGAAAAGAAGAATTAATTTTACTTGAAAGAGTTTAAAGTATAAATATTTTAGGAAATAGTAGCAATAGTTTGCTTAAAAACGTTTTCAAGTATGAATATTTTTGAAAGAGAGAATTTTAAAGAAAAGGTATATTTTCTTTGGATTGGTTCGGGGAATGAGCCCTAATTTTTTTATGATGATTCAAATAATCTTCCAAGTGACGATCAGATGTTTGCTTAGGCGAATAGTATTGTGCACTTAGAAAAAATTCTCTTTGTCATTATACGGTTGGAACGAGTTCGAATCCAAACGAATCCAAATAAAATTGGAACTAGATATTTCACTGAAAATATTTAGCTGGCAATATATATATATAATATTGTTTCAAAAAGGGGATTTTGAAAATAGAAAAGTGTTTTTAAATTAACTAGTTCGAGTGGTTCGAAGATAACTAAAAACGGGCATGAGATGTGTCCGAATGGTAGACACTTCTCTTAATTATTACCCTTCTTGGTAAGGAATATATAATACTGTTTAATAATACCCAGTTCCTTGTTTTCATCTTAAGGTTATTTGGGCTATATATATATTATGGATATAAATATATATAGTATCATTTCAAAAGTTTTTGAAATAAAAATCCAGGTATTTGACTTGTAAGTTTCCAAAATATAAGGGTATCTTGATTTGAAATGGGGTAAATTAATGAAGTTTTAATTTGGTCAAATTTATTTAGAAGGTTTAACAAACTTTGTTTCATTACATCATGTCTTTGGATTTTAACATCTAGGAAGTTAAAAATAATTTGATGTTATTGAACCGGCTAATAAATATTTTTACCTCTGAATGTCTAAAGAAAAGTAGATTCTAGGATGGAGTTTGGATACCAGCATCCTACTCTTCTTAGCTACTTACAAAGCCAAATAAGTAAAGATGTTTAATTGGTCAACTTAGATTAAGCCCCAAAATTATTTTAGACCTACATCCGAATAGTTTAAAGTGAATAGAATTAAAAATATGATGTTTTATATATACGCTTAGGAGGTAGGAGAGTGTTATACAGATTAATAAATTAAAATGATTTTATGAAAGGGATTTCATAAATAAAGTTGTGTCATTTGAAAATGTTGAATCTAAATTGGAATTTTATGAAATATTTTCATAAATTTGAGAGAGTTAAAAGAAAATGGGTTAGTAAGAAGCTTTAGATGAGTACGTAGGTTCTACATACATCATTTCCCTTCTCATATAGTTTTCGATCCAAGATTCGAGTACATGACTTGAGGTGTTTCACACCATTCCGAATAAGAATTTATCATTCGATTTTTGACAGCAAACACTTGTTGAGAATTCTTGATATGGAACCAAGGTTTTCTATTATAGTATATGACTATGTAAGAAGAACAGAGGTTTCTATTTAAGAAGCCCGATCAGAGTCCACACTAGAAAGTCGGGTAAGCAATGCTAGTTTGGAAGTAAAGTTATGTATTCGAGTAGTGATCGAATCAGATTTTGTATATGAATAATCTATGAACATCCTGTGAACTTATGAATAGTATTGGGTGTTCATTCGATGAAATTTCAGGGATGAAATTCTTTTAAGGGTGAAGAATGTAACGACTCGGAATTTTATTATTTTGATTTTTGGAATATTTAATTAGTTTTAAATATTCAATTTGGGATTTTTATAATAAAATCTATGTTTCGAATTTGAATATTGAATCTATTTAAATTATTCGGACTTAATTTAGATATAATAAATTATAAAAATTAGCTTTAATTCAAACAACTTGATTTTTAATGACTAATCTTTAATTTAATTTACAGGATTTTTCCATAATATTTAATTGGGAAAATGAAATAAATTTTCATTTGACGTATTTTATGGAAAACGTGAGCATTTTTGACACTTCATAAAATAAGATAACTTTTCTATTTTATTGTTGTTTTGTGATTGTGTCACGTTGTTGTGAGCCAATCATATTTGTATTTTTATCGTTCAAGGCTCATACGCGAATGTGATATTGCGTGGCGGAGTACACCAATCTTACTTTTTCTAAACACAATTTTAAACTCAAAATAATCTTTTGAAATCTTGGCACACACAGATCTTGTATGTCCTTCTTTCACGTGCTTTTGTTCCTAACATTTAGTGTTTGTACTCACACATGCTTTTGTGTCCTTGCTTGCACACACAATCTTGTTTGTTAAAAAGGCACACACGAACACCATCACATAAATTTCTTCCACGTTTTTCTTTTTGGGTGTTCATATTTTTCTACAAAAAATGAAAACATCTTTTCTCTTCTCCCATATGTGCCATTTATGAGATGCATCTTCTTTAGTACATGTGCCCACACCCATGCAATCCTCCTCTAAGCATGTTGCAACTTACATGCACTTAAACCTCTTCAGCATCTTCCAAAATGAATGTTTCATCCTTTAAACATCCGCTACAAACTCAGCCTTCACCCATACCAATGGCGATGCCTTTGTCATCCTCCAAACATTTGCTGCAAGTTAACCTAAGGCATTAGTCATGCCTTCCTCACTTACTTGTGGGTATATACTTGTATGGTCGTGTGTTGGAGAGTTGTGTGTGTCATAGCGTACGTGTATATAGGTAGTAGTGGCGGAAACATTAAGCTTGGCATGGGAAATGACGTGTACAGGAGCATGGCCACGAGTGATTATGTGTGGCAGCATGAAGACGATGAGAACAGGCGTTGGCAGTGAGGTAAGGGAGAGGAGTGTCCAGTTTTTGTTTTGATTAGGCTTTGTGGGCATTGCTTTGGGTCGTGAGTTTCAAAATTCAGTGCATGGGACATATATGTAGTGGTAGCATGATGGAGGGTGCATGCGTGAGGCAGTGTGTAGGTGGTGTTAGGGTAGGCTGTAGCCTTGTGAGTTTTGGCACGAAGGAGATGAAGTTAGTATACTATTCATTTAACATGAATTTGCAAATGAGTCCATATTAATATGGAAAAATTGCATGCGTAGGAAAGTGATATTTCTGCTAGCTAGTGAACGCAGGGTATGGGGAAGAAGTGGGTCGGGTTTCTTGCATAGTGGGCATGGGCGGTTCTGGATTTGGGTAAGGAATTTATATTATGGTTTAGCCAAATTTTTAAATGTGTTAATATTATATATATATGTGTGTATGTTATATTTAAGTGTGATATCTCACCCATATGAATGATTGACACACTGATTTTGCATTGTACTCGTATGGACGAGTATAACGGTGCAGTGTAACTTATCGATAGCTTTGGCACTGTATAAAATTATGATATATTGAGGTGGACCGAATTTAATTACGTTATTTTATTTATAATATGTTGGAATTAATTATTTATTTAATGTTGCTTTAAGATAATAAATTACTTGATTACGAGTTATTCAAAGTCAGATGATTATTTCATTAATGATATTGTTTGCAAGTTAATAAATCTTATTTTAATGGTTGATTAAAGTTATTTTATAATATTAGATTATAAAAAAAAAATTTAAAGGTTAATTATTATTATATTATTGGGAAAGTTTAAAAGTCTTATTATTATACTATAAATGATGTTTTAATCCCACTTCCAATCTTTCTTGGGATCTCCTTCTGTCTCGGTTTCTGATCCGGCCCTTTTAGCTGTTATCCCTCCGATCATCCTTCCTTCGGAAGGTGCCATGATTGCGGATCTTCCTTCCACAGAGGAGATCCGTGCATGTGTCTTTGCTCTTAGCAAGGATAGTGCCAGTGGCCCTGATGGTTTCAATGGGGATTTTTATAGGTGCTCTTGGCCAATCATCCAGGCTGATTTGTGTCTTGCCATTCAATCTTTCTTCTCTGGTGGAAATCTTCCATCCGGTTGGACTTCAACCAACCTGATTCTTATTCCTAAGTGCGAAAATCCTACGGCTTGCACGGATTTCCGACCTATAAGTCTTTGCAATTTCTCTAACAAGGTCATCTCTAAAATTCTGGCCTCCCGGTTGGCTCCCTTTCTTGAGCGGATCATTTCTCCGTCTCAAGCGGGGTTTGTCAAGGGGCGTCTTATCTCTGATAACGTCCTTCTTGCCCAAGAACTGATCTCCCAAATTGATCGGAAAGTTTGGGGATCAAATGTTGTCTTCAAACTGGACATGGCTAAGGCCTACGATCGTATGTCCTGGTTCTTCATCATCAAGGTTTTTAGGACTTTCGGTTTTCCGGAGGCCTTGATAGACTTGGTGTGGAGGCTTGTCTCCAACTGCTGGTTCTCCGTCCTCATAAACGGATCGGCCCATGGCTATTTCAAAGCCGGAAGGGGCTTACGTCAAGGTGACCCTCTCTCACCTTCGCTTTTTGTGATTGCGGCAGAAGCTTTTATTCGTGGGCTCCAATCCTTAACTATTTACGGTCAAATCCAGCGTTTTGGTATTCCAAGGGGTTGCCCTCTTATTTCTTCTTTATCCTTTGCAGATGACATAGTCATTTTCTCTAATGGCAGTCGCTCCTCTGTTCGGCGGCTTCTTCGCTTCATCCATCAATATGAGAGGTCGTCGGGCCAGCTCGTTAACTCTTCCAAATGCTGTTTCGTTCATTCGAAGGACATGTCCCAATCTCGCGCTTCATGGATCGAGACTATAACCGGCTTCAAGGAAGCTTCTCTTCCTCTACCCTACCTAGGTATTGCTTTGTACCGGGTAGAAAACTTAACGCTCTTTTCGACCCATTGACCGACAAAGTAAGAGGGAAGATTCTTCGCTGAAACTCTTCCATTCTCTCTCAGGCTGGTAGACTTGTTCTTATCAAGTCAGTTCTTGATTCGATGGGATCTCATATTTTTGCGACTATGACCCCTACCTCCTCCTTTTTCCGTTCTTATCGGTCTCTGGCTTCATCCTTCTTCTGGGGAAACAAGGACAACGGTCGTCGCCACCACTGGGTGTCTTGGGAGGCGATTTGTCGGCCCAAAAATGAAGGTGGGTTGGGTCTTCGTAAGCCCTCCGACCTTTGCGCGGCCTTTGCTTGTAAGCTGTGGTTCCGGTTTGGCGCCAACAACTCGTTATGGGCTTCTTTCCTCCGTGCTAAGTACCACAGACTCGCGGGTGCGAACTTTACGGGCACTCCTTCCTACGCTAGCGAGACCTGGAAGCACATGCAGTCTGTGAAACTGTTTTCTGATTCTCACGGCGGTTTGGCAGGATGGGATGGATCGTCCTTTTCGATCTTGAAAGCCTGGTCCTCCATCAGATCCCCTTCTAACATCCGCCCTGAATTTTCTTTTATTTGGGATTCTCGCATTCCCCCAAAGGTCTCTCTATTTATGTGGCGGTTGCTACATGATGGATTGCCATTGGACGAGAGTTTTCAAAGGCTCGGAATTCCTACTATTTCCCGTTGTAGATGCTGCGGAAACGGGGATATAGAATCCTTGAACCATTTGTTTTTCGGTGGCTTCTCGGCCAGTGCGTGCTGGAACTACTTCGGAAATCTCGTTGGTATTGGAAGTACTGCGAGTTCTCTTTCTACGATGCTGTATTCCTGGTGGGCCGGGAATTCTGGGAAATCGCTTCGTTCTATCATTTTCCGTTTGATTCCTTGCCTGATCTGCTGGCACGTTTGGTGTGCGCGGAATAAGGCTACTTTCGAGAGCAGCTCTATGGACCCGCCATCCATTATCCATCGAGTGAGGAATGACGTTTACTTGGCTTTCCGGGGTAGACCGTTCAGAGGTCCAATGAGCCACCGTTCCGAGCGGCTTGTGGGACTTCTGTCAATTTCCCGTTCTCCTTCCGTCGCCAGATCGGGTGTTGGTTAGGCCTCTGCTCTTGGTTGGTGGATTCCTCCTCCTGTTCCCTCCCCCCCTTTTTTATTTTTAATTGCGCGTCTTGTTTTTAGTTTCAGGTTTCTTTGCTGACAGCTAGGACCGGGTTCTCGTCTGTTCTGGAATTGCTTGTGTTATCTGTTATCATCTCGGGTTTCTTGCTGCGGTTTTCGTCAGATCTATCAGCAGGCGATCTTTCACACTTGATAGGGGCTTTATTGCTGCCTTACTTGTAGGCACTTTTTCATTTCCTGGTCACACCATTGGGCGGTGGCCTTCCGGGGCTCGGTGGTGTTGGTAGATTAGTGGATCCGTTGTTTCATTTCGGCGTGGTTTTGCTGCTTTTGCCGGTTTTTTTCGTCTTGCTTACGGCTGATGGCGCGTTGGGTGGACTGGCCCACACCTTCGGGTTGTGGCGGGAGAGTGGTTTTGCAGGCTGTTTCTTTGTTTCTAGGCTTTCGGCTGTCCCTTCTTGGCAGCTTTGAGCTCTTTTGTACTTCGCTTCTTTTTCCTTTTTTGTGATTTCCTTTTGGGAGGCATATGACATCCATATGCTTCGCCTTCTTGTGTAAACCTTTGGAGGAAGGTTATTTCCTCTCTTTTATTGTGATATATATATTTCTTTTTGAAAAAAATAAAATAAATAAATAAATGATGTTTTAAATTTTATTTTTATTTTTATATTATTAAAATGTTTAAAGTTTAATGTATTAAAGTAAGGTTTTATTTATTCAAATTAAAATGGTAAATTAGTTATAAAAATGAATTTGTTTAAGGAGTTATAAATTTGAAAAGAATGGAGTTTGAAAAGAAGTTAGTTTTTAAATGATTTCAGGAAAGAAGTTTACAAATTGTTTAGTGATTTGAAAAGGGGAATTTTATAAATGGATTGAGATTTATAAAAGAATATTTCTCTAAATTAAATTTGGAAATTTATAAAGAAGCTATATAAATAGGCTTAGAGATATTTATGAAATAAAGAGATTTTGCAAAGAAATGGTTGATCTTTATAGCCCAATTCGAGGAGCAGTGATTGCCTATAGTTTACTATGGATTCGTTGGGATAGCGACGTAACCGTTGTATAAACTACGATCTATTGTTGATTTTCATGGCGTAATTCGAGGGGTAGAGATTGCCTACAGTTTGCTATGGATTCGCTGGGATAGCGACCTAACCATTGTGTAAGCTGCGATCCATGGTCGATATTGAACGGTACTTTCCATATCTATTTTTAAAAGTTTTCAAGTATATTGAAAGGAATGGTGTGAATATACCTATTTCGGTAAGATTAGTATATGAGTATTTTGATAAATATTTTTGAAGAGATTCTAATTAATGGAAATTTAATTAAATGAGGCTTAGCGATTTCAGTGGGAAATGTAATCTTTGTTTTAAATGTTTGTTTATTTGATAGTTAAATAACCGACTATCAAGCCTTGGCCTAAATATGTAATCCTTCTTAATTTTGGTGGTAGGAAAACAATTCCCTACTTAACAACGAAGGACTTTTACACTAGAATATCTAATAGAAACCGTTAGTGGTGCTATACTGTACGTATAAACTCGCTTGTTCATCTAGGACAAATGATGAGAATATCCGTCTACATAAATGGTTAGGGGGTGACCTCTGCTCGTATGTATTATCTGATTATTTCCTAAAGAACTGGTATTGAGCATTTCGGAAAATCGATGATTGGTTTCTGGGGCACCAGATAAGTTGGAAAGTGTACTCGTAAGAGATGACTTGTACCGTAACCACTCCAAAAACCATATACAATTCTATAGAGGAGTTTCATGATATATTAAGATGTTTGAATCCATGTGTGATTCTGATACCCGTTGGGGGTATGGGAATCCATGTGCAATTCCAAGATCTATTTGAGATATGAGAATCCGAGTTTGATTCCGAGACCCGTTGGGATATTGGAATCCAGGTGGGATTCTGTGATCTTTTTTGATGGGGGTGCGTGAGCTTGAACACCGGATGTAGCCTCATCAGCGATAATGACTAAAACCAGAAATAGAGGCATAGCCAGTAGTGTTGGCAAACCCATAGGGTGTAGTTGGCTCCACCTAAACGTTACATATAGTTGTTATTCATGTATGGAGCGATGTACTTGGTCTTAGCGAGACCAACTATGTTTTTGCTATGGTACATCACTAGGGATGTATGCTGCTTTGGAAGGATATCTCTAATCCTTGTGTAGGAGGACCGTTTCTCAAAGTACGGAGAGCACCTCCGTGGAATCCTACACAATTAGCAAATGCGCCTTATCGGTTTTTGATTATTTATCTATTATTGTTGTGATATACACTCACGAGCATCACAGCTACTTGATTATTATTATTATTATTTTCACCCTTAGACATTATTATAATATCACAGGATTTGCTAATATAAATGTTTTGGTTATCGTAAGGTAGAAACCCATTTGTGTTTATGTGTGGTGTGTCTTACGAGATACCTTTGATATTAAAGTATTTTACAAGTTATAATAGATAAAATTCCTTATGATTTGAGTTTCTCACGCTGGTTTTACCAGACTGACCCGGGCGTTGTTTCTACAATACTCAGGTCAGCCCGAGCATATTTTCCAGATTTAGCTAAATACTTTGGAGCTTTCAGGAGATGAGCTGGATTCTCCAAGACGTATTCACATGTCTTATACTCTTTTGCTATTTTTGTTGTTCTTGATTATGTCTATATTTATTCGAAATTGTAAGGACAGGTTGTTATAACTGTCCAAACTGGGAATAAGTTAGTGTACTCTGATGTCGTGTATAATAAAGATGTTTTCTTTGGTAAAAATCTTCTATATATTATATATCTTCTCGTGATGATGTGAGATTTTGTTCTGTTTTCTATTTCTTTCCCCCAACAATCTGTTTTTTCGGCACTTGGATATTTGACACGTGAATGTCGTGGATATATTAGTGTCGATTTCTAAGGGTTGAAAAGGTAGGTCGTTAAATATGTGTGTGTGTGTATGCGTATGATACGCATACATAATATAATTATAACATAATGTTAAAATGAAATTAAATTATAAATTCAAATAAAATAATGATTTTATTTAAAATAAATTTAGAAATGTTCTAAATGAATTAGACTTTATAGGTCTAATAAAGATTCAAAATGGAAAAAAGAATGAAATTCACCCATTTCTTCTGCTATGGGAAGGCCTGGTCCCAACAATGGTATCGCAGCACAGAAGCTCATGCAGTCTGGCATTGTCATGTTAGGGTTAACTAATTAAGCTTACAGCCCAAAGTTAGTAGGGTGTATAAGAAAGGTAGTGTCGAAGAATTGAGTTTGGCTAATCAAGTACTCAACCCTACCTAGCTACCGGCCTGTCCCGAACGGATATGTGAGCCCAGAGGTTATCCCTAATATAAAAGGCCTAATTTGAATTGGTCTTTGGGCTAATTTTCAAAATTGTTTGAAAATTTAAAATAAGATGTGTGCGTGTGTGTATGTGTATATATATATATATATTATAATTATATATATATATTATAAAAACAATAATATAATTTAAAAAGTTCAAAATGTTTGAAAATTAATATAAAATTAATTTCGAAAATATTATTTATTAGTAGGATTAATAAAATAAACGAATTAATTAAATAATTTAATCAATTAAATATATATACATGTATAATAGATATAATGATACGTGTTATGTTGTGTTGAATTGTTTAAAACAATTTGAGTATACTTCTGTGTATAAAAGAGTTTTTGAAACTAATAAAATTTAGATAAAATTGTTTAATTAAATAAACTAGTGCGAACTCGTGCTACGCACACGGAGTACACTAAACTTTATAGACAGATTTTTTTCTTCCATTTAGCTTGTTAGTAGTTAATCATAATTAAATTTTATGGTGGCGGTAGCTAACTTAAGGGCTAATTTTTATTTTTATTTTTTTTGATCCGTACGGAGATTAGTTTATTTAGCACCATATTTTTAGCACCCTAAACGCTCATTAACTTCCGTCATTGTGTTCATTAAATTAATGGATATGAAAGAATGAAAAATGACGCTTGTAAAAGAGGGAAAATTTTCTTCATTCACTTTTGTTTTTTTTAATTCATTATTTGATTAGGTGAATTCAATAGTGAAAATTGATAGGCATTTTGAATGTGCAATATATGTGTGTTAATTTATTATAAAACATTAAATTTCTAAAAAAAACATGTCTATTTCTATCGATAAGTATATGACAGTTGGAACGAAAGAAGTTGATTAATTAAATCAATATATCAAATATATACGGTATGTACACATGTGTGCATATATAAATATGTATGTACCCACCTATTTATGTTCGTACACACCCACAATGAAAACCAAATTAGAGAAGAAGTATCTTAAATTTTCTTATATGCTTAAGCTTCACTTTCTGCCCAGTGGCATGTTATGCTTCAAGAATAAGATTATATTAAATAGTATTAAAGAGAAAAATTAAGTTGTGGTAAAGATCTTTTTAATAAGATTTCGTGTTATGTTTTAATTCAGCAAAGGAAATGAGATTGTTTCATTAATCTATCAAGGATTATGAATTTTATAGATAGAACTGCATTTAAGCTACACTCAAAAAGTAGGAAAGAATTGAAATAGGTACGTGTTCAAATTGAACTCAAGTGAACAAAGGTACGCGTCCCAAAAATGTGTTAGTTATAAATGATTCGCCAGAAACCAACATGTTTTTCTAGTTAAATTATACAACCCACTCTTTTGTTCTACAAAACTCGAACAGCCTCAACCCTGCTACATCGGACTCTATAGCAGTTACAATTCAAGTACACCCTTGTATACCGATGTGGATATGTAAAAGGAAATTTTACCTCAGTGCATATTGAAAGAGAAAACTGGATTATTAACGTCAAGATAAAATTGAGTGTCAAAAAACCATACTATTTGCATAAGCAGCAAGAGACAATGCCATTACAAAATAATATACGCACATAGCTTCTGAGTGCTCCTTTTAAGAAAAATTTTCAAACCATCTATGGCAAAGATTAATTTATATCTGAGTCATATACGAAGGCATTACAAACGAACTCAAAAGCACTGCCACATGACATGAACTCACAAATTCTCTCTGACTGGACCTATGGTGTCACCACAAATGAGGAAAAAAGGGCATGCTTTGCCAAAAAAGTTCTCCCATTTGGAGAAAATGAAGCAACCTGAACATCAGAATTATTGAATAAGAGTTAGTATAAATTATGTTCCAAAAGCAACAGTATGCAGCAGTAGATTAAATAGCAAGTAGAGTTGAATAAAGAACTTTGCAGTTTGCACCCATTAATATGTACCCATTTAAGGCAAGTATCGAGCAAACAGATCTGAATAAACTATGAACATGAAAATAAGTTGGAAGAACACATGTTATATCAAGTTCAAAAACAAAAAGGTACAGGACACATTGGTTAAAAGGAAGGAATGTGCATAATTGAATTAAAAATGATGGGTAATATGATGTTGCTTACAACATCCAAACTGTCTAGTTTGAGTTATGGCAAACGAATGTTGTGGATTTGTATTAGCTGTCTCTAGAGTCGAACTCGAATACATTTTTTTTATGTAAAATATTTAAATTAAACCTTACTCTTTTACATTTTAGCCGTACCCTACAATGAGATTTCATTAAAAAATATATCAGGGCTCCCCAATCTGGGTACATACACTTATAAAAAGGTTATTTAATTAATTATATCTTCCTTGAGGCTTTAATTTTTTAAGCAAAAGGAAAAATAGATTGAATTGAATATACATCGAAAACAAACTTTGTATATCTCGTTTTAAGCTGGACAAATGGGTTGATTCATAATGAGAAGTCAATTGTTTTTCATATTTAATTCTTGGTTCAAGATGCTAATAAGAATGAGAAAAGGCACCAACAAAAGGAGAAAATACACGTGTAATATAAAGAAAGAAAATATAGAAAAGTAAATGGAAATCATCATAGTCAATATAACCGCTGAGTAGCCTTTGTACTTATTGTTTGAAATGTACTTTCGAACATAGTTTTTCCGGTACACAAACTTAGAATATTTAGAAATTAAGCATTTGATGCAATATTAACATAACTATCAGCAAAACTTGATTTTGAATTTTAAACGCGACTGTTTCATAGCCACGTTGTTATAAAGATCAATGATGGAGATTACAGACTACAAAAGAATTATATATATATATATATATTGAAAATGATAAGCAATGATCATTTTTTTGTCAAGATAATATGTAAGGTAAATCATCTAAAATCAGGAGTAGTTTACTTCTTGCTGACCTTGAGCACGAAATATATATATAACTAACCTCAACGGGATTGAAATAAAATAAACAATACTCATTTCCTTTATAATTACTAACGCATCTTTTGCATCCCACTTACCCTCCTCACATCTAATTTTCCCCAACTTTGTTCGTACAAATCGAGCAAACGCACTCATATAACTAATTCCAAGAACTTACAGGAAATCCTAAAAATTGCTTTGGGAATCTTTTAATAGGCTTGACATTTGAATTAGTTAGTATCATTTCAATGTTCATATACACATCTTCTTAATATCTTCTCCATCAAATTTTTATCTTAATTATTTCGTTCGATTAAGTCTAGACCTGTTAATCTGTAATTCAAATAACTTTCAGACATTAATCCTTGAGAAAATACAATAATGAATGATACATATTAACGCGTTCATTATAATTTCCGACGTTAAAATTTTGTCAATTACAATGTTTCTAACTAAGACGGAGCATCAATCATACTTTTACCATGAAAACATATTAACAGTAATATAAGATTTTTTGAATAAATTCTTGTTACCAGGTCTATAGCTTAGAACTATAACATGTTCTTTTTTTTCACATGTCATGATATGACAAAGTAGTAATTATATTCAAAATAAAGCATCATAATTTATCCAACATCAACACCAAATAAAATTCCAATTTATGTCGACCGATTAACCTACAACTTTCATAGTTATGCCACCTCTATCTAGATCCCTTATCTACTAATTTTATGGACCAAACTATAAAATGAGCCTTTGAAATATATTTTAAAGTTCAGTCAGAAAATATAAAAGCCACAATATTCAAAAGTTAATTCCCCAACTCAAAAGGTTGGCACATTATTGTAAAAACTGAAAGTACATACTGGCTGTGTATATCAAGACTTATATAGCAAGTTGCCAGTAACATTATCATTTAATGAATTCTGATTTACTTCCAAGTCAGAAGAAAAATTGATACTCTTTTATAACTATAAACCAGGCCATCTTTTTTTGAAAAATGCATAATTAGATTATGAAATGGAAAAAATGAAATAAAAGTGTAAATTGCAACGTTAGTATATTGGAGATATCAGTTATAATGTTTCCAAGGAAACATAAACAGTTGCCTTAAAAATACCACTTTTAGTCACTTTTATCACCTTGGTGAGATCAGACATGAAAATAAGAAACTTTTTGTTAAAACAAAATAAAAACCAGATGCTGAAGAAATAGTTATTGACATCAAACCTGGAATGCTTTTTGTAGCAAGAACTACCATTGTAGATCCCAACTATCTCCACCTCCATGTTTCTCACTTCTATACTCTTAGACGTAGGCCAATAATAAGCATTAGATTATCTAGGATGTAGTAATACCCGTAGATACGAATTTAGAACCTCATAAGTGTGAGAGTTCTACTCTTTATGATCGTAGTGTCTGATCAATAAAGCAGTGCACTGAAAGAGGACCAGGTCGTACCTTGTAATATATTGTTCTTGCGCCAAAACCGAAGGGAGGAAGGTGGGAATAGATGTAGAGCCGAAAACGATGTTGACGTCGATTCAAGGGCAGACATCGCGACAGTAAATTTGGGGCAAAGGAACAACTGCAGCCTAAATCGAAGGGAATCTGTAGAGGCACGAAGGGAAGAAAGGAAAGGGAGCAAAAGAGGAGAGAACTGGAAGGGTATTGGATCGGCAGTAGGCGGCGTTAGGCGGGAGGGGAGAAGAAGAGGCCGAAAAAGGAAAAGGGTTTGTGGATGAAAATCAAAAAGATGGAAATACATATAAATGGGAGACGCTTCGTTTGGCCAAATTCAAGAGGTCCTCAACACTGTTGAAGTGAAACTCACTAATCATACTTCATTCACTTTTGTTTTTTTATTCATTATTTGATTAGGTGAATTCAATAGTGAAAATTGATGGGCATTTTGAATGTGCAATATACGTGTGTTAATTTATTATAAAACATTAAATTTCTAAAAAAACATGTCTATTTCTATCGATAAGTATATGACAGTTGGAACGAAAGAAGTTGATTAATTAAATCAATATATCAAATATATACGGTACATACACATGTGTGCATGTATAAATATGTATGTACCCACCTATTTATGTTCGTACACACCCACAATGCAAACCAAATTAGAGAAGAAGTATCTTAAATTTTCTTATATGCTTGAGCTTCACTTTCTGCCCAGTGGCATGTTATGCTTCAAGAATAAGATTATATTAAATAGTATTAAAGAGAAAAATTAAGTTGTGGTAAAGATCTTTTTAATAAGATTTTGTGTTATGTTTTAATTCAGCAAAGGAAATGAGATTGTTTCATTAATCTATCAAGGATTATGAATTTTATAGATAGAACTGCATTTAAGCTACACTCAAAAAGTAGGGAAGAATTGAAATAGGTACGCGTTCAAATTGAACTCAAGTGAACAAAGGTACGGGTCCCAAAATGTGTTAGTTATAAATGATTCGCCATAAACAAATATGTTTTTCTAGTTAAATTATACAACCCGCTCTTTTGTTCTACAAAACTCGAACAGCCTCAACCCCGCTACATCGGACTCTATAGCAGTTACAATTCAAGTACACCCTTGTATACCGATGTGGATATGTAAAACGAAATTTTACCTCAGTGCATATTGTAAGAGCAAACTGGGTTATTAACGTCAAGATAAAATTGAGTGTCAAAAAACCATACTATTTGCATAAGCAGCAAGAGACAATGCCATTACAAAATAATATACGCACATAGCTTTTGAGTGCTCCTTTTAAGAAAAAATTTCAAACCATCTATGGCAAAGATTAATTTATATCTGAGTCATATACGAAGGTATTACAAACGAACTCAAAAGCACTGCCACATGACATGAACTCACAAATTCTCTCTGACTGGACCTATGGTGTCACCACAAATGAGAAAAAAAGGGCATGCTTTGCCAAAAAAGTTCTCCCATTTGGAGAAAATGAAGCAACCTGAACATCAGAATTATTGAATAAGAGTTAGTATAAATTATGTTCCAAAAGCAACAGTATGCAGCAGTAGATTAAATAGCAAGTAGAGTTGAATAAAGAACTTTGCAGTTTGCACCCATTAATATGTACCCATTTAAGGCAAGTATCGAGCAAACAGATCTGAATAAACTATGAACATGAAAATAAGTTGGAAGAACACATGTTATATCAAGTTCAAAAACAAAAAGGTACAGGACACATTGGTTAAAAGGAAGGAATGTGCATAATTGAATTAAAAATGATGGGTAATATGATGTTGCTTACAACATCCAAACTGTCTAGTTTGAGTTATGGCAAACGAATGTTGTGGATTTGTATTAGCTGTCTCTAGAGTCGAACTCGAATACATTTTTTTTATGTAAAATAGTTAAATTAAACCTTACTCTTTTACATTTTCGCCGTACCTTACAATGAGATTTCATTAAAAAAAAGCAGGGCTCCCCAATCTAGGTACATACACTTATAAAAAGGTTATTTAATTAATTATATCTTCCTTGAGGCTTTAATTTTTTAAGCGAAAGGAAAAATAGATTGAATTGAATATACATCGAAAACAAACTTTGTATATCTCGTTTTAAGCTGGAAAAATGGGTTGATTCATAATGAGAAGTCAATTGTTTTTCATATTTAATTCTTGGTTCAAGATGCTAATAAGAATGAGAAAAGGCACCAACAAAAGGAGAAAATACACATGTAATATAAAGAAAGAAAATATAGAAAAGTAAATGGAAATCATCATAGTCAATATAACCGCTGAGTAGCCTTTATACTTATTGTTTGAAATGTACTTTCGAACATAGTTTTTCCGGTACACAAACTTAGAATATTTAGAAATTAAGCATTTGATGCAATATTAACATAACTATCAGCAAAACTTGATTTTGAATTTTAAACGTGACTGTTTCATAGCCACGTTGTTATAAAGATCAATGATGGAGATTACAGACTACAAAAGAATTTTATAATATATATATATTGAAAATGATAAGCAATGATCATTTTTTTTGTCAAGATAATATGAAAGGTAAATCATCTAAAATCAGGAGTAGTTTACTTCTTGCTGACCTTGAGCATGAAACATATATATAACTAACCTCAACAGGATTGAAATAAAATAAACAATACTCATTTCCTTTATAATTACTAATGCATCTTTTGCATCCCACTTACCCTCCTCACATCTAATTTTCCCCAACTTTGTTCATACAAATCGAGCAAATGCACTCATATAACTAATTCCAAGAACTTACAGGAAATCCTAAAAATTGCTTTGGGAATCTTTTAATAGGCTTGACATTTGAATTAGTTAGTATCATTTCAATGTTCATATACACATCTTCTTAATATCTTCTCCATCAAATTTTTATCTTAATTCTTTCGTTCGATTAAGTCTAGACCTGTTAATCTGTAATTCAAATAACTTTCAAACATTAATCCTTGAGAAAATACAATAATGAATGATACATATTAACGCATTCATTATAATATCCGACGTTAAAATTTTGTCAATTACAATGTTTCTAACTAAGACGGAGCATCAATCATACTTTTACCAAGAAAACATATTAACAGTAATATAAGATTTTTTGAATAAATTCTTGTTACCAGGTCTATAGCTTAGAACTATAACATGTTCTTTTTTTTCACATGTCATGATATGACAAAGTAGTAATTATATTCAAAATAAAGCATCATAATTTATCCAACATCAACACCAAATAAAATTCCAATTTATGTCAACCGATTAACCTACAACTTTCATAGTTATTCCACCTCTATCTAGATCCCTCATCTACTATTTTATGGACCAAACTATAAAATGAGCCTTTGAAATATATTTTAAAGTTCAGTCGGAAAATATAAAAGCCACAATATTCAAAAGTTAATTCCCCAACTCAAAAGGATGGCACATTATTGTAAAAAGTGAAAGTACATACTCGCTGTGTATATCAAGACTTATATAGCAAGTTGCCAGTAACATTATCATTTAATGAATTCTGATTTACTTCCAAGTCAGAAGAAAAATTGATACTCTTTTATAACTATAAACCAGGCCATCTTTTTTCGAAAAATGCATAATTAGATTATGAAATGGAAAAAATGAAATAAAAGTGTAAATTGCAACGTTAGTATATTGGAGATATCAGTTATAATGTTTCCAAGGAAACATAAACAGTTGCCTTAAAAATACCACTTTTAGTCACTTTTATCACCTTAGTGAGATCAGACATGAAAATAAGAAACTTTTTGTTAAAACAAAATAAAAACCAGATGTTGAAGAAATAGTTATTGACATCAAACCTGGAATGCTTTCTGTAGCAAGAACTACCATTGTAGATCCCAACTATCTCCACCTCCATGTTTCTCACTTCTATACTCTTAGACGTAGGCCAATAATAAGCATTAGATTATCTAGGATGTAGTAATACCCGTAGATACAAATTTAGAACCTCATAAGTGTGAGAGTTCTACTCTTTATGAACGTAGTGTCTGATCAATAAAGTAGTGCACTGAAAGAGGACCAGGTCGTACCTTGTAATATATTGTTCTTGCGCCAAAACCGAAGGAAGGAAGGTGGGAATAGATGTAGAGCCGAAAACGATGTTGACGTCGATTCAAGGGTAGACATCGTGACAGTAAATTTGGGGCAAAGGAACAACTGCAGCCTAAATCGAAGGGAATCTGTAGAGGCACGAAGGGAAGAAAGGAAAGGGAGCAAAAGGGGAGAGAACTGGAAGGGTATTGGATCGGCAGTAGGCGGCGTCAGGCGGGAGGGGAGAAGAAGAGGCCGAAAAAGGAAAAGGGTTTGTGGATGAAAATCAAAAAGATGGAAATACGTATAAATGGGAGACGCTTCGTTTGGCCAAATTCAAGGGGGCCTCAGCGATGTTGAAGTGAAACTCACTAATCATAATATAGTATAGATTAATTAAAAGTTAATTAATAAATTAACATACATATTTGTATATGTATGTATGTATGTATGATATACATGTCTTACATAAAGGTTATAGTATATATATATTCAATATAATATGTTATAATTGAATAATACAATAATTAATTTAAGTGTTAATTAATTAAATAAGATTTAATTAATATAATATTATACATAAGACTATTATATTAGTAATCAAATTATAAAATTTACATAATAAAGTTTATATAATATAAATGTATAATAGAAGGTGGAACAGTAAGAAACTCTTTGAAAACCCTACTCCAGGGAGTAGAGCTAGGGGATATAGAAGGCCCGCCACAATCGAACCCATTTTTAGCTAGCCCAATATGGAGCATCAATGCTCTAAGAATTTTCGCTTTTTCGAGGGATAACCGCTCCACGTCTTAAGAATTACACGGTGCAGCTTGCTAGGACTCAAACCTGCAACCTCAAGGAACTTTGTTCCATGATTACTAGGCAACCTTGACCAATAGAGCTATGCATGCGGACTATAGACTTAAGGGATAAACACATACGTATAGTACACTATGATTTTTGATGTGTCCGACACTTGAATACGAGGGTAATTTATAAGAAGTGCATTATTTCATAAGTTGATATCATTCAATTAAATATATTAAAGATTATGAATCTTTAATATAAATTTGTCCCTTACCATTTATACATTAATAAATTACTTGCATCCTCTCTGGTTGTTGAGCAAACTCAAGCTAGAGATGTTATGTGTAGTATTATTAATATATTGACTAGACGAGGTAAGATAACTACATGTATTTGTTGAGCAAAT
Organism: Allium fistulosum; assembly: GCA_030737815.1. Taxonomy (NCBI): domain Eukaryota; kingdom Viridiplantae; phylum Streptophyta; class Magnoliopsida; order Asparagales; family Amaryllidaceae; genus Allium; species Allium fistulosum. Next base: position 408,837,957 of record CM060906.1, read on the forward strand.
TCAAGGTACATATTGAGCAAACTCAAGGTCGAATGATATTAGGACAAGGGACCATGAGTTAGGAGTTATATATGATACAACCGATAATGAGTAATCCATCATTTGTGAGACAATGACTTATTGAGCAAACTCAAGGTTAGAATCCAAAGATAAACAAGTCCTAACACCCACTAGTGAATTCGAAAGACTTCTATGTGTTGTCTTAGAGTTTAAAGAAACATAAAAGACTGGTGGGAGCCTTATTAGAAAAATGAAATTGTACCATTTAACCTTTCTAATATTGTAGGAATGTTGCTATATAAAGTTATAATAATCTACATTGATAAATTTGTGTGATTAATATAATTGATAAATTGTTTATCTACTAAAATATATAAATGAACTGAATTAATATTGACAAACAAAAATAGAAAATATACTTACCAAAATTTTTTTGCATGTTGGCTCATGCAAGTGCCTATTTATAGAACCATTAAATATGTTCATAACTTAGTCACTTATGAGTTTACTTGCTCAAGACTATGTATTGTCTTTAATGGGCCTTGAACTCTAAAAGCAATACAAGAATATGAATATTTGATTCATGTACAATGACATATAAAAGTTTTTATGGTGAACGGTCACAATTCATACTATACGAAACCTCGATGAAATTAGTTCATTGAAATAAGCAAATAAACTATAGTGTGAGATCGTGTATCCAATATGATTGATTATAATAATGACCTTTTTGTGTTAAATGTAACACTGGACCAAAGACTGCAAGTAAAATTTAAGAATTCGATCACCGAAGTGTCAGTTTGATCTGTTTACGTAAAGGCAACATATTTGATATCCTTAAACGTTAAGGATGATCGAGTGCGCTTTTGTAAAGAGTTAATTATGATATTGTAGTAAGGATTTCCTTTGTATGGTTCAACCATGTAGAAAGGAAATCAAATGTATAATTGTGGATGTAACCTAAGGCACGGTTGGGATGAAGAGAGTGAATGGTTAATTCTATGTCATAAAGAAATATCGGAAACGAGAATTGCATAATAACATATAATATTTAACATTAGAGTAAGTCATACGATATATATTCCAAATGCATTTTCACATATGAAACTGTTTTCTATGAAGTTTATTTCTTTGAATTTAAAATACATGACCTGAAAATTCTCGACTGTAAACCAGTTACCGTAAGTGAAATAAATAGCCCATATTAAGTTGATGAATGAAGCTTCGTATTTCATACACTATTAAAGTAATGGTGGAAATAGTGGAAGCGTGCCATATAACACTTATTGATCGCATTAAGTTACGAAAAATATTTTCGTACAATGTACAAAACATTATTTACTAAATAATAACCATTTTCGTTATTGATCGAAAAATGGACATAGTTTATTTCAATATGAATATCATGAATATTCATTATAAAATAAAACTACAGTACTGGTATTTATGATGCGTTGGAAAATATAGAAGTAAATTTATTTGTAATTATTTTGGAATTATGGACTAAGCCAAAGTTTGGAGAAATAATTCTTTGATTATATCATTATGAATCATATGGTACTAATGAATTATATCTCAAACAATTAAGGACAAAACACTCATTCAATGGGAGCATCATAAGAGTTAGCAAACTCTATGGATTGATACATATAGAATATGCAATCAAAAGTCTATTAATTCCAAAATGGTTCCAAGTACTTTATTGTATTCACCGATGAATTATCATAAACATGAACATGTGTATATGATACACATGTGGTAAGTTAATGATGACTTCATAGAATATAAATAGAAGTAAATAAAATAATATGCAAAGGAAAATAAAATGATTTAATTTGATCGAATAAGCAAGTATATTGGAAAGAGTTTCGAACGTGCCTAATAATTAATAAAGATTCAGTCCGAAATGTCACTCCTTCCTATGATACATAACAATGTATCGATAAGGAGTAATCAAACTTTGGTGGATAAAATATGATTAGTTGTGAGTGAAGTTGAGTTAACTTCTTTCTATAAGGTCGTGTACTTAAGAGTAGTATACAATGTTAAAATTAATTTCATCTAAAGAATGGTTTACAGCCAATGGTGATTTTATATAATATAATATAGAAGTAAATAAAATAACATGCAAAAGAAAATAAAATGATTTGATTTGATCGAATAAGCAAGTATATTGGAAAGAGTTTCGAATGTGCCTAATAGTTAATAAAGATTCAATCTGAAATGTCACTCCTTCCTAAGATACATAACGATGTATCGATAAGGAGTAATTAAATTTTGGTGGACAAAATACGATTAATTGTGAGTGAAGTTGAGTTAACTTCTTTCTATAAAGTCGTGTATTTAAGAGTAGTATACAATGTTAAAATTAATTTCATCTAAAGAATGGTTTAAAAGTCATACAAGATAAGGGTTTATAAGATACTCCAACATATCCTAGGCCAAAGAGTTGGCAGGTTGTGTGAGTCGAAAGACTATACTAATAATTGTACGTGAGGGATCCTGTATGAATCATCCCAAAAGAATTTTGGAAACGATCATCATTGGATGACTAACTTATGTTTTGAACATAAGTATCATAAACTAAAACCAAATCAGTTTTATATAAGGAAATTCATAAAATGTATATGAATACCTATTTCAATGCACTAAGAAACAACTGAAGTTTCATAATACCAACTTCGTAGCGAAGGAATTTTTTGATAAATTATTGGTAGTAAAAATAGTTTGGATACGATCCAAAGATGGAACTGATTACGAGGGATGAAATAAAATTAACTAAACCTAAATAAACACAACACATTAATATGTCTAATAAGAGTTTTTCATCAATGTCGAGAATAGATAATCCTTAGTTATCAATTAAGCCATTTAGAGTATTGGCTCTCTGATATAGAACAATGTACAAATCCAAAATGGATTCCAAGTACGCTATCAAAATATGATTTTGGTAGTTGTACCCAAAGGAATATAATCCATTAACCATGAATGTGTTTTCGAAAGCAGGACTAATGCAGTTGCAATACAATGGGCAATGTTGATAAGAATAACATCATAAATTTCAATTGTTGAAAGTAGTTTAATAGATTTTATATTCAACGTGCCCAAGTTAATTTCGATTTACTCACAAAATCATCGCTTGGAATGACTTTGTGTTTAGTACATATGTGGTTGATGGAAAATTCTAAATAATGAAAGAATATACCATTTGTGCATAACAACCAAAGTGTCTCGAAGTAAGTGGAATGGATATTGAGTTTGTGGGTTTCTGGATATGATCCAATAAATGATATGAAAGCATCATTTATAAGCATTAGAATTGAGTAAATACTTTGATAGAAATATCAAATAGTTTGATTTTCACTCAAAATGTAGAGGAAGTGTGTGGCCATATGAATGATCCACTAAAAGGTACGTAGATATTTCTTGACTATAAGTAAACAACATATTTCTAATTATTAATAATGTACTTTTGTTAAAATCAGTAATAGTTTGGTTGTTTAATCATCGATGCGGGATTTGTAAATTACATCTTTAAAGGATGTTAGGAATGTCCCAAACGATATGTAAAGACACCATATTAAAATGTTTAATATGGAACATGTAAGATGGATTCCTTTTGTATTGACAATAAGAATTATCATACATGTTGATCGTCTACAATATCATCATTTGCTTATGTATTTGGCGCATGAAGTAAATATCAAATCCGAATTAAGATCACTAAATGTAAGTTTAGAGTGTTCTCGAGTACCTACGAAATACTAGAGAATTGTTACAGAAACAACGAACTCTTTATGAAAGAGTGTTTGAACTCGAACTTCATAAATGCTATCGAGTATGGAATGTCGATATTAAATTCATGTTCAAGCCTTAATTAAAAGCATTAAGTTGGAAATGTTCCAAATGAAAGGTTGTGGCTGATTCAACGAAAGGCTTAGTACATCGCCTTGAATAGCGCCTCAATAAAAGTAATGTATAAAAATATAATTGCATAAATTCATAACTAAGCTAGGGGTGATTTCAAGTATTAAGAATACTACATCATTGTTATATGATAACAATGTAATAGTAAGAGCTCATAAGAAGTCGAGAAACATACTCTGAACAGTTCCACGTGATAATTTATTAACATCGGAAAGAGTTAATTGATAGAGTAGTTAACTAAACCGACATAGCAGATCCATTCATGAAGGGTCCAATTCAATTAGTTCTCATCAAACTGATTGAAGGGCTGAGATAAAGATTCCATAATTGGCCCTAAGTGCAAATGGGAGATAGATAGAGTTAGAGGTATGCCATAGGGGACAATTATATAATTTGTTACATATATCTAACTCGATAATCAATCTTATTCAAAATAAAAGGTATTTTTTTTTCTATTATATACTTGATATAATGTATTATATTAATTAATTAATTTAAAGTATATTTAATAGAAAATTCATAAATTGCATGTTTTATGATAACAGTTACAATGTTTGTAACCATAAGTGATTTATCATAATAAAATAAACATATTGTTTTAAATATTCCTAATTAAGATGTATTGAGACTAGATATTGATACATTCGTTGAGGCTAGAGTATGTAACACTCTCCAAATGTTAGGCAGTGTATTGGTCATGGCTGCTGGGGGCACCAAAGGGTTACGTACTGAAAGTTATTGGATAACTATGGAATGACCCACTCGATAGTTTTCTGTTGGTTAAAATAGCTAAGTTCAAACAGAAAATGTTGATGTGACAAAATTACACGGTTCTCTTGACTTGAGAATATTGTTGATCTTCAATATGGAAGCTTCGCTTTGATTATAGTTAAATCATGGCACGGCGTCCATCGAGCGACTATAGTTGGGTTGAGTGGAAGTATTGGAAGTGAAACATTATTCAAGAGAGGATTCGTCTCCTCGGTTATATTAGATTAGTATCACGGTCAACTGAAGTCAACTCAAAGTCTCTAGCCAGAGTAGTTCGATTAATGATAATTGTTATTGTTGAACCAAGGACTTTGTGTTTGGACTATAGAGTTGAATATGGATGATATTGGAATTTTGACCGTTACTAGATTCCATGAGTCCAAAGTGATATAGTTTTGATGAAGAAAATTAGTGTAAATAAATCTCACAATCGGGTAATGCTTAACAAAATAAAATTGGATTTTATAGAAACCAAGTAAGTGATAAATTGGCCAAAATATCACACCACCTGTCGAGTGACGTGTGAACGTTAATATTTGAATTGTTCGATATTAATCACTGACAAAATTTACACCTAAAGAGTCACACAACTGAAACAACGTATACTCCTTTGGCCATATGATTTAATTAATTATAATTTTTATAAATTAATTAAATCAATTAATATTTATGAAATATTAATTATGTAAAAATTATTTGATGTGTTGAAAAATATTAATAAATATATCTATAATAGTTATAAATATATTAATCGATATACGATATCGATATGCATTTAAATTGGATTTAAATGCTATAAATAATGTTCAAGCTTAAAGTGGGTTTGAAGCCCATATAGGGCATGGATACGTCGACCATGATGATATTAGAAAGGGCGGCCACAAGATGGCAATAGAGCTGAGCTTTAATATTTTAAAAGGTAGAGAATGAGTAAGAGAAAAAAGAGGATCTTTAACCTACTTTAACTCTCTATCCTCCCCTTTATATATAGATCATAACCCTCGTTCTAAATTGAACTTTTTGGAGCCTCCACCCTTCTCCTTACTAGCCGAAATTATCACCTACAATCTCCTCCATTTTTGAGCTAAAATAAAATAAATTAAAAGCTATTCAATAGTCGGTGGTCAACAATTCGAAGCTAACACCTTCAGGATTGGAATAGGATTCAAAGGAGCTTGTATCTTTGTTTCAACGTGCATTCAGTCGACCTTGGTGAAGGTATGTCTCTAGTTTACAAATATAAATTAATATCAATGATGTTTAGATCGATAGGTGACAAATCTAGTATATCTATGCTCTGTCACATTTTGGATGGTTGAATATATTGACGCATTTATATATATGATTATATACACACACACACACTAAAAATTTGTTGCTTGCTAGTATTAAAGCTCACGGCTAAGCAATAAAAATACATTTTTTATTACTAAATATTATTATATATAATTAATTAATTAACTATAACGAAAAAATTAAAATCATATAATAAACATTTTAAAATTTATAAAATTTGGATTTTACATAATAATAATTCGACAGCATCAAAAACTTTATTGTAATATATACTTTTATTTATTATATATTTAAATATTAATACATCTATTCATTTAACTAGAAATTGATTATATAAATAAATAAATAAAATATATGTAATATAATATGACATTAAGTATAAAATTTTATATAAAATAATTACATAATTTTTTTATTTCGAAATTGATTTTTAATAATTTTAATAATTATTTAAATCGGTTTTTAAATTTATTTTATAATTGTTTGTTTAAAATTAATTTTAAATTATATAAACAAATTGATGCCATAAGCTTCCAATATGCTTGCACTAATTTTATAAAATTTATTATTTTTATATTTATACATATTTAAGTTAGTTTTTTAAATTTATTTTATAATTGTTTATTTACATTTATTTTATAATTAAGTAATTAAATTTATTTTTTAATACCGTGAGCATCTAATAAGCTTGCACTAATTTTATAAAATTTATTATTTATATATTTATAGATATTATATATATTTATGTATATACATAAGTATTTGTATATTTATAAATAATTATAATTTCAGTTTTGTAGCAATAAAAATAATTTATTTTTAAGTTATTTTATATTAATTAATAACTGATTTTGTAATTTAGTATAAATAATTATTTGTACAAATATACAAATATATTTTAAATATTTATGTAAATTATTATAATTATTATCTCCACATATATTTATATATGTGATTAAATTTTACATATGCATGATTTTATATAAATATATGTATATGTTATTTAATGCATATAGATATTTTCATTTAGACAGCACATGAAATACTAGAGGGGCTAATATGTCCGTTGCGGTGTAAATCGCAACACTTATATACGGGCATGTCAAACCTTCCACGGATTGATATGTCACACATGCACACACATATGTATGTATATATGATACACATATATTTATAATATAACAATAACATAATGTTACAATAAAACTATATTATAAATTTAAATAAATAATAATTTTATTTAAAATAAATTTAGAAATGTTCTAAATGAATTAGACTCTTAGGCCTAATAAAGATCCAAAATAGTTTTTTTTTTTCTAAAATTCAACTATTTCTTCCATTACGAGCTGACCCAGTTCCAACACCTTCTAGCATCATAGTGACCAAGACCCACTTTTCACTAGTGAGTTTTGGAGGAGTCTTCAGAAGGCCGTGGGCATTGAATTAAACTTGAGTACCGCTTATAACCCACAGACGGTGGGCGAACCAAGAGGATGAATTGGGTATTAAAGGACTTTCTTCGCATGTGTATTTTGGATTTTAGAGGTTCTTTGGAGGATCACTTTCCGTTAGTAGAGTTTGCATATAATAATAGTTATCATGCAAGTATCGGGATAGCACCACTTGAGGCATTGTACGTGAGGCCTTGTAGATCACTATCTTATTGGTGGGACAGTACAAATTGATACATTCTTATACCAAATACGGTATGGAAGACTTCGGAGAAAGTAGACTTGATCGTAGGAGGATGAAGACTGCCAAAGATAGGCAGAAATCTTATGCTGATTGGAGATGAACGGGTTTGGAATTTGAAGTGGGCAACATGGTCCTTGTAAAGGTCTCACCACTTAAACACGTTATGTGGTTTGGTAGTTCGGGAAAGTTGGCACCAAGTTTTGTAGGGCTTTTTACAATCATGGAGAGTGTAGGGAAGTTAGTTTATAGAGTGGAGCTTCTTGAAAAGTTGGCGAGAGTTCACAATGTCATCCATGTGTCGCACTTGCGGAAGTGTCTACACAATTCAACTATTATGGTCGAGCCGAGTCAATTGGAAGAAGTTGAAGTGGATAAAGAATTGCTTGTTCACCATGCACCTACATGTATTATTGAGCATGGAACAAGATGACTCCACAATAAGTAATTAAACTAGTTAGAGTCTAGTGGGGAGAGGATCCAGTTGAGATTACGTAAGGGCCCAAGGAAAAAGTTCAAGCTATCCATCTATAGCTCTTTTCTGGTACGTTTCCTCTTAAGTCGATATAATTATTAGTGCACTTAGTATTTATCTTAGAATATTCCATAGGTAGGAATGTTTAGATGTTAGGCATGGTTGTGATAATGTCACTAGAACATGTTTTAGATAATGGTTGCTAATGAATGGATTTTATTAGTTAGCATTGCACATATAGGCTAACATAGTCAGTTAGACTATAACACACACCACCTCACCCACTTTTTTTTATCAGATAGATGCATAATGGTTGTTGCATTTTTGCATATATATTAAATGGTTTCTCATCCATGTAGAACTACAAATATAAGATATTGCATATATTTTGGATACATGGCACAAGCACTTGTATTCAAGAGATCAATTAGTTTAGAAGACCATCTAATTTTACCTTACCTATATATTCATATGCATTCCATACCTATATGTACATGCAACATTAGAAATTTTGAATTTAAGGACAACTTTTGTAAATTGTTGATAATTGAGTAGATGGTTGTAGATAATGGTTAAGTGAATCAAAATTTTCCATCCTTAGAGATTTTGTAGAAAATCCTTTTAAGTGAGGAAGAATGTAATACCATAGAAATTTTAATAGTAAATTAAAATATTAATAAGGGTAAAAATGTAATTTTATATAAAAGAACAAAATAACAAAAGTTTCACAAATATTGGAATCAGGCCTTCGGACATATTTCATTGCGTCTGGAATGTCATTTATAGTTAGGAAACATATATACCTTATTAAATTTGATAAATCGGGTCAAAAATAGAGAAAATAAGACCAATGAAATTTCCATAAATATGGATTTCAGGCCTAAGTTAGAAAACACATAGTTTTTAGCTATGAATTAGACCATAGCTTCTATTGTTTTCTTATCCCAAACCCTAGCTGGCACATGTACATATATTTCTTCCTTTTCTCTCTCAAAAACTCCTAAATCTAAACAAACTCTTCTACCTCTTCAAAAAAATTTACATCAAAATAAAAAATAAAAAATAAAAAAAGGAAATCAAATTAAAAGGAGAGAATCAAGAGATAAAGGAAATACGAATCAATTGAGTTTGGAGGTCTAGAAAAGGGTGATTCAAATCAAGCTGGGAGGAATGTAGCTTTAAAAAAGTGAGTGAACTGATTACTACATTATGTTGATTCATATGTAATCAAATTTACTTATAATTCTACCCAATCTAAAATTATAATCTTTAAATCTGGAATGGAAGTTTCAATTTAAGTTTATTTAAATTGATTAATTTCAATTATGAATCTTAAATGTAGATATGATGGAAAAACCCTAGATTAATAAATTGAAAATTTAGAAAAAAGGAAAAGATACACTAGGTTGATTCACCCTAGATTCTACGGATATATATCCTTATATGATAAAGTTAGTGCAATTTGATAAATCAAGAAATCAAATACCCTTCTATTTCACCTTAAATTGGTTATAACATGGAATATACATATACTTTCATTTGAAAACACATAGGTAGTTTAAATAAAAGATATATATATATATATATATATATATATATCTGTGTGTATAATGCTGAAATTAACAAGTTGAATTTGTGTAAACAAAGGTGAAGACCATACACAGAAATTGATGGAAACTGAACCTTAAATTCACACTCGAATCAACGAAGAAATGAATGAAAATAACCAAAATAATAAACAAGTTATAAAAATCTAGAAAAGCACAACCAGACGTTCGAAAATTCAACCAGGCATCTAGATTTCAAACATTTCAAACCCAAGAGAAAGTACTTTGAATACTTGATTCAGACATCTGAAACCTTTTCCAAACATCTGGAATCGAAGCCAGACATCTAAGAAAGGATATCTGAATATCTAAACTTATCTGCACGACAAGTTCTAAAGTCATTTTAGGCTTTGAATCGGTGTGTCTGGAGGTGCATATTATCACATTAGCTAAGGTGACATGTGAACATTAGTATTTGAATTGTTCGAATATTAATCGCTAGCTAAATTCAGATTTGTGAATTGCATAACCTAGTCTCTAAAATACTATTATTTTAACCGATTTATAATAGTTATAAATTAATTAATATTTCTTTTATTGTATGAGGTATGTTTAGTAAAATGGAGTTGCATCTAGAATTATTCAAGGTGTTGTTAGTTATTTATTGGGCATGTATATAAAAAGTTATATACGTGCATATCGATATACAATATCAATAAGAATTTATATTGGAATTAAATGAGATAATATACTACTGGGTTTGGAAGGGAATTTGGTCCGTTTAGGGCCTTGGATATGGCTGGGCAAATTTGGAGGGGAAGGAGTTCAAGTTTTGACTTGATAAGGGAGAGATTGGTGGTAAATCTATCAATCATCTCTCCCTAAAAAAAGGAAACTAAAGCATTTAGTTTTAGTTTACATTTTCAGCCACCTTCCTTCATCCTTTCTACCGCAAGTATCCTCCTTCCTCCACCTTCATTTTAAACTCGATTCACCTCTAAGTCATTAAAATAAGCTAGATCTGGTGTTAGCACATCGTTTGTTTACAGTAGTGAGTGTAGATTCGAGAGATCAAATAGGCTAATTAGATAAAAGTGTGAATCAAAGGTAAAACTTCTTAGGTAAATCCCTATTTACATTTAATATGATATTTATTTAATTTTACATATTTATATAACCACTTGCATACATATAGGTCACTGCCTTAATCATTTCATATACAATTTTATTGATTAATGATTATTGACTGTGATAGCTAATTCTTATGCATATATATGTATGTGTGTGTGTGTATAAAATATTTCTGACCATAATTATTTGTTGGTCGCTATGCACATGATCGAAGATGGCCAATAGATAAGAGATTATATAAATGCACCAAAAATATAACAGTAAATCACACAGTCGAATTATACTAGTTCGGATCTCCCGTCCTACGTTCTATCCTAGAATCTCTATTCTTGTGACGACCGCCTTATATAACTAAATAGTATGCTACTGTCGTGCCCGACTGATAGAGGATGATCGTTAGAGTTGAAAAGAACAAACATAGCATATCACCTGTCATATATCTCATAGCTCATAGATAAAATATAATATCGCAATATAACAAGAAAGACAGTAATAACTATGTGAACAAATCATCGGAGTAATGAATCCAAAGAGATATACATCAAATGTAATAGAGTTTATACATTGCAAACAAACACAACAACTATCTCAAGTACAGGCACATAAGCAGTCACTATTAAGGCTTCCCAGTGCTGCACAGCGGAATAAGCATAGAAATCCATATAAGAATATAATGCGAGATAGCATCATCTAGCTCGTCCTTTGTACAGCTACTGCATCACCTAGACCTACTATCTAGTGTACTCATTTAAGAGTACCTAAGATAACAAGAAGCAAAGCATAAAACCTTGGGCTAGACAATAGTCGGGTGTGAGCGGTAAATTAATTTTAAAATACTATACAAGTAAATATAGTAAGAAATAGAGGTACATGAATCATACCTGACCTATCCCTACAACCAAAGAGTTAGCACATAACAATATAATATGCTACTCTACAATATAATAAAGGTACTATATAGAATAGAATGATGGATGTCCAGATATCCCTATCTCCAGTATTTACTCCCAATGACATCCACGAGTGATAGCCCACTAAAGAAAGCAACCATAACATCCATCAAGCAACACTCACTATAACTCATCCATGTGTCCTAAATATATGATAACTCGTATGGCCCCATTCCAGGGACTAATTGAAATCACGGTTTTCGTTGTACTCTCATATCACACAGCTTAAAGCTCGATACATGTCTCATAGCCCAAAACTAGACACTAGACCTAAAGCCACTAGTTTAGGGCATAAAGATCTCTCTGTTGATCCATGGGCGTCCCTTCTTATAATATCCCTGCTTCGATGTAACGACTCGCAAATTTATCGCTTTGATAAATTATATTTATTTTTAAATAAAAGGTTGATAATACAAATAATATTGTTTTGGGTGATAATAAGTAATAGTAATCTTATTTTGAATAGATAATTACAAAAATATTTTCCTCGAAATTCAATAATAATGATCGAAATTAAAATAATAATTTTATTTCATTATCGGAGCTGGATACATGCACTTATTTTTATAATTGAATAAGAATATGAAATAAAATTATTATTTTAATTTTGGAAATTAAATGTAATTATGTCATCACCGATAATGACATCGTATTTAAATATAGATTTATGAATTTAAATTGAGATTTAATAATTTAATAATTATTTTAATTATTCAAATAATTATTTTAAATGATGATAATTCATTTTGAATAGTTATAAAGTGATAATAAATCATTTATAATAGTTTTATAAAGATATATATTTGATTTGAAAATATAAGGAAAAATCGATATCGCTTTATCGGTATAATAACAATTATTGTAATAATTTTTAATATTATATGGTTTTATAATTTAAAAGTGTTTTAATTCATTTAAAATGATAAGCAATTTGATTTCATATTTTGTTTACAAATATATGTATATTAACTAAGAAGTGAAAATATGATCGGAAATCGAAGTTGAAATTCGTAATGATTCAACGTGTAGAAGTTGTGCAACGTTATGGATTATATGTGACATACATATGCACATACACAACTTAATAACGTATAAAGTTAACCATAAATTAAATAAACTAAACATGATTAATTAAAATAAAATAAAATGACAACATTCTTTAAAACAAGGAACCTTGTTTTAAGGAGCATGTTTTAGGGAACCTTGTTTTAAGGGATGGTAAGTGTCCTTTTGGTGATGGTAATAGATAATGATGGTGTTTTAAATATATTTTTTTACAACTTCAAGCCTATAAATACAAGGCATCCCTTTCACTTTCTTACACACTTCTTCCACTCATGTCCTAAGCTTCTTTCTCCTTCCTCCAAGCTTCTTTAATGGCTTCCATGCATTGGAAAAATATTTGCAAAGTTATGGCAAAATATTGGCTAAAATATATACACTAGTTTGTAATGTCAATCCACTTCAAAACTAGTTCAAATCACCTCCTTATCACCACTCAAACCCACGGCCAAAACCCACCACCACCATGGCCTAGCACTTTCACCCCTTCTAGCTTGGGTCGTGGCCTTTTTAAGGTCTTGGAATCGATTCCATAAGCTCTAGTGCGACGGTAGCGGAGCTATAGCCAATTTTATATTAGGTCGAATGGAAAATGAAGGTGAGAAACTCTTACTTATATTATATTTTTGGATGATGATATGCTATTTTCAATGGATGTATAATATGCTTTGATCATCAAGTTTGGTTGTTTACTATTGTTGTTGAATATATATGCAAATCACGGAAATACACGTCGATAAGCACAAAGGAAATCACTTTCCTCTATTTTAATGAACTGGTGTATATGGAATGTTAAACCTTTAAAAAAGGTTTAAAAATGAGTTTGAAATGTTTTATAAAAACATGAAAGTGTTTTGGTGAAGTTTCAAAAGTAATTGAAAATTTAGTCAAAAATAAGCGCGTCGCGTAACGGTAGTTCGCGATTTCGTGTCATAAAAGTCAAACGAGTATATAGAATGGAATTTAGCTCGGAATTACCCGAGATAAGAATTTTCCAATCTATTATATCCATAGTTTTCCAACGAAGAAATAAAATCGATATTTCGACAAGTAGATTTTAAATTATGAGTAAAATAAGTTTTTGGAAAAATCGTGGTTTTGCAATTCGGAATCCAAAACTGGATTTCTTTGAAAATGATATTCTAAAATATGAAATAAATTCTAAAAATATTTTAAAATGTTTTAAAAGTGATTTGAGTTAAAAAAAATGAATTTCCAATGATAGAAAAGTCGTTTTGATCAATATAGCTTAAAAAATACTTTTTGCAACACTTACCGCAGCACTTTTCTATAACCTTTGAAATATAGTTTTAAACTTAACAATTCTTTTCCAAATCTTTTATAAATTTTTCAAATGAATAATTAAGGGTATTAATAATGATTTATGTGTTAGCACCAAAATTGGTCACTAACACCCTTGAATAGAGTTATGGAGAGAGATTAATGAAGAAAGTAAATTAAAACAGAAAAATAACGCAATTAAGTGCAAAAGAACAGTGGAAACGAGAACACTAGATTTATAGTGGTTTGGCGTAATTGCCTACATCCACTTTGAATATGATCTTTATTACTTTCCCTATCACTTGAATACAGATACAATCCGTATACAAACCACTTGAATACAAGTTTGAATCGAAAATAAGAGAGTATAAAAAATGGCAGAGTTTTCCTAGAGTTCTCCCAAAAGAAGGTCCTTTCAATTGTACCCCTGCCTCTATATTTATAGATGAAGATAGGATGGACTCCTTTCGCAGACCCAGGAACAAGGTACTTCGGCCCATAGTAGGCGACTTCTGTGTGACAAGCCAGGCATACCGAACGGTGGTGGCCGAACGATGGTGGCCGAACGATGGTGGCCGAACGGTGGTTGCCGAACGAAGGTGGCCGAACGGTGGTTGCCGAACGAACCTGGCCGAGCAACCTCTCCTTGGACGTCTAGATTAAGCCGTCTCGTTTTCCCATTCTTAACCCAGCAATATGCGCCATCCTTCAAGGCCGAACCATACTCTTAGCCCGAGCGATGTACATAGGCCGAACCGTACATATAGGCCGAACAATGCACATATGCCGGACTACCCAAAATGGATCAATCTCTTACGTCTCCAATCTCTAACTAACTCAAGTCTTATCCAGACTCAATCAAAGCCTTTGTAATTATCACCTTGTAGCCGGGCCAAGTGACCGGATAACATTAGGGTTTTTATAAGCTTATTTAAAAGAGTTTAAATAAACATTTTAAAGAAAAAAATTTAGTAATTTAATCTTGGCTCTAAAAGCCGGCGAGTAGAATGGATTTTTCTATTCGTGAGATCCGGATGTGAGGTGCTTAAACTAAGGAGATTTTCAGGAGTAACCAGTTCCCTGGCTCACCTGGTCTCTTCCCTATGCAAGGGATAGATAAGGTCGAAATGTCGGAAACGAGTTAA
This sequence comes from Allium fistulosum, assembly GCA_030737815.1. Lineage (NCBI taxonomy): Eukaryota > Viridiplantae > Streptophyta > Magnoliopsida > Asparagales > Amaryllidaceae > Allium > Allium fistulosum. The sequence continues at coordinate 408,853,234 of CM060906.1, forward strand.
GTATAAAAAGATTTAAAATTTCCAAATTTAAATTTAATACAACTTTGATTTCATAGAGATGATCTTTTTCCACTCGATGTTAAAGCCCGAAGAGGAAACTCATACTATTCGTGGAATATAAAAGGTGATTACGCCATTATTCCGCCCATAATATTTGTTGAATACGGGAATTGATATTAAGTAGAACTAGATGATTTCTATAGATTCTGCTCACTTAATATTTACTGGTTCTGGATTAACATCCTAGGTAACATGGTTTTAACTCAATCAAAAGTATGAGTGTTGGATTAAGAAATCTTTATTAAGATTTAAATGAAATGATTTGGAAATGTTTTCCTAAGTGAAAAATGAAATGATTTTGAATATATTCCCAGTTTAAAAAGGTTTTAAGAAATCAAAGTATTTGATAAGAGAGGTTTAATGATTACGTATATACCTGAAAGAAGAGTTTTAAAGTTAATATATCTCCAAAAGAGATTTTGATAAAAAAAATTAATCAATTAAAGAATGATTCCCTATTCACAGAACATTTTTTATCGATGATTGGTTCGAAGGAACCGAGGTTGGATTTGTGTAGTTCCTATCCGAAGACAACTTTGAACCAATTTACGTATTCAAAGTGAAGACATGGATATGATATTTGGGATTTTCATAATGAAGGACTGCTTGTTGATCATTTGGGGATAAACTCCCAATATACATATAGTAGCAGTAGTCTCTTCGTTATGAAATTTCTAATGCAAGGACTAATCGCTACTAATCCTAGGGGTAACTCCCGACAGGATGTGGTAGGAGAGTGCCTTCGGTTTGTCCTCTTCCTAGACAACTTGTATGGATGAATGTCTGACGTTGCATTTCTAGTTACATAAGTGATCTCTATGAACGTATCATCTATTTGGTGGCGAAGAAGGTAACATCTTCTAGCTTAACACCCTTTCCAGAGACGTACGAGGTCAAGAGTTATACGTTTGTAGAAATTAGTTGTTTGATTATGGAATGAAAATGTGGTATTCAAAGAGGAAAGATGATGTGCTATGTGAAAGGTAATCGTTACCTCAAGCCTCACACCCGAAAATGACCGAAACAGGGTAGATGCGACAAGGCTATGCGGTTCGCAACCATTAGGGTATGATCATCCCCTTCTAGATATATTTATTACCGCTATGATGTCAGGTATTAAATTAATGTAGTGTATACGAAGAAAGCTCTCGGATACGTCGTAACGACCAGGGTGATGACATATTCGGTACTATCTAGTTATAGGTAGATTGGTCTTGTGTTGGTAGAGGACTATCAGTTGGGCCTCGATACATTCCTCTTGAGATGTACTGCTGGAAGGCAGTCCCTTCACCTGGTCATTTGTATGGAAATCCATTCTCCAATAAGTGCCTGCCATTTTGTTTGTAGAACCCGCGTTTGTGGCTAGTATGCTGGAATTTAATAATGTTACAATTTCGGCTAAGATTAATAAGTTTACTTGCAAATGTTTTCAAAGAAATGTCATTAAAAATAATATCCCTCATTTTTACGTAATAAAGATTTGGTTATCATAAGGTTAAAACCCATTTCGTGTTTATGTGTAGCGTGGTCTTATGAGATACCTTTTTGTTTTCAAAACACGTATTTTGTGTTCTCACACCAGTCCTATGACTGACCTAGAGTTTATTTTCCTTTCCCTTAAACTGTAGGTGCCTTAATTCTTTCGGGCAGCCTAGTAATCAGGTGTAGTTTAGAAGAAATATGGATGGAGCTCGAAGCATGGTGTTAGAAGATTCTTCTAAAGATTGTTATATGTTTCCACCACTCTTGTGCTATAGTATTCCGCATTTGTAAGGATAGAAATTTATAATTGTCCATGTTTAACTCTGATAAATGTATTTTAATTTCCGCTGTAAAGATTATATTGAAATAATATATATGTCATTCCATTCATCTGGGATCCTGTTCTGTCTTTATTTTCTTTCTTACCCTTAATGATCCGCCTTTTCGTTCAATTCGAGTTAGACATGTATGGTTTATTATCAACTCAAAGGGTACGGAAAAACGGTTCATTACATTCAAGTACAACAATAAACACTACGAGTATCAAGGATTCCTTAGCACATATACATTCGAACTCTCCTTTACTCCATTCAAATTCGAGCCCTTTTGTTGCTCAATCCAATTTCCATTATCCAGGAACCCCCCCACGTTCTCCATTCTACGACTCTCTCCTTTATCGAGCTACTATCTTCGATACCTACTCCCTCCACGAGTCACAAACCAAAGATACATAGCTTTCATCATACTGTTACATTGCCATCCAACCTAGTGTGAACGAGATAACACTTCCCGCATGATCTACAGGACCTCCACTCCATTCCCTAGAAGTTAAACCACCTTGAACCTGCCAAAACAACTCGATACCGACTTAAACAAGTCGGCACCGACTTGTTTGCTTAGCCAATTATTGGATAACTCTTCTTCCTTCAATCTAGTACTCAATTTTCAAGTGCTTTGAACCTCGATATATCCATCAAAACAACTCGATCCCATACCAAATCCTTCAACTTCAAGTTCTAGAAAACAAGTCGGTATGACCTCCAACACTTAGCCAAACTCGTATATCTTTTCTTGGTCCACCTTTACTAGCCTTGCTCTTGAGTTCCCTCACAACCACTAAGCTATTTGACCAACAAGAACAAGTCGATACAAACATGAACAAGTCGGTATTGACTTGTCTACTTAACGAATTTGGACATGTGACTTTAACCCCAAGCTCTTCCCATACTCCAAAGCCCCCTCCAAGTTTCGTCCAATTCCGATCGTTTTTGCCTCCAATTTGCCAAATTCTCCAACCTATCTTCCTAAACATCCAAAACACTAGGAAACAACATCAGCACACAACATATGAAGATGGAATAACATGAAATTACATCCAATCAAATAGGAAATACATAGAATTATAACAATAAAACAAATTCTAATCTAAATCTAAGCAATCAATGAACATCTAAATATGAACAAGGTGAATTACAAAGCCAGTTCTACAAATTATATTAGAATTCATCAACTTAGGTCTTAAACATATGTTAACATGTGAATAAAGTTAGAAAAGGATTTTAAGATCAAAAATCTTGTTAAAATCTATAATTTTACCATAAAAACATATATAGGATAGTGAGAAGGCATAAACTACTCACCAATCACTAAATTCAACCGATTTGAGTCTCGATCCAAAGTTGACAGCAATGAAATGCAGTTCGAATCAACCAAAATGATTGTCTCTATCTTGTAATTAACGATATATTCAGTAATCTTCACTTTATTTTGATTTAGAGAGTAATTTAGGTGATTTTGTATGAATCTAGGATTAATCGGGGTTTAAAACTGATTAGAGAGAGGGAGAAAACTTTTAATTTGACTCCTACAGCCCCTATTTATAGTAATATCAAATTAGACTAATGTGCCTAATCATGAGCTTAAGTAATTACACACTAATTATGGCCAGCAATTATCTAAATTTAAAACAGGCATAACTTCCTAACCATAAGTCCGTTTTTCTATTATAACCACTTTATGGAATGGAAACCATCATCCTAAGGTGATGAAACTAGTTTGAGACCCTAATTAGACTCCTATCAGAAGCTATAATCTAAACAAGATTTCCAAGGTCAAAATGGTTACATAGAAATTCGAAAAAAATTATAAATGTAAAAATGTCACTAAGAGTCACATTCTAAAATTATAAAATTATACGACCTCATATGAATAAAATAAAATTATTTTATGATTCTTCGATACGTAAAATACGGATCATTACGTTCTCCCTCTCCCATTTATAAATTTCGTCCCCGAAATCCTTAAACAGGTCTAGACCATAGTTACTCTGCATGCCTTCCAATTAAGCAACCATCAAACATCTCAAAGAAACAGCCATGCAATTAGTAGTATAAGTGAATTTACCTTAGCATGCAGAAAATTAACCTATCTAATATAATATATAATGGTAAAAGTAGAAACGATAAACAGTGGATCTTATCATTCAAAGAGCTCTAGACACGTAGTCCTCTTGCTCTCCTCGGTCTCCCATGTACAATCATCATCACTTCCACCCTATTGTACCTTCACTAGCTTCACCGACTTTTCCCTAAGTTGTTTCATACCATACCCAATGCGAAGCGGCCTATGAGGTCTAGAAATTCTGGATCTACCTCAACATCTTCTAGCTGATTCAGTGTAATCATCATTCCTAAGTTATGCACAAACTTCCATAGATAAGAGACATGAAAATTGTTGTGTACACCCGCTATTTTCTGAGGTAAGTCGACCCTATATGCTAGCTTTCCAATCTTCTCAACCATCGAAAAAGGACCTACGAATCTCGATGCCAACTACCCCTTTCTACCAAGTCGAACTACATTCTTCAGATGAGAAACCTTCACAAATATCATATCTCTGACGGGAAACTCTAAATCTTTCCATCTCCTATTAGCGTAGCTCTTTTGACGATCCTGAGCAGCTTTTATTCGTTGCCGAATAATCTTAATATTTTTTGAAGTATCTCTAATCATATCTGGCCTAAGTATTAGTTTCTATTCTGCTTCCTACCAATATGAAGGATTGTTACATGGTCGGCCATACAATGCTTCGTAAGGAGCCATACCAATACTCGACTGATAACTATTGTTGTATGCAAACTCCACCAGATATGGATGATCATCCCATGATCCTCCAAAATCTATAATGCATGCTCGCAAGAGATCTTCCAATATACGATTTACTCTTTCAGTTTGCCCATCCGTTTGAGGATGGTAAGATGTACTAAGATGCAGCTCAGTCCCTAACGCCTCTTGTAAGCTCTTCAAAAACCCAATGGTGAACAACGGGTCTCGGTCACTCACAATGCTCTTTAGCACACCATGAAATCTGACTATCCACTTTACATACAACACTGCCAACTTGGATGTCATTCTACTTGACTTGACGAGTATAAATTTTACACTCTTGGTCAACCGATCAACCACGACCAAAATGCTATCGTACCATGCTCGAGTCTCTGGTAGTCCATCTATAAAATTCAACGATACTTGCTTCCGTATCCACGTAGGAATCTCTAATGGTTTCAACAACCCACTAGGTTTCTTCTGCTCTGCAATTACCGATTGGTAGTTCATACACTTCGAGATGAATGCCCCAACATCCCTCTTCATGTCCTCTCATTAGTAAGTCTTCTTTATATCTCGGTACATCTTGTTACTACCGGGATGAATAGTCAACGTGGAATGGTGACACTCTCGTAGCACTTCATCTCGTAATCCATCAATATTTAGAACAAACAATCTTCCATCCTTACGAAGCCAACCCTCTCGGTCGAGTTCATATTACTTCGAGTCTTCAGATTCTACTCCTTCTACTACCTTTGATGTGATCTCCACCAGCCTAGCATCTCGCTTTTGATTAGCACTGATCCTTTCAATTAGAGTAGGTCTGGTCGACAAAATTGCTAACATTTCTGGTTCGAGCTCGTAATGAGGCCTAAAATCATATCCAGCAATGTACCGAATCTTTTCCATTCCAAGAATATTGCTCTCAAACTAGCATGTCTACTACTCAATGCATCATCAACTGCATTCCCTTTTCTTAGTCTATAGAAAATACCAAAATAATAAGAGGCAAAGAACTCCAACCGCTGTTACTGATGAAGGTCGAGATCCTTCTGAGAGAAAAGGTACTTAACGGATTTGTGGTCCATAAATAGCTCAAACCTTTCTCCTAACAGATAATGCCTCCACATCTTTAAAGCAAAAACTATAGCCGCCAATACCAAACCATGAGTCGGATAATTCCTTTTGTGTGGTTTTAGCTATCGGCTAGCATTAGCAACAACTTTTCCTTTCTGCATCAATACTGCATCTAATCTAGTACCACAGGCATTTGTAGATATTATTAACTCCCCATTCCCAGTTGGAATGGTCAGCACTGGTGTACTCATCAACCGTTCCTTCAGAATCAAAAATGCATGCTCACACTTTGCATTCAATACAAAAGTCTGATTCTTCTTTGTCAAATTGATCAACGGTGCTGCTATCCTTGAGAAGTCCTTGATAAAACGCCTATAGTATCCAGCCAATCCTAGGAAACTCCTCGCATCCATAGAATTCTTAGGCTGGTTCCAATCTTGAACCATTGCCACCTTCGTAGGATCCACTTCTATGCCTGTCCCGAAATGACATAACCCAAGAATCTCACTTCTTTCCTCCAAAAGTGACACTTAGAGAACTTCGCTCTCAACTTGTGCTTCCTCAATATCTCTTGCACAATCCTTAAGTGCGTCTTGTGCTCCTCTTCAGTTCTGGAATGGATCATAATATCATCCATGAACATAAGCACAAACTTGTTCAACTGGTCTTTGAAAACCCGATTCATGAGATCCACAAAGTATGTCAGAGCGTTGGTTAAATCGAACGGCATTACTAACCACTCATAAAAGCCTGATGGCATATGAAATACAGTAATAGGCACACTCTTCTTTGCTACTCTCAACTGGTGAAATCCCATTGCCAAATCCATTTGAGAGAATACCTTTGCATCATGAAGCTAATCAAACAAGTAATCAATTCATGGGAGTGGATACTTGTTCTTCTTCGTTACTTTATTCAGCTCACGATAATCCACACACAACCTTAAAAGCCATCTGCCTTAGTTATGAATACTATAGGTACACCCCACTCAGATATGCTTCTTCGAATGAACCCTCTTCTTAATAGGTCATTCACTTGCACCTCTAGTTCCTTTTACTCTCTGGGTGCCATATGCCTCAAAGGCATAATTATAGGTCTGGCTTCCTTCACTAAGTCTTTCTGAAACTCAATCTCTTTATGCGGCGGTAATCCAGTCACTTCCTTAAAGATATTCGGATACTCTCTAGTGATAAGCATAGATGACAACACCTCATATGGAACCTCTAGCGAATATAGAAAGCTAACCATCACCTTATCATCTGGTAGCAGCTAATCACTACTGTTTGCCCTTCTACATCTCTGATTGTCACCAATAACTTCTCGTAGTCCACTATTGCAGAATATTTCTTAAGCTAGTCCATTCCTAAGATAATTCCGAACGCAACAAAACAAAACAATCACAAACAAAAGAGCATTCATGACTCGATAAAACTAAACCGCTACAAACCATGCACAGGGTAGTAGAGCCTCCAACAGGGTTTGTCGCGATCAAGGGCATGTCTACTATCTTGGGTCTCAATCCCATTCTATCTACTAGGTCACTACATACGAATGAATGTGGAGCCATAGTATCAAAAAAATTGGAATAGGAACATCACTAATAGAAAGCATACCTTGAATAATGACTCTTTTTCCCTTCTTCTTCGTCGAGGGAGCTCTCGACGAAGTCGGGACTACGTGCAAAGCATATTCTTTCACAACCTACTTATCCTTCACCAGTTCTAGACAATCCTTCTTCAAATGCCTAGGCTTATCGTAATTGCAGTACTTTCTTCTGTCGCTCACTTTGCAATCTTTAATCAGGTGACCCTTCTTCTTGCACCCATAGCAAGTAGGTTTCCATTTACCCTTTTTCTAACCATTCTTTCTTAAAGACCGCTTCCTCTTTCCATTTCACTTTTTCTTGCCTCCACCACCTTGATGCAATTTCGATTCCTTCTCAGTAGAAGCAACAATATATGTTTTAAAGTTTGGTACAAATTCTCACAACGAAGAGCTTTCTCAACTAGCTTCTCAAATGGCTCATCAATATGGTCCACTAGCTTCTCTTCAAGATAATCATCCAGACCAATGATGAACTACTCATTCTTTCTCAATGAAGTGTCGATTAATGACATCCCATACTTTGATAGAGCATTAAATTCTACAACATACTCTGAAACCGACATTTGTCCTTGCTTAAGATCAGCAAACTTCCTATACAGCACCGACTTTTGAGCAGCCGGAATGAACTTCTCTTCAAAGCTTACTTTGAACTGGTCCTAAGTAAACCGATCTTCTAGGATAGCAATGGTAATGACATTCCACCAGTTCATGGCTCGCCCCTGAAGCTATTTGGAAGCTAACTTTCTCTTCGTGGCATCATCCATTTCCATATCATTGAAGATGCACTCACAAGTATCAATCCAATCTTGCACTTCTATAATCGATTATGTTCCATATAATGGCTTTCCTCCTAGAGTAGAATAACGTTTGCTCAATTAGGCAAAATTGGCCCTAGGTGCCTACATGGGAGCACCTCTACCAACAGCCACGCCAGAAGCATTCCTCATCATATTCGCCATCATAGCATTAAATATAGCTTGAAAATCAGGTGTAGCAGCTCCTGATCCTGCCCCTTCTTCAACACCTGAAGCAGAATTCCTCACAGTAATCCTTGTATGCTGGCTCATTCTTATCTATAACAAGAATGATTGGTCACTCGTAAAAAACTATATTTATGATGTGCATGTGCATGCGACTTATATATAATATATTACTATATAGATTTGAAAACCAAAACATATAACAAGTATGCACTCTCTCATATATATACACTCTAGATCCAGTCTAAGGCGATAACTCCTTCCTTATCTCCACTATATCATGGTATCAACTTAGGTTAATCACGTAACCAAAGCTCTGATACTAAATGTGATTATCGCCCTATACCACCATCATAAATAATAACTAAATAGCACACTGCTATAGTGCCCGGCCGATATAAGATGATCATGAGAGTTGAAAAGAAAACAAACACAGCATATCACCTATCATATATCTCACAGCACATGGCTAAAATATAATATCATAGATATAACTAGAGAGACGGTGATAACTATATGATCAAATCATTAGAGTAATAAATCCGCAGTTATACATCAAATATAATAAAGTTTATACAACAGAAACAAACACAACAACTATCTCAAATACAGGAAAATAAGCAATCACTACTAAGGCTTTCCAGTGTTGCACAACGGAATAAGCTAGAAATCCATATAAGTATATAATGCAAGATAGCTTCATCCAGCTCATCCTCCGCATAGCTACTGCGTCACATAGACTTTCTATCTAGTCTACTCATTTAAGTGTACCCAAGATAATAAGAACCAAAGCATAAAACCTTGGGTTAAAAAATAGTCTGGTGTGAGCGGTAATTGAATCTCAAAATACTATACTGATACATATAGTAAGGAACAAAGGTACACAAATCATACCTGACCAGTCTCTACAACCAAGAATTAGCACATAACAATACAATGTGCTACTCTAAAATATCGTAAAGGTACTATACAGAGTGGAATGGTAGATGTCCATATATCATTATCTCCAATACCTATTCCTAATGATATCCACAAGTGATATCTCACTAAAGAAAGCAACCAAAGTAACCATAGCATCCATCAAGCAATACTCACTATCACACATCCATATGCCCTGAATATATGATAACTCGTATGGCCACATGCCAAGGACTAATGAAAATCTTGGTTTTTGTTGTACTCTCGTATCATGCAGCCTAAACCTCGATACGTGTCTCCTAGCCCAAAGTTAGACACTAGACCCAAAGCCACTGGTCCAGGGTATACAGATCCCTCCATTGATCCATGGGCGTCCCTACTTATAATACCCCTGCTTCGAGTAGAATAGAAAACACTCCGAGTATCGATGATTTCTTAGCACATATACATCTGAGATCTCCTTTGCTCCACTCATATCCGAGCCCTTCTATTGCTCAATCCAGTTTCCATTATCCAAGAACCCTCCACGTTCCTCATTCTATGGCTCTCTCCTTTATCGGTCCGTTATCTTCGGTACCTACTCCCACCACGAGTCACAAACCAAAGATATGTAGATTTCATCATGCTGTTATATCTCCATCCAACCTGGTGTGAATGAGCCAATATCTCTAGCATAATATGTAGAACCTCTACTCCATTCCCTAAAGTTCCACTACCATTGGACCCACCAAAACAACTCGGTACCGATTTAAACAAGTCAACACCGACTTGTTTGCTTATCCAATTATTGGTTATACCTTCTTCCTTGCTTCTAGTACTCCATTCTCAAGCGCTTTGAACCCCGACTTATCCCCCAAAATAACCCGGTCCCATGCCAAAGCCTTTGTCTTCAAGTTCTAGAAAACAAGTCGGTATCACCTCCACACTTAGCCAATCTCCTATATCTTGCCCTGGTCCACCTCTACTAGCCTTGCTCTTGAGTTCCCCCACAACCACTAAGCTATCTGACCAACAAGAACAAGTTGGTATCAACTTGTCTACTTAATGAATTTGGATGTCGACTTGAACCCCAAGCTCTTCCCATACTTCAGAGCCTTCCCTCTAACTTTCGTCCAATTCTGATCAGATTTGCCAAATTCTCTAACCCATCTTCCTGAACATCCAAAACACTAGAAATCAACATCAAAGCACGACATATAAACATGGAATAACATGAAATTACATCCATTCAAACAAGCAATACATAGAATTATAACAATCAAACAAATTCTAATCCAAATAAATATGAACAAGGTGAATTATAAAGCCATTTCTACAAATCATATTAGAATTCATCAACTTAGGTCATAAACATATGTTAAGATGTGATTAAAGTTAAAAAAGGATTTTAAGATCAAAAATCATGTTAAAACCTATAATTCTACCATAAAAACATGTATAGGATAGTGAGAAGGCATAAACGACTCACCAATCACCAAATTCAACCGATTTGAGTCTTGATCCAAAGTGGACGGCAATGAAAAACAATTTAAATCAACCAAAATGATGATTTCTATCTTCTAATCAATGATCTATTCGCTAATATTCAATTTAGTTTAATTTAGAGAGTAATTGGGTGATGGTGGATGAATCTAGGGTTAATAGGGGTTTAGATCTGATTTAGGAGAGAGGAAAAACCTTTAATTTAACTCCTACGAACCTTATTTATAGTAATCTCAAATTAGACTAGTGGGCCTAATCATGGGCTTAATTAATTACACGCTAATTTTGGTCAGCAATTGTCTAAACTAAAAATAGGCATAACTTCCTAACCGTAAGTCTGTTTTCTATTATGACCACTTTACAGAATGGGAAGCCAACATCCTGAAGCAATAAAACTGGTTGGAGACCCAAATTTGACTCTTATAAAAAGTTATAGCCCAAAGAAGATTTCCAGGGTCAAAATTATCACATAGAAATTCGAGAAAAACCATAAGTGTGTACAATGTCCCTAAGAGTCATATGCTAAAATTATAGAATCATACGACCTCATATGAATAAAATAAAAATATTTTACGATCCTCCGATACGTAAAATATGGGTCATTACAATTATGGCTTATCAGTAGCTAACACCCTCACTTCACATAGAGGAATAAGTTTACAACAACACTGCCTGAAGACTCCCTCTACAGGATTTCATTTTGCTGACTTCTCAGACTTTTACAATAAAGTAGAATATAAATTTCTTTGACAATATTTTACCTCAATACGCTGACTTGTCACACATTAGTACAAACATCTATAACCCTTAAAATGATGTAGAGTGAGTGTGCAGAGGTTAGGAAATGAATTAGAACTAGACCTAAATGTTAGGGAGTGAAAGGGCGTTGGTCTAAGTTTACTTTTCGAATGAATATGAAGTTTAGGGATCCATGAAGCAATATGAGAGTATATGGTTCAGTATTTGCTTTGGGGATGATGAGAGGCTTTTATAGGAGTGAAAGGAAGCCATTGCATTGGTGTAACCCTTTAGAAATTCGGTTTGGAAGATATGCATTCATTAAAAGTTCGCAATACTTAAAGAAGAGGCTTGAAAGGTCACTTTAAGTATTTGTTTTGTAACGGTCATATATATCTTTTAGCGGACCAAAATTCAAAAGGCTTTATGGTGTGGTGATAGGCTCATGTGCTCTATTCTTTGCTACCCCAGTTCGAGTTATGCTTCCTTTATTTTTTTCGTCTCTTTATTTTTCTTACGTTGAGTCATGCTTCCCCCATTTTTTGACTATTTATTTTTCTTATATTTCTTGCACAAATGTAAACCTGTTAATCAACATTTGAGTAAATGCATTACAGTGCAGTTGGTAGAGTGGCACATCTCTCCTTGCTAACCAATATATGAATCCCACCTTATACAATTTTTTTCACCAATTTTATTTTACATCTTTTGAGGATGATATAAACAATATCTAAATGTTGCATAAAAGTGCGTATGGTGTGGTTGGTTGACAGTTGCATTCATTTGTTGCAGCCTGGATTCAAATCCCACTTTAACCATATTTTTACACCATTGATTTTATTTGCCCAACAATAATTATAAAGCCTTTTTCATCCTTTATAAAATTCGATTTATGTACGGATCTCACTCCTTACACCATTGCTTTTTTATTTTTTAATATTCAGTGTATCTTTTGGAAAAAAATTCCATCCAACATATAACCACTTGACCTGAAATAACTTAATAAACATATTAGTAGCATTGTCATATAGTTGTTATCATCAAAACACTAAATTATGTTTTAAACATTATTTTATAAATATATTTATAAATATAATTTCATTAATATATGCATATTCTATTTAAAATGTTATTTATTAATTATTATTTTTATATATTTAAATTACTAATTTCAAATGGCATATGTGTGTGTGTGTGTATTTATATAGATATTAGAATCTGCTTTAGCATAAATTTTATTTGGAAAACTATAATTACAATATTTTTAAAACATTTTACATCATAGCAAAACTATTTTTTAATTTAAATATACATATTTATCTAATTAAGTTTAAAGTATATATAATAAAAACATTCGACAATTTAAATAAAAAAATTATTATCAAAATTGAAAGTATAACAGGTAAAATATTGTACTTCAAAATAAAACAATTTTAATTTACACATTTATATTTATATAATTAAATTTAAGATTCATTTAATAAAATGTTTCAACAATTTTACAATTTCAAAAAATTTAGCCGAATATATACTTTATATATATATATATTTATTTATTTAGTAATAACAAATGTTAAAATAATTATATATATATATATATTATAACTCATTATCAAATTTATTTGCGGCTTATACGTATATTTTTTTTATAAATAAATATTATTTTGTTTTATATATGAATATTATTTTGAAAATAAATATAGTCAAACTACAACGACTAGCAATTTCGATCCTCAAAAGTCGACACTAATACATAAATGGTATTCACGTGTCGAGCATCCAATTGCCGGAAAGATAGATTGTTGGGGAAAAAGAAAGAAAAGATAGAACATAATCTCACATCTTGATGAATAACATATAATATGAACATATCTTTACAAGAGAAAGAAAACTGTAATATACACCATCAAAATCAAAGTACACTAACTAATCATCAGCCTGGACAGTTATAACAACATGTCGTTACAATTGCTGATAAATTCAACTAACAAATGTAGTGGAAAATAAAATACATGTGAGTACGTATTGGAGTCATCCAGCTCATCCCTTGAAGCTCCAAAGCATCCAAACTAAATCTGAAAACATGCTCAATCAGACTCGAGCATTGTCAGAAAATAACGCTCGGATCAGTCTGGTAAACCAACGTGCAAAACACACCTCAATTGAATTTTAATGTTATAAAACCTTTCAAAAATAAAGTTATCTCATAAGATCACACTGCACATAAACACGGACGGGTTTTTACCTTGCGATAACCAAAACATTTCTATAGAAAATCTAGTGATATTATAATAGTGTCTAGGGTTTAAAATAAATATTGAATATAGTCGAAATTGTTACATTAATTAAATTCCAGCATGATAGGTATACAGCTAAGTCCGATGGGCACTTATTAGAGAATGGATTCCATCAATGACAAGGCTACTGCAGTACCGTCCGTCATAGAACAGCTCTAGATAAAGTGTACCGAGGTCAAACCTATTAACCCTTGCATGGCAAGAACGACCTACCCTTTACTGGATAGTACCAATATTTCATCACCTCGGTTGCTTTGCAACCTTTCTAAGAGCCTTCATGCACAACCAAATTCATAAACGTATATAATCTAGGAGGGTGATGACAATATCCTAATGGGTGCGACTCATATAGCCTGGCAGCATATCCCATGTTTTAGTCATTCCCAGTTGGTGAGGATTAAGGCTACGAGTTTACCTTTCTAGATAGCAATCCTACTTGGAATGCTAACACTACCCTCCAGGTAGCAATGCAGTGCCAGCATTCATCCATACAATTTATTCACGATATGAACAAACCGAAGGCCTACTTCTACTACATCCATTTTGGAATCACCCATAGGATTAGTGGCAAGTAGTCCTTGCACTTCAAAGAGCTTTCGTCTTCGATGATCTTTGATATATTCAAATTTGAGACACTTATGCCAGTTTGAAGTGGTTTTTGGATAATATATCCAATCCTGGTCTCTCAGAACCGACAACGATAGTTTTAAATTAGGCAAACATTTGATAGCTGGTTTTTTCACTATCAAATAGTCAAACAATTCAACTAGAGATCCATAAGGAAAATAGCACTGGTTAAGCACAAAGCAACCCTAAGCCTCTTAAATAAATCTTTTCATTATTTAAAACTACTTTGTAAATTCTTATATTAAAATAATTTTACAAAGATATATTTCACCAAAACCTTCTCTACACTTTTCAATATTTTGAAATATTCATATACTTATCTCATCAGTATAAGTATATTCGCGAAATGCTTATAAAATATTTCACTTCCAAAAACCCACACTCAATTGAGTCAAAATCAATGTCATTTTAAATGGAGATACCAATAACACAAAATACTATTCCTTCAATGTTACGTATGGAAAAAGAAAGTTCCATACCACCAAAATTAAGAAGGTTATTTTAGAAAATCAAATCTCTTCTAAAAATAAACTCCTTTATAAAATCCGTTTTTTATAAATTGCCTCTATAAACTCCTTACGTTTACAAACTCCTTCTCGATGAAATATTATTTATAAATTCCTTTATAATTATCTAAGACAGAAATGTAGCCTCCTTTTATAAATCTCCATAATTATTTAATAACTCCTTTGTACACATCCTTTATATTATTTAAAAACCCTTTATAAAATTTTTTTGTAAAATTCATTTATAAAATTCCTTTCTATAAATTTCTAAATATAATTACAAAACTACTTTTTATAAAAAAAACTCCAAATGTAAAACAAACCCCTAAATATATAAACAAACCCCCAAAATATAATTATAAAACTCATATACTTTCCATAACACATTCTATCTATATATTTTAATAAAAACACAAATGTGATTTAATTCTCAAATTTATCAAATAGTAATATCTTCCCTTTGAAAACAAATTCACTTTTAAATAGATGATAATCGCTTTTTATTTACTTTTGGAATAATTATTTATTATAATAATTCCATAAAACCAATACTTTTAAATAATTTTTAAAAACATTTACTTATATAATATATATATTAGAAAGGAAAAAAAAGAAGTTGAAAAATAAAATAAGAAATTTCCAAAACTCATTTGTAATTAAAATATCTCAGAAATTTCAAAAAGTTAGATTTAAATATCATTTCCAAAGTCAAACAGGAATTAGCAGTATATCCAGAGTACTATATCGAGGCCAATAGTTACAATAGCACTTAACCAGTGCTATTATTACCTTTTTCACCAAAATGTTTAACTTTTTACATATGTTGGTGTCACATCCAATATGGCCAAACTATCAATTTTTTAACATTAAACAACCTATATAACATGCATATAATTGAAATAAAGCAACAGGTGTATAACAGGAAATTTAAAATAACAATATCGAGAAATCCAGATTTCTCTACTAAATTCCTGAATTTCAATTTAATTGTTAATTTCTTTTCAAAGGCTGATATTTTAACTAAATCAGCCAATAATTCAATCAAACACAAACAATAAATTTTTATTATAACCTTCATTCAATGTTTCAATGACAACAACTATATAATCATATATATTATATACATCCTATCAAGATAACAGGTATATACTACAAGAAGACATCATGCTCGAAGATATTAGGACTCGAAGACAAACAAAGATCTATCAACCATACTATAATTAGTAAGGTTATTCTAGTGTAAAAGAGTCTTAGATAAAATATTGTAAGGTCTCCTTGAGTATATATGCATACACGATTTCATATACACTGAACATAAAGTGAAAAACTGCATTTAACATTCACAGACGTTTGAGGAAAAATCACAGACGTCTGTGACAATCCTCGAGAAATTATTTCCTGAAGTCACAGACGTTTGAGGTTTTACCACAGATGTATGTCATTTGAAAACTGCAAAACTCTGAATAGACACTTCTATTGAATGAATAAAAATTAACTTTTCATCGAAAGGTTGCAGCCATTAAAATGAATAGACATTATCTAATAGTAATAACTCTTCATCTGCATCTCTTTAAATCTATAAATACTACCATGATTGATTTAGAAATTAACTAAATTGAATTAATTAAAACTATTCTCTCTTGATTTCTTATTACTCTCTCGTGCATACAATTGCTTACACACACTTAATCTATCATAACCAAAATATAATTTTGGTTAAACCACTTCCTACAACTCAAAACATTCACATTCACACACTCAAAGGAGATCATAGGATGATTTTTACTATCAGTCAAAATCCGTGTTATTTGGAACACAAGATTGTCAGATATATACTTTTGTATTAGCCTATTCCTCTGGGCGAAGCGAGGGTTAGTTAGTTAAAGGAAATACCAAAGGGGAGCTTCAGAACTGAACGTAGGATGGGAGGTCTGAACCAATAGAAAATATCTGGTGTGATCGTTTTTATTATTTATCTTAATTATATTTAATTATTGTTCTGTGCTTAATATAGTTAGTAATATACATTCTCACACATATACATATAAATTGCATTATTTTTAAAGATCCTATAGACTTTCATTTGGTATCAGAACATGGTCATTTCAATCTACAGTAACACATAATTGAAAAATCACTAAAATGGCAAGCACATTTCAAGAAGGTCAATCAACTACTCATCCTCCACTATTTACTTGTTCTAATTATGCTTATTGGTCAACACGTATGCGAATTTTTATGGAAGCCAATGGCTTAGAAATATGGCTAGCAACTCAAAACAAATATAAAGCACCTGACATCGATATTAGCACATGGACCGATGCACAAAAAGCAGAGGCATCTAACAATGCAAAAGCTATGAATGTATTGTTTTTCTCACTTAACAAAAATGAGTTTTCATGTGTCATGCTTTGCAAGACTGCATATGATATATGATGCACTTTACAAGTCACATACGAAGACACAAATAAAGTCAAGCAAACTAAAATTTCAATTTTACAAAACCAGTTTGCATCTTTCAAAATAAAAACAAGTGAATCAATTATTGATATGTATGCAAGATTTCAAACCATTCAACATGATCTCATGGCACTTGGGGTAAAATTCACAGATTTTGATTCAGTCACATGAATTTTAAACTCTTTGATAAATGAATGGGAAAGAAAAGTTTTATCCATCGAAGAAGCTAATGATCTTTCTCAACTTAAAGTTGAAGAGCTAATAGGAAATATGATGTCGTATGAAGCTAACTTGCAGGCTAAAAAGGATCAAAATCATGAAAAGAAAAACATAGAATTCCAAGCAAGTAACGAAGATTCAGACTTAGACGAAGAGGAGGTTGTCTTTATTGCCAAGAATTACAACAAATTCAATAAGTTCAAGGAAAATGACCAAATTTCAAAATGGTGGCAAATCAAACTTATCAAATCAAACATCGATTAAATGATATGAGTGTGAAAATTTTGGCCACATGAAGAAGGATTGTTCACAACTCAATAATGATAAAAAGAAAAGCAAATTATAGAAAAAGAAAAGAGCTTTTCAAATAACATAGGACGATTCAGATTCGTCTTCTTCTTCAGATAGTGATAGTGGAAGCAAATCGGAAAGTGCAAATGTATGTTTTATGGCTAACACTAATGAGGTACGTCCTGAACTTACCTATGATGAAATAATGGAAATAAGCATCGAATTAGATGATAAATATAGAGAATAAAAAAAAGGAATATGTAGGAAAGTTAAGTAGATTAGAGTTAGAAATCGGATTATTAAAAGATGAAAAAATTATCTTAGAAGAAGAATTATAAATTGTTCAAATAAATATGCAACATTATCTTCTCAAAATGAAAAATTATTAAATGATTTAGAAAACTATGAGTTAGAAAAGGTTAATCTAGAAAAAGAAAAACTAGAATTACAAGAAAATTTAGGGCCCGTTTGGTTTCATTTTGTATTTTGAGTTTTGTGTTTTCAACTTGCACTAAGAAATAGCAAGAAATAAGAGAACAAGATATATAATTCTTAGCCATTGCGACGACCAATGGACAAAAAAGGATTTGTATTGTTCTCATGCTTTGTTATATCTCGAAACACGAAAAACAAAATAAACTTGTTTTCTATTTTACATGTTAATTTCATTTTTCAAAATTGTTTGTTTTTCAACGATACATACAACGGACGCGCTTTTGTATAGACGAAAACACAAAACTAAAAACCAAAAGCCAAACGGGGCCTTAGATTCTAGAAATATTGAAATTTATGATGTTAAAAGCAAATTAGATAAAATAACAAATAATGTGACAAATTCAACAAAGGAAAACAAAATTTAGAAAATTTGATTACAATATCTAAACCATCTGGAAATAGAAATGGATTAGGTTTTAAAAACAAACAAAAGCCAAAGAAATATAGCACATTATACACAAAATTCAAAAAAGCCAAAGTTAGAAATTAATTTTAAGAATTCATATACAAATATGGTTAAAGTATGGATTCCAAAAACAAATAATAAACTAATTAGACAAAAATATATTGATGAATATTACAGAAAGTTGTATATAACAAAAATAACATTTCTAAAGGAACCAAATCCTCGTGGATATGGCTACCTTCCTTCACTAACACGACCCTAATCAAAGAAGGTGGGTACCAATTTAAATTTTCTTATTTTACAGGTACCCAAAATTAAAATAAAGAATAAAGAGAAATGCATACTCGATAGCGGTTATTCTAAGCACATGACTGGAAATTGCGATGGCCCACCTTTTTAGACAATTTAAGTCGACAATAAACCACACATGTCCAAATCAAACCATTCAAAAGGGCAGATTATCAATGGAGTTTAATAGAGAAAAGAAGGAAAGCGATACACGGAATCTCGCAGTGGAACGATAAAATATAATAATCAAATAAAACAGTTCATGAAGCTGTTTTACAACATACATTTGATTACACATCTTTACAACATTAATCGGAGTAAAATAAACGAAAATATTAAATAATGCAGTAGAAAAATAATAATAAATACGATCACCAATCTTCATCTTCATCTATAAGGAATAACATTTTCAAACACTGAAATACTCAGGCTGACCCGAGCATAATGAAAAACAATACACTCGAGTCAGAACTAAAAATTCCTATGTAAGTCAAATCAATATCAAATAAAAATATGAGTGCAATGGCTTCAGAGATTTATGGGATTTTCCATCTCTTATCAAGTGTACAACGTGAGTGCAATAACTTATAAGATTTCAAATAATTCGAAATACCAATTTTAACCACTTTAATTAAAATAAATCCGAAGTTTAAATTAAAAACTTAAACTTTTCAAATAATTCAATTCCAATAAATAATCCAAGTTCAAAAAATTATATGGGTATATATCATTTCAATCCATAATTTAAATGTCTTAGTTATCCAATTCTAAAATGATTCAGATGACCATTTAAATGATGCAATAATATACAAGGTGATAATAGGGACATATTAAAATAAATAAACAACCATACATCCAACATATCAATCAATAAGCATCCATTTAAAACAACATCCAAATCAACCAATATATTACAACAGATAATAGTTATCACTATCGGGGTTTAACTATTAATTAAATTCCAATATAAAATTAAATATCAATTCAATTTAATGTCAATTTAGATTCAATGTCAATTCAAATGTCAATTTAAATCAACAAACAGCAATCATAAATTTATATATCACATCATAAATTTTATTTAACTTGCAATGGAATTTTTAGTATTGCATGAGTGGGTTTAATCGCCCACCTTTGATTTATAGCCAATTGAAAATCCAATAAAAGCCCAAAATTTCAACAGTCTCTAAATTCAACCAAACTAGTTTCATATTGTCTGGAATTTTGATACGAACCCAAAGGAAGAAACCGCACATCAATCAGAGTTCATATGCGGAAGATATTCAAGTTATAAGAATATTATGAAAACGAATTAGAAAACCATGTACACACATTTTAATAATAAAATAAAAAAAATTAGTTACTCACGCTAAAATTTTTGAAGCCTTCTCATGTTTCTAAAGTCTGGAGAATCAACGGAAAAAAAAATGACATGATGGCTCATGCATGGAGGAAGGAGGCTTTAGGAAATGGATTTGCAAACAAATGGAAAAGATTGGCTTCATGAAAATAAGTTGCTCACATTTGTTTGTTATTTTTTCTTTTTTTTAGAAGAGAAATAAAACTTTAGGCAAAAGAAATAATGGAAGCATGTTTTGGAAATGAAAGTTAGAGGAAGAGATTTATGAAATAGGAAACGAATAAGGGTAAAGCAAGTTTGAAAATTGGAATATGAAAGAGAAGGATACAAGAAGATGTAAATTTGCAAAAAAAAAAGAGCCTAACATGTAGGTAATTAACAAAAGA
The DNA here is from genome assembly GCA_030737815.1 of Allium fistulosum. Lineage (NCBI taxonomy): Eukaryota > Viridiplantae > Streptophyta > Magnoliopsida > Asparagales > Amaryllidaceae > Allium > Allium fistulosum. The sequence goes on from CM060906.1 coordinate 408,874,015, forward strand.
TGAAAGACACACGTTGGAATTTGATATAACATATTTACATGGCAAGCAAATCTTTTGGTATAAAATTTCAAAACATGCGCTACCTCAATTAATTTCATCAGCACACATGAAACATTTCAAGGCAAGGCTCGCGTGTAAATAAATAAAACTTACTGAAAAACCAAAAGAGGCATGTATTTAATAAAAGAAAGTAATAATAAAATAAAATAAATGAAAGCGACGATTTAAATTTGAGAACGTAGACCGTACATGGAAATCACAAATCTAATATACTAAAAAAACCATTCATTTTAACATATTTTATTAACCATAATACGCTCAAATTTACACACATATATGTATTTATATTTAGTACACAGTAAATAAAATTAAACACTGCAATTAACGTAATAAGGACCGCTACCCCACACATTAAAAGATGAACTGAGACTCCAAAGTCAAATTTGTAACGGAATAAATTTCCTATGTAGATATGCTAACTATTCCAAGTCAAAAATTTAACCAAACCTTCAAGTTGTTTTCTTACCATTTTATTACTGTTATTTTTTTATAAATTAAATTCAAATCAAGTTTGAATATTTAAATAAATCAAATATTCTAACTAGAAACATACAACAAAATTCAATTCTTTGATTTAATGGAATTAAATTATATTCACAAATGAAACATTCACTTTATTTGATAAAAATATTCTTTTCAAGAAACCAATATTTTTCTTCTATTTTTATTGAAACATATTTCTTTTTATTACACATTAATTTACAATTAACACCTCCCCATTTAAAACCAACTTATATTTAAAGATTATCCCATTAAAGAATCACAGAAATAATACTTCGTACAACCACGTCGTTTCTTTATCAATTAATTTCCTATTATCATTATATTTGTAACAAATTTGAGTACTCATAATTTGAACGTAATATTTCTCATTGAAATTCTCATTATATTTTTAACACAAAACGTAAGTTGCACATATCATTAATTAATTACCATTTACTTCTATTTCTTATTAATGGCCAGATATAATTACTATTAATTAAAATAATTAAATCTCAAAAGATACCCTAATACAGGGAGGATAATAATCCAATTGTTTTCCTATGAAATCCAATTTTCCATGTTAAACCCAATATTTATATACTAAATTAATTCCAACATTTAATTACAACTGTAATAAAACCCGTTCATTGTATATTTAAATTCCAAACAAATCCTTTTATTTTGTTTTACATTCTTATTATCAAATCAACTATTCTCTTATGAAATTGATTAACATAAGTTTTCATTTTATTACACTCATCACTCAACGGTTAACGTTTCTTCTTATATCAATTGTAATATTTCAATTACATTAATTCTCCATTAATTACCAAATAAATTTCTAATGGATTTAATAATAAGATAATAAATAAAACAATTGTTATACATTAATAATCCATATCTATTAACTTATTGTTTACAAACAAAGGTTAATAAATTTACGTACTAAATAATTGATTTCATACTCCATATTAAAACCAATTGCAATTAATAACATATGATTACATCAATTTATACATCATTTATTCTATTCCTTATTAACCTTTATTATTTAAATTGATTGAAATTGCATTAACATAGTATTCAATTACATTCAATCAATATTAGTAAATTATATGTTAATACGTGTTACCATCTTTTATCTCATTAAAATTAGTTGTTTTAAGATTTACCTTAAGGTCAAAATTTATAATCTAATAAGATTCAATTTAATAAATCATAAATTTTAATTTCTATCAATATTAAATTCCAAAACCTTATTAAATTTAATATTTTTAATTATCAAAAATACGGGTCGTTACAATCTCCCCCACTCAAAAAATTTCATCGTCGAAAAGGAAAAAGAAGGAATTAAGGAATTTGAAATATTTTATTCAAAATAATCAATTTATAAACAATTTAACATACATATTTAAGTTTAATATAAATTTGAAAATAACTCAACTTCCACGAAAAATTTTCTAAGTCCTAAATTCACGAAAAATTTCGGCCGCATCTCCTTTGCGCCATTAGGTCCGAAAAAATAATAATATCATGTATATCATATTTCAATAATAAAGCATCCCAAACCATGGGAAAAACAATAAAATACTGCTACAAAATCGTAATCCGAAAGCGTACCTATTTGTTGGGCAACTTAATTTATGAAACCAAAAGCAACAGCTATTGCTTCCATAAACCTGCATCTTACTTACATAATTCAAGAGAATTAAACATGATAATAGGACAATATAATAATCATTCTATCATAAATACCAATAATGCACGATACAGCAACCATATGCAACAAAGCAATGTAACACAACTAATAAGTATGATGCACTTCTACATGCAATTCTAATGGAATGTAACAGTTACATGCAACCAAAACAGTATAGCAATCAGAACAACAACCATAGCACAACATTTAATTATTAATGTTCGTACGATGTACATATACCATTTTGTACACAATAACAATTCTGATCACTTGCTTGAATGCACAAATTCCACTTTCGAACAAGTATTGATAACCCGACCACTCTAGTGCGGACTCTGATACCAGCTCTTTGATTAGAAATCTCTGTTCTTCTTGCATAGCCATAAACTATGATAGAAAACTTCAAATTCATATCAAAAATTTGTATCAAGCATTCACGGTCAAGAATCGAGCGAAAAATCCTAATTCGGACTGGTGTGAATTGCTACAAATCATGTATTCAAATCTGGATAAAAACTATCATGCGAATAAAATGATCTATATACAACTTACATATTTTATTCTATTTGTTTCTTTAACACATCATTTACTTAAGTTTAAAACTTAATTCGATTATAGAATAAAAATTTAAGTTTTTGGTATTCGTCTTTAAAGAGAAAAGAAATATTTTAATATATCTTAAAATCCAATTAAAACATTTAACTTTATTCACTTAGCAAAAATATAAGATATATTTAAAATATCTTCATAGCATTATGCAAAGATTTTCCAAAAGTTTAAATTATTGTTAGAAATTATATCAAAACATTTTAACAAGCTTTAAAATAAAGTTCTTTAAATCCGATAATTTATTAGACTCGTTATTTTAAAATAATTATAAACTCAAAGATTATTACACTGAAACTAATATTATACTCAAATCTTTCATTAAATTTTCAAATCAAGTATAAAATTTATATCTTCATAATTAATTTTACACACTTGTTTTAAAAATGAATATTCAAATCATGGAAACCATTTATTTTGGTTTAATACAAAATTCAAATAGTAAATAAATTTATAAATTTCATATTACTACTTTGAAAACCAAGTAAATATTTTAAACCATAGTTTCAAAAATAGAGATTCAAATTTAATTTCAAACATGTTACTATAAATAAACTTCCCAAATCATTTATTTTTTCATAAAATTCTGAAGCAATTTTTTTATATATATAGTCCATTTATATAATGTCTCTAAATTATATATTCAAAGAAACTTATATAAATTCTATTTGAAACATTCATTTGAAAACTTCATTTGCAATCAATCATCTTTAATACTTTACAAAATTCATTTGTAAAATTTCTTGCTTCATTTATAAATACCATTTACATATTTTAAATAACATCTTTATAAATATATGTAAACTATTTGAAAATAATTATTTACATCATTACTTATATTTACAAAGAAACAATTGAAAACCTTAAATCCATTATTTATAAAAAATTTAGTTTTATCTCAAGATACTTTTCAAACATTATTAATAAATCAATAATCATTAACTTTAAATATGTTTTATTGAATTAATAACTTCTCAAAATATTTACAACGTTGAAAATTCACTATTAAACTATGTCATACATAAATAAACAACATTTAAAACAATTTAAAGTATTTAGAAAAGAATTAAAAATAATCAAAATATCCTTTATATAACACTTTATCAAAATACTTTTATAACTCGATGTTTTAACAAGTTTATCCTCGTTCTTGCAGACTCTGGTCGTACGTTGATCAAACGCAAGACTAGAAATCTCCAAGTACTTAGTAGACCTAATTCAACACCCAGTGAAAATACTTAAAAACAAATAAGAAAAGTACCACTCGAACACCATAGATCGTAGTACACAATGGTTACGTCGCTATCCCAGCAGAATCCATTTGTACTGTAGGTAATCTCTACCCTCAATTTACGCTCCGATCTAAATCATAAGACAATAGGTTACGCTACGGAATTCAAAGGAACTCATGAGTTTATGTCCGGACGACCGAAATCAAATCAAATCAATAGAATGAACCCACAAAGTGGATTATCAAATTTCACAGAGGATACTTCCCATATCTTCAATTTCAAAATGTATCATAATATACATAGTACCCTTTTCAAATCATATCTTCAAATATCACACTTATATTAATTACATTATATATAAGATTTCATTTCCAAATTGAGTACTTTCCAAAATATTTTATTATAAAACATTTACTAGGTTCAAAATGTTTCTTAAAACAAATTCCATTATAAAATTTTCAATACTATTGTCTATATTTATACAAAATCAAAACTGCTTAAAAATCAATTTTCCAATAATAAGTTTTTGTAAATATCTACCATGTTCAAAACATTTCTTAAAACTCTTTTCATTCAAAACATTTCAAACTAAATTTCATACTTAGATAATTCAAAATAATCTTATATAATTTCCTTATCATATATTTAACATTTTAAAACTTGTTCAACTTCTATTAGTCTTTACTTTAAAATTTCCAAAACCAAACTTAATATACTTTCCAAAATACTTAGCTGTGAAAATTAATTCTCAATTTGGAAGTGTTCGACCCTTCAGAATAGTCGGAAAAAAATAAATCAAATTCCAATTCAAAATTGGAAATCAGTAATCAATTATCTCAACAAGATGCACAATCAATCAATCCTAATGCATATGATAGATGTATTCATAATATTATTCAATAGAAACTTGAGAACTAAATACCGGGTTTTATTTCAATCATTTAAAAGAAATATATACATATCTTTCGAATATCAAATCATACTTCAGGAATTTGAATCAAAATCAATTTCATCAAACAATCGAGTTGCAAAGCTACTAAAGTGGCCTCCCCCACTTTGAAACTCGAAAATGAACACCGATGATGTCGTGATCATCACCGAAATTATTTTTCGACGACAAAAGTGAGTTCTGCACTTTATTCTTTCGAAATCATTTTTGGAAACATTTTAGTACGGAAAATACTTTCGAACAATACTACTATAGAAACCAGTTTCAAAAACTCCAGGAATTTAAACTCTCAAATTTCCAGTTTGAACAACTTTTTAGTTATAAATCATATTCTTATGAGTCATTATCTTATATAATATTCATTTCAAAGATCATAATTCTTTGTTTGGATCAAAATAAATAGCTTTAATCTAAACAATCAATTTTAACCCAACATTGTCGCCAAACGCCCTATAGTCAAATTGTGAAACTTAATTCACAAGGTGTTCGTTCCAACAATTCCCAAAAAATTGCAATTTCTACCCTTCCCATACGTGAAAAGGTAAATTACTTACAACTGGTTATGCACTATTCGAAAGTCAACAAAAAAAGTCAAATGCTCATAAACTGGCCGAGCACAACTAACAAATCAGTAAATGATAATATGCATAATCATATTAATCAATCAATCAACCTGTAAAGAGATAACATCCAATCATCATCAAACAGTCACAAATGATTTTATCAGTTTATAGAATTAATTCTTTTATATTCTATATATAATTCAGGTTAAAAATCATTTCATTTATTAATTTCAAAAAAAAATTATCACTAACAAATACGCTCTCTCATATATGAATATACACTCAATGAGCTTATCGTACAGGTTTAGGTATACGCTAAACCTAAGCTCTGATACTAACTGTGACAACCCACCTTTTTAGACAATTTAATTCGACAATAAACCACACATGTCTGACTCAAACCATTCAAAAGGGTAGATTCTCAATGGGATTTAATAGAGAAAACAAGAGAAAAGAAGGAAAGCAATACACAAAATCTCGCAGCGGAACGACAAAATATAATAATCAAATAAAACAGTTCATGAAGCTGTTTTACAATATACATTTGATTACACATCCTTACAACATTAATAAGAGTAAAAAAATGAACATATCAAATAATGCAGTGGAAAAATAATAATAAATATGATCACCAATCTTCATCTTCAAGGAATAACGTCTTCAAACACTAAAATACTCAGGCTGACCTAAGCATAATGAAAAACAATACACTCGTTTCTGAACAAAAAATTCCTATGTAAGTCAAATCAATATAAAATAAAAATATGAGTGCAATGGCTTCAGAGATGTTACGAGATTTTTCATCTTCTACCAAGTGTACAACGTGAGTGTAATAACTTACGAGATTTCAAATAATTCGAAATACCAATTTTAACCACTTTAATTAAAATAAATCCGAAGTTTAAATTAAAAACTTAAACTTTTAAAATAATTCAATTTCAATAAATAATCCAAATTCAAGAAATTATATGGGTATATATCATTTTAACCCATAATTTAAATGTCTTAAATATCCAATTCTAAAATGATTCAGATGACCATTTAAATGATGCCAATAATATACAAGGTGATAATGGGGACATACTAAAATAAATAAACAACCATACATCCAACATACCAATTAATAAGCATCCATTTCAAACAACATCCAAATCAACTAATATATTACAACATATAATAGTTATCAATATCGGGGTTTAACTATCAATTAAATTCCAATATAAAATTAAATGTCAATTCAATTTAATGTCAATTCAGATCCAATATCAATTCAAATGTCAATTTAAATCAACAAACAGTAATAAAAAATTTATATATCACGTCATAAATTTTATTTAACTTGCAATAGAATTTTTAGTATTGCGTGAGTGGGTTTAATCGCTCACCATTGATTTATAGCCAATTGAAAATCCAATAAAAGCCCAAAATTTCAACAGTCTCTAAATTCATCCAAACCAGTTTCATGTTGTCTAGAATTTCAATACGAACTCAAAGGAAGAAACCGCACATCAATCGGAGTTCATATGCGGAAGATATTCAAGTTATAAGAATATTATGAAAATGAAATAGAAAAACATGTACACACATTTCAATAATAAAATAAAACAAATTAGTTACTCATGTTAAGAATTTTGAAGCCTGCTCATGTTTCTAAAGCTTGGAGAATCAACGGAAAAAAATAGCACGATGGTTCATGCATGGAGGAAGGAGGGTTTAGGAAATGGATTTGCAAACAAATGAAAAAACTGGCTTCACGAAAATAAGTTGCTTGCATTTTTTTTCTTTTTTTTAGAAGAGAAAAAAACTTTAGGCAAAAGAAATAATGGAAGCACGTTTTGAAAATGGAAAGTTAGAGGAAGAGATTTATGAAATAGGAAATAAATAAGGGTAAAACACGTTTGGAAATTGGAATATGGAAGAGAAGGATACAAGAAGATGTAAATTTGCAAAATAAAAAAAGCCTAACATGTAGGTAATTAACAAAGGATGAAAGACACACGTTGGAATTTGATAAGACATGTTTACAAGGCAAGCAAATCTTTTGGTATAAAATTTCAAAACATGTGCTACCTCAATTAATTTCATCAACACACATGAAACATATCAAGGCAAGGCTTACGTGTAAATAAATAAAACTTACTGGAAAACCAAAAGAGGTATGTATTTAATAAAAGAAAGTAATAGTAAAATAAAATAAATGAAAGCGACGATTTAAATTTGAGAAAGTAGACCATACATGGACATCACAAATCTAATATACTAAAAAAACCGTTCATTTTAACATATTTTATTAACCGCAATACGCTCAAATTTACACACATATATGTATTTTTATTTAGTACACAGTAAATAAAATTAAACACTGCAATTAACGTAATGAGGACCGCCACCCCACACATTAAAAGATGAACTGAGACTCAAATTAAAATTTGGAACGAAATAAATTTCCTATGTAAATATGCTAACTATTCCAAATCAAAAATTTAACCAAACCTTCAAGTTGTTTTCTTACCATTTTATTATTGTTATTTTTTTTATAAATTAAATTCAAATCAAGTTTGAATATTTAAATAAATCAAATATTCTAACTAGAAACATACAACAAAATTCAATTCTTTGTTTTAATGAAATTAAATTTATATTCACAAATGAAACGTTCACTTTATTTGATAAAAATATTCTGTAACGACCCACTATTTTGGACCATTCAAATCGACAATAATCCACACATGTCTGGCTTGAATAATTCAAAATAACAGATTGTAAATAAATTTGGAGCAAATGAAATCAAATACACAGAATCATAGACACAGAACATATCAGAATAACTCGCAGCGGAATATAAAAAAACCATAGTAGTTCATGAAGCTACTATAACAAACTCTCAAAACATAATACATAATATCTGCTTGAAAACATATACAATAGACATCTTAAATAAATAGAAGTTTATGAATACCAGAACTGAAATAGAACAACTGAACTGAAAGGAACAGATAACTAGACAAGCAGAATCTCCAGCGATTCCTAGCTCCAGAAAGAAATCCAAAGTTAAGCTGTAAATACTCAGGCTGACCCGAGCGTAAAGTAAAACACAAAACACTCGAGTCAGGACAATATATACTTATATAATGTAAACCAACTCAAGTGAACTGTAGTAGAAATGCACAATAACTCAAAGGATGCTTGGGACCGCCCATCCTTTAAGGATCAGTTAAACTATAAATTAAATACATCCCGTGGTTAAAATTTCAAAATGGTATTTTATACTTCGAAATAAAATATCATTTCAAAATTCAATATCATTCAAAAATCCATTTCAAAATATCAAAATATCATATTTCAAAATAGTTTATATTTCAAAACAAATTACTTCATTTTAAATCATAAGATGAAGTTATTATATTTAATAATTAAATTATTAAATTTCCAAAATTTTAACTTTTCAAAGTTCATTCGTTCACTTAAATTAATTAAAACAATGAAAATTCAACTTTCGCAGCATTTAGAAAATGCTACGAAAAGTCACATTTAAAACAGTTCAATTTAACAAAAGACAGCATTTAAAATGCTGTAATAGGGTTACATTAGTTTCAAATAAACTTAGTTAAATTCAACCATTATAACATTTACAAAAATGCTATAATAGCCTTTAATTAAATTTAGCCATTTGGTTCATTATTATCAACTACAGCATTTACAAATGTTGTATTATCATTTACATTAGAATTAATAACATTTCAGAAATGCAGTTAATTAACTTCAAATATTCAGTATAATTTCACAAACAATTATATTTTTATATAAATCATTTTTAACTTATAAAATCATATAATTTCACTTTTAAAACAATCATTCAAATACCCTTATATTCATGATTTTATAAAGTTAAACCTCCATTCAAAAATCAAAATTTAATAATAATTCACTTATTAAATTCCAATATTAAATTATAAATTCATTAAATTAAATTAACTTAACACTTAAGTTTAAATTTTCAAATATAACTTAATTCCATTTTTATTTACTTAACTTAAATTTCACTTTTAAGCCAAATTCACAAATTTCCAATTTTAGTTATATTTCAAAATTTCAACTTAAATATTCATTCATTTCACATTTTTACTTTATTCAAAAGTCATTAATATATTATAAAATCATTTAAATTAACTTTAATCCAAATTATCATGAATTTATCATATTTCATATTTAATTTAAATTCCAATTATCACCAAATTAAAATTTCCCAAAATAACTTACATTTCAGATTTTCTAACTTTACCATTAATTTATTTCACTTATAAATTTTCAAAAAAATCAATAATGCTTTACAAAAATCATTTAAATAAAATTTAAATCAAAATATTATAACATTTACATTTCTAAAATATTTTAAAATTTTTAGAAAAACATATTTTAACTACAGGTCTGTATTTCATTTTTAGCCTAGGTAAAGTGATACGGGTAATATATCATTTCAACCCGTAATTTACAAAGAAAACCCGGGTTTGATCATTTCAAACCCGCAATCCCAAGTAAATGAAAATAATTGAAAATCATTCAGGCCTATCATTTCAGCCCATAACGATTTTCTCCTATTCTAAAGTCCGTTCGGGTATGTATCATTTCAACCCATAGTGATTCTAATCTAAAGGGAACTTGCAGTGTGATAAACTGATAAAAATAATAGAACAACATAATATAACAGTAACATATAATATAATAGGTGTTTAAGCATGGGTGAACATCATAAAATCATAACATAGCAGGTGTAACATGATAATGCATTTTACAGATTCAAAAGGGGTCAATTCACTAGTTATATATGTACATATTGTCTGGTGAGAATAACTCACCTGTATAAGCTGGAGATGACAACCAAATGCACAAATAAGGAACTTCAAAAGCACGATAACACAACAATGATTTGAGAGTGGGAGAGCCAAGGCTAATTGCCTTGTTAAATATCAAACAAAACAAAAACAAACATGAATTACAAACCAAAATATTACAAACAATGCTGGGAATAACTATACAATTCAAAGCTAGAGCTTTTGCACTTGCATTCAACCACTTATACTTCAGCTATGGCCTGGAAAGACACTGTAATGGGATTGTTTTGGATCAGGTTTGGATCAAGTTCAGGTCATATAGGGGTCGCCATAGCAATATAAAGAGGAGATGAAGGATATGTGCTTGAATTTCAAAACAAGGCAACACAACTACAAGCAACAACAAGATTTCAAGGCCTAAATGGGTTCGACCAAGGGACTATTGGGCATGGCCTGATCTGGAAGGATAAACTACAGGTGCTACAGAGGTCCAAGGCTCAGGTTATGGCTGGTGGTGGTGGTGTTTGGCCGGCCAAAGTGGAGGAGAGAGGTGGTGGAACAAGTTAGGCTAGGCTATGAACATTAAGGTGGAGTTTTGTTTATTTTTAGGTGGATCTTCTTCATCAAGGGGCATGGCCATGGCTTGGGGCTGGGCTGGAGGAGGTGTTGACCAGATGTGGTGGTGGTGGAGGAGGCCAAGGTGGAGGAGGAAGGAGGAGCTGAGCATAGAAGGTGAGAAAACAAGTGCAAAATCATAAGAAAACAAGTAGAAATTGCATAGAAAAGAAGAAATTTTTTACCAAGCTTTACTTCAGGTTAATGGCCGAATTTTTTGGTGATTGAGAAGTTTAATTTTCGTGAAAATGAAGTGAGGAAGTGGCTGAAAGAATGAGAAAAGAATCGGCCAAAATTGATTACAAGTGGAGGTTGAGAAAATGAAAAGGTGGAAGGTAAAAGGACTTGGAATTTAAAAAGTTTAAAACCTTTCAAATTTCTATATTTTCTTTTCATAAGTTTAATTATCTAAAAATACATATAATTTCAGTTAAAATTCGAATATATAACAAATATACAAAATATAAATAAATAAATATTAATTATATATGATTAAAATAAGAAAATAGTATAAAATGAAAACTAGTCTAGAAAATTTGAAAATAAACAGAATAAACTTTGGAAGATTTATATGGACTTAGAAAATATTTATAAATAAATATAATAACACAAAAAATAAAATGCATTCAAAAAAATAAATAAATAAATTTTAATTAAATATAATTTAAATGAAGAAAATAGCAGAAAAATGGAAACTAGCCTTTAAAAATAGAAAATAAATGCAATATATTTTGGAAAATTTTTATTATCACTTTAAAAATATTAAAAGATAAAAATATACATAAAATAAAATATTAACACATATTAAAATAAAATATAACAAAGAAAATATGATTTATATAATTTAAAATAGGCAAAATAAAACAAATTATACTCAAAATTGAAATGTACGTAACTTTTACAATTTAACTCCGTTTTCAATGAAAAGAAAAGTAGTATTCAAGTTATTACATCTATTTTCATAATAAAAGATAAAATTTAAGAATTTAAATAATTTAAATTTGAAGTTTAAAAGTCAAAGTTTGAACAGTTTGACCAGAAATTCATTTTACAGTAAAATATTCAAATTATACTAGTTTGAACTATAAATCACTTAATAATCAACATTTATATTTAAAAATGAAATATTTGAAATAAACCATTTTAAAATAATTTAAATAAAAGAAAGTCAAATTTAAAATATATACAAAAATCTAGGGCTGTTACACTCTCCCCCACTCAAATCTTTTCGTCCTCGAAAAGGAAGGGAGCGGAGAAACAACTAGAAAGAACAATATGTTGGAAGACATCCCGAAAGAAGGTAGGGAAGAAAAGTAGCTAGGAGGGAAAGCAGGTTGAAAGAGAAGGATGAACCATTATTTTAAATTGTTGGTTAAAGAGGTAAAATATTTAAAACACTTTAAAATCCTTTAGGAAGGAAAATAACTGATCAAAATATCCTTTATATAATATTTTATCAAAATACTTTTATAACTCGATGTTTCAACAAGTTTATCCTTGTTCCTGTAGACTCTGGTAGTGCGTTGATCAGGCGCAAAACTGGAATTCTCCAGGTACTTAGTAGACCTATTTCAACACCTAGTGAAAATACTGGGAAAACCTTTAAAACAGATATGGAAAGTACAATCCAAACAAAAACGAATCAAATCATGGATCGCAGATACACAATGGTTACGCCTGGGTCCCCCAGGAAACATCCGTACCTTTTAAGCATTCACTGCCTTGCGAATTTCGCCATGCAACAAAACGGTGGACCGTAGGATACATAAAAATGGTTACGCCTGGATCCTCCAGGAAACATCCATACCCCTTAAGCAATCTCTGCCTTGCGGATTACGCCACTAACACGACCATAGATCGCAGATACACAATGGTTACGCCTGGATCCCCCAGGAAACATCCGTACCTTTTAAGTAATCACTGCCTTACGAATTACGCTATGCAGTCGAGTTCGTAAGACCATGGGTAACGCCATGGAATTCGAAGGACACTCGAGTATCATATCCGGAAAACCAAAATCAGAGAGAATAATATCGATAGAATGAATCCAAGATGTGGCCACAAATCGGATATCAAGCAGAAGGCGCTTTCCATATCTTTACTTCGAAAATATGTATCATATAGTACCTTTTCAAATCACTTTCAAATATCGTACTTATATAATATCCATTATATATAAGATTTCACTTTCAAATTGAGTACCTTTTCAAATCTATAGTTTTCGAATCAATTTCATACTCATACAAATCAATTTTATATAAGTTCGACAACTTCCAAATCAAGTGTTTAGTAACATAAGGTTCTCAAATTTCAATTTGTTTCAATATCAGTTCAATTTCAAAATCATATACAATTTCACCGAATTATTTCTTCTCAAATTAATTATCTTTAGTTTCAACGTTTCCAGAATAATAGATTTAGAAAATAAATCCAAATTTCCAAATCAATAATTTAAGTCAACCAATTCATTTCCAAAATCAAATGTTTTCAAAATCATCTTATACTTATGTAAGGTCCATCTTATATAAGGATCAAATTTTTCAAAATAAATTTCGCTGTATGAAGAGCCATATGGGATTTGAATATCTTTGCTTTTATGGGTTATATATCTTTGTGATTTAAATTGGAATTTTCTTTTAGTAAGCAAAGATATTCTAACTCGACAGCTTTCAATTTCAGCGTTAAAATATATAAATGATATTAGGATATAAGATGTACATACGTCATCATTTCGCAAAACTACATTTGATCGCTCGCTTGATCACACAAGTTCGCTTTCGAACTAGTATTGTCCATTCGACTTCCCTAATGCGGATTTCGATATGGTTTCTCGACTAGAAGCCATCAGTCTCCTTGCATAGCCATATACTACGATAGAGAATTCTAGAATCAAGCCCAAAATCCATATCAAATATTCGCCATCAAGAATCGAATGAAAATCCTAACACGAAATGGTGTAATCCACCTCGAACTTGTGTACCCAAACTTGGATCAAATTAATTATGCGAATAAAACACCATACGTACAACTTATATATTTATTCCAACTTGTTAAATATATAGTTTCACAAAGATGTTACTAAGTTAAACATTTAAACTAAATTTTATTCAAAATATTTTGAAGACCAAATTCTTTCAAAACATTTCAAATCTAAATTCCATATTTAGAAAAATTCAAAATAGCCTTATTCATTTACTTAACAAAACAGTTTCAACTTATTTAAATCATATTACTTCATACTTAAACATTCGAAACAAATTTATATACTTTATCAAATAATTCATACCTTTCAAAATTTCATAGCTTTGAAAAGTTAACCTTGATTTGGAAGTGCTCGAACCTTCAAAATAGTTGAAGAAATCATTTTCAAATTCAGGAGTTGGAAATCGGCAACAAATCAGTAAATCAATTTTAATAGATAGGGTTATATCAAATCCGAAACTCGAGGACTGAACACCGGCTTACTTCAAATCATTTCAAATATATATATATATACATATATCTTTCGAATATCAAATCATACTTCAAAATTTTGAAATCAAAATTGGTTTCGCAAAATAACTCGCGTAGCAATGCTACTGAAGTGGCCTATCCCCCACTTTGAAACTCGAAAATCAATGTCGATGATGCTTGCACTCATCACCGAAATTATTTTCCAGCGACACAAGTGAGTTCTGGACTTCCATTTACTTTGAAAACTTCTTTGAAATTCCTTCAAAATCATTAAAACCCATTAAAATCATTGAAACATTACTTATTCGGAAAAATAATTTCAATCATATTATTTATTATTTCAAAATCTTAAAACCAGTTCCAAAATGCCGGAGTTCAATCACTTAAATTCAGATTCAAAACCTTCAGTTATAAATCATTTTATATGAAAACATTTCTTATAAAATTTTCAAAATTTCAAATCCTTTCAAAACTTCAAATTCTCATTTTTTTTTAAAAGGTACATAATCCTTATCAAAAACATTTCATCTTTATATAAAAATATGGCCATCCTTATCAAAATAAAAACTACGATGAATACACAATTTTCAAAAGACAATCAACCACAAACTTTCCAAGGGACGATTCAAGGATGGATTTCAAAGCAAAACAGAGATTCAAATTTAGAAGGACTCTAATCAAATAGAATTCTAATTCAAAGATAGGCTCAAACAAAGATAAGATAATTAAATTACCAAATAGAAGATGGATAAGCCTATATGAATCGCGGGCGACCTTAACTGGTCAACCGTGACTTCAGGAATATAATCGATGTGAAAATCTAAGGCAAATCGACCTTCGATTGCCAGAGATAGAATCTAAATATAGCAGAAGATAGAAAACATCGTAAACCGAGGATACAGAAATCTCCGATGAATCAATGCCAATTATAATCATTCAAAGATTTGCGGAATCGCCACCCTATAAAGGTCATACAAAGTGGAGTGATGCAATGCTCCAAAATCAAAAGAATACAATTAGGGGAGACAGGAATGGATTTCAGAACAAGTGGGAGCGTTCCAAAATTCAAAGGAATCTTATTCGATAAGAATCCAAACGAAGATTAGAGATATATAACCTATATCGATACAGAAAAATTCCCATAAAAATTTGGAAAGACTCGAATTCATAACATACGAAAACAGAAGCATAAATATCTTTAGTTGGACAACTTTAGCTAAGCAAAAGATACAACAGAGTTTACTCAAAGCATCCTAACAAACTACTGATTTTGCCATACCCAAAATAGATCCCTATCAACAATGGATCTAGATCAATCAAGAGAGAAGTTCAAAATTTTAGAGGATCCTAATCAAAGAAATTACTAACAAGGTGGATACGAAAGGAATGTAGTTTAAGAAATATTTTACTTTTAAAGCAAGGAAATTTATATCAAAATAATCTTTCAAAATTCTTTAAAAATCATTTGAAAATCATTTTATACTTCGAAAATACGTTCTCTCACAAAGAAATGATTCTGAGATTGATTTCACTCATTCTAGGGTATTTCTACCCTATCTCTAATGAGTGTTTGCTCCGCAGGCTAAGGTTTGCCTAAAACCAAAGCTCTGATACCAACTGTAACGACCCACTATTTTGGACCATTCAAATCGACAATAATCCACACATGTCTGGCTTGAATAATTCAAAATAACAGATTGTAAATAAATTTGGAGCAAATGAAATCAAATACACAGAATCATAGACACAGAACATATCAGAATAACTCGCAGCGGAATATAAAAAAACCATAGTAGTTCATGAAGCTACTATAACAAACTCTCAAAACATAATACATAATATCTGCTTGAAAACATATACAATAGACATCTTAAATAAATAGAAGTTTATGAATACCAGAACTGAAATAGAACAACTGAACTGAAAGGAACAGATAACTAGACAAGCAGAATCTCCAGCGATTCCTAGCTCCAGAAAGAAATCCAAAGTTAAGCTGTAAATACTCAGGCTGACCCGAGCGTAAAGTAAAACACAAAACACTCGAGTCAGGACAATATATACTTATATAATGTAAACCAACTCAAGTGAACTGTAGTAGAAATGCACAATAACTCAAAGGATGCTTGGGACCGCCCATCCTTTAAGGATCAGTTAAACTATAAATTAAATACATCCCGTGGTTAAAATTTCAAAATGGTATTTTATACTTCGAAATAAAATATCATTTCAAAATTCAATATCATTCAAAAATCCATTTCAAAATATCAAAATATCATATTTCAAAATAGTTTATATTTCAAAACAAATTACTTCATTTTAAATCATAAAATGAAGTTATTATATTTAATAATTAAATTATTAAATTTCCAAAATTTTAACTTTTCAAAGTTCATTCGTTCACTTAAATTAATTAAAACAATGAAAATTCAACTTTCGCAGCATTTAGAAAATGCTACGAAAAGTCACATTTAAAACAGTTCAATTTAACAAAAGACAGCATTTAAAATGCTGTAATAGGGTTACATTAGTTTCAAATAAACTTAGTTAAATTCAACCATTATAACATTTACAAAAATGCTATAATAGCCTTTAATTAAATTTAGCCATTTGGTTCATTATTATCAACTACAGCATTTACAAATGTTGTATTATCATTTACATTAGAATTAATAACATTTCAGAAATGCAGTTAATTAACTTCAAATATTCAGTATAATTTCACAAACAATTATATTTTTATATAAATCATTTTTAACTTATAAAATCATATAATTTCACTTTTAAAACAATCATTCAAATACCCTTATATTCATGATTTTATAAAGTTAAACCTCCATTCAAAAATCAAAATTTAATAATAATTCACTTATTAAATTCCAATATTAAATTATAAATTCATTAAATTAAATTAACTTAACACTTAAGTTTAAATTTTCAAATATAACTTAATTCCATTTTTATTTACTTAACTTAAATTTCACTTTTAAGCCAAATTCACAAATTTCCAATTTTAGTTATATTTCAAAATTTCAACTTAAATATTCATTCATTTCACATTTTTACTTTATTCAAAAGTCATTAATATATTATAAAATCATTTAAATTAACTTTAATCCAAATTATCATGAATTTATCATATTTCATATTTAATTTAAATTCCAATTATCACCAAATTAAAATTTCCCAAAATAACTTACATTTCAGATTTTCTAACTTTACCATTAATTTATTTCACTTATAAATTTTCAAAAAAATCAATAATGCTTTACAAAAATCATTTAAATAAAATTTAAATCAAAATATTATAACATTTACATTTCTAAAATATTTTAAAATTTTTAGAAAAACATATTTTAACTACAGGTCTGTATTTCATTTTTAGCCTAGGTAAAGTGATACGGGTAATATATCATTTCAACCCGTAATTTACAAAGAAAACCCGGGTTTGATCATTTCAAACCCGCAATCCCAAGTAAATGAAAATAATTGAAAATCATTCAGGCCTATCATTTCAGCCCATAACGATTTTCTCCTATTCTAAAGTCCGTTCGGGTATGTATCATTTCAACCCATAGTGATTCTAATCTAAAGGGAACTTGCAGTGTGATAAACTGATAAAAATAATAGAACAACATAATATAACAGTAACATATAATATAATAGGTGTTTAAGCATGGGTGAACATCATAAAATCATAACATAGCAGGTGTAACATGATAATGCATTTTACAGATTCAAAAGGGGTCAATTCACTAGTTATATATGTACATATTGTCTGGTGAGAATAACTCACCTGTATAAGCTGGAGATGACAACCAAATGCACAAATAAGGAACTTCAAAAGCACGATAACACAACAATGATTTGAGAGTGGGAGAGCCAAGGCTAATTGCCTTGTTAAATATCAAACAAAACAAAAACAAACATGAATTACAAACCAAAATATTACAAACAATGCTAGGAATAACTATACAATTCAAAGCTAGAGCTTTTGCACTTGCATTCAACCACTTATACTTCAGCTATGGCCTGGAAAGACACTGTAATGGGATTGTTTTGGATCAGGTTTGGATCAAGTTCAGGTCATATAGGGGTCGCCATAGCAATATAAAGAGGAGATGAATGATATGTGCTTGAATTTCAAAACAAGGCAACACAACTACAAGCAACAACAAGATTTCAAGGCCTAAATGGGTTCGACCAAGGGACTATTGGGCATGGCCTGATCTGGAAGGATAAACTACAGGTGCTACAGAGGTCCAAGGCTCAGGTTATGGCTGGTGGTGGTGGTGTTTGGCCGGCCAAAGTGGAGGAGAGAGGTGGTGGAACAAGTTAGGCTAGGCTATGAACATTAAGGTGGAGTTTTGTTTATTTTTAGGTGGATCTTCTTCATCAAGGGGCATGGCCATGGCTTGGGGCTGGGCTGGAGGAGGTGTTGACCAGATGTAGTGGTGGTGGAGGAGGCCAAGGTGGAGGAGGAAGGAGGAGCTGAGCATAGAAGGTGAGAAAACAAGTGCAAAATCATAAGAAAACAAGTAGAAATTGCATAGAAAAGAAGAAATTTTTTACCAAGCTTTACTTCAGGTTAATGGCCGAATTTTTTGGTGATTGAGAAGTTTAATTTTCGTGAAATTGAAGTGAGGAAGTGGCTGAAAGAATGAGAAAAGAATCGGCCAAAATTGATTACAAGTGGAGGTTGAGAAAATGAAAAGGTGGAAGGTAAAAGGACTTGGAATTTAAAAAGTTTAAAACCTTTCAAATTTCTATATTTTCTTTTCATAAGTTTAATTATCTAAAAATACATATAATTTCAGTTAAAATTCGAATATATAACAAATATACAAAATATAAATAAATAAATATTAATTATATATGATTAAAATAAGAAAATAGTATAAAATGAAAACTAGTCTAGAAAATTTGAAAATAAACAGAATAAACTTTGGAAGATTTATATGGACTTAGAAAATATTTATAAATAAATATAATAACACAAAAAATAAAATGCATTCACAAAAATAAATAAATAAATTTTAATTAAATATAATTTAAATGAAGAAAATAGCAGAAAAATGGAAACTAGCCTTTAAAAATAGAAAATAAATGCAATATATTTTGGAAAATTTTTATTATCACTTTAAAAATATTAAAAGATAAAAATATACATAAAATAAAATATTAAAACATATTAAAATAAAATATAACAAAGAAAATATGATTTATATAATTTAAAATAGGCAAAATAAAACAAATTATACTCAAAATTGAAATGTACGTAACTTTTACAATTTAACTCCGTTTTCAATGAAAAGAAAAGTAGTATTCAAGTTATTACATCTATTTTCATAATAAAAGATAAAATTTAAGAATTTAAATAATTTAAATTTGAAGTTTAAAAGTCAAAGTTTGAACAGTTTGACCAGAAATTCATTTTACAGTAAAATATTCAAATTATACTAGTTTGAACTATAAATCACTTAATAATCAACATTTATATTTAAAAATGAAATATTTGAAATAAACCATTTTAAAAATAATTTAAATAAAAGAAAGTCAAATTTAAAATATATACAAAAATCTAGGGCTGTTACATATTCTTTTCAAGAAATCAATCTTTTTCTTTTATTTTTATTGAAACATATTTCTTTTTATTACACATTATTTTACAATTAACACCTCCCCTTTAAAACCAACTTATATTTAAAGATTATCCCATTAAAGAGTCACAGAAATAATACTTCGTACAACCACGTCGTTTCTTTATCAATTGATTTCCTATTATCATTATATTTGTAACAAATTTGAGTACTCACAATTTGAACGTAATATTTCTCATTGAAATTCTCATTGTATTTTTAACACAAAACGTAAGTTGCATATATCATTAATTAATTATAATTTACTCCTATTTCTTATTAGTGGCAAGATATAATTACTATTAATTATAATAATTAAATCTCAAAACATACCCTAATACAGGGAAGGTAATTAATCCAATTGTTTTCTTTTGAAATTCAATTTTCCATGTTAAACCCAATATCTATATACTAAATTAATTCCAACATTTAATTACAACTATAATAAAACCCGTTCATTATATATTTCAGGAAAATAGGTACATGGAAAAACTTAGAATAAAAATTTAGGCTGAAGGACAATGCTAGTTATAACTAACATTTTGTATAGTGTAAAACTGAATATAATGCTAGATATAACTAGCATTTTGTATAGTGTAAAACTGAATATAATTCTAGATATAACTAGCATTTTGTATAGTGTAAAAATTGAATATAATGCTAATTATAACTAGCATTTGTTCTTCAGTCTAAAAATGAAACTTGGTGTCCTTCAGTCTAATTTTTTTTCAAAGTTTGTCATTTTCCCTAATTCCCTCTATATATTTAAATTCCAAACAAATCATTTTATTTAGATTTACATTCTTATTATCAAATCAACTATTCCCTTATGAAATTGATTAACATAAGTTTTCATTTTATTACACTCGTTACTCAACGGTTAACGTTTCTTCTTATATCAATTGTAATATTTCAATTACATTAATTCTCCATTAATTACCAAATAAATTTCTAACGGATTTAATAATAAGATGATAAATAAAACAATAGTTATACATTAATAATCCCCATCTATTAACTTATTGTTTACAAACAAAGGTTACTGTTAGCGCCAAAATTGGTCACTAACCCCAAAATCCAGATGAAAGCACCAAATACCAATCACAGCTCAGAGATAGAATGTATGTAGAGAGTAATAATGTGAAGAACAGTCAAAACTGAAATGAAAGCAGTAAAGAACAACAGATTTTATAGTGGTTCGGCTAACTCCGGCCTACGTCCACTCCAGAAGTTTGCTTTTTATTGCTGTAATAATCGATTACAGTTACAAAATGGCAGAGTTGCCTTAGCCTTAGAAAAGAGAAAGTAAGAGAGCAGAAAGAAGATCCCCTTTTTACTGTGCCCCTGCCTCTCTATTTATAGGCAAAGATGGGTTGGACTTCCCTGGTGGGCCTTGTAGCCGAGTACCTCAGCCCAGATGGAGTGGTCTCCATATGCCGAACCATAGATGCCGAACGCTGAATGCCGAACAAGGCGTGAATGCCGAACGATCTCCTCATGCCGAACGTTGGGAGGTGCGAGGTACAGAGGTATCGAGGTGCGAGGTACCGAGGTATGGAGGTGCGAGGTACCAAGGTATGGAGGTGCGAAGTATGGAGGTGCGAGATATGGAGGTGCGGAGTATGGAGGTGCGAGATATGGAGGTGCGAGATATGGAGGTGCGAGATATGGAGGTGCGAGATATGGAGGTGCGGAGTATGGAGGTGCGAAGTACGGAGGTGCGAGGTGCAATGTCGAGCGAGGTGAGGTATGCCGAACGACCCATCCAATGCCGAATGCTCCTTGATGTCGAACGACCCATCCAATGCCGAATGCTCCTTGATGCCGAACGATCCATCCAATGCCGAACATCTCCAGATGCCGAACGTTGGTTAATGCCGAGCGCTCCATCCAATGCCTAACGACGAACTCTCTATGCCGAACGCTCGTCCAGTGCCGAACAAGATTTATGCCGAACACTCCATCCAATGCCGAACGTCGATCTCTCTATGCCGAACGCTCGTCCAGTGTCGAACATTCCTCTATGCCGAACGATCCTTCTAATGCCGAGCACTCGCTCAGTGCCGAACGATCCCTCTAAATGCCGAGCACTCGTTCAATGCCGAATGATCCCTCTAAATGCCGAGCGCTCCTGGATGCCGAACGCTCTGTGCATGCCGAGTACTCTTGAATGCTATTCGAACGTGAATAGTAAATGCCAGACGAACATGTAGTTGATTAAGTTAAACCCGTCTGTCCGCGGCCTTGCCAAAAGGCGGGTTAACAGTTACTAAATTTACGTACTAAATAATTGATTTCATACTCCATATTAAAACCAATTACAATTAATAACATATGATTACAAAAATTCATACATCATTTATTCTATTCCTTATTAACCTTTATTATTTAAATTGATTGAAATTACGTTAACATAGTAGTCAATTATATTCAATCAATATTTGCAAATTATATGTTAATACTACCATCTTTTATCTCATTAAAATTAGTTGTTTTAAGATTTATCTTAAGGTCAAAATTTATAATCTAATAAGATTCAATTTAATAAATCATAAATTTTAATTTCTGACAATATTAGATTCTAAAATCTTATTAAATTTAATATTTTTAATTATAAAAAATGCATGCCGTTACAGAAATGCTAATATGTTATCAAATATAACATATATCGATGGTGGCACCGTAACATTCAGACATAACTCAAAAGGATTTGTCATCGCATTGGAGAAGTCATCAATATCGGTATTTCTAACTCTCCTATAATTACTAATGTTTTATTGGTAGAAAATTCGAAACATAATTTATTAAGTATAAGTCAATCATGTGATAAAGGATTTAAAATTGATTTCGAGAAAAATAAATGCAATATTTTTTATCAAAATAAAAATTTAATTTTTGAAGGATTTAGAAATCAAAACATATATGTTTTAAACATGAATGACAAAAACAATACAAATTTTTGCTTAGCCGAATCATGATGATTCATGGTTATGGCATAAACGTTTTTGTCATATAAATTTTAAGAATATCAACAAACTAGTTAAAAATGAATTGGTTAGAGGATTACCTAAAATCAACTACAAGGTTAAAAACCTGTGATGCTTGTCGATTTGGTAAATTAAAGAAAAGCTCCTTTAGATCTAAAAAGAAAATTTCCGCAAAACAACCTCTCGAATTACTCCATCTAGAATTATTCGGACCAACTCAAGTACGTTCAATTAATCATAATAAATACGTTTTTCTAATTATTGATGATTTTTCAATATATACTTGAACATTATTTTTAAAACATAAAGTGACACTTTTGAAATGTTCAAAATTTTTTGCTAAACAAATATTTTTTTAATGAATTTAAAAATTAAAAGTATACGAAGCGATCACGGAGGTGAATTTGAAAATGAACTATTTACAAATTTTTGTAACAAAAAAGGAATTAGTCATAATTTTTCATTTCCTCGAACACCACAACAAAATGGTATTGTAGAAAGGAAAAATCGAACTTTACAAGAATGTGCACGAACATTACTAAATAGTAGTAACCTACCAAAGAATTTTTGGGCGGAAGTTGTTGCTACTGCTTGTTATGTATTAAATCGTGTAACACTTAGACCCATGATTAAAAACACATGCTATGAAATATTTTTTAACAAGAAACCAAAAGTATTGTATTTTCGCGTATTTGCGTCAAAATGCTTCATATTAAACACTAAAGATTATCTAGAAAAATTTGATTCTGAAGCTGATGAAGGAATTTTTGTTGGTTATTCGGATCAAAGCAAAGCTTATAGAATCTTTATAACCGAACGAATATTACAGAAGAAAGTCTTCATGTCTCATTTGATAAAAACTAAACATAATAAAAATGACGATGATGAAGATGAAGAAATTATAAATGAAACTCATACACCTATACATGAAAATAATAATAATGTCAATAACAATAATGATAATATGATAACATCGTCACCTAGAATATTAAGAGACCATCCTATTAATAATATTACTAGGGACTTAAATATAAGAGTATCAACTAGAAAATAGTTAAATCAAATGGGTCATGTTGCATTTATATCAAATTTTGAACCAAAAAATTATAAAGAAGCATCAAAAGATGTTTTTTGGATTATTGCAATGCAAGAGAACTTAATCAATTTGAAAGAAATGATGTTTGGGAACTTGTACCGAGACCAAAAGATCAAACTGTAATCGGAACGAAATGAGTTTTTAAACATAAGGGGGATGAAAATGGAAATATTGTTTGAAATAATGCAAGGTTAGTAGCTCAAGGATATAATCAAGAAGAAAGAATTGATTATGACGAAACATTTGCTCCTGTAACACGTCTCGAAGCAATACAAACATTACTGGCTTTTGCACGTCATCGTAATTTTAAACTTTTTCAAATGGATGTAAAAGTGCATTTTTAAATGGATTTATAAAAGAAAATGTGTATGTTGAACAACCTCATTTATTTTTTCACAAGAAATATCCCGATCATATATTTAAACTTAAAAAGGCTTTATATGGATTAAAACAAGCACCTCGTGCTTGGTATGAAAGATTAAAAACTCATTTACAAAATTATGGTTCTTAAATTGGTAAAATTGATTCCAATTTATTCATAAAACAAGAAAATAATAATATTTTAGCCATACAAATATATGTTGACGACATTATATTTGGATCCACCGAAGAAAAATTGTGTACTGGATTTTCTAACATAACGAAAGGTGAATTTGAAATGTCACATATGAAAGAATTAAACTATTTCTTAGGTCTGCAAATAAGACAATTAGAAAATGGAATTTGTATAAATCAAGAAAATACTGTCAAGATTTATTAAAACATTTTGGAATGGAAAATATTTCAAGTAAACCAACTCCAATGAGTACTACTCTACATTTAGATAAAGATGAAAATGAAAAGATTTCGCCAAAAAATTATATCGAAGTACGATAGAACCTCTGTTATACTTAACAGCTAGTAGACCAGATATTAAGATGAGTGTATGCTTATGTGCTCAGTATCAAGCACGGTCAAAAGAATCACATCATCGAGCGGTAAAACGAATCTTAAGATATTTAACAAACACTAAACGTTACGGACTTTTCTACCCAAAAAGAAGCTTGCATTGAACCGATGCAAAACGAATCACTCTGTGATTTAACGCTTAAAAATCAAAAACTAATCACGGTCAGTCAACGGGCTTTAAACAAAAAGATGACTGGTTTGGAACATTCTTTTTCTACGAGGATGGCTAAATGGAAGAGATTTTAGAAAAGGTTGTTTCCACTTTAGCAAAGTTATGAGAAAAGTCTGTGGCAGATCGTCCTCTCGCTCGTCATCTTTGTCATCACTGACACCACCTCCTCGAGCACAGACACTAGTTTATCAGCCTCATACTTCTCCTGAAGGATCTTCTCACGACAGAGGAAAGACTCTTATGCAAGAACAACGTGAGGAGGAAGAAGATAGTGAAGATATGTACGTGTCTGATACTCCGCAATTTCAACATCAATCATACATGGCATTCCAAGGGCTCTCTATTCAAGAAGATGAGGAGTATAACGATCAAACCAACTGGCCAGGAACATACGACCAAGAGTCTTCGTCTTATTAGGAATACTATGAAAATTGTGGAAGCCTTTCTTACTCTTCCAACCAGTAAAACTAGCATCTCTTTTAGTTATTTTTTATCATTTATGTGTATGTTTGTTTATTTAACTTTTAAACTCCCGCTACATTACTTTAGTCTCTTTTTCTGCTTGGACTTACTTATTTACTTTTAATTGTTCATGATCTTATCTATAACATGCTATTACCTAAATATTCTATATCCTCTCTTCTATTTTGATAATGACAAAGGGGGAGAAATTTATGCATATATACAGGGGAAGACAAAATTTACTTTATGCGAACATTCTATATTTTGATTAACAATTCTTCTAATTTGATTGTATAGTTATCATCATCAAAAAGGGGGAGAATGTCAGAACCCATTCAATGTTTCAATGACAACAACTATACAATCATATATATCATATACATCTTATCAAGATAATAGGTATATACTACAAGAAGACATCATGCTCGAAGATATTGCAACTCGAAGACAAATAAAGATATATCGACCATACTATTAGTAAGGTTATTCTAGTGTAAAAGAGTCTTAGATAAAATGTTATAAGGTCCCCTTGAGTATATATGCACACACGATCACACACGATGTCATATACACTGAACATAAAGTGAAAAACTGCATTTAACATTCACGGACGTCTAAGGAAAAATCACGGACGTTTGAGGAAAAATCACAGACGTCTGTGACAATCCTCGGGAAATTATTTCCTATGTCATCTGAAATATTGCAAAACTCTGAATAGACACTTCTGTTGAACGAATAGAAATTAACTCTTCATCGAAAGGTTGCAACCATTAAAATGAATAGACCTTATCTAATAGTAACAACCTTCATCTGCATCTCTTTAAATCTATAAATACTACCATGATTGAGATTTAGAGATTAACTAAATTGAATTAATTAAAACTATTCTTTCTTGATTTCTTATTACTCTCGTGTGCATACAATTGCTTACATACTCTCAATCTATCATAACTAAAATATAATTTTGGTTAAACCACTTCCTACAACTCAAAGCATTCACATTCACATACTCAAAGGAGATCATAGGAAGATTTGTACTATCAGTCAAAATCCGTGTTGTTTGAAACACAAGATTGTCAGAGATATACTTTTGTATTAGCCTATTTCTCCGGGCGAAGCGTGGGTTAGTTGGTTAAAGAAAATACCGAAGGGGAGCTTTGGGAGTGCATGTAGGACGGGAGGTCCGAACCAGCATAAAATATCTGGTGTGATCGTTTTTATTATTTATCTTATTTATATTTAATTATTGTTCTCTGCTTAATATAGTTAGTAATATACATCCTCACACGTATACGTAAATTGCATTATTTTTAAAGATCTTATAGAATTTCGATTTTATCTACTATATATCATCTTGATTATCGAAAAATGTGAGTTTAACTCACCGAAATTCTCGTTGACGTCGGAGCATTCCGATTTGAACTAAAATCGAATGACATCTGATTTTAGCCCAAATTTTCACTTGCTCCAAATTCGACCAAACCAATTACATCACAAAGTTATCGTCATTACGAGCGCAACGCAAAAAGTCTCATCTCGATTGAACGATGTACGAAAAAGTTAATCAATATATAACAGTCTTTCTGGTATTAAATATGTTGAGTATCATCTAATTTTCACCATAAATCACCTATCTCAGTGAGGTCTCATAAGATCTCTTTCAATGCGATTCTAGTCATCTCAGAGCCTATCTCGGCGTACTTACTCATATAATAATAATCCTACTATTATTATTTTTCAACTTAACACCCAATGTCATTTAAGGGTAAATTTTCAATATATAAAGTAAGCACATAAATATCAGGGACAATAAGTGATCAATAATCAACTCAGTGGTAATCAACACAGATAAAGGTAACCAAAGAATTCAATTCAAGTTATCCGCGTTTCCCAATATTGGGTCATTGCCTCATGTATAAGGAATTTAGGATTTATTCCTTATTTATTTCATCTCATATTCAGCTCAAATGTTAATCATCACATATAATGGCTATTTAAGAATTCAGTTCGTCTCATTCGCCGAATATTAGGTCGTTGCCTCATTTATAAGGAATTTGAGATTTATTCCTTATTTATTTCATCTCTTATTCTCGTAAAAATTTATTGCTTAAGAAATAAGCAGTTCGCTATTGAATCTCTTATCAAATCTCATTTACAGTTTTCGGTCAAAAGTAACTAAAAATATAATTTTAGTTATATTATTACTTCTCATAAACCCATTAATAATTAGATAATTAGTTTGGCTTTCAAAATCCAAATATCAGATTAATTCAAATCTCCGTAATTGCAAAATTATTAGGATTTAAAATCCATCAATTAATTATTTTCCATAATTCCAATATTAATTTGGAAAATCATTTTGGATTTAACATCCATTAATTAAATTATTTTCCATAAATTTTATCGGTTGAAAAACCAATTTGGATTAAAAAATCCAATATTTAAATTATTTCTTAAATTTCCCATTTAAAAATACTATTAATTAAATTTCCAAATTTAATGTTTAATTATATTTCTAAGGAAATGTTGTCAAAATCTATAACTATTGGTAACCACACTGGTGGATAGACTTCTATCACAATTATGAACGCTTATAGCCAGCGGATGGACAGACTTTCGTTATAGACTTATCTTTCAAATTTATTCCCGTTTAATTTGCTTATTAAGCCTCCGATTTTGACAATTATTTATAATTTGGACAAAAATGTATTTTTCACTATATATGGTTAAGTTGCACATTCTCTGGAAATTGAATTTTAACAAAACAATTGAAGTTCCATTGCCTTGTTCCACCTTATAAATGCCCATTTTGCATTTTAAACATATTTAATCACTTAAAATATTTTCCAAAATTTTGAACATTTAAATACTCATTTATAAAATAAAATTTTATTCCATAATTTCCTCTTTATATCAATAATTTTCAATTAAACATTGCCAAAATTGTTTATCTTTCTTTTAAAACCAAATCGGTGAAAATAAACAAAAGAGGATTTGAACTTATGTAGCCAAGGAAATAAGAAGCTTCGCCACCGTTATGCTAAACATGCTTTGAAATCATTTTCTTGAAAATACCATTGGAAATAATGTTTCATTAATTTTTTATTTACATAGGCGTCCTGGTCCACTAGGCCAGGCCCAAGAATCATTTGCAGTAGCTGCTAGGCAGCAGCTTGCTGCCTCTTGCACAGCCCATGTTAAAAAAGGAAAAAATATTTCAAATTTTTCTCTTCCTTTTTTTCACGCTTGATTTTTTTTCATCTTTCTTGCTACTCCATGCATGTGTGCCATCTCCATTTGATGGTTGGATTCCGACAATTTAATGTCACCATTTTCTTTAGAAAAATTCTATCTATTCTCCACTACAAAAGAAATTCAACAATGTCCAAATCAAAGATTTCATTATCAATTCGGCCATTAAAATTCAAAGAACTCATCACTTCAATTCTTTCATATTCAACCATAAAACTCAATTCTTATCCCATAAAATTTCAATTCAAGCATGTTTATCACCTCTTCAATCATCAAAAACACAAAAACAGTCATATAGAAACAACATGTATAGTGGGAAAAATAATTATATATGGGATGTATATGTTAGTCTATAGGATAATGGTTTTGATGACAACAACTATAGAAGTGTTATAAAATATATATGTGCAGGAAATCTATATGCAGGTATCAACAAAAGAAGACTGTACAGTAAAGAAGACAAAGATCAAGAGTTCAAGATTGAAGACTCATGAGATTCAAGATATTCAAGAGTTCAAGACAAATAATATAGTTAGGTTAGATATTTGTTAAAACTCCTTGAAAGCACTATCATTCTTTTTTATCCAATTTACTCGTGGAATGGAATCCACTTCGTTCTTGTTAAAGGATGGAACCCTAGTGAGATGGAACTCACGAAATATCTAGTGGAACGGATAGTAGCCCTATTTTGTTATCCACTAATTTTGATTCAAAATGATTTTCAAAATTATCTCTTGGTTCATAAAATGATTTTCAAATATTCCTTTTCAAAAGAAAAACCTTCGTTCGTATTTCCAAAAATGTTTTAGCCTCAAAATCATATTTATCATTTTATTATATTTTGATTTCAAAATTGTCCTTGATATTTTAGCCTCAAAATCTATTTTAATATTATATTTACTTTAGTTTATTTACCTTGATTTTAAATATATTTTAGTATATATACATATATATATTCATAAGTATTTCTACTTCTAAATACCTTCTACAAATACATAGAGTCCATTTGAATAAAGTTGCATATGTTTTAAATCATCATTTTCAAAGAAAAGCAAATCATCATTTTTACTAGACCATGTCGACATCATAGTTACTCGTCATGTCGACATGCTTCCCGTTATAGCAAAGGTTGTTTTCAAAAGAAGTGTCTATTCGTTTAAATCTCTTTGAATGGACACATCCATTCATTCTCTATAAATAAAGACTGTTATGGACGTTTTCCAGTAACTACTTTCATTAGTTTCTCTCCTCTTTATTCTCTTATCTTATTTTCTAATCATCCTATCCATATTCTGCCGAAATCTTAAGTGAATCAAACCAGAATATCTCTAGTTTGATTCTCTGCCACTCTCTTCAAAGAATCTCAGTGCTTATCAGAGTTATAGATACATTTGTACTCAAAGAAACTTGTTTAGGGTTATAAAGGTGTGATCGTGTCCTTGGAAATCGATCGGGTGAACTTGTGTCCTGTGAATCAAGTGGTTCTACCCAGAGACCTGAGAATCTGGAGGGTGTACCTCGTTGCCTTGGAATCGAGGGATTGTAATCTAGATTATTATTGAATAGAAAGCCGTACGAGTTGTGCGGGACTGGATGTAGGGTAACACCGAACCAGTATAAAATTCCTGGTGTGTTCTTTCCTTTACTTGCTTTTTATTTATATTTGCATCTGTTTGTGATTCTGTGATTTGATCTGTGATTGTGTATTTGCATTAAGTTAGTTAAATCAATTTAAATCAAATAAGTTTTAAAGAAATTCTTAAAACACTATTCACCCCCCCTCTAGTGTTAAATAGCCTTAAGATCATCTTCCGCGTCCCTGTCATTTGGTATCAGAGCAAGTTTTTCAAAGTATTCATAACCTGATTTTTGAAAAGTAACAATGGCTACCAACACTGGTATTTCTAGTTCATTTGTAGAGGGTCAGTCCACTGCCAGACCACCACTTTTCAATGACAGTAACTATGCATATTGGGCATGTAGAATGAAGATATATTTACAATCCATTAGTTTAGAAACATGGAATATGACACAAACTGAATACACTGAGCCCACAACTGATTTTGCTCAATGGACGACCGTTCAAAGAGAAGTGGCTCAAAACAATTCAAAAGCCATGAATATTTTATTTTGTTCACTAGATAGAAATGAATTTAATAGGGTATCTGTTTGTAAAACTGCATATGAAATCTGGAAAACTCTGCAAGTTACTCATGAAGGAACAAGCAAAGTTAAACAGACCAAAATTTCTATTCTTACTAATCAATTTCAATTATTTAAGATGTTGCCTAGTGAATCTATTCCAGATATGTATAGTCGTTTTCAGGATATTGTTCATTCACTAGTATCTCTGGGAAAAGCAATCTCCGAAGAAGATCAAGTCAGGAAAATTCTGAATTCACTCACTCCAGAATGGGATCTGAAGACACTGGCGATTGAAGAAGCAAATAACATCAGTACCTTAAAGATTGATGAATTAATTGGAAATCTGATGTCATATGAAGTTCAAATTCAGGAAAGAAGGGAGAATAAGTCATCAGAAAAAAAAGTCCATTGCCTTTAATGCACTAACTGGTGAATCAGACTCTAGTGATGATGATGAAGAAATAGCCTTCATGACAAGGAACTTTCGAAAATTCTTGAAGTATAGAAAAATGAATAATCACAAGAGAAAAAGTTTTGGAAATAACACTGAATCACTCAACAACATCAAATGCTTCAATTGCAATGAGTTTGGTCATTATCAAAGAGACTGTCCACATCAAGAAAAGCAAACTCCTCAATCAAACAAAGAATATTCAAAGAAAAGAAAGAAAGCATTTGCAGCAACACTGGATGATTCAGATACGTCCTCAAGTGATGATGAACAGAAAACAGAATTGGCAAATATGTGTTTTATGACAACTCAGAATTCAGATAATCAGGATGATATGGAATTCAAACAAGGTACACGTTTACTATTTTAATTGGTTGAAAATTGGTTGCTTAGAATAGTTTATTAATTAAGTATATAATTGATTTTATTAACTTAAAATTTTTCAAATATCTTTTAAAAATTTATAAAATATTATTTTTATATATTTTCTGTATAATATATTTTCAAAATATATTCAAACAATAGTCATAATATATATAAGTATATATATATATAAATCTTGTACATGCTTGAAATCATTTTTGCAAAATCTGATGTGCATGTCGACATGGCACTTATTGGTAATGTCGACATACCTGTAGCAAATCAGATTTCTAAATTTGAATTCAAAATTCAAATTTCCCTCCACCTTTTCACTAACTCCTATGTTCTGAATAGTTATGACTCTTTGACCAGAGAATCCACCTATTCAACCTCTTTATATCTATCTTCTATCAACACTTATCTCCATCTTCAATTCAAATTCAAAACAACTTTTATCTTCAAACACTCTTATCTCTTCAAAAATGGCATCCACTAGCAACGTAGCCGGAATGAGGCTGTCAAAAGCCACCAAAGATCATCTCTACAATAATAGAGATGCCATACTTGCATACATTAATTATGCAACTTATGGAAAAGTTCATTCGGGTAGTTTTGCTATTTTTAATGACTTCGCTTCTTATGAAATTGATGCTCTCTTTCAAAACAATGGTATTCTAAGCTTGGTTGACAATAACCAAAATGATTTTGTTTGCTATCCAAACCTTGTCAAAATGTTTTATGCAAATTTAAATCGTGGTTTTTATAATGGAAGGGATGATGAAGTGTGGAGTAGTGTCAAGGGGACACAAATTGTTTTGGATACCGATGTTTTAGGAACCATACTTGAGTGTAAAAGTACCGGTTCCAATCTTTCTTCTTTTGAAATCGAGGAAACCGATCGTGAAACTTTTCACAATATTTTTGAGGAAGAAATGGATTTCAAAAACAAATTTTTTCGACCAAAAGCTCGTATTGTTAATCTTCTCCTTCAACGCACTATTACTCCGAGATCGGGAAATTACAATAACCCGACTCAAAAAGTGTGTAAGGCTCTTTTTGCAATTTTTGGAAATTATGATATTAATTGGGCACAAGTTATCTTGGATGAATTTCGTCACAAAAACTTGGATTCGGGAGAGAATGCGTTATATCATGGAATATACCTCACTAGAATTTTTAATTACTTTGGAGTGGATATGAGAGGTGAAGAATTCTTTCCAAGAAAGGTTTTTAATCATTCCAATATTTCACTTATGAAAATTCTGCATGTGTTTCAACCATACGAAACACTAACGGAAAAAGAAGCACGATTGGGGTATGAGGAAATGCAAGAAGATGAGGAGGAAGAAGAAGAAGAGGAAGAGGAGGAAGAAGAAGGTGAAGAAGAAGAAGGTGAGGAAGAAGAAGAGGAAGAAAGTGAAGAAACTTCCTTAGAGAGTATTGATTTTCCCACACGACCATCAAACAAGATTCTCCTTCACAATCAACGAGTAATTGTAAAAAAATCAAAAAGCTCTCAAACACTCCGTAAACAAAAAATTGGACAAAATGTCCAATACTATGAACAAGTTCTTCTCCAAAGTCAACAAGAAGCTTAATATCTCATCATCTTCATCCTCATCTACTAGTTTCTAGAGTTTACTTTTTGTATATCAATGAAATTTGGTATATTGAAAGTTGTATCTTTATGTTTTCTCTATGAGATTCATGTACTTCTCTGTTCTAGTATGAAATGAAGCTTATTCTCTGTTTATCTTACTGTCACTCTTATTTATATCAAGTAATATATATATATATATAAATCATATGTATATACACTGAAAATTCAAAAATAAGATGTGTAAAATCTGCTATGTATGTCGACATACTATATAGAGGTCATGTCGACATATACTGGTAATATTCTGAATGGACATTTCAATTTGAAATTCAAAATAACTCCTTATGTCTATTCATTTCAAACGACTTTCCTGTCTATTTAAGTCCTATTTTCTTCCAGAAAACTTCTCATAACTTCTCTCTACTCTTATCTACTTATTTCCTTCTTACTTATCGTCAAAATGGCGTCATCCTCTTCAAATCTAAGTGATAATCTTGAAGAGACTCTCAAATCCTTCAAAGACATTCTTACTTTTATTCTACGAAATCAGAGGCACTTAGAACTGAGTCAAATGCAGATGATAAAGGAACAAGAAAGGCATTTCGATGCACTATGATGGATGATCTCCGCTCTCAACAAAGAGGATCTCCAAGTAAATCCACCGAAGACATTGCTCCAGGACGATGAAGATTGGGAAGTAATCAAAGCGGATCCCATCTTTGGAAAAGAGGGATGGGTTGAAGTTCCACGTAACATTTAACTTGTTTGATTTGGTTTAAAAATTGATTTGATTTGAAATACTTGATTTGGTTTTAAACATGGTTGATTTATGATAACTTACTATATTGATTATGTAATAAGACATAAATAGGTGTGCTTATGTTTGATTGATTTGTCTACTTATTGTATGCATTTTCTTTTAACAGTTATGTATATAGTAATATGAATAAAATAATCTGTGGTTACACGTATTATTCTCATTCTTATATTACTCATATATATCATTCTGAGTATACAATATTTAGCATTGTTATATCTAGTTTCAGTATTATTAATGATAACACTATCATTAATATCATAGATTTAGGGGGAGTTAATGTCATTTTTTTTGTTGATGACAAAGGAGGAGAAGTATAAAATAGGTTAGTTAGGCATAGATTAAGGGGGAGTTATTAGATTTAGGGGGAGTTATAAGGAGAATATAAATATTTTATAAACAAAGGTTGTCATCATCAAAAAGGGGGAGAATGTTAGTCTATAGGATAATGGTTTTGATGACAACAACTATAGAAGTGTTATAAAATATATATGTGCAGGAAATCTATATGCAGGTATCAACAAAAGAAGACTGTACAGTAAAGAAGACAAAGATCAAGAGTTCAAGATTGAAGACTCATGGGATTCAAGATATTCAAGAGTTCAAGACAAATAATATAGTTAGGTTAGATATTTGTTAAAACTCCTTGAAAGCACTATCATTCTTTTTTATCCAATTTACTCGTGGAATGGAATCCACTTCGTTCTTGTTAAAGGGATGGAACCCTAGTGAGATGGAACTCATGAAATATCTAGTGGAACGGATAGTAGCCCTATTTTGTTATCCACTAATTTTGATTCAAAATGATTTTCAAAATTATCTCTTGGTTCATAAAATGATTTTCAAATATTCCTTTTCAAAAGAAAAACCTTCGTTCGTATTTCCAAAAATGTTTTAGCCTCAAAATCATATTTATCATTTTATTATATTTTGATTTCAAAATTGTCCTTGATATTTTAGCCTCAAAATCTATTTTAATATTATATTTACTTTAGTTTATTTACCTTGATTTTAAATATATTTTAGTATATATACATATATATATTCATAAGTATTTCTACTTCTAAATACCTTCTACAAATACATAGAGTCCATTTGAATAAAGTTGCATATGTTTTAAATCATCATTTTCAAAGAAAAGCAAATCATCATTTTTACTAGACCATGTCGACATCATAGTTACTCGTCATGTCGACATGCTTCCCATTATAGCAAAGGTTGTTTTCAAAAGAAGTGTCTATTCGTTTAAATCTCTTTGAATGGACACATCCATTCATTCTCTATAAATAAAGACTGTTATGGACGTTTTCCAGTAACTACTTTCATTAGTTTCTCTCCTCTTTATTCTCTTATCTTATTTTCTAATCATCCTATCCATATTCTGCCGAAATCTTAAGTGAATCAAACCAGAATATCTCTAGTTTGATTCTTTGCCACTCTCTTCAAAGAATCTCAGTGCTTATCAGAGTTATAGATACATTTGTACTCAAAGAAACTTGTTTAGGGTTATAAAGGTGTGATCGTGTCCTTGGAAATCGATCGGGTGAACTTGTGTCCTGTGAATCAAGTGGTTCTACCCAGAGACCTGAGAATCTGGAGGGTGTACCTCGTTGCCTTGGAATCGAGGGATTGTAATCTAGATTATTATTGAATAGAAAGCCGTACGAGTTGTGCGGGACTGGATGTAGGGTAACACCGAACCAGTATAAAATTCCTGGTGTGTTCTTTCCTTTACTTGCTTTTTATTTATATTTGCATCTGTTTGTGATTCTGTGATTTGATCTGTGATTGTGTATTTGCATTAAGTTAGTTAAATCAATTTAAATCAAATAAGTTTTAAAGAAATTCTTAAAACACTATTCACCCCCCCTCTAGTGTTAAATAGCCTTAAGATCATCTTCCGCGTCCCTGTCAGTATATAATTCACGCACAAAATTGATGAAATTCCTTTTCCATTGTTTCCTACAGGCCATGGCGAACCAACTTACACCATCATCCCAAATTGCTCCAATTCTCTGATTTGAGGAATTTTGAAGCATCTCCTTTTAGGCTAAAATTAATATATGTAGTGGAGATTTGGATGCGGATTCCAAATTGAGTGGCTTCATAATTTTTGGATTTTTCTCTAATTTTATATGGTTTTTGAACGTAGAAGATGATACCGTGATATCTACAAAAGAAAGAAGAAGGTACATGTGGAAGAGTGGGAAACATGTGTGCCCGACCGTGAAGAAAAATGTGGCCGTGTGTGCATTATGTTGGGAAAGGAAAATTATTCAAAAGCCCTCAAATTTTTAAATACTATATAATTCATGCCTTTCTTGCTAAAAACACCCCAAAACACATTAACACAACAAAAATTATCAAAAATTATATTTTTGAATTCCTTACAACATTCTCTCCTTTTAAAAATAATTTTCCATAAAAATAAATTGATTTTCTATTTTAATTAATTTTATCAATAGGGAAAAACTGCGTGTTTTATCGATAAATTGAGTAATCGTTACAGCCAATTAAATAAAAATAATTTCGTAAACTATTTTTCTTTTCCATACCAAAATATAATTTTTTTAACTTAAATAGAATATTATTTTACTTTTAAATAACATAAAAGTAGGATATTTCTCCGTTAATGAATAATTCTCTTTATAAAATCCACAAAATAGGTTATTTCTCTTCTAAAAATTTAAATTCTTCTTCATGGTAAAAATTCTATTTTCACCAAATATTGTATTTAAATATTTTCATAAAACATTTTTCGTAATAAAATATTTAATTATTCACAAAAATCCCAATTCCCTCCAACATAGTATTTTAGTTAATTTCTTTTCCCCTAAAAATTTATTTATCCACTCAATAATCAAACACTTCGATGTAAACTTGTTTTCTTCCCAAAGTCCGTACGATACTCTAGTAATTTACATCGTCTTTACATTTTCAATTTCTTTATTCAGCCATTCTTAATTAAATATTATTATTCAAAAATTGAGTTGTTACACATGCATTTTCATGTGATTTGATGTATCATCTACTACTGTATTATGATGTTGGATCTTATGTCTCTTTATATGATGTGTATTTAGCCAGCTGATATTATATTTTATATCCTTACGTTTTGAGAATATAATGACTAGTGATAGACATGCATAATCCATTGTGATATTTGTGTTGGTGATTAATCTATATTAGATCTGAATACATATACCCATATTGATTCAATTGAGAAACAAGCGTATGAAATTAACAACGGAAGGCGTACCTAAATCCATCGATTTTTAATTGATGTGAAGATTAAATTGGATTAAATCTTCCAAATTGACACAAGCTTAGATCTATAAATTCTCTTTAGAAGAGGGTAGAGAGAATATGATGAGATTTATGTAATTTGGGGACCATAACCCCGTATATATAGTGTGTGACATTTTTTAGTTCAGCCCTTTAACAAACTAAAATTGTCACTCCGGTATCCACACGTTATAATTTTACATGACGAATACACCCTTTAAGTCTTAATATGTTTATTCTAAAAAATAGATCACGTAATTAGACTTAATTACAAGATATGCCACACATTCAAACATTAAAATATGTGGCCCCATTATGTTGAATTATTCCAACAATCTCCCCCTAAGTCACATATGTAACTTTATAGAATGTATTCAACTTTATGAGTTCTTAAATAGCTACCTTGATAATATGGTATATTCAAAATAATCTCGTCCATTGATTGTGTTAACATAGAACCAAAGTGGCTTTCATTATGGTTTTGGTAACTAAACTCATCAATGGTCATAGATATCAATACAATCAAACGACATAGATCAATCATGTATGTGTAGCATGGGAATTACATGAAATGTGATCTTTACATGTTTATTTCTAACTGGTCCTATTTTACTTTAATAGGATCAAAATTCCAAATAATATATATAAACAATTGAAGTGCAAAAGAAAACTTTATTTCTGATAAAAAAACCCAAAGTATGTCCATAATTAAAATATAGAGCAGTGTCGCGAAATAAGTGACTAAGTACAAACTCCCCCTAAACCAAAATATCCTTATATAAAAGATACACCCATTTTAGCAACATGCTCATGAAAGATCTTGTGTGGTACTCCTTTTGTAAGCGGATCCGCTAGCATGGAATTTGTCCCAATATGCTCTATGGATATTAACCCATTCTGCACTCTCTCCTTTACAACTAGAAACTTGATGTCAATGTAATTTGACTTGCTTGAGCTTCAATTGTTATTAGAATATGATACTACAAATTTATTATCACAATATAACTTTAATGGTCTTTCAATATTATCAATAATGCGCAGCCCAGTGATAAAATTCCTCAGCCATTTCGCATGGTTAGATACCTCATAATAAGCCACAAACTCGGTTTCCATGGTGGAAGAAGCTATGAGCGTTTGTTTAACGTTTTCCATGATATAGCCCCTCCACTTAATAGAAATATGTATCCTGAAGTGGATTTTCTGCTCTCCGGGCATCCAGCAAAATCAAAATCAGAATATCCAATGATCTCCAACTGATCTAATCTTCTATATGTAAGCATATAGTCCTTTGTTCTCTGAAGATACCTCATAGCCCTTTTTGCTGCTTTCCAATGATCCATTCCAGGGTTACTAAGATACCTGCCAAACACTCCTATAATGTATGCAATATACAGACGCGTACACACTTGAGCATACATTAGACTCCCTATAGCAGATGCATAAGGGATCTTCTGCATTTATATAGCTTCAAGGATGTTATTAGGGCATTGTTTGAGGCAAAATTTATCTCCTTTAGCGACAGGGGTGTCATCCATTTTACAATCTTGCATGCCAAACCTTTTAAACACTGTTTCTATATAGTTCTTTTGTGACAATCCAAGAATACTCCATGAGTGATCACGATATATTTGGATTCCTAATACAAAAGAAGCATCCCTAAGATCTTTCATTTCAAAATTATCTGAAAGAAATCTCTTGGTTTTGTGCAAAATATGTAAATTATTACAGGCAAACAATATATCATCAACATATAAAATCAAAAATATGAATTTGCTCCCACCGAACTTGTGATACACACAATTATCAATTATGTTTGCCTCGAAACCAAATGAGATAACTACTTTATGAAACTTGTGGTACCATTTACGAGAAGCTTGTTTGAGCCCATAAATGGAGTTCTTTAGTTTGCAAACCATATTCTTTGGATATCCGAACACAAAGTTTTCTAGTTGCAGCATGTAAATTATTTCCTCAATGTCTCTATTGAGAAATGCAGTTTTAACATCCATTTGATGTAACTCAAGGTCAAAATGTGCAACAAGCGCCAAAATTATTCTAAAAGAGTCTTTCGATGAAACCGGAGAGAAAGTCTCTTTAAAATCGATGTCTTCCTTCTGAGTAAAACATTTTGCTACAAGACGAGCCTTATACCTTTCCGCATTACCTTTTGCATCCCTCTTGGTTTTAAATATCCATTTACAACCAATGGGTTTCTTACCTTCAAGTAAAGAGACAAGATCTCAAACTTTATTGTCTTGCATGGATTTATACTCTTCGTTCATAGCTTCAACCCACTTTTGAGAATTAGCATCTTGCATGGTTTGGTGAAAGTTGATTGGATCATTTTCCACCAATCTATTATTATCCTCTATTTCTTGAAGTAATACCACATAATCATCCAGAATGGCATCTTTCCTCTCTCTAGTGGATCTCCTTAGTGGCAATTTATTTTGAGGTTGTTGAGTTGGTTCTTATGGAACATTGTCCTCATCTTGAAGAGGATTTTCTTCAATATTGTTTTGTTGTCGTTCCGGACTAACTTCTTCATTAATGATAGGAATGATAATATGTACATTGTCAGAAGAAGTAACCGTAGTAGGAATCATAAATGATGATTCCTCCTTAAAAACAATGTTCCTTACTTCATTTCTTCTCCTAACTCAACATCCTCGAAAAATGTTGCAGTTCCCGTCTCAAAATTTTTCTTCAATGTGGGATCATAAAATTTATAGCCTCTAGATCGCTCAGAATAACCAATAAAGTAGTTGCTCACTGTTTTAGAGTCCAATTTTCTTTTATTTGGCCTATAGGGCCTTGCCTCAGTTGGACATCCCCAAACATGAAAATGCTTTAGAGTGGGCTGTTTGCCTGTCCAAAACTCATAAGGTGTCTTGGCAGCTGTTTTAGCGGGTACCCTATTAAGGATATAAACTACTGTCTTTATTGCCTCCCCCAAAGTGATTTTGGTAAGGTAGAATGACTAATCATACTCCTCACCATGTCTTTAAGAGTTCTGTTTCGTCTCTCAGCAACACCATTCATGCTAGGTGAACCTGACATGGTGTAATGTGGGACTATTCCATATTCCTCTAGGAATTGGGAAAATGGTTCTAGACATTGTTCACTTGATCCATCAGATTTACCATAATATTCACCTCCATGGTCAGATCTGACAGCTTTAATTCTTTTGTTGAGTTGGTTCTCAACTTCTACCTTAAATTTCTTGAAGATGTCTAAGGATTCTGATTTATCATGTATAAGATATAAGTAGCCATATCTTGAGTAGTCGTCTATGAATGTGATAAAATATTGTTGACCATTCCATAATGCCATAGGGAATGGTCCACAAATGTCCGTATGTATCAATTCTAAGACGTCGGTTGCTCTATTGGCACCTATTTTCTTATGTTGGTCTGTTTTCCCTTGATGCACTCTACGCAGACATCGAAGTTTGAAAAATCAACAAATTCCAAAATGTCATCTGACACAAGCCTTTGAATTCTAGTTTTAGATATATGATCTAAGCGCTTGCGCCACAATGTGGCTGAATTTTCCTTATTAGCTTTTCTTTAGTACCACGCGATTCCACATGCAAGGCTACATAATAAGAGGTATTAACATCAAGCATATATAAGTTATCATAAACATTGAGAGAACCAGTTCCAACAAGATTTGAATTTATTGATAAACTAAAAATACCATTCCCAAATGTGCAAGAATAACCAGATTTGTCCAACTTAGAAATAGAAACCAAATTCCGTCTAAATGACGGTATAACAAAAGTATCAAATAAATCCAAATAAAACTGAGTTCTCAATAACAACTTAAAATGCCCAATAGCCTCCACTTTAACCGATTTTCCATCACCCACATAGATGTATCTTTCAACATCAGTTGGTTTCCGGTAGCTGAGGCAACCCTGCATAGAAACACTTATGTGAGTAGAAGCACCGAAATCTAACTACCAATTATTTCTAGGTACTGTAGCTAAATTTACTTCAGAACAGACCAAAGTAAAGGATGTACCTTTCTTAACACGACAGGCGTGATATTTGGTACAATCTTTCTTTAAATGTCCAACCTTCTTACAAAATTAACAACCATCAGCCTCCTTATATTGTTTCTT
Source organism: Allium fistulosum (assembly GCA_030737815.1). Lineage (NCBI taxonomy): Eukaryota > Viridiplantae > Streptophyta > Magnoliopsida > Asparagales > Amaryllidaceae > Allium > Allium fistulosum. Next base: position 408,915,847 of record CM060906.1, read on the forward strand.
TTCCATTGGACCCTTAGCAGTTTCTTTATCCTTCTTTCTCTTTTTGTCTTTTCCTTTAGGGATGTATGCCAAATGAGCACTTTCAGTATAATCATGCTTCAATCTCTCTTCTTCTTGTACACAATACGAAATGAGCTCATTAAGAGTCCATTTCTCCTTTTGACGGTTATAACTGACCTTAAACTGGTTGTATTGTGAAGGAAGAGAGATTAGTACCAAAAGCACGAGCAAATCATCCGAAAGCTCAAGCTTAAGTGCCTTAAGTTTTGAAGCAACATTAGACATTTCCATAATGTACTCCTTTATGTTCCCTTTGCTTTGATACTTCATGGAAATCAAGCGCTGCAAAAGCGTGCTTGTTTCCGCCTTATCGTTTTTAGCAAAATGTTTTTCAATCTCAGCAAGGAAATCTTTAGCATTTGTTATCTTTTCAGATACCGCACCCCTAAATGCCTCTGGAATGCCGCGCTTTATGATCATTAGACTCATGCGATTTGAACGATCCCGCCTCTCAAAGTTCTTTATAACATTAGAAGAAATTTCATCCGTAAGAGGGGTGGGTGCATCCATCCTAAGTGCAAGGTCAAGATCCATGCAGCCAAGAACAAGCAGTATGTTCTCTTTCCAATCCTTAAAGTTTGTTCTAGTCAGAACAAGAATGTTGTTAAGATTGGCAGATACCATAGTTAAATTAGCTGTAATTTTAACATAAAAATTAATCAAATATGCTCACTTTGTAAAACAATACCACAGTAAATTCAAATAATTGGTAAGTCTCTTTTCAAGATACCTAGCACAACAATCAAGTCTTTGGACGGTAATATTAATTGTAAGTGATACTCTTGTTGTAATGATCAAACATTGACAACAAGTTCAAGTCAAATATCAATCTTCCTTTGGGCCGATTAGATATTCACTTGCAAAATTATATGATTGTCACATATTTATCATCACACATGTATAAATAATTCGGTCAAATATTAGTCTTCCTTTGGACCGGCTAATATCCGCATGAATAAATACACACAAACATCAAACATTTTTCATGAATAACTAAAATAAGAGAGGTCACTTTGGTGACATGTTATTTCAATTAGTTCACTTGTAATGTAGGATATTTACAGTTGGTTTGCAAAGAGACACCAAATAATATTTGAATTGGTTTATTTTAACTCATTCATTTATGCTTATTCCATAAATTTCAATTTTCAATTTTATACATATTAAAAATATGGTTTCATAGCCGTAATAATTTTTTTTTGACATCAACTAAAACTGTAACAATACATAACAAATTGTATTTGCAATAACAATTAATGATAAAATATTGCATACTTTATTTAACTGTCAATATTCAAGACAGAAGATAAAACAAATTTTAACATAGCATGGTCCATACATGTGATACAAGAAAATGAATAGCTGAAAACTGTAGCAGTGGTTGATCCCAAACATAGTGGAAGCAACGAAACTAAATAGTCCATGTCAAAATGGCTTATTATATCAGCGCGGTAGGCGATTAACTTTCGATGAAAGCTTATTTGAATAAGCAAATATGAATACATGTAATATTATAACAGATCCAAAACAAACTATAAAGCCTTAAAGAAAAATTGGTCAAAAAGTACAAATCAACATCACTGCACATGATGAGTAAGCTGTACAAAAAACTAGATAATGACATCATCCTTACGTGTTCCCCTCCTTTTTTTTCATAAAAATAAGGAAAATAATAATGATAAAGGTACTTTTATAGGACAATACATATTACAGGAACGTTAAAAGGCATGAAGATGCTTTCATACGTGTGAATGAAACAAAACTTAACATGGTAACCATCTATAGCAATTAAAAAAATTTGTACAGTTGCAATACTACTGACAATAAAACATGAATAATATGAGGCAACAATTAAAGGCATCAGATCCGAACAAGCGGAATTAATTCATGAATTATTTATATAGATCTGAAACAAAGGCATCAGATGAATCAATAAGAAAAGAGCAAATCTCACAGATCTGAAATAAAGGCATCAGATGAATCAACCAAAATTGTAAATCTTAGAACCCTAATTTCATATATACTTAAAATTAGGAAATATCTCGATAAAATCAATGATGGGTGGCTCTGATACTACTTGCTGGTGATTAATCTATATTAGATCTGAATACATATAACTCATATTGATTCAATTGAGAAACAAGTATATGAAATTAACAGCGGAAGGCGTACCTGAATCCATCGATTCTTAATTGATGTGAAGATTAACTTGGATTAGATCTTCCAAATTGACATAAGCTTAGATCTGTAAATTCATTTTAGAAGATGGTAGAGAGAATATGATGAGACTTATGTAATTTGGGGACCATAAACCCATATATATAGTGTGACATTTTTCAGTTCGGTCCTTCAACAAACTAAAATTGTCACTCCGGTATCCACACGTTATAATTTTACATGACGAATACACCCCTTAAGTCTTAATATGTTTATTCCAAAAAATAGATCACGTAATTAGACTGAATTAAAAGATAGCCCACACATTCAAACATTAAAATATATGATCCCATTATGTTGAATTATTCCAACAATTTGTTGACGTTTACATATCTTACCCTTAACGAAGCGACGTCTGTAACACAGTTGGAGAATCCGGTTGCTTGGATACGCAAATTCTGAATGTTACGGAAAGTGGGTTGTTACAATGTTAAAATAATATATATTTGTTGCGTCGACATGAAGAGTGTGTGTCTGTATACATTTACATATATGTCACCTACAACATCTAATTATCAATGATTATGTAGTGCACATTTTCTTTATTTTTTTACTGCTTGTTTCAAATAATGCAAATAATTTTTTAGTTCAATATATCACTACGTGTTCAACTAAATTAATAAAAAGGTGCAACAAATATTTATTTTTGATATTATATAATTCAAAAAATCGATTTAACCGTTGTACGGTTGTAACAATTAGTTATAGTTAAACAGATTGTTAAAAGATCGATTCTTAGAGAGGTTTGTGTACAGTAACTTGACAAACATTTAAATTTCGTGGATGCTTGACAAACTAAAAATAATAATGATAAGTGACATGTCTTAAGGCTCTTTGAATCTGCCCTATTTTATTTACTTTGGTGATTTTCGACTAACGCCCGCTTGATTATTTACTTTGTTATCTTGTGAAATCAGTCTTCTGGTCCCAAGCAATAAAATCAACACAGCAATGGCTGTTGCCGTAAGCATCAGCATCGTCCCCCAAATCTTCAAAATTCCGAAACTCGCTACATGTTTCAAAAATCTCGATTTCATGTCGCTCGCTTGCAAATCTCGAGGTAAAATATTTTTACCGCAATTTTTTACGCTGATTGATTGTCTAACTTGCAAACTACATGGTTGCTTATATTAAAATCAAGGGATGTGCCACGTGGCTCATGCTCTGAAGCATGGAGGCGCTGGAATTAGCAGCGCTGACGATCTGGTGAAACGTGTGCCCGATAAAGTCACTGCTGATGCTGTTAAAAAAATTATTGAAATGGTACATTTTGGTTTCTCTATTAGATATTTGAGTACATCGAGTATCTTCTTTATCACAATGCTTTTTTGTACAGAAGATAAATGTGGATTGCGATCCTTAAATACATGTTTTGTAATATAAATAGTGTACCGATACAATGATTCCTCCTTCCCAATTCCAGGTTTTGAAAAGTTAAAACCATTTATAGCTTTCATTTTCGAAATCCAAGTTCATTAGGTAATGGTAAATGCATTGCCAAACTAAACCAAGGTTTGGTACAGAAAAATTCAATCGTTTACAGTCTACTTCTGCCTTCTGGTATGTTTCTTTACCTAGCACATTAAATTTAAAGTAAATTACAAGGAAAACAAACATAAATCAACAAATTTAACGAGTGATTAAGCGATACAAAAAAATTGGGCTGAAGAAAGGAGTAGGGCATGGGAGAAATGAGCATAAGAACTAAAACAGGAAAGGGAGGAGTTATTAATTTTCTTTGAAAAATCATTGAAGTGGCCCTAAAATTTATTTAATTAGAGAGGGGTCAATTTTATCAAAATTCTGTCCTGAATGCATATTCTAAAAAAAAACTAAGGATATTTTTGTCTGTGTGGGGGGGGGGGGGAGGGGGGGGGGGAGTTGGGTTGGGTGGGCCCCTTATCTCACTTGGTTCAACATAGATTCACCCACGCCAGACAGTGAGTTAATCGTCAATCCCTTTTTGTTGATAATCATAATAATTCATACTGGTTAATATGTAAACAGGCTTATCTCCTGCTGTAACCAATATATTTTGCTATCTTTTTCGGTAGGAGTTAGTAAGAACAAGGGTGTTCCTAGTTCCTACGTTAACCAAGTGTGGTCACATCAACCACCTGGTCCAGTGTAGAATTAAGAAGTAGAGACAAGTAGGCAAAGACATGCTTACAAATTTCCTTTTTCTTTTTCCTTTACTTCCAACCATATGCATTTTTCTCATCTTATTCTCATTTTTATAGCTTGCTTGAGAAGAAGAATGATTTATGTAGAGGGTTGTCTTATGTGCCATGATTCTTTGTTGAATAATATACAAAACAATTACAGTAATACTGTACTGTACCTGTACAAGTCGCCTACATTATTTTATGTTAGTTACATCTTTCTGTGAAGTATTCAATAACTCATTTAATATGACTGCAATTTTCATATGTATGCAATAAAAAAAGGAAAAGGAAAAAAATAAAATAAATCGAAAATACTTGCTTACTCGTTGATGTTTCAAGTGAAAATATATATCATGCTTATTCATTGGCATGTTTACATTAAAGTTGGCATAGCTTTATTCGTTTTATGCGTTAATAAGGTCTTCGGTGCATAAAGATACAAAGAATTCTTTTTTCACAATATTGTATAAACATTGTTCATTAACAAGGTTATGGTACCATTGTGGTACCTATTTGTAAAAAAAGGTAATATCTTCTGCAAGAAATTTCCAAATGTTAAACAATATGTTGTAGGAAAAGTATCAACAACATTGCTCAAATATTGTAGATACCAGATATACCTAGCATTAATATAATCACTATAGTATCAAATATCAAAAATAAAACTTTCTGCAAGCTTCTTCAAAATATGGTTGAACAATAATTTTCTCATTGATTTTTGTAAGTTAATATAATTTTTAACTAAATGTCAATATACAGTAGCTTATACGTATTGTAGAAGTTTATTTTGCTTCTTTTTTTTTCTAACAAATATCGGTACAGTTATGTTGATTGTTATTATACAATTATGAGTGCAACTAAAAATTTATGTACATGCCTAAACATTTATCGTACACATATTCAATGTAACAAATACGAACTTTGACAAGGTAAAGTAGGTGACAACTCTTAATTTTAATTGATATTTTCTTCTACCTAAAATATGTTTACAATATTTAGTCAAATCATAAACGTTTAATCTCCTACTTTTAGGTTTGTGATAGGAACGAAGTCGACAAAAAATTGAAGAACAAAGAGTTAGTGCGCTCACATATGCACATATGAAGTTATGAATACATATTAACACTCGCACGTGTGCACGCATGCATGCACACACATACATATGTATTTCTATACATGTACATGTATTTACACAATTATTTGTACACACATATACATAAAGATAGTAAAATTACCTAGCTTAGTCTATCAAAGTTCATCGAGTGTACATAATTTGTTTTGTTTGTTCATTAAAACTTAATAATCAGGCATCGTCAATTGAGTCACTCAATAGGATATAAATAATAAATGCATCTCGATATTTAGAAAATTTTAGAAGAGGAAGAAGGAGAGATGTAAATGTAATTTGCAAATGGAGATTGTAAGAAATATTTTAAAGTAGGAAATGAATCTTTATTACAAGCTTTATTTGTTAACTTTTTTGCTTTCATTTGCTTACATACGCTTGCATACAAAAGATGAAATAAAGCATTCTTATTTATGATAGTACATTCTCTAAAGTTTTCTTCAATTCCCTTGACAAATCTATTTTATAGGCTTCTTCAAATTTCATATTTAGATAACTCTAGATTTTTCTCTAGACTAAGTTTTAGCCTTTTCAATGTATCGTAATTCTCTCCATTAATACCAAAATTAATATTGTCTAAATTAATTAATGTTTTTCAAAACAATTAATTTAGACCAAAATCAAGTTTATTTTCAACATTCCTCTTAAACTTGATTTTGTAACTCAGATCAAAGTTTTCAATCTTTATATTTTACATGCTTGGTAGGAATAAAGAAATCATCCAATCTTTCTTTTTTGTGTTCTTCTTTCCCATTGTCAAGGGTTCGATGCAATTTCATGAATCTTTGTTGTGCTCCATTCATTTTGTTCTCCATCATTACCATAGAATATTCCAAAAAGTAAGCGTTCTAACTTGCATCTTGTTTCAGTGTCATAAATTTTAAATGAGTCATATGTTAATTTTTCATTCTTTCGTAATTTCGCTTTTGCAATTTTTGACTAATCTAATATCTTTGTATGTTTTTCAAATTTCACTTTCGCATGATATTTCAAACAGTATCGATTGCAAAATAAAATTGTTCAAAATAGAAATAATACAATCTTTGCTCACCTCTATGTTTTCACCTTTGTGGAATCCATTGTTGGTTCTCTTTGACTTCTTTTTTGATCATTTCTATTTTTAATTTTTTAATATTCTATATTTTCATTTCTTCGAATTTGTGCTCATATTTTAAATCTACTTCAAGCTCTTGAATTTCTTCTCCTTGATTCATGTTTTCTTCATTTTCATCTCATTTGGTTTCGTACTTTTCATCATTTGTGTCGTATTCGCTTACTTTATTTTCTTCATCATCTTCTTTTTCATCTTCTACATGTTTTTTTTTCCTCTTTTACTTTCTCCTCTGTTGTTATTCCCTTTTCCATCTTTTTAATTCTTACTACTTTGATAGCCTCCTTTTTTCACTTCATCGATTTTTATATGCCCTTCAACTTTAATCTTTTTGACTCTCTCTTTAGTTACTTCTTCGACCCTTGGTGGCTCTTCTGTAACTTTCTCCTCCATATCATTCTTCATTTTCTCTTTCTTCGTAGCATTCTCTTTTATCTCATGGTTTTCTTTTCATCATTCTCATCAGCTGATACATTTTCTTCAATATATTTTGCTTCTTTCTTTTTAGCTTCCATATTTAAATACCATGTATTTTCATCTTTAGTTTCAACTACTTTGAGTGTCCATAAAAGTGAAGATTCTTCTTCGTATTCTTTAATGAAGTTAGATCTTTCGTGAAGTTTAGCAAAAGTTGATCTACATCAGAAGCAAAATGCTCAAATTTATCGTAGTTATAACATTTTACTTGAGTTTTATTATACCTTGGTCTTCCATTTTGATTTGTATTTCCTCCTCTTTCTCGACCTCTTGTAGCATATATATTTTGGTTTCTTTTCCTCTTTATCGACAGATTTATGGACGCCTCTGCCATAGTTTTGGCCACGACCTCGTACACTGACTTTGACTTCTTCCATTTTCAAATGTGTTAGTTCTCCATAAGGTGAGTTTTGTTTTAAGAGCTTGCTCTAATGGCTTTTCTTTGACCTATTTTTTTAATTTTTCTTCATGGGCTTAAGCGAACTCATGAGTTGATCAACGGTCATGGATCTTAGATCTTTAGATTCTTCAATTGCTACAACTATGCAATCAAATTTTAAATCTAAAGATCATAGAATTTTCTCAACAACTCTATAATTTTCCATTTCTTCTCCATATCTTGTCATTTGATTTACAATAGATAAAACTCGAGAAAAATAATTATCGTCCGATTCTGATGATTTTATATGTAAAGGTTCAAACTCATCTCGCATAGTTTATAGTCTAATTTTCTTCACTTTGTCAATTCCTTTAGAAGTATTCTCCAAAATCTGTCATGTTTCCTTACTAGTTTGTGCATTAGCTATCTTCTCGAATGTAGCGTCATCCAAGCCTTGCTAAATGAGCGTAAGAGCCTTTCGGTCATTCTTCTTTAAATTCTTTAAATTTGGGATGAAGTAGTAACATTGGCGGGTTCTTCATATCCATTTTCTACGATATTCCATGCATCTTGCGATCCAAGCAATCCCTTCGTGCGAATGCTTCAATCATCATAATATTCATTCTTTAGCAAGGGAACTTGAAAAAGAGTTGCTCCGCTTACTATCTTCTTTTATCAGCAACCCGGCTCTGATACCAATGTTAGAAAATTTTATAAGAAGAAGAAGAAGGAGAGATGTAAATGTAATTTGCAAATGGAGATTGAGAGAAATATTTTAAAGGAGAAAATGAATCTTTATTGCAAGCTTTATTTGTTTACTTTTTTGCTTTCATTTGCTTATATATGCTTTTATACAAAAATGAAAGAAAACATTCTTATTTATAGCAGTACATTATCTAGAATTTTCTTCAATTTCTTTGACAAATCTATTTTCTAGGCTTTTCTGAATTCCATATTTAGATAAATATTGATTTTTCTCCAGGCTAAATTTTAGCCTCTTCAATGTACCATAATTCTTTCCATTAATACCAAAATTAATATTGTCTAAATTAATTTATGTTTTCCAAAACAATTAGTTTAGATCAAAATCAAATTTATTTCCAACAGATATACTAGAATCTAAGATAGATGTATGTGTGCGCGTGCTGCCTAGATTGAGCATTGATTGCCCATATGTGAGCCCATTTGTTCAACATGAGATTCTTTAAAACATTCCATGCCTACTTATATAGGACTCTAATTTAAATGTTATATATACTAATTAGCTTTATCAGAATACATATATGTAAACTGTAGTGCCGTTATTGATCTTCACGACGAAGTTCGCACAGATGACGGCCCGAACAACATTGTGTTGACCATGCCGCCCTTTTGCATACTTTGGTTACTGCTGTAGTTTGTGTGTGGAAGCATTTTGCAAAAATTGTAAACTTTAAGTTTTAAGCATTGGACAGATATATATAGCCCCATTTAAAATCTATAATAAGTGGAGGATTATACAACATTTTAATGTATTGTATGATATATTATAAGATAATTTATGTAGAAGATGGTCACCTTCAACTTTGTAACAGTTAGCAAGGATACAATCATCTTCATCTGTGTAAACAACAGCCCAAACAATGTTTCACTGACCATGCCATTCATCTTAGTTTTATGTATTTTAGTTACTACTATAGTTTGTATGTGGAAGTATGTTGCAGAAAAATAATAATTGTGAGCTTTATGTTTTAAGTAAAGCATTGGATGGATATACAACCCCATTTAAAATTTTGTAATAAGTAGAGGGTTATACAAACTGTAATATATTGTATGATACATTTTAACTTAATTAATGTAGATGCTCACCTTGAATTTTGTAACATTTAGCAATGTAATTTATTACTGTAAAATAATGGCTCCAACCACATGTAGATTAAGGAATTATACAAAGTGGGTCGCAGATCTTACATATTAAGTATAAACATAAATATATTTGTTAAAATATCATTTTGTATAATGCCATAAAAAAGTATGATTTCTTTTACTTTTTCATGTAAAAATGCAATTGGACTTCTAGGACATGTCACATTTTATAAGTAATTCATGCCTCATGGTAACTTAATATGACAAACTAGGCCAAATCTGAATTTCAATATACAAGTTAATTATCATTTAATATTTTTTTACTTATTGGAGTCTGAAGTCATTCTTCATATTATTCACAAATGTTTTCCTCACTATATCAATTACGATTGGTGAAATCAAAGCCAAAAGTTATAAGCCTGCGAACCGCTAGATGCGATACATTTCTTTAATCTCTAAACTACTTCTCAACCAATAAAACCAACATGACATTTTAAGCTAAATGTTTGAAAACTTTTTCCCTACCAAGGTTCAAAATTCATTTTTTCGTTTTCGTTTTGATCATTGGGAAATTTTGGACATTCCGTTTTGCTTCGGAAATTCCGTTTTGATTGGTTTTCGAATTCTGGTAATTCTTTTATAATTGCATCATAAACTCTTCAAGTTATGTACAAAATACATGCTTTGGTACAAAGATGTACAACTTGTAACAAAAATTGTTTTTTAAGCTTTATATAAATTTTGATTGTTATTGTCTTCATCTTGGAGCATTAGGATTTGCATACTAAAGTAGTTGAATTATTAAATAAATAATTTGCACTAAGTTAAGAAATAAGCCCAAAACGATAATCTAAACTAGTCAATATACATTAATCAAATAACATTCATAAATATACAAATGAAAGAAAAGAATCAAGCGCAGGCCCAATAAACAAGGCCCTAATCCAAATCAAAATTATCGCTTCTGGCTACTTTAAACAAACCCTAATCAAGAAAAACATTGCTGCTTCTTTCTCCTCTATCCGCCGCTTCTTTCTTCCTTTTCTGCTGCTTCTACCTCTTCCATCCACAATATCGCATCTCCCTTACTCGATGCCACCTCACTCTTTCTCTCTTTCCTTAGGTATTTATGAACTTAACATTTTTACAATTTTGCCATCAGAAACGGATTTACATTCAAATTCTGGTCTGGTCATCCCCGAAACCGGACGGGAATGGTATGAATTTCGATGTGCCAGCCGGAATTTCGAACCATGTTCCTAACTACATCAATATATGTATCAATATGGCTCACATCACAAAATCTAAATTTCATACTTGGAAAGTTAGTCCATGAACTGATTAGATCGTGAAAATAATCAATTTGTGATTGAATTTATATTTTAACATTAATAAGTACCAGTATAGCAGCACACACAACATGTGCGTTACTAACATAATGCTCAATTAGAAAAATTATTATTCAGAATATGAAGAACTATAACGTACATTCTGAATAAGAAGTATCTGAGTTTTCTTTTCTGTATAATCTGTAAGTAGATGCAAAGTTAATTGATCAAAGTTTCGCCTCGAGTTAGTATGAAGAAGTTATTGCAGTTTGAAAGAAAAAATAGTGACTTCTGCCTAGTCAGAGTTTAGGTACAAGAATGTAGTCTGTTATTTGCTAAGTGCAACTCGAGGTTCGAGAACTTGGTTTCGAACATTTGAAATTTTGTTAGTTTCGGATGATTTTGAAAGTTTCAGTTTTGTTTCGGTTTCGGTCCAGATTTCGGTTTTTAATGGTTTGTTAATGAACTTGTAATAATGATCTTTATAAATAAAATATAAAATATAGTCTATTCAAGAAATAAAATACATATAACATTATAGATTTATTGCATCCAAAAACTATTTCTTGGAGCCGCATATGGATTGTTTTCGTAGTTTTCTTTATTAACTTGTGTTGTATGGTATGGTGGATAACCATACTGTATTTACCCTAGACCTAGAAACGTTGTCATCATATTATCAAATGAGGAGGGTTCGTCATTCTGTGTTGCATATATGGCTTGACTATTTTGATCGCTTGATATATCTTTATTATATATCTCGTTTGCTCTGTGATAATAATATCCTTCAGTATAATCAGAAGTAGAGTGTTTATAGTTAAGTGGATTATTTGAAGTATATGGATTATTAGCGTAATCGTAATTTTATTATTGTTCATATTCAATGTATAAATTACTATCTCTTCTGTTATGATTGCCCATCGCACCTCTCCTTTTCACATATGGTATAGTTGGTCTGTGCGAGCCACCACCGTCACTAGAACCAATGCCATAATTACTCGTTAAACTGATACCGCTACCACGAGTATTACCATGATCATTATTTGAGGGGCTACTATTGTTTTCAGTACTTTGACTTATTGTTCGTGCATTTATACCATCAACTGCAGCAACGACATCATTCATCATATTAACCATCAAAGGATCGTCGTCAAGCAATCGTGGTTTAATTTCAATTGTCCACTCTGCTAGTGGATCCTTCTCATGAAATATATAGTCTATATCAATCAGTTGATCATTTGTATCGCTATTTTTGACATTCTTTGCTCTTAATCTCATATTTTAATGTACAAATACTAGTTTTTTCAGATTTTCCATTTTGATCATATTTTTCAATTTTGTATGGATCATGAAAAACGTAGTTCGATTTCTTTCACAGTTTGAAGAAGAAACCGTCTGACTTAAAATATGCATTGCTAAACGTGTTAGATTTGGAGCATATTCTCTACAATTATTGACCACGATTGAGCAGAACACGTATTTATAGCTGTTTTGCTTTTGAGGAGCCAGATGCACCAGCTTTCATTGTGTAATTGTCCACTCGTGGATGTAAAAGTTAAACATTTGACTATGTTTTGAACAAAATATTTGATGTAGTTTGCCTCTTTTCCAATCTCGATTTGTATTAATATATCTGGGATCATTCTTTGATCGACGTTGTTAAATTCATTTAACACTTCACTATTATCTCCATATTCGATGATAGGACTAAGAAAATAACCTATATTTTTAACAGCGCAATCATGATTGTGATGTTATGAATTTTGATTATTTATAAGGCGATAAAATAATTTAAAATACCCGCCGAGTGAATTTGTCGATGTAATTGTTTTTTCCATCTTTTATCTATAATGTCCCTCCATTTTTTTGATTGCCTTGAGCCAACGTTTTTTTTAATCGACTCTTTTGCTAGATTCATCGCTTTATAAAGATAACCCATATTTGCTTTATCATCACTTTCCATCATTCTAAAAACTTTGATCAGTGACTCAAATACAAGAATGATGGAAGCAACAACAGTCCAAAAAGTATCATTATAAATCAGATCAGTGACATTAGTTGCTACTCTTTTGTCCTTAATAATGAGTCTAAGTATTTTAGATGTCACCTCTCGTAGCAATCATTCATCTCAAATCGTTCTTATATTTATAAATAGAGTCTAATGCAATGAAATAAGTGGCAAATCTTATCGCCGCCGGTCTAATCAATTCTTTGTCATCTATCTCTTTTCTCATTATGACAAGTAACCGACCATGATTGTATATGAATGTCGTTATTAATTGACAATTTGAGATGACAGTTGTTACATCTAGTTCTTTTGAGATATCACCTAAAATCAGGTCAATGCAATGTGCTGCATGTGTTATCCAATATAAACGTTTTCTTTTTTGCATTAACAATTGACCGACAGCTTTATAGTTGGTCCCATTATCTGTCACTACATGCACTACTCTATTTTCTCTGATAGACTCTACGACTTCATTTATCAATCCACAAATATATTTTCCATTTTGAAATTCATTAATAGCATCTACAACTTTGAGAAATATTATCCCATGGGTGAAGTACACAAGAAATTTATTATTTTTTCGTCGATTTCGAGTACTCCAACCATCACACATCAGTGTACAATCATATTCATTTCAGAAATTATGAAAAATGTTAATATACAATCAAACTTCTTCCAATTTCATTTTCAAGTATTAATGTGATACATATGCGGTAGGTGGATCAATTCCACGACTGCATTCCGCAATCCCATCGACCATCGTTGCATAATGATTATTTGCAACGTTACGTGGAATATGATTAAATTAATTTTTTTTAGCAATTGCTCGTCCTATGTGCTTTTTAGTATTTTTAATGTCTTTTATTGCAGATTAAATAGAAAGTTGAGAACTACCTCCTTTTTTTTGAATGTATAAGTCTATTCTTACAACAACACGAGTTTCAAAATCACCATATACTCTCGTAGATCTTTCACGTACGTATCACTCTGTTTGACTAGAACTGACACTTGGTTGTCTATGGGATCTGTGCATCTTCTGTTCTCTAAATGTATCTTTGTTGTCTAACATAGCACGCCAAATATTCCTATCATCTTCATTTTCATCATCTTCACCGTCGGAGTCTCGTTGTTAAGGTCTACTCATCGGTTCTTCTTGTACACGTTTCTTCTCCAGCTTTTCCTTCATTTCGACTATTTTTCTTTCCAACAATATAAGCTCGTACAAGTTTTTTAACATCTTGAGGAACGTTTGGACATGCTATTACATTGCCGCCTACGCCTGCTAAATGTTCTTTCAAACGTGTTACACTGCTACCGTTGATTTGTTTATTACAGAAACTACATTTTGTTTTTCGGATATTGCCATTGATTGGGGTACCGTAATTGTAACATCTCCCATTTGAAGGTCCAAAACTAACGGTTACGGATGCTGCAGTCATTTATAGTTATTAATTCTCGGTGACCAAACACGGTAGTGTTAGATACATTGATATAACAGAAACTCATGGATATGAATTTTTTTTAAAACCATTAAACAAATCTCTCATTCTATTTCAATCATATTTCAAATTCATTACATAATCCTAAATTCGTGAACCACGTTCAGAGAAAATATAATTACTACAACATACGCCAACAGCGACATATGAAGATGCCCCTTTGGATGATCAAAGTATATACATAGGCAATTAAACAACTTTGCTTTTACATCAAAGCACAACGGAATCAAAAAGAAAAGAACTCCTGATAGCCAGTTTGCCTCCTGCATGTCTTCAGAAGCTTATTCGTCTAAAGGAGTATTTGAAAATCTCAACTCTCAAACTATTCAAAATCAATTGAGCACCCGAGAGTTTAAGGGAAACCATAAACTTCGAGTCAGATATAAAGTCTGGTATAAATAATAACATACCATCCCGAACCATTTAGATACCTAGCGAGACCACGCCGCTTAGCGGAACGGGTTTTCCCCTCACTAGTATCTTACCTAAAAATTTATAATAATCATATACCGTGCTCCTGCATCCACAATGGTTAAAAACACAACAATTTAAAATATCATTATGATATGCAAACAAGTGAATATCTTGGATTTTCCATCCCCATTCATTTGACTATCCGTCCCAGTTATAGTTTCTAGGATCACTATTAATCTATTAGTTTTCATGGGCTAACTAATAACCCGTTCAAAACTTATGGACTATCTGTCCGGTTTCATAGTTTTCATGGGATCACTAAGAACATATTAGTCCATACCAATAACTTTAGTATTTCATGGGTTCTCTCCGATCCTATTGGTATCCCCAATAACTTATCATATATCATAGTTTTATGGGTTGACTATGAACCTATTGATTTCTGTCAATAACTTTATCTGAATATAGTTTCCATGGGATCACTACAACCTATTGGCCCCTGCCAATAACTCTTTCCAGACATAGTTTTCATGGGGTTACTATGAACCTGTCTAAACTGACAACTTTTTGATCGGTCTTTGGGCATCCTATGTTCTGGTCCACCTGACCTTCTGGATGCAATTCTACTCATACAGGAGTTAACTTAATTTATATTCACTACTGGGTCAACCTAGCTGGTTATTCTGCCATTTCTCTCTAAAATAGTTAGAAGTCCATTATATAGTGAATATGTTTATAGAAGAAGCACATACAATATCTGATCATAAAATTAATAATACCAACATTTATGGTCTAATATCCTTGAAATCATTTTCACATAAAGTATGGTTAATCCCTTTAACCCACTATTCTTATCAAGGAAAGCTTCTTCAAAAACTTCAAAATTATAAGCCATTTTAAAGCTCTTTTATATTATCATGGGTTTTCCTTTAAAAATGAGACCGAGTTCTTTGTTTTGAAAACTAAGGCTTCCGAAAATTTAGACCTTTACTTTCGAAATCATTAGAATATATCTTTCGAAAGCATTCAAATTTTCTTTTCAAAACACTTAAACATATGCCTTTAGAAACACTTAAAATATCTCTTTCGAAAGCATCAAAACCTTCCTTTCGAAAGTATTAAAACTTATCTTTCCATTTATAGAAGCATAGCTTCGAAACCATTTGAAAGTACCTCTTTCGAAACCATTGGTTTAATCTTAAATATAACTTTTGGGTCAAAGTGAACATAAGTGAAAGTACCCATTTCGAAACCATTAATTTTCAAGTAAAAGAGTTTGGGGAAAACAGATGGCTTCAGAATCATCTTTTCGAAAACTTTAATCTTTTAGGTAAAACAATTGGAAGGATAGCTTCAGAACACTTTTCAAAACCATTGCCTTCGAAACCTTTAGTATAAGTGGCTACTGGAGCTCTTTCAAAAGCATTGGAAAGCGGTTTTATATTTATAAAAACAAAAGCTTGCCTTTCAAACTGATTGAAAACTTTCAACCTATTCGAAAGGTATGAAGACGGCCGCAAGGTTTCAACTTGGTTCAAAACTACCCTTTCGAAAGCTTTTCTTTAAAACATAATATACGGCAACTCATTCGAAAGCTACCCTTTAAACAAAATGGCGGTAATCCCTTTAAAAGCTATATAAAAGTAATTCAATCCTTTCGAAAGCATCCATTAAAAGCTAGACAAGTGGCATCTCTTTTAAAAGCAAAACAAAGGCTTTCGAAAGCTATTTAAAATGGCCTCGACCCCTTCGAAAACATGTTTCGACTCTATACCTTCTGCTTTTCTCCAATCCACTACGTACCAAAGCATTGATACCATGTGTATTGGTTTCGACTTGGTTGGGGGCGGAGGTATGAGGTCGAAAGGTTGCTACTGGAAGTGGCGAAACAATAAATCTTTACAAAACTGTTTTGTTGCCTTATTAAGTAAATGCTTTTCAACTAACTTGCCTATTTGTACAAAAATATAATTGGTTGTCATAACCTTTACAAAAATCTTTTCTAAATGATCGCCGAATTCATGCAGAATTAATTAAAAATAATTAGCAAAGAAGCTTTTTTCCTTTAGCAAAACGATTAAGACATTTAAGTCCTCCAACTTAATTAATTTAATTTTCATAGTAAATCAGTTAGAAAAAATCCCAAAAATTATCAAAATTCACTTTTAATATGTTATCTAACATATATAAATTTCAGGCCCAAAATCCTTTATATAATAACCGAAATAAATTTTAAACTCAATTATTTATTTCTTCAAAAATTCATAATAAATTATCCATAGCTTGGATAATTACGAAAATTTAAACCCATCTTCAAAATAATGTTTTACATAACATATTAAATCCTCAATGGCATTCGAAACCCAATAAATACGATTCTAGCCTTAAAATAGAACAAAACATTTATCAAACATACTTGTTTGAATCAAACATATCATGTAATCCAAGCATATCATCATTAATATCATCATAAAGGTTTTAAACTTAAAACCCGAAATCAAATGCTCTTTAAAAACGAAAATGAGATGGTTTTGATTATTATTCACCTTGCTTTGGATGATGAACTTGAGATTTGATCTTGCTTAATTCTCCTTGCTTGATTCTTTAGGTTTTAATTGATTTTCTCCTCTTTTTCCTCTAGGTTATGGCCAGCTTGAGCTCTTTGGTTTATGTCTTAAAATTATGAACTTGTGAAACAAAATGAGAATAAGAGTTTAGGGGTTAAGGGTTATGGTGAATGGCTATTCCCCATAATACCCTTGCCTTATTATCTTATTAGTTAACTTATAAAACCATTTCCATAAAATCATTCTTTTAATTTTTTTTTAGTTAAGTACGACCTCTAATAAGTTTTCAAATTTCAATCCCCTTATCACTCTAATCTTTATATTATTCTATTTAATTTATCTAATTATATCTCCTGAATGTTATTTAAAATTAGGGGTGTAACAGTAATTCCAACCAATCTTTGTAGTGTTTGTTTGATTTTTCATATTATACATGAGATTGTGAACAATATCATCGGAAAGTAGTTAAACAAACTCATGTTAGAATTACACTTAATTAAATTAACTAAAGTAAATTAAATTAGAATTTATATAGCCCTAACTAAATTTAGCCCAAAATAATTATTATTAGACTGAATTTTGAGACTACAATTTGAAAATTGCTAAAGTTCATTGTGTCAATCAAAAAACTTAGCTATTTCAGACTTAGCTATTTTAGACCGAATATTATGATTCCTACATAATTTATAGTAATTAGCACCAAACATGGTAAGTAGAAGTGTACATTTAGCCATTTTGTACACATCGATGAATGTATTTTGCTTGAGCAAATTTTCTATTTAGGCATGATTGATATTAATTTTGAAATTTTCCGCTGGAAGATAAACATGCAGTCTTTTGTACGAACTCATAAATGACAAATTCTATTTCAACACAGATAATTACTTAGTAGCCCCTTTAAAATAAATAAAATTTTAAAGACTAAAATACCTTTAGAAAGCTGCGTACTTTCTTTCTTCTCAATTCCATTATCTTCTTACGTCAGTATCTTACTGTCTAAACCACCGCTTCTTTAAAATCATAGTTTCTAAATCAGTGAAGAAAAAAATTCAATTTTTCACCACTAAATTATTTTTTGGGGTTTACGGACTTTTTTAATTGTAGCTCTGAAGAAAATATGAATTGGGTTTCTAAATCAGTGAAGAAAAAATTCAATTTTTCACTACTAAGTTATTTTTTGGGTTTACAGACTTTACAAAGAAAAAATTCAATTTTTCACCACTAAGTTTCTAAATCAGTGAAGAAAAAAATTCAATTTTTCACATTTTGCGTGATGTGAAGGGTAGTTTTGAAAATGGTAGGGAGCTACTAAGTTATTTTTTGGGTTTACAGATTTTTTTAATTTCTGGGGGCTGCTAAGTAAATACTCGGGTTGAAATAGAATTTGCCCTCGTAAATATTGTTTTGATGCCAAGGAAAAAAAGTCTGATGAAATAATGTCAAAAATTCTTGTGTGCTTTTTAATACCTATATAATATTCTTTAAGGGCTTTTGAATACACCAATATGTATAAGGTACAACCCAAAACAAGTTATATCTTATTGACTTAACAAAATAAGTTATGATAGGTTGGTAGATTAATGTTCAGAAAGTCCAAAATAAAGAACATCCCAAATCAGAAGCCACCCCTCTAACAAATCTCAGTTTTATTTGCTTTCTGCCCACGCAACACAAAATAGGGCATAGACTGAAAAAAACACGTTGAAAAAGAAAAATTAAAATACTTCACCGCCACATAATCCTTCGCCGCCACCACCGCACAATCCTTCACCGCTGCGCACAATCGATGCCACACTAATGCTGAAGTCGAAGGTATTGCTGTATTTTACTTTGGTATTTTCTTATTTTGATTTCGATTGTATTTATAGATGGAAAATTGAATCTTTTTAGTGGAAATTCACTGTATAATCACGTTCTTCAACTTCTTTTGCTGATTTGAATTTTTATTCGAGTTGCTTTGGCTTTTACTTTTTCATGCCCTCTGATTTTGCTATTGATTCCTTATTTAAGGTTTGGTGATTATATTTTTTTAAAGCGTTAAGCGAAACCAATTTTTGGCTTTGGTTTCGTCTCGCTCTAAGTCGGCACCGGTACGGTACCCCCAAAATTTCGAGATATCGGCCGATACCTGATACTACGGTACAACTATTAATCATCATGAAAAATTACAATGTACGTTCAGAATATAAGTATCCAAGTGTACCGTATTGTCTGTAATGTAGATGCGAGAGTTCATTGGTCAAAGTTTCGTCTTATTCTGAGTCAGTTTGAACCAAAAAATAGCGGCATCCTCATAATTAGAGTTTAGATATGAGGACGAAGACTGTTATTTGTTAAGTATGGAGACATAGCATGTTGTTTGTCAAGTACAACTATTAGTTACCATGAAAAACTACAACGTACGTTCAGAATACGAAGTGTTCAGAATACGAAGTATCAGAGCAGTCCATATTGTCTGTAATATAAATGCGAGTTCGTTTGTCAAAATTTCACCTGATTCATAATCAGTATGAAGAGGTTATTACAGTTTGAACGGAAAAAATAGTGACTTCTGCCTAGTTGGAATTTAGTCATGAGGATGTGGTATGTTATTTGTTAAGTACAACTGTTAGTCACCTTGGAGAACTACGATTTACGTTCAGAATACGAAATATCGGTGTGTTTCATATTGTTCATAACAAGACATGTTCATTTGTCAAAGTTTCATATGATTCCGAATCAGTATAAAGAAATTACTACAGTTTGAAAAAATAAGCGATTTTTTCCTAATCGGAGATTATGTATGTGTCGTCTGTTATTTGTTGAGTACAAACGCTTGTCATCATGAAGAATTATAGTGTACGTTCAGAATACGAAGTATCTGAGTATTTCGTATTGTTTATAACATAGGTGCAAGTTCGTTGATTAAAGTTTCGTTTAATTCTGAGTCACTATGAAAAATTTATTGCAATTTAAACGATAACGACTTCCGCTAGCTGGAGTTTAGATATGTGGGTGTAGCTTGTAATTTGCTAATTTGCTAAGTACAACGGCTAGTCATCATGGAGAACTATAGCATAGATTCTGAATATAAATTATTCGAGTGTTCTGTATCGTCCGTGATGTAGATGCGAGTTCATTAGTTAAAGCTTCGTCCGATTTCGAATTAGTATGAAAAAGTCATTGTATATTAAATGAAAAACATAACGACTTCTGCCTAGTCGGAGTTTAGATATGTGGATGTAGTTTGTTATTTGCTAAGTACAACTGTTATTTGTCATAGAGAACTACATCGTATATTTAGAATATAGAATATCCGAGTTGGCCATGTCGTCCATAATGTAGATGTGAGTTCATTAATGAAAGTTTTGTCCAATTCCAAGTCTGTATGAAGTTACTGCAGTTTGAAAGTGGAACGGCTTCTTCCTAATGATACGAGGATGTAGCTTGTTGTTTGCTAAGTACATATGCTAGTCATCATGGAGAAATACATCGTAAATTCAGAGTATAAAGTATCTGAGTATTCGTATCGTTCGTTATTTAGATGCGAGTTCATTAGTCAAAATTTCGTTTGGTTTCGAGTCGGTATGAAAAAGGTACAAAAAATTACTGTAGCTTGAACGAAAATATCATCGACTTCTGTCTTGTCGGAGTTTGAATATGATGATGAAGTCTGTTATTTTACTGTATAACTATTAGTCACCATGGAGAAGTACAACATACATTTATAATATAAAGTATCCGAGTGTTCCGTATCATTCAAAATGTATCAACGAGTTCATTGGTCAAAGTTTTGCTTGATTTCGAGTCAGTATGAAGAAGCTACTACAGTTTAAATGGAAAAAAACGACTTCTGCTTAGTGATATGGGGATGTAATCCGTTATTTGCTAAATATAACTGTTAATCACCATGAAGAACTACAATGTACGTTTAAAATATAAAGTATCAGAGTATTTCACATCGTCCGTAATGTAGATTGGATTTCATCAAAGTTTCTTCTGATTCCGAATCAGTATGAATAAGTAATTGCGGTTTGAAAGAAACAATGCATCTTCTGTCCGGTCGGAGTGTAGATATGGTAGCTGTATACATGCACGCATGATGAAAAAATGTATATGACATTTTGGGATTTCAAAAAGACACGATGGAAATTAATGGATTTAATTTTTTTAGTAATAGTAGAGATATGACCTGTTATTTGCTAAGTTCAACCGTTAGTCGCCATGAAGAACTACAGCGTACATTCATAATATAAAATATCTGAGTGTTCAGTATTGTCTATAATGTAAATACAATTTCATTGGTCAAAGTTTCGTCTGACTCTGAGTCAGTATGGAGAAGTTACTATAGTTTAAATGAAAAATATAATGACTTCTGCCTAATGATACGAGGATGTAGTCGGTTATTTGTTAAATATGACTATTAGCCACCATGGAGAACTACAACGTACATTCAAAATAATGAAAACTAATGTAGTGAATTTTCTTTATTAATAATAGAGATAGAGATAAAATTAAAATCAAGCAGTCATAAATTAGCTTGAATCATCCGACTGGAGTGAAGAAGGCACCGTCGTATGTGGAGAAGCACTACCAAGTCGTGGAAGGTGCACAACTTTTTAATGTCGAAGTCACCGTGACAAAGCCATATTTAAAAAAAAAACATTATTTTAGTAAGGTTTAAATGAGAGCTATGTTTGGTTGTAAATTGTATTGCAATGTGTAGAGGTGTAAATTTTATACGAGTGTTTGCAATCTGGTTAAAGTCCAAGGTCAAAAATATCCATCCATGTGCGTCAGTCTTTCAATTCGAACATGTGAATACATACACACACATATACACACAAACATGTACATACATATACATATATGTACATATGTATATACATATATCGTGTTTGGTTGATTTGCTCGATAAGTTTTCTCTTTTACATCCTTTGTCCGGTTTGAAGAGTATCCAAAATTAAATCTCGTTTGATTCGTGTTCATTCGAATTTATTATAGGGACGTGCATCCGATCGGGTCTAATCTGGTCTGGTCCGATACCCTAAATATGCATGGGATTGAGGGGTATATTGATAATTTAACTTAAAAAAACAAGAGAGGCCAAATGACCTCCATTCTCTCTTCTTGGAACCACCAGTGGCTTTAACGTATTTAGGAACAACAAATGACAATGGTCGAGGCAATTATTATTACCGATCAAAATGCGATGCATGGATGCAATGTGTGTTCCTGTACACATGCATTATTTGATTTTGCTTGTGCTTTGGCAGTATGAAAGTTACTTCAATTTTATATTAAAAAACTGAAGAAGCCTTGATAACTTGATTTGTTGATTTTACACCAATGTGCAAGTGCAGGTTTGCCTTATTTTGTCACACTTTTCATGAATAATTGTAATAATTCTTCTTAGTTATTTTGTTGCAAACATTTCGTGCCACCATATCTTTTGGTCACTATACTAAACTAATTGATATAAAGGAAATATTTCCTTATCTTGGGCTTATGTAGAGATGAAACTTGCTCATGATACGCACAAGTTCACTCAACCTTAATTTTCTTTGAAATGCTGATCATACAAAATAAACCATAAAACATCAAATTACCACCAACTACATTAAACATGAATAATAGTTCACTAACTGTTCAAAATATTTTACCTTTCTTACTTCATTTATCTTCTAATATATAATTATAATCATCTTACACTTTACCCATATATCCCTCTCATCCAATTTTGAATCTTGGCTCGATGTTAGTACTTCTAACTTTGCAACTAAATTACACATTTATTTCAAATAATAATCTAATAATGCAGTTCATACTGCCATTTTTAATTAACAACAACTCGAAATTCACGTATCAAACCAATAAAAAAACCAGTTTATCAAAAAAGTAGAATCAAAATCAAGCTTTGGTTCGTGGGATCACAGGTTCAAATCATACATAACGTTATTCAAACAACCGGAAATACGTTGACTTGTAGTATACTACATACTACCTAAGAAACCAATTTCAAAAAAGAAAAAGAAAAACTTCTAACTTTGCAACTAAATTACACATTTATTTCAAATAATAATCTAATAATGCAGTTCATACTGCCATTTTTAATCAACAACAAATCGAAATTCACGTATCAAACCAATAAAAAAACCAGTTTATCAAAAAAATAGAATCAAAATCGAGCTTTGATTCGTGAGATCACAGGTTCAAATCATACATAACGTGATTCGAACCATCGGAAATACGTTGACTTGTAGTATACTACATACTACCTAAGAAACCAATTTCAAAAAAGAAAAAAAAACCTTTCGATCCTTGCCTCCCTAATTAAATCAAATCTGAATCAATGTAGAATTTGGAAAAAGCAACTTTAAAAATCAGAAGAAGCCTTGATAACTTGATTTGTTGATTTTACACCAATGTGCAAGTGCAGGTTTGCCTTATTTTGTCACGCTTTCATGAATGATTGTAATAATTCCTCTGAACTATTTTGTTGCAAACATTTCGTGCCACCATATCTTTTGGTCACTATACTAAACTAATTGATATGAAGGAAATATTTCCTTATCTTGGGCTTATGTAAAGATGAAACTTGCTCATGATACACACAAGTTCACTCAACCTTAATTTTCTTTGAAATGCTGATCATACAAAATAAACCATGAGACTTCAAATTACCACCAACTGCATTAAACATGAATAATAGTTCACTAACTGTTCAAAATATGGTACTTTTCTTACTTCATTTATCTAATATATAATTATAATCATCTTAAACTTGTACCCATATATCTCTCTCATCCAATTTTGAATCTTGACTCGATGTTAGTACTTCTAACTTTGCAACTAAATTACACAATTATTTTAAATAATAATCTAATAATGCAGTTCTTACTCCATTTTTATTCAATGACAAATCTAAATTCACGTATCAAACCAATAAAAAAAACCAGTTTACCAAAAAAGTAGAATCAAAATCCAGCTTTGATTTGTGAGATCACAGATTCAAATTATGCGTAACGTGATTCGAACCACCGGACATATATTGACTTGTAGTATGCTACATGCTACCTAAGAATCCAATTTCAAAATAAATAAATAAATAAATAATTCTTTGGATCCTAGATTCCCTAATTAAATCAAATCTGAATCAATGTAGAATTTGGCAAAAGCAACTTACAATCAAATGGATGAAATTTGAGATAACATGACAAACCATCCTTCACACACACACACACATTCATAGAGTAAGAGTGCCAACTTTTGTCATCAACTCACTGAGCAAGAGTGCATAGCATTTTTTTGCTAAAATTTTACACTGTTTGCAACAAGGCAAGACGAGCATCATCAAGACGGGAGATTCTTCACACAGATTTTCTAACTCCAAATATTGTAAACGAGACTCTTGCGACCCTTGAGAAACTAGCTGATATTAAAGCGGTATCCCAAGGAGGATATCCACAGGTAAAACATTTTTTATTTTCTTCTGTTGTTAAAACTCTACATTATCTCCTTCAGTTTAATAGCGTATTTTTAGTTGTTTTATCTAGGGCAGTTTAATAGCGTATTTTTAGTTGTTTTATCTAGGGTAGTTTAATAGCGTATTTTTAGTTGTTTTATCTAGGCTGAACGATGTCGCCTTTCGGTTGGTCCTCCAGAAATTATGACATCTGATCCGGATATTGTTGCCGCGATTAGGTAATCCAGTTCTTTTTTCTTATCTGAAATCTCTTGTGGATTCCTTGACTTTAACATCTGCGTTCTTAGCTGGCACATTTTATTCAACCATTAAACTAATTATATTTTGTTCCAATTTTTATTTGGTAAGCCGTGAAAATTACCACCAGTGTTTTGCTATCAGTGGTGCAACGCATGTTCATGTTTCATTGTAATTAATTAGCACTATGCTAAATTTAGAAGGTTGACTGAATGCTAATTTCTTCAGCATATCAGGAAACTTTGGGTTTCAATCATGCTCTCATGGTGACTTTCTTGGTTCGATCCTTGGAAAAGGAATAGTACGGGAAAAACTTGGAGATATTCTTTTGCAGGTGTTAATACATTTGGTTTCTTTTTTGCCTTTGTGATGTTGGTCTATGTTTATTGTTCATGTTAATATTCTTGGTATCTTAATCGTATCCAGGGAGAAAAAGGGGCCCAGGTTCTTATTGTACCAGAACTTGTTGAATACATCACGTCAACATTGGATAAGGTAACGAGCCTTTTGCAAAAAAAATCTGTTAGTGGGTTTTAATTCAGATATTAATATCTGTATTGTACAGAAATCATGGTGATAATATTAGATTTTGCCAAGAGACTGAATAGAGTTTGTATATCTGTTGCATATGAAGCTGATGTTAAATAAATGGCTTGAAATAACAATTAGTTTGCTTGGTTTTCAAATGATATCAGATGAACCTTGTTTGATCTGTATTTCATGTACCGAAGGCCTGAAAGAATACTGCCTCATTAATGGTGACTGTCTTTTGTAGTAACTTCTCTGCTATTCTTGTGGACTGCCATATTTTATTATAGGGGATAATAAGTTAAACATTCAGTAGTAATATAATAATCATCGGGTAATATTGGTAATGTTGTTCGGAATTGATAAAGCAAGCTTTCTAGTGTTGGAACTTAATAGCTTGTTGATTGTATTGCTTACTCATGGTTTTGGCAGTGCCCAATCCATCTATAGGACTCCAGTAGGATATATCTACTTTTGACTAGATTTCCAACTGGAACTTCTTTACTTGCACATATATTTCTGAACTATGCTAATCACAATGTCGCCTGATAGTCATGAGGTTCTGACATAATAGATGAATGCCCACGGCATAAATATATAGTTTCTTCATGGATAGACTAAACTTGATGGAACACGATTTTATCTTTGAATTGAGTCTTACAAGACCTTATCACTTCAAGCCAGACTCCTGACCTTTATTAGATCGCTAATTTGCATGTTAATTGGTTGAGTTCCATGGAGAAGTGTTATTTATAGTTTGTGCTACTCGTATCTTAAAGTACACAATTTGAACACAACATCTGGATATATTTGCTGATATGAAGATTTGGGTAGATTCCGTTAGAATAGAACCCAAATGTCAATAATTATCTTAGAAACGATTTTACCTTTCAGATTAACATTGTTTTTCGCAGCAAACCGAGAACTTATTTTTACCTCCACATGATAAATTGCCCTTTTCCCATTTTGACCAACTTATTTTTATTTCCTCTTGCCAACTGACTCCTGATTTTGAAATGGCTGGCTAAGTTTTTTAGTCTCGACTCTTGCAGGGTTTACTGTCTCAGGCTGCTAACATTGAACTCCATATTGTTTTTATTAGTTGGGAAGAACATGAAAATTTAAAAATATGATATATATTGTTTTTGCAGGTTGGCAATGTCAGTGTAACATGTACACAAATACCACTACTTGCCTTGGAGTACGAACCACCAAAGTGAGGGATTGTCTTTGGCCTATAAATCATTCCTGACATTCTTTTCTTTTTCAAGCATTTGCATTATATTTGTTTCAGGACCAAAACTTTTAAGACTGTTGAAGCATCATTGCGCATTGATGCAATAGCCAGCGCAGGATTCAAAATATCTCGTTCCAAATTTGTTAGCATGATCAGGTGCGCTATCTGTGTTTTGGTAATCAGAGTATACCATATTTCTTACAACTGTTCGCTTGAAAAGGTACGAGATTAGCCTGATTAGAACATTCCAGCTACAATTATGGCTAAGAAAAAAACTTTGATGCATCTTGATGTATTGAAAGTTTTGATGGAGTTTTTTTAATTTGTGTCATGTGTACAACATACCAAAAATTTGTACACTATCTAATTTTTGATGCATGTGCTACTTTGGCATGTAGAACACATG
This sequence comes from Allium fistulosum, assembly GCA_030737815.1. Lineage (NCBI taxonomy): Eukaryota > Viridiplantae > Streptophyta > Magnoliopsida > Asparagales > Amaryllidaceae > Allium > Allium fistulosum. The sequence continues at coordinate 408,942,916 of CM060906.1, forward strand.
TCAAATATCCAAGGATGTTTTATCAAAACATTGATATAGCCCTTTTTATCAAGCTTTGCTCGTTGACTGTTTCTGAATAGTATAATCCAGGACTCTATACCTTCATCAAATGTCCCATTTACCTTTCTATTTTTTTCATATGTTGCTTACTATTAACTGCAATGAATAATTAAATACTGTGTTAATTAACCTTTTTTTACCTGTTCAATATTGATTCTACTATTATATAGATAAGGGGGATCAGAATGTCTTTCTTTCATATCTGTTAAATAAACATGAATAAGCTGTTTAAATGAAATAGTTTGAAGTAAGTAATTGACCCGCTGTTTTCTTATGTGTTTACTGCAGTGTAGCTATTAGAGTCTGGGTAATTATATGCCCACATGAAGTTTACAATTATAGAATTTGTTTATGAGGCGAAGAAATAGTTAATGCGTTTACTGATGTATCGATATGCATGCTCACATTTTTAATTTTTCACCGATTATTTGTGGTTCGTACTGAATATTTTTTTGCATATTCTTAACTAAAATCCCTGAAATTAAATAATAGAATGGATTGATTTTTCATTAAATTACAGTGCTGGGGATGTCCGTTTAAACTGGTCTCCTCTATCGAAGAATGGAGCCACAGTTAAGACTGGAGATGTTGTTTCAGTTAGTGGTAAAGGAAGATTAAAGGTAAACATATACACATAAAGCACTCTTTTGTTTGCCTTGGCCATTAACACTGACCACCAAACATGCCTATGCCTCCAGATTGGTGAAATCGTAACAACAAGGAAAGGAAAGTTTGCTGTTGAGTTGATTCAGTTTTTATAGCTTCGAGATTACAGAATGATGGTATAATGAATGCATAATGGGAAGAAAGGATGACAAGTTCATGTTTGAGAGGTGGTTATGATTTCAGTTACGGTTCCTGTTGTGGAATCTAGTTCAGGTAATTTTTTTATTACTTAAGATTAACATTGACACACAAAATAAAATCTTTTAATGGAACATTCTTAACGATTCTTCTTAGCATCACTTAATTGATTTCTACATCAGGTATAAGTCAGGATGCTCAGTTAGTAGGAAAAAAGAAATTGTTAAACATGTAAAGTGAAACTTTCAAAATTAACTTATTGTTTGTGTTATACCAGTAAGGCTGGTATATCCGAATACTCTTGTATATTATTATATCCTTACTATTTAATATTTACATTGTTTTTAGTTGCTATTACTTTTATAAGAATGTCAAATATCTATTGATCCATCAAAAAACTAGTTTTTGTAAATCTTCAAACTTACATCTAATGCACGGTTGCACATTCCATTATAAACAGAAACAAAGTTGAATCGCCAAATGATCCGTCTCAAATTTATTGTGTATACGACCAGTTGAAACACTGTTGTAAAAACAAATAGACAATAACGACGATGATGATGAAAAAGGAAGGAAGTGCCTTTTAGAACAAATATTAAAGTGCTTGTTGGTCAACGTTTGAGATCAGATGCAGATGGTTGAAACTGTAATGGCAAACTTAATATTCAGCCGAATTCCCAATTTTGAGATGGAGTGTCCGTTCACAACCATTTCCCACCCATTTAAATTTTCGACGTTTCAGATGCATTGGAAGTTTGAATGGGGTTGGAGCTCAAATTTTCGACATTTCAGATGCATTGGAAGTTTGAATGGGGTTGGAGCTCAAATTTTCTCGTTCAGAAGTTGCGAGAAAATAGGACCGTTCAGAAGCGTCCGACGTCATCCCATGCATCAAGTTTAAATGGTCATATTTTCTTCTCATTGTATAACCCAAACCCCTCCTCTTCTTTACTCACAATTCACTTCTTTCTATTCTTGTACTCTCTCTTACACTTCTTATACCCTGATAATAGATAGCGATTTCGACTATGAATATCCGAAAGCTTTGATCACAATAAACGAATTTTTATATTGAAGAAAATACAGGAAAATGCCGAGTCACACTTCAACTTACATATATATGCATTGAGTTAGCGATATTCTATTTGGACATCAAGAGTGTCGTCAATGAAACACTCGTATGAAAAGCCTTGTTTCATTAAGCTGTAGGGGTGGGCGCGGTCGGTTAACCGACCCGATTGGTTAATATTTTCGGTTAACCGTGGTAAACTGAGCGGTTCGGTTAACCACTGGTCGGTTAATATTATTTGGCAATACCGACCGAACCGACTAACACTGCCTGCGGTTAACCATTGTATTGACTCGGTTAACCGTCGTGTGGTTAACCGAACAAATTTTATCGGTTAACCGTGGAAACTGCACCTCCATTAAGCATTGAATAATAAATATACACAACTTATAGCACTACATGGATCAACTGTTAAGCATCAGATAATAAATATACATGGATAATAGATGTATATTTAACAATTAACATAACAGTTCATTCTTCATAGTTCATAGCACTACAGCAGCACCAGGCTAGTAGGCTATTATCAGTTCAAATACAAAGTTACAAACTAAAACTACAAACAACAAAGTCCAAAGTTATTTTTCCAGTTCAAATACAACACATTATCAGTCTATCAGATACAAATTAGTAATTACAACAAACTGCCGGTCCCAAAGAAAGTGTTTCAAAGTTCAAAATAAATTACATAAACATACAATATGTGTTACTGCTCTAACAAGCATAGCTTAGCATACAATAACACAAACAGACCACTACGGCACTACCACAGACCACTAGCAGACTACCAGTCCTCGATTCTCCACGTTACTGCAGTGAGAAGTGGAGCAATGAAATCAGTAAGTTAAATTGTTAAAAACTCAAAACATGACAAAATGAGGCAATAAATAGACTGTAGCAATACAAACTGATCAATACTTTCATGTATGTACAGAATTCATGTTTCACAATTCATATATTATATGTTTCTTTCTTATAAATTGAACTAGTGAACTAATTTGTATGTACAAATTTAAATTTTTGTTTGTACAGATTTCATGTATGTACAGATTTCATGTATGTACCCATTTTTGTGACATGCATTTACAAATTTGTAACATCTATTGTATGATTTGCACTGGTAGTAGCATCTATGAATGCAGCAGACACATCATGTTAAAAATTTGTAACATACATTTAAAAGTAGTACTGATAAGTCTGATATTTTAATATGATATCTTCTGTTACATGTTTCTTATAAACTGAACTAGTAGTCTAGTACTGAACTGTATGAAAAGATCCACAAACTATAAGTTTGTAAACATGTCAGTAACCTACAACATAATTTGGAAAAAAAAAGAAATATGAAAAAAGAACCTGAATTGAAAACATATAAAAAAGATGAATGGAAAAAGAACCTGAGTGGCTGCTTGTATGACCACCTCAACGTAGGCCTATGGATGGTGATCGATTCTCCATTGACGTTTCCACAATTGAAAAAGTTTTCGAACCATGCCCATGTACAAACTCTAAAGCCAAACAAGTTAACAAAAGGTTGTATTTAGTATGTGATGATTAAATAATCATAATTTATAAACCAAAGAGAAAAATTACCTGAAAAAACAGCATCGTAATAATTCACATCGTCTAAAGGGACCTCTAGTCGGTGATCTACAAAAATAGGTTTAGACCTTAGCCAATTTTGGATAGTAACCAATGCCCCAACCATTTGGACTTAAAGTACTACGAAACGGATCTATAACCCGTCCTCCGATGCTAAATGCAGATTCTGAAGCGACCGTAGATACCAGAATTGCAAGAAGATCTCGTGCAACTAGAGATAAAATACGATACTTTGGACTATTTACTTTCCATCATAATAAAATATCAAAGTTACTTTTTGGCAATTCAACTGGCTCATTTAAATACCTTTCCAATTCATGACTTTCATTATCTTGTTGTTGAACTTGTTTTAGAAAGTTACTCATTCTTCTAGAATAAACACTACCACCACTATCGGTACTTCCACTAGCAATGGATGAACTAAGTTGTGGTTCATCACAACTTTGCGTCCCAAAAGTAGAATCAGTAGCATAAAAATCAAAAAATCTTACTAAAATACGTTTCACGTCTACTAATATACTTTCTGCCACTTCTTTATCATACATGTCTTCAAGACATAACCTCAAATATTGTAATTTATATCTAGGATCAAGCACGCAAGTAATAAATAAAACTTTGTTCATACTACCAATATTTATCAAACTTCTCTTTCATACTTTTTGCCATTCGTGAAAGATTAGGATCCATTTTTTCAATCAACTCTTGCAATTCTTCTTGAATTCCACTTAACTCCGTAAAACATACATTTGAGGTAATAGATAAAGAGCTGCTGAACTTCAAAGTAATGTCATAAAATTTTTTCAAAAATTGTACAAAAAATTCAGCATTTTTCCAATCTAGCGTATTTGGAGGTTGGGTTTCATTATTGAAATAGGCAATGTAAATACCATCGCTTTCTTTTATTTCATTAAAAACTTCCTTATATTTCAAAGCGGCTTCCAACATCAAATATGTAGAATTCCATTTAGTAGGGACATCTAAAGCAAGCTTAGACTTATCATCAATTCTCAAATTAACACAAACCTCTTTAAATTTAGCCAATCTAGCCGGAGATGATCTTACAAATCTAACGGCAGTACGAATCCCAGCAATAGTGCTACCAATTTCTTTCAAACCATCATTAACAATTAAATTAACAATATGAGCACAACAACGTATATGAAGGAATTCACCGTTCAAAACACAACCATTGCATCCATCATGATCATTCAATGCATTTTTCACATAATTTATTGCTACTTCATTAGCACTAGCATTATCGACTGTGATAGACACTATTCGCTTAAGTTCCCACTGTTTAATGCAAGAAACTATAAGTTTTCCAATGTTCTCCCCTTTATGACTAGTGATCACACAAAAATTTAAAATCCTTTTATGCAATTTCCAATCATTATCAATGAAATGAGCGGTTAAAACCATATAATTCACATTTTGACAAGAAGTCCATGTATCAGTAGTAAGACATACTCCATGCAAACAATTAAAAAACATGATTTTAAGATAATCCTTTGTGTCTTCATATAAGTTAAGCACATCCCTACAAATTGTTCTACGTGAAGGCACTTCAAAACTAGGGCACATGTTTCGACAAAAATCAAGAAACCTCTCACCCTCAACAAAACTAAAAGGAAGCTCATCAATAATTAACATTCGAGCTAAAGACCTTCTACGCTCATCTTTGTTAAATGTCCATGTAATAAAGGTGTTACTTCCCTCACTTTCACTGTTTTTTGTAAAAGCTAAACTTTTTTGTTTCTTATCACTTTCTTGAGGAATCGACCTACAAGCTTGCCTTATATGATAGATTAAATGTGAAGTGCTATTCGCTTTACCATCACAAGAAAATTGTGCATGACAATAATTGCAAACACACTTAGGATTTAAACGATTTAAAGGATTCTCTTTAGTAAAATGTTCTCATACCATAGATGGTTTTCTAGTAGAGGCTTTGCGCTTGAGATTTAACGGAGGCTTTCTTGCATTAATAGCATCTACGACCGGTTCTTCTTCGTCATCACTAACCTCATGAACTGTCTCTTCTTCCACCCAATCTCTATCCAGTAAAGCATCAGCAGTGCCAACTTCTATCTGAAAATAATAATATAGACATTGGTCAGAACAATTTATTTGTATTCATAGTTCATACAACATACAAGCTGAACTTTTTATTCACAACAACTAATTGTTGGTGCTCAAACAATTGTTGTACTTGTAGAGATCAGACAATTAAGCCATGAGCAAAATCTAAGGAACAAAACAATAATTAAAACAACACAATTGTTAAAAAAAGAAATGCTCAACTCTGATGATATTGTACACATGTAAACAACCTATGCGCATTTCAATAACAACTTTCAAAGGACATACCAATGTTTGTCTGCAGATGCAACCAGTCAAAAAAAATGTTTTTTTTTACAGCTGATTACAAAAAACAGGTTTCAACTGAAAACAACGACAACATCATACACAACCGAGAACAAGGAAGAAACAGTCCCAATCCATAGCATTATCTAAATACATATAATTTTATATTAATCACAAACCTTTGTATGTATTTGTCTAGTACATGTTGTCATATTAGCATTATAGCATATCATGTTTTGTGCATATTACTATATTATGCAAACTTATTCAAAGCTTTTGTTTGAACCCAATATAAAGTTCAATTTCCATGCAGCAAAATCAAATTGGTCCCAACTTCATAAAATACTAGGTCTGCAAACATAACTTTAAACTGTTAACTGGGTTTTAATGGATAGGTTTCAGTTTCATAACTTTAAACATAACTTCATAAAATAAAATGTGCATATTAATGGATAGGTTTTAGTTTCATACAACTGGAACTGGGTTTCTAAATTTATTTGAAAGTGGAAGTTAACAAATTCTTTCCACTAACTTTAAAGTTTAAACTGTTAACAAGCATAACTGAAAAGTGAAAACTGAAAAGTAGTCAAAACAAAGCCGGTTATTATTCCACTAAAGTACATAAAACGTAACGCATACAAACTAACAACAAAAAATACAAATAAAATCATATACTCACATGGTTTCTCTTTCTCGTCGTCCTCGATGGATTCATAATCGTTGGCATTGCCATTCCGTCGTCTACAGTGCAGCAGTAGTCGAGCTCCGCAGATGCGTTCGAAGTAGAAGTCGTCGATTGTCGAACGATCGGGATTTGGGAGGCCGAGGCTTTGAGTCTTCGACAAAGCTTTACAGTTTACAGATCTAGAGTTTTCTTTTAATTTGAAGTTTCGAACTGATCTGAAACAAAGAGGCACGAGATTGCTAGCTAGGTAATGGGTTTAGGTTACTGCCTTACTGGGTATTCAATTCAATTGGAATTGGGTAGTGGGCTCTTGTGGGCTGCGAGATAGATGATCAAAGAATCAAAATCATCAAATGGTAAATAGTAAATACATTAAAAATTAATATGGTCGGTTAACGGTTAACCGACCGACCTATTTTTTGTTAACCGTTAACCGAACCGAAAATATTCGGTTAAGGTCGGTCGGTTAACCAATGATGTCGGTTAATCGATTTTAGCGGTTAAGTCGGTTCGGTTGTGGTCGGTTCGGTCGATTAAGTCGGTTAAATGCCCATCCCTATTAAGCTGTGCGATCGTTTGAAATCTTACGGTTTGCAGCCCGTATAGGAAATTTGTGTTAAAGAAATGATTGCAATCTTTTTATATATCATCGCTTTGTTTTTTCTAACACGTCAGACTGAATTTTTTTAAAAGATCGGCTAGCACTATTTGCATTTATTTTCATGTTCTAAAAGCTATTACATTAATGATAAATGATATAATTAAACCGGACGATCCTCAGTTTAAAACTGTGTTGGAACAAATTATAAGTTCTAATCGGTATTGCCTTTTTTCAAAAATTTGTATCAGAGCAATAGACAGTACGCTCATACCTGCACAGTTGCGCGGTAGCAATGCACAACCATTTATTGGACTATAATGATATGTAATATAAATTGTTATACTTGTGTGCTCATTTGATATAATTTTTACATATGTCATGGCTGGTTGGGAAGGAACTAGGCATAGGCTTATTAATGGATACATTCGAATATCAGATGTCCTCATTTGAATTTTTTTTCGTATTTCGGATATCTGCATATGCGGATATTGACAAATATCGAATAATTATTCCATTTACTAGCGATCGATAAATCAAGAAAAATAAATAGAAAATTTTGTTTTAACATAATTTTTTTTCCAATTCTGCCGATTAAAAAATATATGAAATAAACAAATATCATGCTGATAAAAATTTTTGAGCAGTTAATATGCATTAAATACATATAGTATAAGCTGTTAACTTAATAAAATAATAAATAAATAAATAAACATATATCTTATATTATTATTAAAATATACATAATATAAACTATAATTTTGATGAAAACTTTATGGATAATTTTTATATGCGGATGTCTTCATATCCGAATTCATTTTTTGGGATATCGGATATTTATTTGCTTTTCAGGATAAACGATCGAAACTCAAACTTCCTACATCCTCCACCTCAATATTACTTAGGGCACGGGATATCCGCTGGTAGATTTTCATGAAACTCAAAATGAACCCAAGTCAAAATAATGGAATTTTCAATTTATCATTCAAGTATACGTATGGTAATCGAAAAAACATTCGAAATATGTATAGAAAATTTGCGACTTTATGTAATATGTTGGCTTTCTAATTTTCAGTTCAAGTTAAGATGGTTGTTGTTATAGTGACTATTCACAATTTCATATGGAAGTACAACAACGGAGATGTAGACTTTATGTCATATGATGGTGATCCGCGTATTAAGAAGAATACCTTGAATGCTAGTGCAATATTCAAATGATAGGAGAAAATAAAATGAACCAATCGAAAGAAGTGTCAAAAATAATATAGCATTGGTTGGAGATGGTATAAGAAATGAAATAATTGCTGCAGAACTTTACTTAATGTTTTTTCTAATTTGTTTTAGTATCTGTATCTTTGTATTTGTATTTCTAAATTGTTGTATTCATTCCCTTTGTTTTTCTTGTACACCGCCACTTTATTACTGGATTTGTTTAATCAGGTATGATACTTCTTAATTACAAACCATTAGCAACAATTAATTATCATTAGCAACAGTTATTAAGGTACAATTACAAACAATCATTTTCATTTATTTCGAAGCCAACAAAACACTTTTTTTAGTCGACCGTTTGTGTGGTTTAAAATAATTTTTTCCTTACGCCGGGAAGTGAATCTGAGCAAGCGGCTAAATCAGCACATATTTCCCAAACTATCGTAGATGAGGCAAGTCTAACTTCCCGAGAATGAGATCCCAAGAGCATCTCCAACAGTTCGGAGTGTGGAAATACGATTTTCCACACTTCGAAATGTTGGAGGCCTCATTTCTCCAACAGAAATGAGGTCAGACGCCTGTTGAACATGCGCTTGATGCCCAGCGCCTATATCAGGCGCAAACCCCCCTTCCTCTCATTTTCTCATCTTTCAACCTCTTCGTTTAATTTTTTTAAATTTACTTTGCGTCGAAATGCCACCCCGTCCTGTCAAAACTGGTAGACGGACCGTTTGATATGCGACAGATGCCAATATCGGACCTGCTCATGTCCCTTCTGATGCTACCGTGACTCCAGATGTTCTTCGATCCTTGCACGACTTGCCCCCCACTGTTTCACATCGACTTACTGCAGTTATTGCGACGCCATAGGTATACGTTTATTTCTGTATTGATTGATGAACAACCGTGTAAGTGTATATGAATGATAATTGTTTGTTTATTTTAACATTAAATAATCATATATTTAGGTTCGTCATGTAATGATGCGAGGTAGTTGGTATATGTGTATGTTTGAGTATTTTGATTAGTTACCACAGCCGATTTTGGATAGGCTACATGCGTCACCTTTTGGTGAATTTCTAGATTTACCTAGATTTGCACACGTAGATCGCTGCCTTGTAGAGGCCCTCACTGAGAGATGGTGGCCTACCGCTCACACATTTCATTTTCTCGATTTTGAGTTAGGACCGACTCCTTTAGATTTTTATATGCTCACTGACATAGAGGTTGGTCGACCGGACCGTCTTCATATTCCATTTGATAGTTCATTTGAGGAGTTCGAGTCATATTCAGTTTATTTATCGGCTTTGGCCGATGAGGAGGTTAGAGAAGGAGCTGTTACTTTCACTTGTCTGCAGCGATATATAGTAGAGTACATGGCCGTCGAGGATATGCACACTCCGGTTATTCGTGCCTTCATAATTTACCTTTTTGGATCTACATTTTTTAGTAACAATAAAGGTACTATTAAACTTGGCTTTTTGGCTGGATTAGTAGATGTGAATGGACTGCACATATATGATTACGGTACTGCTATTATTGGTTATTTGTATGTAGCATTGGATACTTATGCGCTTCGGCAGTCTAGACAGATGTATGGATTTTGGTACATTCTTCCGTTTTGGTACTACGAGTATACTGCCAATATACACCCCTGACTTATTGCAGAAGCGAACGCCACACCTTATATTTACTTCCCTAGATTGCGTCGTTGGGGTCTTCCTATGCATTTGTCTCGTGTTGAACAAGGGGTGCACAATGAGCTGATGGAGGCTCGACAACAGATGGATATGAGGCGTCGCGCTAACATTATCGTTCGTCCATGGGATTAGTACTTACAGTTTCTAGAGCCCAGCCCTGATCATCCACTCACTTTTCAGTTTTTCATGTCGCGACGCAGGGTTTACTTTCAGCTTCCTACATGTCCATTCATATGGTATTTAGGGGAGCGGTGTTGGCTACAGTTGTACGGTATAGTTCGCATTCCATCAGATCCGCTACCATGGGATGATATGTATGGTGATATTAGGGTTGGACCAGCTTATATTCTTGCGATGAGGGGTGCGGGATGGGTGGATGGTGAGTCTTTTACAGTTCCAGGAGACTTTGATTCATATTGGGCTCGAGCAGCCCCACGTGCTTATGCGTTGCCCGATTATATTCGGGGTTTGAACTCCGATCATATTGGTCCGCGTACCTCTTCTGGTAGAGTTCCACTACCGTCTGCCACCTTTGAACCTACATCGTCTCAGTACACGCAGCCTCCTACATTCGATCCTCCTCCTCATTTATTTAGAGCGTATGATGTACATGGTCAAGTGGTGGAGTATCCCTTGCAGTATCCTCCAGATGACGCTATTATGGGTGTACCATCCGCCGGATTGTATCAGTTTCATCAGGTTTATACGAATTTTAAATTTTGTTTAAATTACTTGTCCTTATATTCTTCACCTATGTATAATTTTTCTTGTGCACATATCAGTTTTCTCAATACATGGATTATGATAGACGAATGATTGCTGCATTTGAGCGCAGATGATGTATCAGAGTTACCAGAATGCGGTCCAGCAGCAGCAGACTCAGTATGATGCGCATATACAGAGATTACAGACCCAGATTCAGCAGCTTCAGGAGCAGCTCCATGCCGGACCTGAGCCTCACGACTTTGATGACGTCAACGATGACAGTGGAGACGATGGGGAGATTGATAGCGGTTTCGATCACATAGACTGATGTGCTGCATATAGATGTTTCAGTTTATGTTATTATTTTTCACGCATTACGATAGTTAATTGCATATTATGTTGGTGATGATGCTATTGTTATATGTGCTTGTCTATATGTTATGGCATTGTGTTGATTATATTTTATGTTGAGTATGACATTGTGTTGATTATATTTTATGTTGAGTATGATATTATGTTGAGTATGACATTGTGTACTTTATTTGCGGTGAGTATAACATTGTGTTGATTATAATTTATGCTTATTTATTATTAAACTTGTATGACGCAAAAATGTTGGAGTAACAAAAGTTTGTTTGTTTGTCGAAAAGTTTATGGATGTTTAACACGTGGACGTTAATCTCATGCTTTATTTTTTTATGCGGATTACGACCTCTTTATTTAAGATAAAGTGTTATATTGAAATGTCACAGCATTTAAAAGTTCGGTAAATTCAACCAATGTCTAACGTAATATTTTCGGCTACAGAATTGAAACTACTAGTAAATTCTTTTATACAAATTGATCAGATGTGCGACAATGAGGAGATAATGGTAATTCAGTTTTGAGACACTATTGCTCAACTTTACAATAGCAATGTTGAGTGTAACAGTAGACGTACGAAGGTAGAGTTGAGGATGTTTATGGAAACTTCTGCAACGCCTGTACGCGGTACAGTACAGTTATCAATGAGGTTATATTTGAAAATTTGTTCGAACTAACCCGTTCCACATTTGAAGGTCGTTACTTTCTCAAATATCATACTACATTCATTGGACATGAGACTTATATCATATGTCAAAATTGGCTAGAATGATTTGGATATGCATAATTTGAGTTCCGTAACGTCACGTTTAGTTATAACTTTTATTTGAGTTATATAATGAGGCTTATGGTGAATGTATTATTGTTGAGTGTAATATTGTTTCTGTGTATGCATATTTATTATTGTTTTGTTTGTTCGTGTCTTATAAAAACAATTTCATTGTAATGTCAAATCAAAATCTATGTTTAGGTTTCACACATATCAAAAACAGTACTCACTTTCTAGTGTACTGTCAAATCAAAATACAATGCTCACATTTAAACATAAGAGCTTCTATATATACATAAGAGCTTTTCTTCTCAAACACACAATTCAGTCCTCCGCTCCTTCATTCTTCTATTCCTCATACCAATGCCTTTCTAGTCATCATCCATTGACTCTGATTTCGGCTACTTCAAACAGAAAACGAACACATCGATGAAGATTGGAATATCAATTACCAAGACCAGCATTACGAGGACGTTGCTAGTGAATTCCCAATTTTTGACCAACTCACACTTTAGGAAGATGTTCAACCGCTGTATGAACGTGCGGTTGTCCAACCTCTACACGAACAGTTGGTTCATCAACAACTACAAGAACAAGAGGTTGATCAAGTGCCAAATTTGCAACCTTCGGTTGAACAAGAGGTTGACCCTTACGCGTATGCTGCCTCTGTGGTTATAAGGTTGAAGTTGTGGTTAGAGCCGATGGCGAAGATATTGGTTGTCGAATCCGATTGTGTCCCTTCTGGCTTGAATGGTGCAATTATGCAGAATGGGTTGATGAACGACTGTGCCCAATGTCCATAACATATGCCAACGAGTTGGAACAAGAAATAAGACGTCTTCGAAATATCCTGCAAAACTTGCAATTTGACCGTAACCAGTAGTTTCTTCGTGTCAGTTCTAAGTCCTAGTGAGGGTATTTTTGTTGGTTGTATTATTGTGGAGTATATTATTGTTGACTGTATTATTGTCTGTTTATGTATTATCGTTGACTGTATTAATGTTTGTGTGTTTCAGTAATATTGTCTTGTTTCTTTCTGTATTATTGCCGTAGAAAGTTTTACTTGTATTATTGTTTGGTAGTATCATAAAGTCGTTAAGAACATAGCTACAGTTGTATGATGGGACGGGACACTACACTAACAGTCAATAGTGTATAGAGGGGACGTGACACTGCACCAACAGTCAACAGTATGTAGATGGGAAGAAATACTGCACCAGTCAAATCTCCTTGTTGGCTTATGAGGACGTGGCTACAGTGTTTAGATGGGACGAGACACTGCACCAACAGTCAACAGTGTGTAGATGAAACAGGACACTACAAACGTAACATAAATGAAATCTACTTTATAGATAGTGGTTGAATTGAATTAATGCTACATGTCAACTAGTCATGATTGTTTGTTTTGTTATGAAGGCCAGCATGTGATTTAAGCTATAAAAAGCTTGTTAAATGCTAGAAGTTTTATTGCTCATTCGTATTTCATACAATTTTAAAGATAAAAAATGGCTGTCGAAGATTATATATTTTCGATGATAGCGACGACGAATTTGATGAAATGATGGAAGATCATTTTCGTCGCGAAAAGGAGCTAATAAGTTTGGCTGCACTACAAGTTGGTCAATCCAGCGGGAAACATGGTGGATCAGTTGTTGGCCGTCGGTATAAAAATCGTAGACATTCATGACACAATGACAGACTGATGGAAGACTATTTTGTTCCAAATCCTACTTACACAGATGCTGATTTTAAGAGAAGATTCCGCATGCGGCGACCTATGTTTCTTAGAATCCTACAATGTATCAAGCAGCATGACAAATATTTTGTCTTCAAACCCAATACATCTCGTACAATGGGATTGACTGGAATTCAGAAAATGGCAGCTGTACCAAGAACGCTTGCATATGCAGGACCGACAGACGCGCTTGATGGAAATTTGAAAGTGGCGGAAAGCACGGTATTATAGTGTTTGGAGTATTTCTGTCAAACTATCGTGGACATTTACGGTGATCAATACTTACGCAGACCAAACGAGGCGGATATAGCAATGTTATTGAATATGCATGCTAGTAGAGGTTGACCTGGAATGTTAGGCAGTATAGACTGCATACATTGAAGAATTTTCCAAAGGCGTATGCCGAAGCTTATCAGGGTAAGTCTCGTAGGTCCACTATTATTCTTGAAGCCGTAGCGTCGTATGACTTATGGATATGGCATGCATTTTTCGGAATGTCGGGTTCGAACAATGATCTTAACGTAGTCGAACGATCTACGTTATTCAATGATTTAGCAAACGGTAGATCAACTCATTGTACCTTTACTTTAGGAGGTAATATGTACGATCATGGATATTATCTTGGCGATGATATATATCCTAAATGGAGTACCATTGTCAAGAAAATTCCTAACCCACAAAATAATAAACAATTAAAATTTGTAGCGATGCAAGAAGGCCATAGGAAGGACGTTGAAAGAGCATTTGGGGTTCTTCAATCTAGATTTGCCATAGTCAGTAATCCATACAGACTTTGGTCACCAGTTAAAATGATCAAAATAATGTACACTTGTGTTATTTTACATAATATGATTATAGAGGATAAAAGAGACATGGAAGAATATTACTTTTACGAGGGTGCTCCAACACCACTTTCTGTTTGGCACAATAATATGATTGGAAGCGCACTAGAACTCGAGTTTCATGTAGAAAGTCAAATGTCCTACCGTAGTGTTCAACTACATCGAAGACTGCAAAATGATCTCATAGATCATCTTTGGAACTTTTTTGGAATCAGTGAAACTATATTTCTGTTGTTACTTTTGCTACTGTTGTTTATGTTGTTGTTACTTATTATTGTTATTGTAATTAGTTTATATTTAATTAACGTAATGTTGTTATAATCTTTTCTCAATGTAATGCAATTTCAATGAAAGTACTTATATAAATAATTGCTTACGTTCATAATACAATACAACTAATGGTAATTTAAAGATACAAAGGTTCTAGAAAAACAGAAACAGTTAATGACGCTCTTCATGTCTACGTCTCATAATTTCTCTCCTTTATACTCTGTATACTCCAGTTGTTTTGCAGACATGTGCGACGTATCCATGAACATTATTGCATCTTCATCTCTTTGTCGGTTTCCAACAAGAAGTTGATCCATTATTGACAACTTTTCTTGGTGTTGAATTGCTTGAGTCTCCATTGCACGGTTATATCTATCTTCAGATTCAAGTAGGAGTTTTTTAATTTCTGCCTGATCCACTCTAGGAGCCTGCTTATTTTTTGCCGCTTTTGCTCCTTGTAGCCGAACAAAATGATATTCGGTAGGGGTTAGATCTTCTTCTGATCCTAAACCGTAGCTTCCTAGCGATTCCCTAGAACTAGAGCTTTCTCCAACTCTAGGCGTTTTACCACGACCACTGTTTGATTGAACTTCTTGAACGGTTCTCTGAAGCGATGATTTCCATTTAACATGCTCAACCAATATGTCATAAACATGCATGAACGGATAAAAATGTGGTGCTTGTTTACTATCAGGTTTATAGATTTGTTGGAACAACTTGTTTGCGGCCATTCTCTGTAATAAAAAAAACACTAGTATAATTAGAGAACTATGATAAAAATTAGAACAATAAAATTATATTAAATCTTACCAAATGCGTTTCATTTTCAAATCCATTAGGATTCGTTTGCTTTAGCTTGAAAATTTGAGAATCGAATGTTTATGTTTGACGATTGATTTTTCCATAACGACCTTTGCTTGAAGATAACGTTCTTTTCCGATCGATGTTCTTCCGATTGTAGCAATTAGTAATTTTGCCCCAAAAAGTCTCACCACTCTGATCGACATCTCGAATAGGATCGACGGAGAGTGCACAGTAAATATAGCAAAGATCGTAGTCTTTCGCAGCGCTCCAACTTGCCTTAGTTACCGCTCCACCGATCGGAACCGTAACGTCTTGTAAATCGTAGTCTTCAAAACTGTACCTTGCAGCATCCACGTCGAAATTGGAATACATGTTCAGTTGCCATAAGTGAGAGTAAAAAATTAGGATTGTTGAAGGAAATTGGTTGTGAAGGAAAGAAGATGAAAATGGTTGTATTTGAAGGTGGAATAGAGGGGTTGGGTGGAATATGGCCATTGCATTTAGCCGTTGGGCGTTTGGAGTTGGAGAAAAGTGAGGCGCCTGAGTACCAGGCGCCTGTTGAATACGCGCCTCAACATGAGACGCCTGTTGAACAGGCGCCTGATACCCAGGCGCCTGTTGCACAGGCGCCTCAATAAATCCGAAAAACCCACATTCTGAAGCCCCAAATCGACACTCTCCAGATTTCTACACCCTGTTGAAGCCAACTTCTAGTGCACATCTCCACATTTCTGATATCCAACAAACAGTTGGAGTTGCTCTAGGTACTGAGTTTTTCAAACAATGCTGAAAAACTGCTTTTTTTTCCCTCCACTTTGGAAAACACAAACGTCGATTCTTAAAATGTATTCGATTCTTAAACTCTATTTGATGCTCACTCGAAGATGTTCTACCGAATTATTTTAAAACGGTCGTTATAATGCAAATGTAGTGGACCGATGAAAGTGCAAATTAAAATTTCATTTTATTGTACAGTGAGTAAAGATGTAAACGTGTTGGCACGGATTTCACATGACATGTTTTTTGCTGTACTATTTTCCTTTGTACTTCAACGTTATGGCAATTGCTGCTGCTTGGTTTGAAAAAACAGATACCTAGCCTGCAATAATTGTCCTTTCCTTTTTTTCCCAGTGATTAGGAGTATTACTCTAATGTATGCTAAGGTCAATGTTGAATGGGATCATTTGGTACTATACGTAAGCAAATATATAGGTGTATACAGTTAAATTAAATTTGGGCATTTAAAGAAACAATGTTGGGACCACCTCCTAAATTTTCTATTTTTCATCCTAAAATTTTGTTTGCCCTAGTTTTCCTGACTTTTTTATTTGGACTCCTAACACTTCCTTTTTCTATGTGGGATATTTTGCCCAAAAAATTTAAAAGCAGTTCATTGTAATTGAATAAGGAAGATGGTGCTTTGTCCAGCTGGAAAACCGGGTAAAATGTGCGAAACAGTACAAAATGTGGATGTGGATATTGGAGCCAATTTTGTATAAATTTGTGGTGGGGACATTCGAATTTCACGTCTCTTTCCTCGGATTTTGACAAAAAGAAAGCGGATGTTCAAGCATTTTTGTTAAAAAATATATTACATGATTGGAGAAATTGCAATAATTTGAATTCTTAAAACAAAAGGTCCAACCATCGGTGTTTCAATGAATGAATGCTGAATTTGCATCATTGACACTTTAAATGGTAAGGTTCAGTTTAGGTACTATAATAATAATAATATTTATAGTGATTATTAGTTGAATAATTAGTAGTCAACAAATTTTGGTTGATAATTACCAATAAATATTATTATTATTTATAGTGATTATTAGTTGAATAATTAGTAGCATGGTTGATAATTAGCAATAAATAATTCTTAACTTTTGGTCAAATAATTAACTAATTTTGGTCATTACTTATTAGTTAATAAATAGAATTTAATTCATATTTTAACCGCTTATTCGACTTGAACAAAAATGTTGAACAATTTAAATTTCATTGTAAAATTTTCTGATGCATAATGAAAAAGTGATGCTTAATCTACTATAAGAAGATACAAATAAGATATTCAAGGTGTTTCTCGAGGATAAATGCTTTTTCGCAATTTCTTGGACTACACGTTCAAATAAATGGTCGTCCTCGTACTAGATAACCTAAGTAATATTGTGCATCTAACAATGTTGTGGTAGCACGAATCTCATCTGTACTTGAAATTACTGCCTCATCCGTACTTAGGAATAGTGAAAAAATTTATGTGAAGAACAAAAGAAGCATGGCTAGGGTAGACTGAGTAGGAGCTTAAGCACATCTATCATTATTACAACCATTTTTCCAACAAAACATCTAGTGCATGTTTAGGCATGCAAAGTTGGTAGGTAGTTCAACACAATAATAGAATTAGATCGGTCGATCGCTATATTAAATTGGAACTGTACATGACTTGTAACATCCCACTTTTATACTCATACTACTAAAGAGTACTACAATGTAATATTGTCTGATAATACGGAGAATGATGCGATATTAGGCTCACACGTGAATATTCTTTTCGGCTAACATCGGTACATATTTCAAAATCATATACCACTCAACGTGCTCGATATCGGCATAAAACAATAAACATGTGTGTTTTCAGCATAGAACAATACACAATACAAAATAATAACAAAGAACAAAGTCATCAAACACAGCGATAACATTATAATAGGTGAAGTATACAAGTAAAAGCGGGTCTACGTAAATGATAAGTGCCCACTATCTCTCAAAAATACAAACCCAGTCCATTATATACATCCCAACATACACATTACATACATACATGAGATCACATGAATAATGATACAACCATCTACTAATACACTATCCTCCATCTATGTCCAACAACCACAAGTTAGTCATTTCGTTCCTTATCTCTAATACACAAGCTGGTCACTTCGTCCCTTACATAAATACATGAGATCGCATGAATAATGATACAACCATCTACTAATACACTATTCTCCATCTATGCCCAACAACCAAAGCAATAAACATGTGCGTTTTCAAGATAGAACAATACACAATACAAAATAAATAACAAAGAACAAAGAGTCATCAAATGCAGTGATAAAATTATAATAGGTGAAGTATACAAGTAAAAGTGGGTCTACGTAAATGATCAATGCCCACTATCTCTCAAAAATACAAACACTGTCCATTATATACATCCCAATATAAACATTACATGCATACATGAGATCACATGAATAATGATACAGCCATATACTAATACTCTATCTTCCATCTATGCCCAACAACCACAAGCTGGTCACTTCGTCCCTGAACCTGAAATGTCTCGGACTGACCATCACATACAAACATCTTAATTGTATCAAGCTCGTCCAAAACCATGCATATATAATATCACCTATAGTAAAGAATAGTGAATCATCACATAAAAAAGGCACATGAATAAAATGGGTGAAACATCATCTAAACAACCAAACTACTATATAAACACAATATACAATAATGTATATCTCGATCATCAGCCCTACTGAGATATGTGAACTCTCGACTTCATGACCTTAGGAGATATATAAACAATAGGATATGCAAACTCATAATATAACATACAAATACAATATAACACACAAATAAAACATAAAAATTTATCTTGGCCGGCAGTTTAACGAGAGTAAGTACTCCCAACTGAATGATCCTAAGAGATATAAATATAGCACATAAATAAATCTCTCAGCCAAATACTCTAAGAGAGAATGATAGACAAGTATACAACAATTCTCCAATGTCATATAAAAAGACGAGCATGCATCTGAACTTGGGTTAGGCTACCTCAGATGACAGACGAGCACATACCAAATCTCTAATTGTCATATAGTCATCGCTTCTAGTGATGAGATAACATCAAATATCTCATCAGAAATGTATCAACTTAAGTTATACAGAAAGGAGACTTACGTATCTCTACACTGCTTCGGGAAATGTTAATGACCGCTGCCCGTTTCCTACAGTCCCTTCGTTACTCCCAGAATTAAGATACCCATATCTATTTGCATGTCATCAAAGCGCTGCAAGTTTACGTTGTGCATTGATACCGACTCCTACTTGTCATTGGTAACAGACTGTTAGCCTTTGATGATGTTTGGACAATGACTCTAATGAGAGTGATAACTCTCAGTCTCAACATCACCAATCTTATCAAATTAACATTATGGACCAGGGTCGAGACCCCACGATCAAGCTGCTAGGATGGATATTAATCCATATGGTGGGTCCTAATCATGCTCTCTACATAGTGGCGTGAACCCTATGATGTAGATTTCCAACAAATACTCTTGACTCGATATGTTGTAATGATGGTAATAACTAGTACTCTCGACTTGATGAGTCCTAATGAGAAAAATAACCCTTGACTTACAAGTCCTAGAAGAGCAGCACAACATAGTACAATAATTCTCGATCGCCAGCTCTGAGAGAAAATAATTATTGACTAGGTAGCCCTTAGAGAATAAACTTGCAAATCCCCAACATAACTCCAAATTGCAGCCCTAGGAGTAGAATAAACCTCTCAACTATAAAGTTATAAAAGAGTCACCACTAGATGATATAAGAAATTCCTAAACCCACTTTATAAACAAAAGTGACATTTACTTACAAAAGGCGATCGAACAAATAGTAGCTCAGGTGTTCCATACCACTTGATGTTACTCGCTCGTTTAATCTTACTCAATGCTTGTAAACTACTCTCATTCCATATAATAATATTCTATGCAATAAGTCCAAAGATTAACCGAAGAAATAATAACGAATGTCCCACACCAAACGGTATTATAATTCCGTTTATTCAATATTCTCGTCACACGGAAAATATAATCAAACAAGACAAAAATATCATTTAGAAAAGAGATTTTTATTTATGGAAAAATATAGTAATAGTTTCAGAAGATTTTGTATTCATTAAAAATTAAAAATACTATTTTGCTCATTTACTTAAAATTAAAAACAAGGATTTTAAATCTTATAATAAATTTCTAAAGCTCTTTTCTATATTTAAAATTCTTAGAAAATTCTTTTATAATCAAATATAATTTATAAAAATCATCCCAAGTTTTTATATACTTAAATATGATTTTTAAGTGGACTTATAACCTCAAAATCAATTTCTATTTATTTTTGAACCATAGTACGTATTTCAAAATCTCTTCCTCATATTCAAAATCATATAAACCTCTTTTAAAACCAAATAATATTTACTATCCATGATTTTCCAAAATTAGATAGGATTTTTAAATGGACTTATAATACCCAAAATCAATTTCTATTTAATAAATCAATTTCTTTATCGAAATTAATATTCTATTAAAACAAATCTTTTTCTACAAAATAATTTCATATTTGAATTGCGTCTATTTTATGTTTGAACTTTATTTTGATTTTTATAAGAATTAAAAAAATACGCAAGTGCATGAAGCTTCAAAGCTCCAAGTCTCAAGACTCTGTCGCCTATCGTGTGACACGGGCAGTCGATCGCCCAGTCAAGGTTAGAGCTTGGAGGCTCAAATACACCCCGTTCCTCCACCATGTCTTCCCTGATTCGTTGTTACATTAATGCAACCCATACACACGACAATTTCAAGCACACAAGCATCACAAATACCTATGGCAAGCATCACAGTGCTAATATCTCAGTTATTGATTTTGATGATAACAACCTTAGTAACAATAATACATTCATATAAAATAGGATACTAATGTTTTTGTCAAGTTATATAGAATATAATGCATGATATTATACAGGTATTAATTCGAAGACGGTACAGTATAGAGACTCAAGAAATGGACATGAAGACTCATGAGTATAAAGATCAAGATATGAAGATCTCAAGACTATGGTACAGTATATAGAGTCATATAATATTGTTAAAGTCCCCGGTAGCAATCTTTGATCTCTATCTTCTCATTTTCTTATTCTTTATTTTTAAAACAAAGTATATTTTTAAAATATATGTAAAATATTTTATAAAAGTTTTTTAAAGTTTAAAATGTTTATTAACTATGTTTAAATTATTTTACAAAGTATCAAAATATTTTACAAAGCATAAGATTTTTAAAACATTTTAAAATAAATAAGTTTTCAAAATACACTAGCCTATGTCGACATATAGGCAGATGATATGTCGACATACATGCCGCTAATTTGAGATTCAAATTTTGAAATGAAGCGTTTATTCATCGTAACTCTTCGCGAATGAACATATCTGTTTATTCTCTATATATAGGGGTTTCAAACGAATATTTTAACAATTACTTTCTTATTATCTTCCCTCCTCTTACTCTGCCAAAATTTCAAATGAAATGTTATTCAATATTTCTCAAATTCAAACCAGAATCAATTTAATCTTCATTGTATTGATTCTCTACTATTTACTCTCTGATTTCAATCATCTCTTTCTCTCAATCAAAGATCGAAGTGTTGTCCAAGAGGCTATATGATCAATTGTAACCAAAGACCAAGAAATTGTCTTTGGAAAAACCATCAAACTCTAGTTGTATTTGCGTGGGTGTGATTGTAGCTCGTTCAAATCAATTAGGTATGCTTGGTGTGATGACCCGAAAATCCGTACCCTCTGAACTGACAACAAACCACACATGTCAACCCAGAGCGAACATAATTGCAGATGATCATGAGAAAGAAAAGAGAGGGTGAGAAGAAAGAGAGAAGAAAGAAGAAAAGAAGAGAAGAAGAAGAGAGAAGCAGAACCAAAACAATACAGAATCTCACATCGCAGCGAAATAACATATAATATTGATCAATAATCTTTACAAAGAGAAACTGTAATATACATAAATCAATATCAGTATACACAATAAATAATCATCAGCTTGGATAGTTATAATAACATGTACTCACAGCTGCTGATAATTTACAACAACAACAATGCAAAGCAGCGGAAAAATAAACAGATACGTGTATACGACATGAAGATCTCCAGCTCGCCTGTTGAAGCTCCAAAAGCACCAAATCTGAACCTGTAATATACTCGATCTGACTCGAGTATTGAAAGGGAAGAATGTCCGGATAAGTCTGGTAAACCAGCATAAGAAAACACATCTCAACTAAATTTATAAAGTTATCAAAACTTTTGCTTTATCAAAACAAAGGTATCTCGTAAAACCACGTCCACACATAAACACAGACGAGTTTTTCCCTTACGATAACCAAAACCTTTTCATATCAAATCCTGTTATATTATAATAGTGTCTATTATACAAATAATAATCAACATATTTGAAATTGTTACATTATTAAATTCCAGCAATACCATGCTCTACAAACAAAATGGCAGACACGTAGTGGATTTTGGATTTTCATACAAATGACTAGGTGAAGGGACTACCTTTCCGAACCAAATCTCGGTATACCTCTAGAGGGATGTACCTAGGGTCGAGATACTCGGCGCCTAAACCAACACAAGACCGGCCTACCCCTTCCTGAATAGTACTGAATATGTCATCACTCCGGTCGTTACCGGTCTAAATTCGTGGCCACAAGCATACATCAACAATAATCAGATACACGACATCATAACGTGTAAAGATACATCTAGAAGAGTGATGACATCTACTAATGGGAGTGACCCACTTAGCCTTGCTGCTTTTATCCCTGTTTCAGTCATTTCATGGGGAGTGAGGCCAAAAGAGGTATCGATTAGCTTTCACATATCACATCATCATCATCATCTTTGAATGCCACATTGTCATTCCCGTTGACTACTAATTGTCTTCCATAAAAATACAACCCTTGAGCGCGTATGTCTCAAGGAGGGTGTTAACCTAAGAGAAGTTGCCTTCTCCGCCACCACAGGATGTACGTTTGTAAAAATCAATGTACGTAATCTTAGAAATGCAATGTTAGACATCCATCCATACAAGTAGTCCAGGAGCAGGACAAACCGAAGGTGCTCTCATACCACATCCTATAGGATTAGTAGCGACAACCCTTGCAATGGATATTTCATAACAAAGAGACTACTGCTACGATATGTATATTGGGATTTTAACCCCAGATGATCAGCAAGCAGTCCTTCAATATGAAAATCCTAAATATCAATATCATCAACCAACCTGCACGCTCGCCGCATATATGTTGGTCCGAAGTGGTTTTCAGATAAATCTGATCCCGCTCTCTTCGTACCAACAACGCAAAAGCGTTTCTCAACCTCACACAGAAACCAAGTCTCATAGACTTATCACGTCTTCAACTTTCAATTTGCTATCCTTCGGCCAAGAAGGAAGCTCGATATATAGGAGTAATCACTCCGCATTATACGAATCAACATTCTCAACACAAACGATAATCAAGCCTACATAGTCAATGACGTACTAAGTGTACGACTAATTAGTTTCTACATCCAGTTGAGAAACTAAAATGACCAAATTTGATAGTCGGTTATTTAACTATCAAAGCAACAAATAAAATCTAGCACATAAGTAGTCACTAGGCCTGATTTATTAATCTTTCATTAATTAAATCGCTTTTCCAAATCATTTAATTCAAATTATCTTTAAAAAGATATAATTCCAAAACCATTTCAATATTTGGAAAACATTTCCATATGCTTATTTTAATAATAAGTGAATTCACAATTTATTTTATTTTCAAACCATTTAAACTCCATTTTATAATATCACTTCCAAAACATTCATTTAAAGAATTATTCTCTTTAAAAACATGAATATATTTCCTTTTATAAAAATCCATATTTAGCTTATCAAATTAAACCGATTTCATATTTATAAAACAATGTTATAGATCTTGCTTCTTTTTTTATAAAACTTCTATTTTATGAATCCATTCCTTCCCAAATCTCATTTGTTATAAAAATTCCAATTATAAACTCTTTTCACAAAATTCTAATTTATTTATAAAAATCCATTTATAAAACATTGACTTCAAATCCAATATAAGATATCGGTTTCAAATCCAATTATAAAATTATTCTCAATATTTTAGTTTCAAATCCATTTATATATATGTTTATAAAACACCATTTAAAAGCTATCATGCTATTTATAAAATATACTTTATAAAACCATTCGAAATCTCTATTTAAAATATTTCACAAAACTATAATTTAATAACATCGAAAATCATATCTTTATTTATTTAAATAAATTCCTCTCTCTTTTAAATCCATTCAAGTTATTAAAACGTATATAATTCCAAAATTACTTTGAAATCCATTTTAAATAAAAAACAACATTTTATTATTTTGAAATTCCAAAATATGGCCCAATGCTATAATAGTGCTAAATAACATGATTCACATGAATAATAGCAAACATGACATCCATCACATCAAATATCACATAATACAACATATATAACAATATGTGTAAATAAACAACAACCATAGTGAGGAATCCTGTTGGATCCCTCCAACCTGTCACCTACAACAAATATGCATATTATGTCGATACGCCTTGTTCGAGTGTTAAGAAACCGATATCGATACTGTGGCGTCCCACATACCGACCATAATTCATAAGCCACTCAACAGATATTTCAACACAATATAAAACATTTTTATATCACTAACAAATACACGCTCATATATATAATACACTCAATCTAAATCTAGGGTGCTACTGACCCTATCGATACCGAGTACAAATCAAACCCTAGGAGTATACTATACCTAAGCTCTGATACCAGCTGTGACGGCCCGAAAATCCATACCCTCTGAACCGACAACAAACCACACATCTCAACCCAGAGCGAACAGAATTGCAGATGATCATGAGAAAGAAAAGAGAGGGTGGGAAGAAAGAGAGAAGAAAGAAGAAGAGAAGAGAAGAAGAAGAGAGAATCAGAACCAAAACAATACAGAACCTCACATCGCAGCGAAATAACATATAATATAGATCAATAATCTTTACAAAGAGAAACTGTAATATACATAGATCAATATCAGAGTACACAATAAGTAATCATCAGCTTGGACAGTTATAATAATATGTCCTCACAAATGCTGATAATTTACAACAACAACAATACAAAGCAGCGGAAAAATAAACAGATACGTGTATACGACATGAAGATCTCCAACTCGCCTGCTGAAGCTCCAAAAGCACCAAATCTGAACCTGTAAATATACTCGGTCGGAGCCGAGCATTGAAAGGGAAGAACGCCTGGATCAGTTTGGTAAACCAGCATGAGAAAAACACATCTCAACTGAATTTATAAAGTTATCAAAACTTTTCCTTTATCAAAACAAAAGGTATCTTGTAAGACCACGTCCACACATAAACACAGATGGGTTTTTCACTTACGATAACCAAAACCTTTTCATATCAAATCATGTTATATTATAATAGTGTCTATTATACAAATAATAATCAACATAGCTAAAATTGTTACATTATTAAATTCCAGCAATACTAGGCTCTACAAACAAAATGGCAGGAATGTAGTGGATTTTAGATTTCCATACAAATGACTAGGTGAAGGGACTACCTTTCCGAACCAAATCTCGGTACACCTCTAGAGGGATGTACCTAGGGTCTAGATACTTGGCGCCTAAACCAACACAAAACCGGCCTACCCCTTCCCGGATAGTACCGAATATGTCATCACTTCTGTCGTTACCGACCTAAATCCTGGCCACAAGCATACATCAACAATAATCATATACACGACGTCATAGCGTGTAAAGATACATCTAGAAGAGTGATGACATCTTCTAATAGGAGCAACCCACTTAGCCTTGCTGCTTCTATCCTTGTTTTAGTCATTTCACGGAGAGTGAGGCCAAAAGAGGTGTCAATTACCTTTCACATATCACATCATCATCATCTTTGAATGTCACGTTGCCATTCCCGTTGACTACTAATTGCCTTCCACAAAAATACAACCCTTGAGCTCATATGTCTCAAGGAGGGTGTTAAACTAAGAGAAGTTGCCATCTCCACCACCATAGGATGTACGTTTGTAAAAACCAATGTACGTAATCTTAGAAATGCAATGTGAGACACCCATCCATACAAGTTGTCAAGGAACAGGACAAACCGAAGGTACTCTCATACCACATCCTATAGGATTAGTAGCGACAGCCCTTGCAATGGATATTTCATAACGAAGAGACTATTGCTATGATATGTATATTGGGATTTTAACCCTAAATGATCAATAAGCAGTCCTTTACTATGAAAATCCTAAATATCAATATCATCAACCAACCTGCACACTCGTCGCATATATGTTGGTCCGAAGTGGTTTTCAGATAAATCTGATCCCGGTCTCTTCGTACCAACAACGTAAAAGCGTTTCTCAACCTCACACAGAAACCAAGTCTCATAGACTTATCACGTCTCCAACTTTCAATTTGCTATCCTTCGGCCAAGAAGGAAGCTCGATAGATTGGAGTAATCACTCCGCATTATACGAATCAACATTCTCAACACAAACGATAATCAAGCCTACACAGTTAATGACGTACTAAGTGTACGACTAATTAGTTTCTACATCAAGTTGAGAAACTAAAATGACCAAATTTGATAGTCGGGTATTTAACCATCAAAGCAACAAACAAAATCTAGCACATAAGTAGTCAATGGGCCTGATTTATTAATCTTTCATTAATTAAATCGCTTTTCCAAATCATTTAATTCAAATTATCTTTAAAAAGATATAATTCCAAAACCATTTCAATATTTCAATATTTGGAAAATATTTCCATAAGCTTATTTTAATAATAAGTGAATTCACAATTTATTTTATTTTCAAACCATTTAAACTCCATTTTATAATATCACTTCCAAAACATTCATTTAAAGAATTATTCTCTTTAAAAACGTGAATATATTTCCTTTTATAAAAATCCATATTTAGCTTATTAAATTAAATTGATTTCATATTTATAAAACAATGTTATAAATCTTGCTTCTATTTTATGAATCCATTCCTTCCCAAATCTCATTTGTTATAAAAATCCAATTATAAACTCTTTTCACAAAAGTCTAATTTATTTATAAAAATCCATTTATAAAACGTTGACTTCAAATCCAATATTGGTTTCAAATCCAATTATAAAACTATTCTCAATATTTTAGTTTCAAATCCGTTTATATATATGTTTATAAAACACCATTTAAAAGGTATTATGCTATTTATAAAATATACTTTTATAAAACCATTCGAAATCTCTATTTAAAGTATTTCACAAAACTATAATTTAATAACATCGAAAATCATACCTTTATTATTTAAATAAAATCCTTTCTCTTTTAAATCCATTCAAATTATTAAAGCGTATATAATTCCAAAATCACTTTGAAATCCATTTTAAATCAAAAACATCATTTTATTATTTTGAAATTCCAAAATATGGCCCAAAGCTATAACTGTGCTAAATAACATGATTCACATGAATAATAGCAAACATAGCATCCATCACATCAAATATCACATAATACAACATATATAACAATATGTGTAAATAAACATCAACCATAGTGAGGAATCCTGTTGGATCCCTCCAACCTGTCACCTACAACAAATATGCATATGAGAATATGTACAATGTCTGCTTCGAGGCAGACGCGCGTACAAAGGGTCATCCGCTCATACACGGGAACATATTGGGTCTCATGTGCTCCAATAGGAAAGAATATATCCAACTACTAATAATATAGCATATCATCCAAACAATCATCACATAGCATAAAATAAACTTATTTCCACTTATATAAAAATATAAGCGGGCCAGAGAGAGTGAGGTTTACTCACTTTGGTTTCAGTCGTCGTTGCAGCGTTTTATATGGAATAAAATTAAACAAGCGTTTAATTTTACCCAAAAAACTTGCGAGCTCCAAATAGATTCAATCCAATTCCATAGCGTAGTATTTTCAGTAATGAGTGCAATGCAACTTGTTTCGTCTAAATCGGGCCTCGTATGAAGAAGTTATGATATAAATAAGATTACATGATTTTAAACGAATTAATTTACAATTCTTACTTTTTTTATTTAATTAACTTCTGCTAAATCTACACCGTCTAAATCTGGATGAACTAATCATGGCCGTGAATTCTTTTTCTTCCTCCTCCCATCGTTCCAGAAACCCTCGAGCAGCCGCCATCTACAATCGTTCGCCGTTTGCTCTCTAGCCAACCAGAGTTCATCCCGACTTCACCGTGGGTGCGCCTGACTCCCTTGCCTCCGGCGCCTGTGGTGCCACCCTCGCTAAGGCTTTCGATCGCCAGAATTCGGCGGTTGAACGTAAGCCATTCAACTGAGCATTGCCGCCAATCCGCCTTTCCAATTTCGATCTTGACCGTTGGATGTGAAGAGGTTGATGTGCTCTACAACTCTCATTTAGGGGTCGAGAGGTAATGATGAATGGATTGTGAGTTATTGGAGGAAGAAGCACGGTGATTTTTGGCCATTAAACCAAAAACCGCGGCTAGGTTTATTTAGTTTCTAGGGTTTGCAAATTAGAAAATCTTGTGGCTTATATAGAAAATTTTCGTGCACTATTCATCCAAAAATATTTCGAACTCCAAATGAAGCGTGCCGCCTGGCATTCATAATGTTTTACCCTTATTCCGAACACAATGGAATATATATCGGAGGTTAATTCCATCATATACAGAAGATAGGTTTTCGAAATCGAGTTATTTTAATTAAATTTCCTTTAATTAATTTCTATGCGTTTCGAATTCGCATGGTCAAACGATAAGTCCGATCGCTACAAAATTTGAAATCCTATAATAACTCACTATTACGGATCCAATGAAACTGGTTTCATCCAATTCCGAGACAGTGCCAAAAATGACAATTTTTACACGTCTAATTAAATAATAAAATTTCCAATTTCCGTTTATTCACTTTTAAATCCAATTTAAAAGTTTACTAACTCCATTCTAATTTAAATAGAATTCAAATCAACTTTATAAATCATTTTCATCTTTATTAAACCCCAGATTCAATTATTTACACAATCTAATTATTCAAATATCACCTATATTTGAAATTAAATTAATTTAACTAACAAATTATATTTTTCAATATTTAAAATCAATTAAATATCCTGAATTCAAACGATAAAAAATCTGGGTCGTTACATACTTCCCCCCTTAAAAGAATTTCGTCCCCGAAATTACTAAGTAGGAAAGATGCTACAACTCCATTAACTTTCAAAACCAATTAGTTAAAATAGATTACCAAATTCTTTTAAGTGTTTAACTTTTCCAAAATCATTTAGTTGCAACTTTTTATAAAAACTTCTCTAAGTTTCCTAATTCATTTATAGTTATTAACTAATACTACTTCAAAAATCAACTAATATCATTTCAATTTATAACTCAAAAATCAAAAATTTTAGTTATTAACATTTTTTTCCAAAATTTCCCCAAAAATTTTCCCACGCCTTAAATTTTCAGAAAAATTCGCAAAAGTCTTCTTTGCGCGGTTCGATCGTAGTAAAAACACACAATATATATATATATATATATCACAAATATACATCTCATCTTCGAGGATGAGGCATCTCGTAGGGAAAAAAATATAAAAGTACGATATATAATCCAAGATATGTACCTTATATATATTTAGCGAGCATATACAACTAATATAGCGTGAAAGCGAGCTCCAAATGCGAAGTATACGCCATCCGCACCTACTAAACACTCAACAAACCATAAGAACATGTATATGGAAGTAATATCAATATATAACATAGCTATACAACAATCATAAGCAAATGAAACACATGCAACATAAAAGTTTATCAAACAAATAACATCCATTCAATGTCATAACCATTTAGTTTTCATCCAATTAGTTTATATTCAACTAATTTACATTCATTCCAATTCATTTATTAACATTCATTTGTTAACATATACTTGCTTTCAATTTATTAACATTCACTTTATTTTTTGTTAACTTTACTTCCAACTTATGTTTAACAACATTTCATTATTCACTTAGGATAATCCTTTTAATAATAATAACACATAACAACTATTCCATAAAATTATTTACTTAAGTTTATAAACATTTTATTCAACACTTCTTATGTTTATTTTCACTTCAAATCTTAAGTTAATTTCCAATTTTATCAAACACCATTTCAATTTATATCCAATTCATTTATATACTTAAGTTGAATTTCATTTATTAACTCAAGTTCATATTCATTTCAATTATTTCACTTAGCTTATTTAATTCGTTTCATTTAACTTAAGTTAATCTTCATTTATTTACTTCATTTAATTCATTCATTTCATAAATCTTCGAGTTAAATTTAAATTTAAATTTCATTCTACAGTACTTAAGTTAAATTCTATTACAAATTCCATTTATTCAACTTAACTCGAGTTTCAACTTATGATTCAAATTCAAATTCAAATTTCATTTCTCAACATTCATATTCAACGTATTAAAAATTTGTTTTGACTTACTATTTCAATTTTATAAGTTATAAAACTTATTTATTTAAGATTCCATAAATATTTACTTAAGTTTATTCACATTCTAAAATTTTAATTCATGGTTATATAATCACTTTATAGCTTAAGTTCAAATTTAGTTCTATTCGATTCATTTCAAATTCAATTCGATTTTATTTAACTTCTCTTAATTAAACTTCAATTCATATAATTCATTTTACTAATTCAATTTATTTAACTTTACTTAAGTTGAACTTCACTTCATGTAATCCATTTAATTCAATTCACTAACTCTAATTTATTTAACTTCACGCAAGTTAAATTCAATTTTATATCTTTATCTATACCACTTTAAATTTGATAAGTTCCTTTATTTATCAAACCATACTTGGATTTTAAATTTCAATTCTTGTTTTATCAAAACAAAACTTAACTTCATAATATATTACTAATGGTAGCAAATCCATCACTTAGAAACTCAAAAATGAATACTGATGATGCTGCAGTCACCACCGGAATTACTTCCCAGCAACTGTAGTGAATTTAGTGCTTTTATATTTCTTTTAAATTCCTTCAAAAATCATTTCTAGTCAAAATACTTCTAAATAGTATCATAATATATTCAAAACTTTGAAAAACAATTTTCAAAATCAACGAGATTTAAATTCTCAAATCCTTAGTTTAAATCCATTTTTATTTGTAACTCATATTTATAAATATACTTATATAGCTTCACTTCTTATATAAGATTATTTCACAATTGTAGATCATTTTAATTATAATTCAATACTTTATAATTCACATTATAAATTCACTTGTTTATATAATTTATTCGTACAATATCTTGTCTTTTGTTTAGATTATACAAACAACTTTATTAACTTATGTATATTTATATTTTCAAACATTCTAAAATCCATATATACTATGATAATTTCTGAAAAATTATCCCTTTATATATAAAATATAATCGAGATAAAATTATTTCATTTACCCCATTTTAAAACAGTACTATGTCGATACGCCTTGTTCGAGTGTTTAGAAACCGCTATCGATACTATGGCATCCCACACATCGACCATAATTCATAAGCCACTCAACAGATATATCAACACAATATAAAACATTTTTATATCACTAAAAAAATACACGCTCATATATATAATACACTCAAACTAAATCTAGGGTGCTACTGACCCTATCGATACCGAGTACAGATCAAACCCTAGGAGTATACTAAACCTAAGCTCTGATACCAGCTGTGACGGCTCGAAAATCCGTACCCTCTGAACCGACAACATACCACACATATCAACCCAGAGCGAACATAATTGCAGATGATCATGAGAAAGAAAAGAGAGGGTGAGAAGAAAGAGAGAAGAAAGAAGAAGAGAAGAAGAAGAGAGAAGCAGAACCAAAACAATATAGAACCTCACATCACAGTGAAATAACATATAATATAGATCAATAATCTTTACAAAGAGAAACTATAATATACATAGATCAATATCAGAGTACACAATAAGTAATCATCAGTTTGGACAGTTATAATAATATGTCCTCACAAATGCTGATAATTTACAACAACAACAATGCAAAGCAGCGGAAAAATAAACAGATACGTGTATACGACATGAAGATCTCCAGCTCGCCTGCTGAAGCTCCAAAAGCACCAAATATGAACCTGTAAATATACTCGGTCGGAGCCGAGCATTGAAAGGGAAGAACGCCCGGATTAGTTTGGTAAACCAGCATGAGAAAAACACATCTCAACTGAATTTATAAAGTTATCAAAACTTTTCCTTTATCAAAACAAAAGGTATCTTGTAAGACCACGTCCACACATAAACACAGACGGGTTTTTCCCTTACGATAACCAAAACCTTTTCATATCAACCATTCCCGTTGACTACTAATTGCCTTCCACAAAAATACAACCCTTGAGCTCGTATGTCTCAAGGAGGGTGTTAAGCTAAGAGAAGTTGCCTTCTCCGCCACCACAGGATGTACGTTTGTAAAAACCAATGTACGTAATCTTAGAAATGCAATGTCAGACACCCATCCATACAAGTTGTCAAGGAACAGGACAAACCGAAGGTACTCTCATACCACATCCTATAGGATTAGTAGCGACATCCCTTGCAATGGATATTTCATAACGAAGAGACTATTGCTACGATATGTATATTGGGATTTTAACCCCAAATGATCAACAAGCAGTCCTTTACTATGAAAATCCTAAATATCAATATCATCAACCAACCTGAACACTCGTCGCATATATGTTGGTTCAAACTGGTTTTCAGATAAATCTGATCCCGGTCTCTTCGCACCAACAACGTAAAAGCGTCTCTCAACCTCACACAGAAACCAAGTCTCATAGACTTATCACGTCTCCAACTTTCAATTTGCTATCCTTCGGCCAAGAAGGAAGCTCGATAGATTGGAGTAATCACTCCGCATTATACGAATCAACATTCTCAACACAAACGATAATCAAGCCTACACAGTTAATGACGTACTAAGTGTACGACTAATTAGTTTCTACATCAAGTTGAGAAACTAAAATGACCAAATTTGATAGTCGGTTATTTAACTATCAAAGCAACAGACAAAATCTATCACATAAGTAGTCACTAGGCCTGATTTATTAATCTTTCATTAATTAAATCGCTTTTCCAAATCATTTAATTCAAATTATCTTTAAAAAGATATAATTCCAAAACCATTTCAATATTTGGAAAATATTTCCATAAGCTTATTTTAATAACAAGTGAATTCACAATTTATTTTATTTTCAAACAATTTAAACTTCATTTTATAATATCACTTCCAAAACATTCATTTAAAGAATTATTCTCTTTAAAAACATGAATATATTTCCTTTTATAAAAATCCATATTTAGCTTATTAAATTAAATTGATTTCATATTTATAAAACAATGTTATAAATCTTGCTTCTATTTTATGAATCCATTCCTTCCCAAATCTCATTTGTTATAAAAATCCAATTATAAACTCTTTTCACAAAAGTCTAATTTATTTATAAAAATCCATTTATAAAACGTTGACTTCAAATCCAATATAAGATATTGGTTTCAAATCCAATTATAAAACTATTCTCAATATTTTAGGTTCAAATCCGTTTATATATATGTTTATAAAACACCATTTAAAAGGTATTATGCTATTTATAAAATATACTTTTATAAAACCATTCGAAATCTCTATTTAAAGTATTTCACAAAACTATAATTTAATAACATCGAAAATCCTACCTTTATTATTTAAATAAAATCCTTTCTCTTTTAAATCCATTCAAATTATTAAAGCGTATATAATTCCAAAATCACTTTGAAATCCATTTTAAATCAAAAACATCATTTTATTATTTTGAAATTCCAAAATATGGCCCAATGCTATAATAGTGCTAAATAACATGATTCACATGAATAATAGCAAACATAGCATCCATCACATCAAATATCACATACTACAACATATATAACTATATGTGTAAATAAACATCAACCATAGTGAGGAATCCTGTTGGATCCCTCCAACCTGTCACCTACAACAAAATGCATATGAGAATATGTACAATGTTTGCTTCGAGGCTGACGCGCGTACAAAGGGTCATCCGCTCATACATGGGAACGTATTGGGTCTCATCTGCTCCAATAGGCAAGAATATATCCAACTACTAATAATATAGCATATCATCCAAACAATCATCACATAGCATAAAATAAACTTATTTCCACTTATATAAAAATATAAGCGGGCCAGAGAGAGTGAGTTTTACTCACTTTGGTTTCAGTCGTCGTTGCAGCGTTTTATTTGGAATAAAATTAAACGAGCGTTTAATTTTACCCAAAAATCTTGCGAGCTCCAAATAGATTCAATCCAATTCATAGCGTAGTATTTTCAGTAACGAGTGCAACGCAACTTGTTTCGTCTAAATCGGGCCTCGTATGAAGAAGTTATGATATAAATAAGATTACACGATTTTAAACGAATTAATTTACAATTCTTTTTTTTAATTAATTAGTCTATGCTAAATCTGCACCGTCCACATTGAAGAGTTAATAGGCAGTTTAATTACCTATGAAGCACAAATGCATGGTAGATGGGAAAGTAAGGCATCAGAAAAGAAATCCATCGCTTTCAATGCAATAAATGACGATCAGGATTCTAACGATGACAATGACGAAGAAATTGATTTCATGAATAGACATTTCAGAAAATTTCCGAAGTGTAAAAAAATAAATAATTTTCGAAAACCTGAAAACAAGACCAATGGAACTGGAACTGCAACTAGATGCTTCAACTGTGATGAACTTGGCCATATTCAGAGAGACTGTCTGTATCCGAATAAATCAAAAATCTCACCAACAAATGATTTATCCAGAAAAAGAAACAGGGCTTATACAGCAACTTTGGATGATTTAGACACTTCCTCTAGCGACAATGAAACTGATACTGAAAATGTGTATATATGTTTCATAGCAACAACAGACTAGTCAAAACCGATCAGCAAAACGCAGTAAAAATTGGTACGCTTTACATTTTAATTTTTGGTTGCTTTTGATTAATAGGAATAGCCTATAAATTAATAAATAATATTAGGATAATTAGGAATATATAGATATACAAGTATAGATGAATAATTTATCCAAAGTTTAGTTTTGAAATTTAATGGCTATATGTCGACATATGCCCCTCTTATAGTTTGACATATGTTCCAAAAAAAAGAAATTTCAAATTTCATTTCAAATTTAAATTTAGAACTTTCCTCCACTTTTCACTTACTCATATATCTTGAAAAGATGCCTTTTCGATCAGAGAATATGTCTATTGATTCTCTACTTATTCACTCTATCTCTATCATAGGGGTGCACACAACCCATACTCGACCCGATCCAACCCACATAAACTCGACTCGATCC
The DNA here is from genome assembly GCA_030737815.1 of Allium fistulosum. Lineage (NCBI taxonomy): Eukaryota > Viridiplantae > Streptophyta > Magnoliopsida > Asparagales > Amaryllidaceae > Allium > Allium fistulosum. The sequence goes on from CM060906.1 coordinate 408,978,895, forward strand.
ATCCTAGTTCATGTCAGATATGGGTTACAATTTACAACCCACACTATATATGAGTCGATTGTGATATTTTATTCAACCCAACCTTATTTTAACCCAACCCAACCCTATTTAAAAAAGCTTATTCGATATCAACCAAAGTAAAGTTAGATCGGTCAAAACCTAGATTAAAGTATATCTATTGTAGAAAAATATACTTAGAAATGTTGGAACTGTGCCAGCTCGTAGTGGAAGTTATGGTTAAATTTCATTTTTTTATCCTATTGGATCTTTATTGGGCCTATGAAGTCTAATTTATTTAGAACATTTCTAAATTTAATTTAAATAAAATCATATATTTCATTTAAATTCATAAATTGTTAATAGAAATTTATTTAATTTATTTTCAGTTTATATATAAGTACATATGTATCATGTATATGTGTGTATGCGTGTGCATGTGGAATATAATATTTCATGTAAGGTATAACATGCCCATATGTAGATGCTGGGATTTACATCGCAGCGGACATGTTAGCTCATTCTATATGTATTATATGTTGTCCAAATATGTATATATATTTATACTTATTATTTATAAAACCAAGCATGTGTGTATGTATGTGTGTGTATATATATGTATGCATGCATGTATGTATATAAGTATATTATGAGAATATATTGTAGATATATTTATACATAAATTTTATAGTGTTAAACAATACACACACACACACAAAGATATAAGTTCAATTTTTGTATATATTAAGATATATATACATATACATATATATGTACTAAAGTAACAAAATTATATGTATAGTGTATAATATATATATATATATAATTTAAATGTAAATATAATTTAGAATGGTTTATATATATTTATATCACAAAAATTAAAAATATCCCTTTTTTAATGTTCTAGATTGAATACACAGCAAGTAAAATTTTAATTATAATTTTATTATATTAATATATAAAAACTGTACGTTTAATCACATCTACTTTTGTACATTCGTTTTTCTTTCTAAATGGCCCAACCATTCAGAAGAAATCCTTTACTACAATATCATAAAGAACTCTTTACAAAAGCGTATTCCATTATCTTTAACATTTAAGAACATCAAATATGTTGCACCTTACGTAAACTGATCAAGCTGATATTTCAGTGATCGAATTCTTAAATTGATATTGTAGTTTTGGTCTTGTGTTACATTTAACACAATATGGTATTCTATTGTAATCAATCAGATTGAACACTCGATCTTATATCAATGTTTATTTGGTTGTTTTGAATGAGCGTCGAAGTATCGTACATTACGAACTGTGATCATTCCCCATATAACATTTATATGCTATAGTATATGGGTCAAATGTCCATAGTCTCATATTGCTTTTAGAGTTCGAAACACATTGAATGCAATACACGGGCTCGACCAAATAAAAACAAAAGCTACCAAATTACGAATGTAATAAGTAGTTGTAAAATTAGGCGCTTGCATGTGTGTAGAAATGTTAACATGCAAGGCATTTATTAGTAACTATATATTATATATCTATTGCTCAATATTTAATTCAGTTCACTTATATATCTTAATTGATAATTGTTTTATCAATCATATTAAATGCACAAATTTATCAATGTAGATTATTATAACATTATATAATATATGTTCTTACAATATTAAAATGTTAAATGTTATCATTTCATTTTTCTAATAAGGCCCCAATTAGTCTTTTATGTTTCACCAAACCTTAAGCGAAACATAGAAATTTTTCGACTTCACTAGTGGGTGTCAGGACTCGTCCTTCATGGAATTCTGACTTCAAATTTGCTCAACAAGTCATAGCTCTATGGACCATGGACAACTCCTTATCGGTTGTATCACATATAACTCCTAACCCATGGTTTCTTGTCCTAATCTCATTTTGACCTTTGGTTTGATCAACAAATCGAAAGAGATTATTTAGTATATGTACTTTGAGTTTGCTCAACAAATACATATGGTTATCTTACCTCGTCTATTCAATTTAGTAATAATACTACACATAACATCCCTAGCTTGAGGTTGCTCAACAACTAAGGAGTATGCAAGTAATTTATTAATATATATGGTAGAGGACAACATTATATTGAAGATTCATAATCTTCAATATATTATATTAAGTGATATCGACTTATGAAATAATGTATTTCTTATGAAATGCTCTTGTGATTCAAGTGTCGGACACATCAGAAATAACTATATACGTACATTTACGTATTTATTTATTCCTTAAGTCTAGTTAGGATTTCTTTACTGTTCCATCTTTAATTTATACATTCATATTATATATGTTTTATTATTATATAACCCTTATATTTTATATTTTTTATATAATAGTCTTATGTATAACATTATATTAATTAAATCTTTATTTAATTAATTTTAGTTAATTAACATTTTAATTAATTTCATATTAATATAACATTCATTATTTATTATAGACTATAAATTTTGTAGTATAACACATATATCATATACATGTGTATGTTTCTTAATTAATTAATCTTTTAATTTATTTATTTAATTAAACTATTTTGATTAAATTATATTAATTTCAAACTTTATTTTATTAATACCTTTAATTAATTAATTTTTTTAATCATATTATATTAATTTTGAAATTCAATTCATATACGTGCAAGTATACTTATGTTATTCTAAACATTTTAAAATATCATAATATATGATAAAGGCATATATATTTATTAATTAACTTATTTAATTAATTTATTTTATTAAACCACTTAATAAATTTTAAAATCGAAATTAATATATATTTTCAAACATTTTGAAAATTTTATTGTATTATAACTTTTATAATATATTTATATCTTATTTTAAATTTAACTTTTAAATTTAAAATCTTGTATTTTTAAACAATTTTGAAAATTAGCCCAAGGTCCAATTCAAATTTGGGCCTTTTCTATTTGGGCAACCTTTGGGTTGTGAGCTTAATTATTAACCGTAATATTGCTAATTTATACCGCATAGGCTATTGGGCTTCGATACCATTACTGGAACTGTGTTAGCTCGTAGCGGAAGTTATGGATGAATTATAATTTTTTTACTCTATTGGATCTTTGTTGGGTCTGTGAAGTTTAATTTATTTAGAACATTTCTAAATTTAATTTAAATAAAATCATTTATTTCATTTAAATTCATAAAATGTTGATATAAATTTATTTTTAATTTATATATAAGTATACATATGTATCATATGCATATGTGTATGTGTGACATGATATTCCGCGAAAGGTATAATATGTCCGTATATAGATGTTGGGATTTACAGGCAACAAACATGTTAACTCATCCTATATGTATTGTATGTTGTCCAAATATGTGTGTATATTTATACTTATTATACATAAAACCAAGAGTAAATATATATATATATATAAATATATATGTATATAAGTATATTATGAGAAAATATTGTAGATATATTTATATGTAAATTTTATAGTCCATATATATATATAGACACACAAAAGATATAAGTTCAGTTTTTTATATATTAAGATACATGTATGTAATGTATGTATGTACTAAAGTAACAAAATTATATGTATAATATATATATATATATATATATATATAATTTAAAGGTAAATTTGATTTGGAATGGTTTATATATATATTACAAAATTAAAAAATCTCCCTTTTTTAATGTTCTAGATCGAATACACAGTAGGTACAATTTTAATTATAATTTTGTCATATCAATATATAAGTATTATGAATTAATTAGATATACAACAATAAATAAATGATAGAAAATAATATATAAAAATATATTTTGAATTTTAAGTTTTCAAAAAATATGGAATCATATTTTATAGCTTATGGAAAAATTTGAGATTTTTTTAAGTCAATTTTTTTTTATTAATCAATTACTTTTGGCCTAGCCAAAAAATAATTTTTTTAAAAACATTAAAAACTGTTGAAAATATCTAATTAAAGCTTCTATAATGATAAATTAATTTTAGAAAATTTAAGATCTAATTTTCAAAACATAATTTATTTATATAAATTTTTAATTCATATAATGATTAAATAATACTAAAAAATATTAAATAATTACTAAAATATTATTTATAGATACTAAAAATTATAGCCGATATAATTATACGTTTTAAAAATATTAGTTCAGTTTTTATATGATATAGTTATATAGTTCAGTTTTAGTCATGCAAATTAATTAATTAATATATTAATATATGTATTAAATAAATTAATAATAAATGAAATAAAATAATTTCGACTGTGTGTGTCAAATCTATTATATATAAAAAATGTTATTTTTTTATACACATAACCAATCAATATATGTGACAACAATAATACCTATAAGAATCCCATCTAACTAATAATTTAATAGCAACAATACACACACATAAAAAAAATTGAGTTATACAAAGATTATGCATCATATATAAAACTAAATACTTACCTAAACTTTTGCACTTTAGTACACCTTGTAATGATGAATTACCTCCTCTTGAAACCTTCCTAATTCGTTAGATTGCGAGTCTTTGAATCGCAGACCCTTTGCTATCGAATAACTATTGATTTGGATTTGATTTGATTTAAGATTTTAATGGCATATATGCATGTATAGATCAGCCATGAGAAGGAAGGAGGAGACGACTAAAAACCAAACTAATTTAGATTAGGGTTAGAGATTCTTTTATAATGGTTGAGAGAGAAAAGTGGATCATATCTTGCCTTTTCTTACTTAATCTCCACCATCCATCTTAAACCCTAATTGCCCCTATTTTTGACTGCCCCTATCACATAATTGCAGCCAAAAATTCCCTTCCATATCTATGGGTTAATACTCCATTTAAGCCCAAGCAAATATGGTAACTAAATCCAATTTAATTTCGTTATCAATATCTCATATCGATCGAAATATTTATAACTATTATAAATGTATCAACAATATTTATTTCTCAAATCATATTCAAATTTTATAATAAATATTAATTAATTTATTAACAATTATAAACTAATTAAATCGTTTGGTCTAAAGAGAATTCATTATTTCGGTTGTGTGACTAGTGGGTGTAAATTCGACCAGCGATTAACATTGAACTATTTGAGTGTTAACGTTCATACATCAGTTAGCATGTGGCGTGACATTTTGACCAAATTTATCGTTTTCTTAGTTTCGGTAAAATCCAATTTCACTTTATTAAGCATTACCCAGTTGTGAAATTTATTTACACCAATTCTTTTCGTCAAAACTATATCACTTTGGACTTATGGAATTTGGTAATGGCCAAAATTCCAATATCATTCATATTCAACTCAATAGTTCAAACACAAAGTCCTTGTTTCAATAATAACAATTATTATTAACCGAAATGCTCTGGCCAGAGACTTTGAGTTGACTTGAGTTGACCATGATGCGAACCCCATATACTTGAGGAGACGAATCCTCTATTGAATAGTACTTCACTTCCAATACTTGCACTGACCCAACTATAGTCACTCGATGGAATGCCATGCCATGATTTGACCATAATAAAGTGAAGCTTTCATATTGAAGATCCACAGTATTCTCAAGTCGAGAGAATTGTGTAAACCAGTTACATCGATATTTTCTGTTTGACCTTAGTTATATCAACTAACAGAAAACTATTGAGTGAGTCGTTCCATAGTTATCCAATAACTATCAGTACGTAACTTCTAGGTGCCTACAGCAGCCATGAGTAATACACTGCCCAACATTTGGAGAGTATTACGCACTCTAGTCTCAATGGATACATTGATATCCAATCTCAATGCATCTTGACTAGAAACATTTAAAATGGTATATTTATTTTTGTTGTGATAAATTACCCAATGTTAGAACACTTTGTAACTACTATCACAAAACATACCATTTTTGCATTTTTTTATATTAAATATACTTTTAATTAAATTAATTAATATAACTCATTATATCAAGTATATAATAGAAATAAAACACCTTTATTTCGAACAAGATTGGTCTACAAGCTAGATATATGTAACGAGTTACATAATTGCCCCTAGAGCATACCCCTGACTCTTTAATGAAATCATATTTAATGTCAACCTAAGTAAAATTAGAGTGGTCAAAACCCATAGGGTTCATTGTGAACTTTAAAGGAATATTGTAAGAGCATTTTAATGTATTTTAGAATGAAACTCTTAACTAAGTATGTAGTGGATAAATTCTATGTGATGTATTTTGTTATGAAATTCTAATGAAACATGTGTTGTAGTGCATGTTTTCTTCCTATGACATTATGACATCTAAAATCTACTATTTTGAGTTAAATATCTTGATATGTTATTTTGATTCTTTTCCAAATTCTCATTTTATAGTTAGGTTTATATAAACCAATCCAACCCTACTAAACCTGATCCAACCCATACTTCAACCCAAGCCATAACCAACCTCATATAGGATCGGGTACAAGTTGAACTATCTTTAACCCATACCTATATGGGTCAGGTGATGTATTTGGTCCAACCCGACCCAACCCAACCTTTGTGCATCCCTACACTATCCTATGTTTCATTCTTTTTATTTCAAAATTCAAAAATCATTTCATTATCTTATCTCCTCAAACTTTGAATAATGGCTTCCTCTAGTCAAAATCCAAAAAACCATTAGGCTTTCTAAGAAAGCAAAAGGTTTTCTCTTCAATGAGAAAGATGTCATAGAAGCCTATATGAAATATACTATTTCTAGAAAAGTTTCTCCTGGAAGATTTGCTAAATTTGAAGATTTTTATTCTTATGGGCTACATGATCTCTATTTTGAAAATAATATTCTTAGTTTGTATTCAAAATGATTTTGTTAGTTATCCAGATTTGGTCAAAATGTTTTATGCTAATTTAACGAAAATTTTTATCAAGGAGAAGAATGTCAAATTTGGAATAGCGTTAATGGCAACCAAATAGTTTTAATTTATGAGCTTTTGGGTCATATTCTTGGTGGTAAGTCTAATGGAATTGACCTCTCCATTTTCAAATTGATGTTCAAAATTGTGAAGTATTTCATGATATTTTCGAAAATGATGATGATTTTGAATTTAAACGCAAAAACTTCGTCCAAAATCGAGACTTATAAGTCTTGTTTTACAATAAAGCATAACTTTGAGGACGGGTAATTTTAATTACCCTACTCAAAAAATTTGCATAGCTCTTTTCGCCTTTTATAGTCGCTAAGACATAAATTGGACACAAGTCATTTTAGATGACTTTGTTCGAATGAACATTTCTAGACATGAGAACACACTTTTTCATGGTGTGTATTTTACTAGAATTTTCTTATATTTTGGTATGGATTTGAGAGGAGAAAAATCCATTTCTCGAAAGGTTTTCGATAAAGCCGATGTCTCACTTATGCATATTCCACCATTTTTCGAACCTTATGAAACTCTTTCCGAAAAGTTGCAAAGGTTGGCATGGGAAGAAGAGAAAGAAATTCAACAAGAAGAGGAAGAAGAAGGGGATGAAATGGAAATGGAAGAAGAAAGAGAAGAGGAGGAGGAGAAAGAAATAGATTCTTCTTTAGAAAGTTTCGAAAAACCATTCAACCCTACCAACAAAGAGATACCAAGGAACCAAGAGAGGCTTCTTAAAAACCAAAAGAAGCTTAAGCGTTCTTTAGTAAAATGTTCAATTCTCTTTCTAATAAAATGGATAAATTATTTGGAAAGATCATTCGCAAGTTTGGTGGCTCTTCATCATCTTCATCTACATCTTTCTAAGCTTGTCTAAGTTACTTATGCTATCTGGCCTTGTATTGTGTATTTTTAGTTTAAATCCATGTTATTTCTATGTATTTTTCGTTATTTATCGTTGAAATCCATGTATCCCTAAATTCTAGTAATGAAAATTATCTATTATTGTTCTATATTATTTATTAGCCTTTGGAAATCGTAAATGTATAATAGTATAGGATAAAAACAAAAACTATAACCAATACTTTAATTTTGAAAAATTAGGTATATAAGTCGATATACATACATATGGTATCTCGACATATAACAGTCGGAAAGTAAAATTTTTAAATTTCAAAATATAACTACCATCCATCCATTCATTCCAAACGACTTTCTACTATTATAAAAGCTTATTTCTTCCAGAAAACTCTTTTATCATTTTACTCTACACTCTGTTTTCATTTTCGAACATATTTTTACAAATATGTCTTCTCCACATCAAAAATTATGTGAAAATATTGAACAAACTCTCCAATCTTTTAAAGATATTCTTTCCTTTAACCTGCGAAAACAAATGCACTAGAATTAAGTCAAATGCATATGATAAAGGAACAAGAAAACATTTTGATGGGATTCGGTGGATGATTTCTTCTTTAATCAAAGAGTAACCTCCCAACAATCCAGAGTGTACTATTAACAAATATAATGAAGATTGGGATGCCATCAATGCAGATCTAATCTTTAGGTCCGATGGTTGGGTTGAAATTCCTCAAAACGCCTAGTTATTAGATTTGGATTTAATACATAAGTATATATATACACTCTTAGGATTTGGTTTGAATGACTTGATGTGTATTTGGAATTTGATTGGGTTTGGATAGTTTGTATGAATGATTTGTTTTAATTGAATTAAATGTATTGAAATTGTATAGTTTGAAGTTACATTAATAAAAGTTACCTTACCATTATCATGTTTAATATAGAATAACACCACCTATCGTATATTCATCATATACATGATATACATATCATTTTTTAACTTAGATTATTGATTTTGAATCATATATCATAATATATTTTAGTTAGGGGGAGTTTCTTAAGCTTTTCTTAAAGATTTTCTTAATTTTCACTCATTTTTGTTAATGACAAAGAGGGAGAAATATATAAAATATACATATGCACATATTAAGGGGGGAGTTATCTATCTCAGAGGCATATTTTATATATACAAGATATTAATGGTTGTCATCATCAAAGTTGAAGCAGATTGTTAATATCTTAGTTATTGATTTTGATGATAACAACCTTAGTAATAATAATACATTCGTATAAAATATGGATACTGTAACAACCCGTAAATTTCAGTGGTTTTATTTATTTAATTAGATTTTTGTGAAATTTTAAACAATAAAATTTTGAAATAAAAATTTGATATTTGGAATGCGTCCACTTTAACATAACAACCGGTAAATTTTCATCGGATAATATGGAAGTTTATTGTGTAATTTCATTTCAATTTAGATCATTTAAAAATTTAATGATAATAAAATGTTTTCCAAACCTGAATATTTTTCTATAGAAAATTTGTAAATCATCTTCTGAGTGAGACGTCATATTTTGTTTCTCCAAATTTTTACTCCAATTGCTCCGTTCATCGTATTTCCATCATTTTTTGCAGCATTTCGGTACCGACTATCGACTTTTGATCGGATGATCGTACCACTGATATTTGTTTACTGTTTTGATCGTATCGTCGTGCTGATTTCTGCGGTATATTCAATTCTGTGTTTTGAAGTCCGGTACGTGACGGAATCGGTAAAACATCGAACCGTATCGGTATCCGTTCCATGCCTTTCGGGTTTCTTGTCCTTTCGTTGTCAAACATGTATAGAAATAGCCGTCTACCATTAATATTCACAACTATTCGTATACGACTTTTGTTATTCCTAATGGTTAGTTCATCTTCGTATTTTGGTTTGTCCACTTTATTTCTGATTTCTCTGTTCATTCGGTTTTGGTAAATTATATATCTTATATATAATGTTTTTCCTTGCTTCTTCTTTATCTCTTTCTTGCTCAACCCACCATGTTTGCCGAGCAACTACCCCATGCTTCTCCTATCACCCAGGCCGACGCTCAGCCTCTCTCCACCAACACAGCCACGGCCGGATCGGCATCCCACCACCATCCTGTCGCCAAGATTAGAATGGCCTCCTTGAAACCCCACCCTCCACCATCGACCGAACTCACCCACCGCCTCGTCCTGTTCCTCCACCTTACAGCCCGAGCCAGCTCAGCCGCCTCCCCTGTTTTCCAGGCCGAACCACCACCAACTTCCCCGCATCCTTCACTTGAGAAAACGTGTCAGCCTTCTCTATGTATATAGTAGGTAATATAATTGTAATTCTTTTGCAATCTGTGTTTACTAGTTAATATAAGCCTATATATTATCTTTAAGTAATGTATATTATCTTTAAGTAATATAATTCTTTTGCAATCTGTGTTTACTAGTTCATATATATGCTAGTATATGTATTTTTGTTTTTCTACTTTCGGCAGTATAGTTATATACCAGTTTATATGCATATATATAGTATATATGGTATATGTTTTATGTGCAGTACTATATATAATTTCAATGATATATATGTTACAGAGACATATATTTTTTATATACAGTACAATATGTTTTACAAGTGTTTTCTATAACAAGTGATGTTGCAGCATATAAGCCTGTTATATAGTAAGATTTGGTTATAGTATAATAACTATGATTTGTTTTAAATTATACTTATGTATGGCCGTTAACTGGTTTATATATATATATGTTAAAGAAGTTATATGTAAGTTATATGTAGTCTATGTCTATATCAGTATATATAAGTTTTATTAGTCATATAGGATCTGTTGATATAATTATATTTTATAAAGTGAGTATGTGTTTTGACTTAAATTATAGCATATATTTGATCTATTGTGTATATAAACTTATATAAGTTTATGTTGATTTTTTTATATATATATATATATATATATATTTACCTAAGTTTCTATGTGAGCTTTGAGTTTAAGTTTATATATATTGTTATATATTAATATATGATATATTGGTCACCCTGCACACTTTTATACTAGAGTATGTATATATATGTTATGTGCTATTAGGTAAATTGTGTTTAAGACATATATGGTCTATGTTAGTACTTTGAAGTATATCTGTAATATGGTATGTTAGTATTTTAAAATGTAAATATATATAAAGATGCATATATATACATATTCTGTTTATATATATGGTTGATGGGTCTAAGTAAGTTTATATATATGGTTTTAGATATATAATATATAGATATTGTTTCTTATGCAACTTGCTGTTTTATATATATGCCTATAAACTTTTGGATCTACTGGTTTTACTTTATAAGTATGTTTATATAATAAGATTTTGTTTACTGTTAGTATATATATGTATGTAAAGATAGTATTTTTGATATGGGTTGGTTTTAAGGGATATAGATATAAAGTATTTATGTTACAGTACGTATTATTATAACAAAAGTTTATATATACGTGTGCTTAATTAAAACAATGATTTTTAATTATATATATGCTATTTTATTTTAATATTTGTTTTAATTCAAATATTAATTTTATGGAAATAATAATAATAATATATATAATTGCTGTTTTATCAAACTGATTTGGTTCTTGATTCCCAATCTATCAGCTTTATCCGTCAAAATCCTCTTCCAGCTTACTTCACTTTGAGATTGTTGTTGGATTTGTCGAGTGCCTAAATCGTAATCCAATTTGTAGCTTGTTGTGTATCAAATTCCTCTAGCTTCGAAAGGTGAGCAATCACTCACGATTAACGTTCTTATATTTATTAAATTTGATTTCAATTGAAACGAAAATTGAAATATGCCGCTGTTAATTATTTATATTGCTATATATGCCATTATCTGTATCTGTTCACCTGTGACCTCTGACACCATTATCTGTTATCTATATTGATGATATATGCCTGTTATGTTATTATCATATCTATTATCACTCTGCAAGTTCCCTGTTAGTATAGAATTCACTATGGGTTGAAATGATACATACCCGAACGATCTATAGTATAGGAGAAAATCGTTATGGGTTGAAATGATAAACCCAAGCGATTTTCATTTGAATTGAATTTGGGATTGCGGGTTGAAATGGTATATACCCGTATATATATTTTAAATTGCGGATTGAAATGATAAATATCCGTATCACTTGACCAAAGGATAGAAAATTATATACAGACACCGTTGGTCTATATATAAATATTTTGAAATGATTTCTATGGTTTTGAAAAGAAATATATGGTTTTAATAAATATTGATTTTAAAGATTTATTAAAGTTGATTTAATAAAGTTGATATATAATATGTTTAAGTATTTATTTAATATCTATATTTTCAAATATAGAGTTTATAATGATTCGGGTTGGAAAGAAAAATTTGAAATTGATTTGAAATTATATTTATTTAAGAATTTTACTTAAATAAGTTTGATTTGAAATTTATTAAATTTGAAATTTTAAAGATATGTTTTATAACTTGAATTTGATTAAAGGTGACTTAAATGAATATTTCAAATTTATATAAATTTAAATGGGATATTTTGTTTATTTAAATTTGTAAATTGAAGCTGTATTTAGATATTATTGAAATGATTAAGTAAATATTTCAAAACTAATAATAGTAAAGTGAATTTGATATATATATATATAATTATCGAATTTAGTTTTGAAATGTTGAATATATTGACTTTGATATATATTGAAATTTGAATGGATTATCTTATGGTTCAAATATGTATTTAAAAATCAATAATTTGAAATGGTTTATTGAGAAGCTGAATCGAGTTGAAATTGATGATTTAAGATTTGATTAAATTTTTATTTTTGAAGTCGAGTTGATTTGAATCAATTTGTGAAATTGTGGAAACTATCTTTATTATATAATAAAGTATTTTAAATTATATTTAAAACTATTTTATATTATTTTATAAACTATTTTTAATATAAACTATTTTTAATATAAACTATTTTAATATAAACTATTTCAACTTATATCTATTTTAATATAAACTATTTTACTTTATATACTATTATTAATATCTAAACTGTTTAAGGGTGGAAATTATGATTTCAAAGTTAATGTTTTCCAAAGTATTATAATTTACAATGTTTGGTTTCGAAAGTGCTATAACTTTGAAAGTGATATGATTTTCGAAAATGGATATTTGAAAGTGAAAATGATATCGTATTGACTTGGTTATGTTGAAATGAAATGATATTTTGGTTTTGAAGTACAAACTATTTTGAAATGACCATGGTGTTATAATAACGATTGGTTGTTAAAGAGACTGGGATCGGATATGGGCATACTCTCTGTCGATACCGAAAACCACTTTAACAACTGTGTACGCGGTGGAGATTCCAGAATGAAGTAGGATGGTGGCGACGATCCTATATGAGGTATATACGTGGACCCGACTCCCATGAGTTGGCATAAGGTGGCTAAAACAGGAGCGATTCCGGGCCAATGAGGTAGCTCCTCTGATCGGACACATTCCTTCGATACTATATTTTGACTTTGCGATTGATTTGGTGGCCACCCTTGATTTTTGATTTGGGAGTGTGTTCCGAGGTGGGCGATAGTGGCTGTTATGCGTTACCACTAGTCCGGATGCATAAGTGGTATATCTACCCTGGCATTGCCTCATTGTGCCGTGTCACCTACCATAGTGAGCCTTACTACGAGTTTGATTTGTGTCGTACCTATGGAGTATCCTCTGGTATCCTCCCGATCTGGAGGTATTACGGTACTGTATAGACTATTGGCACTATAAAATGTGTTAAGGGGGATATGGGTAACGCCTTAACGCTATTTTAATAGTTTACTTTACTATAGACATTATTATAATAGCGTATGTTACTACATAGTAGATAGTTTAACGGATCCTTAAAGGATGGTTATCCCAAACATCCTTTGAGTTACTTGTATTTCAGTTGTTATTTCACTTGAGTTAGATTTATTGATATAAGAATGTTAATCCTGACTCAAGTGTTTTGTGTTTTGCTTTACGCTCGGGTCAGACTGAGTGATACAACATTTGAGACTCACCTTTGGAGTTGGAGCTTCGCTTGGAGATCCAGCTTTCAGTTATTCAGTTGATTCCAGTGATGTATTCAGATCTTGTATTTGACTATTGTATTGAGACATCTTTGTATTTCAGACTTCTGTTATATCCTGTTTAACTCTGTTATATATATACATAGTAGCTTCATGAACTACTATTCATTTGTTTCCGCTGCATTATTTTTATATTACTATGTGTCTGTGATTCTGTGATTTATTTATTTACTGTATATATTAAGTTTTGCCAAATTTTTAATTAACAATCTGATATTTTGAGCAATTCAAATCCGACATGTATGGATGCAAATGGTTGAAAATTTCAGGTCGTTACAGATACTAATTTTTTTGTCATTTTATATGGAATATAGTGCAGGATATTATAAATGTACTAATTCGAAGACTGTACAGTATAGAGACTTAAGAAATGGAAATGAAGACCCATGAGTATAAAGATCAAGAAATGAAGATCTCAAGACTTTGGTATAATATATAGAATCATAGAATATTGTTAAAGTCTCTGATAGCAATCTTTGATCTTCTCATTTTCTTATTCTTTATTTTTAAAACAAAGTATATTTTTAAAATATATTTAAAAATATTTTATAAAAGTTTTTAAAAGTTTAAAAAGTTTATAAACTATGTTTAAATTATTTTACAAAGTATCAAAATATTTTACAAAACATAAGATTTTCGTAACATTTTAAAATAAACAAGTTTTCAAAATACACCAGCTTATGTCAACATATAGGCAGATGATATGTCAACTTACATGCTGCTAATTTGAATTCAAATTTTGAAATGAAGCATCTATTCATCGTAACTCTTCGTGAATGGACATGTCTGTTTATTCTCTATATGTAGGGGGCTTCAAATGAATTTTTTAACAATTACTTTCTTATTATCTTTTCACCTCTTACTCTGCCAAATTTCAAGTGAAAAGTTATTCAATACCTCTCAAATTAAAATCAGAATCAATTCAACCTTCATTGTATCAATTCTCTACTATTTACTCTCGGATTTCAATCATCTCTCTCTCTCAATCAAAGATCAAAGATCCATCCAAGAGGCTATATGATCAATTGTAACCAAAGATCAAGAAATTGTCTTTGGAAAAAACATCAAACTCTAGTTGTATTTGCATGAGTGTGATTGTAGCCCGTTCAAATCAATCGGGTGTGCTTGGTGTCCCAAAAATCTAAGTGGATGTGCTTGTGTCTCGTCCAAATCAAGTGACATACCCAGAGCTCGAAAAATCCGAAGGGTGTCTCTCGTAGTCTTGAAATCAAGATTGTATTTGGTTTGCCTTCTGTCCGTTTAAAGATTGACATTTGAAAAGAAATTTGTACAAACAATTGTACGAGACTAGATGTAGGGTAATTCCGAACCAGTATAAAAATCCCTGATGTGATCTCTCTAATTTTCTACTTTACTGCATTTATATTTATCTATGTTTGCATCTGTGATTGTTCATTCTTTGTTGATTAATAATAATCTTGAAAGAATTTTAAAAAGATTCATAACAATCAGAAAACACTATTCACCCCCCTCTAGGGTTTAATTAGCCTTAAGATCCATAATTCCGCAACCTACACATGGTTCATGAATCAAAGCAACAATATTTCCTGTAGTATGTAGGTTTAACATAGTGAAATGCAGAATAATCAAAACAAATCAACAGAAAATGTAATCAACATTCTAATATAGATCCGTGAGCAAAGATCACTCACCTTAGCACTAGCAACACAATTCCTCTTCTAGCACTTCACATCTCCACCAAACTTCATCTTTCCTATTGACTTTGAATTGCAACTTGTCTCCAAACTCGATCAAAATTCCACTTTGATTACGTCTTGTGGTGTAGATCCTTGTTGAGAAGCTTATATAGAAGTTCCATTAATTTTGGGATTTTATTTAATTTGTAGAGAAATGCTTCAAGAGATGGAAATTGAGACACATGACTAAATTTTTGTAGGAGACAACGAAGTCTCCGGACTTCTCAAGAAAATGAAATGGAGAAAATATCCTGGCTCCTCCATTCTTTGATTTGGGGCAAAACGGGCTTCACAATAAATCACCATCCCCTCTTTATTACACACTTGCAAAACATTTTTCTATTTGTTCAAATAGTTCCAAATCACAAATAAAAATCATATTTAATTTCTACTAATGATTTTTCAATGTTGTGTACTTCGATAAAAATTATACTTCACTGTTTCCTTATAAAATTAATCATCCCAAAATTGTAACATTATGCCCGTTTTAATAAAAGTTATCCATTAGTCAAAATAATTAATTAAAAGTCATACTTTACCATAATAAACTCCAAAACATTTTTATTGAACATTATTTAGTTTTATAAAATTATTAAACCACTTTTAATTTATTTTAAAAATAATTAATGCTTAAAATATCGATATTAGTTTAAAAATAAGCAATATCATAATTGTTAATAATTTATCTTCAAAAATATTTAACACTAAAATAATTTTTTTTGAATGGGTACTTAGGTGGTAGTACAAAGTTGTACTACAAGTCTTAGGTAGTATATAGTATGGTTGTTATGGTAATGGTAAATTTACCATTACCATACCAATACCAAGAAGTTGGTAACCAATATCGAGCTATATTGGTTTGTGCAGTTAAAGCGCTTAGCGTTTTCATAGCGGTGGAGGTGCAAAAAGTTAACCAGGGATAAAGCGAGGATGTAATAGAAAATAACGAAAGTGCAAAAAGCTTCATTAATTATAAAACCAAATATTTAAAGTTAATTTATTCTCGTTCTCACATCATTTGTGTAGAAAAAGAAATATTGTTTAATCATATATAACAAAACAAAAGAAGATCATGATTTATGCAATCCAGATTTGGTGACTACAATAGATTTCTAACATATATTGAGCATTTATACCTTAAAATTAGATATTTATAACTTTATTGATTTGGTTTAAAACAGAACTAGTTAAATCAACATTTTATGTTAATTTTGCTAAAGCGGATGCTAAAAAGCATTTATTTAGCGGATGTAGCAGAAAATAGCGAGGCTTAAAGCAGAACTACTGTTTAATAACTCTATATTGAAAAAGCATAGTGGTCATATAGTGTTATACACTATAGCGGGGATTTTGCAGGGCAGCGGGGCTTTAACTGCACATACATTGGTATATCAATGCAATCGCTATGGTAATAGTAAATTTACCATTATTTTCTGTAATTATAACAGTAAAAAAAATGTCAAAATCAGCAGTAACTGTAAATTTACTAGTCCTATTAATTTTATTTTTCTCACTAGGTTAATTAGTCCTTGTTATCCCGCCTTTTGGCAAGGCCGTGACACCAAAAAGTTGACTGGAAAACTAAAGACAGTTCGTCGTAAAAGTTCGTTATACACTGTTTCACCATGGATATCAATGAATTTTGTTCGAGCCTGAATCAGGCTACAATTGATAGGACACGACAAGCAGAGTCATGAAAGCCAGCACTCCAAATTTCAAGTCAATCGAAGTTCGTATGCTCAAGTTATGATCGATGCAAGCTGGAAGAGAACACCCTATTTTCGTATCCATCGCAGACCCACAGTTCGAATCGATCGAAGTGGCCTTAAGTTCGTATCCATCAACAAGGTGCTGTTCGAATCCATCGGGGGCGCCCATGTTCGAATCCATCACGTTAGCACCACAACCATCCAGTTCGAATCCATCAACAATGTTTCCTTCGTATCCATCAAGCTTGGAGGACCTTCGAATCCATGAAGATACCTCTCTTCGAATCCAACCAGTGCCGTCGTTTCGTATCGATCAGCTAAAGTGAGATATGATCGATATGAACGAGTCTTAGTTCGAATCCATGCATGAGTAAAGCCTTCGAATCGACTGAGTCAAAGCGGTGAAATTCAAGGGACGACTCTATCAACTCGGTGAAAAATGTGGATCGATGCGAAGAATGCGCGCCACGTCAACCTGCTAGCGCGTGCTTGGATCGATTCGAAGCAATGGATTCGAAGTCGTCGATTCGAACAGAGCGTTGCAACCGGAAAAGCGAATTCGTATCGACCATATCTCATGATCCCCAAATCCAAATGATATGAAATTTTCACAGAAGCTTAGGCATATGTTGAAGAATGTCCACACCAAATTTTAGCTCGATTGGATGATTTTTTGATCGATTCGAATGGAGTTCGAATCGATCCCGAAGTGGGCCCAATTTTCTTGAGGCTGGGCGTGTGGGCCCCCACACATGCCAGAGCTGGTTTCCCGAAATTTAGGTGAAATATCAGCCTCCTACACTTATAAATAGAGCCCTAGGTCATTCAGAAAAGGGGATCGGAATTCTGAAGCACCAAAACTCTACCGGATTCAGTTCTACATTCCTTCATTGCGGTTATACTCAAGTTTCTTCATTGTAATCACTGCGACCTATTGTAATCAGTTGTAATTATCAAGTGAATACGAATAAAGTCATCAGCTTCAGAGTGGACGTAGGCAAGATCACCGAATCACTATAAATCCTGTGTCATTTACTGTTTTTACTGAGTTTCCTGAGTGATTTGCATACTTATTTCTCTACATATTTGAGGTATGTGATCTGTAATTGCGTACTGGTGCTTTCAACGACTATCGGGTGTTTGTGACCAATTTTGGCGCAAACATTTTGGTGCTTTCACTGAGAACGCTAATTCAGGAGTTCTATCATTTGAAGGTTAAATTAGAAGGCTAAGAGATTTAGATCCGAAGAATCATGACAAGACAAACAAGTAGAAGGCAGAGACCAGAGCAAAGTCAGCATGAAGGGAGTCAAGAGGCTTCCTTGGGGGCAAACCAAGCATCGATCTTCATCACCAGGGATGAGATGGAGACAATGATGAAGAGACAGGAGGAAATGATCCAGAATTTGCTTCAGCAGATTGGACAACTTGGAGCGCAAATTCAAGGAGCAACCAGAGTCCAGAACGGAGCAGGACCATCTGACGCAATGCCGGAGCTGGGGTCACACACTTAGAGCATGTTGATCCAATCCCGGGAGGAGATCCAGGGACATCCGAGCAACCTGGTGGCAATAGAGGGATGAACGCTCAGCTAGGGGGGCATAACGAAGGTAACACTCAAAGATCACAGCCTGACGACAACGACAGGTTGGCAGAGATGGTCAGACGGGCCATGAGAGGCGGACTAGTCAATAGAGATCTGGAGGATGTACATAGGAGTCCCTTTACTTCTACGATCAGGTAGGCCAGGAATCCACCAGACTTCAAGCTACCATCGGTGGAAATGTATGATGGGCGGACGGATCCAGCGGTCCATCTAACGAAGTATATGAGGCAGATGGAAGTGCTGGGGGCATCACAGGAAGTCATGGCCCGGTGCTTTCCATTGTATTTGACGGACATTGCAGCGCTATGGTTTAGACAACTGGAGAGTGGCTCCATTGGGACTTGGACAGATTTGATAGAAAGGTTTATGAGACAACTCAGGGTTCATATTTCGAGACCCAAGAACGTGATGAGTTTGGCAACTCTAAAACAAAAGGCCGGAGAATCTTTGAGGAGTTTTCTGATGCGATTTAATGTGGCAGCAGCATCAGTGGATCGACCAGATCCATCCATGGTCATGATGGCAGCTGTATTTGGAATATCTGATGGAACGGAGTTCAAGAATTCACTAACTAAGGATCCACCTACGGACCTGGGAGAGTTTTATCATGAAGCCGAAAAGTTTTTGCGATTAGAGGATGCCCGTACAGAGAGAGAAGAAGAAATCGATGTCTACGCAGTTAGAGGCGGTAATTCACATGGAAAAGGTGCAGAGACTGGTAAAGGGAAGCGAAAGGCTGAAGAAAATGATGACAGGTCAAAGCGGCAATGGAGGGAGCCGCGATTTACCACCTATTCAGAACTGAACGAGGGTTTGGAGCGAATCTACCAAGACACCCGAGAGCAAGTTACCTATCATAGACCAATGCGACGGGATCCGACTAACGACGAGAGAAAGTCAGACAAATATTGCTTATTCCACGAGCTGAACGGTCATAGCACAATTGACTGTAGACACCTGAAGGATGAGGTAGAAGGGCACATCAGGAACGGTAGGCTACTTCAGTATGTGAGGAGGCGAGCTCCAACGGTGGAACCAGAGCGACTACCGTCTACATCAGCTAGGGGTAACCCCGAGCCGGGGCACCGTATGATTATCAGCTGATTTAAATAACGATGAACAAGTCGTAAACTTCTCACTAACACCATCACACCATTTACACATGTATGAGATCCCACAGGCATGCTCTGAATGATTATTGACCATTTCGTAGTGAGAATTTACACTTTGACATCCTTGCTTTGCCTTTGTTTCATGTTGATTTGGACATTTAGACTTTGTTTGTTTGGACATTTCTGTTATGGAATTCATGTGAACGATAATTTGATATTTGCAAATCTGTAGAAGAAGTTATTCACGTATGCTTTGGATCGCGAACGGTCCACAAGCACACCTTGTATGGCGACGAACCGCCACGATCGCTGATTCAGAAATTCACCCGAACATGAACCTGACATCGATAATACTAAGTCCCCCCCGGGCACACTCATTCGCCTCGAACGGCACCCGACCTCGAACGGTCACCATTAGCCTCGAATGGCACCCGACCTCGAACAGTCACGATCTGCCTCGTACGGCACCCGACCGCGAACGGTCACACTTCATCTAGTATAACATTCGATCGCGAACGATCACACTCTGCCTCGTGCGGTACCCAACCTCGAACGATCACCATTAGCCTTGTGCGGCACCCGACCTCGAACGATCACAATCTGCCTCGTACGGCACCCGACCTCGAACGGTCACAATCTTCCTCGTACGACACATGACCGCGAACGGTCACAATTCACCTAATATGATATTCGATCGCGAACGATCACATTTTTCCTCGTGCGACACCCGATCGCAAACGATCACAATTCGTCTAGAACGACATCCGACTTCGAACAGTCACAATCCGTCTAGAACGACATCCGACTTCGAACAATCACAATCCGTCTAGAACGACATCCAACTCCGAACAGTCGTACTCTGTCTAGAATCACACTCGATCGCGAACGATCACAATTCGCCTCGAACGGCACCCGGTCGCGAACGGTCACATATAACCTCAAATGACATACGATCCCGAACGATCGTCATTCATGGTCAGATAAAAACTATCAAGTTCTTTACAGGTCGATGATAGGATATGAACATCCAGCTTATGGAACTACAAAACACACCTTCCTATCGCAAGGCATGTTTTGGGGGGCAAATGTTATACCGCCTTTTGGCAAGGCCGTGACACCAAAAAGTTGACTGGAAAACTAAAGACAGTTCGTCGTAAAAGTTCGTTATACACTGTTTCACCATGGATATCAATGAATTTTGTTCGAGCCCGGATCAGGCTACAATTGATAGGACACGACAAGCAGAGTCATGAAAGCCAGCACTCCAAATTTCAAGTCAATCCGAGTTCGTATGCTCAAGTTATGATCGATGCAAGCTGGAAGAGAACACCCTATTTTCGTATCCATCGCGGACCCACAGTTCGAATCGATTGAGTTTGCATCGATCAAAGTGGCCTTAAGTTCGTATCCATCAACAAGGTGCTGTTCGAATCCATCGGAGGCGCCCATGTTCGAATCCATCACGTTAGCACCACAACCATCCGGTTCGAATCCATCAATGATGTTTCCTTCGTATCCATCAAGCTTGGAGGACCTTCGAATCCATGAAGATACCTCTCTTCGAATCCAACCAGTGTCGTCGTTTCGTATCGATCAGTTGAAGTGAGATATGATCGATACGAACGAGTCTCGGTTCGAATCCATGCATGAGTAAAGCCTTCGAATCGACTGAGTCAAAGCGGCGAAATTCAAGGGACGACTCTATCAACTCGGCGAAAAATGCGGATCGATGCGAAGAATGCGCGCCACGTCAACTTGCTAGCGCGTGCTTGAATCGATTCGAAGCAATGGATTCGAAGTCGTCGATTCGAACAGAGCGTTGCAACCGGAAAAGCGAATTCGTATCGACCATATCTCATGATCCCCAAATCCAAATGATATGAAATTTTCACAGGAGCTTAGGCACATGTTGAAGAATGTCCACACCAAATTTTAGCTCGATTGGATGATTTTTTGATCGATTCGAATGGAGTTCGAATCGATCCCGAAGTGGGCCCAATTTTCTTGAGGCTGGGTGTGTGGGCCCCCACACGTGCCAGAGCTGGTTTCTCGAAATTTAGCCGAAATATCAGCCTCCTACACATATAAATAGAGCCCCAGGTCATTCAGAAAAGGGGATCGGAATTCTGAAGCACTGAAACTCTACCGGATTCAGTTCTACATTCCTTCATTGCGGTTATACTCAAGTTTCTTCATTGTAATCACTACGACCTATTGTAATCAATTGTAATTATCAAGTGAATACGAATAAAGTCATCAGCTTCAGAGTGGACGTAGGCAAGATCGCCGAACCACTATAAATCCTGTGTCATTTACTGTTTTTACTGAGTTTCCTGAGTGATTTGCATACTTATTTCTCTACATATTTGAGGTCTGTGATCTGTAATTGCGTACTGGTGCTTTCAACGACTATCAGGTGTTTGTGACCAATTTTGGTGCAAACAGTCCTAACCATTAAAACTTTTAAAGGTTTATCATATTCAAGCAGATGCTTGTAGTAGTATTTATGATTATATTTCTTTTTGGCTTCATTAACTTCAAAGTTTAAGATTTATAATTATTATTTCACATTGTTGTAAACAATTTGTGATGAATATAGAAAATTTTCTCCATCAACTAAAATAGGTCAAAATTTATGGATAAGCATTAATGGAGTTGGAATTAGTAACAAAACATTTACTTTTTTATCATTATGAATTTTTTTGAAATAAAATTAAAATTTATGTATGTAATGGTAAATTTACCATCACGAGTCAACGGTTTACTAGTTTATCGGTATACCAACGAACATATTACCAACAGTTATGGTAAAATATCGGTAGTCATTTTTTGTTTACTAGTAGTGTTGGTACAGTAATGGTTTTCTCATGTTGGTATCAATTATCATTACCATAAAAACCCTAGTTTATAACATACTACAAATCAATGTATCTTCAGCAGTTCAAATCACGCGTTATGCAGGATTCGAACCTATGACCTCATGGAACAAAGCCAGAGCGTCTAACCACTGGGGCAATGGTGCTGGACACTAAAATAATTCATTTAATTTTATTCATTTAATAAATATTTTTGTGAAATAATTTCCACAATTAAATTTCCAACCCAATTTACCCTTTTACAAATCTCAACAGAATATTTTATCAATAAGAATTCCCAAAATTACTCTATTATGTAAATTTCAAACAAATTTCGTTCTTTCAAATCATCTCAAATTCCCAATATTTATAATTTACTACCAATTTATTCACATTTTACTATTTAAATCCCATTTAATTATTTAAAACTTTATTACTGTTTTATTTAATTGCTTCTTAACATCGGTTTGTTACAAGACCAAAGTGCAGCATGCAAAGCGCAACAAATTCCTACTAAAAACTGGGCAACCAAAGACTTCACACAAGGGTCAGCGCAGTTTAGAGTTTAAACAATGGCTAGTGCAATTTAGCTTTAGATATGCACCTCCATAGCGTTGATTGGCCTTAGTAGTTATCAATCATAACTTCCCAAGAGCTATACAAGTAGTACGATAAAATATCATACATCCAAAAAATATACTCAACCTTCTCATAGCGTGCCAGCCCAACTAAGCAACATATATCTCACAACATCTCCATCACCCACTATTCCGTATTCGATTATTCCCTCCATAACCAAAATTATCCAGCCTGAAATCCAACTTATCGGGCCTAAAGAAAATTATCCCACCTAAACCCACGTCTGCAATCCGTGCACATCAACTAAATTGAACGGATGAAGCACACGTCGCAGAATCCAATGGTAGATGGATGATACAAGGAATGACGTCGGCAATCCACGAGATGTCCTATTTGTTATGAAGGGAAAATCAGTATAGCAAGAAAACAGATTGAATATTTTTCCAGAGAATTATATGCTATCAAAATTGTACTAGATCTCCATTGAATTTTGCGCTTATACTAAGAAAGAAAACAGACAATAGTGAAAGATTTGGACCTACGGACGTAGTAGTATCTGAACCACGTAAATTTCTGTGTCTTTACTTTCCAGTATTTAATTTCCAGTACTTTGGGTTGAATTTGTTTAAATTTGAATGAGTTTACCTAGGTATTTTAACAAACAGTTAATTTGTAAACCTCTTAATTATGTAAGCATTTAAGCAACATAGTTACTACCTAAAGACAATTTAATATCCTTTAATTTAGCTAATTCATAGTCACGTAAGCAACAACAATGTGGTTACTTGTATGTTTGAAAAATCTTATTAACAATCATCAGTATGACGCGCCTTTCGCCTGAACTTTCGTTAGGGATGGTGCTGTATTATAGAATTGTCATGATGTATAGTAGACATCATAAGGGCTAATATAATGTCATCGAAATCATGAATATTTATCTCAAAAAGCCATGGAATAACCTCCTTAGAATCTTAGCTAATGATGGTGAACAATGTAATTACGATAGCGTCACAAATGAATATTGCTAATGTAATTATGATAGCGTCACAAATGTATATTGTCTTGTAGATTATATGTATTTATAATTTAAGTTGATCTGCTATCATTTGATTGATGATTTCTTACTAAAAGAAGGATTAAAAGCGACGTGATGGTTTGTTGCCATCCAAAACTAATCATCGGCAGTGGCAATTCTCATCGTTGACAATTTATGAAATTCTATGCATTCTCAGATTACGTTATCGACTTATTCACTATGATGTAATTGATATGCTGGCCAATGTTTCTTCAAAAAAGTCTTGAATGCCAAGATGAAAATTCTTTGACTTGTCTATAGCTTTTATTTCTTGTTGTTTATAACATGAGATCAGGACATCCGACCATCGTTGAATTGGACATTGTTGCCCAAGGAAGAGGAGAAAGATGCCATTTGCACTATTTTAATCCTAATTTGATTGTGTTTGATTTAGGCATGAAATGCTCTATTTTATGAGATTTTTTAACATAACCCTTAAAATTGTCGTGCATTCGCATAAGTTAAACATAAACGTAAACCTATGTGAACCTTAAGTTTTCTATCGTTTGAATAATCTCTTAATGATCGTAGAGGTATCTCTTACATCCAACATTCTTTAATTTATGTTGAATGTAAGCATGGATAGAGTTAGCAGTATGCCTTAGGGGCAATTA
Source organism: Allium fistulosum (assembly GCA_030737815.1). Lineage (NCBI taxonomy): Eukaryota > Viridiplantae > Streptophyta > Magnoliopsida > Asparagales > Amaryllidaceae > Allium > Allium fistulosum. The sequence continues at coordinate 409,004,125 of CM060906.1, forward strand.
TGTAATTTGTTACGTACATTTAGCTCGATATCCTATCTTGTTCATAATAAAGGTATTTGATTACTATAATATGTTTTGTTATATTGTGATATAATTAATTAAGTAATTAATTTAAAGTATATTAAATATAAAATCCTTAAATGATATATGGTGTGATAGTAATTACAATGTATTGTAATCATGAGAAATATATCACATTAAAATGACATATTATTTTAAATATTCCTAGTCAAGATGTTTCAAAAAAGGACATCGATCATCCGTTGAGACTAGACTACGTAATGCTCTGCAAAAGTTAGTCAGTGTATTACTGATGGTTGTTGCGGGCACCAAGGGGTCAAATAGTTATGACTACTGGATAACTATGGAATGACTCATTCAAGATTTTTCTGTTGGTTAATATAACAAAGGTCAAACAGAGAATCTCAAAGTGACGATGTTACACAGTTCCCTCGACTTGAGAATACCATGAAACTTCAATTTGGACACTCCACTTTGATTGTAGTTAAACCATGGCATGACGATACATCGAAGTCTATAGTTGGGTTTGAGTTGAAGCATTGAAAGTGAAACACTATTCAATAGATAATTCGTCTCCTCGGTTATATTGGGTTAGTATCATGGTCAGGTTGAGTCAACTCAAAGTCAAAGTCTCTGGGTAGAGCAGTACGGTTAATAATAATTGTTATTATTGAACCAAGGACATTGTGGTTGGACTAACAAAGTTGTATGTGGATGACACAAATTTCATAAGTCCTAAAGGGATATAGTTTTGACAAAGAGAATTGATAAAAATAATCGTTACTACTAGGTACGACTTATAATAGTAAAATTGGATTTTACTGAAAAGATGTATAAGCGATAAATTCAGCTAAAATATCAAACCACTAGCTAAGATGACATGTGAAAGTTAATAATCAAATTATTTGATATTAATTGCTGAATAAATTTAACTTTTGAGTCAAACAATCGAAATAATGAATACTCGGAGCAAACCACCCAGTTTAATTAATTTATAATTGTTAGCACCAAAATTGGTCACTAACCTCGTTGAGAAAGATTGTGTTGAGTGCCTAGTTGCTTGGTCAAACCTTCAGGTAACACTTGCCCCCCAAAGTACATCACGTGATTAAACGTGGTGTGCTTTGAATTACCCTGGATGCCGACCGATATGAAAATACCAAACGACACAGCCGAAGCCGAGCACCCTGGATGCCGAACAACATAGTTGATGCCGAGCACCCTGGATGCCAAAAAATATCAATTTGACCGGTTCAACCGGTTATAGTCTCTTCGACTTCCCTTCTCTCTATATAAGCCGATGCTCCTTCTTCTTCTCCCTTTTACTTCTACCTCCGCTCTTCAGTATTTATGAACTTTGCCTCTCAACAGACTTCAAAGAATTATCTACTTTTCCCTTCCCTTCTCAAACATCATTCGTTACCTCACTTCCCTCCCCAACTAACTGAATCCAATTAGAACCACGTTCCCTACTCCAGAATCTCCCCGAGCTTCGACTCATTTCTTAGGTAAAAAACTTTTCCTTAAATACTTCACTCCGATTAGGAAACCTAGCATGAGATTCAAACTCGCGAATCTCTGCAAAATCAAAGTCAGAAATAATTGCGTGGAGCAGGAGGAGTTAAGGGTGAAGTGTGGGTGTTTTAAAGGAGTTTAAGGTTAGACGAACGGTAGAAGAGAAGAGCATGGCAGAGGTGTTTGAAGGAGGGAGTTGGTGGAAGACGTATTGATGTGGCTCGCCATGACTTCCTTATGCCGAGTGATGGAGGGAAAGAAGAGAAATGATGTTAAGGGAAGAAGGACGAGTGAATCAGCTCGGCACGACCTACTGCGCACACTTGTCTTCAGGCCGAATAGAAGAGAGGCCGAACAGAATTCTGGTCGGATAGAATCTTTGGCCGAGCGGAATTTTTGGTCGAACAGAACGAAGGCCGAACGAAAGTCAAGCCGAACAAAACCTAAACCGAACAGAACTTAAGCCGAACAGAACTTAAACCGAACACAATCTAAGCCGAACAGAACTTAGGCCGACCAGAACTTAAGACGATCAGAACTTAAGCCGAACAGAACTTAGACCGAACTAAATTTAAGACGAACAGAACTTAAGCCGGACAGAACTTAAGACGATCAAAACTTAGGCCGATCAGAACTTAAGACGAACAGAACTTAAGCCGAACAGAATCTAAGCCGAACAAAACTTAAGCCGAACATGACTTAAGCCAAACAGAATCTAAGCCGAACAGAACCTAAGCCGATCAGAACTCTATTCATCTTGCCTAATCAAACATCAAACACAAAGACATGGGCTTAAGCATACCAGCATAACGAACTAATCTGGACTGATAACTTCTTAGTTTCAATAATCACAAGCCTGAACTAAAACCAGTAATAACGGATTAAATATTTTAACATGCAGTGCCAATGTCCGAGTTCAAGATTGAAAATATTGCAATGCTGGCTTTCGGAGACGATCAGCGATCACGGTCTTCGAAGACGACAGTTCAATGCTCAACTTCATACCATCGATTCTGTGACTTATAATTTCTCAGCGTTTACACCCGAATGATCGCACTAGTTCACACACTACACGGGGGGAATATTCGTATAGTTAAGTCTAACGTCGATTATTTTTTAAGTATAGTTCGAACAGGTAATTAGCTAGATTCAATCTTTATCAGCGATGTCTCAGAAATCTAGCTCCACCACGATTTCGGACAGGCCTGGGCCGTCCTCCCGACGAGAAGTCGCAGATACTTCAAATCCGTCAACTTCTCTTGCACATGATTTAGCTCCCGATGCGCTGGAGGCAGCAATCTTCTTGGACAACCCTGTCAATTCACTCGCTTCAAAGATTAATGAAAGTACACTCCGTTGGATATGCTCTGTCCACGGAATCCCCTTTGATGACGTGCTAGTCCCATCAGGGCATGACCGTCCACACTTGCCCCCAGTCGGATACACAACTTGTAACAAATTCATGTGCTGGGTTGGCAGTTTTCAACTCGTTTCTTCGGGATATGCTGCAATACATTGACATTGCTCCATCGCAACTGCACCCGAACGGCCATGCATTCCTCTATAGCACTTGCATCCTCTTTATCAATGTCTTCTCTAGGCTTCCAACTCCGGGCAATATCAGATACATATATTGCATCAAGAAGTGGAAGGATAGCCCATCATTCATGTTTCTCGAGCCGCACAACAAATGTCAAATCTTAACTGGAGTGTGGACCAAGTTTTCCTTGTATAAACAGGAATGGTTTTATGTGCGTTGTCCTCCCGGCTTTGCGAGGAGATGGGTTGAAGGAAGTAAGCCTTTTTCTTGAACCGTTACTTGTATTTAGCAGCAGCCATACCTCTTCTAACTTTTACCCATCTTTTCAGGTATCACTCCACGTCCTGACGGCCGCGGATACTCTGATGCCGTCGAAGCTATTCGAGCCCTTCCTGCCGGAGAATGAGATATTAGAAATCTCATTTCGAATGAGTCACTTACAAGGCTCGGACTGTTGGCAGAAGGCCGTCGGATAAGCCTTCCTCAAGGCATCTCCATTCCTAGGCCTGGCTCTGGTAAAGGGAAAAAACAAGCTAAGTCTTCAGCACGCAACGCTCCTAATACACCAAAAGAGGGGGAAATTAAGGAGACTGAGACACCCGAAGCACAAGATGAGAATGTCGGTCACACTCAAGACCCAACGGTCGAGGTTCACGACATCGAAACGTCATCTTCCCCTTCTAAGGGGAAAAAGAAACCGACGTACAAGATGAGGAAGGAAAAAGTTGGTGGAACTTCTAAAATTACCCTTGTTCCAGTGGAGAAGGAAGCTTCCTCATCACATTTAGAAAGTTCTCTGAAGGGCCTGTCGAACCTTACCATTCCTGACGATCTACTCAACTACGGTTTCGACGATCCAGAGGCCCTCAAGTTTCATTCGCCCGCTAGAGGCGAAACGGGAGTTCAAGCCCGAGTCCAGGGAGATAATACTCCAATTAGTAAAGATAAAGGAACTGGTCCGTCGGAGGGAACACTGGGACACACACGCACACATGCACTTCACCATACACTTCAATTTTTGCCATTACCCTGATTCTTCCTAACTCGTTGCTATTTCTATTCTATGCAGGTGACATGGAACGCTCCCACGGATTCGATCGCCTCCACGGCTCTTCTATATTTCACCATCCTGGCCGGGACTCGGGCTCCGGTAAACGCCGGAATAGGGACGATTACGGAGATCGAGACAACCGTCTCCGAGAGTCGTCTTATCGAAAGAAATCACACTCCCAATCTTCATACTCTCGCGATCCTCCTCCTCAAACAGAGCAAAGCAGAGAAAAGTCTTCGCTGAAGGGGTCTCAACCCGATGTTTCCCGAGATCAACATTCTGGCTCTTCAAGCACACGACAATCTCGGGAACATCGTAAGAGAACAGAACTTTCAAAGCCTCCTCCCCTGCTCCTACGGTAGACCCAACAATATCGGAGAAGCTGGTTGATCTTAAAGCTAAATTTCCCAAAATCTGCTTTGACGGTCTGAAGTTCCTCCCAACTATTCATCACATTCCAGGGCATGTCAAGCAGAGTGCCATCGCTTGTAACAACGACGTCTATGTTCAACATGACGTGTTTGTTCATTTGGTCGAAAAAGTCTCGGAAGTATCCGTTGAGCGTCAACAAGAAATCGACCGCTTGAAGCTCGAAGCTATCTTTGATAAAGACATCATCAAGAATCAGGAAGAAGAGCTCGCTTCGTACAAGTCCAAACTTGAAGCCGCAGAACAGAGTGCTAAGGAGACTGCGGAGGCCGTCACTCGTTTAGAGACGACCCATAAGAAAGAACTTGACGTCGCAGTCCAACGCAGTGGGGCCCTAGCTCTAGAAAAAGATTCTATTCAAAATGAAAGTGATACACTCGCCCTATAGGTTAAAGAGTTGAAGGAGCTACTCTCTAAGGAGAGGGAAGAGAAGATAGCGGCTCAAGAAGAGTCTCAACGGTAGTGTAACGAGATCGTCGATACACGTCTCTTAAAAGCAAAGCTCGATGATGAGCTTTCTAAGGTTGAGATGATGAAGGACGAAGCCCGTGAGGAGGGCAAGAGACTAGCTTCCGAGGAGATTGACTACCGTCTTGAAGCAGCTGCAGAGGCCAGCAGAGAAGAGGTCAAGTGTATGTTTGACCCGCTGATTTCCGAATACAGCGCCCGTGTCCTCATGCATCGGGACTTGACTTTCTTGGGTGAGGGCTATCTTGAATCTCTTGCCAAGGCTTGGGAGACTTTAGTAAAGATTAGACAGGTGGAGTCGGGCACCGAGGAAGTCGACGAGGAGGCCTCTGTGAAAGAATTTCTCAGGGGAAATGAGCCATCGGACTTGTCTGCGGCTATGGCTCTCTTTGGTAAAGGCTCTCCTCCGTCAAAAGAGAAAGATGACAAAGCTGGCCCATTCGGAACCGAGGCTGCAGCTCCTCCTTCTACTCAACCGACCGATCGGCCAACACTTGACCCATTCGAGCAGCATGCCGGCTATGATCCGGAATACCCCAGTCTCGGCATTCACGTGCTATCTCCCATTCTAGAGGGTGAAACTCCACGCACAACTGAAAGCCAGCAAGAAATCGGTATAAAACTCTTCTTCTAGAAGTGCAAAGATCTGTCGCTTTCTGCGATCGGTTATTGGTTCTAATGTTCATTCTTTATGTTTTTATACATGCCGCTCTGATCCCGAACCGACTCCGAGGAGTGATGACGCCAAGGAGGAGACGGGGAAAACAAGCGACGCTACTCACGCGGGAGTAACTCCCGGTCCTGATGCTCAAGTGATCGGGGCGCTAGATGATGATAAGTCTGACACTTCATCTCCCGTTGAAGGGAGTTATGAAGTTGAAACCATGGGCGCCTCTGAACACACTTCGAAGGTGAGTATGAAGGAGCGACTCGTGGAAGAGAAGAAGAAGAAGGTCGAGATCAAGGTCGAGTCTCAAGTACTAGAACTCACCGACCCATTGAATAGGCCTCTGAAAGTCATCCTTCCCGGCAAATCCAAACCACTGGATGTCACTCTTCCCACTCCTGACTCCGCTTCTTTAGCAAGCAAAAAGTCCAAGAGGAAGCGTGAGGGAGATGAGTCATCCGAGAAAACAAAGGAGGACAAGAAAAAGAAGCCAAAGAAATAGCCACTATACTCATTCAATGAGATTTTGCTTAGGTCCTGTAACTACTTTTGCTTTTTCGTTTTCGTAGTTTATGTAGATAGATTTTTGACTCCAAGTTTTGGAGGAGTGGTTGTATAACCCCATTTTGGATTATTCAATAAAGTTTAGTTTCTTTGTCATTTTAATGATTTTTTGCTTTTCAGCTTTTTGTATAACTATAGCCGAAACTCAAGTTCTTATGAGTTGCATAGATTCCCAATCAATTCTTACATTGTTCGGACATTCTTCGGAATTGTACATTTCTCGTTTCACATTTTTGGTACTTAGAATATTTTCTAATCCGCGCTCCGGGGACTTAAAGTAATTCGGTCCGCACTCAGGGGACTCGAAGATTCAAATCGTTTATATTCTAGTTCATGCTCTGGGGACTTAGAGTACTCCGGTCCGCACTCAGGGGACTCGGAGGTTGAAGTCGTTTATACTCTAGTCCGCATTCGGGGGACTCGGAGATTGAAGTCGTTTATACTCTAGTCCGCACTCCGGGGACTTAGAGTACTCCGGTCCGCACTCAGGGGACTAGGAGATTCAAGTCGTTTATACTCTAGTCCGCGCTCCGGGGACTTAGAGTACTCCGGTTCGCACTCAGGGGACTCGGAGATTCAAGTCGTTTATATTCTAGTCCACGCTCCGGGGACTTAGAGTACTCCGGTCCGCACTCAGGGGACTCGGAGATTGAAATCCTTTGTACTCTAGTCCGCGCTCTGGGGACTTAGAGTACTCCGGTCCACACTCAAGGGACTCAGAGATTGAAGTCGTTTATACTCTAGTCCGCGTTCTAGGGACTTAGAGTACTCCGGTCCGCATTCAGGGGACTCGGAGACTCAAGTCGTTTATACTCTAATCCGCGTTCTGGGGACTTAGAGTACTTCGTTTCGCATTCAGGGGACTCGGAGATTCAATTCGTTTGTGCGAGTACGTATGTCAGGCAGAATAATACAACTTCCGTTATTTGTCACCGAACTACAAGGCTTAGAAACATCAATAATTCATGGAAAGGATGGCTTCAAGCCTTTATTAATGAAAACAAACTAAATCTTCCAATTACTTGCTAAAAAGGAAATTAAGAATCAATGGCATGTAAACATATGGGAAACAATCGCACCTAAAACAGAAAAGAAACATGCTCAATATAATAGGGTCGTAAATGTTCACTGTTCCACGCTCGGGGGAGCGTCACGCCATCAACGGTCGCTAGCTTGAATGTTCCCTCTGCAAGCTTCCGTTCAACGACATACGGACCTTCCCAATTGGGGTTCATACGTGATGGTACCGGGAAAACCCGTTTCAAAACGAGATCACCCACATCAAAGATTCTCGGGCGGACTTTGTCGTCGTAATATCGCTTGACTCGGTGCCTATATGCTGCCGCCCTTAATTCAGCCTCTTCATGTTTTTCATCGATGCTGTCCAGTGATTCAAACAAGAGAACCTGATTCATCTTAGGATCATAATATGTCACTCGATGCAATGGAACTTCAAGCTCCACAGGTATAACAGCTTCCGAGCCATATGCCAATGCGAATGGAGTGTGGCCAGTCGCGGACTTGTGGGTAGTTCTATAAGCCCATAGCGCTGTTGGGAGTTCATCTACCCACTTGCCTTCGGCTTTTTCCAAACGCTTCTTCAATATGGACTTGATTATTTTGTTCACGGCCTCGACTTGTCCGTTAGCTTTCGGATGTGCAACGGCGGCGAACTTTTTCTCAACGCCGTACTTTAAACAAAAATATTTGAATTCCCTGCTTTCAATCTGCATTCCGTTGTCCATAATGATGGTTTGCGGGAGTCCAAAGCAGCATATAATGTTTCGTACAACGAAATTAATGACCTTCTTGGAGGTGATTGTAGCTAGAGGCTCTGCCTCAACCCATTTTGTGAAGTAGTCGACCGCAACTATCGCGTATTTTGCACCACCTTTGGATATAGGCAAAGAACCGATTATGTCGATTCCCCAGATTGCAAACGGCCAGGGACTAACCATTTGTGTGAGTTCTGTTGGTGGAGCTCTAGGGATTTTCGCATATCTTTGACACTTGTCACATTTTCTTGCGTAATCTGCAGCATCCCGATTCACAGTTGGCCAATAGTATCCGTAGCGAAGGATCATTTTTGCTAGTGTCTGCCCCCCAGTATGGTCGCCACATTCTCCTTCGTGAACCTCCTCCAAGACCCGCTTTGCCTCATCACGGGAAATGCACCGTAGTAATGGGACCGAGAATCCTCTCCGATACATTACTCCTCCCTACATCACATATCGCGCGGCTTTGCGAATGACCTGTCGTCTTTCGCTTCTTCTTTCAGGCAAAGTCCCGTTTAGTAGGTATTGTTTGAATAGGGTCATCCACGACTCCTCCTCGATTTCCGTTTCCAACGCAAAATCAACTTCCATCACATCTATGCTTGGAGTGTGTAAGATTTCGACGGGAACTAATCCCATTTGCTGCGCATCGCTAGTGCTTGCGAATTTGACCAACGAGTCGACTTCCTTGTTTTGTTCACGCGGGACATGCGAAATGTCATAATGTTCGAAGTTCGCCAATAGTTCCTGGACCAGAGCAAGGTATGGAGCAAGCTTTTGTCCCCTTGCTTGGTAGTCTCCTCGCACTTGGTACACCACTAGCTGCGAGTCACAAAAGATTTCAACTGATTTAACCCCGAGTTCTCCAACGAGCTTTAAGCCCGCAATCAGTGCTTCATATTCTGCTTCATTATTCGTAGCCGGGAAATTGAGCTTCAAAGCATAACAAATCGATCGATTTTCTAGAGTCACGAGAACTACACCAGCTCCGGAGCAACGGTCGTTTGACGCTCCATTGGTGTACAATTTCCATCGAATGAGGGGAATGACACTGTGACCATTTGGTTCGTCAGATATAGTAAACTCAGCGATGAAATCTGCTAATGCTTGCCCTTGTATGGCTCTGCGTGGCAGGTAGGTAATATCGAACTGACTCAACTCAATATTCCATTTTAACATCCTTCTAGAGGTTTCTGGTCGTTGGAGTACCTGCCGTAGGGGCTGATCGGTATAGACACTGACTGAGTGCGCTTGAAAGTATGGACGCAGCTTACGTGATGCAATCACCAAGCAATAAGCCAATTTCTCAATTTTAGGGTAATTTCCGTCTGTCCCCGTTAAACGTTTACTAACGTAATACACCGGCTTTTGGACTCGGTCCTCCTCGCAGACCAAAGCCGCACTTATATCATGCGGGGATACGGCTAAGTATACGTACAGCATCTCGTGGTCTACTGGTTTCGACAGCACTGGAAGACTCTCCAAATGCCTCACCAGATCTCGGAACGCTTCCTCACAGTTGGATGTCCATTCGAAATTCCACTTCCCTTTCTTTATTATGTCAAAGAAGGGAATGCACTTGTCTATGGCTCTAGATATGAATCGACTTAGCGCAGCCACCTTTCCATTCAAACTTTGCACCTGTTTTATAGTTCTGGGCACTTGCACATCTCGAATAGCTTGAATCTTTTCCGGGTTAGCTTTAATTCCCCTGGCATTAACAATGAATCCCAAAAACTTCCCCGACGCAACGCCGAAGGAACACTTTAGAGGGTTGATCTTCATCCCATAATATCTGAGTATACCGAACATCTCTGCTAAGTCTCGAATGTGGTCGTTTGACTGTCGTGACTTCACGAGCATGTCATCCACATAGACTTCCATCGTTCTACCAATCTGATCTTTGAACATTTAATTCACCAAACGCTGATAGGTCGCTCTCGCGTTTTTCAATCCGAAAGGCATTACTACATAGCAATATAGCCCAACGTCTGAGACGAAACTGGTGTGTTCCTGGTCCGGAATATGCATAGGGATCTGATTGTATCCTGAGTACCCATCCATGAATGATAACAACTCATGTCCTGTAGTGGAGTCGACCAACTGATCAATCCTAAGCAATGGGAAACTGTCCTTGGGGTATGCTTTGTTCAAATCGGAATAGTCTACGCAAGTCCTTCATTTCCCGTTCGCCTTTTTCACCGGCACGGGGTTTGATACCCATTCAGGGTAGAGGGCGTCGCGGACGAACCCATTGGCTTTGAGTTTGTCCACCTCCTCTTTGAGAGCAGCAGACCTCTCCGGGTCCATCCCTCTCCTCTTTTGTTTAACCGGGACATACTTCGGGTCTATGTTCAACATATGACTCGTAATAGCAGGAGAAATCCCACACATGTCGGAATGTGTCCAAGCGAAAACATCAAGATTCGCTCGGAGGAAATCACTGAGATCTTCAGTCATTGAGGGGCTGAGTTGTGATCCAATCTTCAGTACTCGCGATGGATCGTCTTGGTTGACTAAAATGTCAATTGTCAATTTAGCTGGTGCTGCTTTTTCTTTCCTGGGTTCCTCATCGTCGTCTCTCGGATCTGTCTCTGTAGATCCGAGGATTTTGCCCGAGCCAGGACTCGGGCGTTATTTGTCAATTGTCGGTATTATGGATGCAGACGGGATTGTCCGCAACCTTTCTCCCTCCGATGGGCCTCTCGGAGCTCAGCCACATAACATGCATGACCGGTCCCCTGGTCGCCATGAACAACACCTACTCCTTTGTCAGTTGGAAATTTCAAAGTCAAACACCACGGGGCTAATGCTGCCCTAAACTCAGCCAGGGCCGGTCGGCCCAGAAACACAATGTACGGAGAATCCACATCCAGAACTATGAAAGGTAGGATCTGCACCCTCCTACACTCACCTTGTCCCAGTTCAACTGGCAACTCAACATATCCCACTGCATCGGTCGCTGCGCCATTAAATCCATGTATACGAGCTTTAGATGGCTTCAAATCCTTCGTCTCCATCTTCATCTGATCATAAGCCTTCTTGAAGATGATATTGACAGAACTTCCACAATCAATCAAAATCCTTTTCACAAAAGCTGGTCCGATTATTGCAGATATGACCATTGGGTCAATGGTAGGAGCCTCCACCTGGTCAGCATCTCTGCTCCTGAATACTATATCGTCTGTCATCATGAGTAGCTGTTTGGCGAGGGTCCCATCTTCCACGTTGGAACAACACTCGAAGTCTGCGTGCCTCAGGGAATTAGCATACCGTTCCATCTCTTGCCAGTTCTTATCCGCAGGGTGAGGTCCGTCGATGATCATGTTGATAACTAGTCTTCCCACGGTCCGAGCAGGCTCCTCGGGATGATGTGGAGCTGGTGCACGACCGGGATTGGACGTTCCCTGTCCACCTTCTTGCGGATTCTTCACAAACTCCTGTAACTTTTTCTGTCTATTCAACTTTTCTATAGCATCATGTAGGTATCTGCACTCTTCAGTATTGTGCCTATAAGTTTCATGGAAGCGGCAGTATTTCCCAGTCCGCTTTTGTTCCTCGGTTGACTCCTTCGGGCGTGGCTTTCTATACTGAAAGGTATTGCAGGTCGATAGGTAAATGTTTTCAAGAGACGCATTCAGCGAGGTGTACTCGTTGTAGGTTGGAATTATCGGCTTCCATTTCCCCGCTTCTCTTTTCTTCCCTTGGTTTCTTCCTCCGGATTCCTTTGATTGCCCGGGCTTGTTCTAGACATTGACTTGAACTTTCCCCAAGTGATCTCCGGACTGCTTCACAGCAATGTTGCTTTTTACGGATTCCTGAGCAGGCCCGGTGCTTTATCTCGCCTTATCCACCTGGCTTCCTCTCTTCTTATGAACTGATGTTCCTTTGAGTAAAAACGTTCTAGAGTAGTTGGAGGTTTTCCGGACAACCAATCTCCAAACTCTGAATCCGGATCCACACCTCGCATCACAGCCATAAGAATTGCATAATCATTGGGATTACTAACTTCAGTAGCCGCAACATGGAATCTCTGTAAATACTCCTTCAACGACTCCCCAGGAGCTTGGATTACACTTGATAGAGACATCACGTCCTTTGGATGAGTAGTATGTATCCTGAACTGTTCTATAAATTTCTTTGCCAACTCCTCGAAACTGGATACGGACCGCAGAGGAAGTCGGGTGAACCACATGGTAGCGATTCCAGATAGAGTTATTGGAAAGCACCTGCACTTGGTTGCATCATTCTCTCTAGCTGAATCCATCATCCATTCGTACCTCATCACATGCTGCCTGGGATCAGACTTTCCTTCATAAGCCGGGATAGTTGGCATGCTGAACTTCCTGGGGTACTCCGCCTGTAGAACAACGTCTGTGAATGGAGTATGACTTATGGACACTCCCCAATCGTCGTTTGATAAGCCTTGATTCTATTTAATTAACTGTCTGATCATAGCTGTCAGGTCTGGGGTTTGTATGGAAGATGGAAGGTTGGAGTCTGTCCGACGGGATTGATCGGGCTGATGTCTCATCTGCTGGCGATCTACCAAACGTCCATCTTGAGGTTCGATATCATTAGCATCTTGGTGAGCCAGGCGTCCAGCCTCCACTTGCGCTTCAGCTCCTAAGTTTCCAGTTCTGGCTTGGTCACGGTCTCCGAGGTGTAAATGGTCCCTGGCTGTTCGGACAGCAGCACCTGCCTGCGTAGTTTCAGTCTTGCGGCGTCTACGCCTGGGAGGTTCATCGGACGAAGTCGAACTGTCGGATGAAGAATAAGGAGCTGGATTGCCCCCAGCATTCTGATGCTGTTGTTGAGTGAGTTGTGCCATGAGGTTGGCGTTAGCTTGCATCTGCTCTCCGAGTTGTCTCCTGTTTTCCCTGAGTTCTCTCATCAAGTCGTTGAACTCTATTCTGGTGACAACTGGCATCTGGTCCTGGGCGGTAGTCCCTGCACCTAGATTTGCTTGCTGATTGCTAGGCCCTGCTTGTTGTACGCTAGCAGTCTCGTGGGCGTCCGCATTATGTGAGGCTGATCTGGTACGTGGTCTTGCCATTGTAGAGTTATTGGTATGAACTCTGAGTAGAATCAACGGATGTCCTACGAATTAATAAGACTTCTTTGGGGGATTTATTCAATCCAGTAGCTTCAAAGCAGATCCTTGAGGTCTGAGAATTCGACTCTCGGTGAAAGCACCAAAGTGTTAGCACCAAAATTGATCACTAACCTCGTTGAGAAAGATTGTGTAGAGAGATAAATGATGAAAGTAAATTTAAACAAAGAACAATATGATAAATTGAACGCAAAGACGAGAACACCAGATTTATGGTGGTTCGGCGTAACTGCCTACGTCCACTTTGAGGTTAATCTTTATTGCTTTACTTGATAATTGATTATAGATACAATCCGTATACCAACTACTTGAATACAATTGCTAAGTAAAGAGAATGAGTCTTGAAAGCGGCAGAGTCTCCCCAGTGTTCTCCAAAAAACAGCTCCTCTTCACTGTGCCCCTGCCTCTCTATTTATAGGCAAAGTTGGGTTGGACTTCCCTGGTGGGCCTGGTAGTTGAATACCTCGGCCCAGAAAGAGTGAGTTCTGCATGCCGAACCATAAATGCCGAACAGATTGATGCCGAACAGACCGATGCCGAACAGACTGATGCCGAACAGACCGATGCCGAACAGACCGATGCCGAACAGACCGATGCCGAACAGACTGATGCCGAACAGACTGATGCCGAACAGACTGACGCCGAACAGACTGACGCCGAACAGACTGACGCCGAACAGACTGACGCCGAACAGACTGATGCCGAACAGACTGATGTCGAACATATCAATGCCGAACAGACTAATGCCGAACAGACTGATGCCGTACAGACTGACGCCGTACAGACTGACGCCGAACAGACTGATGCCGAACAGAAAGATGTGCTGAGTGGAGCGTGCAGGCCGAGCAATAGTTGAAGTTAGTCAAGATTGGATGAATGCTGAACACCCCTGGATGTTAGACATCTCTAGATGCCGAACAACACTAAATACCGAACGAAGTGTGGATGCCGAGCAGTATGGAGTGCCGAACGATCCAGGTATGCTGATCACTCTAGAATGCCGATCCATGTACAATACCGAACGACTCTCCATGACGAACGGTAAGTGTTGAGTGCCTAGTTGCCTGGTCAAACCTTCAGGTAACAATAATCATTGTAAATTAATTAATATTTATGAAATATTAATTATTGAATTTTTCTTGATGTTTGAATACCATTAGTATTTAACGAGATATGTATATATATAAAAGTTATGTATATGCTATTAATGTACGATATCGATAGAATATTTGAATTCGGTTTAAATTAAAATTAATACTAAATGTGTTGAGAAACTTTGAGGCCCATATTGCCTTGTTATATTGCTTACCGGCTGTGACAACCCGCCATTTTGGACGGTTCAAGTCGACAATAAACCACACATGTCCAACTCAAACCATTCAAAATGGACGAATTGTCAATGGGGATTAAATGAGAAATAAACAAGAAAAGAGAATAGAGAAGAACAGAGAATCTCACATAATGAAAGGATTAAAATATAATACATAAATAAGTAGTTCATGAAGCTGCTAATTAAATTCTTTACATTTGATTTACAAATTATCAGAGTCAGCATATACCAATCATATAACCATGCAACAGAAAATAATAAATAATATGGTCTTCAAATCTCCGTCTTCATCTTCAAAATAAACGTCTTCGAAACACTGAAATAACTCAGGGCTGACCCGAGCATAAAGGGAAACAATACACTCGAGTTAGGACTATATATTCTTATGTAAGTAAATCCAAATCAAGTCATCAATGTATATTAACTCCAATAAATTTACAATTTTAAGTTACAATTTAATAAAGCAAATCTTACTTTGACCCAATATCAGATCTTCAAACTCAATTTCAAATTTAAAACTTGAAAGAATTCAATTCAAATAAATTTTCCTAAACTTCAATTTCCAACTTCTAATTTAAAATTTATAACTTCTAATTAAATCATTAAACAACTTTATTTAAAACAAGTTCATTGCTCGTTAGTAAATTTCCTATCCTAGGCCAAACAAACATTTTATAATTTCGATTACCAGGTATATATCATTTCAACCCATATTTGATGTCATAAGTATATATCATTTCAATCTATTTCTTAGTTTAGTTATTCAATTCTAGTTATGATATTTAACAATTACATATTACAATAAATCAAAATAAAAAATTCAAAATATCAACACGCCATCGTCCATTATAACCATAAATAGGGTCACATATAACATCAACATTCAAATTAACATATATCACAACAGACATTAGTTATAACATTTTTGGGTGTTCGAAATGCGATAATATTTAATTTCAATATTAAATTAAATTTCCAATTATCAGTCAATTTATTTTAATTCAGACTCCAATCAATAAATCTCTAATTTGTACAATTCTATTTAATATTTCAATGTCAAATTAATTATCAATTATGGCTACAAAATTCAACTAAATCCATTTCAATTAATATGAAAATCGATTAAATTAACATAAGTTATTCAATTAATATGAAAATCAATTTAATTAACATAAGTTATTTGACTCAATACGCAATTCAACTAAATTCATTTCAATCCAATTCTATTCAATTCAGTTTTGATTTAATTACCTAAATATGATAGCAATCATTCAATTAACATTCAATTCAATTAAAATTTAATTTAAATTTAATTGCATAAGAAAATATATAAGTCGTGAACTATAAAAACTCACCTAAGATTTTAGCGCATCCAAACAAAAGCATGTAGAGATTTGAAAAAAAATGAAATGGATCTGTAAGCTTCATGCGTGATCAAACAAAATGAAAAAGAAATGAAATGGAGCCATGATGTTAGCTTTAGGGAATGTAAACAAAGAACATGAAAATGAAGAAAACACCAAAGTTAAAGAAAAATGTAAGCATGAGGTAGCATGGAGATGAAGTGCGAAGGTGAATGAATGGAGTAATAAAAGAAAGAAATGAACAGGTGGAGAAATAAAAGGTTCTTTTTTAAAATGCATACAATGTAGAGGAATAATATAAAACGAACGTTAAAGAATATGAATTGTATCAAAAGCATTTGATTTCAATACGGAGAGAGAATAGGTAATAAATATTGAAAAAAGGCTATAGGAAAGGGAAATAGGAAATGAAAAGAAAATGAGGTGACAAGAGAATTAGTGATTGGAAACATGGAACGAAGTATAGCTGGTATATAATTAGATAAGGAAAGCAAGGGACCAGCAGATTGAAATAAAACTTTGGAATTCGATGATATCAAAACGTACATCCACTCAATAAATTTCGTTAACCCTAAATAACTCAAGTTTACACCCATTAATTTTTTTTATTAACACACAATGGAAAAAAATTCAATACTCCAATTAACGTAACGGGGACCACCTTTACATACAATTTTGTTCTTTTCTTCTTCCGCTACAATCATCTTAATATCTTTCGTTAATTAGTCCACTGATTTATTTTGACTGTTTATATTTTCATAACTCTTATTTATGCTTACACATATATGGAATCCCTTTCCCTTTCTTTTCCTATAAAGAAGGCAATATTCATAACTTTCTGATTAATGGTATTAATTATGATAAGAAATGTCATCTTTCCCATCCTACATGCATTTATTAGATTCTACACCAAATTAATAGGGAAAGATAATTTACAATTATTAACACAGTAAATGCAACAAATAATTCTAGGATTGATATATACACATGGGTATATATTGGGGTTTATATCTACCATATATATACACAATGCATAAATGTAAATTATTGCCTCAACATTAATTGTTCAATGAAAATAAATTTGAAGAAGAAAGAAAAATATTGTTTCACAGTTACATGCCATAAATATGAAAAATGAACATAAATGTTTTGTATTCATATACTATACACATGAAACGGTTTAAGGACTAAGCCAAAATAAATTCTCATTGATTAATTTTTTTCCAAATTACCGGTTTTAACAATATATTAAATGGAAATATAAATATACATGAACATGTATAATTAAATATACAATTGTTAATACAAGGTAAAAATTTATTTGATTCGACAACATTTATACAACAAGTGTTATTTGCTACTCACAAATTAATGTTTTATCCAAATTTCTTATTCTAGAAATTAAACTTATTGGAAGGCCCAGGTTGATCATTGTTCTTGGTCATGGCAACTGAAAAAGAGATCTGGAATAGTGGTGATGAGTTCAGGAAGAAGAAGATGGTATTAGTTATGTGCACGTGCACATATATGCTATTGCACAAAAGAATGGCCAAAAAGAAAGAACAGAGGTGGTCGATTTTCAAGAAAATCAAGAATTAGAAAAAATTTCAACTGAAGCTCGAAGGGAATGTTGGAAAAATACGGGTTTTGCTCGAAAAGAAATAAGAAGTTTTGGTGGAAATTATCAAGAATAGTAACAAACAGTTTTCAAGAACAAAATAAAGCTTGCAAGGAAAGAAATTAAATGCTGAACAGAGATGCAAGTTACAGATTATTAAAAGTAAAACCCATGAGCGAGAATTATCAACTAAAAAAAAACTATAAGATCAAACTAACAAGGAAACAAGAACTGAAAATAAAGCAATGTAAAACTACTGGAAATTAAGCAAGAACTGAACTGTACATGATGGCAGAAAATTGTAACAATGGAAACTGTTAATTGCAAATAAAATGAACAAGAAGAAGAACTCAGATCGGATTAAAACTATAACTAGCAACTGATAGAACCAAGCAATAAGACTGACGAAGAAAATACTAAGCATCAAAGAGTTACAAATAGAAATGAAAAATGAAGAAGTAATTTGATAGTCAAATTTCTCCACACCAATTACAAACACATATACCAGTATATATAGCAGATTACAAACACATATTCTAACTCGGCCCAATTACAACCCAAACTTTGACATATCAAGCATGCACATTGACATACACACACTAACTTCCCTATACATCCTTCCCCTCTGTCCCAGACCTTCATGCTTCCTTCCTCTGACAAAAGTCTGCTACTTTCGAAGGATCTCTAGCTAACTCCAGTGAACAGTGCTCAGTTGAAACAACTTCTTCTCCCTCAATCCTCTTACATCAGTTTTTATTCGCCTTAATCATGGCTATCAAACTATGGTTGTTACATCTCCCTGCGCTTTAAAAACAGACCTTGTCTCAAGGTCTAGTGTAGGGAACTTCTTGATCATTGGCTAGTAATATTCCCACGTAGCCTCCTCTTTAGATCTGTCTTTCCATTTAACTAGAATTTGTACCACTACATCATTATTTCGAGGAACCATCCTTCTATCTAGTATTCTTTCTGGTTGGTCAACAAGTTCTTTAGCAAAACTGGGAATGCTATCTTGTACCACCACAGTATCTCCTACCTTCTTTTTCAATTGCGAAACATGAAATACATTATGAATTCGAGTATTTTCAAGAAGTTGAAGTCTATAAGCCACAGAACCTATCTTCTCTATGATCTTGTAAGGAACATAAAATTTGGGTGAAAGCTTATGGGTTTTATAATTTCTGGCTGTAATCTGTTTGTAAGGTTGCAACTTTAGATATACCCAGTCTCCAACTTCAAACTGTCGATCAGTTCTTCTCATATCTGCATATTTTTTCATTCTGTCTTGAGCCACCTTCAGACTATCTTTGAGGAATTGTATTATAATACCTCGAGTGAATAACTCTTCTTCTACTTGTTCAACCTTGGCAGTATTGGGTACATAAGAAAGCAAGGTGGGGGGATCAATGCCATACACAATCTTGTAAGGAGTAGTTTTTGTTGGAGTCTTCCAAGTAGTGTTATACCAATATTCAGCTAAGGGCAGCCATCTAGACCATTCACTAGGCTTATGACACACATAACATCTTAGATAACCTTCTAAAATTTTATTTACTACCTCGGTTTGACCATCACTTTGGGGATGATAGGCCGAACTGAGTTTAAGTGAGCTACCTTGAAGTTTAAAAAGCTCTTGCCAGAAGAGACTTGTGAAAATAGTATCCCTATCACTTACAATAGTTTTAGGTAGGCCATGCAATTTAAAGACCCCTTGGAAAAAAACTAAAGCTACATCTTTTGCTGTATATGGATGTTGAAGTGGAAAGAGATGAGCATATTTACTTAGTCTATCTACTGCTACAAATATGACAATGTACTTGTGGCTTTTGGGTAAACATGTAATGAAATCCATGGAAATGTCAGACCAAATCTTGTCAGGTATGGGAAGAGGCTGCAGTAAGCCTGGCACCAATATGTTCTCATGTTTATTTATTTGACATTCCTTACAAGACTTGACAAATTCTTCAACACTAAACTTTAATTTTTTCCAATAAAAAACCTACCTTAACCTATGCAGAGTTGCTTTGATCCCTGAATGACCTCCTAAAGGAGAGGAGTGGTATTCTTTAACAAGAAATTGTGTCAATTGGTTTAAGTGATGATTAACTAAATTTTTTCCTTTTCTGAATATCAAGTCTTCAACAGCCTTGTATTTACCTTCTGGTAGTTCTTTTGCTTGCACTCTTGCTAACAGTTGCTGGTACCATGAGGAATTATGCAGAGCTTCCTTGAGTTTTTGTAGCCAAGGAGTCTGTACCATGGATATGGCTTGGACCAGTACTTCATTTGTTTCAATTTCACCTCTCCTTGACAGTGCATCAGCTACCTTATTTTCTTCTCCACTTTTATACTCCACCTTATAGTCGAATGCATGGAGTTTAGCCAACCATTTCCCTTGCACACCCGTATGTATCTGTTGTGTTAACAAGTATTTCAAACTCTGATGATCAATCTTTATTACAAATTGTCTACCCATCAAGTATTGTGACCATTTTCTTGTGGCAATGATGATAGCAAGGAGTTCTTTCTCATAAGCAGATAATGCTAGATTTCTTCCATGAAGAGCTTTACTCAAGTAGGCTATAGGTTTTTTGTTTTGAAGGAGAAGTGCTCCTACCCCTTGTCCACTAGCATCACATTCCAAATGAAAGGCTGGGTGAAATCCGGCATAGCTAATATTGGTGGTGAAATCGAGCATTGTTTTAACTGCTCAAAAGCTTCTTTTGCTTCATCACTCCATTTAAAAGCATCCTTTTTCAACATTGCGGTTAAAGACTTAGCAATTATACCATAGCCTTTTATAAATTTGCGGTAGTACCCTGTAAGACCTAAGAAACCTCTTAAGGCTTTCAAGCTTTGTGGAAGTGGCAAACTAAGGACAACCTGCACCTTGCTAGGATCAACTGAAAGACCTTCGGCAGAAATAACATGACCTAGGTAATCAATAGATTGCTTGGCAAACCTACATTTGGAAATCTTGATCATCAAAGCATTTTTCTGCAAAAGTTGAAAAGTTATTTCAAGATGTGTAATATGATCAGTCTAGGTTTGACTATACACAAGTATATCATCAAAGAACACTAAAATAAACTTTCTCAAATATGCTCTGAATATATCATTCATGAGAGATTAGAAGGTGGAAGAGGCATTTGCTAATCCAAAGGGCATCACCACAAATTCATAGTGGCCATCATGGGTTCTAAAAGTAGTTTTGTGAATATCTTCTTCAAGCATTCTGATTTGATGGTAACCAGATCTTAAATCCAACTTCGAGTAATATTGAGAACCATGTAACTCATCAAAAAGCTCTTCAATTAGTGGAATAGGAAACTTGTCCTTAATGGTCTGTGCATTCAATCTCCTATAATCAATACATAGTCTTCATGTTCCATCCTTCTTCCTTACCATAACAACAGGAGATGAGTAAGAACTATGGCTAGGCCTAATAATGCCAGAGTCTAACATGTCTTGAATTATTTTTTCCAATTCATTTTTGACATGATACGAGTGCCTGTAAGGTTTTAGACAAATAGGCTTGGAATTTGGCAAAAGGGGTATTCGGTGGTCATGGGGTCTGGGTGGTGGTAAATTTGGAGAAGAATTGGCGATCAGAGGGTAATGCTTGAGCATGGCATCAATCTCTGATGGAATAGGAACTGCATCATGTTCTAACTGTATAGACTGACAACATATCACCATAGCTATGTGGCCATACACACACTCCTTATTTAGCTTTTTCTTGTTAATGAATTTCAACTCATCCTGCTTCAAACCCTGCCATACATAAGGCTTATCATTGTAAACGAATTTAACTTGCAACTGATCTAAGTTAAGTGTTATTTCACCCAAGCTTTTCATCCACTGAGCCCCAAGCACCACTTGACTACCATCTAAGGGAAACAAGAGTAGATCCACTACCATGGTACATCCTTGGCATTTGAGCACAACATCATTACAAACCCCTGAACCAGTTAGTTTCTCCCCATTGGCCACCATTACTTCAAATAGTTTGGTCTCATCAATTTTTAAATCCAGTTTTCTAGCAAGTTTATCATTGATGAAGCTATGGGTAGATCCAGAATCAATTAGAATGTGAACTGATTTGCCTTGAATACTGCCTTCTACCTTGATGGTGGATAAAGCAGGAATTCCACATAAAGCTTGCAAAGTGATGGCTAAAGTCTCTTCAACTTGTATGTCAGATTCTGTTATGGATACTTCACTATCATTGGAACCTTCCCAGTTCTGTAATGGCATCATGCCTTCCAATACATAGACTTGAGGATTTTTACTTTTGTGATCTCTTGACCATTTTTCTTTACAACCGTAACACAAATTCTGCCTCCTCATTTCAATGATTTAGTTAGGAGTGAGCCCTCTACTTTTAGCCAGTGACTCAAGTTGAGTATCTTTGGAGCTATTAGCATGATTATATTGGGAATAGGATGTTGATTCTTGGGATGACTTTGATAATGGCAGCTGATTGATTTTGGAGTTGGTAGTTGAAGTGCTAGGTGATGGATACTTAATTTTTTTGGGTCTGAAGGCATTTGCTTTCAAACATTTTTGCTAATGCCACTGCCTCCCTAAAGTCCACTGGTCTTGAAGTAAGGACATCATACCTAATTTCCTCTTTTAATCCTCCAATAAACCTATCAAGTAAGTACCTTGGTGGAAGAGTTTCCACTACAGCCTGTAATTGTTCAAACTTACTCAAATAAGCTCTAACTGTTGTATGTTGCTTGAGTTTGGATAATTTTCATATGGTCTTTCTATTTCTTCTGAGTTAAATCTAACCAATATTTCCTCCTTAAAAACTGACTAGGATTCATTATTGTTCACAGTGTTCACATACCAATAATACCACTGCAAGGCTTCCTTTTTTAAAGCAGAATAACAAATCTCTACCCATTGATATTCTTCAGTGCGATGAAATTTAAGTACTGTTATACTTGTCTTAGCCAATCTGCCACTCCTTCCTCTCCAAAATATGTAGGGAAATCTAGTTTGATGATAGGATATTGCAGGTGATTATGAAGCAGTGGATAATCAGGTAATGGGTTTCTGGGTTGATGAGGAAGTAATGGTTCTTGGGGATATCTTGGAGGAGTATTAAGGAAGGGAACATTCCTAGGTGGTACCATAGGGGTTCGATGAGGTTGCGTGTAAGTTCTAGGCGGTGGTGGTTGCGTTGGATGCACAGGTTGCGCTGAAGGAGGGGGGTAAGGCTGAAAAGTTGTTGTAGGTGGAGGAGTTGCGGGAGGTGGTTGAAAAGGATTCCTGTTATTGCGATATTCATTAACAAAAGTGGTCAACATATTATGCACTCCTTCGAATTTAGTATGCAAATCTTTGGTGGATTGATCAAACTTTTTGTCCAAGTTTTGAACAGTAAACTCCAAGTTTCTGGCAGTGATTTCTAAATTTCTTAAGGTATAAGTAGTACGATTGTTAATTTCTTCTTGCCGCAGCCAT
Source organism: Allium fistulosum (assembly GCA_030737815.1). Taxonomy (NCBI): domain Eukaryota; kingdom Viridiplantae; phylum Streptophyta; class Magnoliopsida; order Asparagales; family Amaryllidaceae; genus Allium; species Allium fistulosum. Next base: position 409,027,055 of record CM060906.1, read on the forward strand.
GGATCACCTGGATTTGAAATTAGGGTTGGATCTGGATTTTGGGCATGAGCAGGATTGGATGTGTGATTGTTGTTAAACTCCGACGTCTGCTCTGATACCAAATTGGAAGGCATAGGTTGATTATTGTTCTTTGTCATGGAAACTGAAAAAGAGATCTGGAATAGTGGTGATGAGTTCGGGAAGAAAAAGATGGTATTAGTTATGTGCACGTGCACAGATATGCTATTGCACACAAGAATGCCAAAAAAGAAAGAACATAGGTGGTCGATTTTCAAGAAAATCAAGAATTAGAAAAAATTTCAACTGAAGCTCGAAGGGAATGTTGGAAAAATACGGGTTTTGCTTGAAAAGAAATAAGAAGTTTTGGCGAAAATTATTAATAGTAACAAACAGTTTTCGAGAACAAAATAAAGCTTGCAAGGAAAGAAATTAAATGCTGAACAGAGATGCAAGTTACATATTATTAAAAGTAAAACACATGAGCGAGAATTATCAACTAAAAAAAACTATAAGATCAAACTAACAAGGACACAAGAACTGAAAATAAAGCAATGTAAAACTACTGGAAATTAAGCAAGAACTGAACTGTACATGATGGTAGGAAATTGTAACAATGGAAACTGTTAATTGCAAATAAAATGAACAAGAAGAAGAACTCAGATCAGATTAAAACTATAACTAGCAACTGATAGAACCAAGCAATAAGACTGACGAAGAAAGTACTAAGCATCAAAGAGTTACAAATAGAAATGAAAAATGAAGAAGTAATTTGATATTTAGATTTCTCCACACCAATTACAAACACATATACCAGCATATATAGCAGATTAGAAACACATATTCTAACTCGGCCCAATTACAACCCAAACACTGACATATCAAGCATGCACATTGACATACACACACTAACTTCCCTATACAGCCTTCCCCTCTGTCCCATACCTTCATGCTTCCTTCCTTTGACAAAAGTCTGCTACTTCCGGAGGATCTCTAGCTAACTCCAGTGAACAGTGCTCAGTTGAAACAACTTCTTCTCCCTCAATCCTCTCACAGCAGTTTTTGTTCACCTTAATCATGGCTATCAAACTATGGTTGTTACACTTATCTAAAATACAATATAAATAAATAAACCAATGTTTTCTCATAAATAAACATTCAAATTATTATTAATTCAACACCAATACTTATTAGTTCAATTCCTGTTATTAAATTATATTCTAATATGTTTGGCATCATTAATCCTATTGAAATTTGTCCTTTAGGAATCTTATTCAACTATAATGTGTTATCCAGATATAATTCCATTAATAAATTATAAAATTTCATTTTTACTAATTTTAATCATTTTCCTTTATTAAAATTAGCATTAATAATCAGAAATTTTCATTTCTAACCATTTATATTCCAAATCTCTTACTAAATTTAATATTTTTAACTGTTAAAAATATGGGTCGTTACAATCTCCACCACTCAAAACTTTTCATCCTCGAAAAGGAACGAAGCAAAGAATATAGTCATTTGATATATATATTACCAAAATAATCAATTACTAAACATTTAAACTTGCATATTTAGATTTAGTATAAACGATGATAATCTAGACTTTTTTTTTCAATTACCTTTCTGAAATACTTTTATATGTACTGGATGTCTTAACCCGTTTATTATTGATTTCTCACTTTCGAGACCCAAAAATATATTGTAATCATCATCAGAATTATTTTCAAGCGACTAGAGTGAGATCCAATAATGTTAACAATCCCTTGAGGGATGTTTCATCTATCCATGTTCTTAATGAATTTAATTCATACGTTAGCTAGGCGTATGTCTAAAATTCTCTAAGTACTTGGTAGATTGGTTTAATACCAAGTAAAATACTTCAAAAACTTTATCTTTCAAAATACATATTCTAAATTTGCATACTTTATAGAATTTATTTGTAAAATTTCTTACTTCATGAAAGGTCATTTCATTTAAAATATCATTTATATATTTACCATAGATATCCTTATAAATATATGTAAAATATTTACATCATTATCTATATTTAGAAAGATGACTATTTAAATTTATTAAATCACTGTCTGAAAATTTTGACTAAATTCTTACAAAGAGGGGGAATACATATAATAACCCATTTATTTTTTTCTTTTAAGTTTACTAATTAAATCTTAAGGTTTACACTTTAATTAAAACAAGGTCTTTAAAATTTTATTTCAAAATATATACATTTTCTTAAAATTTTAATAAGCTTCCAATTATTTACAAGCTCCTACTTATGAAATGTTTAAATTAATTTACTTAGGTGTATTATATAAATAGTGCAAAACATTTAAATTACATATTATTACTTATTATAATGTCAAAGTACTTTTTATAACTTGATGTCTTAACAAGTTTATCCTCATTCTTACAGAACTTAATCATACGTTGATCATACGCAAAACTAGAAATCTCTAAGTACTTAGTAGACCTGTTTCGACACCCAGTGAAAATACTTAAAACCTTTAAAAACAGATATGGAAAGTACCATTCGAAAAAACAACCATGGATCGCAGTCTACTAACAATGGTAACGTCGCTATCCCAGCGAAAAGATCGGTAGACTGTAAGCACTCACTGCCATCTCGAATTACTCCATGGGCAACTCTCCATAGATCGCAGTTTTCTAACGATGGTTACGTCGCTATCCCAGCGAAAGGATCAGCAAACTATAAGCAATCACTGCCATCTCGAATTACGCTATGGAAGTCAAAACAAAATCACCCGTAGATCGTGGTTTACTAACGATGGTTACGTCGCTATCCCAGCGAAAGGATCGATAAACTATAAGCAATTGCTGCTATCTCAAATTACGCTATGTGGACCGCGGTTTATTCGATGGTTACGTCGCTATCCCAGCGAAAAGATCATAAACTGTAAGCAATCACTGCCATCTCGGATTACGCCTAATCATAAGACCATTGGTTACGCTATGGAATTCGAAGCAACTCACGAGTTTATGTCCGGACAACCAAGAATCAAATCAAAGGAATGAAGCCACTGAGTGGATTATTGAATCACGGAGGGTACTCTCCATATCTTCGATTTCAAAATGTATCATATTATACATAGTACCCTTTTCAAATCATAAACTTCGAATATATCATACTTATATAAGTTCCATTATATATATATATATAAGATTATCACTTTCCAAATCGAATACCTTTAAAATTAGTAGTCTTCAAAATCACTTAATACTTATATAAAGTCCATCTTATATAAGAATTCAAATTTCTGTAAAATCAAATACTTTACAAAATTAAAGTCTTCAACCCCAAATAAATTTAAAAAAAATCACTTCAGTTTCATACTTATATAAAGTCTCATTTATATAAAATCAAAATTTCCTTTCAAAATCAATTACTCGCATAAAAAGCCATATAGGGTTGAACATCTTTCTTTATAAATGTTTTGAACTGAAAATAGTTTTGAATTTAAAATAGTTTTGTAAAATAGTTTGTATTTAATATAGTTTGTAAAACATTGTTGAATTTAAAAATAGTTTTGTAAAGTAATTTTTGACTAAAATAGTTTTGTAAAATAGTTTAAATTAAAAATAGTTTTGTAAAATAGTTTTGAATTTAAAATAGTTTTGCATTTAAAAGTGTTTTAAATATAATAATAGTTTTTCTTTCTTTCTTAAACCAATTTATATTACAAATGATATCCAACCAACAACCTTCATTTTCAGTGTCAAAGCATATCAATTATGTTAGAACATAAGATGTACATATGTCATCATCACACAATATCACATTCGATCACTCACTCGATTACACAATTTCACTTCCGAGCTAGTATCGCTCACCCGATTTCCCCAGTGCGGACTCTGATAAGGTTCCTTGATTAGAAACCTCCATTCTCCTTACATAGCCATATACTATGATAGAAAATTCCAGAATCAAATCAAAAATCTGTATCAAAGGTTCGCCTTCAAGAATCGGGTGAAAAATCCTAACTCGGACTGGTGTAATTCACCTCGAAATCGTATATTTGAATCTGGATCAAATCAATTATGCGAATAAAACAATATATGTACAACTTACGTATTATTCCAATTAGTTTCATCACAATTACATTTTCATATCACATTATAAATCTCATTCATTTATACACATTTTATCTCTTATCAATTAATATAAAAAATTCTCCATTTAATGACAAAATCATTAATAAATAACATTACTTCATCTCGCTTCATTTTAAATCATATTCAATTTCATATATAGTTTTACTCAATTCATTTTAAACTACATTTATTTGTGAATCATTTCACAATATATTTCCTTAAGTTTATACCTATTTTATAAATGCTTACCTTCTTTTAAAACATTATTCAAGTTTTAATTATCACAACTTTAATTATAACCATTTCTTGCACGTTTGTTTATTTAATAAACAGTTTACAAGACATGATTTTATTTATAATCATTTCATTTCTTTTTTTCAGATTTGTTTATCCAATTAGTATTCACGTTTACTTCCCAAATTATTTATAACATATTTCATAAATTTTAACTAAGTTTATAAACATTTTTACAACCATTAAACTTTATTTATAACACATTTTTTCCATAATTTCTACTCAAACACTCCAATACATATATTCACACTTATAGCACCATATTTCATCCTAAAAGTACATACAAACTTTCAAAATCGTTTTCTTAACATAAATTTTAACAATTCAAATCTTGTTTTACTCATTTTGCCTTTTCCAATTAAGGTTATAAAATTCAACTTTTATAATTTTACAAAACTACCAAGTTTTAACACTAAAATTAATTTCAAAATTTTGGGCTGTCCAGAATTTCATAACATTCCATTTTATTTCAATAGTTGAAACTACCAATCAACAAAACAACAAGATTCATAACAAAACATTTCAATTTCATAAACAAATATCCTAATTATTCACTTTTGAATAATACTACTATTATTTACAAAATATTAGGAAACTAATTTCTAAAACATCGGAATTTTAGTTCTCAAATTTTCAATTTAAATTCTCTTTATTAAGACTAAACTTAGAAATCATGTTCATATAATCATTTACTTTTTTCTTTAATATACCATTATTAAACTAGTGTTTATTTCATAAATTCAAATCAACAATAATAGCCAATACTTATAAACTGACTAAATACAACTAATCAACAATAAATGATAATAATTAAATATTATCATTTCATAAAACAAACACATTACAAATAACTATATTAGTTATAAAAAAATTACTCCTTTATATATAACATATAATATTAGGAAAAATTTCATTTCAAAACTATATAAAACATTTTATAACACTAACAAATACGCGCTCTCGTATATATATACACTCAAATTCATTCTAGGGTATTACTAACCCTATTTCTAATGAGTTAACCCCAACAGACTAAGGTATCTCTAAACCAAAGCTCCAATACCAACTTTGGCGACCCACCATTTTGGACGGTTCAAGTCGACAATAAACCACACATGTCCAACTCAAACCATTCAAAACTGACGAATTGTTAATGGGGTTTAAATGAGAAATAAACAAGAAAAGAGAATAGAGAAGAACATAGAATCTCACACAGCGAAAGGATTAAAATATAATACATAAATAAGCAGTTCATGAAGCTTCTAATTAAATTCTTTACATTTGATTTACAAATTATCAGAGTCAGCATATACAAATTGTAACGACCCAGAATTTGACAACTTTAAAATATACTATTTAAAGTGATTTTAAATATAAAATAGGTAAGGTTATTTGATTCAAATAATATTAGATAGGATTTGGAAAGAGAAGTATATACAAAAATAGTTACTTTTGCCTATATCGACAAAAGTGACAAAATGCTGATTTCAAAAAAGTAAGTTTAAATGGTTAAATAAATTATTTTAATTTATTTATAAGTGTTTATATTTTTAAATAACATTATACAAATTTATTTTTAAATTTGGTTTACATAAATAAATAGTTTAACTAAAATGTCAAAATGTGAACGTAAAACATGTTGTCGAAAATCAACGTTCTATCGATTAAAAGTTGTCGCAACATTGTCGCACCTTTATTTTCTTATATAGGGACATATATCCACTAATCAAGTTTACTTTTACTAAACATACTAAGAAAATTCTAGAATTTCATTAAGAAAAAGTAAGCACAAAAAGACAAAAAAAGTACAAAAGTCAAAAAGTAATAATTAAATCAAACAAACATTATTATTATATTCTTTTCTTAATACTTAAGTGAAAATGACATAAAGTAATGGTTTGAACTGTGATGTTAAGTGTTGAAAAAATAAGGTTGCTTAAAAAGCAAGTAAAGGGTATTTTGGTCTTTTTACAAAATATTATTTTTGTCTAAAACTTTTTCTATAAATAAGCATCCACTTTCTCACTTTTTTCACACCTTTCTTCTTCCTTTTCCAAGCTTTTCTTCCACTCTCTAATGGCTTCTCCTATTCTCTTTCCTTACTAATTTTTCATATCAAATAAACTCCAGACATCACCAAACTTTGCCAAAGTTCTTATATCATTATCAAAACATGGTTTAGCATCTAAGAAGTGAAGAAATGATGGAGGAAGAAGTAGAATAGGGCAAGGCCGAACCATTTGGAAGGAAGAAAGCAAGTTCGGGAAGCTCCGGAGCAAGAAAAAGAGAAGGAAGTGCCGCCGATTTTACTCTAAGGAGCTAGGAGCAAATTCAAGGTGCTGCGGAAGATCTATCGAATTTTCCGAAGTTGGTTGAAGTTGAAAACAATATATTGGATTAAATGAATGTTGGTAGGAAGTTAAACGATTTGGTTAAAGGTGAGTACTCAAATCTTAGTTTTAATTTAATAAAATTTAAGTTGATAATATACATGTTAAATTAGAAATTAATATGTTGAATATTGGTTGATATTGGATGATAACTTGGTTGATATTATGGTTGTGAAATGGTTGATGGCTTGGGTTGATAAATGATAAGAGAAATGATTAAAAATTAACCATAGTTAATTTAATAAGAATTTAAATCCATATAAATATGTGTATGGAAATTATTTAGCCTCTTAATGATTTTAAATAATCTAAAATGGTTAAAAATGATATTATAATAATATAATATCATAAAATGAAATGAAATGGAATATGAGTTTGAAATAAAAAAATATTGTTTAAAATGAGTTTAAAATGACTTAGAAATATTTTAAAAACATTTAAAAGTTTTTCAATGAAGTTTGAAAAGAAACTGAAAAATAAGTCAAAATTAGGCGCATCGCTTAACGATAGTTCGCGCCAAAAAAGTTAAATAAGTATACAAAGTTGAATATAGCTCGAAATCCTTCAAGATAATAATTTCCAGACTATTATATCCATAGTTTTCCAACAAAGGAAGAAAATCAAAATTTTATTAAGTAGATCTTAAAATATATCCAAAACAATTTTCTAAAAACATCACGGTTTTGCTATTCGGAATCCAAAAAGGGATTTCTTTAAAAATGATATATTAAATATTTTAAAAATATGAAATAAATTCTAAAAATCTTTTAAAATGTTTTAAACGAGATTTAAGTTGAAAAGATGGATTTTTTAAATGATATAAAAGTCGTTTTGAAGAATATAGCTTTTAAAACACTATTTGCAACACTTTTCGCAACGCTTTTAAATAACTTTTGAAATGTAGTTTTAAACTTAATAATTCTTTTCTAAATCTTTTGTGAATTATTTTTAAAGAATAATTAAGTAATTGAAAGATGATTTAGAAGTTTTATTATGAGTTGGAATGGTTAAGAGGAATTGTTTTTTAACACTTAAATAGTAATTAAGAATATTGAATATAATAACAAACTGAGTATGCGGAAACGACTAGTATATTTTTCCCGCCTGTGAGATCAGGAAAGATAAAACAATGTGTTTAGCTAAGGTTAGGAATGGAGCAACCAGTGCCCTGAACTTACTTGGCCTATATTTTCTCTTTTTAGACGAGGGATGGAACATATCGAAAGGAAAGCCCGGATGCTCTAAAAGATCATATTTAAGTTTTTCCAAGATAAAAGAAAAGAAACAAATTCTTTGAATGTTAATTAATCACTTAACAACTTATATTCGATGATTGGTACGAAGGAACCGAGATCAGATTTGGGTGATTCCTATCCGAAAAACCAGGATCGGATCTGGGTGATTCCTATCCGAAAACCCCTTCAAACTAATTTTTGAAATAAAATATATTGAAGGCAATGATCATTGATGAAAAAGACCTTCATGACGTAGGACTATTTGCCACTAGTCCTTGGAGGTGAATTTACCATACCTAAGGTGGCAGTATTGCTCTGTTATGAAAATCTTCGATTTGCAAGAATATGATTTGAAGTTAAGAAAGAAGTCTTTGATTAAGATTTAATGAATGATTTGAGAATATTTTTCCTAAGTTAAAGTTATAACTTGAATATAAGAAATCTTTGATTAAGATTTAATGAATGATTTGGAAAGGTTTTCTTAAGTAAAAGAGAAAATGATTGGAATTATCTCAAGATCTAAGAGGTTTAATAAATCAAATGATTAAATAAATGAGGCTTAATGATTCCATATACTATTGAAAAGAAAATAGAATAAATCGAAAAGAATATTTCTAAGAAAGATATTTGATTTAAATAAAAGATGAAGTAATTAATTGATGATTGATATCCACAGATGAACTTAACATTTTTTAAATCGATAATTGGCTTCGAAGGAATCGAGGTTGGATTTGGGTGATTTCTATCCGAAAACCACTTCGAACCAATATATACGTTCGAAAGTGAAAACGTGTTGAAGATGATGGTTGAAGACCATAGATCTTCATAGCAGGAGGATTACTTGTTGACATTCTCTGGGTAGCTCCCAATATAGAGACATTTATAGCAGTGGTCTCCTTGTTGTTGAAATCTTCGGATTGTAAGGGCTTCTCGCCTAGTAATAGTCGAGGAAAGTGCCTTCGGTTTCGTTCAGTCCCAAAATGAACTTGTATGGATGTTTGTCTGACATTGTATTCTAAATCACATTTGAGTGGTTTATATAAGTGTATATTAGCTGGTGGCGGAGAAGGCAACTTCTTTTAGCTTAACACCTTTTCCCGAGACATACGAGGTTAGGAAGTTATACTTTTCTAGAAATCAGTCATGTGACGTGGAATGACAATGTGACATTCAAAGTGGAACCTGTTATGATCAAAGCGTGGTTTTGTATGAAATGCATGGCTTTGAAGAAATTGAGTGTAGCCTCACTAGCCTCACATCCCGAAAGATGATATGGGATACTATGTGGTCTGACAGACACAAATTCAGGATAAGTAAGTATGTATGGTGGAGTCCAATACGTTGGGCCCTTTGGAGGAAAACATTCCTCAAGGCAATTATTTCCCCATTTTGATAAAGTGGTTAGCTTGAGAAAAGCAGGGAACTATCGGTTATCAGTAGTAGTATAGTAAGTACAGTTCTAAGTGACTTGCTTGAGAAAATCAATTAAGGCACCGTGGGAACTATGTTTGTTATGCGTGGATCGGAGAAAGAAAAAGGCCACTAGTTCCCTATCATGTTGGAAATCCAACTCCAATACGAGCATTACAGTTTTGATTGTAGTCCTAAAATAGCTGTAATGACTTACAAACATTTCAGCTACCCCTTTTGGTATCATATATTTCGTTCGGTATATTCCGTTGACCCAGTCCGGATATATTACCTTAGACTTGGTCCGGGTATTGATACCTTATTTGAATAAGTTTATTTGAAAATTGTTTTCAAAGGAATGTCATTAAAAATAATATCAAGTGTATTTTGGTATAAAAGAGTTTTGGTTATCATAAGATAAAAACCTGTTCGTATTTATGTGTGGGCGTGGTCTTATGAGATACCCTTCTTTTCAAATGTTTTGATAACATCGTCATTTTGAATTTCGGGTATCTCACACTGGTTTATCAAGCTTGATCCGGGTATTTTTAATACTCGGGTCAGATTCGAGTAGTTTCACGTTTAGCTGAAGACGCTTGTAGTTTCCAAAGGAGAGCTGGAGATTTTCATCATCGTATGGGTGTATTCTATTATCCGCTGCATCTATTGCATTTGTTTTGTTGTTTGTCAGCATTTGTAAGGGCAGGTGTTATAACTGTCCAGGCTGAATCTAGGTTAGACTCTGATATTGTATTTAAAATTTTCCGCTGAAAAGATTATTATTGAAAAAATATATGTTATTCCATTCGTGTGAGATTATGTTCTGTCTTTATTATCTTTCTACCCTTAATGATCCACTTATTCATGCAATTTGAGTTGGACATGTGGGGTTTATTTTCCATTCAAAAGGTACGGAAAAACGGACCATTACACAAATCATATAACCATGCAGTGGAAAATAATAAATAATAAAGTCTTCAAATCTCTGTCTTCATCTTCAAGATCAACGTCTTTGAAACACTGAAATAACTCAGGGCTGACCCGAGCGTAAATGGAAACAATACACTCGAATCAGGACTATGTATTCTTATGTAAGTAAATCCAAATCAAGTCATAAATGTATATTAACACCACTAAATGTACAATTTTAAGTTACAATTTAATAAAGCAAATCTAATTTCAAATCTTACTTTGACCCGATATCAGATCTTCAAAGTCAATTTCAAATTTTAAAACTTGAAAGAATTCAATCTAAATAATTTTTCCTAAACTTCAATTTCCAACTTGTAATTTAAAATTTATAACTCCTAATTAAATCATTAAACAAATTTATTAAAAACAAGTTCAGTGCTCGTTAGTAGATTTCATATCCTAGGCCAAACAAACATTTTATAATTTTGATTACCAGGTAAATATCAGTTCAACCCATATTTGATGTCATAGGTATATATCATTTCAATCTATTTCTTAGTTCAGTTATTCAATTCTAGTTATGATATTTAACAATTACATATTACAATAAATCAAAATAAAAAATCCACAATATCAAAACAACATCGTCCATTATAACCATAAATAGGGTCACATATAACATCAAGATTCAAAATAACGTATATCACAACAGACATTAGTTATAACATTTTTGGGTGTTCGAAATGTGACAATATTTAATTTCAAAATTAAATTAAATTTCCAATTATTAGTCAATTTAGTTTATCAGATTCCAATCAATAAATCTCTAATTCGTACGATTCTATTTAATATTTCAATGTCAATTTAATTATCAATTATGGCTACAAAATTCAACTAAATCCATTTCAATTAATATGAAAATCGATTAATTAACATAAGTTATTCAATTAATATGAAAATCAATTTAATTAACATAAGTTATTCGACTCAATACGCAATTTAACTAAATTCATTTCAATCCAATTCTATTCAATTCAGTTTTGATTTAATTACCTAAATATGATAGCAATCATTCAATTAACATCCAATTTAATTAAAATATAACTTGAATTTAATTGCATAAGAAAATATATAAGTCGTGAATTATAAAAACTCACCTTAGATTTTAGTGCATCCAAACAAAAGCATGTAGAGATTTGAAAAAAAATGAAATGGATCTGCAAGTTTCAGGAGTGAACAAACAAAATGAAAAAAAGTGAAATGGAGCCACGATGTTAGCTTCAGGGAATGTAAACAAAGAACATGAAAATGAAGAAAACACTAAGGTTAAAGAAAAAATGTAAGCATGAGGTAGCAGGGAGATGAAATGCGAAGGTTAATGAATGGAGTAATAAAAGAAATGTACAGGTGGAGAAATAAAAGGTTCTTGTTTAAAATGTGTACAATGTGGAGGAGTTATATAAAACGAACGTTAAGAATATGAATTGTATCAAAAGCATTTGATTTTGTGTGGCGAGAGAATTTGCAGATGTATTTGAGCCGGTCACTGGATTACCCCCGGAATGAGCTGTTGAGTTTCGGATAGACCTTGTACCGGGAGCTGAACCTGTCAGTAGACCACCTAGTAGAATGACACCGATAGAGATGAAAGAATTGAAGGTGCAGTTAGTGGATCTAGAGGGAAGGAATTTTATTAGACCAAGCAGTTCGCCTTAGGAAGCAGCTGCGGTGTTTGTGAAGAAACTAGATGGGTCGTTAAGGATGTGCATCGACTATCACAAGTTAAACGAAAGGATGATCAAGAATAGGTGCCCCCTGCCAAGGATAGATGATCTGTTTGATCAGTTGAGTGGAGCCAGAGTATTTTCCCAATTATATTTGGCGACGGGTTTCCATCAGTTGAGAGTCGCGGAGGATAGCATTCCTTTGATGGCATTTTAGACTAGATATGGTTCGTATGAGTGGTTGGTGATGCCATTTGGATTGACAAATGCACCTTCTTTCTTTATGGATTTGATGAACCGGGTTTTCTGAGAGAACTTGGATAAGTTCGTATTGGTATTTATAGATGACATTTTGGTGTACTTTAAAGATGAAAGAGAGCATGAGGTTCATCTTAGAGTGGTGTTGGAGATGCTGAGGCAGACTTAGCTAAAGGCGAAGTTTTCCAAGTGTCACTTTCGGAAGAAAGAGGTTGAGTTTCTTGGTCATGTGGTTTCAGAGGAGGGATTGGCAGTCAATCCAGTTAAGATCGAAGCTATCAATAATTGGAAAAGGCCAGAGACGGTAACTGAGATCAGAAGTTTTCTTGGACTTGCTGGCTATTACCAGAGATTCATTAGGGATTTCTCGCGGATAGCAGCACCTTTAACTAAGTTGACCAGGAAGGACGTGAGGTTTGTTTGGTCTGACAAATGTGAGGAAGGGTTCCATAAGTTAAAGCATTTGTTAACCAATGCGTCAGTGTTATTAGTTCCAAATGGTAACCAAGGGATGGTGGTATACATTGATGCATGTGGCACTGGATTGGGAGTAGTGTTGATGCAGATGGGCAAAGTTATTGCTTATACATCTAGGCAGCTTAGACCGCACGAAGTTAGATATCTTACTCATGACTTGGAGTTAGCTGCGGTGATTTTTTCCTTGAAGATTTGAAGGCATTATCTTTTGGGAGAGAGGTTTGAGTTATTTACCAATTATAAGTCATTAAAGTATTTATTCTATCAGAAGGAGTTGAATATGAGGCAGTAGAGGTGGCTAGAGTTTTTGGCTGCTTATGATTTCGATATAGAATATACTCTTGGAAAGGGAAATAAGCTGATAGATGCTCTCAGTAGAAGACATCAGAATGTGGTGTTAGGCATGTTGGAAGAATGGAGGGATCTAGAAGCTTTAGCCAATTGTAGTGTGCAGTTAAGATCGACCGCTAGTTCTAGTGGAGGTACTACCGTATTGTCTTCTTTAGAAGTTCAACCAGTGTTGATTGAGAGGATAGCTTCTAAGCAAAGAGAAGATCCAGTTTTAGCCGAGTGGATTATAAGGCTTGAGGAAAGATTAGAGATTGATGACCTAAAGGATTTTAGTCTTGACCAAAGAGGATAGTTGAGAAAGAAGGGACGGCTCTGCGTTCCGAATATAGAGAACCTAAGGAAGGAAGTTCTAGAGGAATGTCATCGATCAAAGTTTACGATTCATCCTGGAGGAACCAAGATGTATCAAGATATGAAGATGAGCTTTTATTGGGAAGGCATGAAGAGAGATGTTGGCTTGTGGGTTAGGCAGTGTGTAAACTGTCAACAAGTGAAAGCTGAACATCAGAAGTCGAGTTGGTTACTTCAGCCTTTAGATATTCCAGTCTGGAAATAGGATTCGATATCGATGGATTTTATCGATGGGTTGCCAAGGTCGAGGAGAGGAAATGAAAGCATATGGGTTATTTAGGATTTTATCGACAGACTGACCAAGAGTTCCTATTTCATTCCGGTAAAGTTAACCAGAGTGGCACCAATTTTGGCTAAGTTGTTCATGAAGAACATAGTTAGGCTTTATGGGATTCCTAGTAGCATAGTCAGTAATAGAGATGCATTATTCACTAGCGAATTTTGGAGGAGTCTACGAGAGGTATTATGTACCAAGCTCAAGATGAGTACAACATATCACCCACAAACAGATGGGCAGACGGAGAGAGTCAATAAGGTACTCGAAGATTTATTAAGAGCTTGTGTATTGGACTTCGATGGATGTTGGGAAGATCACCTACATTTGATTGAGTTTTCCTATAATAATAGTTATCAGACTAGTATAGGAATGACGCCTTTTGAAGCTTTGTATGGAAGGCCATGAAAATCGCTAGCATGATGGTTAGAGACTGGAGATAGATTGGTCTTAGGTCCGGATTTGGTTAGGGAGGCGTCAGAAAAGATTGAGTTAATCCGAGTAAGGATGAAGGAAGCTCAATCCAATAAGAAGAGTTACGTAGATGAGAGGCGCAAAGACCTAGAGTTCTAAGTAGGAGATGAAGTTTTCATTATAGTATCACCAATGAAGGGTGTGGTACGATTTGGAAAATCAGGAAAGTTGGTCCCGAGGTATGTTGGTCCATTTCAGATCATAGAAAGGATTGGAAAGCTCGCATGCAGAGTAGAATTACCGAGCAGTTTGGTAAGTGTCCATAATGCATTCCATGTGTCTCATCTTCGCAAGTATGTCCACGATCCAGAGGCTATTATTCCTCAAACAGAATTGGAGGATTTGGTAGTGGAGCCTGATTTTACTTTTGTTAGACACCCAGTTCAGATTGTAGCAAGGGATGAGAAGAGATTGAGGACCAAGATAGTCAAGTTAGTGAAAGTCCAGTGGAGCGACAACGAGAAAGACTATACTTGGGAGACAGAAGACATGATTCGAGAGGCATATCCTGATCTTCTTTGATGGTATGTCTATACTAGATTTATATAGATTGTTGCTAGACTGGTAGGCTAGTATGGTTGTTATGAGATGTTACAGATGATTGTTATGTTTGCTAATTAGTCCTTACCGAATTTCGAGGACGAAATTCTTTAAGGAGGGGAGCTTGTAACACCCGTAATTTTATTGACATGATTCAGGACATTTAATTAGAATAAATTAAATAGAATAATGTAGACAAGGAGATTGTTAATAAATTAAGTGGCTGTGCTTATTTAACTAAATGAACTAATAAATGATTAAGTAATTAAACATAAGGGCATTAGGGTAAATAGCCACCCATATTTCCCACCCTTATATTATTCTCCTTATTCATACACGTTCATTTTTATCTCAAACAAAATAGTAACCATAAGAAGATGAGCAAGGCCGGCCATTAGGAAGAAGAGAAGAGAAAAATCAAAGTAAAAGCTTAGGATCAAGCTAAAAGAAATCAATCTCAATCAAACTTCAATTTCCTTATCTAATCTAAGGTGAATAATAATTTCTACATCTCTATTTTAGTTTTATGATCATATGGTTTCGGATTTTAGTGTAAATCTGTTTTTATGATATATTGAATGATAATATGCTAGATTTATGATTTATATGGATTAAACAAGGTTGTTTAAAAGGAGATATACACGGTTTTAGGGTAAAACCGAAATAAAATGATTTTTAAATGCCATGGGAAATATTTATGTTATAGAAAACATGATTTTTGAGATGGGTTTCAATTTCCATGATTTTCTGAATTAATGTGGATTTTTAGTAAAGAAAATAATTTATTTGGGTTATAAATTATTTACGGCTAAAATAATAATTATTTGGGTTTGAAATTTTTATATGTTGGAAAACATATTAAAATAGATTTTCCAGATTTTTCCTAAGTGATTTGATGAATATATAAAATTATTTAAGGTATGGGACTTAAATGTTTTATATATTTAATTAAGGAGAAAGGGCATTTTATAAAATAAAATTTGTTATTTAATTCTGAAATTAGTGGCAACACTTTCTGAAAAGTATTTAGTAACCAATGAGAAATTGATAAACAGAGGCGGGTTAGTTGAAAAGTTATCTCTTTTAAGTTAAAAACAAGAAAATCATGCTTTTAGCATGTTTCGGCCATTTTAGGCATCAAACCTTCCGACCCAGACCTTCTGATAAAGTCGAAAGGTTATAGCGTTCGACAAAGTCAAAGTTCAATGCATATGGTATCAAGTTAGTTGGTATGTAATGAATTGAACAAGGTCGAAGGGTACTTAGTCGAAAGGTTGGTTGCCAAAGAGGTTGGGATATGTTTGTTTTATAAATCAAAAGCTTACACCTGTTTGCTTTCGAAAAGGAGCTTTCGACTTGGTTGCTTTTGACCAGCTCAGTTATTTAAAATAAAGGTTTTAAACCTTTCGATGAAGTCGAAAGGTTACTGCTGCTTTATCATTGTTTTTCTTTGAACCTTTCAACATAGTCGAAAGGTTATCGCGGTTTTTTCCAACCTTTTGAAGTCGTTTCTTTCGTCAAAGTCGAAAGGTTTACTTGTTTTAAAACCAGCCGCTTCTTCAATGCCTTCAAAAGGTATCAAAGCTTTCGATTTATATGATTTATCCATGTTTTATAATTGAAGTATAACCCAAAGCTTTCGAAGCAGACGTTTCAAAGGCAGAGGCCTATTGTTTTAAATGATATGTTTTAAAGCTTTCGAAGCAGAGCTTTCGGCAAAGTCGAAAGGTTGCTTCCAATGAAGTAGAAAGGTTTTAAAAGAAGGTTCTCCACATGTTTTAAGTTGAACCCAATGAGTTTTCGAAAGGTTTATTTTCCATTGCTTTCTAAAGGTTTGCGTTTTAATGATTTCGAATGGTTTTCCAATACTTGCGTAAGGTTTGAGTTTCAATAGGGTCGAAGGGTTTGGGAAGAAGTGTTTTAAAGTATAAAGAGGGCTAGAGCCTATTATTTTAAAAAGATATGATTGAAACCCTTCGAAGGGGTTGAAAATAGTAGCTTTCGACATCGTCGAAAGGTTTTAGGACCCATGCTCTAAATTTTTAAGGAAAACCCACGACTTATATAAAGGAGATTTGTTATGACTTTAAGTATGTGATTTTGAAGAAGTATTGCCTTGATAAAAATATAAGTTAAAGGTGTTAACTATGTTTTATGAAATGTATTTCAAGGACTTTATATCCATAGGAGTGGTGTTGTTAAATTGTTGTTTTGCTTCTTCAAATATGAATATATTGACATGATAACCCATAATTTTATTTTGGGAAAAAGGGGTAGGAGAACCAACTAGGTTAACTCAATATTGAATATGAATTACTTAAACTCCTGAATGAGTAAAATTGCATCTAAGGAGTTAGGGTGACCAAAAATATAGGATGCATAAACTTTATAGTTATTAGTGTAAACCAAAAGGTTCATAGTTATCCCATGAAAACTATGATTAAGTTGTTATTGGAGTAAACCAAAAGGTTCATAGTTAACCCATGAAAACTATGATTAAATAGTTATTGGAGTAAACCAAAAGGTTCGTAGTTAACCCATGAAAACAATGACTAAGTAGTTATTGGAGTAAACCAAAAGGTTCATAGTTAACCCATGAAGACTATGTATTAAGGACAGTTAGCAGGGGCTAATTGGTTTATAGTGAACCCATAGAAACTATATGTGGATTAAGCATTGACATTAGTCAATAGGTTCCTAGTAAACCCATGAAAACTTGGATAAGAAAGTGGCTAATGGAAGTATCAATAGTTTCCTACTCAACCCATGAAAACTAGGATGTGAAGTGAGTTACCGGATAAATCCATAGGTTCCTAGTCAACCCATGAAAATTAGGATAAGGTGATTGTTGGTGAAATGACTAATAGGTTCAGGGGAACCCATGAATTAATTAAGTTAACTGGCAGGAGTCTATAGGTTCTTAGTGATCCCATAAAACAATGGATAGGACAGGGTGTCATATTAAACGAGGGTTAGAAAATCCTAATTGTTTTCAAGTATGCATATCATCATAATATTTTGAAAATGTATGTATTAACCATTGTGGATGCAGGAGTATAGTATATGATTTTAACAAGAGTTTTTAGGATACTAGTGAGGGGAAAACTCGTTCCGCTAAGTGGCGTGGTCTCACTAGATATCTTAAAAGGATTGAGATTATTATTCATACCAGGCTTTACGTCCGACTCGAAGTTTTTGTTTTCCCCTTAAACTCACAGGTACTCAATAGATTTTGAGTAATTTGAGATTTAAAGTTTATAGGTTTCTTCTTAGACGAATAAAGCTTCCGGGGGCGTGCAGGAGGCAAATAGTTATTAGAGTTTTCTTTTTCCGCTGTGTATTTGTTTGTAATGGCAGATTTATTAGCATACTATATGCTCTGATCAACCAAGGGGGCATCTTCATATGTCGCTCTTGGCATAATTGTAATAATTATATTTTGCTGAACATGGTTAATGTATTTTGGGATTATGTAATAAACATGAAATGTTTTAATCCGAATGTGGAAATGTATGTTTTTGAATTGTTAAATTTTTTTCCATATTACTGTGATATGTGTATCAATGTATTTAGCACTGCCGTATTTGGTCGCCGATGATTAATAAATATGGATGACTGCAGCATCCGTAGCCATTAGTTTTGGGCCTCCAAGTAGGGGGATGTTACAAGTTGCCTCTGGCTCGACATGCACATTTCCAAGTTGACTTGGCTCTATGATGACACTAGGATCATATACACATTAGCGCAAATGAGACACATGAAATACATTTTGTACCCCGTCCATCTTTGTGGGAAGTGTCATCCGATATACAAGCTGTCGATCCTCTCAATAATGGGGAAGGTTCAGAAAATCTTTGCGTGTAACGACCCGATATTTTCAACCATTCGCATCCATTATAAGTGTATAGGTAGACACTCATGCCGGAGTTGAATTGCTCAAAATACCGCGTTGTAATTAAAATTTGGCAAATCTCAGAATATACAGTAAATAAATATAATCACAGATCACAGACACAGAGTAAAATAATGCAGCGAAAGTAAAAGAAATAGTAGTTCATGAAGCTACTATCTAAATATGTCAGAGTTACATAAGATACAACAGAAGAAATAGAGTACAACAAAAGTCCCAATAAAATAACCAAGTACAAGCTGAGTAGAACAACGGAACTGAAATAGATAGGACAAGACAAGCAGATAATCTCCAGCGATTCAAATATCCAAGCGAGTGGAAATCCAAATCTGTGAATAACTCAGGTTGACCCGAGCGTAAAGAAAAACACAAAACACTCGAGTCAGGACAATATATACTTATATAATGTAAACCAACTCAAGCGAACTGTAATAAGGGTACAAGTAACTTAGAAGATGCTTGGGACCGCCCATCCTCTAAGGATCCGTTAAACTATCTACTATGTAGTAATATTCGATATTATAATAATGTCTAATATAAAATAAACATACTTTTAAATAGCATTAAGGCTTTACATTTTCCACCTTAACACGTAATAGTCCCAGTAGTCTATCCAGTATTAGCATACTCCCAAAATGGGGGCTACCCTCGATACTCCACAGGCTACGGGAGGAATCACAAATCGTAGTAAAGCTCGATATGGTAGGTGACACAGCACAACTAGGCAATGCCAGGGTAGATATACCAATTACGCACACGGACTGATGGAGCGCATAGCATCCACTATCGTCCACCTCGAACAACACTCCTAAATCGGAGGATGGCCATCTAATCAATCACAAGTAAGAGTATAATATCGAAGAAATGTGTCCGAGAAGAGGTGCTACCTCACTGGTCCGAGATCGCTCCTGTTTTAGCCACCTTATGCCAACTCACGGGAGTTGGGTCCACGTAACATACCTTAAGAACGTCGCCACCATCCTACTTCATTCTGTAATCTCCACCGCGTACATGGTTGCCAAAGTGGTTTTCGGTATCGACAGAGAATATGTCCATATCCGATCCCGGTCTCTTTGCCAACCAATCGTTATTATAACCCGTGGTTATAACTTTTAAAAACAGTTTATACTTCGAAATAAAATATCATTTCAAATCCAAATCTTTATCAAAATAAAGATTAAATCAATTCCAAACCATTTCCATATTTTTAAAATATCATATCATTTCAAAACTTCATTTCAAATCATTTTAATATTCCAAATATCATTTGAGTTCAAATCTAAATATTCAACTTTAAATACCTTTTAAAATTAAAGATATACTTCATTTATTATCATTTCAAGTCACCTTTTAAATAGTTTATATTCCAATCAAATAATTCATTTAAACCTTTTAAAAGTGTAATTATTATATTTTCAAATCAAGTATTCAATTTCCAAAGTTTCAAACCATTCTGAGTTCGTTTACTAAGTCAAAAACCCTAATTATTAAAATTTCAGCATTTCACAGCATTTAAAAACAACTGCTATAAGTTATATTTGAAAACATTTTTAATTCAGCAAAGACAGCACTTAAAACTGCTGTTAAAACTCAGTTTTAGTTGAATTATAGTTCAAAACAGAAAAGACGGCATTTCAGAAGTGCTGCGGTAGTTCAGATTTCAAAAGAAGGGTTAAATTTGGTTTCAACATAGACTGCAGACCATTATAGCATTTCCAGAGAATGCTATAATAGGCCTGAGTTCAATATTAGCCTACAAGTTCAACTACAGCAACTACAACATTTCAGAAATGCTGTAATAGCTCCTTTTTACACAATTTTAGTTCAAAACAGAATCTATAGCATTTCTGTATGCTATTAAAAGTTAATTTCAGGTGTAAGTGGATTTCCAGCAATTAAATAACTTTAATTTAAAACACAAACATTTTTAAAATCATATTTTAACATTTAAAATGTTCATTTACATATCATTTAACATATATCTTTTCACAATAAATTTCTTATAATCAAATCCAATTTTCAACAATTTACTTAATAAATTTTAGTGTAAAAGTGTCCAATTCTTCACATTTCAACAAATAAACTTAACACTTCAAATTTAAATTACCATTTCACAAATTTAACTAAATTTCTAATTTTATTTAATTAACTTAAACTTTTAATTAAAACCAAATTTCACATTTCCAAGTCAAGTTATATTTTTAAAAGATCACTTTTAAACATTCATTTATTTAACCACTTAAACTCATAGAAAAATCAATAATACTTTAATAAATCGCTTAAATTCAAATTTAATCAAATTATCATATTTACCATTTTCCAAATATAATTAAATTTTCATTTTATTTATATAACTTAAATATCATTTTTAACCAAAATTCCAAATTTCCAAACTTAAGTTATATTTCAAAAATCCAGTTAAACCATTCATTAATTACATTTTTAACACATAGAAAAATCATAATTTCTTTATTTTAAAACATTTCAAAATCCACTTAAATCAAATTCCATATATTTATATTTTTAAAATACTTAAAAATATTCAAAACACTTTATAAAATAACCACGGGCCTGTATATAGTTTTCTAGCCTAGGTCAAGTGATACGGATATGTATCATTTCAATCCGTAGTTTAAAAAGAAAAAACCGGGTTCTATCATTTCAAACCCGCAATCCCAAGTTAAAATAAATTAAATAAAAACCATTCAGGCCTATCATTTCAGTCCATAACGATTTTTCCCTATTCTAAAGTCCGTTCGGGTATGTATCATTTCAACCCATAGTGATTCTAGTCTACAGGGAACTTGCAATGGTGATAACTGATATAAATAACAGAATAACATTAAATAACAGTAACATATGATATAACAGGTGTATAATTATCATATGATCATAACATAGTCAAGTATAACATGATAATATATTTCTACAGATTCACAGGGTGTCAATTTACTAGTTATATAGGTACATATTGTCTGGTGAGAATAACTCACCTTATTGCCGTCGAAGATTTTGATTCAAGAATAATGGTAACACTTTTAAAAGAGAATGCACAGAAGCATGATCAAATAGTTGTGAAGGCTGCGACCAGATTTTTATTCTTGAAAAGGAAACGAATAAATTCAACATCAAAACTAAGTAAAATTTAACACAAAATTTTGAAATAAACTGAACGAATGGAATCAAATTTTGACTTGACCACTTCACTAGATGGAGAGAGGAAGGGAGGGTGTAGATGAGCATGAAGTGGACGACAAAATATAACAAACAAAAAGAAGAAGGAAGGAAAAAAATGAATAAAACCATTACCTGATTTTCCTGCTCACGAAAAAGAAAGAAGCAAATGGAGATGCAGATAATTTTGAGGTGAGGAAATGTGATATGAGGTTTGTATTTATAGGCAGAAGCTTTGCACTCAAGGAAAAGTAACGTGTGCAAATCAAATGGGAACAAAAAGGCAGGCAAATATTTTTGTTTTGATATGTGATGTTGAATTATTGCGTTTATAAGGCAAATAATATTTAAATCAAATAATTAATTTTTTTGCAGTGGTATCTTGGACCACATATCCAAAAGTAACGTACATTGATTTGATAAAGGAATGGCAAAAGAAATAAAGAAGCTAGAATTGAAAAGGTCATGAGTTAAGGTAAAGAAACATATATATTTAATCTTATATGAAAATGAAAAAGGAATGAGATAAGGAGAAGATTTTGGAGTGATTAGGAAGAGTAATACATAACTAAAGTATGGTAATTAAATAGATCGGTAAATAAAAGGGAAGAAATAAACAATTTAGCGTATGCGTAATAAAAACAAAGTAACGTGTATACAATTGAAATTTTTTTTCCAAGCTATTAAACACATAAGAAATATTTAATAGATAAAATAAGGCCTAGACAAACAAATAAAGAAATAATGTCAAGAGATAGACATAGGAAATTAATAAAGAGACTAGGCAAAAAAAAAGGTAAGAAAGAAAGAGGGTATAAACGAATAACTTGATGTATTAATTTTCTTTCTAGAATTGCACGAGAGATGAGAAGTTATAGGCAAGAAAATAATTATTTGCATTGATTGATAAAAGTACGGTAAGACTCTTTAAATTTAGAACGTAAAAGGTAGAGAATGATTACACTGCATTGCATTATTAAAAGGTTGCGTGTTTTGAAATTTAAATAGGTTGAGCGAATTATGAAAGGTAACGACAAAGAAAATAAAATTATTGGCAAGATTTGGAACGATTCGTGGATAAAGATTTTATACCCAAATTTAAAACAAATGAATATTATTGGAAAAAGTAACGCTAATTCGTGGAATTCAGGGTACTAAAATTTAATGGCTATAGTTAATTTATTTACTAATTAAGAATGCGCACCTTAAACGTACTCCTGCATTTTATATTTTCACATTTACTTATTTGCTACTCGTACGTTTAAAGAGTATTTTATTACATACGTACAAGTTCTCACCCCCAATAAAACGGGTATAAACGTAAATTTAAAACGTGCCTTTTATAAGCTTATTTATCCACTATCTATACTATTCAATCTAACACTTTATTTATAAATTATTAACTAAGAAACAAATTGTACTAAAAATTGAAATGTACATAACTTTTACATTTTGACTCCGTTTTCAATGAAACGAAAAGCAGTATTCATGTTATTAAATCTATTTTCATAATAAAAGATAAAATTTATAATTTCAAATATTAAAAATTTAAATTTAAAAGTCAAAGTTTGACTATTTTAACCAAAATTCACTTTTTGGAAAATTATTCTATTCAGTCATATTTGAAATTCTAATCCATATCAAAATCAAAGTTTATATTTAAAATAACAAAATTTATTCTTTTTCATAAATAAAGCTTTTAAATCTGGAAATATCAATTTAAAAATAATTGTAAAATACAGGGTTGTTACACTCTCCTCCACTCAAAACTTTTCGTCCCCGAAAAGGAACGAGGTACGGGAAAGCACAGAAAAAGATAGAATGAAATAGAATTAAGACAAGACGATAAGAAGATTGGAATTACACCTGATAACTATTGTTATAGGTAAGTTTAACAAGATGGAGGTGATCAAATCAAGAATATAAACACGAAAAAGATCCTCTAGAGTCTGAATCTCCCTTTTCACTTGACCAACGGTCTATGAATGGAAAAACAGTGTTCAGATCCAGATGAGTAACAAAGATTATCAAAGATTACAGAAAGATTTCTAAATAGACTGGTATAAGCAATAGCCTTCCCATTCTGTAACAAGATAAGAGAAATAAGGACAACCAAAAGATAGTTTGGAAAAAAACAAAATAAGATAATAAATTTGAAACCATAATGCTTTGAAATCATAACAATTTAGGGATGTTTATCATTTGAAAATCATACTACTAAAATCATAACACTTTGGAAATGTTATTCTTTTTTTTAAAAAAAAGAACATAATACTTAGAAAATCATAACACCTTTTAAAAAAAAATCTTCATTTAAACCATTTTAATTCAAGGTCAAATAATATTCATTTTAAAGTTGTAACATTTCTAAGTTCATTTAATTATAAAAACTTCCAAAACATTGTCTTTTCAAAATAGTAGCACTTATAAAATGCTAAGTAGAAATATTAATATTTCAAATCAGTTTAATTCCAGAAATATTTATTTGGATATCATTTAACTTATGACTTATTAAAACAAACTTTTATGAATGGAATATCCAAATTAAACTATACTTCGTTTATTAAGTCAAAAGTTCACTATTTTACTTAACTCTTAATTTAACACATAACCTAACACTTTATTTAAAATACCCATTTCATTAATAGATATTCCTTTAATAAGTTACACTTAAAATTTCCATTTGAAAACCAAATTCTCAATTATCAAGTTTTAGTGATGTTAAAATACATTTTAACTATTTAAATCATAATTATTCATTTTTCAAGACATATCAATTTCATAAATAAAATATTTATCATAGCAAATATAACAATCAAATTTCTTTACACATTTATTCATTTAGACATCAATTAAACTATGATTTCAAGTTAAATAAACTTTATTACAAAATGTCCAATTCAAATGTATTTTTTTATTTTATCTATTCAAAGATACATTATTTATTATACAACATATTCATTTCAGGAAATAACTTTTATTAAAATTCCTAGGTTAGACTTAAGGTTCCATATTAAATCAAATTTGATTATTAAGTTATTAAAATAAAATCTCTTTAAATCCCTTTTTCACTATTTACCTCTGTTAATCTTTTATAACTAAAATTTAAGTGTATAACATTTATTATAACCACTCAAATTTTATTTATAAAAATCTTTTCTATATTGTATATTATCCAATTTCATATTCAACTTCTGTGTAATTTTGGTAAGTTATATTGGAATGAAATTGTATGTTATACAAATAAAACTTTCCAATTCAATTATCTCAAGTTTGAATAATTTATCCAAATTTTTGATTTTCTTTTTATAATTGAAATTATTCTTCAAGATGAAATTTAAGAATTAATTTTCCGATTTCCTTCAAACCAGTTAGAGATAAATAAATATATGTACATAATATGTCAAATTAATTTAAATCATATATCTATATATATTATAAATCAAATCGTATTTAGAAATTCAAATAAATTAAATCTTTCAAAACAAAGCTGTAGTAAGACTACAGAACGGTCTCTTTAGTTCAAAACTCGAAAATGAATGTTGATGATGCTGCAGTCATCACCGAAATTATTTTCCATCGACAAAGAGAAGAGCACTAAATTTTTAAACTTTATAATCCTTTAGAAACATATTTCTACTTAGAAATACTTTAAATAATATATCCTTTTACAACTTTAAACACAAGGTTTGAAACCATCAGAAATTAAATTCTCAAATTAAATCAATTTATTAACTTCCATAATATTTACTTATATCAAAATTTATTTTATTAACCAATTTTTTTTAATAATATTGTGTCAGTTTGTTTTGTCAAAGTGTTTTAGAAATCCTATCGATAGCGTTGATCAGACGAATCGATCGTAAACCCAAACCAACATCAACAACTCAAACAACACAATATATAAAACAAACATAGATTTACAAGTACAATTCAAAATGTTTGGGGATATTTTGGAAACAAAACAAGATGATTAAATAACAAAATAGGGAGATGGGTAAGCTTAAATAAATCGCGGGCAACCTTAACCGGGTCAACCGTGACTTAATGTATAAGATCAAATGTGTATTTTTTTCTGGGTAAATCTACATCCGATCTCAAAAGATAGAGTTTGGAATAACAAAAGATATTAGCATCTAAACCAAGGATAGATATAAATCTTTGGTGAATCAATGCTAATTTGTAAAGGAGTTTCCTCCTTTACCAGAAAATTAGAATATTGGCGAGACAGCCAATTCACTATAAAGATCATTCGAAGTGGAGTTATGTGACACTCCAAAATCAAAAGAAGATGAATAGTGAGGGAAAAGAATGAATTTTGGAACCGCAGGGAACGTTCCAAAAATTCAAAGGAAATTCGAATCAAGAGGAAAAGATTCAAACTCGAACGAAAGTGATTCTGTAAATAAATCTACTCCATATGCTGAGTTTTACCTCAAAGCCAAAGCTCTGATACCAACTGTAACGACCCGATATTTTCAACCATTCGCATCCATTATAAGTGTATAGGTAGACACTCATGCCGAAGTTGAATTGCTCAAAATACCGCGTTGTAATTAAAATTTGGCAAATCTCAGAATATGGGTTAGTCCAGGTTCGTTATCAATACAATTATGCCGCCGAATACAATCACTTTGAAGAAGTCGCAGGGTTCAAACAGTAAATAAATATAATCACAGATCACAGACACAGAGTAAAATAATGCAGCGGAAGTAAAAGAAATAGTAGTTCATGAAGCTACTATCTAAATATGTCAGAGTTACATAAGATACAACAGAAGAAATAGAGTACAACAAAAGTCTCAATAAAATAACCAAGTACAAGCTGAGTAGAACAACGGAACTGAAATAGATAGGACAAGACAAGCAGATAATCTCCAGCGATTCAAATCTCCAAGCGAGTGGAAATCCAAATCTGTGAATAACTCAGGCTGACCCGAGCGTAAAGCAAAACACAAAACACTCGAGTCAGGACAATATATACTTATATAATGTAAACCAACTCAAGCGAACTATAATAAGGGTACAAGTAACTTAGAAGATGCTTGGGACCGCCCATCCTCTAAGGATCCGTTAAACTATCTACTATGTAGTAATATTCGATATTATAATAATGTCTAATATAAAATAAACATACTTTTAAATAGAATTAAGGCTTTACATTTTCCACTTTAACACGTAATAGTCCCAGTAGTCTATCAAGTATTAGCATACTCCCAAAATGGGGGCTACCCTCGATACTCCACAAGCTACGGGAGAAATCACAAATCATAGTAAAGCTCGATATGGTAGGTGACACGGCACAACTAGGCAATGCCAGGGTAGATATACCAATTACGCACACGGACTGATGGAGCGCATAACAGCCACTATCGTCCACCTCGAACAACACTCCCAAATCGGAGGATGGCCATCTAATCAATCACAAGTAAGAGTATAATATCGAAGAAATGTGTCCGAGAAGAGGTGCTACCTCACTGGTCCGAGATCGCTCCTGTTTTAGCCACCTTATGCCAACTCACGGGAGTTGGGTCCACGTAACATACCTTAAGAACGTCACCACCATCCTACTTCATTCTGGAATCTCCACCGCGTACATGGTTGTCAAAGTGGTTTTCGGTATCGACAGAGAGTATGTCCATATCCGATCCCGGTCTCTTTGCCAACCAATCGTTATTATAACCCGTGGTTATAACTTTTAAAAATAGTTTATACTTCAAAATAGAATATCATTTCAAATCCAAATCTTTATAAAAATAAAGATTAAATCAATTCCAAACCATTTCCATATTTTTAAAATATCATATCATTTCAAAACTTCATTTCAAATCATTTTAATATTCCAAATATCATTTGAGTTCAAATCTAAATATTCTACTTTAAATACCTTTTAAATTTAAAGATATACTTCATTTATTATCATTTCAAGTCACCTTTTAAATAGTTTATATTCCAATCAAATAATTCATTTAAACCTTTTAAAAGTGTAATTATTATATTTTCAAATCAAGTATTCAATTTCCAAAGTTTCAAACCATTCTGAGTTCGTTTACTAAGTCAAAAACCCTAATTATTAAAATTTCAGCATTTCACAGCATTTAAAAACAACTGCTATAAGTTATATTTGAAAACATTTTTAATTCAGCAAAGACAGCACTTAAAACTGCTGTTAAAACTCAGTTTTAGTTGAATTATAGTTCAAAACAGAAAAGACAGCATTTCAGAAGTGCTGCGGTAGTTCAGATTTCAAAACAAGGGTTAAATTTGGTTTCAACATAGACTGCAGACCATTATAGCATTTCCAGAGAATGCTATAATAGGCCTGAGCTCAATATTAGCCTATAAGTACAACTACAACAACTACAACATTCCAGAAATGCTGTAATAGCTCCTTTTTACACAATTTTAGTTCAAAACAGAATCTATAGCATTTTTGAATGCTATTAAAAGTT
This sequence comes from Allium fistulosum, assembly GCA_030737815.1. Classification (NCBI taxonomy): domain Eukaryota; kingdom Viridiplantae; phylum Streptophyta; class Magnoliopsida; order Asparagales; family Amaryllidaceae; genus Allium; species Allium fistulosum. The sequence continues at coordinate 409,055,393 of CM060906.1, forward strand.
AATTTCAGGTGTTAGTGTATTTCCAACAATTAAATAACTTTAATTTAAAACACATAAACATTTTTAAAATCATATTTTAACATTTAAAATGTTCATTTACATATCATTTAACATATATCTTTTCACAATAAATTTCTTATAATCAAATCCAATTTTCAACAATTTACTTAATAAATTTTAGTGTAAAAGTGTCCAATTCTTCACATTTCAACAAATAAACTTAACACTTCAAATTTAAATTACCATTTCACAAATTTAACTAAATTTCCTATTTTATTTAATTAACTTAAACTTTTAATTAAAACCAAATTTCACATTTCCAAGTCAAGTTATATTTTAAAAGATCACTTTTAAACATTCATTTATTTAACCACTTAAACTCATAGAAAAATCAATAATACTTTAATAAATCGCTTAAATTCAAATTTAATCAAATTATCGTATTTACCATTTTCCAAATATAATTAAATTTTCATTTTATTTATATAACTAAAATATCATTTTTAACAAAAATTCCAAATTTCCAAACTTAAGTTATATTTCAAAAATCCAGTTAAACCATTCATTAATTACATTTTTAACACATAGAAAAATCATAATTTCTTTATTTTAAAACATTTCAAAATCCATTTAAATCAAATTCCATAAATTTATATTTTTAAAATACTTAAAAATATTCAAAACACTTTATAAAATAACCACGGGCCTGTATATAGTTTTCTAGCCTAGGTCAAGTGATACGGATATGTATCATTTCAATCCGTAGTTTAAAAAGAAAAATCCGGGTTCTATCATTTCAAACCCGCAATCCCAAGTTAAAATAAATTAAATAAAAACCATTCAGGCCTATCATTTCAGTCCATAACGATTTTTCCCTATTCTAAAGTCCGTTCGGGTATGTATCATTTCAACCCATAGTGATTCTAGTCTACAGGGAACTTGCAATGGTGATAACTGATATAAATAACAGAATAACATTAAATAACAGTAACATATGATATAACAGGTGTATAATTATCATATGATCATAACATAGTCAAGTATAACATGATAATATATTTCTACAGATTCACAGGGTGTCAATTTACTAGTTATATAGGTACATATTGTCTGGTGAGAATAACTCACCTTATTGCCGTCGAAGATTTTGATTCAAGAATAATGGTAACACTTTTAAAAGAGAATGCACAGAAGCATGATCAAATAGTTGTGAAGGCTGCGACCAGATTTTTATTCTTGAAAAGGAAACGAATAAATTCAACATCAAAACTAAGTAAAATTTAACACAAAATTTTGAAATAAACTGAACGAATGGAATCAAATTTTGACTTGACCACTTCACTAGATGGAGAGAGGAAGGGAGGGTGTAGATGAGCATGAAGTGGACGACAAAATATAACAAACAAAAAGAAGAAGGAAGGAAAAAAATGAATAAAACCATTACCTGATTTTCCTGCTCACGAAAAAGAAAGAAGCAAATGGAGATGCAGATAATTTTGAGGTGAGGAAATGTGATATGAGGTTTGTATTTATAGGCAGAAGCTTTGCACTCAAGGAAAAGTAACGTGTGCAAATCAAATGGGAACAAAAAGGCAGGCAAATATTTTTGTTTTGATATGTGATGTTGAATTATTGCGTTTATAAGGCAAATAATATTTAAATCAAATAATTAATTTTTTTGCAGTGGTATCTTGGACCACATATTCAAAAGTAACGTACATTGATTTGATAAAGGAATGGCAAAAGAAATAAAGAAGCTAGAATTGAAAAGGTCATGAGTTAAGGTAAAAGAAACATATATATTTAATCTTATATGCAAATGAAAAAGGAATGAGATAAGGAGAAGATTTTGGAGTGATTAGGAAGAGTAATACATAACTAAAGTATGGTAATTAAATAGATCGGTAAATAAAAGGGAAGAAATAAACAATTTAGCGTATGCGTAATAAAAACAAAGTAACGTGTATACAATTGAATTTTTTTCCAAGCTATTAAACACATAAGAAATATTTAATAGATAAAATAAGGCCTAGACAAACAAATAAAGAAATAAATGTCAAGAGATAGACATAGGAAAATAATAAAGAGACTAGGCAAAAAAAAAGGTAAGAAAGAAAGAGGGTATAAACGAATAACTTGATGTATTAATTTTCTTTCTAGAATTGCATGAGAGATGAGAAGTTATAGGCAAGAAAATAATTATTTGCATTGATTGATAAAAGAACGGTAAGACTCTTTAAATTTAGAACGTAAAAGGTAGAGAATGATTACACTGCATTGCATTATTAAAAGGTTGCGTGTTTTGAAATTTAAATAGGTTGAGCGAATTATGAAAGGTAACGACAAAGAAAATAAAATTATTGGCAAGATTTGGAACGATTCGTGGATAAAGATTTTATGCCCAAATTTAAAACAAATGAATATTATGGGAAAAAGTAACGCTAATTCGTGGAATTCAGGGTACTAAAATTTAATGGCTATAGTTAATTTATTTACTAATTAAGAATGCGCACCCTAAACGTACTCCTGCATTTTATATTTTCACATTTACTTATTTGCTACTCGTACGTTTAAAGAGTATTTTATTACATACGTACAAGTTCTCACCCCCAATAAAACGGGTATAAACGTAAATTTAAAACGTGCCTTTTATAAGCTTATTTATCCATTATCTATACTATTCGATCTAACACTTTATTTATAAATTATTAACTAAGAAACAAATTGTACTAAAAATTGAAATGTACATAACTTTTACATTTTGACTCCGTTTTCAATGAAACGAAAAGCAGTATTCATGTTATTAAATCTATTTTCATAATAAAAGATAAAATTTATAATTTCAAATATAAAATTTTAAATTTAAAAGTCAAAGTTTGACTATTTTAACCAAAATTCACTTTTTGGAAAATTATTCTATTCAGTCATATTTGAAATTCTAATCCATATCAAAATCAAAGTTTATATTTAAAATAACAAAATTTATTCTTTTTCATAAATAAAGCTTTTAAATCTGGAAATATCAATTTAAAAATAATTGTAAAATACAGGGTTGTTACATTGCGCCAATTTACCTGATGTACCGAACCAAACCACGTTTCTCAAAGGAGAAACTTCCTATTGAAAACTCGAAATCGGTGCATCTTTTATCGGCCTAACTCTTTTGTCGATCTTGAGAAACTTTCATTCCCATTTAGATCATCAATCTTCTCTGAAGTCTTTCTAATCATATTTCGCTCAAGTATCAAACGATTGATTATCTTCCACCAAGATGATGAAGACTTGCATGACCTCCCATACAAGGATTCAAATGGTGCCATGTGAATACTCAATTGAAATTTATTATTATTTGTGAACTCCACTAAGGGAAAGTGATCTTCCAAGACCCTACGAAGTCCAATATGCAAGATCTCAATTTTTAGCCCTTTTTGTTTTCTTATTGGTTTGCGACTGTCATGCAATACTCAAATTCAATTCCATCGCTAAAGTAAATTGTAAACTTCACTGTAACATCTCCCATTCTGAAACCTAAAGATGAAATCCAAATGTGCTATAGTCACCATGGAATTATCTTTCGATGACATATTGAGTTCAATATATATATACATATATACATATACATATACATATACATACATGCATGTCTATATATATCAGTTTAAGTAAATAGATTAACCAAATAAAATTTCATCATAGATAATTCTCTTTGCATATATCAAATCTCAAATCTTGCCTATGCAGGAGAAAAATATAAATCATTACTTAGTAGCATTAAAGATCCAACTTATGAAGGTGTCGAACCTTATAATCCCTTGCATTTTACAAATATTTACATTGCACGGTGGAATAAGCTACTTCAAAAAAAATAGTAAGCCGTCATGCCCATCCTCGTCTTTAAAACAATCTCGGTAATTACATTCGAATAAAATCTGTAAAATAAAAACTTATAAACTAAACCTAACATTAATTAATTAAGGGATCTTGTAATAAAGGGAAATGTATGTGGGGAATAAATTAAATGATAACATACATATATTAATTTATAATTGAAGCAACAATTAATTGAGAAATTAATTAAAGACATTAAGTAAGCGTCTATTAATAAAAGAAGGAAACTTATATGTCAATTAATTGGATAACGACTTGGTGTTTTAAATATGTACAACTAATAAATGTGTGATTGAGTAACGCATAGAAATTAATTTGGATATCGATTAAAATAGGAAAACGTGTCAATTAATTAGCAATTAGTTGAGCATTTTAAAAATGGTCACAATTAATTAAAGAATATGCCATCTTTACAATAGCTAATAATGTAAATTAATTAGCTAGAAGAAAACGCCGGTTATAGGATTATTTGTTTCCAAGTTAAAAAAATTGGAACGCGTACAAAAATCTTTCCCCAAACCAAAAATAAAATTAAGCACGGAAATACATACAAACAAATCAGATAATTGCGCAAACAAATCAGAGAATTTACAGCGAATCAAAAAGGGGAAAAAGCGGAGAAAAGCGTAACAAATTAAAAGGGATAGAGATTGAAGCTAAGGATGACATGTGAGTGGATTTAATTATATCTTTTACGTTTGTGATATAGTATCGTTAAATTCCCGTTAAATAAGTTTATTTAGTATTTCAGTAATTAATTTTGTTAATTAGTTATGCTGAATTGTAAGAAATTTACAGTTATTTACATCTAATTTGTAGTTATAATTTAGCCTAAATGCTAGTTTCGTTTTATTCTCTTTGTATGCGAATAATATAGTTAAAAAGAAAATTTGTGATTATGGATTAAAATGGGAAAATACTAGATTAGATAAAAAATAATAAAAGTTAGAAGAAAGCTAGAAAAATGGAATTCTGCAATAATTTACGCTAAAATGGGAATAATAAATTAATATAATAACTTGATTTGGAAGTAAGTAATAGGTTAATTGGTTGGTTTAGAAAATATGATACATTTCTATAATTTAATATTTAAAAGATAACGATAAACGTAACTGCAAGAATAAAAGAAAGAAAAAGTGAACCAGTGTAAAATAGAGAAACCACTGTATTTTACACTATTCCAAAATAATAAAAGAAATACCTTGCAGTTACGAATTATTGTTTATAGTATTATTTAGTATTAAAATATGAAAATGGATTTTTAGTATAGTTTTCATACACAACTAAATAAAATAGAATTACTTCCTAGAATAGAAGAAAATAAAGTAAAGTAAGAAAGGAATCAAGTAAATTATTAGAAAAGAATTTGAAGCTGTAAACAAAAATGAACCTAGATCTGCATTTACTGCACAGACTATACAACACAGTTATTATGATAAGTGAATTATATAATATAAGAGAATTAAAGAGAATTCTATATCATAATAAAAGAAGACAGCCTAGAACAGAAGAGAGACACTTGTAATCATATACAGATTATAAAAGAAGATGAAAGTGACAATTACAAGTAAAATTATAACATAGGTTATAATTAAAGTAAAAAGAATGGAAAGGCTTATTTAAGATTTAAATTAAGTTAATAAGAAAATAGAACAGAGATAATAGAAGATGCTTATTTAATAAACTTAAGACTTAAATTGAGTTAAATAAGCTAGGTAATAGAAGTGGCAGTACCAACTACATTCCCTATTAGATCAATTGTGGTCTCACAATAGCCAGAAGTGAGACGAGGGCAAGAATATGCTAATTAGGGTAAATAAGTAGCCAACAGAATAAGAAAAGTAAACTAAACGCAAATTAAAAGACTAGACTTAGGGTCTAATAAAAGAGTGAGATGTGTTTGGAGTAGCCCAAAGGATGAAGAGCCTAACGAAGCAGTTCATCACAGATTTCAACAAAGGAGAAGCACGTCCAACTTAATTATTTTAGGCTAAAAGGAAGTACGAGATGTCAACATGACGTGAGGATACTCTAGGATGGCCCTCTAGGTAGGCCTAACGAAGCTACATCCCCGGAGGCAGGTCTGTAGGTGTTCCATCAAGAGAGTATGCCTTGACTGCTTTTTGCAGGGCAGGACCATTGTAGGCAGTCAGAAGGGGTTGGTGTTCGGAGTAGGATATTCGTATGTCCCAGTACTTGCAAGTAAGTTTAGTGGGCAGGACCCAAAAAGATAGTCACATGCGGATATCGGCCAGCATCAAAACCAAGAGCGAGTTTGGGAAAGACTAGAGTTAAAACCAAAAGTCCAATGATTCTTTCACTATCAAGACATTGGATGAGGGGCACCGCCAATTGGATGTTAAATTTTTGCAGTAGGGCACGGCCACTTAACTCTTTAGAGGTCTTTCGATTAGTTGAGGGGTGGCTGCGTGGGGCCATAGCCATGATGAGAAAAGAGACAGACCAACTAGAATATCTGTATTGTAGGCCTAACGAAGCTTTCCTTTACAAATATAGAAAATCCCCGACTGAGTTCCGTACAAGGTGGACCTTGTTGGTGGGATTCAGAGAGTAGACAGAACGATTACGTATAGTCCTCAATGTATGCACTGGGTGGTACATTGCAGATGTCCGAGCATTAGTATAGGTTAGTGCGAACGCAGTTTTACGTTTTCATAATAGACGATGGAACATCTGTATTGTAGGCCTCACAAAGCCATCCTTTACAGATGTAGTCACAGAACGCTATAGGAGTAAGACGATGGAGTCCTTTGCCAGGAGGATACGATAGGTACTATGGGTAATACCTAGGACCAATATGGTCATTGGGATATAACTACATATATATATATATATATATGTCAGTCATTAGGTTTTAATCTACTAAGGAGTAGATGGGTACGATTCACGCATAGAGGCGAGAGTATGATAAACCTAGTGAACCTAATATAACAGTAAATGAAAATAAAACGATATACGTAGAATTAAGCTTAAAAGTGTATAATTTTTCCATTCACCAGAACTTTAGTTCTAACCCTCTCCTCATAACATCCTACAGGTTAAGTAGATGACAGAGATTTCCCAGCTTTAAGACACTTGTTTAGAAAGTGTTATTATATTGGTGAGTATTTACTTACTATTATATTTAGTCAATTCTGCTGTGAGATATTTAATGGAGCTCTGATATATTTGTCTTTGCCTATTTGCAGGATACCAGATTCCCAACTCAGGTTTCAGTGGGTTTGGGTTTTAGCATTTTTGCGAAAAATTCGGACCCACTAGAATTTAGGTTGTTACAGTAAGCAACAGTTCTAGTTTGAAGGGAAAATACAGAAAAGATAAAATTCGGATAAAATACTATTTCTGATTTTTTTTGACTGTTTGCTTTGATTGTTTGATTGTGATAGTTTGCACTTTTCTTTAACTGTTGTGATTAGGCTGAAACCCTAATTCTATTTCAGTTTCTAATTTGATTAGGCTGAAATCCTAATTCTACCTGTTGATCGGCCTTCTATCTATGTTGTGCCACTATGAGATGATCCAATCCTATTGGTCCCACAGCAAAAGACACCTCTATAGCGCTTGGAACACAGTAGCGAATTATTTACCCTAATCAATGTCGCACGCTCGGTCATCGCCGGTACACGCCAACTGTCGCCCCCACTTGTGACCTCTTATTTACCCTAATCAGCATAAGCGTGCCCAGCCTCACCTAATCTGTTGTGAGACCATCAGTCCCAGCCTTGAAAGGGAATGCTGCCCAGCCTCACCTAAGTGTTGTAAGACCATCAGTCTTAGTCTGAAAGGGAATGCTACCGGTACTGGTCCTAACAAACAAATTCTAGTTTGCGCCTCTTGCCCAAATCCCCAGATTTGAGCTTCAATCTATTGGTCACTTATTTACCCTAATTAGCATAATCGTGTCCCAGCCTAACCTAACTATTGTGAGACCATCAGTTCATGATTGAAAAGGAATTCTATTGGTAAGGGCCCTTCTTCTATGTTTGCTTATTAACTTAGTGTAAGTTTTAAAATAAGTCTCTTCTGTTATTTCTGCTATATTTGCTTATTAACTTAATCTAAGTTTTTAAAATAAGCCTCTTCTGTTATTTCTTTCTTTTTAATTATAACCTATGTGTTATAACTGTTCTTTTGCTTATTAACTTAATCCAAGGTATAAGTTATCAAATAAGCCTCTTCTGTTACTCTTCTATTTTCTCTTTTTTTGTTATACTCACTTGTTATAATTATGCTTGCAAATATCTTAAATTTGCCTGTTTCAGTCTATCTCCATTTTATTACAGTTTTTCTTATTTTACATCTGATTACTGTATATTTAGTGTTTTTTTATTTTAATCCATATTTGTGAATTAATATATTCTTAATATTTTATTCGCGTCAAAAATAAATAAAAAAAACTAACATTTACAGGCTAAATTCCAACTTAAAACAGATGTAAATAAATGTAAATAAATGTAAATAATGGTAAATAACTATAAATAAATGAATAAAATAGCCGAATAAAAATAGTTTGAAAAGAACTTCCGAAATTAACTTCAAAATAGACTGTAGATAAGCTTATATAAAAACTGTCTCAAAATTGTAGAAAAGCTACAACTATTGAAACCCTATTATTTTAAATTACTTAAAAATCTAAAATAATCACAAAACACTCACCTGTGGTCCTTAGCTCTAGTCCTTGGTCTTCCTTGACCCACTTCTAGAGCGTTGAATGTTTTTATGAACCCAAATAGGAGAAATTATGAATGAGAAAAAATAGCTAGGCCGAGGGTCTTATTTATAGTGTAACTTAGGGATCTCAGACCATTGGATTTGAAGATTAAATCTGGTGCAACCACGTCATAGGCTCGCTAGGAACCATCGGATGGAAGCACGAATGCACAGGATTTGAAGAAAATTGCAAAATACGTTATTCGTCACGCACTTGGACAAAATTGCGTCCAAAGGATTAGGCAGGTCGACCTTAATACACTGGGGGTCGACCCTAAGGTTGACCTTAAGCAAGCCTAGGTCGACCTGGCTATGGCTTGGGTCGATCCCATGCCTTGTTATATATATATATATATATATTTTCGTTTTTGTTGATTTCTTCTTTCTTGCGTATCTTCTTCATACTAACTCGGATTTCGACAAATTATATATGGAAATCGACCAGAAAATTACCACGGACACAATGGTGCAACTCCCGTAGCTTGATTCTGAAAATTTCACAAACTTATTTTATTAGTTAATTCATTAATTAATTATTATAGCTTAAATTTTGGGTTGTTACATTCTCCCCTCCTTAAAGGATTTTCGTCCCCGAAATCTCCAAGGATAGAAGAATGAAATAAATATTTTCATCCAAGTTCTACAACCAAATATTCAACCACCATCCATTACATCCATTGTCCTTAAGCTTTCGAATGCAATTTATGACATATGCAATAGTGTAGTGTCAATGTCATTAGCTAATGCAAAAGATTAGACGGTCTACTGATTCAGTCAACCTCCTTTAATGTAATCATGTCCGTGCCATGTATCCAAATGAATGCACATTCCTTAATGATAACTGATAGTTCTATATGCGTGCTACAATCATCATCCAAATGCAACAATCATATGATAATCATCCATTTATAGCAACCATGGAAATAACATAAAAATGCAAATGCACACACATCCATATGCATATGTTTTAGTGACCTAGTTAGGCCGATCCCTAAGAGATAATAGTGCCTAGTGTATATATATGCGTCCATTAGCATCCACTAGCATCCAACATACATAACATGTTCTAGTAACATGTTTACATTCATTCCTACCATCCATAGGTTAAATCCTAAGATCTACCCTCCCAAAGGATACTAAAAGAAAAAACCTATTCAAAACTAAAGATGGAAATAGAAAATTCAAAACGTACTATCGAAAAGATGTGGATAAGAGGTACGTATTTTCTCCTCAGCCTCCCACGTAGCATCCTCAATACTATCTCCTCACTGCACCTTAACCAAAGGGACTTCCTTATTTCTAAGCTTCTTGATATCACGATCAACGATCTTGGTAGGAATGCGACAAACTGATGCTTCTCTCTCCACTTTAACTTCTTCAAGTTGGCTAGGTTCCACTACCTCTGATGAATCATGCAAGCACTTTCTCAAGTGCGAAACATGAAAAACGTCATGAACTCCCGCGAGCCTCTCTAGTAGCTTTATCCGATACGCCATCTTCCCTACCCTTTCCACAATGGGGAACGATCCTACGAATCTGGGAGCAAGTTTCCCATTTGATCCAAACCATACTACCTTTTTTAGCGAAGACACCTTAATGAAAACCAAATCTCCTATCTCAAACTCAATATCCCTTCTCCACTTATCTGCATAGGATTTCTATCTATCTTGGGCCGTCTTCATTCTTCTTCTAATAAAATTAATCTTTTTCGAAGTCTCTCTAACCATGTCGGGACCAAGTAGCAATCTTTTCGTAGACTCCAACCAACATGAAGGCGACTTGCAGTTCTTCCATAAAGGGCTTCAAAAGGTGCCATCCCAATGCTAGTCTGAAACTATTGTTATATGCAAACTCCACTAAAGGAAGGTGCTCCTCCTAAGTTCCTCCAAAATCAAGAATGCATATCCTCAACAAATCCTCAAGAACTCTATTAACTTTCTCCGTTTGGAAATCCGTTAGAGGGTGATAGGCCATACTCAATCTAAGTTATGTACCTAAAGCTTCTTGCAAGCTCCTCCAAAACTCGCTAGTAAAGATAGGGTCTCTGTTGCTCACTATGCTAGAGGGAACTCCATGAAGTCGGACTATCTCACGAACATATATGGATGCCAAATAAGGTGCCGTCCTCTTACTCTTGACCGGAATGAAGTGGGCGCTCTTAGTCAAATGATCAACAATCACCCAAATACTGGTTTCCCCTTCCTAGATCAAAGTAAAACATCTATGAAGTCCATCGAAACACAATCCCACTTCCATTCGGGTACATCCAATGGTTGAAGCAATCTGTCGGGCCTCTGCTACTCCGCCTTAACTCTTTGGCACACAAGACACTTAGCTACAAACTCTGCCATATCCTTCTTCAGCCGCTCCAATAAAAAACTCTCTTCATGTCCCTATACATCTTATCACCACCCGGATGAATAGTCATTCGAGATTGGTGTGCTTCTTCTAGAACTGCTCTTGTCAAATCACTAGTGCGGGGGACACAAAGTCTTCCATCTCTCCTTAATCACCCTTTACTATCAATGGAATAGCGTTGGAGATTTCTAGAGACCTCTCCTCTGCTAATCCTATCCAGAATATCCACAAGCTCTAAATCCTCTTGCTGCCTTGATCCAATCTGATCTATGAGGGTAGGCTTAACCTTAAATGCCGAAATCTTTGATAAACTTCCTATAATAACCAGCCAAACCTAGGAAGCTTCTAACTTCGGTAGCGTTCTTGGGGGCCTTCCAATCTTGTATTGCTACTATCATCGCAGGATCCACAGCTAAACCCTCTCTTGAGACTACATGTCCCAAGAAACGCTCCTTCTCATGCCAAAAGTGACACTTCTAGAATTTTGCTTTCAACTGAAGAACACGAAGTGTGCAAAGAACCTCCTCAAGATGAATAACATGCTCTTCCATACTCCTGAAAAACACCAGAATGTCGTCCATAAATCTACAACGAACTTGTTTAGGACATCTCGAAAAACACGGCTCATCAAATCTACAAAATAGGTCGGGGCATTGGTCAGCCCAAACGGCATAACCAACCACTCAAAGAATCCATCGGGTGTCCTAAATGCTGTTTTATCGATGCTATCATCAGCGACCCTAAGTTGATGAAATCCAGTGGCTAAGTCAAGCTGAGAAAATACTGAAGAGCCAACTAATTGATCGAAAAGATCGTCTATCCTAGGAAGCAGGTAACAGTTCTTCTTCGTGAGCTTATTCAACTCTCTATAGTCTACACAAAGTCAAAGGAAACCACCCGCCTTTGTAGCAAAGACGACTGGCGCTCCCCACTCAGATATGCTCCGTCTGATGAAGCCTTTCTCCAATAGCTCACCAATCTGCTTACTTAACTCCTTCCTTTCCCTAGGAGCCATATGTCTCATGGGCAATGCCACTAGCTTAGCATTGTCATTCAGATAGATCCTAAAGTCGATCTCTCTCTTAGGGGGTAGTCTCCTAACCTCCTCAAAGACGTTTGGGAAATCGCTAATGACTGTAACAAATCTAACTCTCCTAGTGATGAATCAAGGGAATAAAGGAAGCTCAACATGACTGACCCCTATGGGTCGCAAGAAACCTCGAGAGTCCTTCCGCTACATGTCTCTAGTCTGACGACTCTCCTCTTGCAGTCTAATATCGCTCCATAAGTGGATAACCAGTCCATCCCCAAAATCATCCCATACCCAGAAAATCCCGATACATAGGCGTCACAATCAAACTCTACGCCTAGTATAAAAATTTTCAAACTCCTACAAATCATGGATAAATGTGCCGATCCTTCTATGGGGTTTGAAACAACTATAAGGTCTATAGCTAGAGAAATATCTAAGTGAAAACAATCGACCGAGGAACTAGAAATGAAAGAATGCAATGCTCCGGAGTCAAAAAGAGTTCGAATAGGAAAATCTGAAATAGAGATCAAACCTTCTACAAAGACTTTCCTACCTCTTCCAATCCACTACTAGAAGGTGCTGCATCCAAAGCCGGTACTTGCATTGTAGGTGCGCCTGCTCTCTGTCCCGTCTTCTGAGGACAAGCTCTACTAAGGTGTCCAGGCTGCCCACAGTTGTAACACCTCCCCTTCATCGTGTACTTCTTACAGTCCTTTGTGAAATGACCAATCAATCCACAACTATGACATTTCTCACCTTTCTTAATCTGCTTTTGAGGTCCTCCTCCTTTCTTCTTGTCCTTATCCCTCTTATACTTCTACCACTGCTTCTTAGAGTTTTCTGATTTAGGAACCTCCTTAACCTCTTCTTTCTTAGCAATATCTGACATAAGAGTCATCTCCACAAGTGACTCATACGTTGCTCCCATTGGTACATGTGTCAATGCCAACCCTTGGAGGGGCGGGTTCAAACCCTTAGAAAACTTGTTGGCTTTCTTATGCGGTGTATTAACAAGCTCCATTCCGAACCACAATAGCTCATTAAACTGATTTATATACTCCTTCACTGAAAGACTCCCTTGCTTCAGACTAATAAACTTCTCCAACTACATGATTTCCTCAGCTTGCGACAAGAACTTTCTCTCAAACCTTTCTTGAAATCTAAACCAACCAAGGTCTCTAACTTCCATCTCTATGATCTCCCACCAGTAAGAAGCTTATCCCTTCAGCTGCCAAGATGCAAGCTGAACTCTCTGTCGGTCCTCCAATCCTAATAGTCCAAATATTCGCTCTGTATTCCTCAACTACGCTCGTGCCTCTATGAAATCCTCTATGCTGGAAAATGTCTTGCCTCCTAGATTAGCGAAGACCTTACATAGCTTAGAAAAGTTGGCTGCTACAGGTGGATTAATGGGATTTCCACCTGCTGGTGCTGCATTGGGCGCTTGTCCTTGCACCTCTGGTGTCGTAGCTTGAAGGTATCTATGAAACCGTCCAAGGACTTGGACACCCTCTGGAAGATTTAGGGCGTGCGCCATTCTACGCAAAGGAAAAGAGAATTTAGGCTCGAAAGAATCAAAAGAAGGTTGAACTGGACTTTGAGGGGATTTTTTATATAAAAATTCTCTTATACTTGAAAACTATTTCTAAGAGTTTCTTTCTGAAAATACTTTTAAATATATGTTACTTTTGAAAAACCTTTACTTTTAAAACAAGTTTTTAGGAATCCTGTAACCTTAGGCTCTGATACCAAGTGAAACCCCCCACACCCCTTAGTATACCCAAAAAGGTACACTAAAGGATATGGTGCGTTATAGGTATACCTAAAACATTACAGAGACTAAGATTCACAAGAAAAATAAGTAAAAATAGTGAAAACATTTAAATAATAACTTGACATTCAAAATGTAACTTCATTTCAAAATAAGTTATAAAAACATAACATGTCTCAAAAACTCAAAATATCTCATGTCTCATGAAAATACATCTCAGTCTCACATAATCAGAGTACAAAAGTAATAATAACAGTAATCATAATAATAGTAACCCCTCTCACAAGTGCCAAATCCATCATAAGCCAAATGAAAAAGATGAAAAGCAGAAGAATACATCTGAATTGAGAAATCTCCGGGAATGAATCTCCAAGCAACCTGAATCAACTCAGCTCTGATGGCCTATAGGGGGAAAAGGGGAAATAGAGGAGTGGGTTAGACTATAAGTCTGGTGAGTGAAAGTAATTACTAGCATTTCTAAGCAAGATAAAAATAATAGACTAAGCAATAGTTCTAGATTGAAGGGAAAATACAAAAAAGATAAAACTTGGATAAAATACTATTTCTAATTCTGTTTGACTGTTTACTTTGATTGTTTGATTGCGATTGTTTGCACTTTTCTTTAACTGATGTGATTAGGCCGAAACCCTAATCCTATTTTAGTTGCTAATTTGATTAGGCTGAAATCCTAATTCTACTCGTTGATCGTCCTTCTATCTCTGTTGTGCCACTGTGAGCTAATCCAATCCTGTTGGTCCCACAGCAAAAGACACCTCTGTAGCGCTTGGAACACAACAGCGAATTATTTACCCTAATCAATGTCGCATGCTCGGTCATCGCCGGTACGTGCTAAGTGCTAACTATCGCCCCTTCTTGTGACCTCTTATTTACCCTAATCATCATAAGCGTGCGCAGCCTCACCTAATCTATTGTGAGAATATCAGTCCTAGTCCTGAATGGGAATGCTGCCCAGCCTCACCTAAGTGTTGTGAGATCATCAGTCCTAGTCTAATAGGGAATAATGTTGGTACTGGTCCTAACAAATAAATTCTAGTTTGCACCCCTTGCCCAAATCCCCAGATTTGGGCTTCTATCTATTGCCCACTTATTTACCCTAATTAGCATAAGCGTGTCCCAGCCTCACCTAACTATTGTGAGACCATCAGTTCCTCACTGAAAGGGAATGCTATTGGTACGGGCCCTTCTTCTATGTTTGCTTATTAACTTAGTGTAAGTTTTAAAATAAGCCTCTTCTGTTATTTCTGCTATATTTGCTTATTAACTTAATCTAAGTTTTTAAAATAGGCCTCTTCTGTTATTTCTTTCTTTTTAATTATAACCCATGTGTTATAACTGTTCTTTTGCTTATTAACTTAATCCAAGATCTAAGTTATAAAATAAGCCTCTTCTGTTACTCTTCTATTTTCTCTTTTTTAGTTATACTCACTTGTTATAATTATGCTTGCAAATATCTTAAATTTGCCTATTTTAGTCTATCTCCATTTTATTACGGTTTTTCTTATTTTACATCTGATTTATGTAAATTTAGTGTTTTTCTATTTTAATCCATATTTTCAAATTAATATCTTTTCAGTATTTTATTCACGTCAAAAAGGAATAAAAAGAAACTAACATTTACAGGCTAAATTCTAACTTAAAACAGATGTAAATAAATGTAAATGAATGTAAATAACTGTAAATAACGGTAAATAACTGTAAATAAATGAATAAAATAGCTGAATAAAAATAGACTTAAAAGAACTTCCGAAATTAACTTCAAAATAGAATGTAAATAAGCTTATATAAAAACTGTCTCAAAATTGTAGAAAAACAACAACTATTGAGAACCCTATTATTTTAAATTACTTAAAAATCTAAAATAATTACAAAACACTCACATGTGGTCCTTAGCTCTAGCCTTTGGTCTTCCTTGATCCACTTCTAGAGCTGAGAATATTTTTATCAAAAATATTTCCTCCTTAGAAAATTTTTCTATTTAGGGTCCAGCCTCTGGCAATGAACCTAAATAGGAGAAAATCTGAATGAGAAAAATAGTTAGGCCTAGGGTCTTATTTATAGTGTAGTTTAGGGATCTCAGACCGTTGGATTTGAAGATTAAATCTGGTGTAATCACGTCATAGGCTCGTTAGGAACCGTTGGATGGAAGCACGAACGCACAAGATTCGAAGAAAATTGCAAAATACGTTATTCGGCACGCACTTGGACAAAATTGCATCCAAAGAAATAGGGGTCGACCTTAAGCAAGCCTAGGTTGACCTATAGGTCGACCCCATGCCTTGTTATAATATATTTTTTTCGTTTTTGTTGATTTCTTCTTTCTTGCGTATCTTCTTCATATTAACTCGGATTTTGACGAATTATATATGGAAATTGACCAAAAAATTACCACGGACACAATGGTACAACTCCCGTAACTTAATTCTAACAAATTCACAAACTTATTTTATCATTTAATTAATTCGTTAATTAATTATTATAGCTTAAATTTTTGGTTGTTACACTTATGTTATTTTAAACATTTTAAAACAACATAACATATAACGAAATATATAATACGTGTATACATTTAATAATTAATTAACTTATGTAATTTATTTATTTTATTAATCTTATTAATAAATTTTAAAATGTCGAAATTAATATTTATTTTCAAACATTTTGAAAATTTAATTATATTATAACTTTTATAATATATTTATATTTTATTTTGAATTGAACTTTTAAATTTAAAATATATTTTTAATTTTCAAGCAATTTTGAAAGTTAGTTCAATGCCCAATTTAAAATTTGGCCCTTTTATATTAGGGACAACCTTTGGACTGTGAGCTTAATGGTTAACCTAACATGGCTAATTTTGACCGCATAAGTTATTGGGTTCCGATACTATTGTTGGAACTGGGCCAGCCCGTAGCGGAAGATACAGATGAATTTCAAAAAAAAAATCCCTTATTGGATCTATATTAGGCCTATGAAGTCTAATTTATTTAGGACATCTCTACATTTAATTTAAATAAAATCACTTATTTCATTTAAATTTGTAAGTAATCGATGGAATTTTATTTAATTTATATTCAATAAAATATAATGGTACATATATGTATCATATACATATATGTATGTGTGTGCACGTGAAACATAATAATCCGTGCAAGATATAACATACCTATATATAGATGTTGGAATTTGCATATACATATGTATGCAGACTTGTTATTTTTATGGATATTAAAAACTATATAAAATTATATATATATATATATATTTGTGTGTATATGTGTCTAATATATATATATATCTTATATGTAAAAAATTAATGATTTATATATATGTACTATTGCACTAAATATTATATATATAAATATATATATATGTAAATATATATATATATATATATAAATATATATATATATAAATAAATATATATATATATAAATATATATATATATATACATAGCATATAAAGATTTTTTAAATCATTTTACACATACAAATATATATATATATATATATATATGAGTTACAATAGCAAAATTATTATTATTATATTTAAATAAATATATATAAGTATATTTAAAATATCTAAATATGTAAATGTGCGTGTGTTTATGTATTTATATTAATTATGTACTTAAAATATGTGTGCATTTTGAAAACTTTCCAAATCAAATGCATATCACAAAAAAAATTATTTATATTTTATTGCATTAATATATATATATATATTAATTATTCGAAATATAATAAAATAATTGAAAAAAAATATTTTCATGTTATATTATTCGAATTTTAAATTTTCAGAAAATCAAGTATGATATTTTATAGTTCCAAAATTCTCTGAGTCAAAATAATATTTTTAATCAAATAACTACTCTCGATCGTTTATAAAATTGATTTCTTTTTAAATATAAAAAATGATTTTTTAATTCTTATTTTTTGGCCATTAGTTCGTATGATGATACAAAATTTTAAAAAATTTAAAATTTAATTTTTGAAACATATTTAATTTTATACGATTTATTTAATTATTATATTAATTTAAATAACATTAAATAATAGTAAATAAATATTAAAAATTAATTTGTAGCCACCGAAAAATGTAATCTATGCAGATATACATTTATAAAATATAGGTTTGACTATTAACACGGTATGATATTCTCTGACTAATTAATGCCTCTACGTCTCTTAATTAATTCCTTTTTTTAATTGATTGATGCGTCAATTAATCACACACTCATTGGTTGCATATACCTATGTAACCTCTTAATTTTTAAATGCATATATTTGACATTTATATTTTTCACTGTTTTGCAATTATGTTAATTCAATTGATTTTATTTTTCATTAAAGCGCGGGGTGTTACACTTAGTCTATTATCTTTGTCTTGCTTAGAAATGCTAGTAATTACTTTCACTCACCAGACTTATAGTCTGACCCACTCCTCTATTTCCCTCTTTCCCCCTATAGGCCATCAGAGCTGAGTTGATTCAGGTTGCTTGGAGATTCATTCCCGGAGATTTCTCAATTCAGATGTATTCTTCTGCTTTTCATCTTTTTCATTTGGCTTATGATGGATTTGGTACTTGTAAGATGGATTACTATTATTATGATTACTGTTATTATTACTTTTATACTCTGATTATGTGAGACTGAGATGTATGTTCATGAGACATGAGATATTTTGAGTTTTTGAGACATGTTATGTTTTTATAACTTATTTTGAAATGAAGTTACATTTTGAATGTCAAGTTATTATTTAAATGTTTCCGCTGTTTTTACTTATTTGTCTTGTTAATCTTAGTCTCTATGATGTTTTAGCTATACCTATAATGCACCATATCCTTTAGTGTGCCTTTTTGGGTATACTAAGGGGTGTGGGGTATTTCAATAAGTGCATATGAATTGAATTTCAAATTTTTTATAATTTAATTAAAATAGTTTAATTGAATAAATTAATTAATTGTTAATTAATTAAATTGATTAATTAAAAAGTTAATTAATTAGATAAATTAATTAAAAGGTTAATTAATTAGATAATATACACATATATATGATATGTGTGTCATACTATAAAGATTATAATATATAATAAAAATTTAATATAAATTTTATATTAAAATAATGTAAAATTAATTAAAATGTTAATTAATTAAATAAGATCTAATTAATATAATATTATACATAAGACAATTATATAAATAATATAAAATATAAATTCATATAATATTAAAACTTATATAATATGAATGTATAAACTAAAGGTGGAACATTAAAGAAACCCATATAGACTTAAGGAATAATTACATATGTAAATATACATATACCGTGATTTCCAATGTGTCCAACACTTGAATCACGAGGGTATTTCATAAGAAATATATTATTCCATAAGTCGATATTACTCGATGTAATATATTAAAGATTATGAATCTTCAATGTAACTTTGTCATCTACCATATATATATATTAATAAATTACTTGCATACTCCTTAGTTGTTGAGTAGACTTGACCTGAGGATTTATGTGTAGTATTATCAATATATTGAACAGACGAGGCAAGATAAATTTATGTATTAGTTGAGCAAACTCAAGGAACATACACTATACTTAGGTCGTCGTGATATGGTAGGTATGAGTGAATAATTTCGTTTCAATTTGTTGAGTATACTCAAGGTTGAATTGAAATTAGGACAAGGTACCAAAGGGTTAGGAGTTGTATACGATAAAACTGATAAGAAGTTATCCATCGTCCGTGGATCTATGACTTGTTAAGTAGACTCATGGTCAGAATTCCAAGACGGATGAGTCCTAACACCTACTAGTAAAGTCAAAAGACTTATATGTTTCAACTTAGGGTTTGGTGAAACATAAAAGCCCGATGGGAGCCTTGTTAGAAAAATGAAATGATAACATTTAACCTTTCTAATATTGTAAGAACATGTGTTTTATAATGTTATAATAATCTACAGTGATAAATTTATGCATTTAATATGATTGATAAAATATTTATCAATTAAGATATACAAATGAACTGGATTAAAGATTGACAAATAGAAATAAAATATATATACCTACTATTAAATACATCTTACATGTTAATGATTTCTATACCCATGCAAGTATCTAATTTTATAACTACTTAATACATTCATAATTTGGTTGCTTACATGTCTATTTGGTCAAGACCAAGTATTGCATTATATGAGTTCTGAACTCAAATGTAGTACAACACTACGGATATCTGATCCATATACTATCATATATAAGTGTTATATGGGGATCAGTCATAATTCGTAATGTACGATACTTCAATGAAATTTATCCATCCAAAATAAGTAAATAAACCATAGTGTGAGATTGAACATTCAATTTGGTTGATTATGAGAAAGATCACACTGTGTTAAAAGTAACACAAGACCTAAACTACAATATAAATCTAAGGACTCGATCGCTTATATGTTAGTTTGATCAGCTTACGCAAAGTGCAACATATTTAATGTCCTTAAATTTTAAGGATATTCAAGTACACTTTGGTAAAGAGTTCGTTATGATGCTGTAGTAAGGATTTTCTTTTTAATGGTTCGACCATCTAAAAAGAAAATGAATGTATAAGAGAAGATGTGATTAAAGGTATAGTTGGCATGAAAAGAGTGAATGGTCACTTCTACTTTATAAAGAAACATTGGAAATGAGAATTGTGAAGTAAAAATTACTTAATATTGAAATAAGAAATTTATTTCTATTCTAAAATGTATTTTTATATAGGAAATTATTTTCTATGACATTTATTTCATTAGGTTCAAGATAGTTGATCAAAGAACTCTCCGCTGTAAACTAATTACAGCATATGAAATAAATAATCTATATTAAGTGAATAACGGACCTTCGAATTTAATATGCTATTATAGTAATGGCAGAAATAGTGGGAGCATGCCATATAGCACTTATTGATTACATCAAAGTATAAAATTATTTTCGTAAAACATGCCGAACATTGTTCATGAAATAATGACTATTTTCAACCTCGACTAAAAAGATTAGACATAGTTATTTTTTAGTGTGAATATTATGAATATTTGTTATGAAATAAAACTATAATGTTGTATTTTGTTTTCATAACAAAAGTGATGCAATCGAAAATACTAAAGTATCTAAAATTGTTTATAATTATTATGGAATTATAGACTAAGCCGTGGTTTTGATAAATAATCTTTATTATATGATTATGAATCAAATGATACTAGTTAATTATGTCCCAAACAATTAAGGGCTATGCACCCATTTAGTGTGAGTATCATAAGAGTTAATGAACTCTTAGGATCGATACCTAAAGATGTATGCAATCGTAAGTCTATTAATATCAAAACAGTTTCACATACTTCGTCACATTAACCGATGAGTTATCACGAACATGGACGAGTGTATTTGATGCACATATACAAGTCTATGATAAGCTCATAGAATATAAAACGAAAGTAAATAATGTAACATGTATAAGAATTGATTCAATTTGATTGTGTGAGTAAGTATATTGGAAATTGTTCCAAACATACCTAAAATGAATAAAGATTCATTCTCAATAGTAACTTCTCCCTATAATACATAATGGTGTATTGATAAGGAGTAGTGAAACTTTGTTAGACAAAGTACAATTAATTATGAGTGAAGTTGAGTTACCTTATTTGTATAAGGTCGTGTACTTAAGAGTAGTATACAAGGTTAATATTATTTCATTTAAATAATACTTTATAAAATCATACAAGATAAGGGTTTATAAGAAACCCCAACAACATCCTAGGCTAAAGTGTTGGCAGGTTGTGCAAATCGAAAGTCTGCACATAATAATTGATCACGAAGGATCTTGTATGAATCGCCCAAAAGAAGTTTGGTTACAATAGTCATTGGATGATTAATTTATGCTGTGATAATAAATATATTGTGATCTAATGCAAAATCAGTTTTATATAAGGCAATTCGTAAAATGTAAATGATTGCATGTTCCATTGCAGCGAGAAACAATTATTGGTTCATGAAATACAAACTTCATAGGGAAGGAATTTCTTTAAGAAATTATTGGTATAAAAGTTGATGTGGATACGATCCAATGATAAATTGGTTACAAGGGATGAAATTAAATTGACCAAACCTAAAAGAACACAAATACATTAGAACATCTAATGAGTATTCTTGTACATTAAAGAGAAACTGTGAATTTCTTGTCAACGTCAAGAATAAATATTCCTCGATTGTTTATTTATATCAATAAGAGTATTGACTCTATGATATTGTACGATGCAAAAATACAAAGTAGATTGCAAGTACATTATCCAAATAATATTTTGATAGATGTATCCAAAAGTATACGATCCTTTCGCTGCAAATGTGTCATTTAGAGAAATACTGTAATGACCCGGGATTTTTATCGTCTTGAATCATGAATATTTATTTTTAAATTCAATAATATGGCCTACTGATCTAAAATAAAACCCCGTTGAATAATAAATTTAATAGAAAATTTGTTTTAAATTTAGTATAAATGAAAACTTCTAGTTTTTGGTTATAAATGGAAATTGGATATTATAATTTGAATTTTCTTATAACCACAAGACTTATGTTGATTATAAAATCATTCATTTAGTTATTATAAATGAATAAGGAAAATATATATACATATAAGTGCAAAAGGAATATATATTATTTGTAAACTAAATTACAATAATATATAAGAGAAAAACAAAATATGGTGAAAATAAGAAAAATTCAAATACAATTAGTAAACCAATTTAAAAGAAAATCTTTTATAAAATTTGTTTTAAATCAAAATGTTATTTTCATACAATTATAGAGACTAGCAAATTTTTGTTTCATTTTCTTGACCTATACATATAATAAGAAATATGAAATTAGAAACTTAAGTTATTTATAATTAATATTACTTTGCATTCATCTTGTTCTCAAAGCTTACAAGTCAAAAATAAAAGAGAAAATATCAAGTTAGTCAAAAATTGTAGGCTGAAATATATTTCAACTCAAAACTCATATCAAGCCACCAAAATTTCATATCAAAGCCAAAAATCCCTGTACAGCAACCATAAGGATCTTCAATCTTTTTTTTCGAACTCCAAAATTTTGTACAATATACATCATTACACATTGCATAAATATGTATATATATAGATAGGTGTATGTGAGTTTAGGTTTTAAAACACTGTAAGAAAGAAAGGAAAAAAAGTATATAGATATATATATCATACTTAGTCAAAGATTGTAGGCTGTAGAACATTTAATTTAGCCATCAAAAATCTTTTCTCAACAGCCTTACGGTTTTCAAATCTTCTCGAGCTCCAGATTTTGTATAATGATGGCTGAAATTCATCATTATATTCTTTTTCATAGCTATATATATGTGTGTGTATAGGTTAGTTTCAGGATTTTTAAACACTGGCAGAAACATTTTGGAAGGAAAAAATAAGCTTGTTCTTCTTCTAAAATCCAAAAGCAAGGCAAGCTATCAAGTATTCAGATCATAACCTAGATTCAATTGAAAGTTTTGGGAAGATCTAAGGATGTTTGAGGTGAGGATTTAGATTTGAATGCCTGGAAATGTTCAAACACCACTCTATCATATTTAACAAAGTTAAAAATTTATATATGCTCTAGTTTCAAAAATCATTATCACTCTTCTCGATTTGAATTTGTGGATGATGTAAACTAATAGAATGTTTGTTTTAGAGTATAGATCACACTAAAAATAGTTTAAAGTTTGTTCATGTTATATATTGTGTGAATATTTAAAAATACAGTAAATAACCCAGGTTTCGGCGAATTTCAACATGTTCAAATCATCGAATCAAGTACGTAATCGTGACTATCAGATGAAGGTAGAAATTTTAGTGAAGAAAATATAATCTTTGGTGGCATAGTTTTTGAGAAATGGGAATAGGATCAAAATCCACTTAAAAAATAATTTTCGGCTATGTAGCCGACGAAGGAATGAGAGGTTGGGTTGAGGAGGAGCGTTGCGACATGGACGAGAGTTTCACCGTGGTCGATTTTTGAAAATGGCTTTGATTTGGTGTGGCATGGGAATTTTAGGGTTTAAGAAAGGGTCGAAGTGGTTGTCGAACACGACTGAAATGAGGATAATGCAAGTGTCGCGGGGAGTGCAGTCTTCGACTGGAAGTGCTGGAGTGGATGGCCATTCGAATGGCGAAGGTGGCTGGACTAAGAGTGAAGCAAGGAGGTGGGACGAAGTCGATTTGGTTGATGGTGGAAATTTTAGGCTCGCGCGTGTATTCGATTTTGGTCAATGGTGTTCGGAGGTGAAGCTATGGGGTGGAGGTGGTCGAGCTTGGGAGGAGATACAAGTTTATAGTCGTGGAATGGTCGTTTGATGTCGGAGATGTTAGTGCAAGTGCACACGTGCACTGCTGCGTGCATGTTTCTTTTCTCTTTGTTTGCCTGGAGAAGAAGAAAGGGGGAGAAGTTGCACTGTGTTTTGGGGTGGTTTGTGTGTTCTGGGCTCGGTGTACTTGCGTTGAGCGAAAACATATGTTTGATTCATATGTTTAAAAATATATATATAATTTTTAAAGAAATAAAATATAATAATGTTTACTGGAATGTGAAAATGGGAATTGGAGTGTATTGGGGAAGAAGGTAGGCGGGTTGTGGTGTGTTGAGCCTAGCCGAACCCATGTTGAAGAAAAAAAAGCAATTCTAATTTATTTTCAAGTTATAATTTAAAGTAATTAAAGTTTTAAATAAGGATATCTTGCTCGTTCCAAAACCAATTGACACGAGGATTTTTGCTTTAAAATCGTAATAACGAGTACAACATTTTGATGAAATCTATTGGTAGCTTTGGATAAGTACAAAATTTTGATATACTGAAATGGGCATGTTTTAAATCACGTTATTTTAAATAATAACATCATTTAAATATACATTCCTTAATAATTGATGTTTATTTGGCCAAATAAAATACTATTGAGTTAAATTGAATTGAATGTGGTAACTGGACATCTATTTTGCGTAATAAATCACCATTCTGCTAATTGATTTAATTAGACACTGATTAGCAGAATAAATCACCGTCCTGCTATTATTAACGGGATAGGTTAGATGTGGACATTTACTTAGCAGAAATAAACCCCATTCTGCTATTACATTAGTGTGGACATTTAATTACATTCCAGTTGGTTAGTATTGGATAAATGTTGTATTAACAATTAATTGTTAATGGCGTGTTTAATTTACATATTTGACGTTATGCAAATTCTGGATTTATAACTTAGATAGTTATTGGAATTAATGGTGACTGGATTAAGTACCATTGAATTACCAAGCCTTTTTCCAAATTTGGAAGTTAACTTTTGAACCAAAATTATTTTAAGGATGATTATTATTTATTTATGATATTTTAAGGATAATTAATGATCATTTGATAATGATTTAAAGTTAATTATTTTATGATTTTTAAAAGTATTTAATTATTGTTTTTAAAGTTATTAAATTATTTAAATTGTTTAAAAACTTATTTTTAAATTTTTAATTGAAATTATCTTATAATGATTTGATTTAAAAGTTAATTATTATTTAAGAATTAAGCGGTATTAAAATATTATTATCTCAAAGATTATTCGTTCAAATATTAATATTTTATGAAAATAATATATTATATGGTAAACTGTTATAAAAGAGTATTTTCCTAAATTAAACTTGGAAATTTTATAAGCATTATTTTGAGATAATTGTTAAAAATAAAAGATTTCGGGAAGTAATAGTATACTTTCATGGCGTAATTCGAGAGGCAGAGATTGCCTAAGTGAAGTTTGGATTTCTCTGGGATAGAGACGTAATCATTGAGCTACGATCCATGATCGATACCGGAAGGTGTTTCCCATATTTATTTTAAAAGTTTTTTTTAAAACTTT
Source organism: Allium fistulosum (assembly GCA_030737815.1). Taxonomy (NCBI): domain Eukaryota; kingdom Viridiplantae; phylum Streptophyta; class Magnoliopsida; order Asparagales; family Amaryllidaceae; genus Allium; species Allium fistulosum. The sequence goes on from CM060906.1 coordinate 409,081,131, forward strand.
TTGAAAGGAATGGTTTGTGAATGTACTTATTCCGCGAGATAAGTATATGACTTTTTTGATAAGAAGATTTAATTTATTGAATCTAAATTAAATGAGGCTTACTGATTTTAGTGGGAAATGTAATCTTTAGTTGAATGTTTTTTTATTTGATAGTTAAATAACCGACTCTCAAATCTGGCCAAATTCGTTGATCATTTCGGAGAGACCGGGATTAGATTCAATTATCCGAAAACCACTTCGATCCGATTTGTGCGTTACAAATTGTGATATATCAAAGATAACGAAGATGGTAATCATGAAGGAGGTTCGGTTTGTCTAGACCCAGGACAACTTGTATGGATGAATGTTATCATTGCATTGCTTGCCTGGAAGGCAATGTTAGTATTCCAAGTATGAATGCTATTCTAAAGGTAAAACGTAGCCTCAAGCCTCATCAACCGGGAATGACTAAAACAGGGGAGATGTAGCAGGACTAAATGGGTCGCACCTAATTAGGGTATGCTATCACCTTTCTAGATACCCTAATATATATTTTATTATAATTTTGGATATGGATGTGCATGAAAAAGAGAGCGCTCGATTAGAGTGGGAACACCCAGGGTGATAACATATTCGGTACTATCCAGGTTAGGGGTAGGCCGGTCCTGTATTGGCAGGGGACCAAGCGAGGTCCTCAGTACACTTTTCTAGAGGTGTACTGTGATGGGCGGTACCCTAGTAGCCCAGTCATTATATGGAATCCAATATCCACTACGAGCCTATACGGTTTTGATTGTACCAACTATGCTGAAACGTGAGATGCAAGCACTTTTACTATTTTCTAATTTACTTTCTATAGAGACTACTATAATATCAAATGATTTTGATATAAAATATTTTGGTTATCGTAAGGTAAAAACCCGTCCGTGTTTATTTTCAGTAAGGTCTTATGAGATACCTTTGTTTTAAAAAGGTTATTAAAATTTAAGAATCAAGTTGATTGTGTTTCTCACGCTGGTTTAACCAGACTGACCCGAGCTTGGTTTTTCCTAAATGCTCAGGTTAGACCAAGCATATTTTCCAGGTTTAGTTTGATATTTTGGAGTTTCATGAGAGGAGCTGGAGGCCAAAGACGTATTCACGTAGATGATTATATTTTAGTTATTTACACTGTTGTATATTACTCAGCAGTTGTGAGGACAGGTTGTTATAACTGTCCGTGCTGAGATAGTTTAGTGTACTCTGATTGACGTCTGTATATATATATATATATATATATATAAATCACAGATTTGTTTTGTGTAAAGGATTATTATATTTATTATAAATTATTCGTTCCGCTGTGAGATTCTATGTTATTTAGTTCTTCTGTCTTCTTTCTTATTTTTTCCCCTTACTATCCGCCTTTCCGTTCGATTTGGGCTGGACATGTGTGGTTTATTATCAGTTTAAATTGTACGGAAAAGTGGGTCGGTATAGCGTTGTATCAGAGCTTAGGTTGAGCGAATACCTAGGCTTTGGTGGGAATTATTCATTAGAGATAGGGTCAGTAGTACCCTAGAATGAGTTTGAGTGTATTAATAGATATGAGCACATATTTGTTAGTGAATATAAAATGTTTTATATTGTGTTGGTTGATCAATTGAGTAGCTTATGGATTCTGGTCAATACGAGTAATTAACGTTATTGATAGGGATCTCTAAACACTTGAACAGGGCAATTCGACATGATGTTATTTTAAAATTAGATAAATGAAATAATTTTACCCTGATTATACTTTATATATAAAGGAATAATTTTTCAAAAAAATTATAATTATATGGTGTGCTTGGATGTTAAGGAATGATAATATTAGATTATTATCATTTGTTGCTATTGTTGTAATCGAATAAAAGTTGATATTATAATGAAAATGAGATTTAAAGTTAAGAAATAATTTAGTATAACAAAATGGAATTATGTAAATGTGATTTGTAAATGTGACCAATAAAATGAAATTCCTGAAGTATAGTATAAATATGCTTTGTAAGTTAAAAGAGTTTAAAAGATGGATATGTGGGAATTTCATAAGTATATTTTAAAAACGATTTATAAAGGATTTAAGGCTAGAAATTTGGAAATTTAAATTCGGTTGATTTTGAAATTTGTTTTCGAAAGGGTTTTGAGGAACCAACAGAGACATTAATGGTAAAATATTTTTGAAATATTTTTAAATAGTTTTAAAGAGAATAAACGCACTGAACTCACTTCGGTCGTTGGAAAATAATTTCGGTGATGTTTGCAGCATCATCGATGTTCATTTTCGAGTTTCCAAGAGAGAAATTGGCTACCATTGGAGTTTTGTTTGGTAAAACTGGTTTTGGTTTAAAATGAAGAAGAATGATTTGATATACCAAGGGATTTTGTGTGTATATATAGATGATTTCAAAAATAATTTGAAATATTTAGAACAGAGTGTTTAAACTTTGGGATTTTGATTTAAAATGTTTTATTTAGGAATATGACAAAATAAGTTTGATAACTTATAAATTTTGGAAAATTGGCAAGTTAAAGCAATATTTTAAATTTGTTGAATATTCATGCAAGGAAAATAAATCTGGAATTGAACTATGAAATGAATTTTAACTTAAGATAGTTAAGTGGATTATGGAATGAAAATTTGGTTGGGAAGGACTAAGTGAAATGAGTTTTTGAAAATAAAATTGATTGAGATTTGGAATGAGCGAACTAATTAAATTATTAGTGAATTGAATATGATTTGGAATATGGTGGAAATATTGAAATTTAACAATGTAATTGAGTCAGATGAAATTGAAATTGAATTTGAGTTAAGTAGATATAAACTTAAGTTATGAAATAAAAATAAACATAAGAAGTTGTATGAAATGTTTATAAACTTAAGTAAGGTTTATGAAATGATCCACAAATGAATTAATATGGAATGGAATGAGTTAACCGTAGAGTTTGAATTCTTCAGTAAGATTAGTATAAAAAGGAATATACTAAGTAAATATTTGAATGCAAATCAAATAAGGGATGTGAATAATGGTTTGAGAGTAATTGATGTTAAATGGAATGAATGTGAATAAGAGAATTTGGTATAGCTAAGAAATCAATTGGAATAAATACGTAAGTTGTACATATATTATATTATTCGCATAACGATTTGATCCAGATTCGGGCATAGAATTTCGAGATAATTTATATCGATCCGAGTTGGAATTTTTCACTCGATTTTTGACGGTGAACCCTGGATATGGATTTTTGATTGATTCTGGGATTCTCTATCATACTATATGGCTATGCAAGGTGAATGACGGTTTCTAATCAAAGAACCAAATCTGAGTCCGCACTAGAGGGTCGTGTTAACGTTACTAGTTCAGAAGTGAAATTGTGTGATCGAGTGAGCGATCTGATTGGATATTGCGTACGGATGATATATATACATCGTACGGGCATAAGTAAAGCAAATGTTGGAAATTGAAAATTGCAGATTAATATGATTATAAACTACATGTTTGGATATCACTGGTATATAAGGTGTAGGCATATAAAAGCAAGAGCAAATTTGATATCTTTGATTTCATAAATAAAATTTGGGTTGCCCGACAAAAAGGTACATATTTAAATTATTATTTGATTTGATGGTTTTGTGATTGAGCCACTTGGCTTTTGTTTTCTTTTGCTGGGTTGGACCCATAGTGGCGATTTGTAGTTGTTCGGATCTAGCCATGCAAAGGAGATACTGGCGAAATTTTTCGAAAATTTAAGGACTTAGAAAATTTTGAAGAAATTTTTAATAACTAAATTTTGATTTTGGATTATAAGTTGAAATGATTGAGTAAATAATATTATTTGGAATCTATGGATGAATTTGGAAATTAATAAAAATGATAATGTGGTTTCAACAAACTATATTTGGGAAGTTAATGGGTTTTGGGCCATTCTTCTTACCTTGGCAATTTCGGGGACGAAATTCTTTTAAAAATGAAGGAATGTAATGACTCGAGATTTTTATCATCTTAAATCATGAATATTTAGTTTTAAATTCAATAATATGGCCTACTAATCTAAAATAAAACCCCGTTGAATAATAAATTTAATAGAAAATTTGTTTTAAATTTAGTATAAATGAAAATTTATAGTTTTTGGTTATAAATGGAAATTGGATATTATAATTTGAATTTGCTTATAACCACAAGACTTATGTTGATTATAAAATCATTCTTTTTGTTATTATAAATGAATAAGGAAAAAAAAATATACATATAAGTTCAAAATAAATATATAATAATTGTACTAAATAAATATAATATATAAGAGAAAAACAAAATACGGTGAAAAAAAGAAAAAATCATATACAATCAGTAAACTAATTTAAAAGAAAATCTTTTACAAAATTTGTTTGAAATCAAAATGTTATTTCATACAATTAGAGAGACTAGCAAATTTTGTTTCATTTTCTTGAGTTATGCATATAATAAGGAATATGAAATTGGAAACTTAAGCTATTTATAATTAATATTACTTTGCATTCATCTTGTTCTCAAAGCTTACAAGTCAAAAAAAGAGAAAATATCAAGTTAATCTAAAATTATAGGCTGAAATACATTTCAACTCAAAACTCATATAAGGCCATCAAAATTTCATGTCAAAGCCAAAAATCCCTATATATCAACCATAAGGATCTTCAATCTTTCTTTTCAAACTCCAAAATTTTGTACAATATACATCATTACACTTTGCATAAATATGTATATATATAGATAGGTGAATGTGAGTTCAGGTTTTAAAACACTATAAGAAAGAAAGGAGTATATATATATATATATCATACTTAGTCAAAGATTGTAGGCTGTAGAACATTTAATTTAGCCATCAAAATCCTTTTCTCAATAGCCTTACGGTTTTCAAATCTTCTCGAGCTTCAGAATTTGTATAATGATAGCTGAAATTCATCATTATATTCTTTTTCATAGCTATATATATGTGTGTATAGGTTAGTTTCAAGATTTTTAAACACTTTCAAAAACATTCTAGAAGGAAAAAATAAGCTTTTTCTTCTTTTAAAATCCAAAAGCAAGGCAAGTTATCAAGTATTCAGATTATAGCCTAGATTCAATTGGAAGTTTTGGGAAGATCTAAGCATGTTTAAGGTGAGAATTTAGATTTGAATGCCTGGAAATATTCAAACACAACTCTGTCATATTTAACAGAGTTAAAAATTTATATATGCTCTAGTTTCAAAAATCATTATCTCTCTTCTCGATTTGAATTTGTGGATGATGTAAACTAATGGAATGTTTGTTTTTGAGTATAGATCACACTAAAAATAGTTTTAAGTTTGTTCATGTTATATATTGTGTGAATTTGTAAAAATACAGTAAATAACCCAGGTTTCGCCGAATTTCAACATGTTCAAATCATCGAATCAAGTACGTAATCGTGACTTTCAGATGAAGATAGGAATTTTAGTGAAGAAAACGTAATTTTTGGTGGCATAGTTTTTGGGAAATGGGAATAGGATCAAAATCCACTTAAAAATTAATTTTCGGCTATGTAGTTGACGAGGGAAGGAGAGGTTGGGTCGAGGAGGAGCGTTGCGACATGGCCGAGGGTTTCACCATGGCCGATTTTCGAAAATGACTTTGGTTTGGTGTGGCATGGGAATTTTAGGTTTTAAGAAAGGGTCGAAGTGGTTGTCGAATGCGACTGAAATGAGGCAAATGCAAGTGTCGAGTGGAGTCCGGTGTTCGACTGGAAGTGCTGGAGTGGATGGGCTTTCGAATGGCGAAGGTGGGACGAGATCGATTTGGTTGATGGTGGAAATTTTAGGCTCGGCGTGTGTTCCATTTGGCCAGTGGTGGTCGGAGGTGAAGCTATGAGGTGGAGGTTTTCGAGCTTGGGAGGAGACGCATGTTCATAGTCGTGGAACGGTCGTTTGATGTCGAAGACGTTAGTGCAAGTGCACGTGTGCACTGCTGCGTGCATATTCCTTTTCTCTTTGTTTGCTTGGAGAAGAAGAAAGGGGGAGAAGATGCAGTGTGTTTTGGGGTGGTTCGTGTGATCTGGGCTCGGCGTACTTGTGTGGAGTGAAAACATATGTTTGATTCGTATGTTTAAAAAAAATATATATAATTTTTAAAGAAAGAAAAAATAATAATGTTTACTAGAACGTGAAAATGGGAATTGGAGAGTGTTGGGGAAGAAGGTTAGCGGGTTATGGTCTGTTGGGCCTGGCCGAACCCATGTTGAAGAAAAAAAGAAAGTAATTCTAATTTATTTTCAAGTTATAATTTAAATTAATTGATGTTTTAAATAAGGATATCTTGCTCGTTCCAAAACCAATTGACACATGGATTTTTGCATTGAAATCGTAATGACGAGTACAACATTTTGATGAAATCTGTTGGTAGCTTTGGATAAGTACAAAATTATGATATACTAAAATGGGAAGGTTTTAAACCATGTTATTTTAAATAATAACGTCGTTTAAATATATATTCCTTAATAATTGATGTTTATTTGGCCAAATAAAATACTGTTGAGTTAAATTGAATTGAATGTGGTAACTGGACATCTATTTTGCGGAATAAATCACCGTTCCGCTAATTGATTTAATTGGACACTCATTAGTAGAATAAATCACCGTCCTGCTATTATTAACGGGATAGGTCAGATGTGGACATTTACTTAGCAGAAATAAACCTCATTCTGCTATTAAATTAATATGGACATCTAATTACATTCCAATTGGTTAGTATTGGATAAATGTTATATTAACAATTAATTGTTAATGGTGTGTTTAATTGACATATTTGACGTTATGTAAATTCTGGATTTGTAACTTAGATAGTTATTGGAATTAATGGTGACTGGATTTAGTACCATTGAGTTACTAAGCCTTTTTCCAAATTTGGAAGTTGACTTTTGAACCAAAGTTGTTTTAAGGATGATTATTGTTTATTTATGATATTTTAAGGATAATTACTGATAATTTGATAATGATTTAAAGTTAATTATTTTATGATTTTTAAAAGTATTTAATTATTATTTTCAAAGTTATTAAATTATTTAAATTGTTTAAAAACATATTTTAATTTTTAATTAAAATTATCTTATAATGATTTGATTTAAATGTTAATTATTATCTAAGAATTAAGCAGTATTAAAATATTATTATTTCAAAGATTATTCTTTCAAATATTAATATTGTTTAAAAATAATATATTATATGGTAAACTATTATAAAAGAGTATTTTCCTAAATTAAACTTGGAAATTTTATAAGCATTATTTTGAGAAAATTACTAAAAATAAAAGATTCCAGGAAGTAATAGTATACTTTCATGGCATAATTCGAGAGGCGGAGATTGCCTAAGTTAAGTTTGGATTTCTCTGGGATAGAAACGTAATCATTGAGCTGCGATCCATGATCGATACCGGAAGGTGTTTCCCATATTTATTTTAAAAGTTTTTTTCAAACACTTTGAAAGGAATGGTTTGTGAATGTACTTATTCCACGAGATAAGTATATGACTTATTTGATAAGAAGATTTAATTTATTGAATCTAAATTAAATGAGGCTTACTGATTTCAATGGGAAATGTAATCTTTGGTTGAATGTTTGTTTATTTGATAGTTAAATAACCGACTATCAAATCTGGCCAAATTCTTTGATCGTTTCGAAGAGACCGGGATCAGATTTAATTATCCGAAAACCACTTCGATCTGATTTATGCGTTACGAATTGTGATATCTCGAAGATAATGGAGATGGTAATCTTGAAGGAGATTCAGTTTGTCCAGACCCAAGACAACTTGTATGGATGAATGCTATCATTACATTGCTTGCCTGGAAGTTAATGTTAACGTTCCAAGTATGAATGCTATTCTAAAGGTAAAACGTAGCCTCAAGCCACATCAACCGGGAATGACTAAAACAGGGGAGATACAGCAGGGCTAAGTGGGTCACACCCAACTAGGATATGTTATCACCTTTCTAGATACCCTAAAATATATTTTATTATAATTATGGATATGGTTGGGCATTAAAATGGGAGCCCTCGATTAGGGTGGGAATGCCCACGGTGATAACATATTCGGTACTATCCAAGTTAGGGGTAGGCTGATCCTGTGTTGGCCGAGGATCCAAGCGAGGTCTTCGGTACACTTTTCTAGAGGTGTACTGTGATGGGCGGTACCCCAGTATCCTAGTCATTGTATGGAATCCAATATCCACTATGAGCCTGTACGGTTTTGATTGTATACCAACTATGCTGAAACGTGAGATGCAAGCATTTCAGCTATTTTTTAATTTGCTTTCTATAGATGATTTTGATATAAAATGTTTTGGTTATCGTAAGATAAAAATCCATACGTGTGTATTTGCAGTAAGGTCTTACGAGAAACCTTTGTTTTAAAAAGGTTATTAAAATTTAAGAATCAAGTAGATTGTGTTTCTCACGCTGGTTTAACAAGACTGACTCGGGCTTGGTTTTTCCTAAATGCTCGGGTTAAACCGAGCATATTTTCCTGGTTTAGTTGGATATTTTGGAGTTTCATGAGAGGAACTAGAGGCCAAAGATGTATTCACGTAGATGATTATATTTTAGTTATTTACATTGTTGTATATTACTTAGAAGTTGTGTGGACAGGTGTGACGCCCCACCTCTATACTCACACTAGCCAAGGACACTACGGGGTAATGCCGTCGACTAGCACGAAGAATAAGGCTATTGAGGTGGCACCATCTATGTAATTGCTTTGTGTGAGTACCGTTATGTCAGATAATATTACTTACATTTCATTTCAAGAGGAAATCCGACATATCAAATACAACCTCAAAGCTACCACATAGTGGGTATACGGACTACGGAAACAAATATAGAAATAAGCATAACACAAATCAGCCACAGATATTCATATCACACAGGCAGAAACAGATGTGAATATAACACATAAAAGTGTACATCAAAATAGTGGTCAAACTAGATCCACTACATCACAAAAGAATAGAAACAAGTGCTAGACAAAAGAATATGTATACATCAAGGAGTCTCTATCTCAAATGTATAACAACAAAAACTACTAAGCTAAAGTAGTTAGCTAAAAGTCAGGTGACAGACCCTGATAAGAAGTCTAACAGAAGCACCTGAAATACCTCAGTCCGACCCGAGTATTATTTAAGAAGAAAATAATAAACGGATCAGTCTAGCTATAAATATCAGATAAAATGAGTTAGGATAAGAGATATAACTAAAACGTATGATAACAATATTCCCACACTGTGACAAGTTACATCAAATAACAAAAAAATCATACAATATCTCAAATCATCTCAGACATCCAAAAAGAATCACATTCTTTAAATTATTCACCAAAACACAAATATTGATAGAGCCCATCAATGCCTATCATCAAAATCTGTGAAACATAAATTCTAGAAATCATCAACTAGAAATCCAGAAATCACAAAAGAGGGGAGGCCTATAACAAACGGGAGCATGAAAACTCACCAACACGTGTATCACAAATGGAACGCTATTCCATGGTCGCTAACCAAAGAGCCGGTGCAACGACGCAGTACAATAACGATACGTCCAATGAACCGAAACTCAAATAATTCGGAACAACGATGCAGTACAATAACGGTACGTCCAATGAACCGAAAAGCTGAGACATCGATGTAGTACAATAACGGTACATCCGATGAACTGAACACCATATAAGAACATGGGTCGCTAGCCCATAAAATGAGACGAAACTCAATAGAACTGGGTACAGTCCCCCACGCGGACAAAGAGACATCGCACATCGCTAGTCTAAACCATAAAATGATCATCATTGATCAATAAGAAGTGTCAATTACACTAAGCTAGTAAATAGATGAGTTTAGCTTCATGTCCCATAACCACTGGCTTAACTTAAATATTTACGAACAAATTGTAGATTTCCACTCGAAAATTGTCACAAGATTTCAATCGAACAAGTCTAAGAATTAACCGACAAAGTAGAAGCAAGCGTTTCATACCACTTGTTTTGCTAAGCCGTTTAATTAGATTTCTCATACGAATGAGGTAAAGGTTTGTATATACTAATAGGTTGGAAAACGGGTTTATAAACGAGATTTGTATTAGAAATAGAGTTGGAATCATCTTTGTGAAAGAGTTTGAATATTTACTACTAGTATAGAAACCTTTGCATTTTAAAGTGACAAATCAAAGAAATGATTGTAGAAACAATCAATCACCAAAATCCACATTCGACGACGTGAATTAAAACCATAAAAATCGATACCGAATCCATCAAAATGGATATTCCCAAAAATCCCGAAAAAGAAGTCATCAAAGTCGATAAATGATAACAACAATTCGGATCATCAAAAAAATTGATTAAAAATCAAAAACCCACACAAAACTGCCTCAAATAGGCAAAAAGCACATCTCCCAGATTCAGTCGACTAAACCAGAAGGTCAGTCGACTGATATAATGCTAGAAACTCTCGGATCATGGTTCAGTCGACTGACCTTCTGGTTCAGTCGACTGACCTTCTGGTTCAGTCGACTGACCTTCTGGTTCAGTCGACTGACCTTCTGGTTCAGTCGACTGATACAAGGCCAGGGAACATTCGGTTTCCAGTTTCAGTCGACTGAGCCAGAAGTTCAGTCGACTGATACAGGGCCAGAGAATTTTCTGGTCCCAGATTCAATCGACTGACCTTCTGGTTCAATCGACTGAACTGCCAGTTGCAGTATTATCAGTCTAGCCCCATAAAGGGGCAAAAATCCATACGGGAGCGATTGGACGAGCATCGGAGACTAGGGATTTATGCCAAGCGACAACCCAGCCTTATAGGCTCTTCGATACACCCCAACAACGTGTTCAAACATCAAAGATATGATTTTTAAAGATTTGACTTCAAAACACCAAAAATTGGAATATTCATCAAACCAATTAAATTCAAAAGCAAATGGACAAGGAATAGATATTAGGAATTACTACCAAACAACTATCTAAAATATAGACATAGATATGAGTTCAAAAACTCACCTTTTAACCCAAAAACAACAAACGAGAAGCTCTAAAGCAAAGAAAAGATCAACTACTCTTCAATTTCAACTCTAGAAGCTCCAATCTAAGATCATAAGCAATATTTCCTAAGTTAGGTTATAGAAAATTTCTGAAATTGTAGAGAGATTGAGATGGAGAAGAAGAAGAGGATGCTTACCTAAACTTCTCTTTGATGTTGGAGCAAGAATTTGTATTTCCTAATCAATCTAGGGCTTGGAATTCTAATTTCCTTTCTCTTCCCCCATTTTTACTTTAGCTTGAGTGTTAGGAAATGTTATGAAGGAATGAAGAGGAGTGGAGTGGGAGTTAGGGTATTAGATGGGTTGGGTGTTAGGTTATTGGGCTGAAACCCAAACCCAAAGCCCTAAATGAAAATATCAAAATTTCACTCAACTCCAAATATATCGATGTTTATACTTAAAAAGATCGCAAATGCCATTTTGGACTCAATGGAAGTGGTCTTGAGTCCCAATTCGACTGTTTGCAAAAAGTGACATTTCGGACTTAAATCTGACTGACGATGCTATATTTAAATAAAACATTTAAATAAACAATCGTAAAATATGTGGCTTGTTACAGACTCCCCTCCTTAAAGAAATTACGTCCTCGCAATACTTAAGAATAAGAAATAAAAAGTAACAACCATACAAAGGCACAACAACACAAAAAGAAGAAATTTTGAAATGAGAAGTTCACCTTAAGGAGCACGAGAGAGTAAGTCTGGATGTGTTCGCTCGATGAATTCTCTAGATTCCCAAGAGAAATCCTTAGGATTTGAGGACCATTGAACTTTCATAAGAGAAACATCTTTATTTCGAAGGCGTTTAACCTCCGTAGCAATGATACGAATAGGATGTTGCTCATAAGTCAAATTAGGCGAAACTTCAATTTCTTCAATAACACCGGGCTCAAGAATAGAATCGGAATCTCGAAGGCATTTCCGTAATTGAGAGACGTGGAATACGTCATGAATAGCAGAAAATTGAGCCGGTAATAAAAGGCGATAAGCCACGGAACCAATGCGTTCGGTGATGGGAAATGGGCCAATATATCGAGGTGCTAATTTTCTCGATCGATTGAAACGCACAACACCCTTCATAGGTGAAACACGAATAAACACAAAATATCTCACAGAAAATTCTAATTTCCTTCTTCGATTATCGGCATAAGATTTTTGCCTACTTTGAGCATCTTTCATCCTATGACGAATAAGGTCAATCTTTTCTGTGGCATCACGAATAAAATTCGGACCTAAAACCAGCTTCTCACCAGCTTCAAGCCAACACGAAGGAGATCGGAATGGCCTTCCGTAGAGTGCCTCGAAGGGTGCCATACCAATACTAGATTGGAAGCTATTGTTATAGGAAAACTCAACAAGAGAAATATGATCTTCCCAACTTCCACCAAAATCGAGAACACATGCACGAAGAAGATCTTCAAGAGTTTGATTCACACGCTCGGTTTGTCCATCAGACCGAGGATGATAAGCGGTGCTAAAATTAAGCTTTGTTCCCAAAGCATTTTGAAGACCTTTCCAAAATCCACTAGTAAATAATGGATCACGATCACTAACAATAGAAGTAGGAACTCCAAGTAATTTAACAATTTCTTTAACAAAGAGTTTGGCCAAAAGATGTACGGTCTGATTGGACCGAACGGAAATAAAATGGGTGGATTTTGTAAGTCTATCGACAATCACCCATATGCTATCATGACCCGAACGAGAATGGGGAAGATCGTCAATAAAGTCCATGGAGACTTGATCCCACTTCCAAACTGGAATGTCCAAAGGTTGCAATAACCCACCGGGCTTTTGATGCTCGGCCTTTACGAGTTGGCAAGTCATGCAACGCTTAATAAAATTAGCAATATCAGATTTCATTCCATCCCAATAATAAAGTCGCTTCATGTCTGTGTACATTTTACTACTACCGGGATGAATGGTAAATTTTGAACGATGAGAAGCTTCTAAAATATCTTTACGAAGATCACAAATATTTGGCACGATAAGTCTACCAAATTTTCGAATACCGCCACGAGCATCAATATCAAAGTCTTTCAAACCTTCAATATCAATTTTATCCCTACAACTTTGGCTAAGAAGAACCAATTCAGGATCATGCTTTTGAGCTTCTAGAATGCGGTCTAAAAGAGAAGGATGAGCCTTAAGGCTACATAATACAAGAGATGAACATGAATTGGATTCACAATCTCGAATCTCACAAGTGGACAAAGTCTCGAGATCATTTCATTTGGATATCATCATGGAAACAACTGCTTGTTGCTTACGACTAAGGGCATCGGCAACACGATTTCCTTTTCCGAGAGTATAAAGAATATTAAGATCGTAAGATGCAAGGAATTCGAGCCAACGTTGTTGATGCAAATTAAGTTCCTTTTGAAAAAATAAGTACTTCAAAGATTTATGATCGGTGTAGAGAACAAATTTCTCTCCCAGAAGATAATGACGCCAAATTCTAAGGGCGAAAACAATAGCTGCGAGCTCTAAATCATGAGTGGCATATCTAGTCTCGGCAGGCTTTAATTGCCTAGAAGCATAAGCAATAACACATTCACTTTGCATGAGAACGGCTCCCAAACCAACACGATTAGCATCGGTATAAACAATAAAATCTTGGTTCCCTTCGGGAATCACAAGAATAGGAGCATCGGAAAGGGGTTCTTTTAGTTTCTGAAAAGCAGCTTCACATTTGTCTGACCAAATGTATTTAACTCCTTTCTTTATCAAACTAGTAAGAGGTACGGAAATTTTAGAAAAGTCTTTTATGAACCGAAGGTAATAACCCGCCAATCCGAGAAAGCTACGAATTTCTGTCACACTCTTCGGTCTCTTCCAATTTTGAATCGCTTCAATCTTTGAAGGATCCACAGAAATTCCGGATTCAGAAATAATATGCCCCAAAAATTTCACACGAGATTGCCAAAAGTGGCATTTAGAAAACTTTGCTTTCAATTGGTTGCTCCTAAGAGTTTCCAACACAATCCGAAGATGTTTTTCATGCTCTTCCTCGGTTTTAGAATAAACAAGAATATCATCTATAAAGATGAGAACAAATCGATCGAGGAAGTCTTTGCAAACTCGATTCATAAGGTCAACGAAATAAGCTGGAGCATTCGTCAAACTAAATGGCATAACAAGCCATTCATAAGATCCATAACGAGTACGGAACGATGTCAAAGAAATACCATCCTCTGCAATACGGAGCTGATGAAAACCGGTTGCTAAGTCTAACTGTGAAAAGACTCTAGCACCGCTAAGTTGATCGAATAGATAATCAATCTGAGGTAAGGGATATTTATTCTTGATGGTGAGATCGTTAAACTTGCGGTAGTCGACGCAAAGCCTAGGTGTACCATCGGATTTCTTCACAAAGATAGTCGTAGCTCCCCATGGAGAGGAACTAGAACGAATAAACAGTTTTCCTTCTAATACGGATAATTGACTACACATCTCCTCATTTTCCTTATTGGACATACGATAAGGAGGACGAGTAATAGGTAGAGCTCCAGGGATTAGATTAATTCTAAACTCTATTGCTCGCTTAGGTGGTAATCCTAAAACGGGCTCAAATATATCGGAAAATTCACGAACAATGTGAATGAGAGAAATAACATCTTCCTCATCATCATTATCGTGATCATGAGGATTCAGAGAATACAAGGATGCTCCCGAATTGGAATCTGAATCTTTAAGAACAAGAGAAATCTGCTTAACAGATTGAGGATGTCGAAGATATATAGTCCGCTCAGGACATAGGACATGGGCTTCATATCGGTTAAGCCAATCCATCCCCAAAATCATTCCGAAACCTAAGTAGCGCATAACATGCAAATCGGCTCGGAAAGAATAATCACATAAAATAATCTCGACATCTTTACAAAGTAAACTGAGTGTTGCGGACCCACCAACCGGATTCGCAATTTTCAATGAAGTCATCAAGCCAAAAACATTTAAAGACAAAGCATCAACAAGTTCTTTTGATATAAAAGAGTGAGATGCACCCGTATCAAAAAGAACTCGAATAGGAAGATCACGCAATATAATAATTCCTTCAAGGATAGAACGAGAAATACCTTGACGAGGAGAAGTGTTACTAAGAGCTTGCACAACATTTAGCTTTCCCTCTTTCTTGTTTGGAAGTTTGGGGCATGAAGATAAAAGATGACCCGAACTTTTGCAATAATGAAAAAAAGAGGTTTTGGGCATCTATTTGCATAATGGTCCTTAGAACCACAATTGCAGCATTGCCCACGACTAGAGGTAGGAGTCTTTGCTACCGAAATTTCCTACTTCCCTTTCTTGTTGGGATTAGGGCTTTTGAACTTAATACGCCTCTTCTTGTTGTTATTGAGGCTCTTTTTGGAACCTCCAACATCACTATCACTTCCTTTATCGGCCTCTTTAAGTCGAAGAGTGATATCTACAAGCTGATCGAAAGGAACTTCTAGTTTCAGAGGTAAAACCTTTTTGGAGTTCTTACTCAAAGTACAGATAAACATTTGATTCTTTACAAGATCCAAAAGTTCTTGGGCAGACCTGAATACGCCATCCAGAGAAGGACTACTGGATTGACCGTCGCTGGGACTGCCAGATCTAACCATCTCTTCTTCTTTAAGAAAGAAAGAAAAAGAAAGAAGAAGAAAAAGGTTATTCTCAGAATGAATATCAAACAAACTTGATTGATAAAACAAGGCATCATAAAATAAAATAGGATAGTACGGGTCCAAAGACTCGAATTAAATCCTAAGGCACGACTCCTAAGAAAGACTTAGGACAATGATCCCTGCTAGATTATTCTACATTATTCCGAAGTTGGCTCTGATACCAAGCTGTGATGCCCCACCTCTATACTCACACTAGCCAAGAACACTATGGGGTAATGCCGTCGACTAGCATGAAGAATAAGGCTATTGAAGAGCGATCATCTATGTAATTGCTTTGTGCGAGTACCGTTATGCCAGATAATATAACTTACATTTCATTTCAAGAGGAAATGTGACATATCAAATACAACCTCAAAGCTACCACACAGTGGCTATATGGACTTCGGAAACAAATATAGAAATAAGCATAACACAAATCAGTCATAAATATTCATATCACACAAGCGGAAACAGATATGAATATAACACATAAAAGTGTACATCAAAATAGTGGTCAAACTAGATCCACTACATCACAAAAGAATAGATACAAGTGCTAGACAAAAGAATATGTATACATCAAGGAGTCTCTATCTCAAATGTATAACAACAAAAACTACTAAGCTAAAGTAGTTAGCCAAAAGTCAAGTGACAGACCCTGATAAGAAGTCAAGTAGAAGCACCTAAAATACCTCGGTCGGACCCCGAGTATTATTTAAGAAGAAAATAATAAACGGATCAGTTTAGCTATAAATATCAGATAAAATGAGCCAGGATAAGAGATATAACTAAAACGTATGATAAAAATAATACCATACCGTGACAAGTATACATCAAATAACAACAAAAATCATACAATATCTCAAATCATCTCAGACATCCAAAAAGAATCACATTCTTTAAATTATTCACCAAAACACAAATATTGATAGAGCCCATCAATGCCTATCATCAAAATCGATGAAACATAAATTCTAGAAATCATCAACTAGAAATCCAGAAATCACAAAAGGGGGGAGGCATATCACAAATGGGAGCATGAAAACTCACCAACACGTGTATCATAAATGGAACGCTATTCCTTGGTCGCTAACCAAAGAGCCGGTGCAACGACGCAGTACAATAACGGTACGTCCAATGAACCGAAACTCAAATAATTCGGAACAACGACGCAGTACAATAACGGTACATCCAATGAACCGAAAAGCCGGGACATCGGTGTAGTACAATAATGGTACATCCGATGAACCGAACACCATATAAGAACATGGGTCGCTAGCCCATAAAAATGATACGAAACTCAATAGAACTGGGTACAGTCCCCCACGCGGACAAAGAGACATCGCACATCGCTAGTCTAATCCATAAAATGATCATCATTGATCAATAAGAAGTGTCAATTACACTAAGCTAGTAAATAGATGAGTTTAGCTTCATGTCCCATAACCATTGGCTTAACTTAATATTTACGAACAAATTGTAGATTTCCACTTGAAAATTGTCACAAGATTTCAATCGAACAAGTCTAAGAATTAACCGATAAAGTAAATGCAAGCGTTTCATACCACTTGTTTTGCTAAGCCGTTTAATTAGATTTCTCATACGAATGAGGTAAAGGTTTGTATATACTAATAGGTTGGAAAACGGGTTTATAAACGAGATTTGTATTAGAAATAGAGTTGGAATCATCTTTGTGAAAGAGTTTGAATATTTACTACTAGTATAGAGACCTTTGCATTTTAAAGCGATAAATCAAAGAAATGATTGTAGAAACAATCAATCACCAAAATCCACATTCGACGACGTGAATTAAAACCATAACAATCGATACCGAATCCATCAAAATGGATATTCCCAAAAATCCCAAAAAAGAAGTCATCAAAGTCGATAAATGATAACAACAATTCGGATCATCAAAAAAATTGATTGAAAATCGGAAACCCACACAAAACTGCCTCAAATAGGCAAAAAGCACATCTCCCAGATTCAATCGACTGAACCATAAGGTCAGTCGACTGATACAAGGCCAGAAACTCTATGGTCCTGGTTCAGTCGATTGATACAAGGCCAGGGAACATTCGGTTCCCAGTTTTAGTCGACTGAGCCAGAAGGTCAGTCGACTGATATAGGGCCAGAGAATTTTCTGGTCCCAGATTCAGTCGACTGACCTTCTGGTTCAGTCGACTGAACTGCTAGTTGCAATATTATCAGTCTAGCCCCATGAAGGGGAAAAATTCCATACGGGAGCGATCGGACGAGCATCAGAGACTAGGGATTTATGCCAAGCGACAACCCAGCCTTATAGGCTCTTCGATACACCCCAACAACGTGTTCAAACATCAAAGATAGGATTTTTAAAGATTTGACTTCAAAACACCAAAAATTGGAATATTCATCAAACCAATTCAATTCAAAAGCAAATGGACAAGGAATAGATGTTAGGAATTACTACCAAACAACTATCAAAAATATAGACATAGATGTGAGTTCAAAAACTCACCTTTTAACCCAAAAACAACAAACGAGAAGCTCTAAAGCAAAGAAAAGATCAACTACTCTTCAATTTCAACTCTAGAAGCTCCAATCTAAGATCATAAGCAATATTTCCTAAGTTAGGTTATAGAAAATTTCTGAAATTGTAGAGAGATTGAAATGGAGAAGAAGAAGAGGATGCTTACCTAAGCTCCTCTTTGATGTTGGAGCTAGAATCTGTATTTCCTAATCAATCTAGGGCTTGGAATTCTAATTTCCTTTCTCTTCCCCCATTTTTACTTTAGCTTGAGTGTTAGGAAATGTTATGAAGGAATGAAGAGCAGTGGAGTGGGAGTTATGGTATTAGATGGGTTGGGTGTTAGGTTATTGGGCTGAAACCCAAACCCAAAGCCCTAAATGAAAATATCAAAATTTCAGTCAACTCCAAATATATCGATGTTTATACTCAAAAAGGTCGCAAATGTCATTTTGGACTCAATGGAAGTGGTCTCGAGTCCCAATTCGACTGTTTGCAAAAAGTGACATTTCGGACTTAAATCCGACTAACGATGCTATATTTAAATAAAACATTTAAATATCGTAAAATATGCGGGTTGTTACAACAGGTTGTTATAACTGTCCGTGCTGAGATAGGTTATTGTACTCTGATTGACGTCTGTGTGTGTATATGTGTGTGTGTGTGTATATAAATCACAGATTTGTTTTGTGTAAAGGATTGTTATATATATTATAAATTATTCGTTCCGCTGTGAAATTCTGTGTTATTTAGTTCTTTTGTCTTCTTTCTTTTTCCCCTAACTATCCGCCTTTCCGTTCGATTTGGGCTGGACATGTGTGGTTTATTGTCAGTTTAAATTGTACGAAAAAGTGGGTCGTTATAAATAAAAATGCAGTTGAAATATAGCGAGCCACATTGATAAGAATAATACCGTAAATTTTAATTGTTGAAATCAACATAACAGATTCACTATTCAATATGCTCAAGTAGGTTCGGATTTTACTCAAAAAATTATCGCATGGTATGACTTTATATTTTGTTACATATGTGTTGAAAAAGAAAGTTCTAAATAATGATTTAGAATAAACTATTTACACATAATAACCAATGTGTCTCGAAGTCAACGGGAGCGATATTGAGTCTGTGAGTTTTTGGATATGATCCAAGACTAGATACGAAAGTGTCGTTTGATGAGCATCAAAATTGAACAAGTGTTTTGATAAGAACATTAAATAGTTTGATTGTCAATCAAAATGCAGAGGAAGCATGTGCTCAAAAGAAAGAAAGCTAAAAAGGTATATAGATATTTCTAAACTTTAAGTAAATAACACACCGCCGACTTTTAACGATGTATTGTGTTAAAATCAACCTTAGTTGTTTTAATACTCAATGTTGGATTTGTAGATGATGACTTTTATAGTAAGTATAAAAGATGTTAGGAACGTCTCAAATGATACGAAAGGACCCCTTATTAAATTATTTAATACGGAACATGCAAGATGTATTTCTTATGCATTAGCAATATGAATTATCATACATGTTATGTTGTCGGTGATATCGTGATTTGTTTAAGTATTTGATACATGAAGCAAATATCAAATCTAATTTGAAATCATTAAATGGTTGTTTTGAGGTGTTCTCGAGTATTTTTCAAATACTATAGAACCATTTACAGAAACAATGAACTCTTTATAAAGAAGTGTTCCAAATGAAATACAGTGGCTGATTCAATGAAAAGGTTAAGTACATCGCCTTGTATAACGCTATAATAAAAGCAATGTATATAAATATAAATACACAAATTTATAACCAAGATGAGGGTGATTCAACTATTGAAAATCTCATAACATCGTTACATGATAACAATGTTGCAATATAATTCATACAGAACTTAGAGCTCACTGGAAGTCGAGAGACATACTCTGAATTGTTCCACATGATAAAGGTAGTTTATCAGCGTCGAAGAGAGTTGATTAACATAATAGATAATAGAAACATAATAGCATACCCATTCACCGAGGGACTGACCCAATTGGTTTAGAGGAAACCGATTGGAGAAGTTAGAATAAGACTCCATAATTGATCCTAAGTGCAAGTGGGAGATTGATAGAGTTATGGGTATAACTTAGGGGTAATTTTCCATGTATATAACTCAATAACCAATCTTTTTCGAAATAAAAGGTGTTTTCCTTCTATTATATACTTGATATAGCGTGTTATGTTAATTAATTAATTTAATTAAAAGTATATTTAATAGAAAATCCATAAATGGTATGTTTTGTGGTAGCTGTTACAAAGTGTTGTAACCATGAGTAATTTATCATAATAAATATAAATATACCATTTTAAATGTTCCAAGTCAAGATGCATTGAGACTGGATATCGATGTATCCATTAAGACTAGAGTACGTAGAGCTCTGTAAACCTTGGGCAGTGTATTACTCAGACTGTTAGGGGTACCTAGAGGTTACGTACTGATAGTTATTGGGTAATAATGTAACGACTCACTCGATAGTTTTTTGTTGGTTAATATAACTAAGGTCAAAAACAAAATATCGATGTGACTAATTTACCTAGTTCTCTTGACCTGAGAATACTGTGGATCTTTAATATGAAAGCTCCACTTTGATTATAGTCAAATCATGGCACATCATCCATCGAGTGACTATAGTTGGATCGAGTGGAAGTATTGGAAGTGAAGCACTATTCAAAAGAGGATTCGTCTCCTTGGTTATATGGGGTTAGTTTCGCGGTCAACTTAAGTCAGCCCAAAGTCAAAGTCGCTGATTAGAGCAATTCGATTAATAATAAGTGTTATTATTAAACCAAGGACTTTGTGTTCAGATTATAGAGTTGAATATGGATGATATTGAATTTTGACCATTACCAAATTCCGTAAGTCAAAGTGATGTAGTTTTGACGAAGAGAATTGGTGTAAATGTATGTGACAACCAGGTAACACTTAATAATATAAAATTAGATTTAACTGATACTATGAGCAATAAATTTGGCAAAATGTCACACTACCTACTAAGTGACGTGTGAACATTAACATTCGAATAGTTCGATGTTAATCGCTGACCGAATTTACACTTCACGAGTCACACAACCGAAATGATGTATTCTCTTTAGACCAAACGATTTAATTAATTTATAATTTTTATAAATTAATTTAGTTAATTAACATATATGAAATATTAATTATAAAATTTGAATATGATTTGAGGAATAAATATAGTTGTATATATTTAAAATAGTTATAAATATATTGATTGATATGCGATATCAACAAGCAATTAAATTAGATTTAATTAATAATATTTATTTAGGTTTTAATGGGCTATTAGCCTATGATGTTAAGATGTTATTTTGGAAGAAAAAGGCTTATAGGATGCGTCTAAAAAAGTTAGAGGGGTTTGGAGATGGCCGGTTGAGATTTGAGGAGAAATGGCATAAGATGTGGTCAATATTTCTCTCAATTTGTTCCACTATATAAGGACCCCTAACCCAAATGTAAAATGAATTTTGTAGCTGCCAAATCCCCATCATTACAAGCCAACCTCATCAACAAGGAGCTCCAACAAATTCATCTCAAATCAATTAAAAAGGCGACAACTATTGGATTGCTAAAGGTCAACGGTTCAAGGATTAACAATCAAGCGAATCGAGAAGATTTCAAAGGAGGGAGAATTCATCATTGCAAGGTGTGCTCTAAGACATTAGTTAGATATGTATTTGCTATAATATATGATTTATAATTTCTAGATAACATTATATTACATATATATAAATATATCATTATTATGTTGCTAGTTATGCGAGATTCTTATATGTATCATCAATGTTGTCACATATTAGATTGGTTATATGCATGTTTTAATTTATTTAAAAACATAATTTATATATATATAGATCTAAAGTGCACAGCCAAATAATTTTAATTTTAATTTTAATTTTTATCATTTTATTATTTAATATATAATTATTAATATACTACCTAATTTTAATTATATGACTTGTATTTAATTATATCATCATATCATGTTAATTATTGAGCCTATATTTGAAAATGCATATTTACGTAGATTATATTTTTCAATGCCTACAAATTAATTTTTAATGTTTATTTACTATTATTTAATTTTATTAAATCAATTTACTAATTAAATAAATCATATAAAATTAAATATATTTCAAAAATTAAATTTTAAATTTTTAAAATATTTTTGTCACCGTATAAACTTTTAGCCAAAAAATTATTTATATATTTATAAAAAATCAATTTAATAAACGATCGAAATCAATTAATTAATTAAAAATATTATTTTGACTAAGAAAATTCTAAATTTTTTTTGGTAATTTTAAAATATCATACTTGATTTTATAAAAATTTAAATTCAAATAACGCAAAATTAAAATATTTTTAATTATTATTTTATTGTATTTTAAATAATTAATTAATATATATATAATATAAATAAATTTTTTGTGTCGTGCATTCGATATGGAAGATATAAAAAAATATTTTTTGAATAAATAATTAATATAAAAATATATATATACATATACATATTTAGATATTATATATATACTTATATATATATAAATATAATAATAATCATTTTGTTACTGTAATTCATACATATATATATGTATATGTGAAAATGATTTTTTCAATCTTTATACATTATGTATGTATTTGTATATATATATATATATATTTAATATTTAATGCAGTTGTGTGTATATCTAAATCATTAATAATTTTACGTATAAGACACGCACGCGCGCACGCACACATATACATACATATGTACATATATTTATATATATTTACACAATTTTACATAGTTTTTAATATTTATATAAATAAAAAGTTTATATACATACATATATTTGGACAACATTCAATACATATAAAATGAGCTAACATGTTCGTTGCGATGCAAATCCCAACATCTATATACAGACATGTTATACCTTGCACGGATTATTATGTTACACATGCACACACACATATGTATATGATACATATGTGTACCATTATATTTAATTGAATATAAATTAAATAAAATTCCATATATTACTTATAAATTTAAATGAAATAAGAGAGTTTATCTAAATTAAATTTAGAAATGTTCTCAATAAATTAGACTTTATAGGCCCAATATAGATACAATAAGGAATTTTTTTAAAAGTCATCGATATCTTCGGCTGCGGGCTGGTCCAATTCTAACAAAAAAGGGGTACCTATAAGAATTAAAATGAAAATAATTTGATCAACATATTTTTGAACATATTAATTCATTTTCAAAACATATGTAAGTTTACATCAGGTTAAAATCACATTTTTAACTTTAAAATCATTCCAAAAACATATTTTAATACTATATTAGCAATCATGATATAGTGAGAGAAATAAATCACTTATCCAAATCTAAAATGCACAGTACCCGAGATGAATCTGAGATGAATAGTGGTTGACTCGAATCCTAATGCAGCCACCAATAAAAAATGATTCCTCTACTAATCCCCATGCCAATTGCCTTCTAATTACTTGAGTTGGCTAACTAAAGCAAGGTTTAGGGTCTCTTTTTGGCTAAAGAGGCAATTAATGGAGGTTAGAACTATTTTTAGGAATATCGAAAATGATATGGGTTTGTCCCGTCAGCTCTAATGGGCACAAATCGGTTATGGGCCTAACTTGGGTTTAAGCTAATTACCCACTAAACTATTAGAAAAACCAAAAATCTCTTATCACCACTTTACGGAAAGAGAAACCATCATATCTTTCATTTGTAAGTGGTCTCAAACCGTAGTTCGGCTCCTATCAAACGATATAGACCTTACAAATTTTAGGGTCAAAATCATCCAATAAAATTTCCAAGGGTAAAAACTGTTCGTACTCAACAGTACCCAAAGTTATAGTCTCATATGAGTCAATTTAGTTTTTACAATAATATTTTACAAGCCTTCGATACGTAAAATACGGGTTGTTGTATGAATCATTAAGTAATTCATGTGCAAGTAATATATTTTTTCCAATATTTCTTCCGAATATGAATGTAGATTGGTTGGTGCTATTAGTAATGGTAGAAATTTCTTTATTCTATTACTTAAAACTTTTTTATAAACCTTATAGTAATTTTACAACAAGAGATAGTCCTATAGTCCCCTATACTGCAAGGTTTATCACTTTTAAAAATTAATGGTATGAAAGTATGGTATGATCCATGCGACAGTGGTAGAATAAAAGATATATATTGCTGCATTATGTAAATCATACTCGATAACTTTCCAATGTAGTTTCATGAACTTAGAATTAATGCCTTTCGGTTCAGGACTTTTGCCTTCATGCACTTAAAAAGTAGCATCTTTTACTTCATCTAGTTGAATTGGCTGTAATATTAATCTTTTTCCTTCATCATTTATGCATGCACTACATCGTATTGTTGGAAATTCTTGTTATCCCACTTTTTGGCAAAGCTGGGATACCCAAAAATTAACTAAAGTCAATATTAATCAGCCATGAATATTAAATATGCATTGCAGGATGATCATGGATATCGATGAATTTTGCCCGGGTCTGGATCGGACCGTAATTGACAAGATATGACAAGCAAAGCCATGAAAGTCAGTGCTCCAAGTTTCAGGTAAATCGGAGTTAATATGAACGAGATCTGATCGATACAAGTTAGATAAAGTGCGCTGTTCGTATCCATCAAAGACCCGTTCGAATCGATCAGATTTCGTATCCATTATGTTTGCGTAGATCGAATCCATCAGGTGTTCTCGTGTCCGCATGTTCGAATCCACGACGTTCGACTCGATCAACCCACGCTGCTTCGCATCCATTGGTGCACCTTGCTTCGAATCGGTCGGTTTCGTACCCATAAGTCTTAGTTCGTATCGAAAGAAAGGAGGCTTGATCGAATCCATCGGGAAGCCTTGATCCTATGCTCCAGTCATCTCCGCTGAATCCAGCTGGCATCGATGGATTCGGGCAACGTCTCTGATACGAGTAAGGCGAAGTTTAAGGGGAGACGCGGTCGACTCGGAGTAAATGGTGGATCTACCCGAGGGATGCGCGCTACGCCACTGCAAAACCACGTGCTGTATCGATGCGAAGTCATCGATACGAATTCACGGATTCGAACCGGGCAGCGCATATGGAGCCTTGATCTCGTATCGATCATATCTCACAAATCCCTGATCCAAATGCAACGAAATTTTCAGAGTAGCTTCCATGCAAGGTAAAGAGCACACCTGCCAAGTTTCAGCTCAATTGGAACATTTTTTGATCGATACGAAGTTGATTCGAATCGATCACAGATTGAGTCAAAACTTGGTGGGACCAGTCGCGTGGTCCCACTCACGTGCCAGAAGGAGTCTCCCGAAGTTTGAGCGCAATCTCAGCCTCCTACGCCTATAAATAGCCCCCTGAAGCCTACAGAAAAGGGATCTTTTGGCCATCCGACGTCCAGACTCTGCCGGATTCAATCCTACTTCACTCTATTGCTGTTATACTCAAATTCATTCATTGTATTTGCTGTAATCATCTGTAACCAGCGAAGAACATCAATAAAAGATAAAAATCATTGAAGTGGACGTAGGCCGGAGATAGCCGAACCACTATAAATCTCGTGTGTCACTGTTCATTATTTCTTGATTGCTGCTTGTTACTTGCTTAGATCTATGATTTGTGTGCGAATACTGTTGATTCGTATTCATACGCTGGTGCTTTCACTACATTTGGGGTTTGTGACCATTTTTGGTGCAAACACTTTGGTGCTTTCACTGAGAAGAACTAGCACCTGCTACACCAGATTCGAAGTTCAGATTTGAAAACTCGAAGATTTGAAGACAATGACTCGACAAACAAGTAGAAGACAAAGAGCCGAGAGAAGCCATCAAGGAGGAAGTCAAGAGGCATCCTCTGGTGCTGGAGAAGAACCAGCTTCGATCTACATCACTAGAGACGAAATGGAGACCATGACCAATCTGATGCACGAAAGAATGATGAAAAGTCAACAAGAGATGCTGCAGAATTTCTTTGAACAGATGAGAGCTGCAGGGATGCAGAGCCTAGGACCAGCTACAGCGGCTATGAATGTGGAACAAGGAGCTAGGATTGCGGAACCTAATGAAGGACAGAATGCAGATCCAGTGGACAATCAACAAGGACTCGGGGGCAGACCCTCGGGATCCGATGCTGGAAGGCCGACAGACGGAGCTCAACAAGCTGGGGCCAATGCTGATGCTAACGGGCCACACGAAGAATACATACCAGAATACCCTTCAAGACCAAGAGGGCAACCCCAGGATGGAGATGAAAAGATGGCTGGATTAGTGCGACGACTCATGAGAGGAGGATTGTCTAGCGGAGGATTGGAGGAAGTCAGTCGGAGTCCGTTCACTCCAAATATCAAGAATGTAAGGAACCCTCCAAAGTTCAAACTGCCGACGCTGAATCCGTATGACGGGAAGTCGGATCCGACCATGCACATTACCAGATACATTCGACACATGGAAATACTGGGAGCATCCGAGGAAGTGATGGCACGATGTTTCCCTTTATTTTTGTCAGACTTGGCTGCACTTTGGTTCAGGCAATTAAAGACTGGATCGATCAGGACATGGGGCGAGCTTGTATATTGCTTCATGGAATAATTTAGGGTCCATGTTACAAGACCCAAGAGTGTGATGACTTTAGCTTCGATAAAGCAAAGAACCGGAGAGTCCATAAAAGGTTTTCTGCTGCGATTCAATGCAACGGTGGCTTCGGTAGATCGCCCGGATCCATCGATGATTTTGATGGCGGCGGTGGCAGGAGTTGGAGAAGGCACCGAATTCAAAGATTCGTTGACAAGAGATCCACCACAAGATCTTGGAGAATTTTACCATGAAGCCGAGAAATTCATTCGATTAGAAGAATCACGAGCCGAGAGGCAGGAAGTAAATGCTGCACAAGGCGAAGGAACCACCACGGAACAGTCCAGGGCAGACAAAGGAAAGAGAAAGCAGGATGACGCACATGATGGTCCTGATAAACGGAAGAAATTCCGAGAGCCTAGATTCAGGCAATACACAGATTTGACGGCAAGCCTAGAAAGGATTTACACTGAAACTCGGGGGCAACTCCCCTATCGAAAACCACCCAGGAGAGATCCCACAGAGCGGGAGCGTAGAACCGGAAAATATTGCCTCTTCCATGAGCTGGATGGGCACGCAACCGACGAATGTCGCCACCTGAAGGATGAGGTGGAAGAATATGCCAGGAGTGGTAAACTGCCACAATATGTCAGGAAACGAGCAACGGCGGTAAGGCCTGAACAACTACCGCCTCCCCCTAACAGAAACGATCCTGGATCGGGATCACGACTCATCATCAACTGATTAAGATGGCAAGGGCCAAGTTCGAGATTTGGACTTCGGCCAAATAATTTCATTAGATTTGCTTTTAGAATAAACGGCTATCCCACTTACTCATGTACGGGAACCGGAGAGATCCCCAGGCATGCTCTGAGATGGAGATAGACCGATCTGCCCGGAGAGGCAATGTCTAGATTTTTTGGTGTTTGAGATTGAACATCTAGGACCTGAATTTAATAAATAAATTTTAATTTCTTGAAATAAACCTTTGACCGGAGAGTTAAAGGATAAACATTAAATATCAATATAAAAATGATCGCTTTATGATCCTACCCGGAGAGGCAGGGTCCGGAGTGCAAGAAGTGAGTTGCTTCGCCGGAGAGCGACAGGATCAACTCACTTAAGCATCGTTTCCTATTCACCGGAGAGTGATTGGATCAGGATTCGATAAGAGCCCAGAGAGGCTATGATCGGCCCACGATTTAGGCCAAGACATCGCTTAATGTTCAGATACACTGAACCGGAGTGCAAGAAGTGGGTCGCTTCGCCGGAGAGCGACAGGATCGACCCACTTAACGTTGTTTCCCCTTCACCGGAGAGTGACAGGATGGGATCCAGCAGGAGCCCGGAGAGGCTACGATCGGCCCAGAACGGCCAAGACATCGCTTCACGTCCTAACTGGGGCCAAAGTGCAAGGAATAGAAAGCAACGCCGGAGTGAAATAGGATCTTTCTATTCAACCACTAAGTCTAGAGTGGGCTTCGCAAGGGTCCGGAGCGATCGTCAACAGTCCGGAGAGACTGTAGAATTTCATTCTTAACTTCCACTGGCAGAAATTGATAACGCTTCGGCTTCGAACGGCCATGAACTCGATTGAAAATATCATAAGATTCGAATAAAACCTGAGCTTACTACATTCGAATTGAGACTAATCAAAACACACCTTTTACCAAAAGGCATGTTTTGGAGGGCAAAGTGTTATCCCACTTTTTGGCAAAGCTGGGATACCCAAAAATTAACTAAAGTCAATATTAATCAGCCATGAATATTAAATATGCATTGCAGGATGATCATGGATATCGATGAATTTTGCTCGGGTCCGGATCGGACCGTAATTGACAAGATATGACAAGCAAAGCCATGAAAGCCAGTGCTCCAAGTTTCAGGTAAATCGGAGTTCATATGAACGAGATCTGATCGATACAAGTTAGATAAAGTGCGCTGTTCGTATCCATCAAAGACCCGTTCGAATCGATCAGATTTCGTATCCATTATGTTTGCGTAGATCGAATCCATCAGGTGTTCTCGTGTCCGCATGTTCGAATCCACGACGTTCGACTCGATCAACCCACGCTGCTTCGCATCCATTGGTGCACCTTGCTTCGAATCGGTCGGTTTCGTACCCATAAGTCTTAGTTCGTATCGAAAGAAAGGAGGCTTGATCGAATCCATCGGGAAGCCTTGATCCAATGCTCCAGTCATCTCCGCTGAATCCAGCTGGCATCGATGGATTCGGGCAACGTCTCTGATACGAGTAAGGCGAAGTCTAAGGGGAGACGCGGTCGACTCGGAGTAAATGGTGGATCTACCCGAGGGATGCGCGCTACGCCACTGCAAAACCACGTGCTGTATCGATGCGAAGTCATCGATACGAATTCACGGATTCGAACCGGGCAGCGCATATGGAGCCTTGATCTCGTATCGATCATATCTCACAAATCCCTGATCCAAATGCAACGAAATTTTCAGAGTAGCTTCCATGCAAGGTAAAGAGCACACCTGCCAAGTTTCAGCTCAATTGGAACATTTTTTGATCGATACGAAGTTGATTCGAATCGATCACAGATTGAGTCGAAACTTGGTGGGACCAGTCGCGTGGTCCCACTCACGTGCCAGAAGGAGTCTCCCGAAGTTTGAGCGCAATCTCAGCCTCCTACGCCTATAAATAGCCCCCTGAAGCCTACAGAAAAGGGATCTTTTGGCCATCCGACGTCCAGACTCTGCCGGATTCAATCCTACTTCACTCTATTGCTGTTATACTCAAATTCATTCATTGTATTTGCCGTAATCATCTGTAACCAGCGAAGAACATCAATAAAAGATAAAAATCATTGAAGTGGACGTAGGCCGGAGATAGCCGAACCACTATAAATCTCGTGTGTCACTGTTCATTATTTCTTGATTGCTGCTTGTTACTTGCTTAGATCTGTGATTTGTGTGCGAATACTGTTGATTCGTATTCATACGCTGGTGCTTTCACTACATTTGGGGTTTGTGACCATTTTTGGTGCAAACAATTCTATTTTCACTTCTCCATTGAATAAATCAATATAATAAGAGATAATTTTGTTTTCAATTTCCACGGGCTTATAGATGAAAGAACTGGCCGGTTCACAGTGGGTTAAATTGATGAATTTTAATATTTTTACCATTTTGGATTTCTATTGCAGAAATGAAGCCAAACTGATTTTATATCAAATCTACAATATTATTTAAATACAATCTTATTTTATTTGATTTATTGATTTAATTAATAGTAAATTTAATTTGAATTTAAATTTAAATTTAAATTTGAGTATATCTTAATATGCTCGTGTGTACAGTGCACGTGCATATGTAAATAGTGTAAATAGCTAATGTGTGTGTTTATAGGTATTGGGATTTACACTATAACAGACACATTTATCCCTATATATATGTGCCTTTGTAATCCATAGTTTTATTTTGAAATATATGTGTGTGTATATATAATGATTGCATTTCGAAGCGGATGAAGCAAAAAAGGTAATAATGATGCTTCTGGCTGGCAGAAGGTAAGGAAAAAAGGTAATCTAAAAGCTAGGGTTAACACACAATCAAATAATGATGTGAGGAAAAAGTCAAATATGGCAAAACCCCAGGAACTCAAGGCTGGAATGTGCACATGGACAAATGTAATTACATGTATAATGGTGGGGTCACAAGATTCGATGGTTTGACATATGAAGATGGAGTCTTTGCCGATTTACAGCTAAAACCTTGTAGAGTAACTCAATTCATGTATAACTAGTGGGAGGAGGCCATATTACATTCATCTTAATGCCTATATTAAAAGGAAATGGAAGCTTACCAGTAAGTGGGATGTGTTTGCTAGAGAAAATGGCTTTTATCTTATCAAATTTAGCAATAGAATTGACTGTAAAAAAGTGTTGGATGGTGGCCCTTGGTTCATGGACAGTAAATTAATTTTTAGTAAAAGATGGGAACCTAATTTAAGGTTGGAAAGGGACATGTTGGAATCGCATCCCATTTGAGTGGGAATGCTAAACCTAGATTTAGCACTTTGGAATGCAAGGGTTATTAGTAAACTTGCTAGCGTAATTGGTACTCCTTTGGATATGGATGATAATACAAGGAATTTCAAGAGATTAAAATATGCTAGAGTGCTAATTGATGTTAAGGAAGGGTATGAACTGAAAAAACAAGTAAGTGCCAAGGATAGTGAATGTAACATTTATGTCCAAGTCGTGGAATATGAGTATGTGCCTCCGGCCTGTAGTCAGTGTAAGTGCTTTAATCATACAGACTTTTAGTGTGCTACAGTATCCCCCCCATTAAACAAGTGTGGAGGAAGAAAGTGGATAATAATATAGTAGATGATGTGAGTAATTCCAGTCAAGACAAAAACATGAACTCTATGAGTCAACGGAGCAGATACAAAATGAGCTGTAATCAGATATACAACAGGCTAATAATTATACTAATGCCAGGTGGAAAACCAAATCCCCCAGAAATAGGGTAAAGTGACGAATAGCAGAAGACAGTGGCTGTGCCAGTTGCGGGTGGCCCGGAGTAGCCATCAATCCAATCCCATGCTGAAGGGCTAGAAGAGCAAACACCTAACATGTGAAGATATTAGCAAGTTGAACATTGTTGTGCATGTATCTGATGAAGTTGTGGAAGTCTCTAAATCCAAAAAATTATACACAAAACCAAATCAGAAGTATGAAAAGCTGTTTAAAGATTCAGAAACTAAAGGCAAGGTGATTGGTTCACGAGAGAACTCTCTTAGAAAATTGAGGAATAGGTATCTCCAACCAAAATGTCTATAATCAGCTGGAACATTAGAGTTCTAAATAATGATACTCGTAAGTTAGACCTTTATAATCTTAGAAGGTTTACCTTCTATATTGGGTATTATTGAAAACAATTTTAATGATGCTAATATCGGTTTTTTCATGGAAACAATGGGAATATATTCGTAATAGTGAGTTTGGTGAAAATGGACTAACCCTATTTATGTGGAACAAACATATTTTCCAAGTGGATGTAATTGACAATGATAATCAACAAGTTACGGTTAAAGCTAACAACACTGGGGGCTTAATTATCTATTTCACATGTGTGTATGCAAGTAACTTAGTGACTCACGGGACTAATTTATAGGGGAAGATTGTTAACATGGTAAATAATATGGGTGGTCTGTGGTTGGTTATGGGAGATTTTAATGTTGTTCTAAAAGCAGAAGAAAATAAAGGTGGAATTACGCTTAGAGTGTCACAATTGGCGGAGTTCAACAATTGTACTATTGTAGCAAGATTGGTCGACACATCCATAAAGGCCTAAAATTCACATGGAGATGTGGTGAGTGCAAAAAAGTCACGCAAACTGGATAGAACACTTATCAATGCTGATTGTATAAACATGCTCTCAAACATTAAAGTTACTATTTTGCTTAATTCTACAAGTGACCATAGCCCACTAATTATTACAGTAGCAGAGAAAGGAAGAAATGAAATGGGGAAGCCTCTTAGGTATGCTAATGATTAACGTCTTCTAAATGGACACAATAATGCAATAAATATGACATAATGTGAACAAGTGGAAGGGATTTAGAACTATCAATTAGTGTAACTCCTAAAAATAATCGCAGACTTAAAGTGTGGAACATATGCAAACCCAAGGAGCATGATAACATCAAATACATTCAGAACTGGTGTGAGGAAATGCTAAGCAACATTGACAGTGACCCACAAAATGAAGATATCCGAAAAGCATATTATCAAGCTCAAAGAATGCTTAAGGAAGCTCTAAAAGTAAAGGCTATGGAACTAAAACAGAAAGCCAAAGAAAAGTGGATCACAGAAGGGGATGAACGCACTAAATATTTTTGCACTAAAATGTCTGTACGAAGAAACATTGATAATAAATTTCAGGATGGAAAAGTTCCAATTGGCAACTCAAAGATAGAAGAAGAAGCAATCACATATTACACTGAATTGTATAATGGTAGGTGTGAAATTGACTTACCTGAAATTCAATGTAAAAGGATGGTTAATTCCAAAGGCCACATGATGCTGGCCAAGATGGTGTGCGAAAGCAAAGTCTTTGAAGCTTTGGAATTTATTCATATTGATGCCAGTCTAAAGCTAGATGGCCTGGGGTCCAAATTTTTCAGGAATCATTGGGCTGTTCTGAAAAGCAAGATAATATTAGCAATGCAAGAATCATTTCAAACGGAAAAAATTCTAAAAGAAATCAATCATACTTTCATTTGTCTGATACCAAAAAATGTCAAATCAATAAGAATCGAAGACCGCAAGTCTATTGCATGCTGCAATGTTACATACAAAATATTGAGCAAAATAATATGCAATGGAATGAAGAAGGTCATACTAGATATTATTGCTAATGTCAAAGTGCATTCATTAAAGGGCGTCGCATATCTAAGAATTCTCTAATGGCACATGAATTGATTAAAAATTTCAGCAAAAAAAGTTCAAACAAACTATGCCTAAAGGTAGACCTCCACAAAGCATATGACAAGATTAATATACATTTTATACTTCGTATGCTTAGATGTATGGGGTTCCCAACAAAATTCATTGACCTAATCGATGATTGCATTACTACTTCTATCTTTTCTATTTTGATGAATGGTATTTCCAAGGGATTCTTTTGTAGCAATAGAGGTATTAGGCAAGGAGATCCCTTATCTCCATACCTATTTGTGGTAGCTATGGAATATTTCACCCTCCAAATGAAGTTGGCTAGTCACAATAAGCTATTCTAGACAATTCACAGTTTCCAATCTAAAGTTAGCCACCTCCTATACGTGGATGATCTGATCATTTACATAAAATCAAGTTGTGAAGCTGCAAAAGCTATTACATCTCACAACACCAAAATGGTCATGGATTAATTATAGTGCTAATTACTTCCGTGATTATGAATCAACAAATTTAAGTTATATTAAATTTGCCTTAAAGTAGTAATTATGTTGTTGTGTGCTTATGCATTAAGAAGTTGCGTTTTAACTATTTGTTAAATGTCAAGCTCAATTTATATTCAATTAAGGTAAAAATAGAAAAGAATCTGATACTAAAAAAATCAAGTAAAGTGCAAAGAAAGTTAAAGACATAGAAATTTACATGGTTCAGATTTCGAAGAACCCTACATCGACGGGTCTGCTTTTTACTTACATGTTCTTTTCTGGTACAAACTTTTTTAATGGAAGAGAGAGTACAAGTATATTAGTATAGGATTAGAGAATTTCCAAAAGTCCTCTTTTCTACTAAGATATCCTTCTTTTTATTGCTATATGAAATCACACGGATGGCTAATTCTTTCATCTAGTATCTCTCTTCCATAGTCTGATCCCTCCACGTGTCATTCACCCCTTTACTCGTTGATTTTTGTCTAGATTGCTGATATGGTTGAAGGAATTCCCTACTTTATTAGGTGTAAAATTTGGGCTGGAGGCAGGATTTTAGAATTTGGAGTTTAAAGGATGTAGTGGTGCTGACAAGGTTGGCATTAATTGTACCATAATCTTCTTATTTGGTTTAAGGCAAGAATAAGTAGATTTAATATAGAAATGGCTAGTATTGATTGGTAACAATGAGCAGGTCATAATGGCATTTATTGGGTATTAAATCCGCATTTAATAAGTAATGAATAGGTATTTAAGGTGGTGATATGGCTGCCATTTATTGGTTATTGGAAGTGTAGTTGGTAGGCTATGAGTCACTGCCTTACATTTTTTTCCATTTAGTTAAATCAAGATTAATATTGATTTAGGTGGGATAATATAGGTTTGAGTCTGCTGCTTAGGATCATGGCTAACCTAGGATTGCACGGATGCAGAGGTTCCTATATAGGGTTATGTAGATGTGTGGGTTCCTTCATAGAGTTGCACTTATGCGCAGGTTCCTAAAGGGTTGCGCTGATGTGTGGGCTCCTTCATAGGGTTGTGCTAATGCACGGGTTCCTAAAGGGTTGCGCTGATGCATGGGTTCCTTCATAGGGTTACGCTAATGTGCGGGTTCCTAAAGGGTTGCATTAATCATTGATCTAGGATGCTCAGTTTAAGGTACTAGGATGCGCAGACTATTGATAACGGATGCTTAGTTTAAGGCATTAGGGTGCGCTAGTTACCTATAGGTGATGGTTTGGGCCTTCGTTGTTTACGAGTAAGTGCGGAGCTGCAAAGGAGCACTGATTAAGTGACCATATGTGCAACCTTTGGAATGCTTTGATTTTGCATGATATCGCTTAGGGAATCCTCAGTAAGTGCAATACAGGTCCCCACCAGAAGATGTTAGCAATGCATAAGCATTAGGAATAGTGTTATGGTTTATTGGCTTTTTGGTATGCGTAGTGTTCACCTATGGCTTGCTCGGAATGGACTAGGGGTTCATTTTGGTGATAGATTATGTGTAGTACTTGCATAGGTCACGCACCTGATTAACCTATGATTTGAGGAGTGCGAACTTACCATAGTCTTAAGTGGAGAATATTTTACCAAGGGTTCTAGGTGGTTTGACCTTGTGTAGGATTTAGCCGGTGGGCAGGTGCATTGAAATGACCCTCCTATTTCCACCCTAATTTCATAAGGATTTTTTTTTAAGAGATGATATATAGATATATCATTCATTACAAATATATTTTCCCAGGGTCATTTTCTTTCTCCAATAAACAAAATATATCCAGGATCAAGATAACTTACCAATATAAATATATCAGTGTATTACTAATAACATACACATACATATGAAGATGTATGTGTTCCTCTTGTTTATATTCAGAGTATATACTTTATTTGTTGTACAAGAACATTCTATTTGATTTAGATTTTAGCAATTCAGATTAATTGATTTTTGACCATAGAATCCACTGGAAACATGTACTTTAGTCTGTTATTCTAATTAAGAAATGATCAAGTAATAATCAGTGGAAAGCAAGCTTTTAATATGGATGATTGTGTAAAAGTCTATATAGTATCAAACTCAGGTTAAAAGAAAGTGGATCATAAGTGAACACAAGCAACATCTAGGCGTAATGGAAACGCGCCTAACTTATACATGAGAGGTCACGAGTTCGAGTGCTATGTTGGTCGGTTCAAACACAATTTTTGTTTTTCTTTTTATTTTTCTCCTGTATGGTTAGAAATCTGATATCTACCTATATCTGCACATATATATTTAATTTTTTCCTATAATCTAACATACAAAACAGTATTTCTTACTTTATTATTTTTGATACCCATTCCTACAACTGTTCTAGGAATTTGGGTTTATATTTTTGCCCAAACATCAACATGTACACAGATATACATGTACATGTCAATATCTTTGCTCATTTTCCAGAAAACTGGGTGAAACAATTGCTAAATGTACTAAGCTTTTGAAATGCATTTTTATTTTCAAAATACAATCTATCATGATCAACCAATACTTCATTTATTTGAAGCTGGTTAACTCATGTATCCTGTATCTGCTACACACTAGTTCAAAGCAATGGAGATACCATTCATTGCATTCTGTCTGAAGCTTTTAAAAACATTTTACTTTTCTCAATACGATTCAGAAATGAATTCAAACTTATTTACAAAGCATTTCAGTAAAAAGGAAACTAAAATCCTTATAAGTTTACTTCTAACTAAATCCAGATTTTATTCTGAAACTCAGTGCTCTGTTATGTCTCAAGATTTACTAATACATAATATAAATTATGCAAAACAGTAGCTCACCTACATATGCATATTTCTTTTCCAACCATCCATATCAATACTTAAAATCATTTCCTTGTTTCCCACTCAGATATTTCTTTTAGATTTTAAACCTTAGTGCATAACAATATATTTAACATGATACAACTAGTCCATCTAACCATAATAGAATTCATTACATGACTGGAAATCTTAGAAACATAAAATTTTTCCTGAATACATGCAGATATAATCAATTTAAGCTCTTATTGAAACTAGCTAGCATGTTCATTCACTCCTCCATAATAGCCATAACTTCATTTTTACTTAGTGCCTGGGTTACCTGAAAGAGCATGAGTGGCTGCCTCATTTTAAAATGAGACACCCCAGATGCCATGAGCAAACAAGGGTCAGATCTATGATCTGGTATGAGTAACATCAATACATTCATGATATTAAGCAATAGAGAATATAAGAGCACCAATTAGTTATTTAAGCAAATTCCTGCAATCAATTACTTTAACATAGTATAATTAAGTTGATTCAGGTATGATATATTCATTTATCATTCTTACACTTGCATACATAATCATGCAAACATAATTATCTATTTGCAACAATTGCATTCACTGGAACCATCTTGGTTCCATACCATTCAACCTAAGAAATATCCATATTCCTATTTCTTCATTTACAGGTTGTATAATTCAATTTAAATCCCTGCCTCATCTGCTATTAAGGAATCACAGGGACACATTGCAATGAACTAATTCACATCATTGCACAAAGATCTCAGGGCTTAAACAAACCATGTGCCAACTTGCATACTTCAAATATAACAAGCATTCCAGCAGCCTTCTTGGCCTTCCCTTCCCTAGTTTATTTACTAGTGTATTGTCTTAAATCCTATCATCAAATATGCTAAGTGAACATGTCACTGCAAACATGGAAACATCCATAATCTTTCCTAGCATAATTCTCCTCAGAAATAAGCAGACAGTTATTTTCTAAATGGGGTCAATATGTCTTGATCTTAGTAAAATATAAGAATATTTTCAACTGTAAAAAAGAGGCATGGCATGTTCTTATTATATTGATCTGCAAGCCTTTATGATTGATTCAGATTCAGGATCTGGTTCAATCATAATTTTAGCTTGTGGGTTTCTTCCCCTTTTTTTTTGATTTGATTAAGGGCTCAGCACTTAGAAAATTTCTATTGCACCCTTAACATTTTTTTTTCTCAAGCCTCAGCACTTATACCAAGTATAATGCAGCTCCCAACATTTTTGTAAAGTTTCCATGCCATAGATCTATAACAGTTGAGAGTATTCTCTATATAATTTTAAGATCCTAGTTAACATTTATGAGTATAAATAAAACAGTATGATACACATCCAAAGACAAATGTCTCAACCAATCAAAGATCATCAAAATCATCCATATTAAATCATATCAGATTTAAAATAAGACATCCAAAAAGCATTGATGAAATCATCAAAACCAGAAATATATAAATGGCAATATAAAAAGTGGCTGCCTCATCTCAGGTCTTAATGCCATGAACTCAGTGAGGTTACTCACCTAAATATTTCCTCTTATTAATCCAGAAAATCCTTGTATGAGTGTTTTCTCCTTCCTTCCAATATTTTTCTTCCTTTCTTATTTTTTTGTGCAGCTCGGGGTAAAGATAATTCTACTGGCTAAAACTGCCTATTTATATGCATTTTTTTCCACTAGGGTTTTGTTAAAACAGAATTCCATTTCTGTCCTGGCTAGCATCATGCATTTTTCATTCATAATACCCCGGCCATATTAACCAATTTAAAGGCTGCATTTTCTTTCTTTTACTTTTCAGAAAATGGCCACTCACCTAGTCATGTTAAAAGTGTGACTATCCTATTTTATATTTTAATTATTCCTGAGAATTCCCTTTGCTATTTTTGCCTACACAAGCATATTGACTTGTATCACATTTCATGTCATTTTAATGTTATAGTTTCACTTGCTTATATATATATATTTTTCAGTACTTAAAAATGTATATTTGTATACATATCTTATCTAGGCTTATTTAATTCCTCTTTAATTTCAGAAACATATGCACCTATATGTATACAGGTTTACAAATCCTTATAGCATATATATATATGTATAATCTTCCTTTCTGGGTTTTAAATAAAATCTGTTTACTGATTTAAAGTAAAACTTACTTTTCTTATTTTCTAAGATGATCCATATAATTCCAGAAATCAAATATCCATGTTGCAAAATCATGTTTGTATTGCTTTTTAATTCTTGTTTTAAATCCAAGAAATCTGGAGTTCTTCCTTGTGCCATTTCAGTGTGCACGTGCACACATATACTTGCACACTATTTATTCCAGAAATTTCACCATATTTAAATCTAAATATTTCAAAAATTAAATCATTTTACAAAAATGATTTTTCACAAAATTTTGAGGTATTACATTCACCCCTCCTTTTAGGAATTGTGTCCTCACAATTTTTCTAACATTTATAACAAGCATCATTTTCTTTTCTGAAAACTTATCAAACATATGCATAAGCAAACAAATTCAACCATATCAACCATGCATAACAACAACAAAAAATTTTCCAGAGAAAAAAAAAATTACCTTTTAATTTGCAAAAAGCTTAGGATAATCCATTCTAATCTTATCCTCTAACTCCCATGTGCAGTCATTAGGATCACTACTCCACTGGATCTTAACTAGTTTCAAGGTTTTGCTCCTTAATTTCTTTTCTTCCTTGGCTATAATCCCCACTGGTTCTTTTTCATAAACCAAGTCAGGATTTATTTGAATTTTGGTAGGCTCTTCCAAAATGTCTTCTTTATCATGTACCCATCTTCTAAGTTGGGACACATGAAAAACATTATGCATTGCTTTCATTTCCTCTGGTAGTTCTAATTTGTAAGCCAATGAACCAATTCTTTCCAGAATTTTATAGGGTCCAACATACCTTGGTGTGAGCTTACCTTGCTTGCCAAATCTCATGACTTTCTTCATAGGTGAAATCTTGATGAAAACAAAGTCTCCCACTTCATATTCCACTTGCTTTCTCTTCCTATCTGCAAATTTCTTTTGCCTATCTTGAGCTGCTGCTATTCTTTTTCTTATTAACCCAATTTTCTCTGTAGTTTCTTTAACATATTCAGGTCCAAGAACAGCCCTTTCTCCAATCTCTACCCAGCATATAGGTGATAAACATGGCTTGCCATATAAGGCTTCAAATGGTGCCATCCCTATGATGCTTTGGTAACTGTTATTGTATGTGAATTCAGCTAGATGGAGGTGGTCTTCCCAGTTGCCTCCAAAGTCCAGTGTACATGCTCTCAACAAATCCTCTAAGACTTTGTTCACCACCTCAGTTTGACCATCTGATTGTGGATGGTAGGCAGTGCTTAAGCACAATTCACTCCCCATGGCCTCTTGAAAACTTTTCCAAAACCTTGAGGTGAAGATGGTATCCCTATCACTCACAATGGTTTTGGGTATGCCATGCAACCTTACTACCTCTTTCATGAATATTTGAGCCAATTTTGGAGCATTTCTTTCTGTTTTAACTGGGATAAAATGTGCTACCTTAGTTAGCCTATCCACTATTACCCATATACTTGTGTTTCCCTTCTTAGATCTAGGCAGACCATCTATGAAATCCATAGATATATCCTCCCACTTCCACTGTGGTATACTAAGGGGTTGCAATAGTCCTGATGGCCTTTGTGTCTCTGCCTTGACTTGTTGGCAAGTCATGCACCTTGCAACATATCTGGCCACATCTGACTTCATCCCCTTCCACCAAAGATTTCTTTTTAAATTTTGATACATCTTGGTGCTACCTGGGTGTATGGAGTACTTACTCCTATGGTACTCATTTAATATTTCCTCCTTCAATTCTATATTTTCTGGAACACATATCCTATTTTTATTCCTTAAATAACCATTTTTATCAACTTGATAATTTATTACTTCCTCCCCTTTTGATATGAGCATTTTCTTTTCCACCATGTTTAGGTCTTGTTCCTACATTTTCCCAATCTTAAGAAGTAAATCTGATTGCAGAGATATCATACTTAATTTCCCTTTACCTTCACCTTCTTTAATGGACATCATTTGTACCTCACTGTTTTCCTCAATTTCCAATTCAGTAAGTATAGACAAATCCTTAAATTCTTCCATCATCAACATGGCTACTTTGGCATGTTGTCTACTCAAGGCATCTGCAACTTTATTTGCCTTGCCTGGTGTATACAGTATATCTAGATCATAGGCAGCTAGGAACTCTACCCATCTATGTTGCCTCATATTCAAATCTTTTTGTGAAAATAAATATTTCAGTGCCTTATGATCAGTGTACAAAATGAATTTGGCACCTAACAAATAATGTCTCCAAAGTTTCAAAGCATACACAACTGCTGCTAGTTCAAGACCATGGGTTGCATACCTGGTTTCATGTGGCTTTAATTGCCTAGATGCATAGGCTACCACCTGGTCTTGCTGCATCAACACAGCCCCTAACCCAGAGCCACTTGCATCAGTATACACAACCAAATTTTCATTTCCTTCTGGCACTCTCAATACTGGTGCATTAATTAGAGCTTCCTTTATTTTGATAAAAGCTTGCTCACATTTTTCTGTCCATACAAAGGCTTGGTTCTTTCTAGTTAAATTGGTAAGTGGTGATGATATTTTTGAGAAATCTTTTATAAATCTCCTATAATATCCTGCCATCCCCATAAATGATCTAATTTCACTGATGGTACTAGGCCTTTTCCATGCTTGGATTGCCACTACCTTGTTAGGGTTTACTGATATTCCTTTGGCAGAGATAACATGCCCAAGGAAATGCACTTCTTCTTTCCAAAATGCACATTCTCAAGGTACCATCATGTTTTCTTACAAACACTACTGGAGAACCCCAACAGGAATTGCTTGGCCTTATAAATCCCTTGCCTTCTAATTCTTCCAACTGATTTTTCAATTCTTTCAGTTCACTTGGCCCCATTCTATAAGGTTTCTTGATTATTGGACTTGATCCTGGAATGAGATTAATTTGGAACTCAACTGGTCTGTGGTGTGGAACACCCTTAACTTCCCCAAACACATCCAAGTATTCATTAACTATGGGAATTTCTTCAATGGTTAGTTCACTCAGATCTTTTTCTAAGTCAACTAAATGATACAATTTCCCTTCCTTAGCTATTTCACATAGAACTGTGATCCTCTGGCGTCTAGAATTTTGCAATGATATGGTGGATGAGTCTAAATTAATTATGGCTTTTAATTGCCTTAACCAATCTACCCCCAATATAACTCCTATATTTGGGTAATTTAAAACATATAAATTGGAAATAAAAATATTTCCTCCTATGTTTAACTCCACATCCACACAATTCATGTTCAAAACACTAGAACTCCCTAGGGGACTTTGTACAAGCAATGGGGTTTCAACCAATATGCAGTTTAATTTTAATACTTTAACTAATTCATAGGAAATCAAAGAGTGTGTTGCTCCAGTATCATATACTACTGGTATGGGTATGGCACAAATGAGTAATGTACCTTCCACTTGGCCATGATTTTCAGCATCAATTTTCACTGCAGATTTGCCTTTACCTTCCAAAGTTGCCAATTTCCCTTGCTGTTTATTCTCAGGACAGTTCCTCTTCATATGCCCCTCTTTCCCACATAGGTAGCATTTGAAGGCTCCTCCTTTTAACTCTGGGCACCTTGGTTTTATGTGTTCTTCTTTTCCACAATGATGGCAAACCAATTTCTTCTTAGTATCATTGGCTTTTGTATCTTTACTCTTCCTGTTGTCTGCCTCCTCCTTCTTTTTATCATAAGGGTGATATCTTCCCTTATCCTTCTTGTTGTTGCTCTTAAAATTCCCATATTTTTCTCTTTCTTTGTCATGTTGTTCCAGTTTCAAGGCCAGATCAATTACTTGATCAAATGTTCTATCTGCATATGGTAGCATAGCTCTGCTAAGTCCTGGGTTCAGTCCTTTTATATACCTATCATTTTTGGATGCTTCATCTGCCACTAGCATTGCTCCATAATTAGATAGCCCCTCAAACTTTTGAGTGTATTCAGTGACATTCAAAGTTCCCTGCCTAAGTTTGATAAATTCTTCAAGCAAAATGGTCTTGGCTGATGCTGGTACAAATCTTGCCTCCAACATCTCCTTGAACTGATTCCAAGTGATTTCATTTTCATTTCTTCCAGCTATGATCACCTCCCACCAGCTTAAAGCTACCCCTTTCAGTTGTCTAGAAGCTACTTGCCTCTTCCTTTGGTCATCCAACTGCATGTCATTGAAAATCCTATCAAGTGTTCTCAACCATGCTTGAATTTCCATCACACTCTCAGTTCCTTCAAAACTCTTGCCTCCCAAATTGGAATAAGTCTTCAGTAGTTTTGAAAGCTCTTCATGTGGGTTCTCAGGCCTATGCCCAATTCCATCTCTTAAAACCCTCATAAATTCTTGCATATCAAGCATTTGAGGTGCACTGGGTCCTGCATTGTGATGAGATCCTCTTCCTACCATGGTCTGCTAACTAAATTCTGGGCAAATGGTATTAGTATTTTATGAGTACTTTTATAATTTCTATTTTCTTATCTAAATTATTTCATCCAAAACAAACAGACATAATACATTTCTATAATACTTAACAATCAATGCAACCAAGTGCTCTGATACCAACTGAAATGACCCTCCTATTTCCACCCTAATTTCATAAGGATTTTTTTTTAAGAGATGATATATAGATATATCATTCATTACAAATATATTTTCCCAGGGTCATTTTCTTTCTCCAATAAACAAAATATATCCAGGATCAAGATAACTTACCAATATAAATATATCAGTGTATTACTAATAACATACACATACATATGAAGATGTATGTGTTCCTCTTGTTTATATTCAGAGTATATACTTTATTTGTTGTACAAGAACATTCTGTTTGATTTAGATTTTAGCAATTCAGATTAATTGATTTTTGACCATAGAATCCACTGGAAACATGTACTTTAGTCTGTTATTCTAATTAAGAAATGATCAAGTAATAATCAGTGGAAAGCAAGCTTTTAATATGGATGATTGTGTAAAAGTCTATATAGTATCAAACTCAGGTTAAAAGAAAGTGGATCATAAGTGAACACAAGCAACATCTAGGCGTAATGGAAACGCGCCTAACTTATACATGAGAGGTCACGAGTTCGAGTGCTATGCTGGTCGGTTCAAACACAATTTTTGTTTTTCTTTTTATTTTTCTCCTGTATGGTTAGAAATCTGATATCTACCTATATCTGCACATATATATTTAATTTTTTCCTATAATCTAACATACAAAACAGTATTTCTTACTTTATTATTTTTGATACCCATTCCTACAACTGTTCTAGGAATTTGGGTTTATATTTTTGCCCAAACATCAACATGTACACAGATATACATGTACATGTCAATATCTTTGCTCATTTTCCAGAAAACTGGGTGAAACAATTGCTAAATGTACTAAGCTTTTGAAATGCATTTTTATTTTCAAAATACAATCTATCATGATCAACCAATACTTCATTTATTTGAAGCTGGTTAACTCATG
This sequence comes from Allium fistulosum, assembly GCA_030737815.1. Lineage (NCBI taxonomy): Eukaryota > Viridiplantae > Streptophyta > Magnoliopsida > Asparagales > Amaryllidaceae > Allium > Allium fistulosum. The sequence goes on from CM060906.1 coordinate 409,125,312, forward strand.
TATCCTGTATCTGCTACACACTAGTTCAAAGCAATGGAGATATCATTCATTGCATTCTGTCTGAAGCTTTTAAAAACATTTTACTTTTCTCAATACGATTCAGAAATGAATTCAAACTTATTTACAAAGCATTTCAGTAAAAAGGAAACTAAAATCCTTATAAGTTTACTTCTAACTAAATCCAGATTTTATTCTGAAACTCAGTGCTCTGTTATGTCTCAAGATTTACTAATACATAATATAAATTATGCAAAACAGTAGCTCACCTACATATGCATATTTCTTTTCCAAGCATCCATATCAATACTTAAAATCATTTCCTTGTTTCCCACTCAGATATTTCTTTTAGATTTTAAACCTTAGTGCATAACAATATATTTAACATGATACAACTAGTCCATCTAACCATAATAGAATTCATTACATGACTGGAAATCTTAGAAGCATAAAATTTTTCCTGAATACATGCAGATATAATCAATTTAAGCTCTTATTGAAACTAGCTAGCATGTTCATTCACTCCTCCATAATAGCCATAACTTCATTTTTACTTAGTGCCTGGGTTACCTGAAAGAGCATGAGTGGCTGCCTCATTTTAAAATGAGACACCCCAGATGCCATGAGCAAACAAGGGTCAGATCTATGATCTGGTATGAGTAACATCAATACATTCATGATATTAAGCAATAGAGAATATAAGAGCACCAATTAGTTATTTAAGCAAATTCCTGCAATCAATTACTTTAACATAGTATAATTAAGTTGATTCAGGTATGATATATTCATTTATCATTCTTACACTTGCATACATAATCATGCAAACATAATTATCTATTTGCAACAATTGCATTCACTGGAACCATCTTGGTTCCATACCATTCAACCTAAGAAATATCCATATTCCTATTTCTTCATTTACAGGTTGTATAATTCAATTTAAATCCCTGCCTCATCTGCTATTAAGGAATCACAGGGACACATTGCAATGAACTAATTCACATCATTGCACAAAGATCTCAGGGCTTAAACAAACCATGTGCCAACTTGCATACTTCAAATATAACAAGCATTCCAGCAGCCTTCTTGGCCTTCCCTTCCCTAGTTTATTTACTAGTGTATTGTCTTAAATCCTATCATCAAATATGCTAAGTGAACATGTCACTGCAAACATGGAAACATCCATAATCTTTCCTAGCATAATTCTCCTCAGAAATAAGCAGACAGTTATTTTCTAAATGGGGTCAATATGTCTTGATCTTAGTAAAATATAAGAATATTTTCAACTGTAAAAAAGAGGCATGGCATGTTCTTATTATATTGATCTGCAAGCCTTTATGATTGATTCAGATTCAGGATCTGGTTCAATCATAATTTTAGCTTGTGGGTTTCTTCCCCTTTTTTTTTGATTTGATTAAGGGCTCAGCACTTAGAAAATTTCTATTGCACCCTTAACATTTTTTTTTCTCAAGCCTCAGCACTTATACCAAGTATAATGCAGCTCCCAACATTTTTGTAAAGTTTCCATGCCATAGATCTATAACAGTTGAGAGTATTCTCTATATAATTTTAAGATCCTAGACTATAACATTTATGAGTATAAATAAAACAGTATGATACACATCCAAAGACAAATGTCTCAACCAATCAAAGATCATCAAAATCATCCATATTAAATCATATCAGATTTAAAATAAGACATCCAAAAAGCATTGATGAAATCATCAAAACCAGAAATATATAAATGGCAATATAAAAAGTGGCTGCCTCATCTCAGGTCTTAATGCCATGAACTCAGTGAGGTTACTCACCTAAATATTTCCTCTTATTAATCCAGAAAATCCTTGTATGAGTGTTTTCTCCTTCCTTCCAATATTTTTCTTCCTTTCTTATTTTTTTTGTGCAGCTCGGGGTAAAGATAATTCTACTGGCTAAAACTGCCTATTTATATGCATTTTTTTCCACTAGGGTTTTGTTAAAACAGAATTCCATTTCTGTCCTGGCTAGCATCATGCATTTTTCATTCATAATACCCCGGCCATATTAACCAATTTAAAGGCTGCATTTTCTTTCTTTTACTTTTCAAAAAATGGCCACTCACCTAGTCATGTTAAAAGTGTGACTATCCTATTTTATATTTTAATTATACCTGAGAATTCCCTTTGCTATTTTTGCCTACACAAGCATATTGACTTGTATCACATTTCATGTCATTTTAATGTTATAGTTTCACTTGCTTATATATATATATTTTTCAGTACTTAAAAATGTATATTTGTATACATATCTTATCTAGGCTTATTTAATTCCTCTTTAATTTCAGAAACATATGCACCTATATGTATACAGGTTTACAAATCCTTATAGCATATATATATATGTATAATCTTCCTTTCTGGGTTTTAAATAAAATCTGTTTACTGATTTAAAGTAAAACTTACTTTTCTTATTTTCTAAGATGATCCATATAATTCCAGAAATCAAATATCCATGTTGCAAAATCATGTTTGTATTGCTTTTTAATTCTTGTTTTAAATCCAAGAAATCTGGAGTTCTTCCTTGTGCCATTTCAGTGTGCACGTGCACACATATACTTGCACACTATTTATTCCAGAAATTTCACCATATTTAAATCTAAATATTTCAAAAATTAAATCATTTTACAAAAATGATTTTTCACAAAATTTTGGGGTATTACATGCATAGACCGAGTGCAGTCTACTGTGATCCTAGCTTGGCCAAGCATTGATGACCATTCAAGATAGTTAGCCTTGTCTAGGTTCAGAGTTGTCGGAAAGATGAGGTACGTCTAGTGTAGTTCATCGATTAGTGTGACTAGGCCTCATAATGGTGACACAATTTTATTTGCTGAGTTGTGCAATTTGGCTTTGATTACTCCTAACATTTTGGTTTGTCGTTATTTTGGGTGGAGTAGTGCAACACGGCTTATGGAGTGTTAATGGAGTTTAGATGATGTGTTATATTGTTGTCGTCCTATATAACTATGGAGGCGCAGTTCTCATTGGTGCCTTTATGATAGTGAAGTTCCAGAGTACTTATAACATAAATAGTTAATATCGGTATCGGCTATATATCAGTCAAGTACCGATATGCAATATTTAAAAATATCGGAGATAATATCGAATAATATCGGTAAAATATCGGACATGTCATAATATCAATATCAGCTACATATCGGTCAAAATATTGATATGCGATATTCAAAATATTGGGATATTATCAGATAAAACCAATAAAATAACAAGCACATATGTAACAAGAATATGCTAAACATAATAATACTGATAATAGCTTCATATAAAGATCTACTACCACACTTTTAGTAGTTATAGTTTTCATATGAAGATCTACTACTACACTTTTAGTTAGAAATTAATCCATAAAACATAAGATTAAAAATAATCTATTTCTTCACTGTTTTCTTTGTCACCTTCTTCGTTTACCCGGTCCTCTATGTCATCTCTAGTTGTTTCCAAATTTATGTCCATCTCTGTATTCTCTTCAACTTCATTAGACAATATATTTTGGTTTTCAAGTTGTGCTAGACTCCTTGTTCCTGGTGCATAATTCATAAGCGCATTGCTTTTCTATTATGTGTCAAAGTTAGACCATCACATTCTCTAACATAATCTTCATTATTCTCCACTGGAATAACCCATTCATCATTTTCGTCGACCTCCTTAAGAAAAAATGGATTTTCAACATCAAGGTTATGCTTATACTTTTGCATATATTGATGCTGCAATTTCTTATTCTAGTGAACGAACACAACATTGTTTAACTTTTCTTGCAAAAAATAGTTTCTCTTCTTTGGATGTACCTAAAATGTAAAATATTGAAGATTAAACAACAACTTGATCCTTATTATTATTGTCATAGAATTTTAATCTACGCTTTAGATTTATGATTTTAGTACATCCTTAGTTTATTGCCTTTATTCACAGCTTATTAGCAAACATTTGACAAAAAATGAAGGTTTCAATGGAAATGAAGCTAAGAAAAGAATGAAATATATGTCATAATTTAAATGTGATAAATGAATGCTTAAATGCTTTATAAGGTAGATAATCTCAATATATATCTTCTTACGGAATATGGAGGAATACAAACTAATAGTGGAATAGACTGTGCCAATTCTGAACTTTCATTAAGAGAGTGAAATCATGGAAATTTGTATTAAAGTTTGGTAAAAAAACATTCAATACATCATACATGAGAAAGATACAAAGTCTAATATTTATGTTTGTCATTAGTTCATAACAGCTTATTAACATGGTCGGTGGCAGCTTATTTAAAACAATATTAAGCATAAGAATTCTTACATTATCAGATGCACTCCAATTCCTCTCACGTAGTGAGGCACTACATGTCAAGCTTAGAATTCGAATTGCAAATCTTTGGAGGCTAGGCACTTCAAGCCCATTTACATACCACCATTCATCTGTATGAGATAAGAAAATTTTATAACTGTACATAAAATAAGAACTACTATGAAATTTTTTATTCAATCCAGTTAATTAGAATGCTATCAAATACTAAGCATTTATTGTTGCTGCTTTTAAAATATAGCAATTTAAGGAGTACTTATTTGATATTTGCATGTAGTAAATGATCAAAATTAAAGCTACAAGAATACGTATAGTCATACAGCATACAATAATTATGTCATAAATTCCATAAATTTTGCCTAATTCACGCTTGTTACAAAATTAGGCATATATTATTGATATTATTTAGCTACATAAGGATATTTATTTGATAGTTCTATATGAAAAAATGAATAACATTAAAATTTAGGAATATGATATATGTAGATATGTAAACAAACACAGCATGCCAAAAAAAATTCTTCATAAACTTCATTATCTTTTCTTTTTGAAATGGTACTTAGATACAACATGTCACTGTGACAACAAACCATAAATCTTATGTCAATAAATGTTTTAATCATGCTACGCAAGTTTCAAACTTGTGACCTCTCGCACCAAAGTCGAATCACTTAACCACTGGGACAATGGTGCTTGTCAACTTCATTATCTTTAGTAATAGAATAGAAATATGAATGGAAACCAACACCAACGCTGACAGGTAAATGGATACCTTGATATATACATACAGAAATGGTCATGCAAATTAAACTTATTCACGTTCTCTACAAATCAATAAATTTTTAAAAAATGAAATATTCATAAATGTCATATCTGTACCTGAAATTTATCCAAAATTTCACAAATAAAAAACTTTTAATCACAAATCTTACGTTTAAAAACTCAATATTTAAATCTATTTTCTTCATATAAAAAAATATAATGCATATAAGCAGTATAATATAAGTAGACAAATTCAATAATATGTCATATGCTTTACTAATTACTCAACCTAACACTAACTAAAAAGTAATCATTAATATAATATGAACAAATTGAAACTTACTTGAAGGATGTTCATCTCTCTGTCATATAGTGGAACTTGTTCCTGTTTGTCCCACAGCATCACAATATTTTCTCAATTCAAACTTCACTTGATCATGTTATTCTTCCTCGGGTATAAGCCTATTAATCACCATGTAGAGACCACTTTTGATATCTTTGTATTTTGCACCCGTATCCATTTCTCCTTTTGGGATCTTATATAATATGGAAGGATTTAAGTAGAAACTGACTACAATAAAAGATATTAAAATATTAGCTATTAGGATCTATATATTAACTATCATTTATTAACATGTATGATCAATAACTAATACATAAACATACTGTTTAGTACTTGCAATTAGTGGGTGATAAAGTTGATTTTCCCATCTATTTTTAATGATCTCAAGTACTTTTGTACACATTCTATCATTTGAAGTTGAAATAATATTTGGGTATTGTTACTAACACTCCACTTTTGGTTAGGAGTGAGCTATTTTTTTTATTATGAGGGTACCAACAAAAATAGCCTCCTCATATAATTATATTGTAAATTGACCAATTTATCCCTTTATTTTTTTAGCCTAATTTCATTGAATCTCCACTGTTCTACTTCTTTATTCTGTAATCCAAATCAGCTATCAATGGAGAAATTAAACCTGTATGCAAATGAAATTCCAAAAGAGAAAGAAACAAGATTGATTATTACCCAAGAAAGTATTCGTAACGTAGATTTTGTTCAACAAACAAGTGGGTAATTTTTTTTATTGAAATTCTACCGTTTTGCACGTTAATTTGTTCGTCGACAATTCTAAATCGAATAAGATAATGGGTAAACATGAACGTTTTTTTGGTCAGAAAGCATAAGATTGGTTCTCACCATTACTGAAAGCTAAATTGAACTTAGTGAAAAATGTAAGTGAAGAAGAAGAATTAGTTAGAAATAAATGATGGATAAATAAGGAAAAGGTATATATTATTTGTACAGCCTGACTACCCCTCATAACAATTTTAAATTTAGTAGAGTGAAAATAAAAAAATGGCCGCCTCTTAACCAAATATGGAGTGTCAGTAATAGTACCCTAATATTTTTCTCAATTTACATTTTTGTTTGGTTCATAGCTTCATCTAAGTAAACCATACAAGGTTTTTCTTCAATGTCTACCAACCCATGTCCATTTACTATTGGAGCTAAAACTTGGCAAGAAAAAACTAAGTTATCCCAAGAACTATTGACACTATCATCATCACTCTCCTTCCATTGGGTTTTTTTGAAAATTCACTTCCCATCCACTGGTCTGACGTAAACATCATTTGCAAATGATGCTTATTATCATTAATACTCTTTAGTATGTAAATATTGGTAGCAAACCTAGTTACACACGATTGGTGCAATTCTTTATTACCCATAAATGTACGAATCATGTTCAAAACTCGACCATGATTATAAATATATGTTACTCTTGCTTTTCCATTACTCATGGCACTCTTTACCTTCACTTTCTTATCTCCAAGGTCTTGTTGCATCAAGTTAAGACAATGTGCCATACAAGGAGGCTTGAAATTTGAACCATTATCGGTAATGAACTACAAAAATAAGTATACATAAGAATCATATGCAAAAGTGAATGTAAGAACTGAAGAATAAATTAGAACATAAAGGAAATAAGCTAATTTAAGATGTGTATTTAAATTAAATAATGTCATAAATTCCTTATTAATTGTAAAATGATGTAATAATAATAAAATAAAAATTATAGACGTAATTTGGGAAGTGCATATATGTAAATTATGGCAATATCATGAATGCTTATTGTGCATTTTAAAGTGAATATTCAAAATAATACAATGCCATGTTTTAGCATTTATTGAATTTTATCCGATAAACTTTAAGTTCATAAATTTTAACTAAAAATATAATCCGTGAAATGCTTATTGCAACAAAAATTTAGTTTTTTGAGAATTTTTTCAAATAATTTTAATCATCAATACCCTTTCATGGAAATACAATTGGATATCGCACTATGTTGGAAATGCAATATTTCACTATTTTGTTTCAAAACAAAATTGACTTCAAATTTAAGTATTAAGAACCATGAAAAGGCAAACGCTTATAATAGATATCACCCGCATTCTTGATCTATTAAGAATTTCATGCGTAAGCCCTAGCTCTATCTTTTCTTTCATTTGAATGAAAGTCCCATAACAACCTCAACAAGAACATAGCCTATGAGGCCTTCCAATATAACAGAAATTAATGTAATATTTTTGAGTTTCTAACATGCAACAAAGCAACCTAATCTCTCAAATATCTAAAGGTTGGAGATCATTATTTGTGTTAACAAGAAAACTTGTCAAGATCCCAAAGCTAAGTTGTTAGCATGAAATGTTGTTAATTCCTCAAAAGAAAGTTTTTAGAAGTGACCAATCTCTTCAACACCCCTTTCGAAAGAGTTGATTAGAATGGATTGCCTTCGGAGGGCAGCCTTATGAAAATGTTAATTGTAATTAAGAAGCCCAATCAACCCTTTGAAGTGAAGGTTAAGGAAAGAACTCCTTCAAGACCCCTTTCGAGTAAATCGAAAGGGTCATTTGCATCTCCTTTTAAGTGGGAAGAAAGGCACTGGTCATTTATTCCTTTCAATTGTGTCGAAAGGACCATTTTTCCCCCTAAAAGAAGAATTTACTTTCGACCGTATTATTTCTACTATTATGGAAAGAACCCCTTCAAAAGGGTTATATGTTTTGAAATATAAGTACCCCTTTCAAAGATATCCATCCAGCTAATATAACTAGGTATCCATACATCGAGTTCCTTTCGAAATGTCCCTTTCGATCAGGTCAAAAGGGCGTTTACTTTTTCAAAGTATACTTGATGTACCATATACAAGTTTTATGTTCAATATGCAATAGAGTAACATCTCGGACAATATAAGTTCCATGAACTTATTAATATCGAAATATTATCATCATCTTAATTTAACATTTGATGTATTAAAACATGATGATTATATGTTCGAATACACATTGTCTAAGTTAATCCCATTACATCGCATAAGTCAAATAGGAGTTAAGAAAATAAGTAAGCATCATGTGCAATTGGCCATTAATACAGCTAATAGCCGAAATGATTTTTCTCATATTCAAAATCCATATTGAATCCACGTGCTTCCTCTTTTTGCATCTATACAAATTTAGTTACAAGTAAGAGAGTTTTTCCCCAAATTGATTTAGGGTTACAATGATTTGATTTGCTAAGAAATGAGAGATAGAATTCAGAATTCAAAAATTCGGTCCCTAAACTTGGACCCCTAGGGTCGTATTTACAAATGCAGGTTGACCCCCTTTTGTGCTTATTCTTTCGCTTCAGTCGAAAGGCCTTCCTTCAACTTTCTGTGCGCATCCTTTCGATGCGGTCAAAAGGCCTTCCTTCTACATTCTACGTGCATCCTTTCGATGTGGACGAAAGGCCTTCTTTCTACATTCTGCACGTATCCTTTTGATGTAGTCGAAAGGCCTTCTTGCTAACCTTTCTCATTCATTCTTTCGCCTTCTCCCTTTTTAATCAGACCTTTCGACCTAGTCGAAAGGATTACCTTGACAACCTTTCGTTGTCGCTATAGTTTTAGCAGCCTTCTACTTTGCTTTAAAAAGAACTCGATTTGTTTCGACTTCATCGAAAGGGGGGTAGGTGTGCTCTCCACTTTGTGTTGCTATGCCGTTGCACGTAAGAGACGAGTTGAGCTTTCGTATAGTTTTGAAAGGATTAGTTGGTGACGACTGGATCATTGTGAAAGGTTACTTGTCTTCATGTTGAGTCTTCTTTATGCTTTCGAATGGTTCTAATCATTTTGAAAGGCTTATTCTTGCCGCCGAAAGGTGCCCATTGACAAATGTCTTTAAGTGGAAGATTGACACTGTCGAAACCAACAATTTTGTAGGGTTTGGTTCTCATGTGTGATCCCGCTGTCCAATACATTCGAAAGGGGTTTCGAACCCATGCTAGGCTTTTCATGTGTATGGACTAAATGCGTTGAAAGGTCCAGCTGAGGCGGAAGGGTAGCTTTGCATTCTTTTCCACTCCTTCGAAAGTCCTCATTTCACTAGATACTTATAGGTGCATTAATTGCTTGCGACTCCATCCTAACCTCTTCGAAAGCCATTTGAACGCCTTCGAAACATTGTTTTTGGATTATGGCGAAAACCTTACCTTGATTTCTTGTGGGGACAAGCACTTTTTATGAGCCTTCTTTCATGCCTTTATTCTTAAGTGAACTTTATGGTTAACATTTTTCCTCCCCCTTGTATGAAAGAATCTTTTGTTTTTTAGGACAAAAATTTAACAACATTTCCCTTCACACTATCCCACTCCCGATGATCTCATTTCCCTACAAAGTTCAAAGTAAATAATATTCTCTATTATTAGCTCAAGACTTATATAAAAATATACAAAGTGATCTGTTTGTCATATAGTTGAAGATGATGTTAGCATAATAGAGTTCCTTAACTCTAAGTTCAGAAGTAACAACAATTAGTTGACCATCTTCTGGAGTTAATAAGTGATAAAAAAATTCATAATTGTAACGATTGGGAACCAAGAACTCTTGTCTGGCAATAATAGAAGTCCCGCCTTCCAACTCTTGTAGTTACAAAAGAAGTTCAGAAATTGAACTCCTATTATATTAATAGAAAAACAGGCATATAATAATTGATGTCCAGGAATTTTCCGCTGGTGACAACAAATGTTCGGTTAAAAGGCCATGATCTATCATTTGGAAATAAATCATTGAAAACCATGAATCCCTATTTGGGGATAAGTAATAGGTATTTAGAAAACCCTATTGGAAATAATAACGATCCAAGGACTAAGATTCAGATGTTGATAAATGTTTTTTGAAAGTTAGTAGTAGTAAACTAGAAATCCTTATTCGGGTATTAATAAGACAAACTCAAAGTTCTAATTGAAGACCAGAAGTCCACTGAGATCTTAATATCAACTGCCTTGGAACCCAGATTCGGGCATTAACAAATGAAATCCAAAATGATGCTAAAAGACCTGAAAACCAAATTCAGGTATTAGGGAGACTAGGGATCTGAAACCCAGATTTGGGTATTAATAAGTGAAGTTCAGAAGTCATTAGTAAGAGACCCGAAACCCAAATTCGGGTTTTAGTAGATGATAACCAGAAATCCATAATAATGGTCTCCATAATAAAAGTCTAGAGCCCAGATTCGAGCATTATTGAGTGGAGTCCAGAAATTAATTGGAACATCCCCAAAACCCAGATTCGGGTATTATGAAAACAAGAGATTAATAGTAAAAGACCCGAAACCCAGATTTAGATTTTGATAAGTGAAGTTCTGAAATCCTCTTTTGGGTACCAATCAGAGGCTGTAGATTCTTATTTAAGCCTTCCATTACGCCCTGCTCTTTAGGTTTTGATTCCTTTAACATGTGCCACCCTTTTGGCCTTGTATCTTGTCGTTGTTTGACATGCCATTTCTCGGGCTGGGACATCTTCGTCCGTTGTTTGATATGCCGCTTCTCGGGCTTGGACATCTTAGTGAGTTGTTGGATATGCCGCTTCTCAGGCTCGGACGTCTTAGTCCGTTGTTGTCTGGTGCGATTGGTTAGCTTATCCACAAGCAGGACCCAAGGACTTAGCCAACCTCCCTCCAAGAGGCGCTCTAGCCAGGCCTTATAGGCAGGATTGAAGGCTTGTTTGGTGCCTTGGCTAGGCCATAGCGTGGTGGGACTAAGGACTTACTCCGTCCACTCTCCAGGAGGCGCCTTGACCTGGCCATAGCATGGTGCGATTAATGGCTTGTTTGGGGCCATAGCCAGACCATAGCGTGGTAGGACCAAGGGCTTACTCCATCCTCCCTCCAGGAGGCGCCTTGACTTGGCTATATCATGGCGCGGTCAAGGGCTTGTTGATGCTTTAACCTGGCCATAGCATGGCGCATATAAAGGCTTACTCTAACCTCCCTCCAAGAGGCGCTTTGACTTGGCCAACTCGGCGCAGACAAAGACTTTGACCGTTTATGGTAATGTCCAAGTGCAATGAGAATTCTACACCCAACTATGTAGACTTTTCTTTAAGGAAGAGGTGCTTTATTCATTCATTATAAGAAAATATGGTTGGAAGTGCTCCGCATTCCATGTTCTAGGAACCATATTGTCGTCTGGTCGACATAACTTGTAAGCTCCAAGGGGGATTGCTTTGCATACAATTTGGAGACCTTCATAATTTGGTCCTAGCGGTCCATTCGTAAGATTTCTTGTGTTTGCCATCACCCTTCGGATTACTAAGTCTCCCTCTTGAAATGACCTTGCCTTCACTTTTGAGTTGTAGTATTTTGAGATTCTTCTCTGATATTCTACTGTTCGGATAGCTACTTCATTCCTTAATTCATGTAATAAATCTAATGATTCCTTCTTCAATTCCTTATTTGGATCAAATGCATATGCGATTCTTCGATGTGAGGGTATCTTAACTTCAATTGGCAACATCCCTTCACACCCATATGTTAGAGAATAAGGGGTGTGTCCCGTTGCATATGCGATTTAGTCGCTTTTTCAAGATAGTCTTAATAGTCTTATTTGTAGCTTCAGCGGCTCCTTTAGCCTTCGGATGTGCCATTAAAGAAAAGCTTTTAATAATCCCATCCTCATGGCAAAACCAAGAAAACTCTTCACTTTAAAATTGTGTTCCATTACCAGATATAATCTTATAAGGGATCCCAAACCTGGTAATAATGTTTTTAATGACGGATCTAAGCACTTTTCCAGAAGTGGTTTTGGAGAGTGATTCTGCTTCTACTCACTTAGTATAGTCGTCTATGGAGACTACAGCATATCTTGCTCCTCCCTTGGAAATTGGCAATGGTCCGATTAAGTCTATTCCTCATATATCGTAGGACCATTGTTTGACGACGAATTTCTTATCAATAAGAAAATCACCAAAAAATGTAACAAAATTAACGCATGTGCACGACGTACAATAAGTGAATTAAAACAAGATTAAATATATGAGTATAAATATAAACTTTTACATGCACATCAAATACCCCCACACTTATCTTTTTATCCATCCTCGAATAAACTAAAACTAAGATAAATCCATTTTCGTGGGAAACACGATTGAATTAAGCATATGCAACATGCCGTTAAACCTCTAGGTGTCCCTAGTAGGACGAGTGTTGTCTGGTGAGGGTTTTCAACATATACTACCCACAAAATCCAAATGCGAAATTCCTAAATGCATGACTTATTTACAAAGATATGAATGCAGGTTTTTTGAAAATATTTAAAAAGAAGAATTTACTTTTAAATTGACACGAATAAGTTAAATATAAGTTCTGGTCATTATCTTGAAAATTTTAGTCCTTTACTAATCAAAACGTCCAACAAAAGCTAAGTTACCATTACATTCAACTCTACTTTGGCCAGTTGTTTCGGATGAAAACATAGTGCAATTATGAAATAAATTCTTTAATTGATTATCACAGTTTGCAAAGTGGCATTTTTATTTCTTTTCGTATAACAAATCAAATCAGTAAAGTCAAGATAGTGCTTGACTTTCATTTACTTTCTCTCTCTTATTATTTGAAAAAGTTATTGATATTAACATTATTTACGTATGACTAACTCAGAAAACTGAGGATAGATATACCACATATACACTGCCTTTCGAGCTTATGTGAGGGGGGGGGGGGTACAGAGCGTGGTGAGCGAACACACAAGTGTGTACACCTATCGACTGTAGGCATTATTAATAAAAGAATTTTTATATACATACACCTAACTCAGATATACTAAGGCCGGATATACCGTTCATGCACTACCTTTCGGGCTTACGTGAGAAGAGTACAGAGCGTGACGAGTGTACACACTTACTTGTGTACACCTGACTCTAGGTGTTTATTATTTATGTACAAACTTGTTTATTTTTTTTGAATAGAGAGAGTTTTGAAAAATCGACTTAGCACAACTTAACATCAATATTAACCCAAAAAATGGATCAACACCGTGGATTGAGTGTGAAAGCACCAGCCCTATTCTCACATAGCAATAATATAGAGAGTAAATGAAAAAGAGCAGAAACAGAACGAAGACAAGAAGATTTTTATAGTGGTTCGGCTGTTAATGAAGCCTACGTCCACTTTAATTTTTATTATAGACTGATTGATGCTACAAAGGTAATTGGATTACAAAGATCTTGAATATCCATAGTTAGATCAAGTCCCTAATGTTAGAGTTCACTGGAGAATCACAGTGATCCCTTTGGATCACTATTGTGAGGAAGGAGAGGAATGAAGAAAGCTTTCTACGGTGTTTCAGCCACCAGTCCAGAAGATCCCGTTTATCTTGCAGGTAGGATTGTATTTATAGAGGTTGGAGAGTTACTGGGCCAAGCATGCTCGCCACATGCTTGCAGATCAATACAAGAAGGCACACTGGAGGTCACGCCGCGACCCGAGCTAAAAGGATGCATCGTTAGCGATCCATTGGCTATGGATCAATAGTGATCCATAGGATTGGTTTGAAGGTGAGCTAACAACTTAGCATTCTCCCCTCGCCTTGCTCCACGAGGATTGCAGATGACTGGTGAAATAGTATGGATCGCGAGCGATCCATGGTATATGGATCGTTAGCAATCCATATACTTAGCATAATTTTGGATTTTCCTTCTGAATAAATTTCGTTGTCTTAAGTCGATGTTGTTCGTGAAATCCCGAGCTAATAGCATGGATCGCCGATGATCCATAGGCCATGGATGGCTAGCGATCCATGCCCTTAGTGTATTTTTCTTTCTTTTTTCTGACTCCTTTTGGCTCCTTGTTCTAGTCCTTTTGGTTGGCTTTTGAGCTATTCTGACTCAATCAAGTTGTTCCAAAATCTGCTGGATTCTGCTGGGTTAAATACCCGGATAACATTCGCCCCCCAAAGTATGTCTTCATTGAAAACAAGGCGTGCTCTGGAAGTAATCGGCAATTTCTGCTTATTGACTTTCAAGTAGTCATATTAGGGCCATGCGAATTTGAACTATATTAGACTGTCACTTGCTAAGTTTTTACCTGGATTACCATTGCTTGTCGTAACGGACCGAACTTTACTCTATAGCTTCCCGACATGCCTTGAAGTAGCGTATGATTTTCTCCATACAAGTTTGAAATCGATCATAGGTGACTCTATGGATCGCCAGCGATCCAATTACTTAGGATTTTTTCTACCTCTCATTTGTTCCTATTTATACCCTTTAAGTCGGCCTACCTTAGTCCACATATGCTCCTCGCGACCCGATCCTCCAACGTCCTGCGATTTGAGCTACTTTCCACGATTTGAGCCATCTTCTATGACTCGATCCACCATCTCCAGCGACGCGATCCACTTCGACCAAGCTTCCATCGACGCTGCCAATTTCGCCTTGCTGTTAACTCCAAAGCTTTGCCACCTCCTCGAGTCATACCACGCCAAACCCTAGTTTATTATATTTGCCTCATTGGATCACCGACAATCCAATGCACTTAGCTCGTTGATTTGAAAACTTCGATCGTCTTTGTGTTTTGATCATTGATTCAACGTGGGTTTGTTGATTATGACGTTTGTTTGATTTGGCGATGGAGTTGTATTCGTGGTGTTAGTCATGAAAAGTCCGAGTTGATTGCGGTTTAATGGAGGAAGATAGTAAATCGAGTCTTGAGTTCTTCACGGAACGACATTCAGGCCTTGCCCTAGTGCATGACATGTTTTGCTATCTTTGTCCATTGAACCAGAATTGACTTGTGCCAGGTCCCATTGCCAATACTGCACAACACATCGTAAATTGGTTTTGTTTTCCTTTGCACGCACTGTGTACCTGTACTTGTAGGAACTTTCCGCATCGTTTCGGACAACGGATCTGTTATCGATCGTTGATCGATAACTGGGTAAGTGTAGAAGAAGTAATTTCAAAAGGAAAACAATGTGGGAAGTCCTTTTCCCTTTCAGCCATGAGCGTACTATCTACAAGGGATATAGCGTTTGCAGTGTTCAGGACACCGAGCCCACCACCGATAGATAACAGACCGCACTCACCCTAATACATACTAACCGTTTCAGATGTAAGTCCTGTTATTTGTCTAGCGGAGGAAGTCCTATGCTTTCGGAGGCCGAGTCATCGTATGTCGCCCCTCCTTATTCTACTTTCAAGCTGAATATGGTCAGCTAGCTCCAGTCGGTCTGGTCTTGGATCGAACTCCTCCTAATTTTAGAGTTCTTCTCAATCTGCCGGAGAGAGCCTCCTCCGTGATTTCTGCTAAACTCTTGCATAACATCTGCCTGCAGCATGGCATTCCGGAGGAAGATGTTCACCTCTCAAAGAAAGATGAATTTGCTCATATGTTGCCTTCGGGATATATTGCTTGCCATCGGTATATGTGCCTGAATGGAGTAGTGCCCCCCTTCAATGATTTTTTAAGAGAAACCCTCTCGAACTTGGGAATCACTCCGTTTTAGATTCATCCCAACGGATACGCCATTCTAACCTGCCTACACATTCTTTTCATGTGGACTCTCAACCGTGCATCGAGCTTTGACGAGTTAAGATATTTTCTCTCGTTCAAAAGAAGAGACAAGTGTCCATCCTTGGTTTTGATTGAGGCCCATAGAAACCGTAAAATTGTGTTGTGATTGTAGAGCAATTTATCTCAATTCAAGAATCAATACTTCTTTGTTAGGTGTCCTGAGGGATCCAATCGTCTCTGGACAACAGGGGGTAAGTTCTTTTCTCACTTATAGAGCTCTGATATGCTGCTATGGAATTTCTAATGAGTCAAATACTTTCTACAAATATTCTGAGGTCGAACAAGGACTTATCTCTTGACGAAACTTTTCGAACCCTGAAGGCTATCGATGCCAAGGAGAGATTAGTTAAATTCTCGTTGATAGATGAAAACCTACTTCGGTATAGGCTGTTGCATCCAGGGAGATCTGCAGTCCCAGTTGAGTTCCCATCCCCTTCTCGATCCTGGATACGTATGCAATCCACTTCTTCGCCTCATGGTTTCGAAGAGGGTGTTTTTTAAGAGAGGGAAGGCTTGTCCGACGAATCAGCTAAAGAGACACACGAGGGAAAAGACACTACGACCATGCCCGGCTAGAATGCCCTCGATTTCGGAAGAAGAAGAGGAGTTTAATCAAAGAGAAGGCAAGGCCACGATAAACATAGAAAAGGAGGAGGGAGAGATTGGGAGCAGTAGCGATAAGTCCTCATCCAAGGACGACGATGATTTCTATGCAGAATCCGACGATGGAGATTCTGAATCATGCAACGAGACTCCAAGGATGAGTCCTGTTGTTCCGAGCTCGCCTCGCCCAGACATGAGTGGTAAAGATGATGCTGCAAAAGTCGGACGACGTTGAGATTTTCCGATTACAAATGCTAGCATAGACTTTAGAGATTTGAGCAATGTTTACGTCAATTTTGACGCACTCATGGGGGAAGACTTCAAATTTGAGGAGGTGTATCCTCATTCGGGCAACATTGCGCTCGAAGTTAGTCCAATTCCTTCCACGGTGGTTGCCCGATCTGGTTTGTGACGTCGTTCTAGGCTCTCTCCCCAAACACATTACACGTTTCACTGTTACACTCACTTATACACATATTTTTCATGTTTATTCTCCATTTCTAAGGCTTTTTATTTATTTGCTATATTAGGTACAATAAGAGGACGTGGCCTTTACGATGATCTTGAGGAATTTACCAACTTTCAACGCTAGTCGACGATCTTTCGGTCGTCACCAACCTCGCGAAACAGAGGAGGAATGGAGAAGAAGAAAAGATTTAGAGGCTGAAGCTCATTGCCGAGATGAGAGGCAACGGGGTCGAGTGTATAGTGGCGGATATGAGAAAAGAAAGACTTTCGATGAGCGAGAGGAGCCATCGAAAAAGTCAAAAGTTGATCGTGGTTCTCATTCTTCGGAACAACAGGCCTTCGCTCCAGCACCCACTTCAATCGGTCCTGAAATCACATCCACTTCTTTCTTTGTTCCATCTTCATCTCAAGTTCCCTCATCCCATGTGGTGCTTGCCCTCGGTTCTGCACGCTCGCACCGAGGATCTAACTATATTCTTCCATCTGGTCCTCCCAAGCTTGAAGCGGTGCTCCCCGGGTGGTTTTTATGGGGAGTTAAATTTGATCGCGATCTTTATCCAGTTCGCAAAGATACATACATGCCCCACCTCTAGGCAATCCGGAATGATTTAGAGCAGGCCGAGGGATGGGAGAAATTATGTAAACAACTGGCGGACACGAACTATAATAACTATCAAGAAATCCTCTCCTTTGAGTCGAAGAAGGATGACTTCGAAAAAGCGTTGGCGGCACGCGATGCCAAAGTCAAATGGCTTGAAGAAGAAAGGGATGCAGCGCTTCGAGAAAGAAAGAACAGCGCCGGCTTGCTGAAAGAGCTAAAAGAGGCTCATGAGAGAATAGAAATCGTCAACAGGGACGAAATTAAGAAGGCTCATGCAGAAGAAGCCAAGTTGAAAGAGGAGGTGGCAGCTTGTAGTGCAATAATTGAGGCCCAAAAGAAGACCATTTCCGACCATGACCTTATAATAGAGGGGCATAATAAAACAATTGCGGAATATGAAGAAGTCGTGCGATAAAACCATCTTCGACCAGGATGAGAAGATCGCCATGCTCCAGGATCGAGTTGCGCAGATTAGAGCCGATAAAGCTCATGTTGAAGTTGAAAAGGTCGCCGTTACGGTGGATTATTTCGAGCTTCAGAACGCCTTTGAGAGAAAGATGGAGAAGATGGATAAGACGATCTTAAACTTTTATGTCAACTCCCAACTCCCTGTTGCACCAGGGCAATCATAGTTACTTGGGCCCTAAATTCCAGTGCACTCTCGCCTTAGTTTGGGAGGAAATCTTGACCCGTTTATGTGATAGCGGGAATGTTTATACCGAGCAAGAGCTAGAGAACGCTTGTCTCAATGAGGAATCAAAGAAAGTGTTGCTAGAAGGCTGGTAGATTTTGCAAATTGAATGGGAGAAGGAGGCTGCTGATGCTGCTATCACAACGAATACCGAAGCGTTTTCGAAGCCATTTATTTCCGGTCCCGACGAATCATCGAGGCAGCCCTGTGATCCACCGACAAGTTCTGGGCTTGAAGCTTCTCCACGGGTTGTGGAACCGTCCAAGGAGGGAGTGGGTGGTGAGTATGAGGTTGACATTCTAGGTCACTTCGTTGGTGCAAGTAATCTCCTTGTTTCTCCCACGCTCGAGAACTTTCAGCTCACGCCACAAGAGCATGACGAACTTAAGGCTTTCATTTTTGATCTTATAGGTCCGTCTTCCTTATCTATCGATCCGCCGATTTCCTTAGAGCTTGGACCTGTCGCTATTTCAACCGCGTCCGTGCTCGTCTCTGTAGCTGCTTAAGTTGTTGTGTCTGTGTCTGGCTCACAGCCGGGGCCTGAGTCTGAGAAAATTGCCGCATTGCATGGCTTGGATGATCCTTCCGTATCTTTGGAGGGTGACTTCACGGCGGCCGAGGTTCTGGAGCAGGACTCAGATAGAGCAGCCGTGCAAATCTCAGCAACAATTGGTGGCCATCAAGAAGGAGAAAGTTGAAGCGATAAATCCTCTAAGGGCTCTCGCAGATCTCGGAAGCACAAGATCAATAAAGGGGAAGCTTCCGAGGAGGTTAAAGAGCAGGAAGAAGATATCAGCACCGAGGAAATAATTGACATTTCCGGCAGCGATACTACTCCCGAGGTAAAGTAGAAACTTCAGATGAAAGGTGGGAAGGGGAGTGGCGGAAAAAGGCGTTGAGAAGCTTGGATGGTGGTTAATCTGATTCTGAGTCATTTTGTGTTGCTTTGTTCAAGTGCAGAGTCTGCACTTACTGCTTTTGTTGCGTTGTCTGTACTTTTCCTTTTATTGGCCGGTATTGTGTGGGTACGGCCTCCACATTTTGACCTCGTATAGAAAAACAGTTATAAGTAATGCATTGCTGACATTTTGACTGTAACTTCACTTATTTGCTTATCTATGTTCTGTGCACTTATGTCTACTTTGTTTACTTCTATTTTATTTTGTCTAGTCCTATAATTACTGCCAAAATTCTTTGTTTGAAGTAACAGGACTTGTGAAGTGTTTTTGTTTTTGCTTCTGAGCAGTTCTATTTGAGTACCGGTGTATGCCTCCCAGTTCACAAGGATGTTTACTTCGAACACTTGACAAAGAACCGGTGACTCATGGTTCGAATAGTCTGCATACCAAAACTTAGAATAAAACTAAGTTACAATTTTTTGGGTAAGTTTTACAACTTTAGTATACAATCTACGGTGTGTAACATAGGTACGTTAGAAATGTACGTAAAAATGCAAATTGAGTGAAGAATATATAGTTATAAGATTAACTATCAAAGAATTCAAAAACACTCTTCGTGTAAATGAATAATTTTTGCAAATTTTTGGAAGCTAAACCACTTTTCACTCCTCAAGAACGTGAGTAAATACTTATGCACATTATTTCTTCAGAATTTTGCAATATTCAAATATGTGCTTCATTACTTAGAGCATTCACATTGTATGAGTTAAGTATAGATAGCTAATCATTTTCCACGTTAAATGTTATAGCTAATCATTGGGTGTTAGCAGTTGGAGTTTTCTGCCAGTTTGTAGCACTTTGATTTTTTTGGATTCGCGCCCGTTACTCCTGATAATGGGAGTGGGTTGATCCTCATTATTCCTGTGATGAATAATTTTCCCAGTATTGCCAGGGCAATTCCGGTACTTAAAAGTGTGCATGGCTTTATGGAATGCGCGGCTTTTGATACTTCTCAATGTTGCCTATCTTTGGGTAACGTGAGGAGTTTATGAATGAAAAGCGTGATTTCATGGCTCAAAAAGTTAGTGCGTGGGTTATGGGATGCACGGCTTTTGATACTTCTCAATGTTGCCTATCTTCGGGCAACGTGAGAAGTTTATGTTTTAAGAGCGTGATTTCACGGCTCGAAAAGTTAGTGTGCAACTTTTTATTTGAGCTTTCCTGATGTAGCGGAAGCAACACCAGTTCTTAGAAAGCGGGGATCGGTTCAACTGATCTAATGGTTTGACTCGATTTGCTTCCATTGACCCGACGGGTAAATGGGGCATACTTAGGCGTGATTCTGATTTCTCAAGTAGCAATTGAACGGTTTTGAGTCGACTTAACTCCGTCGGCTCAGTAGGTTACTATTATGAACACAGTTTTGTGGGTTCAAAAAGTGAATTAATTTTATTAATAGAAGTTGGGCAAGTTTTTGAATATTTATAGTGCCCCCGACATCCCGAGACGACTTATTTGCTGAAAAATAAAAAGTACATAAGGTAGTTTTCAGGTGAAGTAACGGCACCGCGATTCGCTGTTCCATGCTCTGGGAATTTGGATTCCATCGATGGTTATCCGTTTGAAAGTTCCATCCCTTAGCTTTTGATTGATCACACACGGCCCTTCCCAGCTTGGTTCGAAGGCCCTTGGCATGGGATAGACTCTTTGAGGACAAGGTCTCCCACTTCGAAGGTTTGGTTTTGAACTTTGGAGTTGAAGTATTGCGCGACTCTTTTCTGGTGAGCAGCGGTCCTCAACTTGGCTTCTTCCCTCCTTTCATCAATCCTATCCAATGATTCAAGTAGGAGCTACTCATTTTGCTTATGATTAAAATTTTGCCTTCGATGAGAGGGGACTTCTAGTTCAACAGGAATCATTGCTTCTGAGCCATATGCCAAGGTGAACAGAGTGTGATCGAATGTCGCTTTGTGGGTTGTTCTGTAAGCCCATAGTGCGAGTGGAAGTTCATCAACCCAGTTCCCTTATGCATTAGTTAGCCGCTTTATGATAATGGACTTGATGATCTTGTTTATTGCTTTCACTTGCCCATTTTCTTGCGGATGAGTGACTGCGGAAAAGCTCTTCTCGATTCAAAAGCATTTGTAGAAGTTTTTAAACTCAGAGCTTTCGAATTGGGTCCCATTATCAGTGATAATTTTATGTGGCTCACCAAACCTGCAAATAATGTTTTTAGTAACAAAATTAATGACTTTCTTTGTGGTAATGGTGGCCAGCGGTTCCGCTTTGTCCCATTTCGTGAAATAGTCAATAGCAACTATAGCGTATTTGGCCCCTCCTTTAGCTATTGGCAAAATGCCAATCAAGTCGATTCCTTATATTGCAAACAGCCATGGGATGACCATTTGCGTTAACTCTGTTGAGGGTATTCTTTTAATCTTGTCGAATCTTTGGCAACGATCACACTGTCTAGCGTAGTCTACTGCATCGCGGTTTATTGTTGGTCAGAAGTACCCGTACTGGAGAACATTCTTTGCAAGGGTTTGCCCCCAGTATGGTCTCTGCATTCACCTTCGTGTACTTCCTTCAAGATCCATTGAGCTTCGTCTTCGGTCACACATCTAAGAATGGGGGTGGAGAATCCCCTTCGGTAGAGTATTCCATCCTATATTATTAATCACGGTGCCTTCCAAAGAAGTTTTTTGTTGATTCCAGTCGGTTGGAAGGGTCCCTATAAGTAAGTAGTCCTTGATTGGTGTCATCCATGTTTCCAGTTCGACGGTGGTCTCGAGAATCCAGTCGACATCCATTTCGTCTATACTCGGGGCAGTCGGAATCTCAATCGGGACTAGTCCCAACGATTGAGCTTCTCCGGAACTTGTCAGTTTAGCTAAGTAGTCAGCCTTGGTGTTTTGCTCCCGCGGTATGTGAGTTATGGTATAATGCTCAATGTCACTCAGCAACTCTTGTACTTTAGATAGATATGGTGCAAGGTTCTCCCCTCGAGCCTGGTACTCGCCTTTTACTTGGCAGACAACTAGCTGGGAGTCGCTGTATATATGGACGGACTTTATTCTGAGTTCTTACACAACTTTCAACCCTGCTATCAATGCTTCGTATTCCACTTCGTTAATTGTTGCAAGGAATTCCAAGCATAAGGCATAATAGATAGCTCGTCCTTCGGGGGTTTCAAGCACTACCCCCGCCCCCAAACTGAGGTTGTTAGATGCACCATCAACAAAGGGTTTCCATTGCGTCTCCGCTTCCAACGGTGTTTCTTCTTTGTCATCCTATATGGTAAACTCGACTATGAAATCTGCCAATTCTTGCCCATTAATAACCTTTCTCGGATGGTAAGTAATATCATATTGGCTCAGTTCGATGATCCATTTGAGAAGTCATCCAGAAGTTTCAGGTGGTATAGTACTTGCTTCAGAGGCTGATAAGTCGGTACTTTAATTGGATGTGCTTGGAAATACAATAGTAACTTCCAAGATGCGATCAAGAGGCAACATGCTTGCTTTTCCAGCTTTGGGTAATTTTTCTCGGCTCCGGTAAACTGCTTGCTAATGTAGTATAGGGGTCGCTAGATTTTCGCTTCTTCATGCATAAGGGCAGCGCTTAACGCATGGGGTGAGATTGCTAGGTAAATGAATAGGTCCTCTCCATCCATTGGCTCTGACAGGATCGGCGGGGCTTCCATGTATCGCAATAATTCTTCAAATGCAGTTTGACATGCCTCACTCCAGTTGAAGTTTTTCTTTCCTTTCTTTAATGCATCAAAGAACGGTATGCACTTGTCGGTGGCTTTCAAGATAAATCGGCTTAGTGCTGCGACCTTCCCATTCAAGCTTTGCAATTCTTTCTTGTTCTTCGAGGCTTGGACTTCTCGTAGGGTAGTAATTCGCTCTGGATTTACTTCAATGCCCCTAGCACTTGCTATGAATCCTAATAACTTTCCGAAGGCTACTCCGAAGTGACATTTGAGTGGATTGAGTTTCATTCCATACATCCGGAGTATTTCAAATATTTCAGTGAGATTATCCAGGTGATTGGCAGCTACTCGCGATTTGACCAACATGTCATCCACGTAAACCTCCATGGTTTTCCCCGATTTGGCGCTTGAACATGGTATTTACCAATCTTTGCTAGGTTGCCCCAACATTCTTAAATCGAATGGCATTACCCTGTAGTAGTATAGTCCTAGATCGGTGATGAAGCTGGTGTTTTCTTGATCAGGTTCGTGCATCAGGATCTAGTTGTACCCTGAGTATGCGTCCATGAATGATAGCAGTTCGTGTCTTGCCGTCCCATCCACAAGCTGGTCAAATCTGGGCAAAGGGAAGCTATCTTTTGGGCAAGCTTTGTTTAAGCCCGAGTAGTCGATGCAGGTTCGCCACTTCCCATTGGACATTTTGACTAAGATAGGGTTAGATACA
The DNA here is from genome assembly GCA_030737815.1 of Allium fistulosum. NCBI lineage: Eukaryota > Viridiplantae > Streptophyta > Magnoliopsida > Asparagales > Amaryllidaceae > Allium > Allium fistulosum. Next base: position 409,149,011 of record CM060906.1, read on the forward strand.
CATTTAGGATAAGTTGCATCACAGATAAAACCGTTAGCCATTAGCTTGTCCACCTCTTCTCTTAACGCCTTGAACCATTCAGGGCCCAGGATGCGCCTGTTTTGCTTTACTAGTGTAAATTTGGGGTCAATGTTAAGCCCCTGGCATGCGATTTCTGGTCATACTCCACACATATCAAAATGCATCCAAGCAAACACATCCAAGTTTGCACAAAGAAATTTAGTAAGTTCCAATCGCATCTTATTTCCAAGGTGCGATCCAATTTTCAAGACTCTTGTTGGGCCATCCATATCGACGGAACAGAGACCGTCAATTCTGCCGGCATTGCCCTATCCTCCCTTGAACTCTTCTTTCTAAGGTCCAAAGGCTTGTCGAATCGACTGTTGTCCCCGAGCCAAGGGCAGCTCTGTAGTTGCTATTCAGAAGCTTCGCAAATGTGGAGAGTTCTCCCCACATCCTTCCCTTTTCCCCTTCTTTTAGATTCATGTAACTCTGCAATGTAACATTCCCTGGCGGCGCATTGATCTCCTTTGACCACCCCAATTCCATTTGTCATTGGGAACTTCATGGTAAGATACCATTGGGCCAGGGCAACTCTGAAATTTGCTAGAGCGAGCCATCTGAAGAAGGCGTTATATGCGAAAGTTTCGTCCATAATTACGAAAGTCTGAATAAGGGTGACTCTTCGATCACCTTCTCCAAGTTCCACTGGCAAATCAATTGTCCCTACAGGTTGTTTGGGTTTGCCAGTAAACCCTTGGATTTTTGTTTGGCATGCAGACACGCTTTTCATGCCAATCTTCATTTAGTCAAAGGTACGTTTGAAAAGAATATTGACAGAACTACCGATATCGAACAATACTCGTCAAAACATAGTGGGTTCGATTCCTACTGTCACTACCATTGGATTGAGAGTTGGAGCTTCGATCTCTTCGTTATCTTGATTCCTGAATACAATATCATCATTTAAAGTTTTCTGCTGCTTGGTTGGACCTCCATCTTCGATTGTGAGACACGATTCCTTCAGAGCGTGCTTTAACGAACTTGCATACTACTCTATCTCTCCCCAACTTCTCTACATGGGATATAGGCCTCCAGATATTGTCCCAATGATGAGTCTTTGGTCAGTTTGCTTTGATCCCTCTTCACTCGTTTCGACTTGGTTTCTTTGATTCCTAGAAGTTGAGGAGCCGCATGCTGGTCAGGATTCTGTGATTTTCTCACATATTACTGAAGCTTGTTTTCTCGAATCTGCTCTTTAATCAAGTTCTTTAGGTGGCCGCATTCGTTTGTGTTGTGACTGTGCGTCTCTGGGTAACGGCAGAACTTCCCTAAGCGCTTCTGTTGTTTAATTGCTTCCTTCTTAGGGGGTTTCTTATTTTCCTCGGTCCCCTGTGTCACGAGACAGATGTTTTTTGGTGAATTGTTGAGAGGGGTGTAATCTTCCGGCCCGAAGCCTTTAAGGTGTTTATTGTTTCCATTTCTTTTATTGGAATTTTGATTCTTCCTCTTTTGATTTCCAGCTTTCCCCCTGGTTCCTTCAACAGTCCCGGAAGCGTTTGTATTCTGATTCATCGCCACGTCAGTCTGCCCGGCGTTCATTAGTTGCATGCTATTAGACTTCCTCTCTAGCTCCTGCGCCTCCTCCAATCTCAAGTATTGGCTAGCTTTACGATTGAAGTCATTTATTGTAGTGGGTTGCTTCATTTTGATCCACCTTCCAAATTCAGTTTCAGGGTGATTGGCTTGGACCAAAGCCATGAAAACCATGTCCTCATTTGGATTGCTCACCAATGCCACTGTGGTATTGAACCGGTTTATGAAAGACTTCAGTGATTCGTTTCATCCTTGGAATAGTCCGGACAAGGACATCACATCTTTAGGTTGCACGATATGGAGCCTGACCTGATCGAGGAATCTTGTGGCTAGTTAATCAAAAGTAGAGATGGATTTCGGCGGAAGCCTAGTGAACCACATGGAAGCAATTCCTTCCAGGAAAATGGGAAAACATCTTCACTGAATAGCTTTTGAAGCATTTGCTCCGTCTGTGTACCAACTATACTTGTACAAATGGGGTTTTGGGTCTTTTATCGCATTATAGGTTGGAATAGTTGGCATCGTGAACTCATCCGAATATCGCTCATTCGAGATCTCGTCAGTAAAGGGAGTCCGACTTGGTGCAGATCTCCATTCATCATCTCTTTTATTTTTATTTTCGTCCATCAGTCGCTTGACCATATCCACAATAAATGCCTCTGATGTCCGGCAGTCCTGAGGACAACTATTAGTCACTACACCAAGTGTTTGGCTTCACAAACGGTCTTGGTGAGTGGGCTGAAGCCTAGGCTCTTCTGTCTTTGGGAAAACAACTCCCTAGGATCCTGTTGGCATATGGTTGGCCTGACTGGGGCAATCTGGACATTTTTACCATTATTAAATGCATTGGCATTTTCTTCTAACTTATCGTCGTTAAATTGTTCACCATCTTAGTCGGAGAGGTCCATGTCTATATTCTCTCATGGGGTTTTCACCCCTTGATTCAAGTTCAAAGTTGGCTGCCTTGCGGCGAGCGGGGTACTTGTATTTCCTTTTTCTTTGATTCTCATAGTTCCTGTCATCTCCCTTCTTTGCAGCTGCTTACCATTTCTTCTGTTTAGGCCAGAAACGGAAGAATTTTCTTGCTTTATGATAACCGCGGGTTCAGCCATATTTCTTGGAGCAGGATATGTGTTTGTACCAAAATTGGGCACAACACTCTTCAGAAGTCTTTGAAGAGATAAAGTGAAGAAATTAAATGGAAAAAGAGGAATTATCTAACAAAAACTCCAAATTTCAGAAATGAGAATAATTAAAATGCAGGGAGACACAAGAATTTAGAGTGGTTCGGCGTATTGCCTACGTCCACTATGAAATAGTTTGCTTTATTGATCTTTCTTTGATGTTTACAATTGATTTCAGCAAATTACAACGAATAACAATGATTTGCAGTAGTGAAATTCGTTGGTAGCAGCAGCAATGGAGTTCAGATCTGGATCTGGCGGAGTCCGGGCGTTGGAGATCTCAAAGAGGAAGAAGAACCCCTTTTTTGTTGGCATTGGGGGTCTATTTATAGGTGTAGGAGGCTGGTATTTCACTCAGATCTCGGGAGACCCTCTTTGGCACGTGACCAGGCCCGCACGCCCAAGCCTGTGAAGTTTCAGTCTGATCCGTGATCGATACGAACAGATTTCGTATCGATCAAGATTTCATCCAATGGAGTCGAAATTTGGCGTGGACATTCTTTAGCATGTGCGTAGTCTTCTGTGAAAATTTCATAGCATTTGGACTTGTAGATTAGGAGATATGATCGATACGAATTGGGATTCTCGGTAGGCTGTTTGGTTCGACTCGCTCTGTTCGACTCGGTTCTGCATGACTTGGTGACATGGCGCTAACCTGTATTGACTGTTGTGCTTTGCTCCTCATCGATGGACACGAAGTAGACGCCTTCAGATGGATGCAAAGTCGACGAAGTGGAGCGAGTCGAAGTATGGCTTGAGGCGGAGCGAGTCGAAGTGAGCATTGATCGAGTGAGTCGAAGTGTGTGTTGGTTGAGCGAGTCAAAGCGTGCACTGGTCAAGCGAGTCGAAGTGGAGTGTCCTGAGGGATTCGAACAAAGGCTCCATGATGGACACGAAGTGGAGCGAGTCGAAGGAGTCATTTCTGGTGGATGCGAAGCGAGTCGAAGGAGTCACTTCTGAGGGATGCGAAGCGAGTTGAAGTAGGCTTCTGAGGGATGTGGAGCGAGTCGAAGGGAGCGAGTCGACCGGTGATTGGTTTTCGTCCAATTTTGTATCGTTCACAATTTGAGCATACAAACTCGGATTGACCCAAGATTTGGAACGTTGGCTCTCATGGCTCAGCTTGTCATGTCCTACCAACTTTGGCTCGATCCGGACTCAGACAAAATTCATCGATATCCATGGTGAGCCCATGTATAACTGATCTCTAGGACGGGCCGTCATTGGTTACTAGTCAATTCCTTGGTGTCACAGCCTTGCCAAAAGGCGGGATAACATTTGCCCCCTAAAGTACGTCTTGTGAAAACATGATGTGCTTTGAAGTGCTGCAATCTTCGTTCTGAATAGTCATCGTCTTTTCGATGAAAGCTGTAATCTTCGACTGCTTTTCTCGATAATGTAAACTGTTGACCGTCAACTGTTGTACCCAGTATTGTTGTAACTACCTGCTGTATGTTAGCCATTAGCTGTTCGTTGTTGTAATCGTTATTAGTCAAGTTTCTGTTTTCCATGAATCTGGAGTATTGAATATTAGTCCGACATACATGCATATAGGTTAACCTGACTCTCGTTGACGTTTGTACACTCACGAGTCGTTGCCAGTTTATTTTATATGGAATTTCGTATCGATCCTCTCCTGAACCGACGTGAAATTCGCTGTAACACCGCTCGATGGTTGTTTTTTGAATGTCCCTTTGTAACGATCCTCTTCTGAATCGATGTGAAGGGTTGAAGTACTGAGGATGTCTTTCATTGAATTTGTGGATGCGAAGTGAGTATTTCAACTCGATGGAGTTGGCCTTTGGAAGTCATGATTTTATGGATTCGAACTGGTTGTTCGACTCGGTCTTGGTTCGAACTGCTTTGTTCGACTTGGTCTGGGATTCGAACTGCATAAGAGTCGGAGTCGAAACGCACAGGAGACGGAGTCGAAGGGGAGCGAGTCGAAACGCACAGGAGATGGAGGAGCGAGTCGAAGTGCACAGGAGACGGAGGAGCGAGTCGAAGTAAACTTCCTTGATAGCTATGAACTGAGTGAGTCGAAATGGAGCGAGTCGAAGTACACTTCCCTGATGGCTGTAAACCGAGCGAGTCGAAGTACACTTCCCTGATGGATTCGAATTGTTTGTTCGACTCGGTCTTGGATTCGAACTGCTTGTTTTGCTGCACTGGAGACGGAGTCAAAGTCAAGAGATACGAAGGGGAGCTTCACATCGATGTACTGGAAACGGAGTCAAAACGTGTGTTCGAATCCACCGGGATACGAAACGTTTATTCCCTTTGCTTTCGAGTCCATATAAATACTTTGTTCTTAGCCGTTTTTCCACTTTTCACCTTTCGCTCTCCTTCCTTGCCTTCGTAACGCTCAGAAACTCGAGAAGAAAGAACAAGCATTCTTGCTTTCGAGCCGATTCATACCTTCAATTATTTGAACCAATTGACAAATTTAGGTAATCCATTGAGCAAAACCATCACGAAAACGAGGAGACTCGATTCTTCACACCAAATCAAACAGAGTCGTGATCGATCAAAAATCCTTCGACCTCAGCTTCGTGTCGATCTGGAGTAGGAGTTTCGAGATGATGAGGCAGAGGCCTTTGTATCAATTGATGGTGGAGCTTTGCATCGAGTCGAATGCTTTGAATCTGTGGATCGATACGAAGGGGTTGTGTTTGATCGATTCGAAATGGTGGCCTTCGATCGAGTCGAAGTGGATGGCCTTGGGTCGAGTCGAAGCAGCTGTCTTGGATCAAGTCGAAGCGCGTGGCTTTGGATCAAGTCGAAGCAGCTGTCTTGGATCGAGTCGAAGCGCGTGGCTTTGGATCGAGTCGAAGTGGCTGCTTTGGATCGAGTCGAAGCGCATGGCCTTGGGAGCGAGTCGAACTGGAGGCTTTGGGATCGAGTCAGAGTGTTGCGCTCCGATCGATTCGAAATCCTTAGCTCCTGGATCGAGTCGAACTTGCATTCCAACCTTTTGACCGAGTCTGACTAATACGCACACGACCATAACTTATTGATGCGAACACGGATCTCGTGAGTAATACGAATTGAACATTAAAAATTTGAAACTCCTTGCACATTCGAACAATTGACTCCGACAAGCTTCAAACTTACATAACTGGACTCAACTGTTTCTCCGCATATCTGATTGCCTATCAAAGCTTGTCGATGGAACTTCAATTCTAACATAACTTCGACAAACTTCAACTTGGACTAATTGCTAATAACCCGATGGCACGGCTGTGACGGTCAGCGATGACGGTCCTTCCGACTGAATTTCGAAGTCTCGTCGTTTTCATGCTTTCTTTAATCCAGTAGATCTTCTTAAGTGACACACAATATTGCACTGCACATCACACTCACACACTTTACATTGGGGGATGCACGAGCGTTATTTCCTGTTTAACAATGATTTTTCATGAGCTAGCTATTCATGGATCCCTCAAGTTCACAACAGCGGGAAACTCCGAGTTCTATTCCTCCAACCATAGAGATACCGGTTATTGAAGCCAAAGTCATAGATCCGGCCCCGGACGATCGTCTAGGGGCTCGGTTTATTTGTAATCCGCAAGATTCTGTGCCGTCGGGTATCTCTGGAGATATTTAGGATGGATTTGCTTAAGGCACGGTTTGTCGCTCGATGACGTGCTACTTCCTGGGCCAAATGACAGGCCGCATGATCCCCCGGAGGGGTTTACTGCTTTCAACCGTCACGCTTGCACAGCGGGGACACTCCCTCCCTTCAATCGATATATAAGGGAGATGTTATCGTTTCTTGGCATAGCTCCATCCCAGCTACATCCCAACGGGTATGCCTTGTTGAACAGCACCTTTGTCCTATTTATGGAGATCCTCTTTCGACCGCCGAAGCCGATCGAAATCAGATATTTATTCAACGTCAAGAGTCGTGGAGATAGCCCTTCTTTCACCTTCTTGGAAGCGGTCAGAAACTGCCACATTGTACTGGGCTCCTGGGGAAGGCTAAGTTATTATAAAACTGAATGGTTCTACGTTCGGTGCCCCCCTGGATTTGCTAGGCGGTGGTTGGATAGATGTAAGTGTTGCCATTTCTCTCTTGAATCATTGAGATATTAGTAACTGACTTTAAAACCGACATACTTTTCCTTTTTTATAGCTGCAATCTCTCGTCTGACGGCGCATACTTCAGAGAGCTCGTTTGGATTCTTCAAGCGTTTCCGGGCGAAGAGAGGCATATCGACTTGGTTCTGTCTGACAGAAATTTGAGGACTGTCGGGCTGATAGAACGAAGGTAGAGCATACATCTGGAAGGGACACACAGAGTGGTCCTGAAGAAATGGGTGAAGTGCGAAGCACCCACAGTCCTGATAGCCGAGGAAGTTGATCCGGAGAGAACGCCTACCGATACCGAGCTCCCGGTTGGGCCTTCTTCCGATGTTCAAGATTCCGGAGGAAAAAGAAAAGGCAAGGCTGTTGCTCACAAACGCTCTAAATCCGAGAGATTTAAATCCATGGTTGTGTCTTTGCCCGTCCCGGGAATTAGAATTGCGGAGGCTTCTCCCCCGCCGGTAGAGAATCTTTTTGAAGGGCTTGCCGACATTCCGATTCCGGATTTTGTGTCGTCTCAACACAACGCCGGGATGGAGGAGCTTGACCGTGCTCTTGAACTGAGCGAATCGCTTGCTACGAATGCGGCCGACATTTCCGGTTGGTCGGGGGATTGCACACGCATACACTTCACTACACTACATGATTCACAACTGTAAATCGTTCAACTTAGGAAGTCACTAACTCTTTCTTCGTTTCTCATTTTCAGGTACTATGTCTGGAAGAGGATCGATGCTTGGGAATCTTTGCTCAGCCCGAAAAGATTCTGGTTACTATGATTCCCGCAGGAGGGATTCAGATAGAGATCGCGATCGCGAATACTCTAACCAGGACAGGTATGGGCGTGATAGAGAGTATAGACATCGATCCAGATCACGCTCTCCTCCTCCTAGACTTCCGTCTCCACCCGTTGTTTCTGTCTCACATCCGCCTGAACCTCCTCGTCACAGGCCGTCTTCTCATTCTTCTAGATCCGAAACTCATCTTCAGATAGTCGAGACCACGGCCTCCATGATTACAGAGCAGGTCCCAGCTGACCCCACAGGAGAAGGGGCCCTTAAATTGGCTCAGATGAGGAAGGACTTTCCGAACATCTGTTTCGACGGTTATGTCTTCCCACCACACTTAAAGAGAATACCATCAGGGGTGGAAAACATGATGCACGATTTCGTTCACGACATATACACCCAGTACCGAGAGTGGGTAAAGCTACCGAGAAAGCTTCCAAAGTGGCCTTTGAGCGAGCCAAAGCGCTCGAGAAGATGGAGACCGAGCTCGCAAAAAGGGATCGGATTATTCAGGTACTCACCGCTGAGTCCGAGTCTTCTCGGAAATCTGAGATTGAGGCCATAAAAAAGGCTGACGAAGCGAAGGCGGCAATGGAGAGGTTGGGACAGACTCACGTTGCCTTGGTGGAGGAGATGGGCCACCGGAATACTATAGTTACCGCTGAGCGGGATGCGGTGGTCAAGGAACTTAAGGCCAAATTCGCCGACATGTCCAAGGAAAAAGACGATGCGAACAACGCAGCCCAGGAGGCGTGCGAACAAGTTGTCCTGCTCAGGGACGAACGGGATGCAGCCGTGGCTAAAGTCCACAAGGTGGAGGCTGAGGTGGAGGAAAAGATGAAGTTGGCCGAGTCCAGGCTAGAGGCTGACATCGAAGACCTTCTTGTTGTTTACAACGCTAATGTGCTGAGGCATAGGGGTCTAGCCTGGCTCGATGATTTTCCAACGCATCTCTATAATGCTTGGGGCCGACTGGTCGAGGAGGAGAAGGAGGCGCATCAGGGCGAGTCCGTGGATGAATTCAAACTCGAGAATCGCGCTCTGACTGAGGATGAAAAGAAGATTCTCCACGAGTCGATGATTCTGCGTGAGAAGGAAAGACTTGGCGCCCAGCACTTTGAAGTGGGAGAGGGTTCTGGAGTTGACCACCATGAAGCAAGTCTTGAAGTTCCCGCGTCAACCCAGCCCGAATCCTCGTCCGCGGTCGATCCCCAGGCTGTTCCTGCTTATAATCCAGATCAACCGCAGATGTCTTCGGCTGCAGCGCAAGTCACTGATGCTGCTTTGCCGCTTATGAGTCAAACTGAGGAAGGTATTCTGAACATTTCACATATCTCTCTTAAGTCGACATCTTCGATCGAGTTAAGTTCTAACAGTTTTCTCATTCTTTGTCCAGTGATCGATGCCGCACCGGCCATGCCTCCTGCTACTCAAGAGCCATATCAAACGCAAGAGGCTATTGCGACTGAAGCAATCACCATGAGTACAGCTGCCCCGCTTGACGATCTGCAGGGAGGTACAATTATGTTTGACGAGCAGCTAATGGATGAACTCTTTCGTCGTCTCAGCGATCCTCTTGCTGACCTTCCATCTGTCATGAACGGAACTGATCCTGCTGGAAGTTCTTCGATGCCGACCGCTGATGCTCTCAGCGGGGCTCGAGCACTAACTGAAGAGGAGATGTTCGCTCAAATCGACGCTGAAATGGCAGCAGCGGCTCATGGTGGCAGTTTCGCAGGTGGGATGGCAGCACCAGGACCTGCTCCTCTTAGCATGATATCTCCCAGTGGTACTGTCTTCATTACCAGCATGCCTGTTCCACCTTCTGTACTTGATCATGTTCCTCCGACTCCGCCCGCAGGGAGCATTCCTATCCACTCGAGTTCGGAGGAGGATGTTGATATAATGCCCTCGCCTGAAGACCCACCGCCGAAAAGCAAAGGCTCGAAGAGGAAGATTAGCGGTGGCTCCAGCGGGTCTACACCGAGATGGAAGCCGAGGAAGAAGAAAGATTAAACATGCTTTCCCGGTTTATTTTGACTTGCATTTTGCTAGCCGTGTATAGATGCAGGCTCGGCCCCTGCTAGTAGGAATTTTTGGAAACTTGTACACGAACTTCTTTTATAAACGATAGAAATGAAACTTCTCTTTTTTGGCTTCTTTTCTGTCATTATGTATTTGTCCAAGTGTTTCAATATCTGAAGCGTACTTGTGAAGTTTTAGCTTTAGAATCAAGTTTGTTTTTGTTTGCCAAGTTTGGAAACTGTGGACATGGTTTGCGATTGGGAAGCGAGTTGAATTTTAACGTCGCATTGCTTCAGTCGATGGTCGATGCTTAAGTCTTGCCCCCCAGTCTTGGTGGTGAGTTGTAGATCATCAGTCGATGATCGTTTCTTACATATAACATGTTAAGTCTAGTGCCACCGAACGAATGTCTGATGCAAGCGGAGATTGAGTAGTTCATCCATGCTCATTTGATTGTTGATGATCATATCCACATTCCGAGGATTCCCATTCGTTTACCGGCGGTTGGTTACGCCGGCTTAAGCTTCAATCATATGTCCGCGATCTAGGGACTTGGAATTGGCATTTGTACTCCGACTCGCGCTACGGGAGTTTGGGGTTAACATCTATACTTCGATTCACGCTTCGGGAACTTGAAGTTGGTGTTTTCGCTTTGTTTCGCACTCTGGGAATCTGGAGTCGATGTTTGTACTCCGGTTCGCGCTCTGGGAACTCGGAGTTGATGCTTATACTCCAATTCACGCTCTGGGAATTTGGAGTTGATGTTTATACTCCGACTCGCGCTCTGGGAATACGGAGTTGATGTTTATACTCCGACTCGCGCTCTGGGAGTTCGGAGTTGATGTTTATACTTTGCATTGCACTCTGGGAATACGGAGTTGATGTTTATACTCTGTTTCGCACTTTGGGAATACGAAGTTGATGTTTATACTCCGACTCGCGCTCTGGGAGTTCGGAGTTGATGTTTATACTCCGACTCGCGCTCTGGGAGTTCGGAGTTGATGTTTATACTCCGCTTCGCACTCTGGGAATACGGAGTTGATGTTTATACTCTGTTTCGCACTCTGGGAATACGGAGTTGATGTTTATACTCCGACTCGCGCTATGGGAGTTCGGAGTTGATGTTTATACTCCGACTCGCGCTTTGGGAGTTTGGAGTTGATGTTTATACTCCGCTTCGCACTCTGGGAATACAGAGTTGATATTTATACTTCGCTTCGCACTCTGGGAATACGGAGTTCATGTTTATACTCCGACTCGCGCTCTGGGAGTTCGGAGTTGATGTTTATACTCTGACTCGTGCTCTGGGAGTTCGGAGTTGATGTTTATACTCCGCTTTGCACTCTGGGAATACGGAGTTGATGTTTATACTCCGACTCAAGCTCTGGGAGTTCGGAGTTGATGTTTATACTCCGACTCGCGCTCTGGGAGTTCGGAGTTGATTTTTATACTCCGACTCACGCTCTGGGAGTTCGGAGTTGATGTTTATACTCCGCTTCGCACTCTAGGAATACGGAGTTAATGAAGAATTATCGTGTATCAATCCTTTTTTGACTTTGACGTGATGGCTTGTCCCCGAGCTCGGGTTTCACTTAGCGAGTGATTGGTTGCACCGCAGTCACTCTATATTTGAATAAATTCCACCGTATGGTGAAACTTAGCTCTCCGTGCATAGTGATGGTCATATGAAGCATTTCAAGTAAATCACAGCTCTGGCTCGAAGAGGTTGCATTTTATTGCTGAAATAAGAAAGTATGGCAAAGTCAGTTGCCTTATTACAAGTTCTAATTTCAAAATGCAGAAACAAATTGCAGAAAAGGAAAGTAAACTAAATGGATAAAGATAGCCTGTCATGTGTAATAGCGGCGAAGGCTCTCGCTATTCCAAGCTCTTGGTAGAGTAAGACCGTCGACGGTTGATAACTTGAATGTGCCATCTCCGAGCCTTCGTTCAATAACATACAATCCTTCCCATGTTGGCTTCATATGCGAAGGAACCAGATAGATTCTTTTTAAGACGAGATTGCCCAGTTCGAAGGTTCACGGACGGACCTTAGCGTTGTACAATTGGGCGACTCTACTTCGATGCGCAGCTGCCCTCAAATCAGCTTCTTCGCGCTTCTCATCTAGTAGATCGAGAGATTTAGCAAGTAATATAGCATTCGTCTTTGGATCATAGTATGTCACATGATGAGAAGGTACTTCTAGTTCAACTGGAATAACGGCTTCTGAACCGTAAGAGAGAGAATGGAGTGTGGCCGGTCACGGTCTTGTTGGTCGTTCGGTAAGCCCATAGAGCCATAGGAAGTTCATTGACCCACTTGCCCCCGACTTTTCCAGTTGTTTTTTCAGGATGGATTTTATAACTTTATTAACAGCTTTGACCTATCCGTTTGCCTGAGGGTGTGCAACTTCAGAGAATTTCTTTTGGATATGGAATCGTTTGCAGAAATCTTTAAATTCAGCACTGTCAAATTGGGTTCCATTGTCCGTAACAATGGTGTGGGGGAGACCGAATCGACAGATGATGTTACGAACCACAAAGTTGATTACTTTCTTCGTTGTAATGGTAGCGAGAGCTTCAACTTCAGCCCACTTTGTAAAGTAATCAACTGCGACGATGGCGTACTTCGCACCACCTTTTGCCAGAGGTAGAGCACCGATGATGTCGATGCCCTACATTGCGAACGGCCATAGGCTGACCATTTGCATTATCTCGGTAGGAGGAGCTCTAGGAATTCGGGAATATTTCTGGCACCTATCACATTTCTTTGCATAGTCCAACGCATCACGATTCACGGTAGGCCAGTAATATCCGTAGCGAAGTATTTTCTTGGCAAGTGCTTGCCCCCCGGTGTGATCACCACATTCTCCCTCGTGCACATCGCGCAATACTTGTTTAATTTCATCGTGAGCGATACACCGGAGTAGGGGGACTGAGTACCCCCTTCTATACATGAGTCTATTCTGGATGGTAAATCGTGAGGCCTTCCGAAGGACTTGTCTCTTTTCACTCCTGCGCTCCGGCAGGGTTCCGTGCTCAATGTAATTTCTGAGTGGGGTCATCCATGAATCCTTTTCGGGAAGGGTTTCGCATACCTAGTTTATTTCTGTCCGGTCGATGCTTGGGGAAGATAACATTTGTACGGGAACGAGGCCCATTTGCTGAGCTTCACCTGTGCTGGCTAGCTTCGTCAATGAATCGACCTTTTGGTTGCGCTCCTGAGTTATACAATAGATGGCGTAGTACTCGAATTGATTCAGTACTTCCTGAACTCGAGCTAAGTAAGCTGCCAACCTTCGATCTCTTGCTTGATACTCTCCCCGTACTTGACACACAACCAATTGTGAGTCGCAATAAATTTCAACTGCGATTATTCTCAAATCCCTAGCAAGTTTTAAGCCAGCTAAGAGGGCTTCGTATTCAGCTTCATTATTAGTCGCATGAAAATCGAACTTCATAGCATAGCATATGGATCGGCCTTCGGGGGTTTTGAGTACAACACCAGCGCCTAAACACCGGTTGTTTGATGCACCATCAGTGTACAGCTACCAGACGTATTCGGGGGATTTACTGGTGTCAGGCAAGTCCTCTGGAATGGTAAATTCAACTATGAAATCAGCAAGGACTTGTCCTTGGATTGCTCGTCTTGGAGTGTAAGTAATATCAAATTGACTCAGTTCGATGTTCCACTTGAGTAACCTACCAGACGTCTCAGGCCGCGAAAGGACCTGTCGTAACGGCTGGTCGGTGTAAACAACAATGTGATGTGCCTGGAAATATGGTCGGAGTTTTCTTTATGCAATTACAAGGCAGTAGGCCAACTTTTCTAGCTTTGGATAGTTCCTTTCAGCCCTAGTCAACCGTTTGCTGACGTAGTATACTGGTTTCTGTATCCCGTCTTCTTCTCGAACCAAGGCAGCGCTGATAGCATTTTCTGATATCGCCAAGTATGTATACAACTTCTCATGATCAATAGGCTTTGACAGTATTGGAGGTGTGGATAGATGTTGAACTAGTGCTTGGAAAGCGCCCTCACACTCCGTGGTCCATTCAAAGTTTCGTTCCCTTTTCGGATCAGATCGAAGAAGGGAATGCATTTGTCAGTGGACTTTGAAATGAACCTGCTCAATGCTGCTACCTTTCCATTGAGACTCTGGACTTGCTTTATTGTCTTTGGAGTTTCAAGATTTCTGATTGCCCAAATCCTTTCAGGATTAGCTTCGATTCCCCGAGCGTTAACGATGAACCCAAGGAACTTTCCGGATGAAACTCCAAAGTGACATTTCAGTGGGTTGAGCTTCATTTTGTATTCCCGAAGTATGTTGAACATAGTTTCCAGGTCTTTAACATGGTCGGTAGAGAGTCGTGACTTCACAAGCATGTCGTCTACATATACTTCCATTGTTTTCCCGATTTGATTGGCAAACATCCGATTGACCAATCGTTGATAAGTAGCCCCGGCATTCTTGAGTCTGAATGGCATAACTTTGTAGTAGTAAAGTCCCAGATTTGTTACGAAGCTGGTATGTTCTTGATCGGGCAAATGCATCGGTATCTGATTGTAGCCAAAATATGCGTCATGAAGGATAAGAGTTCATGCCCAACTGTCGAATCTAATAGCTGATCAATTCTGGGAAGCGGGAAACTATCTTTGGGACATGCTTTATTCAGATCGGAATAATCGACACATGTTCTCCACTTTCCATTCGGCTTTCGGACGAGCACGGGATTCGACACCCATTCAGGATATAGCGCATCTCGAATGAACCCATTTGCTTTAAGCTTTTCTACTTCTTCTTTAAGGGCGGCAGATCTCTCTGGATCCATACCACGCCTTTTTTGTTTGACTGGGACATGCCGCAGATCAATATTCAGGGTGTGGCTCGTGATGTCTGGCGAGATTCCACACATATCGGAATGTGTCCAGGAAAATACGTCAAGATTTGCCTGCAGAAATTTGACCAATTCCTCTTGAGTTTGCTGGCTTAGCTGAGATCCAATCTTTATCATTTTCGAATCATCGTTATTGTCAACTGGGACATCGATCGTCAGTTCGGCCGGGGATGCTTGACTTTCTTTAGATTCTCCTTCGTCTTCAGTTTCTCCCGGGTCAAGGTCCTTAAGGAATTGGTTGGGGTGCCCGGGACTGGGCCCGGGCGTTAATTGTCAATTATCGGTAAAACGGACGTAGAGAGATTCCTCCACGCCCTTTCCTTTTTCCCTTCGCTGCGCCTCCCGCAGCTCAGCAACATAGCAGGTTCTGGCAGCAGCCTGATCTCCCTGAATGATTCCTATTCCATGATCAGTGGGAAACTTTAAAGTCAAACACCATGGGGCGATGACTGCCCTGAATTCAGCGAGGGTCGGTCGGACCAAGAAAGCATTGTAAGGGGAGTCTATGTCCAAAACAATGAACTGTAATATCCGTACTCTCCGAAGTTCTCCCACTCCCAACTCTACTGGTAGTTCCACCATTCCAGTGGGTGTAGTAGCACTTCCGTTGAAACCTTGGACTCGAGATTGGAAAGGCTTCAAGTCCGTGGCTTCCATTTTCATTTGATCATAAGCTCGCTTGAACAAAATATTCATAGAGCTTCCACTGTCAACTAAGATCCTCTTCATCCAAGCGGGACCGACTTGTGCTGAGATGACCAGTGGATCGATAGTGGGGGCTTCGACTTTATCAGCGTCTCTATTTCTGAACATGATGTCATCTGTCATCGTTTTCTGTTGCTTGGCCGGAGCCCCTTCATCAAAACTACTATAGCATTCGAAGTCCGCATGCCTGATAGAACTGGCATACGACTCCATTTCCTTCCAGCTTCGATCTGCTGGGTGAGGACCACCACTTATCGTACTGATAACCAACCTCCCGTCTGTACGAGCGGGTTCCTCCGGTCTTTCCTGATTCGGTGCACGATTCTGATTTGATGGGCCTGCACCACCAGACTGCGGCACCCGCACATACTGATCCAGCTTCCGCTCACGTATCAGTTTTTCAATGAGGTCTTGTAAGTGACGACACTCATTGGTGTTGTGGCCATAACTCTCATGGAATCTACAAAATTTTCCTGTTTGGATTTGTCTCTCAGTTGGCGGTTTTGGGGTAGGTTTCTTGTATTGCATGGTATTGCAGGTCTGCAAATATACATTTTCCAACGACGTGTTCAATGGAGTGTAATTATCGTACATGGAAGCTCTACGCCGTGGACCATAATTCTGATCGCGTTTTTTGCTTTGATTTCCATTGTCTCTCTGCTGATTCTGTTTATTTTGTACGTTCAACTGAATTTTCCCAGAACTATCTCCAGATTGTTTAACAGCGATGTTACTTTGTATTCCTTCGATGTTGGGCCCTACGTCATCCTGCTTCCTAGACTATTTTGCATCCTCCCTTCTCAGGAATTGGGCTGCCTTGGAATAGAAACGGTCCAATGACGCAGGTGGTTTTCCAGCTAACCAATTTCCGAACTCGGAATCAGCATCAATCCCCTTAGTCAATGCCATTAGGATAGAGTTATCATTGGGATTGCTTATTTCTGCACACGCAGCATGGAATCGCTCCAAGTAACGTCTAAGTGTTTCTCCGGGAGCTTGCGTAACACTAGACAGAGTGTTAACGTCCTTATGCCTCGCCATGTGCATACAGAATTGTTCGACAAACTTGGTGGACATCTGGTCAAAGTTAGAGATGGATCGCGGTGGCAAACGAGTGAACCACATGGTAGCGATGCCCCCTAGGGAAATGGGGAAACTACGGCACTTTACTGCGTCATCAGCTCTAGCAGCATTCATCAGCCATTCGTATTTCAGGATGTGTTGATTGGGATCAGAACTTCCTTCATAAACTAGGAAAGCTGGCATCCTGAAGTGCCAAGGGGGTTCAGAATATAAAACGTCATCGATGAAAGGGGTATGACTTCGGGAGATTCCCCAGTCGTCATTAGAGAGACCCTGACTTTCACGGATCATTTGGAGGATCATCGCTGGTATATCCGGCGTTCGGATACTTGGAGCATGTTATGCCAAGGTGTGGTTGGGTTCCACAGCGCGAGTCTGGACCGGACGCGGTCGACGGTCCGTGCCTCGACTCCTTGATTCAACATCCTCAGGGACATAAGGCTCAGGAGTCTGCTCCCGTTGGTTACGTTGAGGATCAGCTTGGCTTCTAGTATCACCTCCCCGTTCGGCAGTGGTGGTAGTAGAAATGTTGCCGGTAACATGATAAGGAGTAGCTCCTCCTCAAGTTGAAGGTTCTGTACGGAGACTAGCGGATGGTCCAGCTCTAGATTGCCCAAGGTTCGAAGCAGGTTGGTGTCCCGTGGATTGGGTGTAGCTTACACCTAGCCGTGGATGCGTGGATCTGGTTTGGCCATCGGAGGAGGCTGAACTTTCTGTGGAAGAATGAGAACCTTGGTCTCTTCTGGATCTTCTTCGCCTTTGGCGATTTAGCTAGTTAGTCAACTCCGTGTTGGCGCGTAGTTGTTCAGTTAGCTGCTGTCGACTTTGGGTCAACTCTTGAAGCAATGTCTGGAATTCTTATCTAGTGATTGGATCTGATGGATCTGAAGGTCCTGCAGCATTTCGGTTGGATGGAGGTGATTGTACGAGATTTTGTTGGTCCCGCGCTCCTTGTTCAGCAGCTGCAGAAGTGGTACGTGTGCTCACCATAATGAATTAATGAAGTCCTTTCCTAGATCTGATTGCAAATCTGAATAGAATGGGAGGGCTTCAAAGTTCTAGAACTGGATCTTCTTCTTAGTTTTATGCAATCCAATATAGATAGGAGATCCAAAGAGCAGGAGAAAAGCAAGGTTTTCTCAGTGAAAGCACCAAAGTGTTTGTTCCAAAATTGGGCACAACACTCTGCGGAAGTCTTTGAAGAGATAAAGTGAAGAAATTAAACGGAAAAAGAGGAATTATCTAACAAAAACTCCAAATTTCAGAAATGAGAATAATTAAAATGCAGGGAGACACAAGAATTTAGAGTGGTTCGGCGTATTGCCTACGTCCACTATGAAGTAGTTTGCTTTATTGATCTTTCTTTGATGTTTACAATTTATTTCAGCAAATTACAACGAATAACAATGATTTGCAGTAGTGAAATTCGTTGGTAGCAGCAGTAATGGAGTTCAGATTTGGATCTGGCGGAGTCCGGACGTTGGAGATCTCAAAGAGGAAGAAGAACCCTTTTTTTGTTGGCATTGGGGGTCTATTTATAGGTGTAGGAGGCTGGTATTTCGCTCAGATCTCGGGAGACCCTCTCTGTGACGCCCCACCTCTATGCTCATAATAACAAAGAGTATTAAAAGAAATACTGTCTATTATTACGAAGAATAAGGCTGGATAGGATGAACCAACAGATTCAAGTTAAGACTGTGATAACTAAGCCTACAATCGAGCAGGTACACATAAACATAAAAACAATCAACTGGCAATGTCAAGGCATGAACCAACAGAGAGTTCATATGAATGGCCATACATGATGCATCAAGTCGACAAACAATGAAAGAGTTGCAGCAGTTTCGAAGCAAAGAATTGAACATGTTTAGACGTCAACAAAATAAATCGGCAGATTCACAAATACATGATGACCAAGGAACAACGTCAAAGCATTTCCGAGCGTGGTTGCAAGCTCGAACGAAGAAACTGCTGTTAATCGGCAGTTACTAAAATAGTGCAACTAATTCAAACGAAGTCACAAGCCTGAATCAGCCACAGTCAGAAACATGACGACCAGAAAAATGAACTGTTCAAATTCACGTGTATCAAGCTGAAAACAACAAGGTATCTAAAGCAACAATCACAACAATGTCGAAAGTACTACCAAAGGCAGTAAACGATATAGCCAAAATCAACCAAAACAACACCGTCAAACTCAGATCAAAAACCATCAAAGCCATGTAAATCAATTCACAAAATCACATATTTATGAGATTAAATTAGATGTGAGTAATAGCAATTACTCACCTTAGCCACCGAAGAGCACGAATTCGACGTCGCGACATCACGAAGCGAACGGATACACTCGTCAGAAACCCTAACGGCCTTTGCACAGTCGGAGAGACGATCATTGGCGGCTTCTTCGATTTACCCACGCCCTAAGTGGAGGAGACGAGCAAGACAAGCGTGCACTAATTCGATTTGGAATGAAGAAGAACAAACGAGAGGCATTGACGAGCAACCACTAATTTTTGAAGCCCTAGTTTCGAACGAACGAAGAAGAATTTGGGCCGCCATTTATTCTCGTTTTTTCTTCGTTCCAATAATTTTAGGGTTAGCTTCGAGTGAATGAACTGAGATGGGGGATTAGGGTATTTGCCTTACAATTATGCACGGCCTCAAAATAAAATATGGGCCACAATTAAATTTCCACAGCCCACAATTCCTTATAACCATTTTTACAAGAATTTACAACTGATAAAACACTTGACAATTTTTTTATAAACGAATGTCAACTCGAATGAAATCCCAATCGCAATTGTCTAACCAATTAAATCGTCATTTATAAACTGACGCGAAAAACCGGGTTGTTACAGACTCCCCTCCTTAAAGAAATTGCGTCCACGCAATCATAGGGAATAAATGGATAAAAGGTAACAACCAAAAGAGCATGGCAATGTCGAATGTATAAGCAAAGCAAGTGTCAGCGGGGAAGTATTAGATAAGAAATCAAAAGGTTCGACTGCTTCAAATCAAAAGAATCAACATTGTGGGAATCAGGGATCAAAATCAGACGACTAACAAAAGCAAGAACAATCGAGTTCCAGCAACTAAAAGAGAAGGAAAAACAGAGCAGAAATCACATACAGAGCACGAATTGAATGTGAGTAAATCAGATTACTCACTTGAATTGCCAGAGAAAAAGAGACGAAGCTCAAATCTCAAAATCGCAAACATTTACTTATCTCAAACGATAATCAAATCAACAATTTGAATCCCAAATATCGAATTATCACAAGCAAAAATCAAAAATCACAAATACTTGATTAATCAAATCGAAAAATATTTAATTATCTTAAACGATAATTAAATTTCACAAATATCTGATTATCAAAAACGGTAATCAGAAATACAAACATTCGATTAATCAAATCGAAAAATATTTAATTATCTCAAACGATAATCAAATTTCACAAATATCTGATTATCAAAAACGATAATCAAATTTCAAATTCAACAATTATTTGATTATAATAAAAAATGATAATTAAATCTCAAATCAGCAAATATTTAATTATCTCAAGCGATAATTAAATCTAAAATCAACAAATATTTAATTATCTGAAGCGATAATTAAATCTCAAATCAGCAAATATTTAATTATCCCAAGCGATAATTAAATCTAAAATCAACAAATATTTAATTATCTGAAGCGATAATTAAATCTCAAATCAGCAAATATTTAATTATCTCAAGCGATAATTAAATCTCAAATCAACAATTATTTAATTATCTAAAGCGATTATTAAATCAAAAATCAACAAATATTTAATTACCTAAAGCGATAATTAAAAACAACAAATATCCGATTATCAAAAATGATAATCAGAACTCATATCAACAAATATCTAATTATCACAAGCGATAATTAGAAACAACAAATATCTGATTATCAAAAACGATAATCAGAACTCATATCAACAAATATCTAATTATCACAAGCGATAATTAGGAACAACAAATATCTGATTATCAAAAACGATAATCAGAACTCATATCAACAAATATCTAATTATCACAAGCGATAATTAGGAACAACAAATATCTGATTATCAAAAATGATAATCAGAACTCATATCAACAAATATCTAATTATCACAAGCGATAATTAGGAACAACAAATATCTGATTATCAAAAACGATAATCAGAACTCATATCAACAAATATCTAATTATCACAAGCGATAATTAGAAACAACAAATATCTGATTATCAAAAACGATAATCAGAACTCATATCAACAAATATCTAATTATCACAAGCGATAATTAGAAACAACAAATATCTGATTATCAAAAACGATAATCAGAACTCATATCAACAAATATCTAATTATCACAAGCGATAATTAGAAACAACAAATATCTGATTATCAAAAACGATAAACAGAACTCATATCAACAAATATCTAATTATCACAAGCAATAATTAGAAACAACAAATATCTGATTATCAAAAACGATAATCAGAACTCATATCAACAAATATCTAATTATCACAAGCGATAATTAGAAACAACAAATATTTAATTACCGATACGATAATTAAATCTCATAACATCAGATATCTAATTACCTGCAGATAATTAGAAACAACAAATATCTAGAAATCAATTAAGAAGACTAGAAAATCAACATAAAAGCTTGGATCGATCCCATCAGATGGCGAGTTTTTAATTCGCCGCACGTGCATCTCAGAGTGGCCGAAGCCTACCAAGTACTCAACATAATTTTGGCGCCCATCAGATTGACCCGAAGGTCCGCAGAGTGACCCGAAGGTCTAGTACTGGTATTTGACCCGAAGGTCCGCAGAGTGGCCCGAAAGCCCAACAAATGACCCGAAGGTCCTCATAGTGGCTCGAAAGCACACAAAATCATCAAATATTTCAATTAACGAGTCCGGAATTAACCGAAATAGCAAACGCACATGTCCCATACCACGTGTTTTACTAAATTGTTTTATTCTCTTCATCGTTTCCTTGAAAGTGCAAAATTGTGTATTTTGTAAAAATACATTTCACATTCTCAAACGGACAAGTCCGGAATTAAGCGAATCAGTAAAAGAAAGGGGTCATAGTCCTCGATTTTGCTGAAACGTTTAAATCGCTTCCTCATTCTTTTGAAAGCGCAAACTGTAAAAATTCCTGAAAGCAATTTTATTTATTTTGCAAAAATAACAATTCACATTCTCAACTGGACAAGTCCGGAGTTAAGCGGAACAGTAAAAGAAAGGGGTCATAATCCTCGATTTTGCTGAATCGTTTAAGTCGCTTTCTCATCCTTTTGAAAACGCAAACCGTTAAAAATTTATAAAACAATTTTCATTTTTAAAACGAGTTTCCAATCACGTGATTAAAGCAGCAATATTAGTAACAATTTCGATAAGGAAATTGTACTTCTCAAAATACCGTAAAAACGGTCACAAATCAGTATTGCGGAATAACCGCTTGAAAATCCACTTTTAAAACTTGACGGTTACTTAAGCCAAGGTGACAGTAATTTTTAAACGTCAAAATATCATCAAAATAATTTACATCAAAATGTAATATCAGTGAATTTTCATTCATCAAAACGCCACAAAACACCGTGCTTCAAAATATAGCATTGGTGTAAAATCCCGTTATGAAAATAACGGCAACAAAATACGTTTCATAACCAAGCATCGGTTCAACGTAAAATAAATGCAATAACGTGCAATTCAAATTTTTGCACGTACTACAAAATGAACAAAGAAATCATTCGAATGTATCTTCAATGAAGATAATTCAAAACAGCAAAAATCTAATCAATAGATGATTAGTACAAAAGAAAGCCAGCGGAAATTTCAACAAAAATCACATAACTGTAATTTCTTCGAATCCTCAATTCGGATTCAAAATTCTCAAAGAAACAAAATAATTACAGCTATGTAAACAACAAATGAAATTCATATCAATTTCGTATTTTGATTTTTAAATCAAAAAGATTGTCAGTTGTACTTAGCGAAGACAGTTTCACTGTTTCCGCTGCGCACTCTGATAAACAGAACACAATTCAATCAAATCAACAAAACATAGTTTCACTTTTTATTTTTAAATAATGATATTTAAAAACTTGCATCAAAATTTCAAAACTTTAGTTTTGACTCAAATCACAGATAAAACATCGACTAATAGTTGTAACATATGTTCCATCCAAGTTATGTTTTATATTATGTCCATAAACCCCAGGCTTTGATACCAACTGTGACGCCCCACCTCTATGCTCATAATAACAAAGAGTATTAAAAGAAATACTGTCTATTATTACGAAGAATAAGGCTGGATAGGAGCGACCATCCGTAGTTGGCCTTACACTAATATTGGTTATCTCGATAGGAGTGGTATCTATACTTTTTATTTTTCATCTATTATTTATTTACTCCCATCGACACGCCCAATTATCAGTATAAAACAGACTACGATAGTTCAATATAGTTTAGGACATTAGATATAACAATAATACAGATAATATAAATGCGGAACACAGATTAACAAAAATCTCATATATATATATATCTGATGTCAGTTACAATATAGTTAACACGATACATATGATACAACTACAACTGTCGACTCTAGAAGTTATATATACAAGTACATTATCAACTAATATACATGAATACATATCATTCTATACAATGACACGACTACTACAAAAGGACAATGACAACTTCAGAAGATGTGAAAAGTCTTCAAATCCCGAACAGCAACTCAAAGAAAGAAATCTACATCCTGAAATAACTCGGGTCTAACCCGAGTATTACATTCAAAAGAAAATAATACACGGGTCAGTCTAATTCAAAATCAGTTATTAATGCACAGAAGCAATAATAATCAATAGCAAATAGACGACAGTCACAGAAATCTCGTATATCCAACTCCTCGATAAGAGAATCGGATAGCGGCAGATATAACACTAATCAGTGTTAAACAAAAGATCAACAAATCCAAATCGATATAACACCAAACAGTGTTATACAACAAATCAGCAAATCCAAATCAGAATACAATTTCAAAATGTAGAATTGAACCGACGAAACAATTCAAACAATCAAAACATCAATTAAAATGCTATGTTGTTTTGGCTGCAGTACACGCTCGCGTGCACTGCCTCGCCACTACAGTGATAAATACCAAAAGATCAACGCCTCAAAACAAAAGAAAAACCAATAAAATCAATACGGGGTGGCTGCAGTTCACGCACGCGTGCACTGCCTCGCCACGACCGTACGTCGAAACTGCAAAGGTCAAATCACGGCTAACGTGACTCAACACACTGCCAACAATGAAAGGTGACATGCATTAGTAATGTACACATCAAAGTTCAACTTATAGAGATAGTCGACCAATAGGAACTAGGACTACATGCACATGTCAACAACACAGAAATACATGTCAGAGAAACAGGTGCAGTGATATACACAGTGCACAGTGGCAACAGAACAGGTTGGAATTTACCCCATGAACAAGACTCGAGCGACCAGATTAGCAAGTGGAACTGATCACCCAATGAATCAAATGACACATACTCGAGTGGAGCCAGAAGCAAAATATACACACGAAAAACAACATGAAACTGGACAAAGCAAGTGTAGAACTCGACAGATCGGCTTTAAACATGAAGTGGTCATGTTTACCACTCACTGCCAGGGACTACATGATGGACCAGCATGCAAGTAAATACCCATGAACCAACAGTGCACTAAGAAACTGGAAGCACACAATTTCACATTCCAGATACATCAACAAGTCATGTGATGCACCAAAAGGAGTGAAAATGCGAGCTACCACCCAAGACAGTGTAAAAATGGAAATGAACATGTATAAGTGACCAAGTACAATGCAATATGGGCTAGACAGTAAGTGTCGACCCAGCCTTAACCAAATGTAGTGACAAGCACAACAATGTCCGAGGCTGGAGATATATAATGTAGACTATAACAGGTCTACAATGACCAAAGTGCTATCAAAACTTCAAGTCAGAAACCACAAAGAATGCAGAGAAGTAGTTCAAATTAGGATCCAAGTAGATGAAGTCAAAAAGAAAACATCATCAGATTCAAGTTAAGACTGTGATAACTAAGCCTACAATCGAGCAGGTACACATAAACATAAAAACAATCAACTGGCAATGTCAAGGCATGAACCAACAGAGAGTTCATATGAATGGCCATACATTATGCATCAAGTCGACAAACAATGAAAGAGTTGCAGCAGTTTCGAAGCAAAGAATTGAACATGTTTAGACGTCAACAAAATAAATCGGCAGATTCACAAATACATGATGACCAAGGAACAACGTCAAAGCATTTCCGAGCGTGGTTGCAAGCTCGAACGAAGAAACTGCTGTTATCGGCAGTTACTAAAATAGTGCAACTAATTCAAACGAAGTCACAAGCCTGAATCAGCCATAGTCAGAAACATGACGACCAGAAAAACGAACTGTTCAAATTCATGTGTATCAAGCTGAAAACAACAAGGTATCTAAAGCAACAATCACAACATTGTCGAAAGTACTACCAAAGGCAGTAAACGATATAGCCAAAATCAACCAAAACAACACCGTCAAACTCAGATCAAAAACCATCAAAGCCATGTAAATCAATTCACAAAATCGCATATTTATGAGATTAAATTAGATGTGAGTAATAGCAATTACTCACCTTAGCCACCGAAGAGCACGAATTCGACGTCGCGACATCACAAAGCGAACGGATACACTCGTCAGAAACCCTAACGGCCTTTGCACAGTCGGAGAGACGATCATTGGCGGCTTCTTCGATTTACCCACGCCCTAAGTGGAGGAGACGAGCAAGACAAGCGTGCACTAATTCGATTTGGAATGAAGAAGAACAAACGACAGGGATTGACGAGCAACCACTAATTTTTGAAGCCCTAGTTTCGAACGAACGAAGAAGAATTTGGGCCGCCATTTATTCTCGTTTTTTCTTCGTTCCAATAAT
This sequence comes from Allium fistulosum, assembly GCA_030737815.1. Taxonomy (NCBI): domain Eukaryota; kingdom Viridiplantae; phylum Streptophyta; class Magnoliopsida; order Asparagales; family Amaryllidaceae; genus Allium; species Allium fistulosum. Next base: position 409,174,398 of record CM060906.1, read on the forward strand.
TTTAGGGTTAGCTTCGAGTGAATGAACTGAGATGGGGGATTAGGGTATTTGCCTTACAATTATGCACGGCCTCAAAATAAAATATGGGCCACAATTAAATTTCCACAGCCCACAATTCCTTATAACCATTTTTACAAGAATTTACAACTGATAAAACACTTGACAATTTTTTTATAAACGAATGTCAACTCGAATGAAATCCCAATCGCAATTGTCTAACCAATTAAATCGTCATTTATAAACTGACGCGAAAAACCGGGTTGTTACAGACTCCCCTCCTTAAAGAAATTGCGTCCACGCAATCATAGGGAATAAATGGATAAAAGGTAACAACCAAAAGAGCATGGCAATGTCGAATGTATAAGCAAAGCAAGTGTCAGCGGGGAAGTATTAGATAAGAAATCAAAAGGTTCGACTGCTTCAAATCAAAAGAATCAACATTGTGGGAATCAGGGATCAAAATCAGACGACTAACAAAAGCAAGAACAATCGAGTTCCAGCAACTAAAAGAGAAGGAAAAACAGAGCAGAAATCACATACAGAGCACGAATTGAATGTGAGTAAATCAGATTACTCACTTGAATTGCCAGAGAAAAAGAGACGAAGCTCAAATCTCAAAATCGCAAACATTTACTTATCTCAAACGATAATCAAATCAACAATTTGAATCCCAAATATCGAATTATCACAAGCGATAATCAAAAATCACAAATACTTGATTAATCAAATCGAAAAATATTTAATTATCTCAAACGATAATTAAATTTCACAAATATCTGATTATCAAAAACGGTAATCAGAAATACAAACATTCGATTAATCAAATCGAAAAATATTTAATTATCTCAAACGATAATCAAATTTCACAAATATCTGATTATCAAAAACGATAATCAAATTTCAAATTCAACAATTATTTGATTATAATAAAAAACGATAATTAAATCTCAAATCAGCAAATATTTAATTATCTCAAGCGATAATTAAATCTAAAATCAACAAATATTTAATTATCTGAAGCGATAATTAAATCTCAAATCAGCAAATATTTAATTATCTCAAGCGATAATTAAATCTAAAATCAACAAATATTTAATTATCTGAAGCGATAATTAAATCTCAAATTAGCAAATATTTAATTATCTCAAGCGATAATTAAATCTCAAATCAACAATTATTTAATTATCTAAAGCGATTATTAAATCAAAAATCAACAAATATTTAATTATCTAAAGCGATAATTAAAAACAACAAATATCCGATTATCAAAAACGATAATCAGAACTCATATTAACAAATATCTAATTATCACAAGCGATAATTAGAAACAACAAATATCTGATTATCAAAAACGATAATCAGAACTCATATCAACAAATATCTAATTATCACAAGCGATAATTAGGAACAACAAATATCTGATTATCAAAAACGATAATCAGAACTCATATCAACAAATATCTAATTATCACAAGCGATAATTAGGAACAACAAATATCTGATTATCAAAAACAATAATCAGAACTCATATCAACAAATATCTAATTATCACAAGCGATAATTAGGAACAACAAATATCTGATTATCAAAAACGATAATCAGAACTCATATCAACAAATATCTAATTATCACAAGCGATAATTAGAAACAACAAATATCTGATTATCAAAAACGATAATCAGAACTCATATCAACAAATATCTAATTATCACAAGCGATAATTAGAAACAACAAATATCTGATTATCAAAAACGATAATCAGAACTCATATCAACAAATATCTAATTATCACAAGCGATAATTAGAAACAACAAATATCTGATTATCAAAAATGATAATCAGAACTCATATCAACAAATATCTAATTATCACAAGCGATAATTAGAAACAACAAATATCTGATTATCAAAAACGATAATCAGAACTCATATCAACAAATATCTAATTATCACAAGCGATAATTAGAAACAACAAATATTTAATTACCGATATGATAATTAAATCTCATAACATCAGATATCTAATTACCTGCAGATAATTAGAAACAACAAATATCTAGAAATCAATTAAGAAGATTAGAAAATCAACATAAAAGCTTGGATCGATCCCATCAGATGGCGAGTTTTTAATTCGCCGCACGTGCATCTCAGAGTGGCCGAAGCCTACCAAGTACTCAACATAATTTTGGCGCCCATCAGATTGACCCGAAGGTCCGCAGAGTGACCCGAAGGTCTAGTACTGGTATTTGACCCGAAGGTCCGCAGAGTGGCCCGAAAGCCCAACAAATGACCCGAAGGTCCAACAAATGACCCGAAGGTCCTCATAGTGGCTCGAAAGCACACAAAATCATCAAATATTTCAATTAACGAGTCCAGAATTAACCGAAATAGCAAACGCACATGTCCCATACCACGTGTTTTACTAAATTGTTTTATTCTCTTCATCGTTTCCTTGAAAGTGCAAAATTGTGTATTTTGTAAAAATACATTTCACATTCTCAAACGGACAAGTCCGGAATTAAGCGAATCAGTAAAAGAAAGGGGTCATAGTCCTCGATTTTGCTGAAACGTTTAAATCGCTTCCTCATTCTTTTGAAAGCGCAAACTGTTAAAATTCCTGAAAGCAATTTTATTTATTTTGCAAAAATAACAATTCACATTCTCAACTGGACAAGTCCGGAGTTAAGCGGAACAGTAAAAGAAAGGGGTCATAATCCTCGATTTTGTTGAATCGTTTAATTCGCTTTCTCATCCTTTTGAAAACGCAAACCGTTAAAAATTTATAAAACAATTTTCATTTTTAAAACGAGTTTCCAATCACGTGATTAAAGCAGCAATATTAGTAACAATTTCGATAAGGAAATTGTACTTCTCAAAATACCGTAAAAACGGTCACAAATCAGTATTGCGGAATAACCGCTTGAAAATCCACTTTTAAAACTTGACGGTTACTTAAGCCAAGGTGACAGTAATTTTTAAACGTCAAAATCTCATCAAAATAATTTACATCAAAATGTAATATCAGTGAATTTTCATTCATCAAAACGCCACTAAATACCGTGCTTCAAAATATAGCATTGGTGTAAAATCCCGTTATGAAAATAACGGCAACAAAATACGTTTCATAACCAAGCATCGGTTCAACGTAAAATAAATGCAATAACGTGCAATTCAAATTTTTGCACGTACTACAAAATGAACAAAGAAATCATTCGAATGTATCTTCAATGAAGATAATTCAAAACAGCAAAAATCTAATCAATAGATGATTAGTACAGAAGAAAGCCAGCGGAAATTTCAACAAAAATCACATAACTGTAATTTCTTCGAATCCTCAATTCGGATTCGAAATTCTCAAAGAAACAAAATAATTACAGCTATGTAAACAACAAATGAAATTCATATCAATTTCGTATTTTGATTTTTAAATCAAAAAGATTGTCAGTTGTACTCAGCGAAGACAGTTTCACTGTTTCCGCTGCGCACTCTGATAAACAGAACACAATTCAATCAAATCAACAAAACACAGTTTCACTTTTTATTTTTAAATAATGATATTTAAAAACTTGCATCAAAATTTCAAAACTTTAGTTTTGATTCAAATCACAGATAAAACATCGACTAATAGTTGTAACATATGTTCCATCCAAGTTATGTTTTATATTATGTCCATAAACCCCAGGCTCTGATACCAACTGTGACGCCCCACCTCTATGCTCATAATAACAAAGAGTATTAAAAGAAATACTGTCTATTATTACGAAGAATAAGGCTGGATAGGAGCGACCATCCGTAGTTGGCCTTACACTAATATTGGTTATCTCGATAGGAGTGGTATATATACTTTCTATTTTTCATCTATTATTTATTTACTCCCATCGACACACCCAATTATCAGTATAAAACAGACTACGATAGTTCAATATAGTTTAGGACATTAGATATAACAATAACACAGATAATATAAATGCGGAACACAGATTAACAAAAATCTCATATATATATATATATATATCTGATGTCAGTTACAATATAGTTGACACGATACATATGATACAACTACAACTGTCGACTCTAGAAGTTATATATACAAGTACATTATCAACTAATATACATGAATACATATCATTCTATACAATGACACGACTACTACAAAAGGACAATGACAACTTCAGAAGATGTGAAAAGTCTTCAAATCCCGAACAGCAACTCAAAGAAAGAAATCTACATCCTGAAATAACTCGGGTCTGACCCGAGTATTACATTCAAAAGAAAATAATACACGGGTCAGTCTAATTCAAAATCAGTTATTAATGCACAGAAGCAATAATAATCAATAGCAAATAGACGACAGTCACAGAAATCTCGTATATCCAACTCCTCGATAAGAGAATCGGATAGCGGCAGATATAACACTAATCAGTGTTAAACAAAAGATCAACAAATCCAAATCGATATAACACCAAACAGTGTTATACAACAAATCAGCAAATCCAAATCAGAATACAATTTCAAAATGTAGAATTGAACCGACGAAACAATTCAAACAATCAAAACATCAATTAAAATGCTATGTTGTTTTGGCTGCAGTACACGCTCGCGTGCACTGCCTCGCCACTACAGTGATAAATACCAAAAGATCAACGCCTCAAAACAAAAGAAAAACCAATAAATTCAATACAGGGTGGCTGCAGTTCACGCACGCGTGCACTGCCTCGCCACGACCGTACGTCGAAATTGCAAAGGTCAAATCACGGCTAACGTGACTCAACACACTGCCAACAATGAAAGGTGACATGCATTAGTAATGTACACATCAAAGTTCAACTTATAGAGATAGTCGACCAATAGGAACTAGGACTACATGCACATGTCAACAACACAGAAATACATGTCAGAGAAACAGGTGCAGTGATATACACAGTGCACAGTGGCAACAGAACAGGTTGGAATTTACCCCATGAACAAGACTCGAGCGACCAGATTAGCAAGTGGAACTGATCACCCAATGAATCAAATGACACATACTCGAGTGGAGCCAGAAGCAAAATATACACACGAAAAACAACATGAAACTGGACAAAGCAAGTGTAGAACTCGACAGATCGGCTTTAAACATGAAGTGGTCATGTTTACCACTCACTGCCAGGGACTACATGATGGACCAGCATGCAAGTAAATACCCATGAACCAACAGTGCACTAAGAAATTGGAAGCACACAATTTCACATTCCAGATACATCAACAAGTCATGTGATGCACCAAAAGGAGTGAAAATGCGAGCTACCACCCAAGACAGTGTAAAAATGGAAATGAACATGTATAAGTGACCAAGTACAATGCAATATGGGCTAGACAGTAAGTGTCGACCCAGCCTTAACCAAATGTAGTGACAAGCACAACAATGTCCGAGGCTGGAGATATATAATGTAGACTATAACAGGTCTACAATGACCAAAGTGCTATCAAAACTTCAAGTCAGAAACCACAAAGAATGCAGAGAAGTAGTTCAAATTAGGATCCAAGTAGATGAAGTCAAAAAGAAAACATCATCAGATTCAAGTTAAGACTGTGATAACTAAGCCTACAATCGAGCAGGTACACATAAACATAAAAACAATCAACTGGCAATGTCAAGGCATGAACCAACAGAGAGTTCATATGAATGGCCATACATGATGCATCAAGTCGACAAACAATGAAAGAGTTGCAGCAGTTTCGAAGCAAAGAATTGAACATGTTTAGACGTCAACAAAATAAATCGGCAGATTCACAAATACATGATGACCAAGGAACAACGTCAAAGCATTTCCGAGCGTGGTTGCAAGTTCGAACGAAGAAACTGCTGTTAATCGGCAGTTACTAAAATAGTGCAACTAATTCAAATGAAGTCACAAGCCTGAATCAGCCACAGTCAGAAACATGACGACCAGAAAAACGAACTGTTCAAATTCACGTGTATCAAGCTGAAAACAACAAGGTATCTAAAGCAACAATCACAACAATGTCGAAAGTACTACCAAAGGCAGTAAACGATATAGCCAAAATCAACCAAAACAACACCGTCAAACTCAGATCAAAAACCATCAAAGCCATGTAAATCAATTCACAAAATCGCATATTTATGAGATTAAATTAGATGTGAGTAATAGCAATTACTCACCTTAGCCACCGAAGAGCACGAATTCGACGTCGCGACATCACAAAGCGAACGGATACACTCGTCAGAAACCCTAACGGCCTTTGCACAGTCGGAGAGACGATCATTGGCGGCTTCTTCGATTTACCCACGCCCTAAGTGGAGGAGACGAGCAAGACAAGCGTGCACTAATTCGATTTGGAATGAAGAAGAACAAACGAGAGGGATTGACGAGCAACCACTAATTTTTGAAGCCCTAGTTTCGAACGAACGAAGAAGAATTTGGGCTGCCATTTATTCTCGTTTTTTCTTCGTTCCAATAATTTTAGGGTTAGCTTCGAGTGAATGAACTGAGATGGGGGATTAGGGTATTTGCCTTACAATTATGCACGGCCTCAAAATAAAATATGGGCCACAATTAAATTTCCACAGCCCACAATTCCTTATAACCATTTTTACAAGAATTTACAACTGATAAAACACTTGACAATTTTTTTATAAACGAATGTCAACTCGAATGAAATCCCAATCGCAATTGTCTAACCAATTAAATCGTCATTTATAAACTGACGCGAAAAACCGGGTTGTTACACTCTCTGGCACGTGACCAGGCCCGCACGCCCAAGCCCGTGAAGTTTCAGTCTGATCCGTGATCGATACGAACAGATTTCGTATCGATCGAGATTTCATCCAATGGAGTCGAAATTTGGCGTGGACATTCTTTAGCATGTGTGTAGTCTTCTTTGAAAATTTCACAGCATTTGGACTTGTAGATTAGGAGATATGATCGATACGAATTGGGATTCTCGGTAGGCTGTTTGGTTCGACTCGCTCTGTTCGACTCTCTCTGTTCGACTCGGTTCTGCATGACTCGGTGATGTGGCGCTAACCTGTATTGACTGCTGTGCTTTGCTCCTCATCGATGGACACGAAGTAGACGCCTTCAAATGGATGCGAAGTCGACGAAGTGGAGCGAGTCGAAGTATGGCTTGAGGGGAGTGACTCGAAGTGAGCATTGATCGAGCGAGTCGAAGTGAGCATTGATCGAGCGAGTCGAAGTGTGTGTTGGTTGAGCGAGTCGAAGCGTGCACTGGTCGAGCGAGTCGAAGTGGAGTGTCCTGAGGGATTCGAACAAAGGCTCCGTGATGGACACAAAGTGGAGCGAGTCGAAGGAGTCATTTCTGGTGGATGCAAAGCGAGTCGAAGGAGTCACTTCTGAGGGATGCGAAGCGAGTCGAAGTAGGCATCTGAGGGATGTGGAGCGAGTCGAAGGGAGCGAGTCGACCGGTGATTGGTTTTCGTCCAATTTTGTATCGTTCATAATTTGAGCATACGAACTCGGATTGGCCCGAGATTTGGAACGTTGGCTCTCAAGGCTTAGCTAGTCATGTCCTACCAACTTTGTCTCGATCCGGACGGACAAAATTCATCGATATCCATGGTGAGCCCATGTATAACTGATCTCTAGGACGGGCCGTCATTGGTTACTAGTCAATTTCTTGGTGTCACGGCCTTGCCAAAAGGCGGGATAACAATATGACTGTAAGGTTAAGAGAGCATTGAGCTTATCCATCAAAGCACTTTGACTGCTTTCCATTTTTTGGTTGATTTCATCAACCATTTTGTTCAACTCTTCTCTTGTAATGATGTTGCGTTGATTGGAAGATGATGGCACCTGATCTCCTATGTTGGCACCATTTACTTCAGTTTGTTGATGATTCATATCTTCTCCAGCTATTACTACCTCTATGGATTTTCTAGAGGAAGTTCTCTTCATTCTCGGAGCCATTGAGTCCAAGCTGCAGATTCTTCAAGCAAAGATTGAGGATCTAACTTCTGGACCTATCTGATCCAAAGTAGATAGCTAGATCTGAACCCTGTGTTGATTCTCAGTGAAAGCATCAAAATGTTAACCCAAAAAATGAATCAACACCCTGGATTAAGTGTCAAAGCACCAGCCCTGTTCTCGTAGAGCAATAATATAGAGAGTAAATGTAAAAGAGCAGAAATAAAAAGAAGACAGGAAATTATTTATAGTGGTTCGGCTGTTAATAAAGCCTACTACCACTTTATAGTTTTTATTATAGACTGATTGCTATTACAAAGGTAATTGGATTACAAAGCTCTTGAATATCCTTAGTTAGATCAAGTCCCCAATGTTAGAGTTCACTGGAGAATCACAGTGATCCCTTTGGATCACTGTTGTGAGGAAGGAGAGGAATGAAGAAAGCTTTCTGCAGAGTTTCAGCCACTAGTCCAGAAAATCCCATTTATATTGTAGGTAGGATTGTATTTATAGAGGTTGGAGAGCTACTAGGCCAAGCCTGCTCGCCACATGCTTGCAGATCAACACAGGAAGGCACACTGGAGGTCACGCCGTAACCCGAGCTAAAAGGATGGACCGCTAGCGATCCATTGTCTATGGATCATAAGCGATCCATAGGATTGGTTTGAAGGCGAGCCAATGACTTAGCATTCTCCCCTTGCCTTGCTCCATGAGGATCGCAGATGACTGGCGCAATAGTATGGATTGCGAGCGATCCATATACTTAGCCTAATTTGGACTTTGCCTTCTGAATAGCTTTCGTTGTCTTGCATTGACGTTGTTCGTGAACTCCCGAGCTAATAGCATGGATCGCCAGCGATTCGTACGCCATGGATCACCAGCGATCCATGCCTTTAGAGAATTTTTCTTTCTTTTGTTTGACTCTTTTTGACTCCTTGTTCCAGTCCTTTCGGTTGGCTTTTGAGCTATTCTGACTCGATCAAGTTGTTCCGACTTCTATTGGATTCTGCTGGGTTAAAAACTCATATAATAATCAATGATTTAAAATGTTAACTTCTATAATTTAAAATCAACCACTCTTTAAACAAAGAATAAATTTAGAATATACTTCATACATATCATCTATGGATGGCCCTATATACTAATTAAACTAAGGTTGCTTATAATTCAAACTTTTCATTTTATTATTTGTCAAGATAAGTAATTTACAAAAATTTCCATTTAATGACCAAAACCGTATGCTTATCCTATAGTGTTTCTTCAAAAATAAATCAAAATGCTGAAAAGAAAATTTGTTTTGAGATTTTTTTAAGTTTTGGAAAGAAAATGAAAAAAATAAACCATGAAAAATAAAAAAAATGAACATGGGTCTCCCCCATACTTAACTTTGACTGTGTCCCTACATTCAACCCAAATGAAAGGAGAAAAAAAATAAAAAAATATGACCTATATTTACATGAAAATGAAACGATTATTATTTGCATGACATCAGAAAATATACCGTTAAAGAGTAAATGAAACGGACTTCCAAAGACCAATTCATTTGTCTCATCAAGTATAAGAGACATAGCTTAAGCACATAAAACCAAACCATAAAAGATTTCAGAGTTGAATGTGGATTTGGAAAAAACAAATGTTGTTTTATTAAAAATCATATGAGTTGTTTTATTTTCGATGATTTTTGGGGTAGGTAGAACAATTGGTTAAAGTTTAAGTTTATTTTCACCAAATTTAAATTCAAACTCATCATTGACAAATTCTTCTAAATTATTGATTTTAAAATCAAAATGATGATTTAAATCTACCCCTTCAGAATTCAACAACTCATATTCGAAAAGTCAAAAAAATTTGGGTTCACTAAATTCATCTTCCTTTGTTGAATTATTCACAACTTCATCATTTTCAAGGTGTAAAATTATTGTTTGAAAATCGTTTTGGTCAAAAAAGGAAGATCGAATATAAAATCGAGTTTCTCACCCTTAAAAGAATTGAAATCCAAATCAATTACCGCACTTTCAACAATTTCATTAAGATTGTCATTTTCAATTTCAGAAACTGTTATTTGAAAATCGTCATTTTTGGTAAAGGATGGATTACACTTGACTCGTCACACGTTGGGAGCTGATTTTGTTTCTCACGTTGTTTCATGTATGTTGCAAACAACAAATCCATATGATTTTTATGAATTTCATCCAATTGCTCAACAAAATCAAATTTATAATTATTAATTTGACAATTTTTAGTTTGAAATTGTTGAGATTAAAAATTGTCACCATGATTGAAACTACTTCCATTGCCAAAATCATTTAAATAGTTGTTTCCATTTTCATTCTAATATTGAACTTCATTTTAGAGTTAGAAATTGGATTGGCATAGGTTATAATCAAAATTATTTGAATTTTGAAGTGAACACATATTTTGATTATTTTGAAATCCTTGACTCGAGTTATTGCACAGATTATTCAAATTATTTATCATTTGATTTCATTGTTCAAGTAAAGACCAAATCGTTTCAATACTATTTTAAAGTGTTGAGGGTTGGTCATCATTTTGAAAACTTTATGGTGCAAAATTCGGGTTGTTTGTACAATGGTTGTTATTAAAATATCCATAAGAGTTTGATGTGAAACTATATGGATTATATTGATTTTCACAATTATTGTAAAATTCTTGCTAATAGGGAAATTCAGATATTTTAAAAAATGTTTTTTTTTTTATTTTTGAATTCTTTTTCTTTTTTTTTCTAAAAAAACTAACTTAAGTAAAAAAAATGGTTGTTTTTTTTTGAATTTTTGATTTTGTTTTTAAAAAAATTCTTTTTTTTTCAAAGGAAAAGATTTAAAACGACTTTTTCTTTGTTTGGATTTTTTAAAGGAACTAAGTTAAGTCAAATGTAAAAAGAAATTAGTTTTGGATTTTGATTTTTTTAAATATGCATGAACTAGTGCAACTAAATGAATGCAAAAACTAAATTACAAATTTTCTGTCCTTTGTAGCTCCTAACCCAAAATTGTATAACCACACTTTTTTTTAGTTTAACAAAATATTTCTTAGCCAGGTAACGGACAGGAGTTGCCGGTGCACCACGAATCACTGTAGCAATGCAGCCGAAGGTTTAAGTACCTTTAGAGAAACAATCACTATAATTTTTACGAATCACCGTAATATTTATATATGATTATTGCTCTGCCGTAGCCTAGACACCAAGAAAATAAATTGTTCAAAGAAGACAACTTGTCAAGATACAATTAAGCCCTAGATGAGCTCGTGGCACCTTAAGTCCGATCTCTAACCGTTATTATTAGTCAAATTCTAAGATGAAATGCAATTTGTGGGCCAAGAAAGGGGTGATGAAATCCCCCACCTTATATGGATTTGGGTGTTGCCCTTAGAAAATAAAAACAAGATGAGATGAATGCAAAACAAAAATTAAACGTGATTTTAATGATGCAACTACGAATGAAATTTGTTTTTGTTTTTGAATTTTTTAAAAAAAAATGCAAGCAACCAACAATGCAAAGAAAATAAAAATAAGAGATAAGAGCACGATACCAGAGCGTGCAGAATTATTAGCAAATTATTTATTTTCAAAGCAGCAAAATTTTTTTAAGCAAGCAATTTGGCAAGCAGAGCAAACTAGCAAATGATTCTTCCTTTTGAATTTTTGCTTTTGCAACCTGAAACTAAAAACAAGATATATACGGATTTTTTACATATAAGGTTGGAATAGGAAAAACAAAAGCAAATAATTTTATTCTTTTTAAAGACAAAAACGAAAGACACAAGAAACTTAACAAAACAAAAGGGAAACTTAACAAAAGTTGTAACGAAAGAAAACTTTAATGGAAAATTTTCTATTCTCTCTTTTTCTTTCTATTTTTTACTAAATATTGAATTTATACTTAATAAAGAAGAAAAATTCTAATTCAGCCTATTAAAAACCCATAAGAAAGCCCAATTAAACAAACAAAAAATTAGTTCTCTCTGTTCAAAAATGTGAATCCAAATCAACAAAAGAAAAAAAACAATTAAAACGTGACATAAAAAAATCAGAAGAGAAATTGAATCCCGATGAGGAAGCGGGACTGGAGGCAGGTGGTTGTTGATGTGATTTTCAAGGGGCGTTGATATTTGAGGGATGTGCGTTTGGGTGTTCGAATTTAGATAGTTCCAACTAGAGTTGAGCTACGGTTGGCGAGTTTGATTTGGAAATCGCGTTTATAGTGGAAAATCGCGTTTGGTAGTTTGGGTTGTAGTATGATGCGGATTGGAGATGGAAACGGGGAGGATACGAGTGTCGTAGGGTTTCTGGTGTTTTCCGATTTATTTGGAGGGGCAGTGAGGTTCGCGATGATTAAGGAAGGTTGGAATTGACGAGCTGATTGTGATTGAAGCTGGGAGGCAGTGATGCTTGACGCAGGCAGGTTGTAAAGAGATAATTTGGTGGTGGTGATGTTGCATAGGTTGCAGCAGTAGTGTGTAAGTGTAGTTTATGATGTTAGTGAAATTGTGGAGATGAAGGTTGTAAGGAGAAATGTTTTAGGATTTTGGATGATAGTGGTCGTGGAGGAAGTTTTGAAGGATGTGTAGTTTTGATATGGTGCAGAAGGATATGCAGAAGTGGTGAAGTGGGATGGTTTGGGTGATGAGGATGATGGGCAATGATGGTTTGGTTTGAAGGTTGGTGGACAGAGTGGATGGAAGTGATTGACTGGTGATATGGAGTAGGTTGGTTGTTGATGTTGAAGGCAGTTGGTAAATGGCAGAATTGATACGAAGGAGGCAGTGGTTGAAGGTGAAGTTGTGACAGCAGTTGGATGGTGAATGTTATATGGATGAGGAGCTACAGTTTAGGTTGCTGAAACTAGTGATGTAGGGGATGGATATATGTATAACAGTGGAGGATGCAGAGGCAGGTGAAGCAATGTAGATGGTGGTCAGGCAGAGGTGATGATGTCAGGCAGAGGTGGGGACACGCAGTGTGTAATCTTGATGGCAGAAGGGAGAATGTGTATGAAGTGGTGTTTGAGGAAGAGGTGTTGGAGGTAACAGTTAACAATGGTTTTGATGTTGGAGGTAACAGTGGTATTGAGGCAGGCAGGTTGTTGTGTTGAATATTTAGATCTTGATGGATTGGAGGGGTTGGTTGTTTGCTGTTTGATGGGAAGAAGGTGTGCAGCAGTTTGGGCGGTGGAGTTTGCACTGATGTGAGGAGGAAGTGTGTAATCTTGATGGCAGAAGGTAAATGGGTGGAGTAGGCTGCTGTTGGATGTTTGGATGGATGGTATGGCTGTAGTGCAGCAATTTTAAGGAGGAGCAAGGGATGGATGTGGTGATGGATAGTGAGGTTGTACTGTAGGATGTGGGTAATTGATGTTTCACAGTGGTTGTATGGATATGTATTTTGGCAGCAATGTATGTATTTTGGCAGAGGATAGCAGGGTAGATTGCAGCAGTGAGGAAGAACTTGGCACTGAAGAAGGAAGGTGGGTTGATAATATTTTGGGTGGCAGTGATGATGTGTGAGTTGCTGGTGAGGGAGGGATGCTCGGCTTGGGGTGTTTTGGTCTGGAAGTGAAGACAGTGGGAAGGAGGATGGAACAAAGATGGTTAGAAAGGCATTTCAGGCAGAAATGACCAAGCAAAGGCAAATGATGATGAAGCACAGTGAAACAAAAATGCAAGCAACATAGAGAATAACAAAAATGAAAATGTAAATATAAGAATACAGCGAAATACAGAGAACACAGAGAATGCAAATGCAAGTAACAGAGAATGACAAAAATGAAACACAGAGTGGGAAATGTAAATGTAATGCAATTGTAGTGAAATAAAAATATTTTTGTCTTGTTTTTTTAATTGCAAACGCCAATCGAAAAAAAACAAGCACACAAATCAAATGAGAGCACAAATCAAACAACAAATACACAACACAACATATTTTGTTTTTTTTTTTAAATTGCAATTCAACACACAAAATTAACACACAATAAAATCAAATAAAAATAATTCGAAGAATAGAACTAAAATCAAATTGCAATTTCCTAGAAACGGCGCTAAAAAATTGTTTGATGACGAATTTTCTATCGGTTAGAAAATCGCTGAAAAATGTAATAAAAATAACCGCAAGTGCACAGCGTACAATTTTAGTATGTGGCGGGTACAGATCGATCCGTAGGGAATTGAATTAACTTTAAATTCTACTCAATCAAATTAACCCAAGATTTGAAATTGTTTTAAACTAAAAAAATGTAAAAACTAACTAAAACAAAGTGAATAAAAATATGAGACTAGAAGGCAATTTAGAGGCAAATTCCTTCTCATGATCACACAAATCAACATAATAAAATTATGATATCTCTTTTTAATCATTTATAAATTTAATGTGTTTATCCTTAGTATGGTCTATTTGTGCTATTAATTAGGCCCAACATAAACCATCAAACTTTAACACACCATCCAAACCACTTGTCAACTTTCATGAAAATGATAATGAAATTAAAAATAAAATATATTCTAAGCAAGATCTATTTACTATTGAGTAGTAATATAGACCATCAAATTTTGATTCTAAAATCCACTTCATTACCAAAATCATATGCAGATGAAGAGATAATTTGTGTTTATGTTTGTTTAAGCATAGCCTATTTGGTGTCAACAACATAGGCTATCAAATTCAAAGTTAAACAACAAAATTTACCACATCAAAAATTTCCATTAAGCACAAAAGGAGATCAAATGAAATTACTATGTTAACTTTAAGTGATTCATGAGAGCTTCATCACCCCTAAATTGAAGAGGCTTAGCTTCTCATATTTGAATTCATTATAACACAAAGTGATTTCAACATAAACATAAACAAAAGGAAGAAGAGAGCCAACTAAATTGCATGTAAAAAAATTCTAATCTACTTGCATGAAATAAAACTACATTAATTTCATAAAGTAAAGAACAATAATTAAAAGAGCATGAAATTAAATTGCATAAATAAAATTACATAAGAGTAAAAGGCTAAGAAGCCATTAAAAAGAAAGTTTATGTTTACATTTGTAGCAACAACTGAACTAAAGAGGAGGTAAGGGCCTCATTACATAAAACATAGGGGTATTAATACATGCCTAAAACCCTAATCCATATTTTAGAGAGCTAACCAAATTCCCTTTAGGAAGTATAACCTCCAAGTAATCATTTGCTTCTACCTAATCCACCATTAACATTTGCATGTGCATTTTAATCTCCATTTAGCTTTTAATTGTGGTCCATGAGTTAGTGGGTAGTTGGGCTCCTCCATGTTGCACGGATTCATTTATTTCTTTATTCTTTTGTCTTCCAACCTTTGTGCATGCATACATACATGAAGCCTCTTCCATTTTCCATCCAAATTCCTATAAATAAAACTAAAATGTGCAAATAAATATTCTCAAAATAATACATGCACAAATTTACCATTTTACCCCTAAATGAAGATGAATGAATGATTATTTGATGACATTTAGATTTTGGTAAAAGCATGTAAAAATACCCTAATATGATCATTATTTAATTAAAACAAGATTAAATATGTGAGTATAAATAGACAATTTTACGTGCACATCAGCCATGGACTTGAAATCGAAGTTAATTAACTTAGTGGCAATTGAGGAATTTTGAGTATTTCTGGCATCTTTCACATTTCTTTACATATTCAATAGCTTGACTTGCCATTAGAGGCCAATAAAAACTCTGTCTTATTATTTTCTTTTCCAACTTTGCCCTTTTTGAGTGATTTCCGTAAAATCCTTCATGTGCTTCCACCAACAATTTCATCCCATCTTCTAGACTCACACATCTTAAGTAAGGTAAGGCATATCTTTTCTTGTAAAGAACTCCAACCACCATTGTGAAAATCGAAGCATGTCGCCTGATTTTCCAAGCTTCCACTTTGTCAGATGGCATTATCCCCTTAGAAAGATATTTGACAATAGGCGACATCCAAATGTCACTATAACAGTCATCTGTCCTTGGATAATTAATCCTCTCATTTGGGATTTCTTCATTAATTTCCTTTTCTTCTCTCTCTTGTGTCATGGCTTGGGATCTAGTTAGGACTAACAATTCCTTTCATTGTTCCGGTGTTACCTCTTCAATACTTGGATTTACTTGGTACCCTACTGGCACGATTCGAGTTTCTTTGCTCCTCTAGAACTAGCCAACTTTGCTAACGAATCTGCTTTAGAGTTTTCTACCCTTGGACTTGATGTACAGAAAAATCTACAAATAAGACGAGCATTTTCAATACTTTCTTTACATACAAAGATAGTTTGGCATCCTTAGTTTGATATACTTGCTTTATCTGGTTTACCATTAGTTGAGAAACACTAAAAGCTTGAATTCATGGGATTTTGAGCTCTAAGGCTAGAGTCAATCCTGCCACCATTGATTCATATTCGGCTACATTATTTGTTGAAGGAAACCCTAACTTCATTACGTAGTGTAGGCGGTGCCCGTTTGGTGTTATTATGACATATCCTGCTCCAGCTCCTTGCTCATTTGATGCGCCATCCACAAATAACTGCCATATGGGTCTTTGATCCTTTTCTTTCTCCGATTATTCTTTAATGAAGTTTGTATACTCATTAATAAAGTCTATAATGCTTGCCCTTTGATAGCTACCCATGGCTAAAACTCAATATTATATTAGCTAAGCTCAATTCCCCACTTTACTAGCCTATCCGAAGTTTTAGGCTTACTGTAACGCCCCACCTCTATACCCACGCTAACCAAGAACACTACGATGTAGTGCTGTCAATTAGCACGGAGAATAAGGCTGTGGAGGAGCGACCATCCATGTAACTTCTTTGTGCGAGCACCGATACGTCAGATAGAATAGAATGCATATCTTTTAAGGAGGAAATCCGACATGCCGATACAAACACAAAGCTATCACACGGTGGCTATATATTATCTTCGGAAAACAAACATAGAAATAATCATAACATAAATCAGTCACAGACATCCATATCACAAAGGCGGAAGAAGATATGAATAAATATATAACACATGAAAGTGTTCATCAGAGTAGTGGTCAGAAAAATCCACGATAATACAAAAGAATAGCAACACGTGCTATACAAAAGAATAAGTACACAACATAGAGTCTATATCTCAAAGGTGTACATCCAAAAACTACTAATCTAAGTAGTTAGCCAAAAGTCAGAAATATCCTGAAGAGAAGTCAAGCAGAAGCACCTGTAACATCTCGGTCTGACCCGAGTATTATTTATAAGAAAATAATAAACGGATCAGTCTAACTATAAATATCAGATGATATGGTATACAGTAAAAGGCATGACATGAACATGTAATAACCATAGCGACATACTACTATAAGTATGTAAATGATAATCAACAAAAGATTAATCAATATCACAAGAATCTTCTCAAAGATAAGGTAGGGTTTCATACCCTAAACTTGTATTCATAACAAGTCAATAACACATGAATTCACCAATGCACAAAAACTGATATCATATCAATGAAAATCATGAAAATTGGTGAAGCACAAAATTCCAGAAATCATCATCAGAAATCCAGAAAACACATAAAGGGGGGAGGCCTAACACATGAATGGGAGCATGAAGCTCACCTACGCGTAAACACATGACGAGATGATATCTCATGGAAGCTATCCATTAAATTTTCACACATGAATGGCCCGAAGACCATAGGAAATGTGATGGCGAAACATCACATGATCGGGGTATAGTCTCCCACGTAGACAAAGAGACATCGCTCAATCGCTAGTCTAAATCACAAAAATGATCGTCATGATCATAAGGAAGTGTCAATCACACCAAGCTAGTAAATATATGAGTTTAGCTTCATGTCCCATAACCACTTGCTTAACTTAAATATTTACGAACAAGCTGTAAATCTTCACTAGGAAATTGTCACAAAAAGGGTTCAATCGAACAAGTCCAAGAGCTAACCGACGAAGTGAACGCAAGCGTTTCATACCACCCGTTTTACTAAGTCGTTTAAGTCGATTTCTCATTCGAGTGAAGTAAAGGCTTGTATATACTAGTAGATTGAAAATCGGTTTGAGAAAACGAACTTTTGATACTTAAAATAGTGTTGAAATCGCTTTGATGAAAGAGTTTTGATATTTACTATTAGTATTGAAACCTTCATATATCTTTAAAGTGACAAGTCATAAAACGATGGTAGAACAAATCAATTCACGTACGAAGACGTGAGTAAAGTCCAAAGAAGTCAATCCCAAAACCATCAAAGTAGAAATTCTGATAAACGTTTTTCAGAAGAGATTGCCTACGCAGAGTAATACGGGGTTCGACCTGCCCGGTCAGGTCGCGGGGGTCCAGGGGGCAGCGCCCACGGCGGGGTGCGGGGCAGCGCCCCGTCACGGTACGACTTAGTGAAGGCAAGCTGGTCCAACGACCTAAGGAGAAGTAGGTCATACGACCTAAGGGAAGACTGCCGTGCAACCTAGCTGAAGAACAGGTAAAATGACTAAGTACAAACTCGCGAACGACTTACGACTTAGGGGATAAGGTCATACGACCTAAGTGGAGAATGCCACGCGAGCTAGCAGAAGAACAGGTCAAACGACCAAGTACTAACTCGCGAACGACTTACGACTTAAGGGAGGAAAGCGACTTAAGAGAAGCAGCGACCTACGACTTAACGATTTAAAGCCAACGACCTAGGACTTAAGAGTCATACGACCTAGGACTTAAGGGAGGCAAGAGACTTACGACTTAAGGGAGGCAAGCGACTTACGACTTAAGGGATAAGGTCATACGACCTAAGTCTTGAACGACTTAACGACTTAAGCCTTTAACGACTTAACGACTTAAGCCAGGGCGAGCGAGCTAACTGCAAAACGACCTACGACTTAAGGCCTTTAACTCCTGAACGACTTATGCCTTTAGCTCCTGAACGACTCAAGCCTTTAGCTCCTGAACGACTCAAGCCAGTAACTCGCGAACGACTCAGCCTTTAACTCGTGAACGACTCAGGCCAGACGAACAGAAATACACGCGCGCGACCTAAGCCCTTAACTCGTGAACGACTCACGACTTAGGGTTAACTCGTGGACGACTCAGCGAAGGCCAGAAACGACTTAAGGCCAGGAAAATCACCAAAACGCTGAAAATTGAAGTTTTTCGCCAATCCAATCCAAACCAAATGCAAATGTTGATGCAAATACAATAGGGGATCATTTCCAACAGTCCAAGATAGATATAGGCAAGATGTGAGATCAAAAATCTCACCTTTTCACGGAATTTGATGAAGATGGAGATTTGAGAGCAAAGCAAGAACACCAACAAGCTTGAATCAATGGTCTACACGTGAATTTGATGTTGAATCTCGGATTTGCAATGGAATTTGTGTTTGGGAGTTTTAATTTCTCTTTCCCTCCACCATTTTTGAAGAAGCTTGAAGTGATGAAGAGAAGAGGGGGTGGGCTGAGTTAAGAAGGTGCAGTCCAAACCAAAGTCTCAAGCGGGAAAAGTGACGGAAATTTCACTATCTCCAAACATATCGAAGTTTACACTCAAAAAGATCGCAAACGTCATTTTGAACTCAATGGGGGTGGTCTCGAGTCCTAATTTGACCGTATGCAAAAAGTAGCTTTTCGGACTAACATCCGACTAACGATAAAATATTTAAATATAAAATCGATAGATATGCGGGTTGTTACACTTACTGAAGACTTGTTTGAATGGAAAGTTAGTCAATACTCTGATTGGATGCGCTTGAAAGTATGCTCTAAGTTTTCGTGCTGTAAGTATCAAGCAGTAAGCTAATTTTTCTATTATCGGGTATCAAACCTCTACATCTTTTAACTGCCTACTTACATAATAAACAGGAAGTTGAGTCCCATTTTTCTCTCTGATCAAAACTGAACTAACTACATGTTCTGAAACTGCCATGTATAAGTACAAGACTTCCCCGTTCTCGAGGTTGGACAATATTGGTGGTCTTTCCAAATGATTTTTCAACTCTTGAAAGGCTTTCTTACAGTCTTCTCCCCCATTTAAAGTTTTTCTTCTTCTTGATTACATTAAAAAAGGGAATGCACTTATCAATTGCTTTGGAGATGAACCTGCTTAGCGCAGCTACCCTGCCGTTTAAACTCATTACATCTTTGCTAGTTTCCGGGACAATGGGTAACAATCTTTTGGACATGCTTTGTTCAAGTCAGTATAACCAACGTGAGTTCTCCACTTGCCATTCGAATTCTTTACCAATATTGGGTTCGCTAGCCACTTTGGGTAGAAGATTTCCCAAATGAATCCATTTTCGAGTAGCCTTTTAACTTCCTCTTTTAGGGTATCTAACCGCACTTTATCTAATTGTCTCTTCTTCTGTCTGATGGGGGTCACTTCTGGATTAATGTTTAGTGCATGATATATAACCAACGGATCAATCCCAACCATATCTGAATGAGACCATGCAAACACGTCTCTATTGGATTTAAGAAACTAAATTAAGTCTTTCTTCAAGCTGCTTTCCAACTCCTTTCCCACTTTGACTATTTTGGTCGAATCACTTGGGTCTATACATGTCTCCTCAAATTCTTTTATGGGTTTTATCCTTTACACTTCCCTACGACAATCAAATTCTGTGATGATTTCTCCTTCTTCTACGGAATTAGCATCGGTCCTCTTTCTCTTGCTTCTAAGGGAAATGTACCTTTTAAACGTACATTTATTAGTTTTATTAGATCTTACTTTTATTTCGAATGTTAGATGTAAAAATCCATTATCCAAAGGTTGAAAAACAGTAGAAGAATTAAAGTAAGCAGAATACTCCCTTTTATATTGATCAAGCGTTGCAAATACATCTTGCGGAAGCAGAATTATTCTCCACGGATAGTGCCCCAACCCCTCTTACCTAAGAATTTTACCATTAGATATTTTGGCGAAACAAAAGCGTTCACCTCATTAAGTGTAGGTCGGCCAAAGAAAGCATTGTAATATGATGGTTGGTCGATGATTATGAAGAGAGTTTAAAAAGTCCCGCAGCATGGCGGTACTCCCATCTGCACTAGCAATTTCATTTGTCCAATTGGAGTCGATCCCTTGTTATTGAACACAAAGATAGGTTTAAGGATGGGTTCTAGCTTGTCTTCTGGGATGCCCATTTGATCAAAGGCATGTTTGAAAATAACATTGACTGCACTACCAGAGTATACAAGAATCTTGGACGCTATAGACAGTCCAATTTGGGTCGTGATCATGAGGGGATCAATATGAGGGTGATGGACCCCTTTCTTTAGCTCTTGGGGAGTAACAACAAGATTTGGCATCGGTATGTTGAGTCGTGAACTTTTAAGCGGGGGCTCTTCTTGAATAGAGAACACTCCCTCTATATCTTCTTTAATGTATCTGTTTCTGGCCCCCTAGCTAGTCCCTACTGGGTGTGGCCCCCATGGATTACATCAATCCTATTTAATGGCAGACTCAAGCTTAATGGATCTTCTTCTTCCAAGATTTTGACAGTGTTATTAGGAAATTTTTGCGAACCATCACCAGTCCGTAGTCCCTTTTGCTTGTCTTGGATAAATTCCTTCAAATACCCGACATTCATCAGTTTTATGACCATTTGCTTTGTGATAAGCACAATAGTCATCCTCCTTTCTCTGTTCAGGTTAATTTTTGGCCTTAAACGAAGTCGTGAAGTTAACTTTCCCCTTGGTTGTTGCATATATACAAGACAATGGCTTATTTAAAGCGACTGAATTAGTATTGGGTTCCTCCCACCTTGTTCTTTTGTGTCCTGGATCCGACCCAAATCTTCCACCCTCCTTCATAGGATTAGCTTTTTTCTTAGCATAATATAATTCATCCATGCGAATGAATTTATCAACTGGGAAGTGGAAGTCTTGTAAATCCTTACATCTATGCACAAAGAGTTCCTTCTAGAATGGTGTATTCTCTACCAGCCCGAAATGCACTGCTATGAGCTTATCCCTGTCATTCATATCTTTGGCTTTCAGTGCTTCTATATTGAATCTTCGAAGGTAATCGCCCAATGATTCCCCTTGTCTCTTCTTAATGTTTGCTAGAATAGTGTAATCAATGGTCGGATCCTTGCATATACAGATATAGGTAGAGAATTCATAAGAAAATTGTTTCCATGATATGATAGTATTCTTGCGATATTGCTGATACCACTTTGTAGCTACTCCTTGAAGTGTTACCGGGAATAATCTGCACCGAACTGGCACAGAGGCATTATACAAATCCATTTGGCTATCAAATACCATCAAGTGATCATCAGGATCAGTGGTACCATGATATTTCATGGTTGTGATCTTAGCATAAGATGGGATAACCGCTGACATGATCTCATTCGTGAATGGAGCTACTCGTTCATTATCATTCGCTCGTTCATCCAATGTTCTCTTCCCTTTTGCATTCAACATATCTTTGATCGCTTTTTCTGCTACATCTTTCAAATAACCTTCAGTGTCGTGATAGTTTTTCCGGTTTGGGCTGTATTCTTTTGAGGTCAAGCTTTCAAATTGCTCGAGATATTTATCCAGTATCCTTCCTTGATAATCAACTTTATTCGGATGATGCTCCTTTTTCTTTAATGATGTCAAATCTATTTTTCTCTTGCCCTCACTGGTATGAGCTTTTAAATTTCTTCTTAGGGAGATAACCACATCTCCAGCTATTGGTTTTGCAGTTTTGGAAGACTTTTGAGACAATGCTGCTTTGAGAAGCTCTTGCAATTGTTGCTCCAGATGATTTATCTTGATTGCATTGTCGTCTGGTTGTATTTGGGTTGACAGTTCTTGTAATACCCCGTATTTTTAGATAATTAAATAATCAAATAATTATAAACAGTGAAAATGAGCATTTTTGGAATTGTCGGAATATGGCCTCGAAACTTATACCATTGTGTTCGTGGCAATTTTCTGATTAATTTACATATATAATATGCCTTGAATAGACTTCGTATGAAAAAGTTATTGACGTTCGAATTTCCGTATCGAAAAATAATTATACGTGTAAACATGCGTAAATATATTTGTTTATAAATATATGCGCATATAAATTCAAAAAATAACACGCGTATGAATTTCAAAATAAAGGTGCATCATAAAGGAAATTAATTGACATCAGCAATTAGAGGTAATTAATTAACATTAGTAGGCAATGTTAATCAAATCAGCAATTTAAGGAAATTAATTTGCATTATTTAGCAACGTTTGAATTTCAAAATAAACATGTGTTATAAAGGGAATTAAATTTGCAATTAATGGAAATTAATTAGAATGAATAGGCAACGATTAAAAGTTAACGCTTAATAATTTATAACGTTTAAAAATAGAGGAAATTAATTAATACATATAAGACAAAAAGGCTAAACACGTCAAAGCTGACGCGTTTTGCTTGTTTTTAACGGCTAGATTTCAATCGCTTTAAATGAACGGGCGACGTTGCTTTGGCTCTCTATAAATAAACGTGCAGGGCTAGCCTTCAAACACATATTTTTCTGAATGGACGTGGATGCCCTATCACTTGTCTTTCTCCTCCAATTCTTCAGAAATCAAATATATTAGATTTAGGTTTTCTGATTTGTAATTTAGAGGTAGAAACTGTTGATCTGGAGAAGAGATGTCCAAATTAAGTCGTCCGTATGAGGTGAGTTTTCAGATCTGGTTTTCTAGTTTATCTGTTTATTTTTCTTCAATTAGATCTAGATTTATAAATCCATACAAATTCCAGTTTGTGGATCTAAATAGGATTGCAAAGGGGAATGATATGGATAATAGAACTGGACTAAAAATTGGATCTGGAATTTGGAGTGTTTTCTTTTCAGGTGAGTGGATTTAATTATATATCTTTTATGTTGATGATATATAATATCGTAAAATTCCCATTAAATATTTTAATTCAGCATTTGAACTAATTTTAGTAATTAGTTCTACTAGTTAGTTATGTTGAAACTGTAAATTTTATAAGAGAAGTGTACTTATATTTAAATGTTATTTATGTGGAAAAAGAAAGGAATCCAATTAAATATAAGTAATATTAGGCTTAAAAATTATAGAGAAAGGTATAGGCCTAAAAGTGAGAAATTTACCGCAAATTATGTTAAAACGGGAGAAATGAATTAAATAGGGAAAATCTAATAACTTGATTTGGAAGTTAGTGATAGATTAGTTAGCTGGTTTAGAAAAGGGAATATATTTCCATAGTTTAAAATTGTAAGAAGAATGGTAAACGTAATTGCAAGTATAAAAGCAAGAAAAATGGAATTAGTGCAAAATAGAGACATTACTGTATTTGCATTATCCAACAATTAAAGAAACAATAAAAGAAATATCTTGCAGTTACGAGTTATTGTTTATAGCATTATTTAGTATTAAAATATGGA
Organism: Allium fistulosum; assembly: GCA_030737815.1. NCBI lineage: Eukaryota > Viridiplantae > Streptophyta > Magnoliopsida > Asparagales > Amaryllidaceae > Allium > Allium fistulosum. Next base: position 409,198,720 of record CM060906.1, read on the forward strand.
AATGGATTTTTAGCACAGGTTTTGTAACCAACCAAATAGAATAGAACTACTTCCCAGAATAAAAGAGAATAACACGAAGCGTTAAAGAAATTAAAGAAGAAGAAATAATCAAGTTAATTATTTGACAGGACTAGAAACAATAAACATAAAATGTGACTAGATCTGCATTTATTGCACAGATAGTAGAGTAAAATGTAAAGCAGTTATTATGATAAGTAACTTATGACAATTGGACGTAGTCCCAAGATAAGACTGTTATATAATATAAGAGAACTAAAGAAAATTTAGTATCATAATAAAAGAAGACAGACTAGAATAGAAAAGAGACACTTGCAATTACCTTTATAACATATAGGTTATAAAAGAAAGAAAAGAATATGAAAGTGACAATTGAAAGTATAATTGTAACACGTAGGTTATAATTAAAAAGAAAGAAATAGAAGAGGCTTATTTTATCAAACTTAGATCTTGGATTAAGTTAATAAGCAAAAAAATAATAGTAGTGGCCCGTACCGGTAGCATTCCCCTTCAGGTCTAGGACTGATGGTCTCACATGTAGGTGGGGCTGGGCATGCTGATTAGGGTAAATAAGTAGCCAACAGAATACGAAAAGTAAACTAAACGCATAATAAAAGATTAGACGTAGGGTCTAATAAAAAGGTAAGGTGCGTTTGGAGTAGCCCAAAGAGAATCTGGATAAAGAGCCTAACGAAGTAGTTCATCGCAGATTTTTAGTACAGAAAGAGCACGTCTAACTTAGTTATTTTGGGCTAGAAGGAAGTACGAGACTTTAACGGGATGTTAGGATGCTCTAGGATGGCCTTCTGGGGTAGGCCTAACGAAGCTGCACCCCCAGGGGTAGGTCTGTAGGTGTTCCATCAAGAGAGTATGCCTTGACTACTTTTGCATTGCAGGCTTAACGAAGCGGACCTTTGTAGGCAGTCAAAAGGTTGATGATGGAGTAGGATATTCGTATGACATTGTACTCTAGTTTGCAAGTAGGTTATAGTGGGCAGGACCCAAAAGGATAGTCGCATGCGGAGATCAACCCTCATCAGTCAGAGCGAGTTCGGGAAAGACTAGAGTTAAACGAACAGGCCAATGATTCTTTCACTATCGAGACATTGGATGAGGGGCACAGCCAATTGGATGTTTAGATTGTTTGCAGTAGGGCACATCCACTTAGCTCTTGAAAGGTCTTTCGATTAGTTGAGGGAGGCTGTGTGGGGCCATAGCCACGATGAGAAAAGAAACAGACGAAGTAGAATATCTGTATTGTAGGCCTAACGAAGCGGACCTTTACAGATATAGAAAATCCCCGACCGAGTTCCGTACAAGGTAGACCTTGTTGGTGGAATTCAGGGAGTAGAAAGAACGATTACATGTAGTCCTCAAGGTACGCACTGGGTGGTACATTATGGATGTCTGAGCACTAATATAAGCAAGTGCGGATGCAGTTTCACGTTTTCATAGTAGACGACGGAACATCTATATTATAAGCCTTACGAAGTTGTCCTTTATAGATGTAGTTACAGTACGCTCTAGTAGCGAGACGATGGAGTCCTTTTCGAGGAGGATACAGTAAGTACTATGGGTAGTACCTAGGACCGATGCGGTCTTTGGGCATGTAGCTACAAATATATATTGGTTATTAGGTCTTAATCTACTAGGGAGTAGATGGGTACGATTCACGTACAGAGGCGAGAGTATTATAAACCCAATAAACCTAATATAATAGAAAATGGAAATAGAATGGTACATGTAGAGTTATGCTTAGAAGTGTATAATTTGTCCATTCACCAGAGATTTAGTTCTGACCCCCTCCTCATATCATCCCACAGGTTAGATAGAAGGCAGAGATTTTCCAACTTTGTGACACTTGTTTAGAAAGTGTTATTACCTTGGTGAATATTTAATTACTATTATATTTTAGTCAGTTCCGCTGTGAGATATTTATTTGAGCTCTAATATATTTATCTTTGCCTATTTGCAGGATACCAGATACCCAACTCGAGCTTCATTGGGCATAGATTTTTGCATTTTTGTGAAATATCCGGACCCACTAGAATTCGATTTGTTACAGTTCTGTACCATCCCCCTATTTGGAGGCCCAAAACTAATGGCTATGGATGTTGCAGTCATCCATAGTTATTAATCCTCGGTGACCAAACATGGCGATATTAGATACATTGATACACAGAAACACAAGAATATGGAAAAAAAGTAAACAGCAAAACAAATTCCACATTCCATTTCAAAATATGCCAAATTGATTACATAATCCAAATTCGCGGACCACGTTCAGATAGCATATAATTATTACAAAATACACCAAGAGCGACATATGAAGATGCCCCTTAGTAGATCAGAGTATATAAATAGGCAAGAAAACAATTTTCCTTTACAAACAAAACACAAAGCAGAAATAAAAGAACTATAATAACAGGTTTGCCTCATGCACGTCCTTGGAAGCTTTATTTGTCTAAAAGAACACCTGGAAACCTTAACTCTCAACCTACTCAAAATCAATTGAGTACCCGAGAGTTTAAGGGCAAAATAAAAACTTCGATTAGACATAAAGCCTGGTATGAATAATAATTCACCATCTCAAACCATTTGGATATCTGGTGAGACCACGCCACTTAGGGGAACGGGTTTTCCCCTCATTAGTATCCTAAAAAATTTATAAAACCATATACCGTGCTCCTGCATCCACAATGGTTAAAAACATAGTATTTCAAAACATTATGATGATATGCAAAATAATTAAATGAATTCTGGATTACCCATCCCCATTCATTCTGACTATTTTTCTCAATTATAGTTTCTAGGGTTACATTTAACCTGTTAAATGTTAAGGACTATCTGTCCAATTACTTAGTTTTCATGGGATCACTAAGAACCTATTGATAACTCCAATATCTTATTTCTTATCCTAGTTTTCATGGGCTAACTAGGAACCTATTGGCTGACTATTAATATCTTAATCCGGATATAGTTTTCATGAGCTAACTACAAACCTACTAGCCCCTACAGTATCAAATCATAGTTTTCATGGGCTGACTATGAACCTATTGGCCCCTACCAATATCATTAAATAAAATTTTAACATTTGTTGAGTTGTATTCACTAGTGGGTCAACCTAACTGGTTATTCTGCCCTCCAAAATACAGTTATGGGTTAATAACAATGTGAATAACATTTCAAAATCTTTTATTTATGCCATGGTAATTATTTTAAATTGAGATTTGGTTTATGTTTGAAACCATAAAAACACCTCTTTCGAAACCTCTGGATAGCCTCCTTCGAAAGCAAAGACCTCTTTTCAAAACATTAAATACATACCTTTCGAAGCCCTTAATAAATATTCTTTTTCGAAACCTATTATACCTTTTGGTGGTATCAAATCATCTTTTAAAAATATAGAGCTTTGAAACAAATGAAAGTACCCCTTTTGAAAGCATTGGCTTTTCTCTTTAAAAAATCTTTTGGGTCAAAATGGTTATATATGAAAGTATCTCTTTCGAAACTAACAAAATTAGTTTGGGGAAAAATTGATGGTGTCAGAACCATCTTAGTCGAAAGCGAAGGACTTTAAAAATCAAAACTTCGATTGACAGAGTCGAAACCCCCTTTCGACCCCATCACCTTCGGAACCCTCAACCTCTTCAAAAGCATACAGGAAATAGGCTTAAGTAAAATAGAAGCAACCCCTCTGACAACATAGATGACTTCAATGCTGTCGAAAGGGGATTAGCAGCTTAGTTTCGACCGAGACGGAACCTATCCTTTTAAAAGCAATTATTTAAAGGAAAAAGGTACTCCTTCAAAAGAAAATACTTTAACACAACATGACAACCTTCTTCGAAAGCTAATTATAAAACCTTTTCGAAAGCATAGGTTTCGACTGTGTCAAAAGCTTCAGGTAAAACTAGGCAAGGGTTTAACTTATGAAAACATAGCAGGGCTTCGACTCCCTCGAAAGCTACCCTTTCGACAGCAATGCTTCTGCCTTACTTCCAATCCATTATACACCACCTAAGTGATATCTCGTGCATTGGTTCCGACTATGGTGGTATCGACTGGGTTGGTTTCGATTGGGATGAAGCAGAATCAAAGAAGTCTAAAGTTTCTTACTAATAGAGGCGGAACACCCTTTTCTAATTTAAAGGCTGAATTATAGCAACTTTAAGTAATTTCTTTTTAGCAACTTGCCTATTTGTAAACACTGATTGGCTGCCATAAAACTTTTCAATTACTTTACATCTAAAATTGCCGCATTTATTCAGATCCAATATCAAAGGATTTTAACGTTAAAACGTTTCTATATAACCAAAAACCGACATTTGCTAAAAAGCCCTTCTTTTTTTCTTTTAAAATAATTTATTTCCCCAAATAAATCAATTGGGAAAAAATCCCCAAAAATCAAAGAAAATCGATTTTACCATGCAATCAAACATATTAAAATTTTAGACCCGATTCCTTCCTGAAATTCTCGAAATAAATATTAAACCCAATTATATCATATCTTTTAACAAAAATTCATAGTAAAATTTCCATAGCTTGGAAAATTCTGAAAATTAAAACTCATCTCCAACATCATGTTTTACTTAACATAAAATTTTTCCATGGCAATCTAAAATCATATATTCTCGGTTTTATAGTAAAACCATACAAATTCATATGCTTATGAATTATAACAAATCATCATAATATAACTCAAGCATATCATCATCCATTTTATCACAAAAACGAATTTAAATCATAAATTCGGAACCATATAATCATAGAACAATAATAGTGATAGTAGAAGATTATTATTCACCTTAAACTTGATAAGGAATTTGAGATTTGTTGTTGATTAATCCTCCCTAGCTTTTGATCCTTAGCTTTAGATTAAAATTCCTCTTTCCCTTCCTTATTAACAGTCGACTATTTTAGGGCTCTTGCGTTTGTTTTGATTTGAGAATAAAATGAACGTAAAAGGACAAAGGCAAATGTATAGCCATGAATATAAAGTGCAGCTATTTTACTGATAAGGCCTTATGTAAGTTAATTATCTTATAAACCAATTTTAAGTCCATTTATTTTATTAATAAGCACTACCCTATATGCATAATTTATTCAAATCTCAATCTCCTTATCATCATTATTCTATTTAATTTATCTAATTTAATTTCTTGAATAATGTTGTCAAAAATTAGGGATGTTACAGGTTCCCTTGCACAACTCCTTCCAAATTAAAAGTTGGAGCAATGTTTTCTTCCAAAGTTAAGGTGTGTATTGCAACTTCGTCCATTCGACTTAGCCTTTTAGATTTCATTTTCCTACATCAAGTTAAACAGTCCATAATTAGTCTATAAGGGAACCAAAAAAGCGGAGGTTCAAGCCCTTCTTCTAGTGCCAAAAATGTTAACAAGAAAACTTGTCAACATCCCAAAGCTAAGTTGTTAGGAAGAAATGTTGTTAATTCCTCAAAAGAAAATTTGTAGAAGTGACCAATCTCTTCGACGCCCCTTTGGAAAGAGTTGATTGAGATGGATTGCCTTCGGAGGGTGGCCTTATGAAAATGTTAATTGTAGTTAAGAAGCCCAATCAACCCTTTGAAGTGAAGGTTAAGGAGAGAACATCTCCTTTAAGACCCCTTTCGAGTGAATCGAAAGGGTCATTTGCATCTCCTTTTAAGTAGGAAGAAAGATACCGGTCATTTATCCCTTTCGATTGTGTCGAAAGGACCATTCTGCCCCTAAAAGAAGAATTTACTTTCGACAGTATTATTTCTGCTATTATGGAGATAACTCCTTCGAAAGGGTTATATGTTTTGAAATATAAGTACCCCTTTCGAAGATATCCATCCAACTAATATAACTAGGTATTCATTCATCGAGTCCCTTTTGAAATGTCCCTTTCAATCAGGTCGAAAGGGCATTTACTTTTTCAAAGTAGACTCGATGTACAATATACAAGTTTTATGTTCAATATGCAATGGAATAACATCTCAGACAATATAAGTTCCATGAACTTATTAATATCAAAACATTATCATCATCTTAATTTAACATTTGATGTCTTGAAACATGATGATAATATGATTTGGATACTAATTGTCTAAGTTAATCCCATTGCATCGCATAAGTCAAATAGGAGTTAAGAAAATAAGTAAACATCACGTGCAATTGGCCATTAATCAAGCTAATAGTCGAAATGTTTTTTCTCGTATTCAAAATCCATATTGGATTCATGCGCTTCCTCTTTTGCATCTATACAAATTGAGTTACAAGTAAGAGTTATTCCCTCAAATTGATTTAGGGTTACAAAGATTTTATTTGCTTTGAAATGAGAGAGAGAATTCAAAATTCCATAATTCGGTCCCTAAACTCGGACCCCTAGGGTCGTATTTATAGATGCAGGTTGACCCCCTTTCACGCCCATTCTTTTGCTTCAGTCGAAAGGCCTTCCTTCAACTTTCTGCACGCATCCTTTCAATGCAGTCGAAAGGCCTTCCTTCTACATTCTGCATGCATCCTTTCAATGCAGTTGAAATGCCTTCCTTTTACATTCTGCGCACATCCTTTTGATGCAGTCGAAAGGCCTTCTTCCTAACATTTCTCATTCATTCTTTTGCTTTTTCCCTTTTGAATCAGACCTTTTGACCTAATCGAAAAGATTACCTTGATAACCTTTCGCTGTCGCTATGGTTTGAGCGCCCTTCTACTTTGCTTTAAGAATAACTAGATTGCTTTCGATTTCATCGAAAGGGGGGTGGGTGTGCTGTCCACTTTGTGTTTCTATGTTGTTGCACGTAAGATACAAGTTGATCTTTTGTATAGTTTCGAAAGGATTAGTTAGTGACGACTGGATCATTACGAAAGGTTATTTGGCTTCATGTAGAGTCTTCATTATGCTTTCGAAAGGTTCCAATCATTTTGAAAGACTTATTCTGGCTGCCGAAAGGTGCCTATTAACAAATGTCTTTAAGTGGAAGATTGACACTATCAAAACCAACACTTTGTAGGGTTTGGCTCTCGCGTGTGATCCCGTTGTCCAATACATTTGAAAGGGGTTTTGAGCCCATGCTAGGCTTTTTCATGTATATGGACTATCTGCGTTGAAAGGTCCAGCTAAGGCAGAAGGGTAGCTTTGCCTTCTTTTCCGCTCCTTCGAAAGCCCTTATTTCGCTGAACCCTTGTAGGTGCATCAATTGCTTGCGAATCCATTCTAACCTCTTCGAAAGCCATTTCAGTGTCTTCGAAAAATTGTTTTTGGATTATGGCGAATCCCTTGCCTTGAGTTCTTATGGGGCCAAGCACTTTTTATGAGCCTTCTTTCATGCCTTTATTCTTAAGTGAACTTTATGGTTAACAATTTGGTAAAAGTTAACAAGTTAATCAAGTGTGCATAATCATGTTGTAGTGAACATCACTATGAATCTTCTATATTATACTTTCTTACAACAATGTAAAAATTTATATGGTGGCAACAATATTCATATCTAAATGCAACTCCTCAATATCTAACTGCATAATTATGTGTTTATGAACTAAAAGATTTTTCAATGAACATTTGAAACTGGTGAACTAAGGACACTTATTAAGGAAAGTAATCCAAGAACTAAAGAATTTAATTTGTATATAGCAATACTTGAACTATGTTATCAACTCCTATATCAGAAATCACACATTTATGAGTTTTACGATTAGCTTAACATATTTTACATGATCGGAAGCATCAATGGATTTTAGGAAGACAGTTCCTTTTGGGAAGTTAACCAAAAAATTTATCAAAGATAGCGCTTTGCCATCAGTCCAAAATTCAGACATAATTTAGCATCTATAAAGCTCCCAACGCTCTTTGAAAGATCCAATAAAATTTTTTGCTTCCTTCAATCGATGATTAAATAAATTTATTTGCATATGATGATAACTTGGTGCGGGCTTACCTAAAATAAGAAAACATTATTGTTTATCGGTATTTAATAGAAAAAGTTAGCATAAAGCAATAACTATACAAAATAAATAGTCCATTGAAACTTTGTTGGTATAATAAAAGGATTGAAGTATAAATATAATGGATACCTCTTCCGTACTCTAAAGCATCGTATATCATTTTTTGAAAACTTGGATAACAAACTGCATTGAAAGCAATGTTTGCTTCAATTGCACACTCGGATATTGAGTTCAAAGCTTTTAACTTCAACTCTTCTTTAATTGGGTTATTTTAATCTAATGATACTTGCTTCATCTTTTTGTGATCAATCTTTAGTAATGTATCAATCTTTAGTAATGTGATCAAAGGTTGAATATTGAGTTCCAAGCGATCTGAAATTAAATTTCAGCCATCTGAAAACATAATTTTTAAACTAGTTTGTTTTAGCCTTTCTTTATATATTTTCAACCATCTGAATTTTAAAATCAGCAGTTGACCTATACAAAAAGAAGTGTCTCTTCATAAAAATTAGAATTATGGAGAGTCACCTTTTTCCCCAGAGGTTCCTATCCTTCTATTGGCTACCTAGAACTCTTCACAACTATAAATAGGGTTGAAATCTATCCCTTTTCACTACCAATTCTAACTTGCTTTTCTACTTTCAATATTCATATGGATTACAAAGCATTCAACTTTCAATTTCCTAAGTCTGTACGTTTAATTCATCATCTCAAAGAGATTATAGAAAAGGTGTACGTAATTGACTCATTCATGTTATTTAAAAACACACTAAGTTAAATACTTTACTACTTTTTGTAGTTGAAGTCCAGTTGGAGATCTTAAGGCACAAAGTCTGTGACGCCCCACCTCTATACCCACGCTAGCCAAGGACACTATGAGGTAATGCCGTCAACTAGCACGGAGAATAAGATTGTTGAGGAGCGACCATTTGTATAATTGCTTTGTGCGAGTACCGATATGCCAGATAAAAATATAACTTTTCATCTCAAGAGGAAATCCGACATACCGATACAAACTCAAAGCTACTACACAGTGGCTATATGGACTTCGGAAACAAATATAGAAATAAACATAACACAAATCAGTCATAGACAATTCATATCACAAAGGCGGAAATAGATATGAATATAACACATGAAAGTGTACATCAGAGTAGTGGTCAAATAAGATCCACAATAACACAAAAGAATAGATACAAGTGCAAGGCAAAAGAATATGTATACATCAAGGAGTCTAAATCTCAAATGTATACAACAAAAACTACTAAACTAGAGTAGTTAGCCAAAAGTCAGAAGAGGGCTCCAGATAAGAAGTCATGAGGAAGCACCTGTAAAATCTCAGTCTGACCCGAGTATTATTTAAGAAGAAAATAATAAACGGATCAATCTAGCTATAAATATCAGATAAAGTGATATAGAATAAGAGATATGACAAAAACGTATGATAACCATAAAGTCATACTGTTTGCGCCAAAATTGGTCACAAACCCCGAATGTTTTGAAAGCACCAGTGTATGAATATAAATCAACAATATTCACACACAAATCTCAAATCTAAGCAAACAGAGTATTACAATTCAGAAATAATGAACAGAAACACGAGATTTATAGTGGTTCGGCTATCTCTGGCCTACGTCCACTTCAAAGGTTTATCTTTTATTGATTACAGCAGTTGCAATGAAGAATTTTGATTACAATGGTTATATTGAAGTGTAGAATTGAATCTGGTAGAGTCTAGGCGCTTCAGAATCCAGATCCCCTTTTCTAAATGACCTGGGGCTCTATTTATAAGTGTAGGAGGCTGATATTTCGCCTAAAATTAAGGAGACTACTTCTGGCACGTGAGGGGGGCCCAAAGGCCCGACCTCAAGAAATTGGGGCCTGCTCCGGGATCGATTCGAACTCCATTCGAATCGATCAAGAAATCATCTAATGGAGCTGAAATTTGGTGAGAACGTTCTTCAACATGTATGTAAGCTCCTGTAAAAATTTCATAACATTTGGACTTGTAGATCGTGAGAGATCATCGATTCGAATTAGCATTTTCTGGACTCTTTGCTCCGTTCGAATCGATCAGTTCGAATCGATTGCTTCGAATCGATCTAAGCATGCGCTAGTAGGTTGACGTGGCGCACATCCTTCTTGTCGATCCATCTTTTTCGCCGAGTTGATCGAGTCATTCTAGATATTTCGCCGTGTTGAACTCCTATTCCCTTGCTCCGATAACATTTTTCTAGTTCGCATCCATGCTTTGCACCCAGTTCGAATCCATAACTTCATGCTGCTTTTACCGCTTCCTTCGTATCGATCGGTGTGAACATGATCGATACGCACGTTGCTCCAGAATCCTTCGCATCCATAACTTCATTTCCACGAAGCCGACTCCCTACGTATCCTTCTCGAACGCCTTCTTCGCATCGATCCACAAGCGATCGATACGAACTACCCAGCTAGAATCCCAAGACTGCTACTTCCTTTTCGTATCGATCCAATACGGATTGATACGAAGCACATCCGCATATCCATCTCATCGATGCGAAGTACATTGATTCGAAGTAAAATCCATGCGCCTATCTGTTCGATCCAGATCCACAGCCATCGAGCAAAAAACCTTCCTATCTGATCGATACGAACATCTGTTCGTAACCATGTTGACCAAAACTAGCGAATGAACCTATCTTTATCGATACAAAGTGTATCGATACACTACTACAAAACAGGCCATTTGCATCGGTTGTTTACCCCCCTTTTGCATCAGTTCAACAACCGATGCATATGCAACCGATGCAACAGGCTTAACACTTTTGCATCAGTTCTGAAACCGATGCAAAAGGGCCCTTTTTGCATTGGTTGTTACTAACAACTGATGCAAAATATCATGGTTGATTGCTTGGACACAGCCCCCATGTTGCATCGGTTGTAATGAAAATCGATGCAACTAATCCCTCTATTGCATCGGTTTTTTATAACAACCGATGCAAACTAATCCCTCTATTGCATCAGCTATTTATACCTGATGCAAAAAAACCATTCTCAAAAACCATTATTACAGTACTCAAATAGACTATATATATTATTGATTATAACAAACAATTATTGCATGCAATATTACTTCATTCAAAATTAAATTTGATGACAAATACATAATCAGATTTAATAATTCTACAAAAGAATGAAAAACATAAATAAATTCTAAAGAAAAATAAAATTAGAGTCATGAAACAGAAAAGTTACAACTGATATACTTGTCTAGAATCAATCAACCAAAGATGACTGAACTGTATGAAGGTAGTATCAATGTTGGCCAAGGAATTAGCAAGCATTGTACATAAGGGTATTCCACAAGCTGTTTCTTGTATTGTTGTCTATAAATGAACGAACAGATGGCTCCCTTCCAAGATAATCTCTTATAATTTCATTTGGGTCTTTAGCTCCTCCTGGTGCCAGCACCTGCATATGTATAGTTTAGCTTGCAGATGTTCCACACTATCTATATGCAGTTCAATTAGATAGCAGTGAAGATTATGTGCAAATTCAGGCCAAAAAGACATTCATATTTTGGAAAATCACTGATATTAGATCCATGGCATCCTCGTTATGACTTTAAAAAACCAAAACTGAAAGAAATTGCAAGGTTATGATTGTACAATTTGGATATGGGGATGCAGATAACAGATGCTTTATCTCTAAATGGTAATTATATTGGAAAACCTATTCATCTGGACGAGTTCACTTTACAAAAGAAATACAAAAAATATGCAGGGTTGTATGTCCAGATTAATATACAATCTAATTTAGCAACATCAATCCCCATTCTACTACACAATGGTACTACACAATGGTAAAAGAAATTGTTTCAATAGACAGTGAGCAGTCTAAAACCTCTGGAACTTATGATGATATTGATCAGAAATAGGATTTAATACCAGCACTTCAGAATCGCACGATCAACTTAACTTCCTTCATATGGAACTACTATATTTTATAGACGAGGATCCTCTACAAAAAGTGGCAGAGACATAATTGTGGAGGAAATAAACAGTGATGATGGTCAAATAGATGTACAAGATTATACATAACTAATTTTGATTACTTGGCTAAGCACAATGGTAAGGAAACTGTCAAGGGAAAAGCTCCTTCTAAAAGAAACTTAAGGAGCAATTCCAAAATTAAATGAGCCTTATTGCATGGAATGTTAGGGGTATGAACATAACACAACGAATAAATGATGTGTTCAAACTTCTAACAAGATTTAAGCCAAAAATTGTTGGCTCAGTGGAGAATCAATTAAATGATACTAATTTTGCTCTGCTTAGACATAAAATTCCAAGAAGTTGTGATATTGTTATTAACAACACAATTCAGGTAAAGGGGAGGATACCGATAATCTGGGATACTACAATATGGAGTTTATCAACAATTTCATCATCTACCCAGCATATTACTTTAAATGCAATCAATTCCGATGGTTTCCAAATGATTTTCACTGCTTTCTATGGCAGTAATACCTTTTGAGAAAGACAAGAATTACTGTAGAACATTATATAAGAATCTTCCGCAATTTCCAATGCTTGTGTGCTAATGGGATTTCAATAATGCTCCATCTACAAGTGCTAATGGTGCTAATGGGTGATTTCAATGGTAACCAAGTAGTTATAATGATAAAGAGATTATTAAGAAGAGATGCTGATTGTCTTTTGGCAAATGGTAACTTAAATCCTAATGATGAATCATTGCAACCAAAACCATTTAAGAAATAAACAATTTATGAATGATCACCTGAAGTATTTATCAACTGAGAGTTGCAGTTGCACTCTTTGTACAAGCTTTGAGGTTCCCACAATCCACACCATATGACTTCTCCACACCCTACAAAGTAAAAATACACAAATTTATGTAAATATTGGTTTATTTAATTATCAACAAAGAGGGACAAATTATGAATATAAAACTATTTACTATTTGTCAGTGGCTCAAGGCAGTAAATAACATGAAGAAAAAACTAGAGAACTTTCTACAGAAAATGGTTGGTACCATCTTCCAGTGAAATTAAATGATGCACAAAATATATAGTTCAAATAGAGAATTTATGTATCGATAATTGTGCATGAATTATTTAGTTGACCATGAACAAGAAATCTACAATAGAGATGATGATTGCATTGGTTATAACATTTGAATACTAAAGGTTTAATCTGACTACCAGAGGAACTTACTAGTTTCAAGATCAATCACCAGCAATGTCCCAATATTATCCATGTCCAACAGAAATTTAATGACTGAAAGGATGGTGCTAAAGTCGACAGCACTAATTTGCTAACCGATCACTTCAAAATTACTCTCAGCCTAATAAATAGATAAATAAGAAACAGCTACATGCTGGATACTTGCATACCATTTATTACCTAGTTAGTATAAGCAGAAAAACTTACAGGTTATAATGAAGTATCACACATGGTAACCAGGTGGCCACAGTGTTTGTGCTTGAAATTGATCTGGAATCATCGCAGGCTTTTGTTGCTCCGAATTCAACCTGGCATGCTCAAAATGCTTGAAATCCATCCACTTATCATCGACCACTTGGGCTGGAACATTGGGAATTTGCTTCCCAGGGAACGGGAAATCCATTGCACCGTTATACCTAACGACACTATCGTTAAGAGAAACATTGCTAACCACCCCAGAAGCTGTAACAGGAGATGGCTGATATTCATCTAGCCACCTATAGTCATCCATTAAAGTTATATTTCCTTTTCCATTTATCATAGATTCTAGTGTAGAATCTTCAGGCTGCTTGGAAGGAATGTTTGTAAATCCAAGAGGAGGACCGAGTCACCGAGATGCCTAGTAGGTTTGCTGGTAGGCACTTTCAAAGGTGCATTTGGCAATGCCATGCTGCTAGAAGTCATTCTTGAAGTCATGTGCTAATGATTAACCGGTCTACTGATTGGATGAACCGAGGAAGCAGAAATCATAGGCATAGAACTCGACCCTCCTTGTACACCATGATAAGGTTGCTTGTTCCATTGACCACTTAGAGGTGTTCATGTTCATGTTCATGTTACGTAAAGCCTGCTGCTGAGAAAAAATACCAAGTTGAGGTGTATACTCTGCAGGCTGAATGGAACACAAGCCTTTTTGCTGCTCATAGTTGTGTAAGACCCCATTCCCGTTGTGTTGGTTCTTTAGGGCATTAGATAATATTGCTTGCTCCATTAACCATTTTGAAGTGTTTAAATTCACACTTTGTAAAGGTTGGGAGTGGCTAGCACCTAGTTGAAAATTACTAAGAGGGGCTCCTTGTGCTGGTAATTGAGCATTGAAGTTTGTCTGTATGCCTTTGTAAGGGATTTGCACACACTACAACATAGTTGAACAAATTGTTGTAAATATGTTCGTTGTGGAGAAGTCGAGCAACATAGATCGTAATCACATGTCATGCACAGTTGAGACTTCACAAGTTTGTTCACCTAGAGAGACTGCTGAAGGAAGGGAATAAAAACAGAGAAAAACTAGATATTTAGCACAGTTTTATTAATTTACAGGAAGGTATTCTAAATGAAACTAAGAAGAATGAACTCAAACTGAAATCATATTCATTGTAGATTTTCAATTCAGGTAGCTTATGCGATGTAAATTAAAATGGATATAGCTTCATCACTAAACTATGAAGAGGCAAAGGATCACTTATAATTCTATTTAGATCAAACTAGAAATTAATCCTAGCTTGGCATTCTCAAATATGGATCAAAGTTTATTTCATGTCTTAATAAAAAGATTATATATACATATAAATTATGTGTGTACAGGGTTCATCAATACTATTATCCATCAACAATAACACATAAATAAATTGAACTAATTTGAAAAAAAACACATATTTGAAATTTAAAACCCTTAGAATTTCATAATGTAAATATAACTATAGCAAAATTCGAAAAACAAAGCTTACTTGAAATAGAATTCGGTATGTACAATCAACACTTTTTTGTTGTTTAAATTTAATTTGTAAATGCGTACATTATATGAAATATGCAAGACATAATCAAGCATAATTATAATAATTCGGTGCACATTAGTACTTAAGAGCGGAGAAAATACAAAATTTAAAACTATTTTGATGAAATCAATGTTAAATGAAGTGCAAGAAAAAAATTATGAAAAATAACAACTATTCTACCAAATTACCACATGTCCAAGTTGAACTGTAGTAGTTTACTAACTATATTAGTTATCTATGTATAGTTTCATATTGTTACATGTGTATTGAACAAATCATGAAAATATGTTATGTGTTTAGGCTAAATATTGTAAATGCACAAAGCCTAGCTTTGTATAAGGTGTACTAAAAAATTGTGGAATTCGGATGAATCCTACTCCCAAAATTTTAGCAAACAATGTTTTAAAAGTGGGATTTATTCAACCGTCTAAAGTTTCAAATACAAATACGTGCAAGTAATGAAACAATAACAGTAACACAGTATACTGAGATTATTATTTTAGTACATTTCAAGCTAAAATTCATCAGCAATGCATAAAAATTGTATATAGCCTAGCCACTACTTCTCAAAATCACAAGTTCAAGATCAACATGTTGTAACTGAGTCCTCAGTCCAACTTAGGCAACACTTTAGTTAAAATTGAGGCATGCCTTAGTACAACTGAGGCATTTTCCTAATCATATTGAATAGAACCAGAGAACAGCTGAGGAATATGCACAAATAAAGTTAGGAATTAATGAAACGGTGCTACATATTATGTTGGGTTGAAACGTTTTTGTATCTTATATTTATGGGATTCAGGCACATTCTGAAATTAAAAAACTGCTGAAGGAAGGGAATAAAAACAGAGAAAAACTAGATATTTAGCATAGTTTTATTAATTTACAGGAAGGTATTCTAAATGAAACAAAGAAGAATGGACACAAACTGAAATCATATTCATTGCAGATATTCAATTCAGGTAGCTTATGCGATGTAAATTAAAATAGATATAGCTTCATCACTAAACTATGAAGAGGCAAAGGATCACTTATAATTCTATTTAGATCAAACTAGAAATTAATCCTAGCTTGGCATTCTCAAATATGGATCAAAGTTTATTTCATGTCTTAATAAAAAGATTATATATACATATAAATTATGTGTGTACAGGGTTCATCAATACTATTATCCATCAGCAATAACACATAAATAAACCATGGATGAGTTTGGTGATTCATCTATCTATTTGTGGTACATCACAGCACTGATTACTAGGTTAATAAATATTACATCACAACACTGATTACTAGGTTAATAAATAAACCATGGATGAGTTAGATGCATAAAGAGCTTGCCTCACATCATCGATAAGTTTAG
Organism: Allium fistulosum; assembly: GCA_030737815.1. NCBI lineage: Eukaryota > Viridiplantae > Streptophyta > Magnoliopsida > Asparagales > Amaryllidaceae > Allium > Allium fistulosum. Next base: position 409,215,026 of record CM060906.1, read on the forward strand.
CCTTGTCTACTACTACAGTTTTGTTAACCAAAATGTCAGGAAGCCCCCCGAATTTGAATACCAGCTTGAACCTGTTCGTCTTTCAATCCACTGAGGAATCTAGAATCCAAAGAAGCTTCTATTGTTGGAGCGGCTATGGAAAGGTCAGCTACTTGTTGCACGGTCAATTTACCCATACCTCGAACTCGAACTCGAACACTAGACTTCAATCACTTTACCAGCTCACTGTCTACTGTCCCTCGTCACTGCAGTTTTATCGCCTCCACCAACAATGATTTCCAAATCGCGAGTTCCTAATTCACTGAGACCAACTACACGTGACCAACCGACCAGCGACTGAAATCCCCAAATCAAATTCAACGCCTCGAATCCCCTAGAATCCGCAACTGAATTTGAGAATTGCTTAGGAGAGCCGATTTTGATTTGGCTTTGAGATTTGCTTCTGAATTCAAATCGAGACATGAGTTTATAAATTGACATTAGATTTCATTTGATTTGAAGTCGTTCAATTTGATTTGAATTCGTTCAATTAAACGAATATAAAGTTGCTTTTGTTTTCTTCTTAATGGGTTACGGAGGAAGTGGAGGGATAAATAAAAGCTAAGCGGGAAATGAAAAGTTGAGGGGATGGAAAATGAAAGTTGGAGTAGCAAACAGATGCAAAATGAATACAAACTAATGTAGTTGCATCAGTTGAATTTAAAACCAATGCGACTAAAACTATTTGCACGTACCAATTGCATCGGTTGTTGGTGACAACTGATGCAAATTTGATTTTTTTATTATCTACTGCTTTTCACGTACCAATTGCATCGGTTATTAAGATGGAACTGATGCAAATAGTTCTATTTGCATCAGTTTTTACTTCAACTGATGCAAATGAGGCGAAGCAATATGCACTTTTTGTACTAGTGATACGAAGTGCGGTAGACCATGATCGATGCGAACAGCATCGATTCGAACCAATACTATCGATACAAAACGCATCGATACGAACCAGTTTTCCCATAATTTGACCCATCCATATCTTGAGCATACGACCTCCGATCGATTTGAAACTTGAAACATAGCCTCCCCTAGTCCTTATCATCATCTCCAATCGATTCTGTCCTGATCGGAGTTCGGCCAAATTTTGACAACATCGATTGTGTCCTTGTTCCCAATTGATCTCCAATCCTGATATCCATCGTTCCTTGCCAATTTGTTGATATTCCAGCCTTGACCAAAAGGTGGGATAACACAAACTGTGATAAGTATCTAATCGAAAAATCAATCCAGCAATTAATCAATATCAGAAGAATCTTCTCAAAGATTAAAAGAATGTCATATTCTTAATTTAATTCACCAAGCCACAATAAATGACATACATATCAATGCCAACTGAAAAAGGTGGTGAAACATAAATCCCAGAAATCAATAATTAGAAATCCAGAAATCACAAGAAAAAGATGGCCAATCCCAAGCGGGAGCATGAAAACTCACAAACATGTGTATCACAAACAATTTGGAACATTGACGCAGTGCAAACGGTACGTCCAATGAACCGGAAAGTCGAGACATTGATGTAGTACAAACGGTACATCAGATGAATCGAAACACAAAACAATTTGGAACATTGACGCAGTGCAAACGGTACGTCCAATGAACCGAAAAGTCGAGACATCGATGTAGTACAAATGGTACATCAGATGAATCGAAACACATGACAATTCAGAACATTGACGCAGTGCAAACGGTACGTCCAATGAACCGGAAAGTCGAGACATCGATGTAGTACAAACGGTACATCAGATGAATCGAAACACATGACAATTCGAAACATTGACGCAGTGCAAATGGTACGTCCAATGAACCGGAAAGTCGAGACATCGATGTAGTACAAACGGTACATCAGATGAATCGAAACACATGACAATTCGGAACATTGACGCAGTGCAAACGGTACGTCCAATGAACCGGAAAGTCGAGACATCGATGTAGTACAAACGGTACATCAGATGAATCGAAACACATGACAATTCGGAACATTGACGCAGTCCAAATGGTACGTCCAATGAACCGGAAAGTCGAGACATCGATGTAGTACAAACGGTACATCAGATGAATCGAAACACATTAAAAGTACATGGGTTGCTAGCCCACAAAGAAATGAGACGAAGCTCAATAAAATGAAGTACAGTCCTTCACATGGACAAAGAGACATCGCACACTGCTAGTCTAAACCATAAAATGATCATCATCGATCATCAAGAAGTGTCAATTACACTAAGCTAGTAAATATATGAGTTTAGCTTCATGTCCCATAACCACTTGCTTAACTTAAATATTTACGAACAAATTGTAGATCACCACTAGGAAATTGTCACAAGAGATTCAATCGAACAAGTCCAAGAATTAACCGGCGAAGTAAACGCAAGCGTTTCATACCACTCGTTTTGCTAAGCCGTTTAATTAGATTTCTCATACGAGTGAGGTAAAGGTTTGTATATACTAGTAGATTGGAAAACGGTTTTATAAACGAGTTTGATATTGAAAATAGAGTTGAAATCGTTTTGATGAAGAAGTTTTGATATTTAATACTAGTATTGAAACCTTTATATTTTAAAGTGACAAACCACAAAAATGATTGTAGAAACAATCAATCATAAAAATTCACATTCGAAGACGTGAATCAAACTTAATTAAACCGATAAAGAATCCATCAAAAATGGATATTCAAAAATCACTAAAAAGGAGTCATCAAAGTCATAATAAATGATAACAACAAATAGGATCATCACAAATCGATTCAAATTGGAAATTCAATCCCAAAAGGCAAAGTGGGCTGAAACAGCAAATTCAGATGACTAAACAGAGATTTTCAGTTGACTGAATTCTGCCTGGAAACTTTCTGTTTCCAAGTTCAGTCGACTGAACAGAGAATTCAGTCGACTAAACCATGCCTGGAAACTTTCTGTTTCCAGGTTCAGTCGACTAAACAGAGATTTTCAGTCGACTAAACCCTGCTTGGAAACTTTCGGGTTCCAGATTCAGTCGACTGAACAGAGATTTCAGTCGACTGTATCATGCCTGGGCTGTTTTTCAGCCTATCTAAATGAAGAGCAAACTCTTCCAAAATGCAACCGGACGAACATTGGCTCTAAGGGTTTATGCCAATGGGCAACCCGGCCCTATATTCTCCTCGATGCATCACCAAAAGCATGATCAAACATCCATAAAAGGATTTTAAAACAAATTTGACTTACAAACCCAAAAATTGGAATCTTCATAAAACCAATCCAAATCAAGAGAAAATGCACATGAAGAAGTGTTAGGAATTCATACCCAACAACCAAAGATAATTATAGTCATAGATGTGAGATAAAAATCTTACCTTTGAACCCAAACAAATGAAGAAGAAGCTTTGGAGCAATGGCAAGAGCAATTACTCTTCAATTCCAACACAACAAGCTTGAATCAAAGCTTAAAAGAAGAACATTCCCAAAGTTAGGTTTAGGAATTTCTGAAATTGGAAGGAGAAAGAGTTGGAGAAGAAGAAGGAGATACTTACCAATGGGTTCTCTTTGATTTTGGAGCAAGAATTTGAGATTGAAAGGGGAACTAGGGCTTGGAGTTTTAATTTCCCATCTCTCCCACCATTTTTGCTTTAGAACTAAAAAGAGGAGGAAGTGAGAGTGAATGGGGAGGGATGGTTCAGTTTGGGGGTATAAGGATGACTAGTGGGTTGAACCCAAACCCAAACCCAAAGTGAAAAAGGTCAAAAATTTAGCTAGCTCCAAACATATCGAAGTTTATACTCAAAAAGGTTGCAAACGGCATTTTGAACTCAATGTAAGTGGTCTCGAGTCCTAATTCGACTGTTTGCAAAAAGTAGCTTTTCAGACTATAATCCGACGAACGATGTTATATTTAAATAAAATATTTAAATATAAAATCGATAAATATGCGGGTTGTTACAAAGTCCTATTCAGCGGCCCAGACGTTTTGTAATATACATGTTCCTCTGAGTTAAGTGTGGGCATTTTTTAAAGGGGCTTTTCACTAGAAGGACAAACTTTGCAGTCTAATTAATTTCTAGGACACACATTCAAATGAATTACTTTCAAGGCCAAAGTCAGCAGAATAATTACTTTCAAGGACAAAGTGAGCAGTCCAATTACTTTTAAGGACATAATTTCATAGGTTTTTAGGCCCTAAAAACTAATTATTTTACATTTTGTCCTTTAAAGTAATTATTTCAGTTGTGTGTCCTAGAAACTAATTCCACTTGCTAAAGAGGCCCTTGTGGCTAATTTCCACTTTTTTGAACCAGAAGGAGTCTAGGACTGGACATAGAACGGGAAGTTCGAACCAGTATAAAAATCTCTGACGTGATCGTTTTTACTTTCTTTACTTTACTTTATTCCACTACTTATCTACTAGTACTTAGATATATAGACTTTATTTAAGTTATTGGTATACAACTCTCAGTTTAGTACAATATTTCATATTACTCGATCCATAGCGACTTTTAGGCAATGCTTAAGGCTATATAGGCCTTCAAAATTCCCAACCCATTTAGTAACTATTCAATTTTAAATCAAATTTAAATATTTTAATCAATATTATATATCGATACGTACATATATAACTTTTATATATGCACTTTATAAAATACCAACGGAATTCAAACATAAAATAAAATATAATTACTAATATTTCATAAATTTTAGTTAATTTACAACAATTATAAATTAAATAAATTATGTGGTATTTCTAAGTATTCAACATTACAGTTATGTGACTCAAAGGTGTAAATTCATTCAGTGATTAATGTCGAACAATTTGAAAATAATGTTTACACATTACCTTAGCTATTTGTGTGATATTTTTGTCGAATTTATCGCTTACACATCTTTTTTGGTAAAATCCAATCTTACGATTTTATGCAATTCCTGGTAGTATGATTATGTACACCACTCTCTTCGTCAAAACTATATCACTTTATGATTTATGGAAATTTCTAGTCAAAAATCCAGTATTGCCCACATTCAACTTAGCTAGTCCAAGCACAAAGTCCTTGGTTCAATAATAAAAATTAGTATTCACTGTCCTACTTTGGCCAGTGACTTTGACTTTAAGTTGATTACAACTATCGTGATACTAACCTCATATAGCTGAGGAGATACTAACCTTATATTGCTGAGGAGACGAATTCTCTATTGGATAGCGTTTCACTTCTAATGCTTCAACTGAGATTAAACTATAATCGTTTAATGGATGCATTCCATTATTTTAACTATAATCAAAGCGGAGTATCCCATTGTAGTTTAATTGTGTTGTTAAGTTGAGAGAACCGTGTAATATTGTAACTTTTAGATTCTCTGTTTGCCATTGTTATATTAATCAATAGAAAAATCTCGATTGGGTCATCACATAGTTATCCAATAACTATTGGTATGTAACCTCATGGTGCCTCCAGTAGCCATGAGTAATACATTTCCTAACATCTGGAGAGCATTACATACTCTAGACTCAATGAATGTATCGATATCCTGTCCCGAAACATCTTGACTTGGAATATCTAAAGTAATATGCTATTTTTAATGTGATAAATTTCTAATGATTACAACAAATTGTAATTGTCACCACATAACATACAGTTTAAGGATTTTCTATTTAATGTACTTAAATCAAATAATTAATTAAAAAATCACAAATATGACAAGTATATAACAGAAAGAAAAACACATTTTATTTCTCATAAGATTTTATTACAGAGTTAATAATTTATAGAATTGCCCCTAGGGCATATCATAGCTCTTTCGGTCTCCTACTTGCACTTGGTCCAATTATGGAATCTCAATATCATCCATCGATTAGTTTGCTAAGAACTGACCGAGCTAGTCCCTTTGCTAATGTATCTACTATGCTGTCCTGGGTATTTACTCTATCAATCACAACTTCTTTATTGGTGACAAACTCTCTAATAAGGTAGAACTTTCAAAGAATGTGTCTTGACTTCTTGTGAGATCTTGGTTTCTTTGCAATCTGCATCGCAATATTGTTGTCCCAAAACTACGTCATTTTATTTTAAATATTTGAAACATCCTAGCTCAATCATGAATTTGCGCATCTAGACTGCTTCTTTGACTATCTCTTTGCGGGCAATGTATTCAGTCTCCATTGTGAATCGACTAAAGCTTCATGTTTATAATTTTTCCAACTAATAGCTCCATATTTAATGTAAAGACATAACTAGATACAGATTTACTATCACTAATGTCACTCAGAAAGTTATAATTTGTATATCCCTTCAGAAGGAGGTCTTCATTCCCGCATATGAGGAATACATTCTTAGTTCTCAAATACATAAGACTACATTTTATAGCTGCCCACTGCTTCTCACTAGGATTTGACCCATATTGGCTTATGCATCCTAATGCATAAGCCACATCCAGTCTGGTATATAGCAAATCATACATTATGGAACCGATTGCAATTTCATATCGTTTCCTCTTCATATTCTTATTCTCTTCATCAATATGAGGAGCTTCCTTCCTAGAAAAAACGATTCTAGATTGCATCAAAATATTTACATACTTGGAATTCTCCATACTTGTAACGACCTGACATTTCGAACCATTCGAATCGACAATCATCCACTCAAGTCAGACTTGAATTGCTCAAAACAACAGATTGTTAATTTATATTTGGCAAAACTTAGCATATACAGTAAATAAATCAATCACAAAATCACAGACAAAGAGAAATAAACAATAAGCAGCGGAAAAAATAAATAGTAGTTCATGAAGCTATTATATAAACTTCAGAGTTTAAAGTATAATTCAACAGAAATCTCAAATACAAAGTAGTCTTGAATACATAAACAGATGACAAGCCTGAACATAAATAACTGGAAACAACTAAAATATCTGAAAGCTGGACAGATAGATCTCCAAGCTAAGCTCCAAACTCCAAAGGTGATTCAAATGCTGTGACACTCAATCTGACTCGAGCATAAAGCAAAACACAAAACACTCGAGTCAGGATTAACATTCTTATACCAGTAAATTCAACTCAAGTCAAATGTCAACTGAAATACAAAATAACTTAAAGGATGTTTGGGATTCCCATCGAATCAAAGGTGCACCCAATCGAATCACAAAGTAATAGAATGGTATCAAAGAAATGAGCCCGATCGGAGGAGTGACCTCACTTGGCCCGGCATGGCTCCTGTTTTAGCCATATCAAGCTGACTCGCGGGAGTCAGGGCTGCGTTCATACCTCATATAGACGTTCGCCAAACCATCCTAATTCGTTCTGGAATCTCCACCATGTGCACCGTTGTTAAAGTAGTTTTCGGTATTGGCAGAGAGTATGACAATATCCGATCTCAGTCTCTTTAACTACCTAACGCTTATTTCACACCGTGGTCATTTTATAAAATCACTTTTATAATCATTTCAAACAGTTCATACTTCATATCAAAATATCATATTCATTTCAAAATCATATCCCTTTGAAATCATATTCACCTTCGAAATCATATTCTCTTTCGAAAACATATCACTTTTGAGATCATATTCACTTTCGAAATCATATCACTTTAAATCACCTTCGTTTTCAAAATCTGTAACGACCCAAAATTTTAATGGTTTTAATAACGTAATTAACTGAAATTTTGTGAAATTTTAAATAATAAAATTTTGAATTGAAAATTTAATATTTGTAATACGTCTATTTAGACATAGCAAATGGTAAATTTTCATCAGATTATATGGAAGTTTATTTTATTGTGTAATTCTATCTCAGTTTAAAACAGTTAATAATTGATGATAATAAATTAATTTCAAAACCTGAATATTTTCTTATAAAAAAAATTCTAAATCCTCTTCTGAGTGAGTTGTCATCTTTCGTATTTCCAAATTTTGACTTCTATTGCTCCGTTTATCTTAATTTTGACCAAATAACAGCATTTCCGGTACCGATTATCGACCTTTGATCGGATGATCGTACCATCAATATCAGTATACCATTTTGGTCGTCTCGTTGTGATGATCTCAATGGTATATTCACTTCTGTGTTTTGAGGTCCGGTATGCGACGGAAACAATAAAACCGTGCGTCGTACCGGTACCAAAATTGTGACTTTCAACTTTCCAATCCTTTTCAAACTTTGAACCGTGACTGGCAAGCAACTAATAAATTGATATAATTATTTTTCGGAATCATCTTTCAGCCGTTTCGAAAATCAAAGGTAAATTTGTATACGTTGTATTTATTAGCTTAAACGGTTCACACGTTTTCCTTGATAACTTCATTTTCAAAGCTTGATACTTGCTGTCACCTCACATTCCTCTTTTGCCTGAGCGTCCCCTTACCTTCAAACTTTCTCTTCCCCTCCAGATCTTTTATGGCTACTCCTCTCCCCTTTTTCTTTTCCTATCCAATCCTCAACTCCTCACCGATCTTACCACCACCGTTTCTCCAGCCTCGGCCACCAACCGATCGTACATCAAAGCTCCTTCCACCATTCCAATTGCAGCCGTACCCTTCCCCTCGACCATTCAACAGCCCGCAGTTCCACCACCCGCCTCCACGTCCTCCCCTCCATGCCGAACAGTCACCACACAAACGACAGCCCACCTTTTGTGCCGCGACCAACCTCCGCGATTCCCACCTTCCCTGCATGGTTCTCCTCCAGTTCACCTAGTTTTGGCCTCCACTTCTACACCTTGCAGCCCAAAAACCCGACTTCCTCCTCTGTCTTCTAGCCGAACTCTATCTTCTTTCTTCGTACAGGTATTATATATGTGTGTATATATATATATATATCGTATATTATATTAGAGTGTATATATTGTTATTATATAAAATAGTATATACAGTACATTTTGGTTACATATATATAATGTTTATATAAGTGTGGTCTGTAGGTATTATATGTTGTAAACACATGTATATAGGTTATAAATGTATTGTTGACATATAGATATGTATATTTTAGACTGCTTTATTTTCTTTGTTTTACATTTTCACTGTTATATATTTAAGTATATATATTATGTTTATATTTATATAAGTTGTAAGCTTTGGGTTCTTTGTTTTTTTTTCCAGAATGTGGGTTTATAGAAGTATTTCATATATGAAACTTCAACAGTTACAAAGGGGTTTGGTAATACGTTAAAGAGTGTTATATAATAATAATAATAAAGCAAGTTTTCAATTCTGTTATATATATATATATATTAGTTTATAGCTATCCGGCTGTGGGTACTGTATTTGTATATATATTCTGCATGAATTATATATTTGTTTTATCATAGATCTGTACATACAAAGGTGGTTTTGGCTATATAATTGTTGGTGATTTTAAAGTTTTGTTGGTATATATATATATAGATTTATATGTGTCTGTTTAAAGTATTTACTTATATTATATAAATTATATGGTGTTTATTTTACAAGTTTCTATTTTACGTTGGGTTTTAAATATATATATATAAATAACAATTTGTCTATATAGGTTTGAAAATATATTGTGTACTACATACTCTTTGATCTTTAATATAAATATATATATATATGTATCAAAGTTCATGTTTTATAAAAATGGGTTACGATATGTTTTATGAAAGAATATTATATGTTACATATGTAGAAAATTTGTACAGCCTGTTTATATATATGTGTCTAAATAATTTGGTGAAGTTTACATAATCTAGTTTTTACCTATTACTTTATATTACTTTATAATGACTCTGGCTATACAGATAGGTTTGGTTTCAATTATGTACATAACATTTGGTGTCAAAAACAGTTTTATATATATGGGTTTAAGATTGTGCTTTTGGTATTGGTTTTAGATATGCAGATATAGATAGCATTCAAAAGTTGTTAGTAATATATTATATATATAGTCATATAATTATTTTATAAAGTATTGATTATATATAAAGTAACTTTTCATACTTTCAATTCTATGTAGTAAAGTAAGTTTATACGAATTTTTATAAATATTGATCTTAAAGTATTATGTATATAAGTTTATATATATAGGTTTATATATCCCAATTTATATATATACAAGTATACATTTGTCCGGTTTCTAAATATATATATATTGTTTTTATTTTAAAATATATGTTTTAAATTGATTTTAGAGAATTTATATATATTTGGAACATGTACTTCGTTTCATCGATCTCTAGTCTCCATCTCAGCTTACTTTCCCAATATCGAACTTGTTGCAGTGATTCCTATCTGGTTGTTGTCCCGCTAGCTTGTGTCCGTATCTGTGTTCGTGTTTGTATCATCTTCTGAAATCTCTAGCCTCGAAAGGTGAGCAATCACTCACGATTAACGTTCTTATATTTATTAAATTTGATTTCAGTTGAAACGACAATTGAAATATGTTGCTGTAGATATTTAAATTGTTATATATGCTATTATCTGTAACTGTTCATCTGTGGGATATGACACTATATCCTGTTGTTTATATTATATTGTTATTTATGATATATGCCTGTTGTTGTATTTTATATTATCTTTTATCACTCTGCAAGTTCCCTGTTAGTATAGAATTCACTATGGGTTGAAATGATACATTCCCGAATGGACTTTAGAATAGGAGAAAATCGTTATGGGTTGAAATGATAAACCCAAGCAATTTTCATTTGAATTGAAATTGGGATTACGGGTTGAAATGATATCTACCCGTATATATTTAAATTACGGATTGAAATGATAAATATTCATATCACTTAACCATATGATAGAATTATATACAGACACCGTTGGTCCATATATATAAATATTTTGAAAATAAATTCTATGGATTTGGGAAGAAATATATGGTTTTAATAAATGTTGATTCTTAAATTATTATATATAAATGGTAATGATATATATATTTAATAATAATATTTAATTTAATCAAGATTGATGTAATACATATAATATGGTTAAGTATTAAAATTTATGTTTCAAAATAGATTTCGGTAATAATTTGAATAAGTTAAGGTTGGGAAGATAATTTTATTTAATTAAACCGATTTGAAACTTATTGAAATTGAGATTTAAGATATGATTTATAACTTGGGTTTGATTTAAGTAATTTAATGAATATTTCTTGTTTAAATAAATTTAAGGAAATATTTAATAAAAATGTAATTTAAGGCTAGTTAAATGATATTGAATTTATTAAGTGAATATTCCCTGATTAAATAATAATGAAGTTAAATCAAGTGCTATATGAAACTGTTAAATTTAACTTTGAAAAGTTGAATATTAAAGATTTGAAATATATTGAAAATTTAAATGGTCTATTTAGAACTGAATTGAATTGATGAATTGAGCTTTGAATAAAATTTGAATTTGGAATTTGAGTTGATTTGAATCGATTTGTGAAATTTGAGGAAATTGCAAATACTTTACTTTATAAATTATATAATATAAATATACTATTTTGGAAAATAGATATATTTGAAATGAAAATGATATCTTGGCTTTGAAGTATAAATTAATTTGAAATGGCCACGGTGTTATAGTGTATATTTCTACATTGTAGATAGTTCCACGGATCCTTAGAGGATGGTTATCCCAAACATCCTTTAAGTTACTTGTATTTCAGTTGATATTTCACTTGAGTTGGATTTATTAGTATAAGAATGTTAATCCTGACTCGAGTGTTTTGTGTTTTGCTTTACGGTCGGGTCAGACTGAGTGATACAACATTTGAGACTCATCCTTGGAGTTTGGAGCTTCATTTAGAGATCCAACCATCGATTCAGCTTTCAGCTTTTCCAGTTGATTTGTTCAGAGAGGTCATCTATTCGTACTGAAGACTTCACTGTATTTGTGATATTCTATTGTATTTTATTTTTAACTCTGATGTTTATATAGTAGCTTCATGAACTACTATTTTATCTATTCCACTGCGTATTATTGTATTACTCTGTATCTGTGATTCTGTGATTGATTTATTTACTGTATATGTTGAGTTTTGCCAAATTTTTTATTAACAATCTGATATTTTGAGCAATTCAAGTCTGACATGTGTGGATGCGAATGGTTGAAAATAACGGGTCGTTACAGTTGGTATCAGAGCTTTGGCTCTAGGCAAACTTAGCATATGTAGTAGATTTGATTACAGAATTACTTTCGTTCGTGCTTGAAACTCTCCCTCTTTGGTTCAGTTTTCCTTGAAATTTTGGGACGATTCACTCGGTTCCAAAATCCATTCTTGTGTTCTTCTATTCGTGTTTTCTGATTCTGGAGTATCCCATAAACTCCACTTCGAATGATCTCGGTAACAATAGGCGATCCCACCCATCTTTGAATGATTTGTAAAGGGTTGAAACTCCTTTACAATTGGCATTGATTCACCGGAGATTTATATAGCCCCGGTTTAGATGCTGATATCTCTTGTTATGCTGAATTCTATCTCTGGCGATCGAATGTCGATTTACCTCAGAATTCTACACCGATCTTATTTTGGAATCACGGTTGACCGGTTAAGGTCGCCCGCGATTTATATAAGTATATCCATCTACTGTTTTGTAATTAATTATCTCATTTTCGTTCGAACTTATCTTCGAATCAGAATCCTATTTGATTAGAGTCCCTCTAATTTGAATTTCTATCTTTGTTTTGAAATCCATTCTTCAATCGTCCTTTGAAAAATCAGGGTTTATTCGTATTTTGGAAATTGTTTTATATATCGAAATTATTATTTGATAAGTATGATTATATTCTATATATATAAGTGAAATTATTTTCGATAAGGATTATATATACCTTTTAAAAATAAGAATTTGAATTTTTGAAAGGATTTGAAATTTTGAAAGTTATATAAGAAATTGATTTATATAAAAATGATTTATAACTGAAGGATTTTAAATTTGAAATTCGAGAATTGAACTCCGGTATTTTGAAATTGGTTTTAAGATTTTGAAATATATAATAATAATATGATTTAAAAGTATTTTTCGAATAAGAAACGTTTCAAATGATTTTAATGAGTTTCGAATGATTTTGAAGAAATTTCAAAAGAAGTTTGAGAAAATAGATGTCCAGAACTCACTTATGTCGTTGGAAAATAATTTCAGTGATGACTGCACGCATCATCGACATTGATTTTCGAGTTTCAGAGTGGGGGATAGGCCACTTCAGTAGCTTTGCTATGCGAGTGATTTTGTGAAACCATTTTGATTTCAAATTCCAAAGTAAGATTTGATATTCGAAAGATATATGTATATATATATATTACAAATGATTTGAAGTAAGCCGGTGTTCAGTCCTTGAGTTTTGGATTTGATTTGATATAACCCTATTTTTTTGGAATTGATTTACTGATTTGTTGGTGATTTCCAACTCTTGGATTGAAAATATGATTTCTTCGACTATTTTGAAGGTTCGAGCACTCCCAAATCAAGGTTAAATTTTCAAAGCTAAGAAATTTTGAAAAGCATAAAGTATATAAATTTGGTATGTTTGTTTAAAGTATGTAGTAATATGATTTAAATAAGTTGAAACTGTTTTGTTAAGTAAATGAATAAGGCTATTTTGAATTTCTAATATGAAATTTAGATTTGAAATGTTTTGAAAAGAATTTGGTCTTCAAAATATTTTGAATAAAATTTAGTTTAAATGTTGTAACTGGGTAACATCTTTATAAAACTATATATTTAACAAGTTGGAATAGATACATAAGTTGTACGTATGCTGTTTTATTCGCATGATTAATTTGATCCAAGTTTGAGTACACAAGTTCGAGGTGAATTACACCATTTCGTGTTAGAATTTTTCATTTGATTCTTGATGGCGAATATTTGATATGGATTTTGGGATTAATTCTAAAATTCTCTATCATAGTATATGGCCATGCAAGGAGACTGATGGTTTCTAGTCGAGAAACCATATCGAAATCCGCATTAGGGAAGTCGAATGGACAATACTAGTTTGAAAGCGAACTTGTGTGATCGAGCGAGCGATCGAATGTAATGTTGCGAAATGATGACATATGTACATCTTATATTCTAATATCACTGATATACTTGACGCTGAAATTGGAAGTTGTTAGGTTGGATATCTTTGCAATTTAATTGGAATTTTTCTTTTATGAAAAACTACTATCAATTTAAAACCATTTTTCAAAACTATTTTTCTTTTATTCTTCTTAAACAAACTGTTTTATTCTATTTTACATACAAACTATTTTACAAACTATTTTATATACAAAACTATTCTAAATTAAAAACCTTTTTGTAAGAAAAGATGTTCAATCCCATATGGCTCTTCATGCAGCGAAATTTATTTTTAAAATTTTGATTTTGATATAAGATGGACCTTATGTAAATATAGGATGATTTTGAAAACCATTGATTTTGGAAATGAATTGGTTGACTTAAATGATATTGATTTAGAAACTTGGATTATTTTTCTAAATTTATTATGTTGGAAACTTTGAAACTAAAGATATTTAAATTGAGAAGAAATAATTTGGTGGGATTATATATGATTTTGAACTGAACTGATATTGAAACAAATTGAAATTTGAGAACCTTATTTTTTCTAAATACCTGATTTGGGAGTTATCGAACTTATATAAAAATTTGGTTTGTATAAGTATGATGTTGATTCGAAAACTATGGATTTGAAAAGGTACTCAACTTGAAAAGTGAAATCTTATATAATTGAAGTCTATATAAGTGTGATTTGATATACTGTTGATTTTGGAAAGGTATTTGATTTGAAAATTAAATCTTATATATAATGGACTTTATATAAGTACGATATTTGAAAGTAATTTGAAAAGGTACTATATGATACATATTTTTGAAGTAAAGATATGGAAAGTGCTTTCTGCTTGATATCCGCTTTGTGGCCACATTGTGGATTCATTCTATTGATATTTTTTCTGATTTTGGTTTTTCGGATATGATACTCGAGTTTCCATCGAATTCTATGGCGTTACCCATAGTCTTACGAGCGCGACTGCATAGCGCAACTGCCTGGCTGAGATGGCCTAGGGGTACGGATTGTTTCCTGGGGGATCCAGGCGAAACCATTGTGTATCATGCATCTATGTAGGTCACATTAGTAGCGAAACCGCCTGGCTGAGATGGCCTAGGGCTACGGATTGTTTCCTGGGGGATCCAGGCGTAACCATTGTGTATCCTGCATTCTACTAGTGATCATGGCGTAACTCGCAGGGCTGAGAAAGCTTACAGATATGGATTGTTTCCTGGGGGATCCAGGCGTAACCATTGTGTATCTGCGAACCATGGTTAGACAAAGGTTTTTGTTTGTTTTTTTGTTCGGATTGTACTTTCCATATCTATTTTTAAAAGTTTTTCCAGTATTTTCACTAGGTGTTGAAACAGGTCTACTAAGTACCGGGAGAATTCTAGTTTTGCGCCTGATCAACGCACTGCCAGAGTCTGCAAGAACGAGGATAAACATGTTGAGACATCGAGTTATAAAAGTATTTTATTATAAAGGTATTTTATTATAAAAGTATTTCCAACAAAGAAATTTTGTATTAATATTTGAAATTGAAATTCTTATGGTTTGAATTAATTATTCATGCCCAATACTATTCTCTTAAATCTACCTTATCTGCTCAGCTTTATTCATTCACCTATATTCTGTTTTTCCAAATCCTCCTTCTTTTCCTTGTTGACTATATCCTTTTTAAATATTATTTATTTATATACTACATGGTTTAATAGAAAATTTTAGTGTTATAAATATTTTTGGAGTTTTAATAAATAAAACATATTTAAAGTAAATGAGTATTGATAATATTTGAAAGTATCTTGAGATAAAATTAATAAATTTATGAATTATGGATTTAATGGTTCAATCGCCCCTTTGTAAATAATTCTTTTCAAATAGTTTTCATATATTTATAAAGGTGTTATTTAAACATAAAAATGGTATTTATAAAGAAAGCAAGAAATTTTACAAATGGGTTTTGAAAGGTATGAATATCTCAAGTAAAATTTATATAGTTTAAATTAATTGTTTATCTTGTCTTTCAATCTACTTTACTTTTGGTTGTTCTATTCTCCTGCCTCTTTTCTTTTCGGGGACGAAAAGTTTTGAGTGGGGGAGAGTGTAACGACCCAAAATTTTAATGGTTTTAATAATGTAATTAACTGAAATTTTGTGAAATTTTAAATAATAAATTTTTGAATTGAAAATTTAACATTTGTAATACGTCTATTTAGACATAGCAAATGGTAAATTTTCATCAGATTATATGGAAGTTTATTTTATTATGTAATTCTATCTCAATTTAAAACAATTAATGATTGATGATAATAAATTAATTTCAAAACCAGAATATTTTCTTATAGAAAAATTCTAAATCCTCTCCTGAGTGAGACGTCATCTTTCGTATTTCCACATTTTGACTTCTATTGCTCCGTTTATCTTAATTTTGACAAAATAGCAGCATTTCCGGTACCGATTATCGACCTTTGATCGGATGATCGTACCATCAATATCAGTATACCGTTTTGGTCGTCTCGTTGTGCTGATCTCTACGGTATATTCACTTTTGTGTTTTGAGGTCCGGTACGCGATGGAAACAATAAAACTGTGCGTTGTACTGGTACCAAAATTGTGACTTTCAACTTTCCAATCCTTTTCAAACTTTGAACCGTGACTGCCAAGCAACTAATAAATTGATATAATTATTTTTCGGAATCATCTTTTAGCCGTTTCGAAAATCAAAGGGAAATTTGTATATGTTTTATTTATTAGCTTAAACGGTTCACACTTTTTCCATGATAACTTCATTTGCAAAGCTTGATACTTGTTGTCACCTCACATTCCTCTTTTGCCTGAGCGTCCCCTTACCTTCAAACTTTCTCTTCCCCTCCAGATCTTTTATGGCTGCTCCTCTCCACTTTTTCTCTTCCTATCCAATCCTCAACTCCTCACCGATCTTACCACCACCGTTTCTCCAGCCTCGGCCACCAACCGATCGTACATCAAAGCTCCTTCCACCATTCCAATTGCAGCCGTACCCTTCCCCTCGACCATTCAACTGCCCGCAGTTCCACCACCCGCCTCCACGTCCTCCCCTCCATGCCGAACAATCACTATGCAAACGGCAGCCCACCTTTTGTGCTGCGACCAAACTCCGCGATTCCCACCTTCCCCGCATGCTTCTCCTCTAGTTCACCTAGTTTTGGCCTCCACTTCTACACCTTGCAGCCCAAAAACCCGACTTCCTCCTTTGTCTTCTAGCCGAGCTCTATCTTCTTTCTTCTTACAGGTATTATATATGTGTGTATATATATATATATCTCGTATATTATATTAGAGTGTATATATTGTTATTATATAAAATAGTATATACGGTACATTTTGGTTACATATATATAATGTTTATATAAGTGTGTCTGTTGGTATTGTATGTTGTAAACACATGTATATAGGTTATAAATGTATTGTTGACATATAGATATGTATATTTTAGACTGCATTATTTTCTTTGTTTTACATTTTCACTGTTATATATTTAAGTATATATATTATGTTTATATTTATATAAGTTGTAAGCTTTGGGTTCTTTGTTTTTTTTTTCAGAATGTGGGTTTATAGAAGTATATCATATATGAAACTTCAACAGTTACAAAGGGGTTTGGTAATACGTTAAAGAGTGTTATATAATAATAATAATAAAGCAATTTTTTAATTCTGTTATATATATATATATTAGTTTATAGATATCCGGCTGTGGGTACTGTATTTGTATATATATTCTGCATGAATTATATATTTGTTTTATCATAGATCTGTACGTACAAAGGTGGTTTTGGCTATATAATTGTTGGTGATTTTAAAGTTTTGTTGGTATATATATATAGATTTATATGTGTGTGTTTAAAGTATTTACTTATATTATATAAATTATATGATGTTTATATTACAAGTTTCTATTTTACGTTGGGTTTTAATATATATATATATATATATATATATAAATAACAGTTAGTCTATATAGGTTTGAAAATATATTGTGTACTACATACTCTTTGATCTTTAATATAAATATATATATATATGTATCAAAGTTTATGTTTTATAAAAATGGGTTACGGTATGTTTTATAAAAGAATATTATATGTTACATATGTAGAAAATTTGTACAGTCTGTTTATATATATGTGTCTAAATAATTTGGTGAAGTTTACATAATCTAGTTTTTACCTATTACTTTATATTACTTTATAATGACTCTGGCTATACAGATAGGTTTGGTTTCAATTATGTACATAACATTTGGTGTCAAAAACAGTTATATATATATGGGTTTAAGATTGTGATTTTGGTATTGGTTTTAGATATGGAGATATAGATAGCATTCAAAAGTTGTTAGTAATATATTATATATATAGTCATATATTGATTTTATAAAGTATTGATTATATATAAAGTAACTTTTCATACTTTCAATTCTATGTAGTAAAGTAAGTTTATACGAATTTTTATAAATATTGATCTTAAAGTATTATGTATATAAGTTTATATATATAGGTTTATATATCCCAATTTATATATATACAAGTATACATTAGTCCGGTTTCTAAATATATATATCGTTTTTATTTTAAAATATATGTTTTAAATTGATTTTAGAGAATTTATATATATGTATTTGCAACATGTACTTCGTTTCATCGATCTCTAGTCTCCATCTCAGCTTACTTTCCCAATATCGAAGTTGTTGCAGTGATTCCTATCCGGTTGTTGTCCCGTTAGCTTATGTCCGTATCTGTGTTCGTGTATGTATCATCTTCTGACATCTCTAGCCTCGAAAGGTGAGCAATCACTCACGATTAACGTTCTTATATTTATTAAATTTGATTTCAATTGAAACGACAATTAAAATAATGCTGTTGTAGTTATTTAAATTGTTATATATGCTATTATCTGTAACTGTTCACCTGTGGGATGCGACACCATATCCTGTTGTTTATATTATATTGTTATTTATGATATATGCATGTTGTTGTATTTTATATTATCTGTTATCACTCTGCAAGTTCCCTGTTAGTATAGAATTCACTATGGGTTGAAATGATACATACCCAAACGGACTTTAGAATAGGAGAAAATCGTTATGGGTTGAAATGATAAAGCCAAGCGATTTTCATTTGAATTGAAATTGGGATTACGGGTTGAAATGATATCTACCCGTATATATTTAAATTACGGATTGAAATGATAAATATCTGTATCACTTAACCATATGATAGAATTATATACAGACACCATTGGTCCATATATATAAATATTTTGAAAATAAATTCTATGGATTTGGGAAGAAATATATGGTTTTAATAAATGTTGATTCTTAAATTATTATATATAAATGGTAATGATATATATATATAGATTTAATAATAATATTTTATTTAATTAAGATTCATGTAATACATATAATATGGTTAAGTATTTAAATTTATGTTTCAAAATAGATTTCGGTAATAATTTGAATAAGTTAAGGTTGGGAAGATAATTTTATTTAATTAAACCGATTTGAAACTTATTGAAATTGAGATTTAAGATATGATTTATAACTTGGGTTTGATTTAAGTAATTTAATGAATATTTCTTGTTTAAATAAATTTAAGGAAATATTTAGTAAAAATGTAATTTAAGGCTAGTTAAATGATATTGAATTTATTAAGTGAATATTCCCTGATAAAATAATAATGAAGTTAAATCAAGAGCTATATGAAACTGTTAAATTTAACTTTGAAAAGTTGAATATTAAAGATTTGAAATATATTGAAAATTTAAATGGTCTATTTAGAACTGAATGAATTGATGAATTGAGCTTTGAATAAAATTTGAATTTGGAATTTGAGTTGATTTGAATCGATTTGTGAAATTTGAGGAAATTGCAAATACTTTACTTTATAAATTATATAATATAAATATACTATTTTGGAAAATAGATATATTTGAAATGAAAATGATATCTTGGCTTTGAAGTATAAATTAATTTGAAATGGCCATGGTGTTATAGTGTATATTTCTATATTGTAGATAGTTCCACAGATCCTTAGAGGATGGTTATCCCAAACATCCTTTAAGTTACTTGTATTTCAGTTGATATTTCACTTGAGTTGGATTTATTAGTATAAGAATGTTAATCCTGACTCGAGTGTTTTGTGTTTTGCTTTACGGTCGGGTCAGACTGAGTGATACAGCATTTGAGACTCACCCTTGGAGTTTGGAGCTTCATTTGGAGATCCAACTATCGATTCAGCTTTCAACTTTTCCAGTTGATTTGTTCAGAGAGGTCATCTATTCGTACTGAAGACTTCACTGTATATGTGATATTCTGTTGTATTTTATTTTTCACTCTGATGTTTATATAGTAACTTCATGAACTGCTATGTTTATATAGGTTATAGAATAAAATAGTTTATATATTAAACATAGTTTATATAAAAAAATAGTTTATATATAAAAAAATATATAGTTTCAAATTAGAATTGTTACTTCCAATTTTCACAAATCAATCCAATTCAATTTTGCTTCCAAAATTCAATTTAAATCAAGTTCAGTTCAACAATTTCAATTAAAAGGGTTCAAGGTTCAATTCAAATTCTCATTAAAACCATTTTAATCTATATCGATTTCAAATCCAGGTTTTGAACTACAAATTTAAACCACTTCCAATTCAATAGGTTTCAAAGTTTAAATATTCAAACATTTTACAATAACTCAATTTGATAAATTTCATTTATCTTTCAAAATTCAACTTTAATTTTATTTAAATTTGAAAATATTCACTTAATCATTTTAATAAAATTTAAAATAAAATCTCAACTTACAAATTTAAATCAATATTAACTATTCAATTTTCAATCTTATTTGAATTTGGAAATATTCATTTAATCACCTTTTTATGAACATTTAAATAAAATCCCAAATTACAAATTTAAATAAAAATCAAATATACAATTTCAATTTATTTAAATTTGAAATATTCATTTAATTACCTTTAATCAAATCAAGTTATCAAGTTGTAAATTTCATTTCTTCAAATTCTCAAAATCAATAAGTTCAAATCAATTCTTGTTTAAATTCAACTCTTAAACAAATTGAATTTCAAATCAATTTCAATTTATCTTTCCAACCTTAATTTATTAAAGTTGTTACGAAAATCTATATTTAATAATAATAATAATAACATAAATACAAATAAATATTTAAACGTACTATATATATAAGTTATTACAAAAATCTATTTAAATATAAATTATAAATAAATATTTAAAACATATTATATATATGTATAATTTGAATTAAATTCTTATTAAATTTATTATATTAATTATTATTAAATTAAATCTTATTATTATTAAATCTATTTTAAATCTTATTTTATATATTTTTAAAATAATAAAGTTATAAGTAAAATTTTATAAATTACATTTTAAAACTTAACTTATAAATTTAAAATTTTCCAAACATATAATTTAAAAATCTAAATTGTACACATATATTAAAATAAAATCTTTATATTGTATTTAAAAATAAATATTTACTAAAACCCATCTATTTCTTTTCAAGACTTTGGAAATCATTTTTCAAAATAGACCAACGGTGTTTGTATATAGTTTTCTATCCTATGGTCAAGCGATACAGATACTTATCATTTCAATCCGAAATAATTTAATATTTATGGGTATATATCGTTTCGACCCGCAATCCCAAAATTTCAAAATCAATGAAAACCGCGTGGGTTTATCATTTCAACCCATAACGATTTTCCCCTAATCTATAAGATCGTTCGGGTATGTACCATTTCAACCCATAGGGAATTTCTAACTATTAGGGAACTTGCAGAGTGAGAACAATATGATAATAACATAACATATCAACAACAGGCATATATCATAATTGACAATATAACATATATATAATTGGTTATTGGTGTCAATACTGTCAATTAGCATAGTGAAAAAATGCAAGTAATAACATATTATATTTAACGATTAAATAACTGACAATTTAAATTTTACAATATATTTCAATCGTCATTTCATGTGAATTGAATTTACTAAATATAAGAATGTTAATCGTGAGTGATCGCTCACCTTTCGAGGCTAGAGAAACATCGAGAATGACAAGCAACTGACACAGATACGCGGCTATGGACATGCACGCGGATACGCAGCAAAAGGAACAACGACGAGCCAACGAACGGCTGTGATAAATTCCGAACGGCGGCAAGCAAAACTGGACAGCGACAAGGTAGATAACTAGAATTCGGATTCGATGAAAACCATATATATAAGTAATATATAGATATACCATGCGGGGATTGAATGGAGCAAGAAGTTGAGCAGATCCTAGGGTCAGAACTCCTGAGTAAACGGTTTTTACTCCATAACTGGTGGATAAAATGTCCCTTTATTTAGATCTACCAGCAAAACCAGTTCACTTCAGAACTCTGACTCAACAAGTTAACTTCAGTTTTAGTATGCTTAAACAGGTTTATTGGATTTTTGACTAATGCCTTTCCAAATTCCAATGGTAAGAATCACATGTCCATATGTGAGTCCTCTGTATGACAGCTAAAACAGTTTGAATCAGTTCAAAGGAAAAAATTAGCAAGGGAGAAGGCTTCTAGCTATCATGAGGGTTCAGAGGCTCATGTTGGCTGCGAAGGTGGTTATGGCGGCGGAAGTTGATGTTATGGGTGGAGGCTGGATGTGGCAACTGCTGCCACTTGTTGGAGGGAGAACCCAATGGCTATTGGTGGAGGGTTTTTGCTCACCGCTGTTAGGAGATCAAGGGCGAACTGGAGCTAAGGGTGGAAGTTTAGGGGAGTGTGTTATCAGGTAGTTGACGCATGGAATGCTGCGATGAGATGTGGTGGACGTGTCAGATGGCGGTAGTGGGAGATTGGCTGCTGGAGGCAGAAAGTGGCGGTGATGGTTGTGTGGCATGGCATTTACGGTGGTTGGCTTTTGAAATGGTGGAGAGGACGATCGTTTATGGGCTGCTACTGCGCATGAGGAGAGGGGAAGTGATGGGTGTTCGTTGGAGATGTGTTGCACGCGGGGAGAAGGTGGGTCAGAGGGGAAGAGGATCTGGTGGAGGACCATGCTAATGTGTGTGGCTTCAGTCGCAAGCAAAGATGAAGGTGGGGTGGGCAAGAGGAGGACAAGCACGAGAAGAGCAGGCTAGTGAAAATTATGGTGAGCAAGCAGGTTTCAGTATGAAGAACGGAAGCTTCAGGAATATATAATTTTTTTAAAGGCAGAAACGAAAAGAAAAGAAAGGGAAGAGACCGAGAGGTACACACAAACCAGAAAATATATTGCAATGGGGAATAGTGAAGGTCACATATTAAATTTTGGGAATAATAAAAGGCTAGTGTCCATTTGTTTTTCACGGTGAATAACTGAATGGACATAGGGAAACCCAAAAGGCCCAAATGCAGAACCGATACGGCTAATCATTTCGCAGATTTCGCCGCGTACCAGACACCGTGATGCACAAATGAATATACTGTGGAGATCAGCACGACGAGACGAACATAATGGTACATAGATATGAGCGATACGATCATCCTATTAAAAGTTGATATTCGCTGCCAAAATGCTGCTAAAACGCCGAAATAAGATAAATGGGGCTAGAGCAGTCCAAATTTGGCGAAACGAAATGCGACGTCTCACTTAGAAAATAATTTACATTTTTATTATATAAAAATATTCATATTTCGAAAATATTTAATTTTCATCAAATTTCAACTGATTTTAAATCTAAAATTTGAAATTTCACCAGCAAACAAATTTATATATTTTCAGATGAAAATATGACACTTGTTATGTTTAAATAGACGCATACCAAATTTCAAATTTTCATTTCAAAATTTTAATTGTTTAATTTTAAAAAATATTAGTTAATTACGTTATTTAAAATCGTTAAAATTTCCGGGTCGTTACACTCTCCCCCACTCAAAACTTTTCTTCCCCGAAAAGGAACGAGATAGGAGAATAGAAGCAACAAAAATGAAAGATAGATTAGAAATATATAATACCAGATACCACAATTAATTCGAAACCATATAAATTTCATTTTTGGACATCTTATTACTTACATTTATATTGTATATTATTCAATTGCATATTCTCATTACATTTAACTTTTTCTAGGTAAGTTATTCTGAGTGTAATTAAACACTATACAAATTTATCTTTTATTTACAACATTTCTATTAAGAAAATTTTAGTTTGAACATTTTATTTACTCCAGTTTCCTCTTGTATAACCTTCAATTGCAAATTCACATTTCATTTTAACTTTTTGAATATTCAGATAAGCTATATATGCTTTAGAATGCAATTGAGTATTACACAGATTAAATTTTCCCTAGTTCAACCATTTCAATTTGTTTCAATTTCAATATTTATTTTAGACACTCCAATTATTCAAAATAATTTTGCTTCATTTCAATAACTGGAACCATCACTTACAATAGAACTTAAGAGTTTAATTTTCGGTTTCGCTTCAAACCATTTTGAAATAAATATATACATATATATATTTTGTACATCAAATCATACTCAAGACATTCAAATCAAAATCCAATTTCAAACAAAAATGAAACAAAGCTACTAAGTGGTATCTCCACTTTGAGACTCGAAAATGAATGTCGATGATACTGCAGTCATCACCGAAAAAAATTTCCAGCAACAAAAGAGGAGAGTATTGACTTACTTCTTTTAAAATTCTTTGGAAACAATTTCCATTTGAAAATACTTTCAAATAATATATTTTTCAAAACTTTGAAAACCAAATTTGTAAAGCACCAGAAAATAAATTCTCAAATCCTTAATTTAAATTCATTTTATTTGCAAATCATTTTAAATTTTCCACTTCATATAACATACAGGAATAGTTAATGGTTTAGGAATGTTAACAAAACAATAAATGATAATTTAGTATTATCATTTCTAGCAACCAATTCATTTAACTATCTAATTTCAGAAAATTTTACTTTTATATATAAATATAATCACATAGAAAATTATTTCATTTACCAATTTCGAAAACAGTATTGTGTCAGTTTGCTCTGTTTAAGTGTTTGGAATTCCTATCGATAGCGTTGGCCGGACGAATCAATCGAAACCCAAAATTCGAACTTAACAACTCAAACGACACAGTATAAAACATCTTATATATAGATTACAAATACACTCCCTCACAGGATGATTCAAGAATAGGTTATAGAACAAGGATAGAGATTCAAATTTTGAGGGACCCAAATCAAAGAGAATTCTAACAAAGATGACAGACTCAAAGGAAGATAAGATAATTAAATTACAAAAGAGGAAAGTTGGATAGACTTATATTAGTCGCGGTGAACTTAACCGGGTCAACCAAGACTCAGAAAATGAGAATATCATCAACGAAAACCAGGACAAACTGGTTGAGAAGATCGTGGAATACACGATTCATGAGATCGATGAAGAGGCAGGAGCATTGGTTAATCCAAAAGGCATGACTAACCATTCACAGAACCATTCGTCCAGGAGGAAGGACAACAGGTCGAGCTCTAAGAATAAGATCGATACAAAATTCAATTTCTCGACTAAGAGGAAGAGAAGTGACTTCACCAAAACATCAGGATAATCCCTGACAATCTGGTGGAGTCAAGATCACTAGGGTGAGAATCAAACGAATAGATAGAACTGCCTGCATAATACAGAGGCAATTGACATTTGAGCATAAGAGAATTACCCTGGTCGTCTACTAGAGAAACGGTTCGGGCCTTAGAAGAAATAACAGCATCAAAATCGAGGACGTAGAAATCCCCAGTGAATCGACACCTGTTGTAAAGGAGTTTCAACCTTTTTACAAATCATACTTAGGTTGGCGAGACTGCCAATGGAATTAGTCCCATACAAAGATGAAGTTTCCAATTGAGGTTTCAAGATGAGCTCAGATTTACAACAGCGATCAACAGAAATAGAGCTATAGGATGCTCTAGTATCAAGAAGGACACTAATATGAAAAGATAAGAATGGATTTCAGAACGAAGGGAATGTTCCGAAATTCAAAAACAAATCCTAACCAGGAGGATCCTAACGAAGAATTTCAAGCTCGAACGAAGGCGATTCTATAATTGATTCTACTCATTCTAGGGTATCACTACCCTATATCTAATGAGTTTTTACTCCATATGCTAAGTTTGCCTAAACCTGGCTCTGGTACCATATGTAACGACCTGGCATTTCGAACCATACAGATCAACAATCATCCACTCATGTCGGACTTGAATTGCTCAAAACAACAGATTGTTAATTTATATTTGGCAAAACTTAGCATATACAGTAAATAAATTAATCACAGAATCACAAACACAAAGATATAAACAATAAGCAACAGAATAAATAAATAGTATTTAATGAAGCTACTATATAAACATAGGAGTTTAAAGTAAAATTCAACAGAAATCTCAAATACAAAGTTGTCTCGAATACATCAACCGATGACAGGTCTGAACATAAATAATTGGAAACAACTGAAATATATGAAAGTTGAATAGATAAATCTCCAAGCTAAGCTCCAAACTCCAAAGGCGAGTCAAATGCTGTGACACTCAGTCTGACCCGAGCATAAATCAAAACACAAAACACTCGAGTCATGATTAACATTCTTATACCGGTAAATTCAACTCAAGTGAAATGTCAACTGAAATACAAAATAACTTAAAGGATGTTTGGGATTCCCGTCCTTTAAGGATCCGTTAAACTATCTACATACATAGTACAATATGCTACATAGATAATGTCTATAGTAAAGTAAACTATTAAAATAGCGTTAAGGGGTTACCCATATCTCCCTTAACACATTTTTATATATTCCCGTAGTCTATACAGTATCGTAATTCCTTCGTAAACTGAAGGGCTATCATAGGGTACTCCATAGGTACGGTACAAACCAAACTCGTAGAAGGCGCGATAAGGCATGTGACAAGGCACGCGAGGCAAAGCCAAGGGTAGGATTCTACCGTTTTGCGGATCCGGAATGGTGGTAACGCATAGCAGCTACTACCGTCCACCTCGGGACACACTCCCAAATAAAAGGTGCACCAATCAAATCACAAAGTAATAGAATGGTATCGAAGAAATGTGCCCGATCGAAGGAGCGACCTCACTTGGCCCGACATGGATCCTGTTTTAGCCACATCAAGCTGACTCGCGGGAGTCAGGGCTGCGTTTATACCTCATATAGACGTTCGCCAAACCATCCTGCTTCATTCTGGAATCTCCACCACGTGCACAGTTGTTAAAGTGGTTTCGGTATTGGTAGAGAGTATGACAATATCCGATCCCGGTCTCTTTAACAACCAAACGCTTATTTCACACCATGGTCATTTTATAAATCACTTTTATAATCATTTTAAGAAGTTCATACTTCATATCAAAATATCATATTCATTTAAAAATCATATCCCTTTGAAATCATATTCACTTTCAGAATCATATTCACTTTCGAAATCATATCACTTTTGAAATCATATTCACTTTCGAAATCATATCACTTTAAATCACCTTCGTTTTCAAAATCATAACCACAAAATAGTCTAAATCATCATATCAGAATATTCACATTTAAATCCATTAAATCTAAATCATAACAGTTCCAACGTAAACAGTTTATATATTGAAATAGTTATAAATTAAAAATAGTTTATATTCCAAAAATAGGTTATAGAATAAAATAGTTTATATATTAAACATAGTTTATATAAAAAAATAGTTTATATATAAAAAAAAAATAGTTTCAAATTAGAATTGTTACTTCCAATTTTCACAAATCAATCCAAATCAATTTTGGTTCCAAAATTCAATTTAAATCAAGTTCAGTTCAACAATTTCAATTAAAAGGGTTCAAGGTTCAATTCAAATTCTCATTAAAACCATTTTAATCTATATCGATTTCAAATCCAGGTTTTGAACTACAAATTTAAACCACTTCCAATTCAATAGGTTTCAAAGTTTAAATATTCAAACATTTTACAATAACTCAATTTGATAAATTTCATTTATCTTTCAAAATTCAACTTTAATTTTATTTAAATTTGAAAATATTCACTTAATCATTTTAATAAAATTTAAAATAAAATCTCAACTTACAAATTTAAATCAATATTAAATATCAATTTTTAATCTTATTTGAATTTGGAAATATTCATTTAATCACCTTTTTATGAACATTTAAATAAAATCCCAAATTACAAATTTAAATAAAAATAAAATATACAATTTCAATTTATTTAAATTTGAAATATTCATTTAATTACCTTTAATCAAATCAAGTTATCAAGTTGTAAATTTCATTTCTTCAAATTCTCAAAATCAATAAGTTCAAATCAATTCTTGTTTAAATTCAACTCTTAAACAAATTGAATTTCAATTCAATTTCAATTTATCTTTCCAACCTTAATTTATTAAAGTTGTTACAAAAATCTATACTTTTAAAAATAATAATAATAATAATAATAACATAAATACAAATAAATATTTAAACGTATTATATATATAAAAGTTATTACAAAAATCTATTTAAAATATAAATTGTAAATAAATATTTAAAACATATTATATATAAAAGTTAAATTAAATTCTTATTAAATTTATTAGATTAATTATTATTAGATTAAATCTTATTATTATTAAATCCATTTTAAATCTTATTTTATATATTTTTAAAATAATAAAGTTATAAGTAAAATTTTATAATTTACAGTTTAAAACTTAACTTATAAATTTTAAAATTTTCCAAACATATAATTTAAAAATCTATTTTTTACACATATATTAAAATAAAATCTTTATATTATATTTAAAAATCAATATTTACTAAATCCCATCTATTTCTTTTCAAAACTTTGGAAATCATTTTTCAAAATAGACCAACGGTGTATGTATATCGTTTTCTATCCTATGGTCAAGTGATACGGATATTTATCATTTCAATCCGCAATAATTTAATATTTACGGGTGTATATCATTTCAACCCGCAATCGCAAAATTTCAAAATTAATGAAAACCGCTTGGGTTTATCATTTCAACCCATAACGATTTTCCCCTAATCTATAAGATCGTTCGGGTATGTACCATTTCAACCCATAGGGAATTTCTAACTTTCAGGGAACTTGTAGAGTGAGAACAATAGGATAATAATATAACATATCAACAACATGCATATATCATGATTGACAATATAACATATATATAACAGGTTATTGGTGTCAATACTGTCAATTAGCATAGGTGAACAAATGCAAATAATAACATATCATATTTAACGATTAAATAACTAACAATTTAAATTTTACAATATATTTCATTCGTCATTTCATGTGAATTGAATTTACTAAATATAAGAATGTTAATCGTGAGTGATCGCTCACCTTTCGAGGCTAGACTTACTTTATAGGTCTCTGCCTATCCATTTGCATTTAGATTTTTCTTAAAAATCCATTTCCAATCGACGAGTTTTATTCCTTTGGCTATGTCAGCCATGTGCAAACTTTGCTCTGATACATGGAATCCATTTTGGATTTAGTAGCTTGAAGCAAAAATGTAGAATCCTTACTCCACAATGCTTGTTGAAATGAGAGAGGGGTATCATCTTCTAAGACACAATCCTCTTTTTTACCATCCATGAAAAATCTATAGTATCTTGCCATGTAACATTCTTGTATTACCCCCATAGTATTTGTTGTAATGACATATAGATATTATGATATTCTTTTCGATAAAAACTAATAAATGATGTTAAATCTCCAACAAATTGAAAATAATTGTGTAAGTAACGCTTATGCAATGAACACATTATGTTCATATTGAATAGTGACACCTAAGTAAATGTGTGTGAAATAAATTTTATAAGAATCATAAATGCATAAAATAAAATAAATAGTATATGAAACTATGAGTGCGTTAAGTATGCATGATAATGGGTGCATTTCTTATGCAGAAACATATATATAAATATAAAAATATGCATATACCTAAACATATACATATATGTATAAAAATATCCTTAAATAAAAAGGTATGTATACACAAATACAAGTATATATACATGTACAAATGTCCCATAAAAAAGGCATTGGCTGGTTAAGAAGGACATAGGTCACCTAAAGGAAGCTAGGGTCACCTACGGTTCATTTTACTTAATTACCACAATAACCCCATGTTACACTCTAAATACGAGTACATATGCACGCCCTGGTGGGCATTCATTTAATCACAACGTGCATGCATTTTTAGTTGTACCTGTGGAAGTAGATTTGATAGTAGCATCCCCATATTTGAACTCCGCCTAAGCAGAAGCCGCTATTTTTTTGTTCAAACTACAATAACTTCTTCATACTAACTCGGAATCAGGCGAGACTTTGATCGATGGACTCCCATCTAAATTATAGACAATAAGCAACACTCGGATACTTCATCTGATGAACGTATACCATAGTTCTCCATGGTGACTAACAGTTGTACTTAGAAAATAACAAGCTACATCCCTGTATTTGAACTCCGCCTAGGCAGAAGCCGCTATATTTTTGTTCATACTGCAATAACTTCTTCATACTAACTCGGAATCGGGAAAAACTATGACCGATGGACTCCCACCTAAATTACGGACAATATAGATACATCAGCTTATGAACGTTTACCGTAGTTCCCTATGGTGATTAACAGTGGTACTTAGAAAATAACAGGCTATATCCCCACTTCAACGCTCACTGTAGTTCTCCATGGTTACTAATAGTTGTTCTTAGGAAATAACAGGATACATCCTCATATTTGAACTCTGCCTAGATAGAAGCCGCTATTTTTTTTTGTTCAGACTGCAATAACTTCTTCATATTAACTCAGAATCAGGCAAAACATCGACCGATGAACTCCCACCTAAATTACAGACAATATGATACACACGGATACTTCGTCTTGTGAATGCACACCGTAGTTCGCCATGGGGCTGACAGTTTACTTAGAAAATAACATGCTACCACATCCCCATATTTGAACTCTGTCTGTGTAGAAGCCGCTATTTTTTTCTGTTCAGACTGCAATAACTTCTTTATAATAATTCGGAATCCGGCGAGACTTCGACCGATTAACTCCCACCTAAATTACGGACAATATGGAACACTCGGATACTTCATCTTGTGAACGCACACTATAGTTCTCCATGTGGACTGACAGTTTTACTTAGAATAACAGGCTACCACATCTCCAAATTTTAACTCCGCCTAGTGCAGAAGCCGCTATTTTTTTTGTTCAAACTGCAATAACTTCTTCATACTAATTCGGAATTCGACGAGACTTCGACCGATTAACTCTCACCTAAATTACAGACAATATGGAACACTCGGATACTTCATCTTGTGAACGCACATTGTAGTTCTCCATGGGGACTGACAGTTGTTCTTAGAAAATAATAGGCTACCACATCCCCATATTTGAACTTCGTCTAGTGCAGAAGCCGCTATTTTTTTCGTTCAGATTGCAATAACTTCTTCATACTAATTCGGAATCCGGCGAGACTTCGATCGATTGACTCCCACCTAAATTACGGACAATATGGAACACTCGGATACTTCATCTTTTGAACGCACGCTATAGTTCTTCATGGGGACTGACAGTTTACTTAGAAAATAACAGGCTACCACGGCTCTATATTTGAACTCCGCCTAGTGTAGAAGCCGTTATTTTTTTGGGCAGACTACAATAACTACTTCATACTAATTCGGAATCCCGCAAGACTTCGACCGATTAACTCCCATCTAAATTATGGACGGTATGGAACACTCGGATACTTCATCTTGTGAACGCACACTGTAGTTCTCCATGGGGACTGACAGTTGTACTTAGAAAATAACAGGGTACCACATCCCCATATTTGAACTCCGCCTAGTCCAGAAGTCGCTATTTTTTTTGTTCAGACTGCAAAACCTTCTTCATACTAACTCAGAATTAGGCGATACTTCGACCGATGAACTCCCACCTAAATTACGGACAATACGGTACATTCAGATACTTCATCTTATGAACGCACATTGTAGTTCTCCATGGTGACTAACAGTTGTACTTAGAAAATAACAGGCTATATCCCCATTTCAACACTCACTGTAGTTCTCCACGGTGACTAATAGTTGTACTTAAAAATAACATGCTACATCCTCATATTTGAACTCCGCCAAGGCAGAAGCCGCTATTTTTTTTGTTCAGACTACAATAACTTCTTCATACTAACTCGGAATCAGGCAAAACTTCGACCGATGAACTCCCACCAAAATTACGGGCAATGTGGTGCACTCGGATATTTCATCTTGTAAACGGACACTGTAGTTCTCCATGGGGACTGATAGTTTACTTAGAAAATAACATGCTACAACATTCCCATATATGAACTCCACCTTGTGCAGAAGCCACTATTTTTTTTGTCCAGACTGCAATAACTTCTTCATACTAATTCGGAATCCGGCGAGACTTCGACCAATTAACTCCCACCTAAATTACGGACAATATGAAACACTCGGATACTTCATCTTGTGAACGCACACTGTGGTTCTTCTTGGGAACTGATAGTTGTACTTAGAAAATAACAGGCTACCATATCCCCATATTTGAACTCCGCCTAGTGCACAAGCAGCTATTTTTTTGTTCATACTGTAATAACTTCTTCATACTAATTCAGAATCCGGCGAGATTTCGACCGATTAACTCCCACCTAAATTACGGACAATATGGAACACTCGGATACTTCATCTTGTGAACGCACACTGTAGTTCTCCATGGGACTGATAGTTGTATTTAGAAAATAACAGGCTACCACATCCCCATATTTGAACTCCGCCTAGTGCAGAAGCCACTATTTTTTTGTTCAGACTGCAATAACTTCTACATACTAATTCGGAATCCGGTGAGACTTCGACCGATTAACTCCCACCTAAATTACGGACAATATGGAACACTCGAATACTTCATCTTGTGAACGCACACTGTGGTTCTTCTTGGGAACTGACAGTTGTACTTAGAAAATAACATGCTACCACATCCCCATATTTGAACTCCGCCTAGTGCAGAAGCCGCTATTTTTTTTGTTCAGACTCCAATAACTTCTCATACTAATTCGGAATCCGGCGAGACTTCGACCGATTAACTCCCACCTAAATTACGGACAATATGGAACACTCGGATACTTCATCTTGTGAACGCACATTGTGGTTCTTCTTAGGAACTGACAGTTGTACTTAGAAAATAACAGGCTACCACATCCCCATATTTGAACTCTGCCTAGTGCAGAAGCAGCTATTTTTTTGTTCAGATTGTAATAACTTCTTCATACTAATTTGAAATCTGGCGAGACTTCGACCGATTAACTCCCACCTAAATTACAGACAATATGGAACACTCGGATACTTCATCTTGTGAACGCACACTGTAGTTCTCCATGGGGACTGACAGTTGTACTTAGAAAATAACAGGCTACCACATCCCCATATTTGAACTCTGCCTAGTGCAGAAGACGCTATTTTTTTTGTTCGGACTACAATAACTTTTTAATACTAACTCAGAATCTGGCGAGACTTCGAGCGATTAACTCCCACCTAAATTAAAGACAATATGGAACACTCGGATAATTCATCTTGTTAACGCACACCGTGGTTCTCCCCACAGTTTACTTCGAAAATAAAAGGCTACCACATCCTCATATTTGAACTCCACCTAGTGCAAAGCCGCTATTTTTTTTATTCATACTGCAATTAATACTAATTCGGAATCAGGCGATACTTCGACCGATGAACTCCCACCTAGACAATATGGTACACTCGGATACTTCATCTTGTGAACACACACCGTTGTTCTCCATTGGGACTGACAGTTTACTTAGAAAATAACATGCTACCACATCCCCATATTTGAACTCCGCCTAGTGCAGAAGCCGCTATTTTTTTCCAGACTACAATAACTTCTCATACTAATTCGGAATCCGGCGAGACTTCGACCGGTTAACTCGCACCTAAATTACGAACACTGTGGAGCACTCGGATACTTCATCTTGTGAACGCACAATATAGTTCTCCATAGGGACTAACAGTTATACTTAGAAAATAACAGGCTACCACGTCCCCATATATGAACCCTACCTAGTGTAGAAGCCGCTATTTTTTTATTCAGATTGTAATAACTTCTTCATACAAATTCGGAATCCGACGAGACTTCGACCGATTAACTTCCACCTAAATTACGGACAATATGGAACACTCGGATACTTCATCCTGTGAATGCACACTGTAGTTCTCCATAGGGATGACAGTTGTACTTAGAAAATAACAGGCTACCACATCCCCATATTTGAACTCCGCCTAGTGCAGAAGCCGCTATTTTTTTGTTCAGACTACGATTACTTCTTAATACTAATTCGAAATCTGGTAAGACTTCAACCGATTAACTCCCACCTAAATTACAGAAAATATGGAACACTCGGATACTTCATCTTGTGAATGCACACTATAGTTCTCCATGGGGACTGATAGTTGTACTTAGAAAATAACAGGCTATCACATCCCCATATTTGAACTCTGCCTAGTGCAGAATCCGCTATTCTTTTGTTCAGACTGCAATATCTTCTTCATACAAACTCGAAATCAGCCGAAACTTCGACCGATGAACTCCCACCTAAATTACGGACAATATAGTACACTCGGATAATTCATCTTGTGAATGCACACTATAGTTCTCCATGGGGACCGACAGTTTACTTAGAAAATAACATGCTACCACATGCCCATATTTGAACTCCACCTAGTGCAGAAGCCACTATTTTTTTTGTTCATACTGCAATTACTTCTTCATACTAACTCGGAATTAGGCGATACTTCGACCGATGAACTCCCACCTAAATTACGGACAATATGGTACACTCGGATGCTTCATCTTGTGAATGCACATCGTTGTTCTCCATGGGGACCGACAGTTTACTTAGAAAATAACATGCTACCACATCCCCATATTTGAACTCCGCCTAGTGCAGAAGCCGCTATTTTTTGTTCAGACTGCAA
The DNA here is from genome assembly GCA_030737815.1 of Allium fistulosum. Lineage (NCBI taxonomy): Eukaryota > Viridiplantae > Streptophyta > Magnoliopsida > Asparagales > Amaryllidaceae > Allium > Allium fistulosum. Next base: position 409,250,143 of record CM060906.1, read on the forward strand.
TAACTTCTTCGTACTAATTTGGAATCCGGCGAGACTTCGACCGATTAACTCCCACCTAAATTACGGACAGTATGGAATACTCGGATACTTCATCTTGTGAACACACACAATAGTTCTCCATGGGGACTGACAGTTGTACTTAGAAAATAACAGGCTACCACATCCCCATATTTGAACTCCGCCTAGTGTAGAAGCCACTATTTTATTTTTCCGACTGCGGTAACTTCTTCATACTAACTCGGAATTAGGCGATACTTCGAGCTATGAACTCCCACCTAAATTATGGACAATACGGTACATCGGATGCTTCATCTTGTGAACGCACTCTGTAGTTCTCCATGGTGATTAACAGTGGTACTTAGAAAATAACAAGCTATATCCCCACTTCAACGCTCACTGTAGTTCTCCATGATGACTAATAGTTGTACTTAGAAAATAACAGGCTACATCCTCATATTTAAACTCTGCCTAGGCAGAAGCTCCTTTTTCTTCTTCATACTAACTCGAAATCAGGCAAAACTTCGACCGATGAACTCCCACCTAAATTACGGACAATATGGTACACTCGCATACTTCATCTTGTGAACGCACACTGTAGTTCTCCCTGGGGACTGACAGTTTACTTAGAAAATAACGTGCTACCACATCCCCATATTTGAACTCCACCTAGTGCAGAAGCCACTATTTTTTTTGTTCAGACTGCAATAACTTCTTCATACTAACTCGAAATCAGTCGAAACTTCGACCGATGAACTCCCACCTAAATTACGGACAATATGGTACACTCGGATACTTCATCTTGTGAATGCACACTGTAGTTCTCCATGGGGACTGACAGTTTACTTAGAAAATAACGTGCTACCATATGCCCATATTTGAACTCCACCTAGTGCAGAAGCCGCTATTTTTTTGTTCTTACAACAATAACTTCTTCATACTGATTCGGAATCCGGCGAGACTTCGACCGATTAACTCCCACCTAAATTACGGACAGTATGGAACACTTGGATACCTCATCTTGTGAATGCACACTGTAGTTCTCCATGTGGACTGACAGTTGTACTTAGAAAATAACAGGCTATCACATCCCCATATTTGAACTTCGCCTAGTGCAGAAGCCTCTTTTTTTTGTTCGAACTGCAATAACTTCTTCATACTAATTCGGAATCCGAGGAGACTTTGACCGATTAACTCCCACCTGAATTATGGACAATATGGAACACTCAGATACTTCATCTTGTGAACGCACACTGTAGTTCTCCATGTGGACTGACAGTTGTACTTAGAGAATAATAGGCTACCACAACCCCATATTTGAACTCCGCCTAGTGCAGAAGCCGCTTTTTTTTGTTCAGACTGCAATAACTTCTTCATACTAACTCGAAATCAGGCGAAACTTCAACCGATGAACTACCACCTAAATTACAGACAATATGGTACACCCGGATACTTCATCTTGTGAACACACACTATAGTTCTTCTAGAGGACTGACAGTTTACTTAGAAAATAATATGCTACCACATCCCCATATTTGAACTCCGTCTAGTGCAGAAGCCGCATTTTTTTGTTCAGACCGCAATATTTTCTTGATACTAACTCGGAATCCGGCGAGACTTCTACCGATTAACTCCCACCTAAATTACGGACAATATGGAACACTTGGATATTTCATCTTGTGAACGCACACTGTAGTTCTCCATGAGGATTGACAGTTGTACTTGGAAAATAACAGGCTACCACATCCCTTATTTGAACTCCGCCTAGTGCAGAAGCCACTATTTTTTTTGTTCAGACTGCAATAACTTCTTCATACTAACTTGGAATCTGACAAAACTTCGACCGATGAACTCCCATCAAAATTACGAACAATATGGTACACTCGGAAACTTCATCTTGTGAACTCACACTGTAGTTCTCCAGGGTGACTAGCCGTTGTACTTAGAAATTACTAGGCTATATCCCCATATTTGAATATTATTTCTCTATAAGATGTAAAAGGGTATATTTGGAATTTCAAAAAGACACCGAGTAAATCTATTCAATGAATTCTCTTTATTAGTAGTAAAGATATCATACCTCCTCGCTTCCATCATCAAGAAAGAAATACCCAAATAACTAAATATTTTCCAAAATGGTAGTAGTCTGAGTTATGGGTTAGGCATACACCATTAAGGTGAGTAATCTTATCTAACTTTATATTTTCATGATATTTTATAATATGTATGATGAGTAATGAAATGATGAAGATGGAATTTTAAGTTTGTGTACCATTTATGTAATTTGGGCATAACTTTTTCTTTACTTATCTAGTTTTTGTGATATTTTCTTGTTGTAAAGAACGCATAAATATATACAACTTGTATTTTATCTTCATTTGAATTCCAAGATTTATCATTGGAAATTTTGTTGCAAATTCATATTTGTTTTCAGGTCTGTTCGATAAAAGAACTACCTGCTATCCTCTCTGTATTTCAACCATATCTGTTGACCTACTAAATGGATTTGGGTAATTTTTGGATTTATAGAAATCTAAGAAACATATCCACAACTTCTATTTTATAGAGTTTTACAAATTTTAAAGTTTCCTATTTTGAAATCCGGTTGCAAAATTGAAAATATTTTGGCTAGTTGATGTTTATTTTATGCTAAACCTTTTTTGTATTTCGTGCATATCATTTGATGCAATGAATTGATTTGGATAATTTTTATTTTTCTGGAAAGCTAAGAAGTAGATCTGTGTCTCTGTCCTTTTCACTTCTTATTACTCTTTTCGTTTACTCTACAACTTTCATTTTATACACTTTTGCAAATTGAAGAGTTGCTGACTTGAAATCCGATTGCAAAGTGATGTATAATTTCAGATTAGTTTGGTAGGTACGATCCAAACCCTTTCAACATTTCAAGCATAAAATTCGATCCGCTAAATGCATTATGTAAAGTTTAGTTTTCTGAAAGCAAATGAAGATATCTACAATATTTTTAAGACACTTTTCAAGATATGGCCATTTACTGCCCGAAAATGTTATTCCAAACTTAACATTGTTATCGGCTAGGATATCAAAACCCAACCTAGATCATTTACAGTATTCAAGTCATAACTTTTGATACTATTAACTACTTTCGATGATTTTGGACTTTATGAGAAGGTTTTTCGGAGATGTGCAACTATTTTTTTCTCAATTATAAGGTTTATTTTGTTTAAAACTTAGTTCAATGTTGCAAATACTCTTTGGGTTATATTAAAGATTTTGAATTGTAAATTTTTAGTGCAAGGAGACATAAATTTTGGCTCGTGCCATATTTTTGGATATTTATGACATGATTTGGAATGGTCATTTTGTGTACTAAAACTTTCCTATTGAACTGTTAACCCGCCTTTTGGCGAGGCCGTGGACAGGCGAATTTAACTAAATCGACTACTCGTTTGTCGAGGCTGGAATACGATGGGTTTGAGTCAACTGGATGGATAGACGATCAATCACAGAGGATATATATATGATTACGCAGTCGGGAGTTCGGCATAACATGGTTCGGTCATAGTCATTGAAGTTCGTTCGGCCTGGGAGGTATGGATTGGTCGAGGAGTGGAGAGGAGGTATGGATAGGTCTAGATGCTGTCGTTCGGCCTGGGAGGTATGGATCGGTCGAGGAGTGGAGGGGAGGTATGGATCAGTCGAGGAGTGGAGAAGAGGTATGTTTCAGTCAGGATGCTCGTTCGGTCGGCCAGTTATGGTTCGGTCAGATATGGGATTGGCATTGGTGGATCGGCATATGTGGGTCGGTCCAAGGAAGTAGATTGGCATGAAGGGGAATAGGCTGGATTAGCATAAGATCGGTCGGCAGGAAGGCTAGGGACTGGCTTGGGATGGGTCGGCATTGAGTGGCCCGGTGTTGGAGTATGGATATGGCTCGGCTTAGGTGGATCGGCACTAGATAGGATTGACAGTGGAGTGGTTTGGCTTGCCTGGGTCGATCGGAGTGTTGAGTCTGGTTCGGTTGTGGCCTTGATGAGCCCGGATTACTCAGGAAGTCCAGTAACTCAGGCTTTGCCTATAAATACAGCTCATAGGGCTTTAGAAAAGGGGATCTTCATTTTGTTTCCCTTCGTCTTCTATACTAAGGATGCTCTGCTATTGTTGTTCTAAAAACTCTAGATTGTAACTGTAATTGATTCTAACATCAATAAAAAGGAAATTTCGGGAGTGGACGTAGGGCGGAGTCAGCTGAACCACTATAAATCCTCTATTATTATTGCTTTATTTTTAATTTTAACTGTTCTTCATATTTATAGTCTCTACATATATTATGTTTATGATTTGTAACTGCAATTTGGTGCTTTCAATGATGTTTGGGCGTTAGTGACCAATTTTGGCGCAAACATTTTGGTGTTTTTACTGAGAACGCTAGTACTCAGGAATTCTAAAGCTTGGTCTTTGGATTTAAAGGCTTAGGAACTAGGATTCTTGGGAAGTTATGGCAAGGCAATCAACAAGAAGACAAAGGATTGAAAGGAGTTAGAATAAAGGGAGTCAGGAGGCTTCCTCAGGAGTGAATCAAGCCTCGATTTTCATCACCAGAGACGAGATGGAAACAATGCTGAAGAGACAAGAGGAAATGATACAGAACCTACTCCAACAGGTTGGACAAGTTGGAGTGCAAAACCAAAGGAATGGAGTAGCAGGTGATGTTGTAAATGAGGATCATGAAGCTAGAGCGATAGGAACGGAGGCAGCCCAGAATAAGGACCAAGGGCATGAAGCAACCGGAGTACAGGATAGAGTTGGACCATCGAGAACGACCCCTGAACTAGGGGGCATACCCCCGAATCGTGTAGGCTCCATTCTAGTAAGGATACTAGGCAATGATGGGCAATTTGGCGTTAATAGCGAAGTGGATGTTCATCTAGAATGGCCGGTTTCGGGATTCCCTCGTGGACTCGGGGGGCAGGTTGGAGACAACTGACAGAGGCCGTTACTTGATGACAATTACAGGGTGGCAGACGTAATCTGACGGGCTATAAGGGGAGGATTGGTGAATAGAGACTTGGAGGATGTGAATAGGAGTCCCTTTGCTCCTACGATCAGGCAAGCTAGAAACCCGCCTGATTTCAAACTACCAACACTGGAGATGTATAACGGGAGAACGGATCCCACTGTTCACTTAACGAGGTACATGAGGCATATGGAAGTGCTGGGGGCATCGGAGGAGGTCATGGCATGATGCTTCCCTTTGTATTTGATGGATATTGCATCATTATGGTTCAGACAGCAAGAGAGTGGCTCTATCGGCACATGGACAGAGCTGATTGAAAGGTTTATGAGACACTTTCGGGTCCACATAGTCAGACCCAAGAACGTGATGACTTTAACATCGATGAAACAATGGAAGGGAGAGTCGCTCAGGGATTTCTTAACCAAATTCAATGCGGTGGTGGCTTCGGTGGATCGACCTGATCCATCGATGGTTTTGATGGCGGCAGTTTCAGGGATTGCAGATAATTCGGATTTCAAGATATCATTAGAATGGGACCCAGCGAGGGATCTCGGTGAGTTCTACCATGAGGCGGAAAGGTTCCTGAGGCAGGAAGATGCGCAAACTGAGAGAGAAGGGAGAGAGGCTGAAGCTTATGTAGTAAGGGGTAAAGGTCCACCCAAGGAAGTTCTAGACAAAGATGATAAAGGGAAAAGGAAAATGAATGATAATGGTAACACATCGAAAAGGCAACGGAGGGAATGAAAATTCTCTTCTTATACGGATTTGAATCAGACTCTGGAAAGAATTTATTTAGATACTCGAGGACGCCTCCAGTATTGGAGGCCAGCAAGGAGGGAACCCTTCGAACACGAACGGGCATCGGGAAAGCATTGCCTATTCCATAAGCTGGATGGGCATAACACAAATGACTGTAGGCATTTGAAGTATATAATCGAGGAACATATAAGGAATGGTCATTTACAACAGTACATAAGGAATCGAGATGTGGTAGTGGAACAGGAGCAGCCATTGCCCACATCAGACGAAGCTGGCATTGGATCTAGGCATCGTCGCCTTATTATTAGCTAAATGGATATATGACTTTGAATAAGTAGTAAACCCCAAAGTAAGGCGGCTAAGTCACTTACATGTGTATGGGATCGAGGACGGTCTCTAGGCATGCTCTGAGATGATGATATACCTTGATACTTGGGTTTATGAAATTTTGTTTTTTCTATTTTCTATGAAATCTAGTTTCTTTCTTGGTAGTATGGACATTTGATTTTCTTTATTGTATGGACTTTTATTTTGTTAATTGGATTCTGTGATAATTGGATTTGGATTAATAAATAATATCGGTTACACGATTACGGTCCCAACCGGAGAGACGGGGTAGTAATCACAAGGTATGAGTCCCTTCGCCGGAAAGCGATGGAATGGACTCGAACAAAATATAAAGTCCTCGATCGGAGAGTCGAGGCCGGAGAATATAAAAGTCCTCGACCGAAGAGTCGAGGCCGGAGAATATAAATTCGTCGACCGAAGAGTCGAGGCCGGAGAATATAAAAGTCCTCGATCGGAGAGTCGAGGCCGGAGAATATAAAAGTCCTCGACCGGAGAGTCGAGGCTGGAGAATATGAAAGTCTCGACCGGAGAGCCGAGGCTGCAGAATATGAAAGTCCTGGACCGGAGAGTCAAGGCCGGAGAATATGAAAGTCCTCGACCGGAGAGTCGAGGCCGGAGAATATGAAAGTCCTCGACCGGAGAGTCCAGACCGGGGAATATGAAAGTCCTTGACCGGAGAGTCGAGGCCGTAGTAGGATAAAATAACCCGGATTTGAGTGACAGGACCTAGAGAGGTCCTAGATTTGGGTATGGACCAGGTGAGGTTCCGGATATGGATTACAGGACCCGACGAGGTCCCAGCTTTGGAAATGGACCCGGCGAGGTCCCTGCTATGGACTACAAGACCCAGAAAGGTCCCGAACTTGGATAAATTGATCCGGAAAGATCATGGATTTGGTTAATTGATTTCGGATGGATGTGGAATTGGATGAGGATTTGGTTACAGGATAGAAATTGGACATCGACTCAGAGCAGTCGTAGATTCGGATAAGGATACAGCAATGGCACTTGGATAAAATGGATTGGATTATGAATCGGAAAGTATGGCTATGGATAACATATGGACTTCAGATATCGGATTTGAGACTGTTCAAAACACACCTTCCAATAGCAAGGTATGTTTCGGGGGGCAATTGTTAACCCGCCTTTTGGCAAGGCCATGGACAGGCGGATTTAACTAAATCGACTACTCGTTTGTCGAGGCTGGAATATGATGGGTTTGTGTCAACTGGATGGATAGATGATCAATCACGGAGGATATATATATATATATGATTACGTAGCCGGGAGTTCGGCATAACATGGTTCGGTCATAGTCATTGATCGTTCGGCCTGGGAGGTATGGATCGGTCAAGGAGTGGAGAGGAGGTATGGATAGGTGTAGATGCTGTCGTTCGGCCTGGGAGGTATGGATTGGTCGAGGAGTGGAGGGGAGGTATGGATCGGTCGAGGAGTGGAGAAGAGGTATAGTTCGATCAGGATGCTAATTCGGTCGGCCAGTTATGGTTCGGTCAGATATGGGATTGGCATTGGTGGATCGGCATATGTGGGTCGGTCCAAGGAAGTAGATCGGCATGAACGGGACTAGGCTGGATTAGCATAAGATCGGTCGGCATGAAGGCTAGGGACTAGCTTGGGATGGGTCGGCATTGAGTGGCCCGGTGTTGGAGTATGGATATGGCTCGGCTTAGGTGAATCGGCACTGGATAGGATTGACAGTGGAGTGGGTCGGCTTGCCTGAGTCGGTCGGAGTGTTGAGTCTGGTTCGGTTGTGGCCTTGATGGGCCACGATTACTCAAGAAGTCCAGTAACTCAGGCTTTGCCTATAAATACAGCACGTAGGGCTTCAGAAAAGGGGATATTCATTCTGTTTCCCTTCGTCTTCTATACTAAGGATGCTCTGCTATTGTTGTTCTAAAAACTCTAGATTGTAACTGTAATTGATTCTAACATCAATAAAAAGGAAATTTCGGGAGTGGACGTAGGCCGGAGTCAGCCGAACCACTATAAATCCTCTATTATTACTGCTTTCTTTTTAATTTTAACTGTTCTTCATATTTATAGTCTCTACATATATTTTGTCTATGATTTGTAACTGAAAATTGGTGCTTTCAATGACGTTTGGGTGTTAGTGACCAATTTTGGCGCAAACATTTTGGTGCTTTCACTGAGAACGGTAGTACTTAGGGATTCTAAAGCTTGGTCTTTGGATTTAAAGGCTTAGGAACTAGGATTCTTGGGAATTTATTGCAAGGCAATCGACAAAAAGACAAAGGACTAAAAGGAGTCAGAATGAAGGGAGTCAGGAGGCTTCCTCAGGAGCGAATCAGGCCTCGATTTTCATCACCAGAGACGAGATGGAAACAATGCTGAAGAGACAAGAGGAAATGAAATAGAACCTACTTCAACAGGTTGGACAAGTTGGAGTGCAAAACCAAAGGAATGGAGTTGCAGGTGATGCTGGAAATGAGGATCATGAAGCTAGAGGGACAGGAACGGAGGCAGCCCAGAATAAGGACCAAGGGCAAGAAGTAACCGGAGTACAGGATAGAATTGGACCATCGGGAACGACCCCTAAACTAGGGGGCATACCCCCGAATCGTGTAGGCTCCATTCCATTAAGGATACCAGGCAATAGGCAATGATGGGAAATTTGGCGTTAATAGCGAAGTGGATGCTCATCTAGAAGGGCAGGTTCCGGGATTCCCTCGTGGACTCAGGGGGCAGGTTGGAGACAATGGACAGAGGCCGTTACTTGATGACAATGATAGGGTGGCTGACGTAATCAGACGGGCTATGAAGGGAGGATTGGTGAATAGAGACTTGGAGGATGTGAATAGGAGTCCCTTTGCTCCTACGATCAGGCAAGCTAGAAACCCGCCTGATTTCAAACTACCAACAAAGGAGATGTATGACGAGAGAACGGATCCCACTGTTCACTTAACGAGGTATATGAGGCATATGGAAGTGCTGGGGGCATCGGAGGAGGTCATGGCACGATGCTTCCCTTTGTATTTGACGGATATTGCATCATTATGGTTCAGACAGCTAGAGAGTGGCTCTATCGGCACATGGACGGTGCTGATTGAAAGGTTTATGAGACAATTTCGGGTCCACATAGTCAGACCCAAGAACGTGATGGCTTTAAGATCGATGAAACAATGGAAGGGAGAGTCGCTCAGGGATTTCTTAACCAAATTCAATGCAGCGGTGGCTTCGGTGGATCGACCTGATCCATCGATGGTTTTGATAGCGGCAGTTTCAGGGATTGCAGATAATTCTGATTTCAAGATATCATTGGAACGGGACCAACCAAGGGATCTCGAGGAGTTCTACCAAGAGGCGGAAAGGTTCCTAAGGCAGGAAGATGCGCAGGCTGAGAGAGAAGGGAGAGAGGCTGATGCTTATGCAGTAAGGGGTGGAGGTCCACCCAGGGATGTTCCAGACAAAGATGATAAAGGGAAAAGGAAAATGAATGATAATGGTAACACATCGAAAAGGCAATGGAGGGAATCAAAATTCTCTTCTTATACGGATTTGAATGAGACTCTGGAAAGAATTTATTTAGATACTCGAGGATGCCTCCAGTATCGGAGGCCAGCAAGGAGGGAACCCTTCGAACACGAATGGGCATTGGGAAAGCATTGCCTATTCCATGAGCTGGATGGGCATAACACAAATGACTGCAAGCATTTGAAGGATATAATCGAGAAACATATAAGGAATGGTCATTTACAATAGTACATAAGGAATCGAGATGTGGTAGTGGAATAGGAGCAGCCACTGCCCACATCTGACGAAGCTGGCACTGGATCTAGGCATCGTCGCCTTATTATTAGCTGAATGGATATATGGCTTTGAATAAGTAGTAAACCCCAAAGTAAGGTGGCTAAGTCACTTACACGTGTATGGGATCGAGGACGGTCTCTAGGCATGCTCTAAGATGATGATATACCGTGATACTTGGGTTTATGAAATTTTGTTTTTTCTATTTTTTGTGAAATCTAGTTTCTTTCTTGGTAGTATGGACATTTGATTTTCTTTATTGTATGGACTTTTATTTTGTTAATTGGATTCTGTGATAATTGGATTTGGATTAATAAATAATATCGGTTACACGATTACGGTCCCGACCTGAGAGACGGGGCGGTAATCACAAGGTATGAGTCCCTTCGCTGGAGAGCGATGGAATGGACTCAAACAAAATATAAAGTCCTCGACCGGAGAGTCGAGGCCGAAGAATATAAAAGTCCTCGACCGGAGAGTCGAGGCCGGAGAATTTTAAGTCCTTGACCGAAGAGTCGAGGCCGACCGAAGAGCCGAGGCCGAAGAATATGCAAGTCCTCTACCGGAGAGTCGAGGCCGGAGAATATGAAAGTCCTCGACCGGAGAGTCGAGACCGGGGAATATGAAAGTCCTTGACCGGAGAGTCGAGGCCGGAGTAGGATAAAATAACCCGGATTTGAGTTACAGGACCGAGAGAGGTCATAGATTTGGGTATGGACCCGGTGACGTCCCAGATATGGATTATAGGACCCGGCGAGGTCCCGGCTCTGGATATGGACCCGGCGAGGTCCCCGCTATGGACTACGGGACCTAGAGAGGTCCCGGACTTGGATAAATTGATCCGGAAAGATCGTGGATTTGGTTAACTGATTTCGGATGGATATGGAATTGGATGAGGATTTGGTTACTGGATAGAAATTGGACATCGACTCAGAGCAGTCGTAGATTCGGATAAGGATACGGCAATGGCACTTGGATAAAATGGATTGGATTATGAATCAGAAAGTATGGCTATGGATAACATATGGACTTTGGATATCGGATTTGAGACTGCTCAAAACACACCTTCCAATAGCAAGGTATGTTTCGGGGGGCAAATGTTAACCCGCCTTTTGGCAAGGCCGTGGACAGGCGGATTTAACTAAATCGACTACTTGTTTGTCGAGGCTGGAATACGATGGGTTTTAGTCAACTGGATGGATAGACGATCAATCACGGAGGATATATATATATATATGATTACATAGCCAGGAGTTTGGCATAACATGGTTCGGTCATAGTCATTGAAGTTCGTTCGGCCTGGGAGGTATGGATCGGTCGAGGAGTGGAGAGGAGGTATGGATATGTCTAGATGCTGTCGTTCGGCCTGGGAGGTATGGATCGGTCGAGGAGTGGAGGGGAGGTATGGATCGGTCGAGGAGTGAAGAAGAGGTATGGTTCGGTCAGGATGCTCGTTCGGTCGGCCAGTTATGGTTCGGTCAGATATGGGATTGGCATTGGTGGATCGGCATATGTGGGTCGGTCCAAGGAAGTAGATCGACATGAACGGGACTAGGCTGGATTAGCATAAGGTCGGTCGGCAGGAAGGCTAGGGACTGGCTTGGGATGGGTCGGCATTGAGTGGCCCAGTGTTGGAGTATGGATATGGCTCGGCTTAGGTGGATCAGCACTGGATAGGATTGACAGTGGAGTGGGTTGGCTTGCCTGGGTCGGTCGGAGTGTTGAGTCTGGTTCGGTTGCAGCCTTGGTGGGCCCGGATTACTCAGGAAGTCCATTAACTCAGGCTTTGCCTATAAATACAGCACGTAGGGCTTCAGAAAACGGGATCTTCATTCTATTTCCCTTCGTCTTCTATACTAAGGCTGCTCTGCCATTGTTGTTCTTAAAACTCAGGATTGTAACTGTAATTGATTCTAACATCAATAAAAGGGAAATTTCGGAAGTGGACGTAGGCCGGAGTCAGCCGAACCACTATAAATCCTCTGTTATTACTGCTTTCTTTTTAATTTTAACCGTTCTTCATATTTATAGTCTCTACATATATTCTGTCTATGATCTGTAACTACAATTTGGTGCTTTCAATGACGTTTGGGTGTTAGTGACCAATTTTGGCGCAAACATGAACACTCTTGTTAATTCCATAATTTATAACTCTAAAGTCTGCTTGAATAATAACTACTTTCACTTTCGTGGTCTAGTCTTCAAGAAAGCAATTATACACAGCATTTAAAGGTTACACTAAAGCAAATAAAATATCATCAAATGAAGCATATTTCTAAATGTTGTCTTGATTAAATTAGAAAAGTCACAACCTTGATTCTATTGAATTTTAATATCATGATACGATGACATGGGTGGTACAGAATGTACATGTAAATGAAGCTTGGACATTTATTTTATGTCGGTATAGATTTAACTTGAATATGTATTAATTGATGTTACCATGAAACGTGGCACTATCTTATATGGCTCTGTAACCTTATGATTATTGATAAATGGCACAATGATGTCATGAATATATTTAGCCTTAGAAGATTTGTTGATATATGTTTTTGGAGATTATATGGATCTCGTCTAAAGAAGATGATTAATGTAACATGGATTTTATTTGAAAACCTCGTATTTCCAACTTAATGAAATTGCATGCTCTACATCATTGATTTGGTTAACCGTATGTAAGTGCTTCAAGATGATAAGATTAATTAGTAACTTAGAAGAGTTACTAGATACATCATGAATAGCATTGGAATACCGTTGGCAAGTTTATAGAATAAATGACTCATCGATAATAAAGTATGAATACTATTGAATAACAAATTTGTTGAAATGAATGGCTTGTCAATTCTTTGAAACCTAATCAAAAGATTAGGGTCGATGTTTGACTAATACCAAGGTAGAACCAAGGATTCTTGCTTTTGTGCCTCGAAGCAGTACAATCAACAGTCTTCATGCATGGGCCATACCTCGCAATAAGTTCTCAATCCGTGCATGGGATGGGCTGAGGGAATTAGGAACGTGTCTATAGTTCTTAGGAATGAAAGATGAAATATTAAAGGAGTGAAATATGAAATAATGAAAGAATGAAATGATTTCATATATCGGTATAAGTGAAATGGCAGGGTACCTTAGAGAAACTAATTTGATGAATGAGGCATGAAATAATAATATGTGGGTAGCACAAGTAACTTGAACATACCTTCTATTTATGAAGCTCTGAAATGAACACTCAATGATATGCATTGGTAAGTACTCATATTTTATTGTAAGGATGATGTATTGGAAATTAATAAAAAAGGTTAAAGTAATTAGCCTTAATGAATATGTGATATATATATACTCTATTTTGGTGAAATGATTATACTCATGTAAAATGGAATATAAACTTGTTATTTTCCTTAGTCAATGTGATTACAGGTTGTAGGTCAGGTGTGGCTTTCTTTCTTTATTTTTATAGAATACTACTAGAGAGAGAAAAAATTCTGTTCTATGGCATTACCTCGCTATACATTATATATCTACTCATTATTAGTTAATATTACTCATACTAGGCTTTTATCTGACTTGAAGATTTTATTTAGGCCTTAAACTCTTTGGTATGCTTTGGAGTGGGTTGAGAGTTGAAGGGTATATGATTTTACTTTAGTCATACAGATTTTGGAGACTCTGCGAGATATAAGATATTTAGCTATTATCTATTAGTATGTATTATGCAACTATGGTTGCTCTTTGTACGCTGACTCTGATCGTACATGGTGGCATCGTCATATGTCGATCATGTGGTACTATCTTTGTATATTATATTTGTCTCTAAGATGGAAATCGATTGGGTAAAAGAATATATAGCATTATAAATAAATTATTCTAAATGGAATGAAAAATTTAGCGCTCTGTTTACTTTGCTGTTTGAAAAGAAAAAATGGATTTCATTTTGTCGCTTAAAAGACTAGAATGAGTTCAGCATTTAGATATTCATTTCGAGTCTTGAAATGGGGGATATTACACTCCAATGTATGAAATTCCCTATTAGCCTTTCTAATAGGTCGCATGTTTCCATACAACGATAATTTTAATTCTTCCACTGGTTTAGCCTTCATGTTAGATTCTCGGATCTCATCTAAATCTACAACTTCACTGTTAATTTCTTTTGGTAGAATTCCTTTTCTAATAAGGTAACATATGGAGAAACAATAACCTTTTGTTCCTCTATGTTATAGAAAATATATCCCCAAGAATTCTTAGGATATCCTATAAATTTACATAGATTAGTTCTTGCCTCAAGTTTCTTAGGGCCAATATTCTTAACATAGGCTAGAAAACCCCACACTTTCAAATAATTGAGGCTAGGTTTCTTCCAATGCCATATCTCATATGATGTCTTAGGCATAGATTTAGTATGTATCAAATTCAACATATACACCATGGTTTCTGGTGCATATTCCCAATAGGAAAGAGGTAAACCTTACTCATCATGGAATGAACCATGTCTAATAGGGTTCGATTTCTTCTTTCTAAAACACCATTGTGTTGTGGAGTATACGTTGGAGTAACCCAAGAGATAATCCCATTATCTTTTAAGTATCATTGGAGCTCTTGTCCAATATGCTCACCACCTCGATCGGATCAAAATATTTAATCTCACGGTTTGTTTGATTTTTGACCTAATTCTTATACTCTTCAAATTTCTCACAGACATTGGATTTTGTAACGACCGGCCTTTTCGACCCTCGAAAGTCAAAACTAATGCATCCACAGTACTCACGTGCCGAGCATCCGAGTGCCGAAAAGGTAGATTATTGGGTGAACGAAAATAAAAGACACAATAGAATCTTACAAAATGACGAGTAATATATAATATACCAATGAACTTTACAAAATAAAAATGTAATGTACATGCATCAATTAGAGTAAACTGACCTAGCGTCAGCCTGAATAGTTATAACAACATGTCCTCACAAATGCTAAGAAATACTAACAAGAAATGTAGTAAAAATAAAGATATGTGAATATGTCTTGGAGGCATCCAACTAGTCTCCTGAAGCTCCAAAGCATCTATATCTAAATCTATAAATATGATCGGGCTGACTCGAGCAATATAAGAAAATAACACCTGGATCAGTCTGGTAAACTAGCATGAGAAACACAAATCATATGGATTTATACTATCATAAAACCTTTAAAAAATAAAGGTATATCGTAAGACCATGCCGGATATAAACACAGACAGGTTTTAACTTACAAATAGAAAATCCAGTGATAATATATTAATGACTAGGGTTTAAAATAAATATATAACATAGATGGAATGGTTACCCATAATTACATTCAATAGTACTAGGTTCTACAACTAAAACCGTAAGGCACGTATTGGAAATTGGATTTCATACAATGACAAGGCACCGGGGTACCACCTGCCATGGTACACCTCTAGAAAATGGACCAAGGGCCAACCTATGACCCTCTGCTAGAACTGAGCCGACTTGCCCTTCTAACATGACAAGCCAAATTACATCATTCCCTGGGCACCAAGGACGCAAACCTATTGCACCTTGCCCCACTCTTTTCCATGCGCATCATACCAAAATCCACAAATATCGATATAGATCGAGGAAGCTACTAATGGTAGCGAACCACATAGCTCAGCTGCATATTCTCTGTTTTAGTCATTACCGAGTTGTAAGGCTTGTGAGGTCATGATTAACTGTTTTCTCTCTTAGCGAATCCCACATTGAATGCTAGTATTGCCCTCCAAGAAACAATGAAATGCTAGCATTCATTTATTCAAGTTATTCAGGATATGAACAAACCAAGGCACTACTTTGACTACATCCATTTTGGAATCACCCTCAGGATTAGTAGCAAGTAGCCCTTTCAATTCAAAGAACTCCGTCTTCAATTTCATCATCTCGAACCAATCATGAACCTCTTCCAAAGTGTAGAACGCACATATGGTTTTGGAGTGGTTAAGGTTTAAAGTCATCTCATATAAGTACACTCCCCCGCTTACCAGTCGCTCTAAAACCAATTGATAGATTCTGATAAACTCAGCTTCAGTTCTTTTAAAAAAAAGAGACTATAAATAAGAGCGCAGATTACCTCCTAACTGTTTAAGTGGATAGATTTCCTGACCATTTATCCTAGAAGAGAAAAATGAGTTTATACATATGGTATGGCATCACCATAGATAACCGCACCATATAATTCTCATGTTTCTTCTAGATATTCCATGAGTTACATTTGGTCCAGATTTTGATAGTTGGTTATTTAACTATCAAATTAATAACCAATCAAATCATAGGTTTAATTTCTGGAAAACCAAGCGTGATTAAGTTCATAAGCAACCACTAAGCCTCTTAAATTAATTCTTCCATTAATTAAAACCACTTTGTAAATACTTGTATCAGAATACTTTTACAAAGATATACTTAAGTATATTATTCATTCACTATTCATTTTACTCTTCCAGCACTTGAAAAAATATGCATATACTTATCTCATCGGTATGAGTATATCCACAAAACACTATACTTTCAATGCTTGGAAAATGCTACCATTAACTTATCTCATGGTAAAAGTATGTTCACAATACACTACACTTTCAAATCCATACTTACTTGAGTTTAAAAAAATGTCAATTGAAAACATAGTTTATTATAAACCCAGTCCACTATCCATTTTATAAAATTTCTTTTTTTAAATCACTTTTATAAAACTCTTTAATAAAATTCCTTTCAATTTTTAAATATACTTTCTATTTATAAATCTCTTTTTTATAAATTTCTTTAATATTTATAAAACTTCTTTTATAGATCTCCAAATTTATTTATAAAGCTCCTTTTATAAATCTCCAAATATAAATATAAAACTACTTTTATAAATCTTAAATATATCTCATATGCTTTTCGTAAAATAATTATTTCAAATATCATTATAAATTCACAAGTTGATTTATTATTCCAATGGATATCAATTCCCTTTTTATAAAATACTATTTATAAATCTATTCTTTTATTTATAAAGTGCTATTTATAAATCTCTCTTTTATTTATAAAATACCATTTATAAATCTATTCTTTATATACAACATTTTATATAAAACGTTTAACCAATCTTTATCCTAAAATATTGCTATCTTCTTTTAAAACAGAATTACTTTATTACAAAAATTAAATTCCCTTTTTCTTTAAAAATAAACATCTGTTATTATATTAACTTTCCTGAAAAATAAATACTTCCTAAAATACTTTTAAAACATTTCCAAAAAGGTTATAGTAAAATAGAGAAGTTCGTAAACCATTTTTAAATAAAATGCCACCGAGAATTCCAAAGAACTTTTAAAATCATCCTTCAAATCATAACTATTTTTAAATCAAAAACAACAAATAATAGTTTTTCAAAATATTATAAAGAGGCCTAGAGCTATCATAGAACTTAACTAATGCTACCGTTACCTTTATTAGTAAAAACGTTCAACTTTTAGCATATATCAATGCCGCACCCAATACGGCCACGTTACCAAGGTTCTGCCACTCAACAATTAAAAATCCATTGTGAACACATCGTTTTTCCAATACTAATTAATCCACATATTAATTAACTTCAAAAATCATCATTTTACTTTGCAAGCATAGAATGGGGATTTACTCTTTTCAATAGATGTTAAAAGTAATCTATTCAATTTAATTATAAGGGAACGGTGTTTTATTCTGCCAAATAGATATTACAAATGAAGTATAATTAATTTAACCACGTTATTATTAAAATCAGCATAATTATATTTTCCACTATTTTTTATCAATATTTTATTCTTAGTTAAAACTATCAACAAGTTATACCAAAATGTTGTACTCATCAATACAAGTCTAATGCAAAAATCCATCGGTTAAACAGATTTAAGATGAACAAGATATCCGACTTTTAAATTTAACACTTGGTCTGTATAAATTAAACAAATAAATTAGAGTTATTTCTCACCATATCAAACACGACCTAGCCCACACACCTAATACCTACTTGTAACGACCCGATATTTTCAACCATTCGCATCCATTATAAGTGTATAGGTAGACACTCATGCCGGAGTTGAATTGCTCAAAATACCACGTTGTAATTAAAATTTGGCAAATCTCAGAATATACAGTAAATAAATATAAGCACAGATCACAGACACAGAGTAAAATAATGCAGCGGAAGTAAAAGAGATAGTAGTTCATGAAGCTACTATATAAATATAACAAAGTTACATAAGATACAACAGGAGGAATAGAGTACAACAGAAGTCTCAAGACATAGAAGTCTACTAATGCAAGAGCTTAAATAGAACAATAGACTGAACAGATAAAACCAGATAGTAGCTGGATAAGGATGATCTCCAGTAGTCCTAGCTCCGTGAAGATGAAGTCCAACTGATACTCAGGCTGACCCGAGCGTAAAATAAAACATAAACACTCGAGTCAGGATATACATACTTATACAATGTAAACCAACTCAAATGAACTGTAGTAAAAGTACAAGTAACTTAGAAGATGCTTGGGACCGCCCATCCTCTAAGGATCCGTTAAACTATCTACTATGTAGTAATATTCGCTATTATAATAGTGTCTAAATAAGTAAAGTATAATCATATCGGAAAATAGCGTTAAGGGGATGGAGAACCTTAACGCGGTCGGATCTTAAAATCATAATCGTAGTAAAGCTCGATATGGTAGGTGACACGGCACAACTAGGCAATGCCAGGGTAGATATACCAATTACGCACACGGACTGATGGATACGCATAGCAGCCACTACCGTTCCACCTCGAACAACATTCCCAAATCGGAGGATGGCCATCTAGTCAAATCACAAATAAGAGTATAAAATCGAAGAAATGTGTCCGAGAAGAGGTGCTACCTCACTGGTCCGAGATCGCTCCTGTTTTAGCCACCTTATGCCAACTCACGGGAGTTGGGTCCACGTAACATACCTTAAGAACGTCGCCACCATCCTACTTCATTCTGGAATCTCCACCGCGTACACAGTTGCCAAAGTGGTTTTCGGTAAGACAGAGAGTATGTCCATATCCGATCCCGGTCTCTTTAACAACCCAACGTTATTATAACCCGTGGTTATAAGTTTTAAAACAGTTTATACTTCAAAAAAGAATATCATTTCAAATCCAAATCTTTATCAAAATAAAGATTAAATCAATTCTAAACCATTTCCATATTTTTAAAATATCATATCATTTCAAAACTTTATTTCAAATCATTTTAATATTCCAAATATCATTTGAGTTCAAATCTAAATATTCAACTTTAAATACCTTTTAAATTTAAAGGTATACTTCATTTATTATCATTTCAAGTCACCTTTTAAATAGTTTATATTCCAATCAAATAATTCATTTAAACCTTTTAAAAGTGTAATTATTATATTTTCAAATCAAGTATTCAATTTCCAAAGTTTCAAACCATTCTGAGTTCGTTTACTAAGTCAAAACCCTAATTATTAAAATTTCATCATTTCACAGCATTTAAAAACAACTGCTATAGGTTATATTTGAAAACATTTTATTCAGCAAAACAACATTTATAAACTGCTATAACAGTTCAGTTTAAACAAAAATCATATTTCAGCCTACTGCAGTCCTTAACAAGTGCTACAATAGTCCTTTTGTTAGTTCAGGTTCAATTTTAGTTTCTGCTACAACGGCACTTACCAAGTACTACCATAGCCTTAGTTCATTTTAGTCTTTTGGTTCACTTATATAATCCACAACACTTAACAAGTGCTACAGATTCTACCTAGTTCAGAACTTATAAAATCATACATTAAAAATGTTCATTTCGATCCTTTAACTAATTTATTTTAAAGAGAAATTTTTCAAGTTAAAACCAAACTTACAAATTTGCTTATTACATTCATTTCAACATTTAAAATTAAACTCCATTTTTCCACCAATTTAAAACTAAATTTTCATTTCAATTTAATTAACTTCAGTTTCCATCTTTTCTTTTTAGTCAAAATTTCAAATTTAAGTTTCGTTTTAAAATCAATATTCCTCCATTTATTTATTATTTATAACATAGAAAAATCATTTCTATTCTAAATAAATCACTTAAAAATTCGATTTAAATCAATTTAATATTATTACAATATTTAAATTATTTAAAAGTATTCAGAAAAAAAATACAGAAAAATAACCACGGGTCCGTATAATATTTTCTAGCCTAATTCAAGTGATACGGATACTATAACATTTCAATCCGTAGTTTACAAAGAAAATCGGGGTTTTATCATTTCAAACCCGCAATCCCAAGTAAATAAAATTTAATTGAAAATCGTTCAGGCCTATCATTTCAGCCCATAACGACCTTCCCTTATTCTAAAGTCCGTTCGGGTATGTATCATTTCAACCCATAGTGATTCTATTCTACAGGGAACTTGCAGTGTGATTTAATAGAATAGAATAACAGAAAAATAAGAACAAAATATAACGGATGATACAATATGTAGTTTTAACAATTAACATCAACTATAAAAAAATCACAGGTAATTATAACATCATTTATTTATTTATTTATTCCTACACATTCAGTTGCGGTCGTTTCACAATCATATAAGTATGGATATTCGTGTGAGATTTACTCACCTCTACGGAGCTGGAGATTCAGAAAGAAAGAAGTACGATGTCAATCGAAAGCACGTGGATAGCACGATCAGTCGTTAGCGGATGCGCCAACTGGATTCAAAACAAAAAGCACCATAAATAATCAAATCGAAGGTTGCACGAAAATTTTCAAGTGAAGCAATCAAACGAAAAGGAACAAGTTGAAATCGAAAGCAATAGCTTGACCACTTTTACAATGGAGATTATAACTTTAAAATGCAAAGTGACAAAACACATTTTTTTCCAAAACAAAGTCAGAGCCTAAAATACAAACTAAGATACCAAAAATTTCAAAAGAACACAACACTTTCATTTTCAGATTCAAAAACCAGGCTCTGATTGGTATTTCAACAAAATGAAGATGCGAACAAAAATGACACAAACTTTTCATTATTCTTTTGTATTCAACCAACAGCTCGGAAAAAAAAAATATAGACAAATAAAAAAAAAAGAAAATAAAAAAGGTGACAAAAGGAAACCTTGTTCATTTCATATAAATTTTTTTCAAACAGAGGCCAGGGAAAATGTAACTTCAAAGTTTGCAAAAATGACAAAATCAACTTCTTTTTTTTTCTTTCTTTTTTTCAAAACCAGGCCAGAGAAAAAAAAATAAAATAAAACAAAGACAGAGGAGATAATAAAACATGATTCAAAACAAAAGTGGCAAGGTAAATTTTGTTCATTTATAGTTTCCAGAACCAAGGTCAGGGCAACATATAACTCAGATATCACAAAACAAATGCCAAGGAAAATCTCTCATCATTCCTATTTTTCCTGTTCGAATACCAGACAGAGGAACAAATAATTTTTTCTCATTTAATAATACAGAACCAAGGCCAGAGGACGAGCAGAGGGAGGCACGGTGTGGGTGGGTCAGTCTGGGTCAGAGGTAGTCTCGGCCTGGGTCTGGTGACTGGTGGGGTTCGGTGATGACGTGGAGGGTAGGAGGCTTGGTCTGGTGGTGGTAGGTTGGACTCGGTCTCGGTTGGGCTGCCTGGGTGGAGGCGTAGAGTGGATGGTTGGTCTCGGCATGGAAAATATGGGTTAGAGGAGTAGGATCTGGTGGTGGTGGTGGCGTATAGGGTAGGGGTTCGGTGGTGACGAAGGGTATGGGTTCGAGGTGGCGTGGTGGTGGTCTCGTGGTGGGTGCTGGTGGGTGGTCTGGGCTGTAGCATGTCGGTGGGGCTGGTGGACATGGGCTGGGTTCGTGTTGGTGGCGAATGGGTTCGGTGGTGGTGTGGTGGAGGGGCTGACGTGGTGGAGACGCGGTGGCGAACAGGGTTAGCGATGGTGACGTGGTGGAGGAACGTGGGTAGGGCTGTCGTGGTGTCTGGATCTCGTCATGGTGGTGGGCTGAATGGTATGGGTTGGAGGTGGCAGAACAAGGTACAACAAAATAAAAGCAAGGGACCACAAACACTTGAATACAAAAATAGAAAAGGGAAGAAGATGCTGTCCTTTACCTTCCAGAGGGATGCTCACGTGAATTTGCAAATGGAAGCTGAAAGAAAATTTTGTGGAATGAAGATTTGTGAACGAGAGAAAAAGAAACAGCTGTCCACTAATTTTGTAGGGAGAAGGCAATACGTATTGCTTTGAACGGTTAGAGAAAATTTAGGCAATAAATTCTATTAAGTTGAACGAAACGTATGAAAGGCAAAAGAAGAAACAATCTCACGTGCACGATTATAGGCTGGACTTTGGCAAGATTTTTGAAATTCCAAACTGAAAATATACAGCTGAAATTTGTAAAGCCAACGCATAAAAAATCAAATGGACAAAGGAACAACGAACGTAAAGTGTAACGCCCAAAGTAATGTACAACCATTATTTGTTTCTTTTATCAAATAAAATTTAAAAATGATAATGTTTCTTTAAATAAAAATAACGTATCATTTAAACCAAAATTTAAATAGCTATTATCATAATTAATAAAATTTGATTTTTAATATAAAGTTAAGAACGGATGAAATTATACGTAAAAATGTAAAGTTTAAATCCCCCGTTTTACACTTTATATTTAAATCAATATTTTGAAATGTTTTGTTTTTAATTAAAATTTCGTTTAAAATATCGGGCTGTTACACTACTGCTTCTGCTGTATCTTCTCCCTAACTATTCAAATTCTCGCCTGCAAATCGAACAGCCTCGACCAATCGATCAACTACTCCACCTCGGCCACCCATCGCCGCCATCCCCGCCATTCGAACGCTGACACCTTGACATGCATCCAAACCAACCCTTGACCATCTTGATGCCATGGTTCGCTGCCCACATTACGATCATTGAACCCAAAGTAAACACCCTACTAAATCCTTACATGACCTCGCCACGACGCCTCTGGCCATTATGCTTCTTTCAACTACACCCACGCCTTTGCCTTACCTCGACCTTCCTTCCAGCATCGCCGCTCCTCCCCTAGCATGATCGCCTACCAATGGAAGGATTTCTACGTTCAGTCAATCTAAGTAAAGTGAATCAATCCATAAGGAAGCCCTGAAAGGGCTGTCGTCCGATGGGTACACAAAAGTGATGAAGATGCTTTGACTACTGAACCATGCCTGTCCGTTAGAGCGAATTGGATGATTGGGCCGAGGGCCGCAAGCACCTCGTTCTCCTTTCCCTAAGATGCACCGCTAATATTGCCGAAGTTTATTTTATGATCGAAAAACAATCATCAAGCCACCACCATCGATTCTGACCACTAAAAATCATGCAACCATCTCTAAAACCTCATCTTGCCACCACGAACACAACCCCACTCTCTGATCTACATTCTGTATTTATCGAAAAATTTGACAATCACTGATATTGGACAATATCCACCACCACACCCGATGAAACAATGAGCGACTATTTTTATAAAATATAGAGGTGATGATAAACAACTTTATAGGTGGATGTTTGTTTGAAAGTCTATGGTTTAAGAGGTAATGAATTTTGAAGCTTGAAGAGGAGGTTTATTTCTTTTACCGTAAGGTGAAAAATAAAAGAAGAAGAAGAAGAAAAAATAGTTGTACTGAAGTGATGATGGAGTTAACTGAAGGTGAAAAAAGTGAAGTGATATGGTGCATAAATCAAGACAACACAAAGCTTCCAAGCTAAGCAACCATCAATTCAAAATTATGGGCACCCCGCTACACAAAATCACATTCGCAAACGAACCATGAACGACAAAAATAAAAATACGGTCACTCATAACAATGAGATACGATTCTAAAACAACAATAAAATACAATCATTATCTTATTCTGAAAAAGTTTCGGAAATACCAACATTTGCCGTAAAATAAGTCAAACAATAATTTAAATATTTTCCAAATTAAAAATTATGGAAAAATCTTATAAATCCATTTAAAAATTACGTCATTAAAAATCAAATCGTTTTACCAAATGTTTGATTTTTTATTTATTTATTACATTATAATCAAATTTAAATATTTAAAAAAATCCTATCCTAAACATTGAAAATTTCAGACTGTTACATTCTTCCCCCTTAAAAGGATTTCATCCTTGAAATTTCATAACTATTAAACCAAGAAAGAAATAAGCCTATATAAGTACTTAACATTCCCATAAGTCCGTATGATGTATATAGATCATCCGTATGCAATATCTGATTCGATCACTTAATCGAATATATAAACTTCTCTTCCGAACTAGTATTGCCCACCCGACTTCCCTAGTGCAGACTCTGATCCGGCTTCTTGACTAGAAACCTCTTTTCTCCTTACATAGTCATATAATATGATAGAAAACATCGATAACATATCAAGAACATGCACCGAGTGTTCGTCATTAAGAATCGAGTGAGAAATCCTTTTTCGGGTCGGTGTAAATCACCTCAAAGTCATGTACTCGAATCTTAGATCAAGAACCGTGCGAAGAAATGATCTACATACAATTACGTACTTATTCTTATTTGTTCTTACTTGTACCAATTTCTTTTTACTTTATAAAAATTATTTATGAACACATTTCATAAAAACTTAACTCAAGTTAACTTTTAAAATACCCTATTATATCTTGAGAGAGAGTGTGTGTGTGTGTGTATAATATCATATTTGTTTTGCTTAACCAAGATGTTCAAAAAATTTAAAACTTGTTTTAACTTACTATCGTTCCATTCTAGAGTCAAAAACTCTACTTTTATATTTTTGACAAAAACACTTATCTTTAACTCCTATATCAATTCGGAAGTTTCAGACTGTAACAACCCGGATTGTTCGACGTTTGATTTGAAATATTTAAGCGGTTTAAAAATATTTTGGGATATAAATTTATTTTTGGAATATGAAGATTTTTGTTGAAATTTATGGAATGAATTTAAAATTCAAAATACAACGATTATCGTAATACGAAAAATGGTAAATTATGGAAATTGGGGCTAAATATGAATCAAAACAATTTCTAATGTTGATATAAATTCTATTTGACTTAGAATTGAGCTAATAAGTTTTTAAAACTGAAATTCCAAGTAATTTCGATAATTTTGAAAATCGCCGATTTTATCGACGCGTTAAAATAGCGATCCGGGGCACAGTCTCGGAATTCGATGAAACTAGTTCCATTGGATCTGTAATAGTGTATTATTATCTAATTTCAAATTTCGTAACGTTTGGATTTACCTTTTGGTCGTACGATCTGAAAACGCCTAGAAATAATTAAATTGAATTTAATTTAAATAGTCGATTTAAAAAGCTATCTTCCACATACTATCGAATTAGGTTCCGAAACTTGTTTGATTGCGTTCGGAATAGGGGTAAAACATTAGGAACGCTAAGCGGCACGCCTCGATCGGGGTTCGGAATTAATATCTAGATATTTTTGAATTTCAAATATATATATATATATATATATAAATATATATATATAATTTTCATTTCACCTTAGCCCCAAAACATCCACTCAGCCGTGTTCTTTCACATCACTAGCCACCCTAACCCTGAAAACATGCAGACCTACTGTTTCCCTTTCGTATAAAAATCTCGTACACTTCTCTTTGAAAATCAGTTCAAACCAACTGAAGAAAGAAAAAAAAAATACATACAGATTTAAAAACGTAAGTTCTCCCTCTCCTCTTCTTTCAGTTAGAAATTGAAATCAAACAATAAGAAGGAAAAAATAATAAAAATATAAAGGGGCGCGCGAACGAATCGCGAATGGAAATAGGCAGAGCGCGTTCGCGATTGGAGGAAGGGGAGCTCGGCTTGTTCGATTGGAAGGCGATGGCGGTGAGGGGAGGGCGTGTGCTTGGAGAGTTGAGAACGAGGTTACATGGCAGCTGGGTGGTCGATTGGGGCGCGAGTGCAAGTCGTGGCATTCATGAGGGAAAACGCGACGAGGTAGAGTTCGCCTACGCGCATACGTATGTGTGGATTTAGCTGTGGCTCGCGATGGCATTCGCGATGAGGTGGTTGGGCGATCGTGAGTCATGTAGTTTGCTTGAGAGAAGCTCGGCTCTGGTGGTTCGCGAAGTATGGGTGGAGGCGCAGCTTGCTGGTGATGGGTTCGTGGTGTTTTCTGGCAAAGGGGTGGGGTCTGGCTCGCTGGCGGAGGCGTTTCACTATGGCTGCGAGGTGGTGGAGGAGAAGGGAAGAGGCGCAAAAGGCGCGCTCACCTGCAGTCGAAGTGTGAACGCGTGGACAGGGGAGCGATCGTGGTTTGGGATCATTCGATGATGGTGGAGGTATACCCTGTAACAAAGTTTAATTACATAGTTAGTTTATTTAATTTAGAATTGAAATTTAATTAGCTAATGAAATTTAATAAAAATTTCATACGAGATACAAAATCATGAAACAAGACGAGTTAGGTTCGTAGTTGTGAAATCTACGCAACAAGATTGGTTTGGCAAATTAAAAATCAAGGTGAGTAAATCTCACTCAATTTGGTTGACTGGATTAATTTATAATAAATTAAATTGATTATTGGATGATTGGTTGAATTGATATATTTTTATCAGTTTATATGTTATATATATAGTAGTATATATATTAGTAGTTGGATATATTCCCGCCGTTGGAGCGGATGAAACCCTATAAGCCCCGCATAATAGCGGATGACCCTATATTACTGCGATATCCCCCTCGAAGTGGGATTGGTATTTTTATGTTATCTAACATCAGTGGATGCAGGGAAATAGGTTGGAGGGATCCAACTGGATTCCTCAAATATATATTGATTGTTTTCATATATAGTGATGTATGATGTAACTGATAATTTGTTATGGATTGTTGTGTCATTTGTTTTATTGGATGCTATAGTAGCACTGGCCTAACTTTTGGTATTTTAAATACCATAAGTATTATTTTTGGAATTTGAAAGGATTTAAAAGGAGATATTGAATATCAAAATATTTATATTAAAATTTGGATTATTTTTAAAGAATTGATTTGGATAAAAACAATAATTGATTTTGGGTGGTACTTAACTATTCGGAAAAGTATATTTTAAATAGAGATTTTAAAATAATTTATATAAAGGATTTGTAAACAATAGATTTTTAAATGATATTTCTGGAAAATATGAAAAGGAGTTTGAAATCGATATTTTAAATAGATTTGTGAAATATATAGAATTTATTAAGAAATGGAATTATGAAATGGAATTAAAAAATGGGATTAGTTTTATAAACAAGTGAAACTCAAAGGAGATATAAATTTGTAAACTATATTTATAAACAAGGGAAAATGAAATCAATTGATAAATTGGAAAATAATTTCACAAGGTGAATTTATATCGAGATATGAAAAATATATTTTTGGGATAAATAGTGAATTCTATTTTTGAAAAGTGAGGATGGTTAGGAATCGGAATGATATCGATGTGTTATGAATTGAGAGGGATCTATAAATTGAATTGGTTATTGGGATTTTAAAAATATATATTTTTATCGAGAAGTTAAATTGTTTTAAAGAGAAATTTTATTTACTCAAACTATGTAATTTAAAGCTGCTTTAGTAATAAAATTCTTCGGAAGTGGATTTTTCAAATATTTAATATTAGTTGAAATAAATCTCTAATTTTTATAATAAGCTTCGTAAATCAATTTGTTATTTGAAAATGAAATAGGGAATGAAGTATCAATGTTTATTAAAGTATTTAAAAAAATTAAAATAATTACTTAAACATGTTTTTAAAAATAAATCACCATTCTTTAAAAAAACTTATTATACATATATAAGGTTTTGAAACTGATTTTAATTTATTTATAAACTCTCTCGAGATGTGAAAACGGATATGATTTTTAGAAGTTGTAAATGGATAGACGAGATGATAAGTGTGTATAATCGACTTTGGAAAATATAAAAGGAATTAATATAAATTCCGGAAATGTAGGAGATAGGATAAGAAAATTCATAATTATTGATATTATAAATGATTTTGGAAAATGGACTTAGAATATTTTCCTATGTGTTGAAATGGAAGGTTTTTGAAAACATTTAGAGCTGAAGGATTTATATCGAGATATTTTATGAATCGAAGTTGGAAATATTTCACTAAGTGTTGAAGTGAGGTACGGGTGGAAATATCCTGTCATGGAAACAAGTATACAGAAATGTTTTCAAATATTGATAAATTTGAAAGAGATTCGAATATATATCTTTGTAAAGATATTTTGAAATGAATGTTTCAAAGAATTATAAATAATGGCCTAGTGACTGCTTATGGATGTTATTTGATAGTTAAATAACCGACTATCAATATTGGCTAATTTCGTTAATCGTTTCGAAGAGACCGGGATCAGGTTTAATTATCCGAAAACCACTTCGATCCGGTTTGAACGTTACGAACGGATATCGTGAAGATAGTGAAGACGGTGATTCAGTTTGTCTAGACCCAGGACAACTTGTATGGACGAATGTTATCAGACTATTGTCATTGGAGGACGATGAGCATTCTAAGTTGAATTGCCTTGAAAAATAAACATAGCCTGAAGCCTCATCAAACGGCAATGACTAAAATAGGGGAGATGCAGCAAGGCTAAGTGGGTCGCACCCAATTAGGGTATGTTATCACCTTTCTAGATACCCTCGGATATATATTGAAATTATGGATATGGTTGTGCATGGAAAAGTGAGCGCTTGATTTTAAGGGTGGGAACACCCGAGGTGATAACATATTCAGTACTATTCAGGTTAGGGGTAGGCCGGCCTTGTGTGGCAGGGCATCTCGGCGAGGTCCTCGGTACATTTTTCTAGAGGTGTCTTGTAATGGGCGGTACCCCAGTAGCTCGGTCATTTATGGAATCCATTCTCCAATAAGCGCCGTACGGTTTTGATTGTGCCCAACTATGCTGAAACGTGAGATGCGAGCATTTCAGCTATTTTCTATTTACTTTGTTTAGACACTATTATAATATTAGACGATTTTGATAAAAATGTTTTGGTTATCGTAAGGGAAAAACCCATCGTGTTAATGTGTGACGTGGTCTTACGAGATATCTTTGTTTTTCAAAGGATTTTGATAACTTTAATAACTCAATTTGAGTGTGTTTTCTCACGCTGGTTTTCCAGACTGACTCGAGTGTTATTTTATTATAATGCTCGGGTCAGACCGAGTATTACAGATTCATGATAGGATGCCATGGAGCTCAAAAGACGAGCTGGATGACAGAGACGTATTCCCGTATTTGATTTATATTTCCGCTGTGTATGTTATGTATATGAGGACAGGTTATTATAACTGTCCAGATTGATTTGTTGATGGTTGTACTCTGATGATTGTATATATATATATTAACAGCTACAGATTCTTTTGTATAAAATCTATTATTATATATATTATATTTTGTTCCGCTACGATTTTTAGATTCTGTGTTGTGTTTCTGTTTTCTTCTATCTTTTTCTTCTTCACCCCTAGTGATCTGGTACGGACTGGCTTTGGTGGGATTACTCATTAGAAATAGGGTCAGTAGTACCCTAGAATGAGTTTGGGTGTATTAATAGATATGAGCGCTTATTTGTTAGTGAATATAAAATGTTTTATATTGTGTTGGTTGATTTATTGAGTGGTTTATGAATTCTTGTCGGCATAGTCCGTACAACTGTATCGATAGTGGTTTCTACACACTTGAATAGAGTAAATCGACACAGTATTGTTTTGGAATGGGGTAAATGAAATAATTTTACCCAAAGTTATATTTTGATATAAAGGAAATAATTTTCTGAAATTATTATAGTAATTGGTGTGTTTGGATGATATTATTATAATCGAAGCAAGATTATAAAATTTGAAATGGTTATATATAACCAAATAGAAATTGTATAAGAATGATTTGTGCAAATGAATTATAAATAAAAATGGATTCAAACCGGAATTTGGAAATTAAAAATCCCGGAAGTTTTGGGAAAATGTTTTGAATTTGAACTAAGTATTTGGAAATTTTTTTAAATCTCGGAGATTTTGGAAATGTTTTCCAAAGTATTTGAAAAGAGCAATGGTGATATTATTTTTGGAATGTTTTTGAATAGAAAATGTTTTAAAAATGGATTTTGGAAGTGATATAGCACTGAACTCACTACAGTCGCCGGAAAATAATTCTGATGATGATCGCGACATCATCGGTATTCATTTTCGAGTTTTTAAGTGACGGATTGCTACCGTGGTTGTTGTTTTGGAATGTTTTGAGAAAAGCAGGTTTTTTTGAAATCCCGAAGGGAATCTGTGTTGGATAAAACCAAATTGGTTTTGAAAATTCCAAAGAATGGTTTGTTAAAACCAAGGAAGAGCTGTATATTTGATTTCAAATAATTTAAATTGAAACCGTGTATTTGAATTCTAAAATTCGCAGCTATATGGTTTGTATATCCAGAAGGAAAATAAGCTTTTGGATTTATAACTTGGGAAATGTGAATTCCTATATGAAATAAAATTTAACTTGAGTAGAGTAAAATAAATCGAGTTAGTAAAAGAGAATAGTGTGGATTAAAAATTTAACCTAAGGTAAGTTAAATTAAATTGAGTTGAAATTGAATTTTACTTGATCAAATTAAAATGAATTATATGAAATGAAAATTTAACTAAGTTAAATAAAATTTGATTGGATTTAAAACCATATCGAATTGAATTGAATATAAAAATAATTTGAGTTGGAAAGTGACTATATAGATAAAATGTTTGTCGAGTATATAAAGATACGTTATTAGGAGTAGCAAGTCCTTCAAATTTGTTGTCCTTCTTGGAAGGCGAGGGGAAAGAAAGGGAAAATTTGTTATAGCTCCTAAGTTTATGAAATTGTTCCCTAACAAAATTTTCATATATATATGTATGTATGAAAGCTGCACCTCTGAATTGAGGCAGCAGCAACCATGCCAGAAACACCAGTTTTAGCTCATACCACACTGTATATCTATTCCAAAAGAAATGTACATAATAAATAAGAGATACCTTACATTTTAAAAGCACAACATTCAGATGCATACCTGAAATCCATATGAAATTCAACTTCCTTAAATAAACGAATCAAATCAGACCAATCCAATAATTTAGTTGACCGAATACACTTACAGTGGGTACAGCAACATCACAGAAGGCCTGATTACATGGAAATTCATTGGAAATCAGTAGCAGATATCACTTGCACATTATTGGGAAAAGAAAATGGTAGTATATGTTTAGATTTGTACCCAGCTAGAGGGTGTATGTAAGAGAGTGAAGTATAAAACTGACCTATGATTTCTTTGAGAGCTTAACTATAAGTTATAAATTTTGAATGGAATAAACTCGAATATTGAATTTACGAAATAGTGAATAATAAGTGGTGTGATTTATTAATTGGAAAAGTGGAATAGAAAAACCAAAATTAAAATGAATTAAAGGCGTGGATGTGGACATGTTGAGGGCAATGTGATTTGAATGCAAATAAATTGTTTGTGAATCACTTGGAATTGAATTAAATGGTATATAAATCGATTGAAATAAATAATCGAATATTGGAACCTTATGATTATTGATAAATTCATACTATAACATGTTTGGTTATGAAATCTACGTATTTGCATTAGTAGAATAAATGTGAAGTTGTTAACTTTCATATTTTTGGTACTTACGTGTTTAAATTGAGTAAGTACAGGTACAGAGAGACTATTGGGCAAGATTTAGGATGCGAAATTGCTTATGAAGTAAACTCGCTTGCTTAATAACGCTAAATAAAGGTACGTTTTCAGATTAAATACCACAATGCATAAATATTGTTATATATTGTGTTTTCCGACCATGTGGGTCGATGTATATATTTTTATCATTTTTGTCATATTGCAAAAGGCTCTCCGTACAAGGGAGACTCTGCCAAAAAATTTCGAAAATTTAGGGTGTTAGAAAATTTTTGGAAATTTTTTGTTAACGAAAATTTGATTTCAAATTGTAATTGAAATAAGGGATTTTGATTTAGAAACGGAAACTAATTGTTTTGTATGGAACTAAAGGAATTAGGAAAGTGAAGTAACAAGTTAACCAAGTGGGTTTTTGAAAAGTAGTGGGTTTGGATCATTCATCCTATCTTAGCAATTTCGGGGACGAAATTCTTTTAAGGGGGGAGGAATGTAACGACCCGGATTTTTCGACGTTTGATTTGGAATATTTTAATAGTTTTAAAATATTTTGGGATATAAATCTATTTTTGGAATAAGAAGATTTTTGTTAAAATTTATGGAATGAATTTAAAATTCAAAATACAGCGATTATCGTAATACGAAAAATGGTAAATTATTGAAATTGGAGCTAAATATGAATTGAAACGATTTCTAATGTTGACATAACTATTTGACATAGAATTGGGCTAATAAGTTTTTAAAACTGAAATTCCAAGCAATTTCGATAATTTTGAAAATCGTCGATTTTATCGACGCGTTAAAATAGCAATCTGAGGCACGGTCTCAGAATTCGATGAAATCAGTTCTACTGGATCTGTAATAGTGTATTATTATTCAAAATTTGTAACGTTTTGATTTGCCATTTAGTCGTATGATCTGAAAGCGCCTAGAAATAATTAAATTTAATTTAATTTAAAGAGTCGATTTAAAAAGCTATCTTCCACATACGATCGATTTAGGTTCCGAAACATGTTCCATTGCATTTGGAATAGGGGTAAAACATTAGGGACGCCGGGCGGCACGCCTCGATCGGGGTTCGAAATTAATATCTAGATATTTTTGAATTTCAAATATATATATCTATATATATATATATATATTATTTTCATTTCACCTCAGCCCCAGAACATCCACTCAGCCATGTTCTTTCGCATCACTAGCCACCCTAACCCTAAAAACACGCAGACCTACTGTTTCCCTTTCATATAAAAATCGCGTACACTTCTGTTTGAAAATTAGTTTAAACCAACTGAAGAAAGAAAAAAATATTTACATACTGATTTAAAAACGTAAGTTCTCCCTCTCCTCATCTTTCAGTTGGAAATTGAAATCAAACGATAAGAAAAAAAAATAAAGGGGCGCGCGAACGAATCACGAATGGAAATAGGCAGAGCACATTCGCGCTCGCGACTAGAGGAAAGGGAGCTCGGCTTATTCGATTGGAAGGCGATGGCGGTAAGGGGAGGGTGCATGCGTGAAGAGTTGGGAGGAGGTCACAAGGCAGCTGGGTGGTCAATTGGGGCGCGAGTGCAAGTCGCGGCGTTCGCGAGGGGAAATGCGACGAGGTGGAGTTCGCGTCCGTGCGTATGCACGCACGTACGCGTGGATTTGGCTGTGGCTCGTGATGGCATTTGTGACGAGGTGGTTAGGCGATCGTGGGTCATGTAGTTCGCCTGAGAGAGGCTCGGCTCTGGTGGTTCGCGAAGTATGGTTGGAGGCGCAGCTTGCTGGTGATGGGTTCGTGGTGTTTTCTAGCGAAGGGGGTGGGGTCTGGCTCATTGGCGGAGGCGTTTCACTATGGCTACAAGGTGGTGGAGGAGAAGGGAAGAGGCGCAAAAGGCGTGTTCACCTGCAGTCGAAGTGCGAACGCGTGGACAGGGGAGCAATCGCGATTTGGGACCATTCGATGATGGTGGAGGTATACCCTGTAACAAAATTTAATTACATAGTTAGTTTATTTAATTTAGAATTGAAATTTAATTAGCTAATGAAATTTAATAAATATTGCATACGAGATACAAAATCATGAAACAAGTCGAGTTGGGTTCGTAGCTGTGAAATCTACGCAACAAGATTGGTTTGGCAAATTAAAAATCAAGGTGAGTAAATATCACTCAATTTGGTTGATTGGGTTAATTTATAATAAATTAAATTGATTATTGGATGATTGGTCGAATTGATATATTATTATCATTTTGGATTTTATATATATAGTAGTATATATATTAGTAGTTGGATATATTCCCGTCGTTGGAATGGATGAGACCCTATGCGCCCCGCATAATAGCGGATGACACTATATTACCACAATATCCCCCTCGAAGTGGGATTGGTATTTTTACGTTATATAACATCTGTGGATGCAGGGAAACGGGTTGGTGGGATCCAACTAGATTCCTCAAATATATATTGATTGTTTTCATATATAGTGATGTATGACGTGATTTGATAATCTGTTATGGATTGTTGTGTCATTTATTTTATTGGATGTTATAGTGGCACTGGCCTAACTTTTGGTATTTTAAATACCAAAAGTATTATTTTTGGAATTTGAAAGGATTTAAAAAGAGATTTTGAATATAAAAATATTTATATCAAAATTTGGATTATTTTTAAAGAATTGATTTGGATGAAAACAATAATTGATTTTGGGTTGTACTTAACTATTCGGAAAAGTATATTTTAAATAGAGATTTTAAAATAATTTATATAAAAGATTTGTAAACGACGGATTTTTAAACGATATTTTTGGAAAATATGAAAAGGAGTTTGAAATAGATATTTTAAATAGATTTGTGAAATATATGGAATTTATTAAGAAATGGATTTATGAAATGGAATTTTATAAATGGGATTAGTTTTATAAACAAGTGAAATTCAAAGGAGTTATAAATTTATAAACGATGTTTATAAATAAGGGAAAATGGAATCAATCAATAAATTGGAATATAATTTCATAGGGTGAATTTATATCGAGATATGAAAAATATATTTTTGGGCAAAATAGTGAATTCTATTTTTGAAAAGTGAGGATGGTTAGGAATCGGAATGATATCGATGTGTTATGAATCGAGAGGGATTTATAAATTGAATTGGTTATTGGGATTTTAAAAATATATATTTTTATCGATGAGTTAAATTGTTTTAAAAGAGAATTTTTATTTATTCAAACTATGTAATTTAAAGCTGCTTTGGTAATAAAATTCTTCGAAAGTGGATTTTTCAAATATTTAATATTAGTTGAAATAAATTTCAAATTTTTATAATAAGCTTCGTAAATCAATTTGTTATTTGAAAATGAAATAGGGAATGAAGTATCAATGTTTATTAAAGTATTTTAAAAAATTTAAATAATTACTTAAACGTGTTTTTAAAAATAAATTACCATTCTTTACAAATACTTATTATACATATATAGAGTTTTGAAAATGATTTTAATTTATTTATAAACTCTCTCAAGATGTGAAAACGGATATGATTTTTAGAAGTTGTAAATGGATAGACGAGATGATAAGTGCGTATAATCGACTTTGGAAAATGTAAAAGGAATTAATATAAATTCCGGAAATGTAGGAGATAGGATAAGAAAACTCCTAATTATTAATATTATAAATGATTTCAGAAAATGGACTTAGAATATTTTCCTATGTGTTGAAATGGAAGGTTTTTGAAAACATTTAGAGCTGAAGGATTTATATCGAGATATTTTCTAAGTAATGGATTATGAATCGAAGTTGGAAATATTTCACTAAGTGTTGAAGTGAGCTACGGGTGGAAATATCCTGTCATGGAAATATATTCGGAAATGTTTTCAAATATTGATAAATTTGAAAGAGATTCGAATATATATCTTTGTAAAGATATTTTGAAATGAATGTTTCAAAGAATTATAAATAATGGCCTAGTGACTGCTTATGGATGTTATTTGATAGTTAAATAACCGACTATCAATATTGGCCAATTTCGTTAATCGTTTCGAACAGACCGGGATCGGGTTTAATTATCCGAAAACCACTTCGATCCGGTTTGAACGTTACGAACGGATATCGTGAAGATAGTGAAGGCGGTGATTCGGTTTGTCCAGAGCCAGGACAACTTGTATGGACGAATGCTATTAGAACTTCGTCATTGGAGGACGAAAAGCATTCTAAGTGGAATTGTTTTGAAAGGTAAACGTAGCCTCAAGACTCATCAACCGAGAATGACTAAAACAGGGGAGATACAGTAAGGCTAAGTGAGTCGCACCCAATTTGGGTATGTTATTACCTTTCTAGATAGCCTCGGATATATATTGAAATTATGGATATGGTTGTGCATGGAAAAGTGAGCGCTCGATTTTAAGGGCTGGAACACCCGGGGTGATAACATATTCGATACTATCCAGGTTAGAGGTAGGCCGGCCTTGTGTGGTAGAGGATCCCGGCGAGGTCCTCGGTACATTTTTCTAGAGGTTACTTAGATGGGCGGTACCCCAGTAGCCCAGTCATTTATGGAATCCATTCTCCAATAAGCGCCGTACAGTTTTGATTGTGCCCAACTATGCTGAAACGTGAGATGCAAGCATTTCAGCTATTTTCTATTTACTTTGTTTGAACACTATTATAATATCTGACGATTTTGATAAAAATGTTTTGGTTAAGGGAAAAACCCATCGTGTTTATGTGTGAGGTGGTCTTACAAGATACCTTTGTTTTTCAAAGGATTTTGATAACTTTAATAACTCAAATTGAGTGTGTTTTCTCACGCTGGTTTTCCAGACTGAATCGGGTGTTATTTTATTATAATGCTCTGGTCAGACCGAGTATTACAGATTCAGGATAGGATGCTATGGAGCTCTGGAGACGAGCTGGATGACAGAGACGTATTCCCGTATTTGATTTATATTTCCACTGTGTATGTTATGTATTTGAGGACAAGTTATTATAACCGTCCAGATTAATTTGTTGATGGTTGTACTCTGATGATTGTATATATATTAACAGCTACAGATTCTTTTGTATAAAAATCTGTTATTATATATTATATTTTGTTCCGCTGCGATTGTGAAATTCTGTGTTGTGTTTCTGTTTTCTTCTATCTTTTTCTTCTTCATCCCTAATGATCTGGTATTTCCGGTACTCGATTTCTCAGCATGCTATACAGTGAACGTATTGATGTTGATATTCGAGGGCCCCAAATCCCGGTTCGTTACACAGACTAGCCAAAATCATTGAAAATTTTGTTTCATTCCAACAAATGAAAACTGCCAAACAACACATCATAATGATATGCACAAACCAAACTATCGTAATGCATAGGATACATGCGTCCATAAAATAACTTAACAAAAAACTTAAGAACTAAAAACCGAGTTTTTATTTCAAATCTTATGAAATAATAATAATCTACATATCTCCTTTTGTATATCAAATCATACCTTATGAACTTAAAATAAAACTTGTTTTACCAAAAACAACTTTATAGCAAATTATTATGGTAGCATCCCCCTACTTAAAAACTCAAAAATGAATGTCGATGATGTTGCTGTCATCTTTGGAATTATTTTCCAACGGCTAAAGTAAATTCAATGCTTTCTATCTCTTTTAAACTCCTTCTTAAAATATCTCTACTCATCAATACTTTCAAATAATACTACTATTATTTTCCCTAAAACTTTGAAAAACAATTTTCAGAATACCCGAATTTAAGTTTCTCTTATTATAAATTTTAAATCCTTTTTATTTACAAACCATACTTATATAATTTCACTTTCTTATATAAAATCATTTCACAAATGTATATTTTTTTTAGACTATAATAAAAAAACCTTTATTAGACTTCAATTTTATCCCAATATTATCATAAAATGCCTTATAATCAAACCGTGAAACTTAATTCACAAGGTGTTCGTTTCAATATTCCCCCAATTATTATCTATCCTACCCATGCATTAAAAAGGTAAAACTGCTCATAAACTGGTTGAGCACAACCAATCAAACAATAAATGATAATAATTGAATATTATCATTTCCTAACAAACAAACATATTGTAAATCTATGTAAATTTTTAGAAATTACTCTTTTTTATATAAAATATAATTTTAGGTTAAACTATTTCATTTACCAATTTTAAAACAATACTGTGTTGGTTTGCCTTATTCAGGTGTTTAGAAACCTTTATCGTCAACGTTGATCAGGCGCATCGACCAGAATTCATAAGACACTCAATAGACCAATCAACATAATATAAAACAATTTTATAGCACTAACAAATAAGCTCTCGTATATACAATACACTCAAACTCCTTCTAGGGTGTTATTTACCCTATCTCCAATGAGCTAATGAGTTTACCGCATAAGGCCTATGTGTTCGCTAAAACTAAGCTCTGATATCATATGTAATGACTAGCCTTTTTTATCAACAAAATTCGACACTAATACACCCACGGTTTTCACGTGCTGAGCATCTAAGTGCTGGAAACAGATTGTTGTGGTGAAAGAAAATAAAGACAGAATATAATCTCACAACATGACAAGTAATATATAATATACCAATTTTCTTTACAAAAGAAAACTTTAATATAGATAAATCAATCAGAGTAAACTATCCTATCATCAGCTTGGAAAGTTATAACAGCCTATCCTCACAAATGCTGAGAATTACCAATAAGAAATGCAGCGGAAATAAAGATATATGAATACATCTTGGAGGCATCCAGCTCATTTCTTGAAGCTCCAAAGCATCCATAACTAAATCTAAAAATATGCTTGGGCAAACTCGAGCATTATAAGAAAATAATGTCTAGATCAGTCTAGTAAACTAGCGTGGAGACACAAATCATATGGATTTTTAATGGCATAAAATCTTTCAAAATAAAGGTATCTTGTAAGGTCATACTGCACATAAAAACTGAAGGGTTTTATGTTACGACAACCAAACCATTTTATTAGAAAATCCGATGATATTATTGTAATGTCTAGGGTTTAAAATAAATATATAACATAGCTGAAATGGTTACCCATAATTACATTCAACAATATTGGGTTCTACAACTAAAACCGTAACGCACGTATTGGAGATTGGATTCTATACAATAACAAGGCATTAGGGTACCACCTACCACAGTACACCTTTAGAAACATGTCCCGTGGGCCAACATATGATACCCTGTCAACATAGAGCCGAACCGCCCCTCCAACATGACAAGCTGGATGACATCATCACTCGGGCACCAAGGCTAAAAACCTATTGCACCTGACCCAACTCTTTTCCATGCGCATGTATACCAAAATCCATAAATATCGATCTAGATCGAGGAATGATCTAATGGTAGCGAACCACATAGCTTTGTTGCATATTCCCCATTTTAGTCATTACCGGGTTGTGAGGCTTGTGAGGTCACGATTACATTTTTTTTCTATTAGCACATCCCACTTAGAATTCTAACACTATCCTTCAGGCAACAATGCAATGCTTGCATTCATCCTTACAAGTTGTTTAGGATATGAACAAACCGAAGGCACTACTTCTACTACATCCATTTTGGAATCACCCTTAGGATTAGTAACAAGCAGCCCTTGCACCTCAAAGAACTCCGTCTTCGATTCCATCATCTCGAACCAATCACGAACGTCTTCCAAAGCATAGAAAGCACATATGTTTTGGAGTGGTTATGATTTTGAGTCATGTCATATAAGTACATTCCCCCGCTTACCAGTTGCTCCAAAACAAATCAATAGATTTCGGAAAATTCCACTCCGATTCTTTTGGAAATAAACAGACAATATACAAGAGCGGAGATCATCCCCTAACCATTTATGCGGACAGATTTCCTTATCATTTGCCCTAGAAGTGAAAAACGAGTTTATACGTACAGTATAGCATCACTTAAGATAACTGTACCAATTCCCGTGTTTCGTGTAGATATTTCCAGGGTTATATTTGGTCAAGATTTTCATTGTCGGTTGTTTAACTATCAAATTGATAATCAATTAAATCAAATGTTTAATTTATAGAAAACCAAGCACATAAGCCTATGAGCAAACACTAAGCCTCTTAAATTAATTCTTTCATTCACTAAAACCACTTTGTAAATACTTGTATCAAAATACTTCTATAAAGATATACTTAAGTATACTACTCATTCACTATTCATTTATATTATTTTAATACTTGAAAAATATCCATATACTTATCCCATTAGTATAAGTATATCCACAAAACATCATACTTTCAATACTTGGAAAATGCAACCATATACTTATCTCAATGGTATAAGTATATTCACAAAACACTACACTTTCAAATGCATACTTGTTTGGGTTAGAACAAATATCATTTGAAAACATTGTTTATTATAAACCCAGACCTCTTTCCTTTTTAAAAAATTCCTTTTTATAAAACTCCTTTCTATTTATAAATCTTTTTTCTATTTATAAATCTCCTTTTTATAAATTTCTTTCAAATTCATAAAACTTCTTTTATAAATCTCCAAATTTATTTATAATGCTCCTTTTATAAATCTCCAAATATAAATATAAAACCATTTTTATAAATCTCAAATAAATCTCATGTACTTTCCATAGAACAATCATTCCAAATATCATCATAAATTCACAAGTGTGATTTATTATTCTAATTTATAAAAGGGATATCAATTCCCTTTTTATAAAATACTATTTATAAATCTATGCATTTATTTATAAAATACTATTTATAAATCTCTCTTTTACTTATAAAATATCATTTATAAATCTATTCTTTATGTATAACATTTTGTATAAAACGTTTCACCAATATTTATTATAAAATATTGCTATCTTCCTTTTAAACAAAATTACTTTATTACAAAGATAAATTCCCTTTTTCTTTGAAAATAAACATCCGTTATTATATTAACTTTCTTAAAAAATAAATACTTCCTAAAATACTTTTTAAAACATTTCCAAAAAGGTGAGTAAAATAGATCTAAAATCATTTTAAAATAAAACGCCATTGAAAATTCCTGCAACAACCCAAAATATTAACCCGTGATAATTAATTCATTAATTAAATAATAAAATAACTTTAGTTTTGAATAAGGAGATTCCGCTGGTGAAGGTGCAATGGGGAGATGTTGTTGCAGACACCACTTGGGAAGCTGAAGAGAAGATTCGTACTTCCTATCCTCATCTTTTCGATAGTAAGTTTTTAGAATTTCCTATTTCCATCTTTAGTTTTGAACAGGTTCTTTCCTTTATTATCCTTTGGGAGGGTAGAACTTAGGATTTAACCTATGGATGATAGGATTTGATGTAAACATGTTATTAGAACATGTTATGTATGATGGATGCCAGTGGTTGCAAGTGTTTGCTAGTGGATGCTAATTGACGCATATACTTACACTAGGCACTATTATCTTTTAGGGATCGGCCTAACTAAGACACTAGAGCATATGCATATGGATGTGTGCGCATTTGCATTTTATTTTATTCCATGGTTACTATAAATGGATGATTATCATATGATTGTTGCATTTGGATGATGATTGTAGCATTCAAATAGAACTATCAGTTATTATTAAGGAATTTTTGCATTCATTTGGATACATGGCACGGACATGATTGCATAAAAGGAGGTCAACTGAATCAGTGGACTGCCTAATCTTTTGCATTAGTTAGGGACATTGACACTACACTAATTGCATAAGTATCATAAATCGCATTAGAAAAACTTAAGGACAATGGATGTAATGGGTGATGATTGAGTAATTGGTTGTAGAACTTGGATGAAAACTTTTATTTTATTCTTCAATCCTTAGAGATTTCGGGGACGAAACCCTTTAAGGAGGGAGAATGTAACAACCCAAAATTTTAACCCGTGATAATTAATTCGTTAATTAATTAAATAATAAAATAACTTTGTGAAATTATTAGAATTGAGCCACGGGAGTTGCACCATTGTGTCTGTGGTAATTTTCTGGTCAATTTTAGAATTATTTTCAGTTAATTTTAGTTTATTTCTAGCTTTTCCATTTATTTACAATTTATTTGCAGTATTTTAGTTTATTTACTATTATTTATGCGTTATTTACATCTTCTTCTTACGCCTTGGATTTCCTTCTATTTTCTGTTTTCTTTTATTCCTCCTTCTTCTTCTTCGTGTATGGATTAGAATAGAATTAATGCAAAATTGGATTAAATTATAAGAAATATGAAATAATGGAGTATAAGATGTAAATTATAAAGACTGTAATATAAATGGAATTGGACTGAAATTATGCCTAATTATGATATTAGTTGGACTGAATTAAAGAGATTGGCCTAGTTATAACTTAGAATTATAACTAAAAAGAAGAAAAGAAGCTAATTTTCACACTTAGACCTTGGGTTAAGTAATAAGCATGATTATAACGTAGGTTATAACAAGAAATATAACATAATAAGCCTTATTTTAAGACTTAGGATAAATTAATAAGCACAGACAGTAAGAACAAGAGTAAAGGCTTATTTAAATAATTTATCTAAGTTAATAAACAAAGAATTAAAGTAGGACCTATACCAAATAGAATTCCCCTATTATTTTCTATGGGTACGGTGTTTCACATAAACCTGAAGTGAGACGAGGGGTACGCTTGTGCTAGTAGTGGTAGTAATTGGTCAATATAGAGATGTTCAAATCACGGGGGATTTGGACAAGGGCGTTATTAGATATTGTTTAGATGACGGGCCAGTACCGGTAGCATTCCCCTATAGTTTCTATGGACATGGTGTTTCACATAATCTTGAAGTGAGACGAGGGGCACGCTTATGCTGAATCAAGGTAATAATACGACCCAATAGGTGGAGCAACAGGTAGCATGAGCATGGTGGCAGTTACGCTTGCGACTTCCATTTCGGTGCTCAGTAATCGCTATGAGTTCCAAGCGTTTAGTATGTGTGTCTTTCATAGACACCATTGCCTTCTGTGTAGGGAGCTATGTATCGTCTAGTCCACAGTGGGTACTTTGTGTATCTTTCGTAGTCACTATTGGCTGCTGTGTAGGGAGTTATATAGCGTCTAGTCCGCAGTAAGGTCTATGGAGTAGCAGGTCGATCAAAGGGTAGAATTAGGATTTCATCCTAATTATTGGATTAGGAATTCAGCCTAATAAAGCAGCTATCAAGGACTAGAACTATTGAAGAGTCTATTACTTTTCCTTTGCTTAAAGAACCTAGTAGTTATGATCATTCACCAGACTTTCAGTCTAACCCACTCCTCTATTTTCCCCTTTCCCCCCCATAGGCAATCAAGGGAGAGGGCAGTAGATTGCAGTTGCTCGGAGGTTTCTTGGAGAAGATTCTGCTTTGTATTTCCCTACTTTTATTTCCGTATTTCTTTCTTTGTACTGGCACTTGAGAGGGATATTTATACTATGATTTTTGTTGAGACTACGAGTTTTTATTTCATGAGACATATTGGGTTTTGAGACATGTATGTTGTATTTGGTATTTGACTTATTTGGTTTATGAAGCAATTATGAAGTTTTTGTTTTGAATAAGTTATTATTTTAGTTTCCGCTGTTTTTACTTAATTTTGTCTTGTGAATCTTAGTCTCTGTTAGTTTCAGTAATACCTACAACGCACCACGCCTTTTAATGTGTCCTTTTGGGTATATTAAGGGGTGTGGGGTGTTACACTTGGTATCAGAGCCTAAGGTTACAAGATTCCTAAAAATTTATTTTAAAAATAAAGTATTTTCTGAAATAACTTGTTTTAAAAAGTAATTTTCAGAAAAGAACTCTTAGAAATGTTTTTAAGAATAAAATAGTTTTTATAAAAATCCCCTCATAAGTCTAGTTCAATCTCACTTTGACTCTTTCCTAAACTATCTCTTTCTTTTCGTAGAATGGCTGATGCCCCGAACCTTCCCGAGGGCATTCCAGTACCAACCTGGTTTCGTAGGTACTTACAAGCCACGACTCCAGAGGTGCACGGGTCAGTGCCCAATCCTGCACCAGCGGGTGGGAACCCCATCAACCCACCTACCGCCATCAATTTCTCTAAGCTTTGTAAGGATTTTGCGAGTTTGGTCGGAAAGAATTTTTCTAGCAAGGAGACTTTTGTGGAGGCAAGAGCTTGGCTTAGGGACACCGAGTGGTTATTTGGCTTATTAGGATTGGAGGACCAACAGCGGGTTCAGCTAGCCTCTTGGCAACTGAAATAGGAGGCTTCTTACTGGTGGGAGGTTGTTGAGTTGGAAGGAAGAGAAGTCTGTTGGAATAGGTTTAGACAGAGGTTTGAGAGGAAGTTTCTATCTCAAGTGAAAGAGAGTGTTCAGCTGGAGAGGTTTATCAATTTGAAGCAAAGGAGTTTGTCCATCAAGGAATACGTCAATCAATTCAATGAGCTGCCACGGTTTGGTATGGAATTAGTGAACACACTGCATAAGAAAGCTATGAAGTTTGCGAAGGGATTGAATCAACCCCTTCAGGGATTATTGTTGACTCACGTACCGATAGGAGCTACTTATGAGTCTTTGTTTGAGATGGCGCTTATGTCGGATGTTGTCAAGGAAGGAGATTCTAAAGAAGTGGTTAAGTAAGAAGGTCCAAAGAAGAAGTGGTGGAAAAACAATAGGGAGAAGAAGAACGGCGATGGCCCTCATAACCAGATTAAGAAGGGATCGAAGTGAAATAGTTGTGGGCTTGTTGGATATATCGCCAAGGATTACAAATAGGGAAAAGATGAAGGGAAAGTGCTTCAATCGCAAGCAGCCCGGTCATATGAGTAGGAGTTGTCTCTAGAGAGCTGGTCAGGGAGCGAGTGCACCAGTCGCATAGATTCAGGCATTAGACGCGGCACCTTCCAGTAGCATTCCGGATAGAGGTAGGAAAGTCACAGTTGAAGGTTTGATTTCTATATCTGATTTTCCCATTCATACTTTATTCGATTTTGAATCATCACACTCTTTTATTTCTAGTTCTCTTATGGATTGTTTGCA
Organism: Allium fistulosum; assembly: GCA_030737815.1. Lineage (NCBI taxonomy): Eukaryota > Viridiplantae > Streptophyta > Magnoliopsida > Asparagales > Amaryllidaceae > Allium > Allium fistulosum. Next base: position 409,294,713 of record CM060906.1, read on the forward strand.
CTTAGACATTTCTTTAGTAGTGGATCCCATCGTTGTTTCAAACCCCATAGGTGGATCGACACACTTGTCTATGGTTTGTAGGGGTTTGAAAGTTTTTATCCTAGGCGTATAATTTGACTGCGACGCCTATGTTTTGGGATTCTCGGGGTATGGGATGATCTTGAGTATGGATTAGCTATCCACATATGGAGCTATTTTAGACTGCGAGAGGAGAGTCGTTATATTAGACACTTGCAGTGGTAGGACTCTCGAGGTATCTTACGACCCGCAAGGGTCAGTAATGTTGAGCTTTCTCTATGCCCTCGATTCATCTTCAGCAGAGTTTGATTCGGTTCCTGTCTTCAGAGATTTTCTCGACGTCTTTGAGGAGGTTAAGGGACTGCCCCCTAAGAGAGAAATTGACTTCAGAATTTATTTGACCGAGAATGCTAAGACAGTGGCATTACCTATGAGGCACAAGGCACCTAGGGAGAGGAAAGAGTTGAGCAAACAAGTCAGTGAGCTTTTGGAGAAGGGTTTTATAAGAAGGAGCATATCGAAATGGCGAGCACCTGTCGTCTTTGCTACTAAGGCATATGGTTCTCTACGACATTGCGTTGATTATAGAGAATTAAATAAGCTCATCAAGAAGAACCGATATCCACTCCCTAGGATTGATGATCTTTTTGACCAGTTAGTTGGCTCTTCGGTTTTCTCTCAGCTTGATTTAGCCACGGGATTCCATCAGCTTAGGTTCGCCGATGACAACATAGATAAGACTGCGTTTAGGACTCCAGACGGACTTTATGAGTGGTTGGTTATGCCTTTTGGGCTAACCAATGCCCCAGCCTACTTTGTTGACTTGATGAGCCACGTCTTTAGAGAAGTCCTAAATAAGTTCGTGGTGGTATTCGTGGATGACATCTTGGTATTTTCCAAGAATATGGAGGAGCATGCTATTCATTTAGAGGTTCTTCGCACACTTCGTAGTCATCATTTGAGAGCTAAGTTTTCGAAGTGTCACTTTTGGAGAGAGGAGGTACGTTTCTTGGGGCATGTGGTCTCGAAGGAAGGTTTGGCTGTTGACCCCGCTAAAGTGATAGATGTACAAGATTGGAAGGCCTGAAGTTAGGAGCTTCATAGGATTTGGCTGGCTACTATAGGAAGTTCATTAGAGACTTTGCCCAGATTTTGGCACCACTCGTGCACCTTACTAATAAGAATAAAGCTTTCATGTGGGATGTGGATTGTGAGGATTCCTTCACAAAGCTTAAAAGATCCCTTACTAGTGCACTAGTGTTAGTACTACCCGATGGAGCTAAGCCTTTTACTGTATACACTGATGTATGTGGGACGGCTCTAGGAGCGGTGTTGATGCAAGAAGGAAGGGTGGTATGTTATGGTAATAGGCAGTTGAGGATGCATGAGAAGAACTACACTACCCACGATTTGGAGTTGGCCGCCATAGTTTTTGCACTCAAGTCTTGGAGGCACTATTTTCTTGGAGAGAGGTTTGAGCTTTTCACCGACCACAAGTCATTGAAGTACCTATTCTCGCAGAAGGACTTGAACTTGAGGCAACAGAGATAGATGGAGTTTTTAGCCTCATACGATTTTGAGATTTCTTATACCCCGGGCAAGGGTAATGTGGTTGCGGATGCATTGAGTAGAAAGAAAGCAACCCTTAGTCCTTTGTTCATAGAGTGGAGGAGCTTGGAGTTTATTTCTACTTTTGATTTTAATCCCTCTATGGACATTACTCCCGGATTGTTGGCGACATTAGAGGTGAGGCCTACCCTTATGGATTAGATTGGCTCGAGGCAGCAAGGAGATTCGGAACTTATGGACGTTATGGATAGGATTATCAGAGGAGAGGTCTCTAGACATCTCCAACGTTATTCCATTGATAACAAAGGGTGGCTTAGGAGAGATGGGAGGCTTTGTGTTCCATGCGCTAGAGATTTGTTGAGAGCGATTTTGGAGGAAGCCCACCATTCCCTATGACTATTCATCCGGGTGGTGACAAAATGTATCGGGATATGAAGAGGATGTTCTATTGGAATGGCATGAAGAAGGACGTGGCAAAGTTCGTAGCTAAGTGTCTCATATGCCAAAGGGTAAAGGCAAAGCAGCAGAAGCCCGGTGGACTACTTCAGCCCTTAGATGTGCCAGAGTGGAAGTGGGACAGCATTTCTATGGATTTTATAGATGGTTTGCCTGTTCTAGGAAGTGGAATACTAGCATTTGAGTGATTGTTGATCGGTTGACCAAGAGTGCCTACTTCATCCCAGTTAAGAGCAAGCGTAGAGCGTCATATTTGGCATCCCTTTATGTTCGAGAGATAGTCCAACTTCCCGGAGTCCCTTCTAGTATAGTGAGTGATAGAGATCCCATTTTCACTAGTGAGTTTTGGAGGATCTTACAGGAGGTGCTAGGGACGCAACTTAGATTGAGTACGGCCTATCACTCTCAGGCAGATGGCCAAACGAAGAGAGTGAATAGAGTGCTTGAGGATTTGCTACGGATGTGCATTTTGGACTTTGGAGGAACTTGGGAGGAGCATCTTCCATTGGTTGAGTTTGCGTATAATAACAGTTACCAAGCAAGCATAGGAATGGCACCATTTGAGGCTTTATATGGGAGACCTTGCAAGTCCCCTTCATGTTGGGTGGAGTCTACGGAGAAGTTGCTACTTGGGCCTGACATGGTGAGGGAGACATCAGAGAGAGTGGATTTAATTCGGTGGAGAATTAAAGTAGCCCAAGATAGGCAGAAGTCTTATGCGGATAAACGAAGGAGAGACATTGAGTTTGAGGTAGGGGACTTAGTTTTTATCAAAGTATCCCCACTTAGGAAGGTGGTAAGATTCGGATCGAATGGAAAGTTAGCCCCCAGATTTGTTGGACCATTCCCTATCATGGAGAGAGTTGGGAAAATGGCTTACCGAGTGAAGCTACCAGAGAGGCTCGCAGGTGTGCACGACGTTTTCCATGTTTCGCACTTGCGAAAATGCTTACATGACTCAGCGGAGGTAGTAGAGCCCAGTCAGTTAGAGGAGGTGGAAGTAGAAAAGGAAGCATTTGTTCGGCGTATCCCCATGAAGATTGTTGGAAGAGACATCAAGCGACTAAAGAACAAGGAGGTTCCGCTAGTGAAGGTGCAATGGGGAGATGTTGTTGCAGACGCCACTTGGGAAGCTGAAGAGAAGATTTGTACTTCCTATCCTCATCTTTTCGATAGTAAGTTTTTAGAATTTCCTATTTCCATCTTTAGTTTTGAATAGGTTCTTTCCTTTATTATCCTTTGGGAGGGTAGAACTTAGGATTTAACCTATGGATGATAGGATTTGATGTAAACATGTTATTAGAACATGTTATGTATGATGGATGCCATTTTTTGCTAGTGGATGCTAATTGACGCATATACTTACACTAGGCACTATTATCTTTTAGGGATCGGCCTAACTAAGACACTAGAGCATATGCATATGGATGTGTGCGCATTTGCATTTTATTTTATTCCATGGTTACTATAAATGGATGATTATCATATGATTGTTGCATTTGGATGATGATTGTAGCATTCAAATAGAACTATCCGTTATCATTAGGGAATTTTGGCATTCATTTGGATACATGACACGGACATGATTGCATAAAAGGAGGTCAACTGAATCAGTGGACTGCCTAATCTTTTGCATTAGTTAGGGACATTGACACTACACTAATTGCATAAGTATCATAAATCGCATTAGAAAAACTTAAGGACAATGGATGTAATGGGTGATGATTGAGTAATTGGTTGTAGAACTTGGATGAAAACTTTTATTTTATTCTTCAATCCTTAGAGATTTCGGGGACGAAATCCTTCAAGGGGGGAGAATGTAACAACCAAAATTTTTAACCCGTGATAATTAATTCGTTAATTAATTAAATAATAAAATAATTTTGTGAAATTATTAGAATTGAGCCACGGGAGTTGCACCATTGTGTCTGTGGTAATTTTCTGGTCAATTTCCATATATAGAATGTCAGAATCCGAGCTAAAACGAACGAGATGTGAATTAAACAAAATTAGCTGAAAAAATTATATATGCCAGGTCGACCGGCCAATCGACCTGGGCACAAGGGCGGTCGACCCGCGTTGTTTTTTTAGTGAACGAATGAACGTTCGTTCGAACGTTAGTGACATATTTTGCATTCTTCAACTCGATCTGGTCGTTCCGTTTCTGCATCTGATGGTCCCTATTCAGCCTATGATGTTGTTGCATCCTATTCAATCCCCAAATTCAATGATCTGAGATCCACTTCTACCCCTATAAATAGAACCCAAGGCCTAACACTTTTTCTCATTCTAAGATTTTCTCCAATTGGGTTCACCTATTCAGGAAGGACCCTAAGCGGAATAAGTTTCCAAGGAGGAAATCGTTTTAAATAAAAATATTTAACAACCCCAAGTGGATCCGTGAAGGCCTAAAGGGAAGAGCTAAGGACCAAAGGTGAGTGATTGTAATTATTTTAAATTTCTTTAAGTAATTTAAAATAATAGGTTTTCCAATAGTTGTAGTTTTACTATGATTTTTGGAGTAACCTTTTTAGTAATTTATTTACAGTTTTTAGAATTATTTTCAGTTAATTTTAGTTTATTTCTAGCTTTTCCATTTATTTACAATTTATTTGTAGTATTTTAGTTTATTTACTGTTATTTATGCGTTATTTACATCTTCTTCTTACGCCTTGGATTTCCTTCTATTTTCTATTTTCTTTTATTCCTCCTCCTTCTTCTTCGTGTATGGATTAGAATAGAATTAATGCGAAATTGGATTAAATTATAAGAAATATGAAATAATGGAGTATAAGATGTAAATTATAAAGACTGTAATATAAATGGAATTGGACTGAAATTAAGCCTAATTATGATATTAGTCGGACAGAATTAAAGAGATTGGCCTAGTTATAACTTAGAATTATAACTAAAAAGAAGAAAAGAAGAAAAGAAGCTAATTTTCACACTTAGACCTTGGGTTAAGTAATAAGCATGATTATAACGTAGGTTATAACAAGAAATAGAACATAATAAGGCTCATTTTAAGACTTAGGATAAATTAATAAGCACAGATATTAAGAACAAGAGTAAAGGCTTATTTAAATAATTTATCTAAGTTAATAAGCAAAGAATTAAAGTAGGACCTATACCAAATAGCATTCCCTTATTATTTTCTATGGGTACGGTGTTTCACATAAACCTGAAGTGAGACGAGGGGCACGCTTGTGCTAGTAGTGGTAGTAATTGGTCAATATAGAGATGTTCAAATCACGGGGGATTTGGACAAGGGCGCTATTAGATATTGTTTAGATGACGAGCCAGTACCGGTAGCATTTCCCTATAGTTTCTATAGACATGGTGTTTCACATAATCTTGAAGTGAGACGAGGGGCACGCTTATGCTGAATCAAGGTAATAATACGACCCAATAGGTGGAGCAACAAGTAGCATGAGCATGGTGGTAGTTACGCTTGCGACTTCCATTTCGGTGTTCAGTAATCGCTATGAGTTCCAAGCGTTTAGTATGTGTGTCTTTCGTAGACACCATTGCCTTCTGTGTAGGGAGCTATGTATCGTCTAGTCCACAGTGGGTGCTTTGTGTATCTTTCATAGTTACTATTGGCTGCTGTGTAGGGAGTTATATAGCGTCTAGTCCGCAGTAAGGTCTATGGAGTAGCAGGTTGATCAAAGGGTAGAATTAGGATTTCATCCTAATTATAGGATTAGGAATTCAGCCTAATAAAGCAGCTATCAAAGACAAGTGCAAACAATCAAAGTTGACCTATCTTATTAATTGTAATAGTTTAATCGTATTTTCCAGTTTATCCCTTTTCTATTTCCTTTGTTTCCTTTAGTATATACTAGAACTATTGAAGAGTCTATTACTTTTCCTTTGCTTAAAGAACCTAGTAGTTACGATCATTCACCAGACTTTCAGTCTAACCCACTCCTCTATTTTCCCCTTTCCCCCCCATAGGCAATCAAGGGAGAAGGCAGTAGATTGTAGTTGCTCGGAGGTTTCTTGGAGAAGATTTTGCTATGAATTTCCCTACTTTTATTTCTGTTTTTCTTTTTTTGTACTGACACTTGAGAGGGATATTTATACTCTGATTTTTGTTGAGACTACGAGTTTTTATTTCATGAGACATCTTGGGTTTTGAGACATGTATGTTGTATTTGGTAGTTGACTTATTTGGTTTATAAAGCAATTATGAAGTTTTATTTTAAATAAGTTATCATTTTAGTTTCCGCTTTTTTTACTTAATTTTGTCTCATGAATCTTAGTCTCTATTAGTTTCAGTTATACCTACAACGCACCACGCCTTTTAATGTGTCCTTTTGGGTATATTAAGGGGTGTGGGGTGTTACAATTCCAAACTCGCCTTTAAAATCATCCTTCAAATCAAAACCATTTTTAAATAAAAAACAACAAATAATAGTTTTTCAAAGTACTATAATGAGGCCCAGAGCTATGCAATTAACCAATGTTACCATTACTTTTATTACTAAAAAGGTTCAACTTTGAACATATATTAATGTCACACCCAATACAGCTAGGCTACCAAGCTTCTGTAACTCAACAATTAATAATCAATAGTTTACACATCATTTTTCTACTACTAATTAATCCACATATTAATTAACTTCAAAAATCATTACTTTACTTTGCAAGCACACAACGGACATTTATCCTACTTAATAGATGTCTAAAATAATCTATCCAATTTAATTATAGCAAAATGTATTTTATTCTGCAAAATAGATATCACAAACGAAGTATAATTAATTTAACCACATTATTATTAAAACAACGTAATTATTTCCTCCATGATTATTTTATCAGTAATACTTCATTAAAACAATCAACAAGTTATACCAAAATGTTATACTCATCAATACGAGTCTAATGCAAAAATCCGCAAGATAAACGGATTTAAAATGAACAAGAAATATAAATTTTAAATTTAACATATAATTAAACTAATAAATTAGAATTATTTATCACCACACCAAACACGGCCTAGCCTACATACTCAATACCCAATGACTTCTATAGTATCTTTCCCCCAATTATTCAAATTCCTGTGTGCAAATCGAACCGCCTCGACCAATCGATAAATCACCTCACCCAATCGATCAACCGCTTCGCCTCGGCCACCCATTGCTACTACCGCCACCACCATTCGAATGCCGACACCCTGCCATGCCTCCGAGCCAACCCCCGACCATCTCAATGCCACCTTCACCGCCCACATCACGATCATCGAACCCAAAATGAACACCCCACTAAACCCTAACAAGACCTCATCATGACGCCTCCGATTATGGCGCTTCCTTCGACCGCACCCATGCCTCCGCTTCGACCTTCCTCCCAGCGTTGCCGCTCCTCCCCTAGCTACCTATATTGCTGGAATTTATTTTATGATCGAAAAATGATCATCAAGCCACCACCATCGATTCCAACCACTAAAAACCATGCGACTATCTTTAAAAATCTCATCTTAAAGCCATGAACACAATCCGACTCTCCGATCTTCAATCCGTGTTTGTCAAAAAATGACCAAAATTCGACAACCACTGATATCAAACAATATCCACTACCACACTCGATGAAACGATGAGCAACTATTTTTATAAAATACTAGAGGTGATGATAAACATTTTGCAGTTGGAAGTTTTGGTTGAAATTCGATGGTTTGAGAGATATGAATTTTGAAGCTTGAAGAGGAGGTTTGTTTCTTTTACAATAAAATGAAAAATAATAGAAGAAGAATGAGATAAAAATGAGATAAAGTGAAGTGATGATGGAGTGAAGTGAAGTGATATGGTGCATAAATCAAGACAAGCCAAGGCTTCCAAGCTAAGCAACCATCACATCAAAACTTTGGGTACCCCGCTACACCGAATCATGTTCGTGTACAAACCGTATATGAGAGAAATAAAAATCTGATCGCTCACAATAATGCAATATGATCGCAAAACAAAAATAAAATACACTGGTTATCTTATTCTGGAAAAGGTTTCAAATATACCAACGTTTGCCGTAAAATACATCAAACAATAATTTAAATATTTTTCAAATTAAATTTATGGAAAAATCCTCTAAATCCATTTAAAAATACGTATTTAAAAATCAAGTCGGCTATATCAAAAGTTTGATTTTCTTATTATTTATTACATTCGAATTGAATTTGAACATTTAAATAAATTAAATATTCTCATTCGAAACGTTAAATATTTTGGTCTGTTACAAATCTATTCTTCCTAAGATATATATATATACATACATACATATATATATATACATATATATATATACACATACATATATATATATATCCTATTCTTAAGAAATCGAAGAGAAAGAACCAATGCCCTCTTGTGATATTTCGATTGAAATACCACCAATGGTATTTTACATACAAATAGTATTGTTGCTTGTTTTGATGATCCATAATATAGAAGAAATAGTTCAAGAATTGCTAAATATGAGAATTTAAATAATAAGAAGAATTATTTTCGATAACTATAGGCATTGAGCCACATATATCAGTATGTACAAGACCGAAGAGTTCATCAACTCTATCGTTGCTCTCGCTAAAAGGATGCTTGGTCATTTTTGCTTTAGACATGACTCACAAGTATCAAATGATTCAAGAAAACCTTTTGTTTTCAATTTGTGCCATCGTTTTTCATTAATATGACCTAGTCTACAATGCCACAGATGATTAGTATTAATGTCAACATTAGACGAAATATTAACAACATAAATTCAATTAAGATTAAGTACATCATTACCATTATGAAAAACACCATCATAGTTATTATTTCCACCAAATACAATATTCATAATATTGTTATTATAAGGAAAACTATAACAAGTTTCAGAAAATCTCTAAACATATATAATACCAAAAATAATGCTTCTTACATAATAGTAATTATCAAAACTAAATTAAAATCATTAGGCAAAACTAAATGGATGTCTTCAACTATAGTTGCATCTACAATAGAGCCATCCCGCAACTTGAGGCCTCATCTCATCTTTTTCCACGTGCCATCTGTTCCTATGTCCTTGTAATGAATTATAGATATGAGTCCTAGTTCCAATATTTAAAACCTAAGATAATTTATTGGCTGCAAAATAATTTTTAATCATAAACATACCAGTAGGATTGGCAGAACCATTCTCTTTCTTCTCTTTGGTAAGTTTTACGTAGTCCGAATAATTCTATTTCCAATGCCCCTTCTTGTGATAGTATTGACATTCACCCTTGTTGTTAGGAGCATTCTTCTTACTTGTCTTGTTAATAGGCTTTCTCTTCTATGATCCATTCAAAGACGATGCATTTCCCTTTATATCGAGCACTATGCCTTGATCTTTGGATGAGGACTTGGTTGATCTCAACCTATTGTGTAGCTCCATGAGGCCCACATTCAACTACTTCATATTGTATTTCAATATGAAAGGCTCAAATCGTTGAGCAAGAGACTATAAATTCAAGTCCGCTTGAAGCTCTTTGCTTATAGTAACGTCTAGCTGTGGAAGTATATAAACATAGCCTTTCATCAATAACACGTATTCCTCTACACGAATCCCCTTCGTTATCTTCGTACTGACCAATTTCTTAGTAATCTCTTACCTTAAGGAATGAGGTTTCTCCCTAAATGAAGCTTCGAGGCTATCAAAGAATTGAAGGACATTCATGCTTTTTTGCCTTTGCAACGGTTTTTCAAGAGTGGACAACATGTATACTTGGGCTATTTCAAGATCTGCTATCCACTTGTTAACCAGTCACCAGTTCTGGAGCTGCAACTTCAATGAGTTTTTCTTTTGGAGGTTCGTATATGGATGACCATATGTATTCATAAGTTATTATTATTTTTGTCACCCTTAGCCAGTCAATGTAATTAAGTCTAGTGATCATATCGTTTTCTAAAAATAACTTTGATGTGGACATTTTCTACAAATTCAATTTAAGTAGATTAGGACATTTATACATAACAAATGCTCTTATATTATTATAAATACATTTATTTCAATTTATTAATATGCTCCCACTAGATTTTTATATTTATCAAAACCCAAAGAGAAATATAAAAGTCTTTCGACTTCTTTAGTGATTGTTAAGACTCGTGTGCCTTGGAATTCTGACATAAGGAAGCACAACAAATCATAGCCCCCCATGTGATGGATAATATTATCGATTGTATCATATACAACTTCTAACCCGTGGTCTTTGTCCTAGTCTCATCTTGATCTTAAAGAAATTTCAACAAATCAAGAGAGAATATTCATTCGAATCTACCATTTCACAATGGCCTAAATATAATGCTTGTACCTTGAGGAAAGCTCAATAAATACGTGCATGTTTCTTACCTCGTCTAGTCAATATATTAATAGTACTATACATATACATGCATGCATAACATCTCTAGCTTGAGGAAAGCTCAACAACTAAAGAGTATAAAAGTAATCTATTAAAATTAGAGGGAAACTTATTTATTAAAGATTGATACTCATTAATATATATACATATATTGAGTGATATCGATGTAGGGAACAATGTATTTTTTATGAAATGCCCTCATTATTCAAGTGTCAGACACGTTTGAAATCATCGTATACTACTATATATATGTATGTATTTATTACTTGAACCTAGGTTTCTTTCCACTCTTTTTAATTATACTTATTTAATTCCATTTTAGTTTTATTAACTAAATCATGTTTAATAAATTAACACTTTAATTAATTTTATTTAATTAATTTTATTCATTCTAAACATTCAAAAAAATGAATATTGACTATAACATTTATAGTAATTATATATCAATGTATCATTATACTTGTATAATATATTAATTAGCATTTAATTAATTTAATTAAAATAATTTTAATTAAAATAAAATTTATTAGTTTCAAATTTTTTCATTATTATTTACCTTAAATATTTTAAGGTAAATACACATATATCATTATAAATGTTTTAACTTATTTAATTATTAGTTTAATTAATCCAATTAATTAAATGATTAAATTAAAAACCATGAAATAAATTTATTAATTTTCGAAAATAATTTTTGAAAATAATTTATAATATTTATAAAATTTAATTTATATTTTAAAATTAACTTTTAAATTTAAAATATTATTTAAATTTTCAAAACACATTTTCAAAATCAACCGAAGGTCCAAAATCAATTCGAATCTTTATATTTGGGATAATCTTTAGGTCTACTTCATCCTTCGAGCCAGGCCAGAAGGTACGACATTGTACTTGATTAACCAAACTCAACCTCAATCACTACCTTTTAAGACACCCTACTAAATGGGTAGACTTTTATAAGTTAGCCCTAATATTGCTTATTTAGAATGCATAGGCTATTGAGCTCTAATACTATTAAAGGAATTGGGCCAGGTCGTAATGAGTTAAATAGGTAAATTTTAATTTTTACCATTTTGAATCTTTGTTGGTTCTATAATGCCTAACAGATTTTAAATTCAATCTAAGATATTATTTAAGTAAATCTTATCTAATTCAATTTATCGATTTAATTAAATAATCAATTTAATTTGAATTTAAATTTAGTTTGAATTTGAATTTAAATTTAAATTTGAGTATATAAAAATATGCTCATGTGTATAGTGTACATGCAACATATAAATAGTATAAGTGGTTAATGTGTACATTTATAGAAGATGGGATGTATGTCGCAACGACACATCTGTTCTTATATATATAGCTTTGTTGTCTATAGCTTTGTTTTGAAAATATATAAAATTGTATATTGTTAATTAAAATTGATTTTGACTAATTCAAAATAATTTGAATTAATATCCTAAATTCTTGTGTTGATTTAAAATTCAAACCCAGAACAAGGTTTTGAACAAAATTATCTATTTATAGATTTTGAATTAATATTACATATAATGTGTGTGTGTGTGTGTATTCTCAAAACATAATTATTCGAAACATGCATATATGATTATATTTAATTTTATAAAATTAAATTCATTTATATATATTATTATTATTAAATTAAAAATGTAAATTTAAAAAAATTATTTTTTGGCCGAAAGGGTTTAGTTTTTTTAAAATATATTAGGTCCGATGAAATTTGTTTTTTCAAACATAATTATTTACATCAATATATATAAAATGATTTTAAAATATTTATTAATTATTATTGTACAAAAGAACTTTAGTTTACAAAATCGAAAACATATATATATTTATAAAATAAATTTTATAAATAAATTAATATGTATATAATTTATTTATATATAATGTATTTAACATGTTATAAAATTGTTTTAATTAATTAAAATAGTTTGAAAATCAAAAAATTACTATTAATACATATAGAAATTATGGTCGAAAAATATAAGTTATAATGATGTTATTTTGTTTTTATTTTGACTACTAGATCAATTTGAATGCACATATTGAATCAGATAACATAAGCACATATAATTTTTGAGTGCTTTGCTTAAAATTATGTATCGCTTTTGTTACCAAAAAAGCACATATATATTCTTTATAAATTGTATGGAATCCAATATACATAATCAGAATGATGTATATGAATGATAATGACATTTAGATATTACCTTAAAAGTTTGTCACACCTTTATTTAGGAATACCAGCTTCCTTTGCTATGATATAAAGATGAATACCAGCTTCCTTTCAATTTGTTTTGATTTGATTTATTTAGGAATTTTTTAGCTATGGTGCCTTGATGCTTGAAGGTGAATAATAAAGAGGATCAAAGTAAAGAATAATGAAATGCGATGGTTTATATAGTGGCATTAAAAGGATGTAGAGGAGGAGAAAATATCTCCTTCTTTAATTCTTTCTTTTCTATCATTTCAAAATTATTTAGAAACACCCAGGTTCGCTTTTAGATGGATATCCGGACGTAAATTTTATTTCTAACGCCATTTGTGCCTTATAGTTTGTATACTTAATCTATCTTTCTCTATTATACAGATGTTCTGACAAGACCCAGCGGTGGATCACTTTCGGATACTATTAATACTTTTATGGTAGTCCCAGCCGAGGATAGGTATATAAGAACTCTATTGACAGACGAGAATATTCTTGCCCATGGTTTATTATAGGAAGGTCGTAACACCAGCATAGTTCCAGTTGTCAACATTGACAATGATGGTGATAATGATGATAACAATTCGCCTGCCAGAGGTGAAGTCGATCAAGAATTTCCCCCAGTCCCAAGTCCTAGGGCTGGAGTTGTATCATAGAATAAGAACATGAAGGCGTCGAGGAAGGCAAGATTATAGGAGAGAGTAGTGAGGCTGGTCAAAGTAAAATTAAAGTGGGTCATGGGTCTCAGATCGAACAACCTAGAGAAGAGCCACCGCCTGCTCCTAAAAAGAGACTAATTATGAAAATTTCCAAAGCACAAACTTCTTCCCAGCCTCTGCCAGTTACAAATACAATGAAAACTCCATCTCTTCCTTCGACGGGCACATTTACCGGGTTAGGGTCAATCCCTATGGATTTTGGCTCTTTTGATGTCGGTAACATCAGCATCGGTGACATTGGTTCTCCTATCCGCTTTGAGTAGGACGCCATTCCAACCGGTGCGAGAGAGGTACTCCCATGAGTAAAGCTCCAATACATGGTCCGTCGGGGGGACACTAGGACACACATGCACGTGTGCACTTCATGGCACTTACACTTGTCCCATATCCTGGCGTGCTTGATCTAACTCATTCCTATTTGCTTTGAAGGTTCTATGGATAAGAAGAAGCATTCATATCAATCCATGGAGGAGAAAGCATACCACGCTCAAAGGCCTCGGTCGGGTTCATACCACCAATGGAGTGGTCGGGACTATGTTTCAAGTTACAACTCCAGTAGCGACAGAGACGATCGGGATAGGATTAGTTATGACAGGGACCGTTCTTCTCATGATTCCGCTTCTAAGCGTTGAACTAGATTTAGATCATCTCCTTCTAGAGTCCCAAATAGGCAACCTGACTGCCGTGATGATATTCCACTGGCTGACTCTTCTCGAGCTCCACCACCTGGCTTTGTTCCTTTACAGTCCATGGCATTATCTCACTCAAGTCGGTCTTCTAAGCGTAGATATCATAGGGGCGGCTCCGATACTATCAATTAGAGGTCTAGTAAAGGAAGTGTTATTGCTTCGTCCATTACAGAGGAGTAGCAGATAGACACTACGGGTCGGATGGCCGAGCTTAGGAATTAATTGCCCAACATTTGCTTTAATGGAGTTATATTTTTGCCAAACTTAAAGAGAATTCCTACTGAAATCCAATAGAGGACCATCAACTACACGATCGATGTCCATAATCAATGGACGAAGCTGGACGAAAAGATTTCAAAAGTTTTAAGAGACAGGCTACAGGAGATAGAACCAGAAACTTATTGAAGCCGAGAATAAAAGAATCATAGCCGCTCTTGACACTGAGATTGAGAACTCATGAAAATTCCAAGCCGAAGTAGAGAAAAAGGCCGAGGAGGACATTAAAGCTCTCGAAGTCGAGAGATCCAAGCATTTGAAAGAAATCAAGCAAGCGCATCATCGGAACCACGAGCTTATAATAGAAAGGGATGTTGCCAGAAGGAATGAGGCGGAATTGAAAACCAAACTCGAGTGCGAGATCAAGGAAAAAGATGAAGCGTAGAAAATTGCTCAGGACGCATGCGACGAGCTAGTCATTATCAAAATAGAGAGGAATGAAGCACTTGAGAAAGCCAGGGATATGGACGCCCTTGTTAAAAAAGCGATCGAAGCCGCGGTTAAAAAAGAAGTTGAATCCATGGAATAGAGGGTAGAAGAGCAGACGATGCAGATATTTGAACCACTAATTACTCAATGCAACGCCAATGTGCTCAAGTTTCGAAATCTAGAGTGGTTCGGAGAGGACTGCCCTTTAATGCTTGCCCGTGCCTGGGAATGGATTGTCGAGGAAGAGAAACACTTTCTTTGAATTGATAATATTGGTATGGAGTAGGTGAAAAAGGATATTTTGAAGGGAAATGAGCCCAAATTCCTTCATGATAACCATCATCTTATTCATACAGAACTTGATGCAACCGCTCAAAAGAATTAGGCAAAGGTTCCGACTCTGCGCATTATGATGCTATAGCTGGTCAAACTCCCGGGACTCAAGCTGCTCCTAGTTCCTCCGTTGATTCCTCTACCGACATTGGTTATGACCCAAAGAAGCCACAACTCGAGAAATCCACTGTTCTCTCCCTATTCTTGAAGGAACTCCTGGAAGCACTCCAGCTTATGTTAAAGTTCAAATTGAAGAAGGTATCTCGTTGACTTCTCCTGTTTTGCAGAGAGTTGACATGTCCCCAATCAACATCACTAATCGCTCTCTTTGTATTTCATTATTTACAGGTCAGTCTACAATCACTTCCTCCTATGGATTAATAGCCGAGGCAATAAATATTGGCGATGGAATCTGTAACCATCACGACTTCAACAATAATTCCCAGCAACTCGATTGAGGAGATCCAGAGCCTTGACGAGTGCATGATAGACGCTTTGTTGGAAGAAGGAAACGATGAGAATCAAGGTACTCAAGTTGATTAGGATGTTACTATTACCGGGGTCTCCGAGTCCCTGTCGGGTACCTCCATGCATGAGCTTGAGCTAAATTTTGAGATGGATATCCTCCTTGCCAGTCAAATCAAGCAAGAGCAAATAGAAGTTTTCCATCCTTCGTTGTCGATCGATTTTCCCGGGCAAACAATTTTCACACCAGTTTACATTCCTCCACCAGGGAGTGCTCAAAGTACGTCGACAACATTTTCAAAAAGCATTCCAGCCTGCATTCTCTGCCCAAGAGTGGCCAGAGTGCGCTTGCTGGATCTTCGCAAAGTAGTCCTCCTAAAGGCTAAGACGGTAGAGGAAGAGGTGGAAAGAGGCAAGGAGAGAGCTTGAGTAAAGTCTTCCCTGGTTCTAAGAAGAAGAAGTCAAAGAAGAAATAGTTTCTAGTTTGTTTCTCTATAGATAGACTTCTTTTATTTGCTAACTGGCTTTGTACGGGATTGACCCCCGTTACTGCTTTTTTGCTTTTGGTGTGAGCCACTTATACTTAGCTTTCCTGGTTTAATGTTAATAACAAAGACCTTTTGTTTTGTAAATCTTTGTTCAAATTTGTCTAAGTACTTAAGAAATAGGCTTTACATTCAATTTATTCGCGATTTATTTCTTTTAATGATCATTTTTAGATCAAGTCCTTGATCCATTTTGTGATTTGCTAACTCGCATCATTTTAGCGAATGTAAAGAAATCCTTAGAGTAAATCACTTAGTGTCTTGAGTATCCTTTTCCAGGATAATAAGTTCCAACCGCATCAAACTATGGGCTTGAGTTTAAGTTAACTAATTAGAATCATAGTCCGTACATCCTCATCCAGGATGTTAGCAGCCGACTATGCCTAACTCCGAGCTTTGATCGAAGGCTTAAAAATTGGATCCCACTTTACTCCGAGCATGGACCTTCCATTCTTCCTACTCTGGTCAAGATGTTAAGGATTAGACGAACTTGTTACGCCTGTTTCCATTTATACTCCTACCCCCAGTCCGAGGATGAGTGTTGAGTAAGCGATCGATCGTATCATGCTCTTCTGATTTATACTCTTACACTCCATCCGAGGGTAAGAGTTAGCATACGGATGGTTGCATCATGTTTGGTTTTAAGTTTGTTCTCTTGCCCCCAATGCAAAGGCAAGAGTTAGTTTGCGAATGATCGTGTTTCATCCGGCTTAAATTTGTACTCCAGCTCTTACTCCGGGAAAAAGAGTTAGAGTACGAATGCTCGTATCGCATCCAATTTAAGTTTATCCTTCGGGTCCTACTCTGGGAACGAGAGTTAGGATGTGGATAGTTATGTCGTGTTTGGCTTATGTTTATACACTTGCCCCTAATCCAAAGGCAAGAGTTAGCTGGTGTCGATCCTCTAACACCATAGGGGGACTTCACGGGCCCGATGATGGGCTATCGAAGTTTAGTCGACACCTATCTTCGGGTACTGCACACCTACATTAATCATATGCAGATTCATTCGAGTTGATCAAGTCACAACTCTTAAGAAATGAGAAGACAGAAGTTTGGGCTGAAAAGGCCGTTTATTTCATAAAAGACAAAAAATGACAGAATTTGTCTTATTATATGGCTTTAGCCTACTATTTACAAGTTTATTCTAAGTGAATTAGCGTCGTAGGTGCTCGCGATTCTATGCCCATGAGAGCAAAATCCCGTCTACAGTTGCCAACTTGAAAGTGCCATCTCCAAGCTTTTCTTCTATTGCATACGGACCTTCCCAGCTCGGGCCTAAGTTTTTAGGGCCAGGGAAGATTTGTTTGAGGACCAAGTCACTGATTTCAAAGGTCCAACTCCTAACTTTGGTGTTATAATATTGAGTGACTTGGTGTCTGTGTGCAGCTGCTCTCAACTCAGTTTCAATCTGCCTTTCATCGATCATATCAAGAGACTTCAGAAGGAGTTGTTCATTTGTCCATGGTTCATAGTGAGAAACCTGATGAATGGGGACTTCCAGTTCAATCGAGATCATAGCCTTTGATCTATATGCCAAGATGAATGGAGAGTGACCAGTTGCTGACTTATGGATGGTTCGATAAGCCCAAAGTGCTAACGGGAGTTTATCGACCCACTAGCTTTGGCTATCTCCAATTGCTTCTTAAGAACGGACTTGATAATCTTGTTTACAGCTTCAACCTGTCCATTCGCCCGAGGATGTGCCATCACTAAAAATCTCTTCTCTATGTAGGGTAGGCGGTTGAAATCCTTAAACTCTGCATTATCAAATTGGGTTCCATTATCGGTAACGATCACTTGCGGAACTCCAAAATGATAGGTGATATTCCGAACAACAAAGTTGATTACTTTCTTCAGGGAAATCGTGGCCAATGGCTCCGCCTCAGCCCATTTAGTTAAATAATAAACCGCCACGATGGCATACTCGATGCCACCTTTAGATACCGATACCGATGATATCGATACCCCAAACTGGAAACGACGAAGAACTGACCATTTGAGTAATTTCCATCAGCGGGGCTCCTGGAATTTTAGCAAACCTTTGGCACTTGTCATCCTTTTCGGCATAATCAGCTGCATCTCAATTAACGGTCAACCAATAATAATCGTAACGAAGAATCTTCCTCACCAGGGTCCGTCCTCTAGTGTGGTCGCCATAGACCCCTTCATGAACTTCTCTCGGAACTCCTTTGGTCTTGTCGTGAGCGACACACCATAATATAGGGACAGAGAAACCCTTTATGTTATATTATTCCTTCGTGCATGATATATCTCAAAGCTTGTTGAAGGAATTTTCATCGTTCATTCCTTCTCTCCAAAAGGATCCCCTTTTGCAAATAATCCTGAATGGGAGTCATCCATGACTCCCATTCAGGTTTAGTCTCCAAGATCCAAGCGACATCCATCTGATTGATGCTCGAAGCTTAAAGTATCCCACTAGAACCAACCCCATGAGCTGTGCATCTCCGGAACTAGCCAACTTAGAAAGTGAATCGGCTTTCTCATTTTCCACTCTGGAAATATGAGTGATCGTGTAATATTTAAAGTTGTCAAGCAGCCCAAGAACCTGGTTTAGATAGGGAGCTAGCCTTGCTCCTATCGCTTGATACTCTTTCTAAACTTGGCATACCACTAGTAGAGAGTCATAGAAAATGTGTAAAGTCTTTATTCCTATTTCCTTGGCGATCTTGAGTCTTGCAATCAAGGCCCCATATTCAGCTTCATTGTTCATTGCTGGAAAATGGACTTTCATGACGTAGCCGATCGAGTGTTCTTCGAGAGTGGCAAGCACAACTCCAGCACCAGAACACTGATCATTGAATGCACCATCCGTATACATCTTCCATCAAACTTTCTTTTCTCCGTTGCTCTTCAGAGAATCATCTCATGTACTTAATTCAACTATGAAATCTGCCAAAGCCTGACCCTAGATTTCTCTTCGAGGGTGATAAGTAATATTGTATTGACTTAATTCAATGTTCTATTTTAGTAACCTTCCAAAAGTCTCAAGACGTTGTAAGACTTGTCGTAAAGGTTGGTCAGTAAGTACATTGATCGGATGAGCCTAGAAGTAGGAGTGGAGCTTTCTTGAAGCGATGAATAGGCAGTATACGAGATTTTCCAATTTCCAGTAGTTTCTTTCTGCTATGTCAACCGCTTGCTAATGTAGTAGACTGGTCATTAGATGCGAGATTCCTCATATATAAGTGTGACACTTAGAGCATGCACCGACACTGCCAAGTATATAACAAGTCCTCATCATCCACCGACTTCGAAAGGATGGGAGGTCTTTCCAAGTGATTCACCAAAGCTGGGAACACATCTTTGCAATCCTGGTTCCATTCAAAGTTTCTTTTTCCCTTCTTGATCACCTCAAAGAAAGGGATGCATTTGTCAATGGATTTGGAGATGAACCGACTCAGCGCAGCGATCTTCCCATTTAAGCTCTGGACCTCCTTAATTGCCTTTGGGGCTTCGATCTCTCTAAAATCCTTGATCTTTTCTTGATTGGCTTCAATCCCAAGGGAGTTGACAATGAAACCCAAGAATTTCCCAAACGTCACACCAAATGAGCATTTCAAGGGATTAAATTTCATTCCGTGCTATCGGAGGACGCTAAACATCTCCGCCAGATTATCAACGTGATTTCTCAAGCGTCGTGACTTCACGAGCGTATCGTCCATATAAACCTCCATTGATTGTCCAATCTGGTCCTTCAACATCCGTTTCACAAGTCTTTGGTAACTCGCTCCTGCGGTCTTTAATCCAAAAGGTATGACCAGGTAGCAATAGAGTCTGAGGTCGACAATGAAGCCGGTGTGCTCCTGATCTAGGACGTGCATTTCTTTTTGTTTGTCCTTGGAGTATGCATCCATAAATGAGAGTAGCTCGTGTCCAACAGTCGAGTCTACTAACTGATCTATCTGTAACACCCCATATTTCTATAACATTATTTAGGACATTTAATAAGTTAAATTAAATTAAATAATGTGAAGATTAATAGGTTGAGAATTGATTTAATTAAGGGTAGTCGTGCCATGTTAAATGAAAATCAAATGAAACAACATGACCTAATGTGGTAGGAAATAAAGAAGGGCAAAATGGGGAATAAGAGAGACTTATACCCTAAACCCTTAGGAAATGAAACTCATGTACATTTCATTTTATCAAACTAAAATACGTTAAGGCCGGCCACCATTTCCATTCTCAAGAGAAGATTAAGCTAGGATTCAAAGGAAAGAAATCAACTTATTCAAAATCAAATCTCATATCTTTTAATCTCAAAGCTAAGGTGAATGACTACTACATCCCATTTTCTTTTGGTTTTTGGTTTTAAGATTAGATCCGAAATTTTTTTGCAAGTTTATGCCATGTTTTCGATGATTAAATTTATATACATGCTTGTTGATGAATTATACATGTTCATATTAGTTTTTAAGATATGTTTGATAAGAAAACCCTATTAGATGACATCCAAATGCCTTGAAAATACAAATGTAGATCAAAAATGATATTTTATGGATGGGGTCCAATTTTCATATTTTTCTTAATTAATGTGGATTTTAGATTAATTTTTTACTGAAGAAAATGATTTATTGGGTTATAAATTGTTTACGGCTAAAATAATAATTATTTAGGGTTGAAATTTTTATATGTTGGAAAACATACTAAAATAGATTTTCTAGAATTTTTTTAGATTTTTCCTAAGTGTTTTGATGAATATATAAAATTATTTAAGGTATGAGACTTAAATGTTTTATATATTTAATTAAGGAGAAGGGGTATTTTATTAAATAAAAAAATCATTATTTAATTCTAAAATTGTTGGCAGCACTTTTCTGAAAAGATATGTTTTAAAAGGATGTTAGTGAGGGGAAACCCGTTCCGTTAAGCGGCGTGGTCTCGCTTAACATATTTAACCGGGATGTATATTATTATTCACACCAGGCTTTATGTCTGACTTGAAGTTTATGTTTTCCCCTTAAAATCTTGGGTGCTCAAAATTGATTTGAGCAGACTAAGGGGTTAAGGTCTTTTAAGCTTTTAGTAGGATGACGAATAAGGCTACCGAAGGCATGCAGGAGGCAAACAGATTGCTATTTAGGGGTTGTAGTTTTATGTTCTGTTGTGTTTCCGCTATGTTTGTATTAAGTCTAGTATGACTATATGACTCTGATCATCCAAGGGGTTATATTCATATACCGCTCTTGGCCTATTCTGTAACAAATATATTTTTACTATGCCTGGGAACGTATTTGGGATTATCTATTAAGAATATGGAACATCTGTTTTGAAGTTTAATGAAGCGGTGTTGTTTTGAAATCTGTGTTTGTTTCATATTCAAGTGCTTCTGATATTATATATACCCTTAACATAGCCTTATTTAGTCGTCGGAAGCTAATACTATAGATGATTGCAGCATCTGTAGCGCTTAGTTTTAGACCTCTAGATAGGGGATGTTACAGCTTGGTATTAGAGAATGGTTTACGAAATACATCAACTAAAAATGGTTTTTGAAAACATAATCCTTAGTAATTAGAGTTAAGATCGGGGTAATGGATGACGCTATAGTAACGTACTTGTATTTGTTATATATAAGTATACGCTATATCTCTTGACTCCTATCTTAGTTAGGCTATTCATATGTATCTAACAAAGCTTGAATACAGATATGGAAGGAAGAAGAGGCAGAGTTAATCTTGGAGGAGAGAGCACCACCACTAATGGAAATGCCCGACCAAATGCTAGAAGAGGTCCAGGTCAGGCTCAAGTAGAAAATGTTGGTGCTGGGGTTCCATAAGTGGACATGGGAGCATGTATCAGTTTTTCGTAAACATGATGCAAGCTGGAATTGTAGCTGGAGTTATCGGAGGGAATGCTGTTGGAGGAGGAGTTCTGGAAGCTACAATAGTCAACCACTATGCTAATCTGAGCAGAGACTATATTAGGCTTGGAGGGAAGCCGTTCATTGGAACGGAATATGCGATTTTGGTATAAAACCGGTTGTTGCATTGTGAGAGAATTTTCGCTGACTTAGGATTGAATGACGAGCAGAAAAGGAGGCTAGCTTCAAGACAGCTTCAGGGAGCTGCTCTATTTTGGTGGAACACTATTGTAGCTAGTGTTGATGAGGAAACCATGACTTGGGTGGAGTTTAAGAGAAGGATCCAAGAAAGGTTTATGTCAGTAATGGTGCAGTCAGTGTTTGTCAGGATGTTCATTGAACTGGAGCAAGGAGAGATGTCTATTCTAGAGTATGCAAGAAGATTTGAAGAGTTAGCCTGGTACGGGTATGCCATGGTTGATACGGTGATGAAGAGAAATGAGAAGTTTATAAGAGGATTAAAGCCGGAGTTGGCAAGAGCTACTTTACCGCACATAAGAGATATTTGTGATGTAGTGGTAGAGATGGCGCTGAGGCAGGAAGAGGCGTTAGCTTGTTTGGAGAAAAAGAAAGAGAACGAAGTCCAGGTGGGACAAGGCCAGAAAAGAAAGTTTTTCCATAAGAAGAATGCTCAGAGGGAAGGAGCACAGAAGAAAGGAAAATCTGAAGTGGTTTGTTATAAATGTGATAAGAAAGGACACTATGCTCATGAGTGTCGGACTGGAAAAGGAAAAGGGAAAGAAGCAGTTGGAAAGAAGAATATCCGATGTTTTAATTATGATCAGATCGGCCATTATAAGAACCAATGCAAAAAGCCTGCTAGAGAAGGAAGGGGCTAAGTTTACGCATTGGAGCCCGCAACTTCAAGGCCAGTTGTGCAGGAGAAAGGGAAGGCTGTTCTAGGAGGCTCGCTACAGATTCACGGTACGTATGTTAGCGTTCTATTTGATACCGGTGCATCACATTCTTTTACATCTCGATGTTTGGTAGGTAAGCTTAAACTAGAACCCTCATATTTAGTTACTTCCTTAAGGGTTGCAAATCTGATAGAAGGATATGCGACACTTGGGATGAGGTGTGACCATTTAGAGTTTGATTTGCTAGGTCATACTTTTGATTGCTATTTGCATGTATTTAATTTTGTGGGGTTTGGGATTATCCTTGGGATGGATTGGTTAAGTAAGTATGATGCTAGGATATTTTGCCATGATAGGAAGATATCACTTAGACACCCGAATTGTAGTGATCGGATAGTTTATACCGTAGAAAGCCCTAGTTGTGAGGTGAATGCTTTATTGGGTATCATGGAGATGGAGGATGAGTTGCATCGAGTCTTTGTGGTTTGAGAATTTGCTGATGTGTTTGAGCCGGTAGTTGGGTTGCCACCGAAATGAGCCATTGAGTTTCGGATTGATTTAGTGCCTGGAGTAGAACCGGTGAGTAGGCCGCCAAGTAGAATGACACCTACAGAGATGAAAGAGTTGAAGGTGCAGTTGGTGGATTTGGAAGGCAAGAGTTTTATTCGATCGAGTAGTTCACCTTAGGGAGCTGCCGCAGTGTTTGCTAAGAAGCCGGACGGATCGTTGAGGCTATGTATCGATTATCGTAAGTTGAATGAGAAGACGATAAAGAACCGATATCCATTGCCTAGAATTGATGATTTTTTCGATCAGTTAAGTGGAGCCAAGGTATTCTCTCAGCTGTATTTGGCAACGGGATTTCACCAGCTTAGAGTGGAAGAGGATAGTATTCCTTTGATGGCATTTAGGACGAGGTATGGATCGTACGAATGGTTAGTTATGCCGTTCAGACTAACTAATGCGCCGACATTCTTTGTGGACTTGATGAACCAAATCTTCCGAGAGCACTTAGATAGATTTGTGTTGGTCTTCATAGATGACATTTTGATATACTCCAAGGATGAGAAGGAGCATGAAGTTTATCTTAGAGTTGTGCTTGAGACGTTGAGGGAGCATCAGTTGAAGGCTAAGTTTTCGAAGTGTCATTTTTGGAAGAAGGAAGTGAAGTTCCTTGGTCATGTAGTCTCAGAGAAAGGGTTGTCTGTATACCCGACTAAGATTGAGGCGATAAATAATTGGAAGAGACCCGAGACGGTGACCGAGATAAAGAGCTTTCTTGGATTGATTGGATATTACGGAAGGTTTATAAAGGATTTTTCATGGATAGCTGCACCAATGATTAAGCTTACGTGAAAGATGTGAAGTTCGTATGGACTGATAAGTGTGAGGAAACATTCCAAAGCTTGAAACACTTATTGATCAATGCACCGGTGTTGGTGGTTCCGAAGGGGAATCTGGATTTATTTGTTTATACTGATGCGTGTGGAACTGGATTGAGAGCTGTGTTGATACAAAGAGGTAAAGTGATTGCTTATACTTGTAGACAGCTCAGACCGCATGAAGTTAGGTATCCAACGCAAGACTTGGAGTTAGCTGCCATTATATTTGTTTTGAAGGTATGGAGGCATTAACTTTTGGGAGAGCGATTTGAGCTTTATACGGATCATAAGTCGTTGAAGTACTTGTTCTCTCAGAAGGAGTTGAACATGAGACAACAGAGATGGTTGGAGTTTATTGCTGCTTATGATTTTGGAATTGAGTACACACCAGGAAAAGGAAACAAGGTGGCGGATGCACTTATCAGGAAATATCAGAATGCAGTATTGGCTATGATTGTTGAGTGGAAAGACTTGGAAGCATTATCAGCTTGTAGAGTGCAATATAGGTCTGAGGAAGTTCTAGTGCAGGAAGTGCTGTATTATCTTGTTTAGAAGTTCGACCGGTAATGATTGAGAAGATAGCTTCTAAATAAGAGGAGGATCCAGTTTTGGCTGAACGGATCAGAAAATTAAGAGAAGGAATAGAGAGCGATGACTTAAAGGATTTCAGTCTTGACCAGAATGGGTGGTTGAGAAAGAAGGGAAGGTTTTGTGTTTCGAATGTAGGAGACATGAGGAAAGAGGTTTTGGATGAGTGTCATCGTTCAAAGTTCACTATTCATCTAGGAGGAACGAAGATGTATCAGGATATGAAGAGAAATTTATTCTAGGAAGGTATGAAACGGGACATTGGTTTATGTGTTAAACAATGCTTGAATTTCCAACAAGCAAAGGCTGAACACTAGAAGCCCAGTGGATTGCTTCAACCGTTGGATGTTCCGATGTGGAAGTGGGATTCTATCTCAATGGATTTTATTGATGGGTTGCCAAGGTCTAGTAGAGGAAATGAAAGCATATGGGTCATAGTAGATAGACTAACCAAGAGTGCCCATTTCATTTCGGTAAAGTCAACTAGGACGACACCTATTTTAGCGAAGTTGTTTATGAAGAATGTGGTTAGACTGCACGGGATTCCTAGTAGTATTATCAGTGATAGAAATTCTTTGTTTACTAGTGACTTATGGAGGAGTCTACAGGAAGCTTTAGGAACCAAACTCAACATGAGTACCGCTTACCATCCATAGACTGATGGGAAAACGGAAAGAGTTTACAAAGTCTTGAAGGATTTGTTAAGAGCTTGTGTACTAGATTTTGGGGGATTTTGAGGGATCATGGGAAGACCATCTCCATTTAGTCGAGTTCTCATAAAACAATAGTTATCATACTAGTATTGGGATGGCAATGTTTGAAGCTTTGTATGGAAGACCATGGAAATCTCCCGTATGTTGGTTAGAGACCGAGGATAGGTTAGTTCTTGGTCCAGATTTGGTGAGAGAAGCCGCAGAGAAGGTTGAGTTGATCCGAGCTAGGATGAAGGAAGCTCAGTCTAGGCAGAAAAGTTATGCAGATAAAAGAAGGAAAGACTTGGAATTCTCGGTTGGAGACTATGTGTTTATTAAGGTTTCGCCGATGAAGGGTGTGATTAGATTCGGAAAGTCGGGAAAGTTAGCACCCAGATTCGTTGGACCTTTCCGTATTGTTGAGAGAATCGGAAAACTCGCTTATAGAGTAGATTTACCGAATAGTTTGGCTGTAGTCCATGATGTTTTCCATATTTCTCATCTTAGAAAGTGTGTTAGAGGCTCGGGGACTACTATAGCACCTACAGTGTTAGAAGATTTAGTAGTAGAGCTGGATTTGACCATAGTTAGAAAGCCGATTCGGATAATCGAGAAAGATGAGAAAAGGTTGAGGAACAAGACAGTTAGTTTAGTAAAGGTCCAGTGGAGTGACAATGCTAGAAACTGTACTTGGAAGACCGAGAGCAGGATTAGATATGCTTATCTTAATTTGTTTTGATGGTATGTTTTACCTTTTTGCTTGGTTGTGTACCTTATCGTAATTTCGAGGACGAAATTCTTTAAGGAGGGGAGTTTGTAACACCCCATATTTTTATAACATTATTTAGGACATTTAATTAGTTAAATTAAATAAAATAATGTGAAAATTAATAGGTTGAGATTTGATTTAATTAAGGGTAGTTATGCCATGTTAAATGAAAATCAAATGAAACAACATGAACTAATGTGTTAGGAAATAAGGAAGGGCAAAATCGGAAATATGAGAGACTTATACCCTAAACCCTTAGGAAATGAAACTCTCATTCATTTCATTTTATCAAACTAAAATACATCAAGGCCGGCCACCATTTCCATTCTCAAGAGAAGATAAAGCTAGGATTCAAAGGAAAGAAGTTAATCAACTTATTCAACATCAAATCTCACATCTTTTAATCTCAAGGCTAAGGTAGATGACTACTACATCCCATTTTCTTTTGGTTTTCGGTTTTAAGATTAGATCCGAAATGTTTTTGCAAGTTTATGCCATGTTTTCGATGATTAAATTTATATACGCTTGTTGATGAATTATACATGTTCATATTAGTTTTTAAGATATGTTTGATAATAAAACCCTATTAGATGACATCCAAATACTTTGAAAATTTAAATGTAGATCAAAAATGATATTTTAGAGATGGGTTTCAATTTTCATAATTTTCTGAATTAATGTGGATTTTATATTAATTTTCTAGTGAAGAAAATGATTTATTGGGTTATAAACTGTTTACGACTAAAATAATAATTATTTGGGGTTGAAATTTTTATATGTTGGAAAACATATTAAAATAGATTTTCTGGAATTTTTCCAGATTTTTCCTAAGTATTTTGATGAATATATAAAATTATTTAATGTTTAGGACTTAAATGTTTTAATATTTAATTAAGGAGAATAGGCATTTTATAAAATAAATAAAAAATCATTATTTAATTCTGAAATTGTTGGCAGCACTTTTCTGAAAAGATTTTATTAACCAATAAGAATTTGACAAACAAAGGCAGGTTAGTTGAACAATTATCTTTTTTAAGTTAAAAACAAGAAAATCATACTTTTAGCATGTTTCAACCATTGTCGGTATTGAATGTTCCAACCCAGACCTTTCAACAAGGTCAAAAGCATGCTTTCGACAAGATCGAACCCAAAGCATATGGTATCAAGTTACTTGGTACATAATGTATTGGACAAGGTCGAAGGGTACTTGGTTGAAACCTTAGTTGCCGAAGAGGTTGGAGTATGTTTGTTTTATAAGCCAAAGTAACGCCTGCTTTGCTTTCAAAAAAAAGCTTTCGACTTGGTTGCTTTCGACTAAGTCAAATACTTAAAACAAAGGTTTAAAGCTTTCGACAAGGTCGAAAGCTAAACATGCTTTCGAAGGGGTCGAAACCCCTAGCAGCCGCCTTTCAATCTTTCGAAGTCATGCTTTCGACAAGGTCAAAAGGTATGCTTGTCTTTTAAAAATCAGCCGCTTCTCCTATGCTTTCGAAAGTAAGCTTTCGACTTAGATGATTTACCCTTTTTATTCTAATTGAAGTCTAGCCCAAGAAAGAGATGTTTTAAAGTATTAAAAAGGTTGGAGCCTATTGTTTTAAAAGAGGTGTTTTAAGCTTTCGAAGGGGTCGAAAGCAAGGTTTTCGACAAGGTCGGACGATAGTTTCCGAAGAGGTCGAAGGGTTTTAAAAGAGGATTTTCCACATGTTTTAAATTGAACCCAAAGAGCTTTCGAATGGGTTATGTTTCAAAGGTTTAATGCTTTCCAAAGGTACCATTTTTTGAATGGTTTCGAAGGGATCAAAAGCCAAGCTTTCGATGGAGTCGAAAGATAGCTTTTGACAAGGTCGAAAGGTCCTATTCTGAATGGTTTCAAAAGGGTTGAAATGGAAGGTTTTTCCAAGGTCTTCTAAGGCAATGTTTTAAAGTGATTTAAGATAGGATGTCTAAGGTTTTAATGCTTTCGAAAGGTAGATTTTCAATGGTTTCGAAAGGCTTTAAGTATGGGTTCAAAAGGAAAGGCTTTGGCCTTTTGGCCTAGATAAATAAAGGGTTTTACTTGGTTTTGAAAGAGATGCTTTCGAAGGATTTAGAAGGGGTACTTTCAAATGTTTAAGTGTTTTCATCAACAAAGCTTTGAGTAAAGTATATATATATTTAACATGGCAATGTGATTTTGAGTAAAGCATAAGGATTACATATTTTCCTTGTGTTAGTTTGATTTAAAGGTTTTAAATCATTTTAAAAAGGTTTTCAAGGAAAATTATGGGTGGGGATCCCTAAGTAAAATGACTCAGATATTAGAATACCATATGGGACTAGTATAGGGTCGCGCCCTATACATTAGTTATTGGCCCCAGCTAATTGTTGTCCAAAACTTCCAGTGTGTAGGGCTTGGTCAGGTAGACTAAAATTATGATTACACACCGAAAGAAATATATGTTTGTATATAGATAGGTTATTGGTGAGCCCGAAAAACCATTAGGATTAGGAAGACCAGGGAGATGATTAAGTTAGGGACAGACCATCCAGTAGAAAAGTATTTAACAGATAGTTAAGGACAGATCGTCTAGAAGAGGAGTATCTAACAGGTGTTAGGTTGATTTTGTTTATATTGTCTGGTAGGCCCGAGTCACCTAAAGGTTCAAAGTTAGCCAAACAAAGCTTATGTGTTTGAGCAGATAGTTCATTTATTACCTGATATTTATGTATGTTTACATAATGATGCTTTACAGTATTTAACTAGTTTGGTTGCATAAAAAGGTTTTGCAAAGATATGTTTTAAAAATATGTTAGTAAGGGGAAACCCGTTCCGCTAAGCGGCGTGGTCTCGCTTAACATATTTAACCGGGATGTATAGTATTATTCACACCAGGCTTTATGTCTGACTCGAAGTTTATGTTTTCCCCTTAATCTCTCGGGTCCTCAAAATTGATTTGAGTAGACTAAGGGGTTAAGGTCTTTTAAGGTTTTTGTAGGATGACGAATAAGGCTACCGGGGGCATGCAAGAGGTAAATGGATAGCTATTTAGGAGTTGCAGTTTTATGTTTTGTTGTATTTCCGTTGTTTGTATTAAGTCTATTATGACTATATGACTCTGATCATCCAAGAGAGTATCTTCATATATCGCTCTTGGCGTATTTTGTAACAAGTATATTTTTATCTGTGCTTGGGAACGTATTTGGGATTATGTATTAAAAATATGGAATATTTGTTTTGAAGTTTAATGAAGCAATGTTGTTTTGAAATCTGTGTTTGTTTCATATTCAAGTGCTTCTGATATTATAGATACCATTAACATAGTCGTATTTAGTCGCCGGAAGCTAGTACTATAGATGACTGCAACATCTGTAGCGCTTAGTTTTAGGCCTTTAGATAGGGGATGTTATACTATCCTTGGAAGCGGGAAGCTGTCCTTCGGGCACACCTTATTCAAGTCTGAATAATCGATGCATGTTCTCCGCTTCCCGTTTGCTTTCTTCACCAAAATAGGGTTAGATACCTAATCCGGGTATAAAGCATCACAGATGAAGGCATTATCTTTTAGCTTATCCACTTCTTCCTTGAGTGCGGTGGATCTCTCCGGACCCAGGCTGCGGCGTTTCTGTTTCACGGGAAGGGGATTGATGTTTAATGCATGGCTCGCTATCCTAGGCGAGATCCCATACATATCCGAGTGTGTCCAGGCAAACACATACAAGTTTGCTTGGAGAAAACCAACCAACTCCCTCATTACACTAGTACCGAGTTGAGATCCAACCTTCGGGATTTTACTTGGGTCTTCCCTATTGACTGGAATAGCGATTGTCAACTCAGTGGGAGCTGCTCGTCCATCCTCTGGCCCTTTTCGTCGATCCATGTCATCGTCGAGCTAACTAGTTTGCCCAAGCCGGGGCTCAAGCGGTAGTTGTTATGCGTCCAAAGCCTTTATGCAGAAGACCCCCTCTACACTCTTTCCTTTCTCCTTATGCCTTACTTCCTTCAGTTCTGCGACATAGCACTAGCAAGCACTTTCTCTTTCATATCCTGTTTTCGGGACTCCTCCTCAATTCAAAGGCTAGTAGTCAAACTTTCAAGTGAAAATTCTTTAGTTTTATGTCTAAGCTTATTTTTGAACTCTTTCCAACTATAGGGTAATTTATCAATAAGTATTGCAACTTTAAACCGTTTGTCAATAGTCATACCTTCGGAGGCGATCTCATGAGCTATTTTCTGAAGCTCATGAGACTATGTCTCTACCGATCTGTCATCAGACATATGATATTTGAAGTAGCGTCCGACTGTGTATTTCTTTACTCCAACTTCCTTCGTGTCATATTTCATCTACAACGCCCCCTAGATCTTCTTAGCCGATTTGTTCTCTACGGTGTACTAGTTATATAGGTCATCGCATAGGTCATTCAGAATAAAGTTTTTGCATATGTAGTCATGCTCCACCCAAGATTGTTGCTCCTTGCTCTTTGCTTCGGTGGGTGGATGAGATAGTGGTGGTTTGTCAGTGCTTAGAACATAGACCACCTTTTTCATTGTTAGAAAAAATTGCATCTTCTACCTTCATCATTTGAAGTGCAACCTCTCGAATATGAAGGACCTGTTGGTGTTTGGCAGTACTGTGTTAGTAAAGTCATCGGTCTTGACCATTTGCAGCAGGTAGAATCGTCTTAAATTGTTGAAGTTGACTATTGGAAATGACTGAGTCGCGTACTTCGTCGCTTTCTTTAAGACGATTTGCGGCTTAACCTCAAGGTGCAAGGTTAGCTATCAACCGCCCCATCTCAGGATAAAACAGCCTCTAAAATTTGATCGATTTGTTGTTTGCACGACAGCAAATCGTTTTGAATTTAGCACTTTCTAATTTAATTACTTGGAAGAATTCTGCAGAGAGAAATGACAAAGGGAAAAGAAGAAGAAAATTGTGTGTTGCTTTATTATTTTACTTCTGCCTATTTATCATTTAAATAGGCAGAATGAAAAATGTATGCGTTACTAAAATAAGAGATTGTTAACGGATCTGAAATTATTGTCATCCATTAGGATTTTACTACCATTAATTTTTTTAAATTAATTCACTTTAGATGCAAACGATATTTTTGTTGTCGTGGATGGGGATGATGAAAAGAAAGTGGTATAAAATAAATAAAGGTATTTTTGGAATTAAATTAACTTGCGAAAAAAAAGTGGGGTATGTTTCTTTTTTATGAAACATCGATGAAAAAGCAAAAGATTGCGTATTAATAGAATTGGTTTTGATATAATGATCTCGCAAGTATAGGGGTTGGGTTGGGACTGGTTTTTCAAACCTCAACGTGATCTGAGATCCAGAGTTTCCAAAAGTAGATAATGGATCTATCCACCCTGATGGTCTTAATGATGTGGGTTTTGGCAAGAACGGGTCTACTGGGTTGAATGATGTGGGTTTTGGCAAGAACGGGTCTACTGGGTTGAACCATAAAACATCCCTTACTAAACCCTACTCCCGGCTATAAACTTTTACCAAGCTTATTTCTTTCAAACAAATAAACGATCGATTTCTAAAATGAAAAGATCTTGTACATAGTAAAGAGTTTTATGCTTTCTGTTTTATATTAAAGTCTTTGGTACTGATTATGAATGCGACTCGTCAGGAAATAGATGAGTAGGAGAATGGACAAGGTGATTTATTTTGTGAAACGGACAAGTTGGTCAATATATTAATTAATAGGTAGGCTCGGTCCACTTGGTTTGACATGAATCATGCGTCCGTTACGTTTTTATCTTCTAGTCTAGCATTTATTAGCCTTATCAGACAGCTCTATTCTCAAAGTTTCCGTTTGATTTTTATTCTCTGTTTACATTTTCAAACCTGTTCACAATTATATCACAATTGTAATGCATTTTACCTGCCTTTTAACTTATATGCATATATACAGAGTACGTTCCCAGTTTAGCAATCTGAGAGCAACCAAATTTATAAATTATAAAGCGTGGTCAAAAAATATTCGATTGATGATCAGTTTTGAAGATAAACCTTACCTAATCACTGCACGATAAGAATTTGTAGAAACCGAGCTTTATTTTTTTTACAAAAATAATTAATTGTATAAAAAAATAGGAATTCTTGTTGCATGCATACATAATAAGGTTAAAGATGACAAAACGTGATGGTGTCAGGCAAGCTAAATGCCAATAGTGGATACGCTACCGAAGACTAATTGTTCTCACAAAGTTGCAAATATGGACCATATTCCTCTGTTTAGTTCGATAATTGTCATACGGCATTGTTGACCGAATACAACTCTCAAAGTGTGATTCATAAGAAAGCTTTAGCTTTGTGTTTTGCACTTTTGGTTTCTATACGTTTGTGTTGATATTTTTCTCTAATTCTTTGAGTTGAAGGTTGATATTTTTCTCTAATTCTTTGAGTTGAAGGAACATCATTTTCATGCATTATTTTACAATTAACTTGGAATAAATTGATTCGTAAACGAAACTATTTGTTATTCACCAATGATAACTGACTGTTCTGCTCCACGTTAAAGATGGCAGAGGACATATGCTTGTTTTTGAGCATTGCAAAATTTCAGACACTTTTATTGTACCTGCTAAAATTATACTACTGCCAGAAGGCCTTGTCATTTTACACACGTTCAAATTGCTGCCACTAGAAATGGTTTGCTTGTCTTGAGCGTTCAATTATACTCATCCCTCGTTGATTTTTCACAAAATTAACTTGGAAAGTAACTATTTGTATCCTTATTTCTCATTTCATCTAAAGTTACTCATCCCTCGTTGATTTGAGTAAACAATTTGCAATTACACCCTCAAATTATTCTGTATCCACTTTCAGTCCAACCATTTTTCTTGGTGCATATTTGTATTCTTAGCTCATATATATATTCTTCTCCGTAATAATTATGCGTCCATTTCCTTTTTCCTCCATACTCTTCAATTCATGTCTACGTATTTTCTCATGTTTATTTTCCTATTTTTCTTCTACTCAAACTTAAAAATCATTTTTTTCTTATCTCTTATCAAATTTAGGCCATGTCAAAAATCAAATTCCTTATTCTCTTAATATTCAATGTTTCAACACTGAATATAAAGTGGAAGAGAACATCTAAAAAAAAGATTCAATTATTAAATTTATTTGTTTTGGATTTCGTTTAACTTTTTTATTGTCGTTCTTAAATTCTTATTTAATAATGATGATGGTATATTTATCAATCCAAGGGTGTCTGTTATTTCAAATTTGTTTATTTTATTTCAATCACTTTCACTTTAAGAGTAATTAGGTGAATAGCTTCATAAAAATAAATAACTTAAATGATAATTTTGTAGCCCAATCATTTATTCTTGGATTATGACATGAATTTTATAAATTAATAATTTTATATTGAAATATATCACGGTTTAGAAATTTTATAAATTGATAATTTTATACCTACTTTTAAGTATTATCCATTTATGTTTATCTGATTTAGTCGTAATAGATTCTAAAATAGTTCATACGATTTTGAAGTTAATTTTTCTTATATTAAATTATGAAAAGTTAGTTTATAAATCTAAGGCTACTTTTTTAAATTTGTAATTTTGTTATAATCTCTTTTTAATTTTTGTGAAACCAAGTTTATAATTATTTATTAATTTATGACATGATATCTTATTTTTGGAAATCCATCTTAAAATGTAGTGATATTTTCAACTTAGGTGTTAATATTATTGTTCATTCTGGCAATAATACATCTTTTTGGCATGATAGTTGGATTTCTGCTACACCTCTTAAGAATGAGTTTAAAGATTTATTTGATATTTGTAACTTTAAATCTGCGTTTATTTTTGATGTTTTTAATTCTGAAAGTGACCCTCCTTGGACTTTCAACTTTAATAGTATTTTAGTAGGCTCTACTCTTAGACAACTTTATTTGCTTTATGCTAAGCTAAATCTTTATAATATTGACAATGTTAATGATCATATTAGTTAGGAGTGGGATAAGAGTAAGAATTATTCTTCTAATTCCTTTTACAAATTTATTAACTTTTCGGGTGTTTATATTAATTGTTTTAAATTTATTTGGAAGTCAAATGCTCCTCCAAAATCTAAGATCCATATGTGGCTAATCATTCATGGTAAATTAAACACTATTGAATTTTTAAAAAAGAAAAATATTAACATTGATAATAAATGTTATTTTTGCAACATGCACTCTGAAGATATTAACCATATTTATTATGAATGCATGGATACTCATTTTATTCTTATTAAGACCCTTAATATTTTTGAGTTTAATATTAGTTCTAGGGTTTCTGATTGTTTTTTCTATTGGAATTCTTTTAGACTTAAGTTTAAGAAGGATTTTAGATACTTGCTTGATGCTTTATTCACTATTACTTGTTGGTACATTTGGTTTGAAAGAAATCAAAGGATCTTTAATAATAAAAATAAGCACTATTATAATTTAATAATTTTAATTTCTACTTTCTGCTTAAATTGGATTTCTAATCCCAAATATAAATTAGCCAATAACAATTGCTTTAAGGAATATCTTAACAAGGTTAGAAATAATATTAACATTTTCAATCTTAACATTAATAATTTTGTCGCTAATAACTCTTATTTTAATTTCAATTCTAATTTAAATAATGTTCATAGGATGCAATATAATTCTCTTTCTATTTTAGGCCCTTAGAGTAGTTTCATGTTTTATTTTTATTTTTTGTTTTTAATTCTTTTTTAGTCCTTGTTTTCTTTGTTGTTTCCTTTTCATGTTGGTTCTTTTTCCTTTACTTTTTAGAATTGTTTGTTTTTGGTCCTTGTTTATCCTTCCGTTATTTTTCTCTTTGGTTTTTATTCTCTCATGTAGATATAATATTCTATTTATATACAAATAAGTGATTCATTTTATCTTGGTTTCCTAGTTTTGTTTTCAGGTTTGGTTTGGGTCGGTTGCTGGTTTTTCTCTTGTCTGGTTTGCAGGTCTTCAGTGTGGAGTTCTTCATTTTGGTTTTTGGAGTTTGGTTATCAGTTTCATTTCACAGGTTCCTCTTGTTGCTGGATTCCAGATCGTAGAGAGGCCATCCGAGTAGAGTTTCTTTATCCAGGACTTCTTGCAGATTGGATTCTGCTATCTTCTAGTTCATTTTCAGGATGTTCTTTTATTCAGTTTGGCTCTCCTTCTTCATATTCATAGCTTTCAGAGAGATCGCTCTTCACCAGATCCTCTCTAGAGTAGATGATTATTCTTTTCTTTTGTTTCAGACTATTGGAGTTTTTTATTTATCCTTTTTGGTACTTCTAACATCTTAATATCGGGCGGTGGCCATGCCGGAGCTCGATATTGAGGTGCGATGGGTGGTGGCCTTGCCGGAATTCATCATAGAAGTACCTGAGTTTAGCTATTTGTTTTTTTCCCCTTGCTACCTGC
Source organism: Allium fistulosum (assembly GCA_030737815.1). NCBI lineage: Eukaryota > Viridiplantae > Streptophyta > Magnoliopsida > Asparagales > Amaryllidaceae > Allium > Allium fistulosum. The sequence goes on from CM060906.1 coordinate 409,330,378, forward strand.
CAGGCATGTTGGCAGCTCCTTTTGTTCGTGTTATATATATATCCTCATGTGTGCTCTCCTCTATACGTAGAGGATCACACATTTTTCTTAAAAAAATTAATTTATGACATGATTTTTGTGACCTTATGATTTTGTATTGAAATTTAGTATTAGATTTGTTCATGATTGTGTTCCATTTCGTATTATCTACTCATATAAATCATTTACTTTGCGATTTCTTTCATATTAACTCCCTTTAACTATTATGCATTTATATTTGACCTATTGTTATACTAAAAATATATCTTGGTGGTAACAAATGCCTATAAATACTAATTGCTCATAAGTTGTGTGTTATTTCAATTTTTATATTTGTATTTTGCATTTTTGTGTTAATCATATAAATTTTGATGATCATGTTTACGTGATAATTACTAATTGTTTTGGTCTATTATAAGATATATGTGATACTTATTCTTAACGCAGATACTATCCAATATTGTATATGAATGAATATTTTCTCAAAGTTTTTTCTTCTTTATTTTCTAATTTAGGTTGTATTTGCTAATTTTTTTATTTTACTATCCACTTTATTCAAACCTTTGTTTTAACTTCTGAATTTTTTATAGTAGAGTTGGTTTTTCATTAATTTGATGTTGATTGGTTTGAAGAGAGATATAAAAAGTAACAATAGAGAATTCTCATAAATAGTAAGACCATTACTATTCATTGTAACTTATTATAATTTAAATAATTTATTTCATAATACATACATTTGCTTACTTTTATTGTAATAAATACATTTATTTCAAATAAATGCATATATATATTCATTCTAATTTAATCCAACCAAGGTCTTTTCCACTTCTTAGCACATTTAATACTAGAAAAATTCTTATTTCGTTAATTTCTCCATCTTCAATTTGTTATCCCTCCTTTCGCAATTGTGTTATTCTCTGTCTTCATCTCCATATAAAAACTTAAGTTTTAAATTATAAACAAAGTTGAGGTTCTTTCCAAATATTTTATTTTCTTATCTCTTAATTTTTTTAACATGATTATAATTTGACTGAATACATCAATAGTTCTTCATCTTTTGTATTCACCTTAATTGGTTTTTATTTTATTCACATTATGTAGTGGTTGTATTTCTACCGTTTTCTTTAGAGATAAAATTCATATAGATTTTGGTAATCAAATTTACGCGTATTTACTAATTATTTTGACCTACCATGAGATATATATGTTACTTATACTTATTGTAGATACTATCCGATATTGTATATGACTGAATATTTTATCAACGTTTTTTCTTTTTTATTTGCCAGTTTAGGTTGTATCTGCTAATTTTTAATTTTATTATCGACTTTTTATTCAAACTTTTGTCTTAACTTCTTTTTTATAATAGGGTTTATTTTTCATCAGTTCCACATTGGTTGGTTCAAAGGGAGAGATAAAAAGTAACAATAGAGAGAACTTTCATAAATAGTAAGACCATTGCTATGCAATGTAACTTATTATAGTTTAAATTATTTATTTCATAATACATAAATTTGCTTGCTTTTATTGTAATAAAAACATTTTTTTCATAATAAATGCATATATTCGTTCATTCTAATTTAATCCAACTAAGGTCACTTCCTCTTCTTAGCACATTTAATACTAGAAAAATTCTTATTTCTTTAATTTCTCCATCTTCATTTTGTTCTCTTTCATTTCACAATTGTATTTATTCCCCATCTCTGGATTTGCAAAAAAATTCAATTTTGAATTAGAAATTGTTTTGAGATTCTTTTCAATTTGTTTATGGGAAAATTAATTTAAAGGACAAAAATTTGTATATTTTTAGCCTCAAGGACACGACCTCAATATTTTAACCACAAGGACAAACATTCTCCTAAAAATTATTCATAAGGACAAACATTCTTTCAAAATTATTCATAAGGACAAACATTCTTTCAAAACTGATACCGAACTAAAAACTGATACCTAAAAACTGCTACCGATAACTACAAACTGATACCTAAAACCTGTAAAAACTGATACCTAAAAAAAGTTGTCCTTCATGCTAAAATACCGAAGGTCTGTCCTTGAGGCTAAAATGCTGAGAAATTTTGTCCTTGACAATAATTTCCTGATTGTTTATTTGCTTATTTTTTTAACATAGTTATAATTTGATTGAATACAATGATATTCTTCATAGTTTGTATTCACCTTAATTGTTTTTTTATTTTATTCACGTTATGCAGTGGTTGTATTTCTTCCATTTGATTTAGGGATAAGATAATTATGGATAAATTATCTAAATGTTGCCAGAAAACTTTAGCTTATTGAATCAACAAGCTCGATCTAAATGTTAGATATTTATTTTATTATGTCTTTTCTTTTAATTCAAGTCCGAACTATTTCTTTTATCCTAAATTTATGATATTACGTCATTGATTCTAATTTTTTGTCCAAAATTTTTGTATTCCTCTTACTTTTATTTCGATTAATATGGTTATGAATTTAGGTTTTTTTAATTTATTTTATTGGATTTTATTGGATGAATTAATTCACAACCACTGTTGAAATTGAGCAATTTCTTATTTCACATACTTTATATCAATCATATTTTTGTTATGAACCAAATAATAACCTTCTTTATAAGGTAATACCTTGTAATGGGAGTTTCTATTGGAAGGTAATTTGTTCTCTTTACTTCATTTATTTTGAAGTGATTTATTGACAATTGAAAGAATCTTTAATTTTTCCTATAACACTACAATAATCATATCAATTTCCGACAGCTCCTGCCCGTCGGCGACTGTCGGGAGTCGTCGGAAATAACCACTATAAAAAAATCCGTCAGTGAACAGAATTTTCGACGGCTCTTGACAAACACCGTCATCTGATTTCCGACGGCTTCCGACGGCCGTCGGAAGACATGTGGATGATCACGCTGTGTGCCGAAAGCCGTCGCGAGCTGTCGGAAAATGCCATCTCGAGCCGTCGAAAAATGCCGTCTCGAGCCGTCAGAAACCGTTGTAAAATTTTGGCCTACAGGCCATTGGGAGCCGTCGAAAAACCTGGAACATTTTTTCTGAATTTATGCTGCGCTTTCACCTTCCATCCACAATCCATAAACACAATGTATTTCACCCAACTTAATATATCCAACTCAGATATTCAATATGAAATCAAACCATAGAAAGATAATCAAATATCATAGAAGTAATAAATCAAGCATAATTCATATAAAATCAAACCAAACTTCGCTACCATAATTTACATACATCTAATTGTACAATATATACATCAATCCTTCACCAACTCCTCACCATCAATTCCCAAATGTCAGAATTACTACCACCGAATGTATCATCAAACAAATACACAACATTTTAAATCCAACTCCACTAACTCAATGTATCATCCAAACTTACTAAACAATAACACAAAACAAAACAAAAACATACCTATCACTCCGGTCAATCAGCTTCAGAACCTTCCGAACCAGCAGAGAATGGAAAGCGGCCACCATACTGCTACATGTACTCAGCAATACGCTGATCCAGCAGCTGTGTCATCTCAATGGCCTGGCGACGGTTCTGCCCTTCCAACTGCGCCACCCTAGCTCTCAACTCTTCTATTTCTGCTAGATCGATATTAGCTTTGGCCGTTTGGTTGGCTCTCCTCTGTCTACTGGCCTGCAACACTTATTTAATTTAGTCTATAATCTTACTATCAAAGTTACAACATAATGTGTTAATTGTTATATCTATAAACTTATTACTGAAACCAAAGCGATGTGAAGTTCTTTAGAACTAAAAGATTATTAAATTGTTATATCTTAGTATATTATTCATTACCACTTGATTGCCAAAGCCGTAGCGCTTGTTCTGTGACGGTGGATCCATGATTGACTCAAAAATAACGTCCTCCTCATCCGTCGTCAGCTGCTCTCGACCGGTATCCTCCAGGAGTTTCTGGCGTTGTTCCATAAACCTTGCCTGCATGAACAAATAAAAATGCAGTTAAAATTAATATCTTGATATCTTAATTCATTATAATTTAACAATTAAAACAATTACTAATAGTACATAAAGTAAAATATGCTTACATGGCTCTTTCTCGATTTATCGTCGTGCCATGTATATGAAACTGTCCCGTCCGGATTTACATGCTTGACGGCATGAGTACGGGTAAACACATTCATATACGACATGGGACCCTGCGCTCAGCTTCCTGAAATTGATTATTATGTACTGTTATTGTATATTCAAAATAATATAGCACAATACCTATTTACAATTCACATTTAATAAATTTATCAACTCCTGGCGATATTGCTGGAACAACTTTGACCCTCCTCGATGAGTGATGGGATTTTTGTTCCTATTTGCAGAGATTTCTTCCAACTCTGCCTATACATTTAAATTTAATAAATTATTTACTTACCAAATATTTTTTGATATTTACGTATCAATCAAATAATTAATAAAAGTTTAGTACACTTACCTCCGCCTCGTCACTATCCCAATGTGCCAGCCACCCTTCCCACACACTCGTCTCCATCCAGTTTGGCTTCTGCCCTTTATGCTTCACCGTCGACATGGAATCCTTATAGTTCTTCCTCATCTTCTGCATCCAGTAATGTCATACCAGCTGTAGGTTATATGATTGTATGTCCACTGCGGCCTGCGTTTCATGATAAACAAGCAACCAAAAATTAAACAATAAAAGGTGAACAATAAATAAGCGACAAAAACAAATTAAGAATGGAAAACAGAGGATTATACTTACAATGAAATCCTGCCAAATACACTCCAGGATGTGGGGAGAGATATTATTCCACTTCGGCCAATAAGCTGATATCCTACTCTTGTACGCCTCTCTCGAAACTGATAGAACTACAGCTGATGGCTATAGCTCAAACCCCCTGTGTTAAATATGATACAGATTAGTATATCGTAAACAAAATATTTAAGATGCTGAAAAAATACTTACCCCTCCGCTCTAGGTACTAGAGACACAACAGGTCGCTGTGGCGGTTGCGATGGACCGCTGTCATCGTCTTTTGAAGAATGGGAAGAACTCCTACTTCTAGACAACATGATACCTATCACAGACGCATCATTTTAAAAGAGAACAATAACATGATAATGAAATATATTTTATAGTTAAATGATGTAACAACCCGCATATTTGATGATTAGGTATTTGAATATCTTATTTAAATATTTTAATCGTTAATCGGATCTTAGTCCGAAAAGCTACTTTTTGTATACGGTCAAATTAGGACTCGAGACCACTTCCATTGAGTTCAAAATGACGTTTGCGATATTTTTAAGTATAAACTTTGATTTGTTTGGAGTTAGTGGAATTTTCGCCACTTTTTCGCTTATGGCTTTGGTTTGGGATGAACTCTTTTTCCCTTACTTGCTCAGCCCAACCCCTTCTCTACATAACTTGATTCTATTTGCTTAAACATTCAAGCTTCATCAAAAATGGAGGAGGGAATGGGAAATTAAAACTCCAAGCTCAAGTTCTCTTGCAAGTCCATCATTCAACTCCAAATTCAAAGTGAAGACATTGGATTCAAGCTTCTTCCATTACTTTTAAGCTTCTCCATCATCAATTTCGTGAAAAGGTGAGATTTTTATCTCACATTCTTGTCTATAACTATCTTGGATTGTTGGGAATGAATTCCTATCACTTTAGCATGTACATTTGCATTTGGTTTGGATTGAATTGGCGAAAAACTCCAATTTTTAGTGTTTTTGGTGAATTCCTGGGCTTAGGTCGTACTGCCTCAGAATTAGCTCGTTCCGCCTTAGGTCGCTATGCATATAGCTCGTTCCACCACTAGGTCGCTCGGCATTAGGTCGTAGCCCCTAGGTCGCTCGGCATTGAAAACTTTCGCCTGCTATATGGCGCCTTGTTAGCTCGTAATCCCCTTAGGTCGCTCGGCAAGGAGCGTTCCACACTAGGTCGCATGCCTAGCACGTTAGCCCTTAGGTCGCTCGGCTTGCTTGCATTGTTAGGTCGTTCAACCCTTTAAGTCGCTCGGTCTTCCTGGACCTTTAGGTCGCTCTGCCGCATCATGCTAAGGGTCGCGCCATGGGGTAGCTCGCTCGTTCCTTAAGCCGCTCACCACCTTAAGTCGCTTGGCCTGTGCAACCATTTAGGTCGTTCACGTTAAGTCGCTCGGCCTGTTTCCTTAGGTCGTTAGCCGTTAAGTCGCTCGACCTCACTTCCTTTAGGTCGCTTGGACTGTTTGCACATATTAGGTCGCACCACTGCTTAGGTCGACCGTGTTAGGTCGCGCCATCTTAGGTCACGCCAATTTCCTGTGTTGAATTTTGTTATGTCGCAGGGGTACTTCTACTTTGATGGATTTGGAACTGATTTCCTTGGATTCTATTCACATCTTCGAGTGTGAATTTTTGTGACTGATTGTTCTACAATCATTTTGTGATTTGTCACTTTAAAAATATAAAGGTTTCAATACTAGTAGTATATATCAAAAACTCTTTCATCAAAACGATTTCAACTCTATTTTATTACAAAGCTCTTTTTCCTAAACCGTTTTCCAATCTATGAGTATATACAAGCCTTTACTTCACTCGGATGAGAAATCTAATTAAACGGCTTAGTAAAACAGGTGGTATGAAACACTTGCGTTTACTTCGTCGGTTAATTCTTGGACTTGTTCGACTGAACCTTTTGTGAAAATTTGCTAGTGATGATCTACAGTTTGTTCGTAAATATTTAAGTTAAGCAAGTGGTTATGGGACATGAAGCTAAACTCATATATTTACTAGCTTGGTGTGATTGACACTTCTTGATGATCATGACGATCATTTTTGTGATTTAGACTAGCAATTGTGCGATGTCTCTTTGTCTACGAGGGAGACTAAACCCCGTTTGTGTGATGTTTCTACATCACATATGTGGGGTAGCGCCCCACGGTCTTCGGGCCATTCTTGTGGAGCTTCGGCTCAAAAATTAATGGTTAGCTACCATGAGATAGCGTCTCGTTTTGTGTTACACGTGTTGGTGAGTTTTCACACTCCCGTTTTATGATAGGCCTCCCCTTCTTGTGATTTCTGGATTTCTTGTGATGATTTCTGGAATTTTGTGGTTCACCAATTTTCGTGATTTCCATTGATAAGTTTTATCAATTTTTGTGCATTGGTGAATTTGTGTGTCATTGACTTGTTATGAATACAAGTTTAGGGTATGATACCCCATTTTATCTTTGAGAAGATTCTTGTGATATTGATTAATCTCATGTTGATTTTCAATTACATACTTGTAGTAGTATGCCATTATGGTTATTACATGTTCATGCCATGTATTTTATTTTATGCCATATCATCTGATATTTATAGCTAGATTGATCCGGTTATTATTTTCTTATAAATAATACTCGGGTCAGACCGAGATGTTACAGGTGCTTCTGCTTGACTTCTCTTCTGGGATTACTCTGACTTTTGGCTAACTACTTAGATTAGTAGTTTTTGTTGTATGCATTTGAGATATAGACTCCTTGATGTATACTTACTCTTTTGTGTAGCTTGTAGCTATTCTTTTGTATTATCGTGGATCTTTCAGACCACTACTCTGATGTACACTTTCATGTGTTATTTATTCATATCTTTTTCCGCCATTGTGATATGGATGTCTGTGACTGATTTGTGTTATGTTTATTTCTATGTTTGTTTCCGAAGATTATATATAGCCACTGTGTGATAGCTTTGTGTTTGTATCGGTATGTCGGATTTCCTCCTTAAATGAAATGCATGCTATACTATCTGACATATCGGGGCTCGCACAAAGAAATTACACGGATGGTCGCTCCTCAACAGCCTTATTCTCCGTGCTAGTTGACAACACTACACCGTAGTGTTCTTGGTTAGCGTAGGTATAGAGGTGGGGCGTCACAGCTTGGTATCAGAGCCAAACTTCGGAACAATGTAGAATAACTTAACAAGGATCATCGTCCTAAGTCCAACTTAGGAGTCGTGCCTTAGGATTTAATTCGAGTCTTCGTACCGATTCATCCTATTTCCTTTTATGTATCCGTGTTTTATCTATCAAGATTTGCTTGATATTTATTTGGAGAATAACTTTTCTTCTTCTCTCTTTCTTAAAGAAGAAGAATGTCTAGACCAGGTCGTCCCAGAGCCGGACCATCTACTGTTACTCCCCAGGATGGAGTTGTTATGACCGCTCAGCGGCTACTTGATTTAGTAAAGAATGCTCAAGCAGCTGGACCTAATCAGGAACCTACTCATCCTAAGTCTGGATTTTCACGCTTGTGTAACGATTATACCAACTTGGGTGGGAAACCATTCAAAGGTTCCGAAACTATTATTGAGGTCCAGGCTTGGTTAAGAACATGCAATCGAATCTTTTCTCGCATGAATCTTATCGATCTTCACCGTGTTCAGGTGGCCTCCAATATGCTCCAAGAGAGAGCATTGGACTGGTACGAACTTCTTATTTCTGAAATCAATGAAGCGGATCTCACCTGGGAGCAATTCCGGGAACGCTTCGAATTAAAATTCGTACCAGAAGTAGAGAAAGTGACATTGGCTCGACGTTTCATAGACCTTGTTCAAGGTGAATCCTCTGTGATAGATTATGTCGCATCCTTCGATTCACTATCTATATATGGGGTTGAATACATCAACACCCCATTGAAGAAGAACCAGAGGTTCGTCTATGGCTTAAACAAGAATCTCAAGAAGCCATTACTTCTAAAATTAGAAGTTTCTTTCGATCAACTCATTAATATCGCTCTTCGTCTAGAAGAGGCTGATAGGGAAAGTGATATTGAAGTGGTAGGGGCTAAACCAAACTTCAATAGCAAGAAAAGACCAAACAAATTTAAAGGCCCTTATCCCAATAAAGAGGGGAAACAAGCAACTCCTGCTGCAAAGACTCCTTCCCCTAGTAGCAGGCAATGCTATAACTGTGGTTCTAAGGACCATTTTGCGAACAAGTGTTCAAAGCCCCATTCTTGTCGCTATTGTAAGAGCCCGGATCATTATATACATTTATGCCCCAGACTTCAAGGCAAGAAGGAGGGAAAGTTTAATGTGGCTCAAGCCCCTGGCATCACATCTCGCGGTCAAGGTATGTCTCATTCTGTCCTTGATGGCATTATTATATTTGATGATCAACCTATTCGAGTTCTTTTTGATACGGGTTTTGATACGGGTGCATCCCATTCTTTTATATCAAAGGAACTTGTTGATACCTTTTCTTTAAGTGTTGTCGCTTTAATGACTTCTCTGAGAATTGCGAATCCGGTTGGTGGATCCGCAACTCTTAGTTTGCTTTGTAAAGATATGGAGATTATTTTGTGTGATTTTCCTTTCCTAGCCGATTTGCATGTCATGCGTTATTTAGGCTTTGGAATAATTTTGGGTATGGACTGGCTTAACCGTTATGAAGCTCATATCCTATGTCCTGAGCGGACTATTTATCTTCGACATCCGCAATTTGTAAAGCAGATTTCTATTATTCTTAAAGATTCGGATTCCACTTTGGCTGCATCTTTATATTCTTTAAACCCTCGTGGTAATGATAATGATGATGAGGAAGATGTCCTTTCTCTTATTCACGTCGTTCGTGAATTTTCCGACATATTTGAGCCCGTTTTAGGACTACCACCTAAGCGAGCAATTGAGTTCAAAATTAATCTTATACCTGGAGCTCAACCTATTACTCGTCCTCCTTATCGCATGTCCAATAAGGAGAGTGAAGAGATGCGCAAACAATTATCCGAATTGGAGACGAAGCAATTTATTCGCTCTAGTTCCTCGCCTTGGGGAGCTTCAGCAATTTTCGTAAAGAAATCCGATGGTACACTTAGGCTTTGCGTCGACTACCGCAAGCTTAATGATCTTACTATTAAGAATAAGTATCATTTACCTCAGATTGATGATCTATTCGATCAACTTAGTGGTGCTAGAGTCTTTTCACAATTGGACCTGGCTACCGGTTTTCATCAGCTTCGTATTGCAGAGGATAACATTCCTTTGACATTGTTCCGTACTCGATATGGATCTTATGAATGGCTTGTTATGCCATTTGGTTTAACGAATGCTCCGGCTTATTTCGTTGACCTTATGAATTGAGTTTTTAAAGATTTTCTCGATCGATTCGTTCTCATCTTTATTGATGATATTCTTGTGTATTCTAAAACCGAGGAGGAACATGAAAAGCATCTTCGGATTGTATTGGAAACTCTTAGGAGCAGTCAATTAAAAGCAAAATTTTCTAAATGCCACTTTTGGCAATCTAATGTGAAGTTTCTCGGTCATATTATTTCCGAATCCAGAATATCAGTGGATCCTTCAAAGATTGAAGCGATTCAAAATTGGAAGAGACCGGAGAGTGTAACGGAAATCCGTAGCTTCCTTGGATTGGCAGGTTATAACCGTCGTTTTATCAAGGACTTTTCTAAAATTGCCGTGCCTCTTACTGGCTTAACAAAGAAAGGTGTTAAATACATTTGGTCGGACAAATGTGAAACTTCTTTTCAGAAATTAAAAGAACTCCTTTCTGATGCTCCTATTCTTGTTATTCCCGAAGGGAATCAAGATTTTGTTGTTTATACCGATGCTAGTCGCGTTGGTTTGGGTGCCGTTCTTATGCAAAAAGAACGTGTTATTGCTTATGCTTCTAGGCAATTGAAGCCGGCTGAGACTAGATATGCCACACATGATTTAGAACTCGCGGCTATCGTTTTCGCCCTTCGAATTTGGCAACATTATCTTTTGGGAGAGAAATTTATACTTTACACCGATCATAAGTCTTTGAAATATTTATTTTCTCAAAAGGAACTTAATTTGCGTCAACAGCATTGGCTCGAATTCCTTGCCTCTTATGATCTTGATATTCTTTATACTCCCGGAAAAGGAAATCGAGTTGCCGATGCACTTAGTCACAAGCAACAAGCGGTTGTTTCTATGATGATATCTGAATGGCATGATCTCGAGGTTTTATCCACTTGTGAGATTAGAGATGGTGTATCCGATTTATGTTCATCTTTTGTTTTATGTAGCCTTGAGGCTCATCCTTCTCTTTTAGACCGCATTCTTGAAGCTCAAAGGCTAGATCCCGAATTGGCTCTTCTTGGCCAAAATATTAAGGATAAAGTTGATATTGAAGGTTTGAAAGACTTTGATATTGATTCTCGTGGCGGCATTCAAAAATTTGGTAGACTGATCGTACAAAATATTAGTGATCTTCGTAAAGATATTCTAGAAGATTCTCATCGTTCCAAATATTCCATTCATCCCGGTAGTAGTAAAATGTACGCGGATATGAAGCGACTTTATTATTGGGAGGGAATGAAATTTGATATTGCTAACTTTCTTAAGTGTTGCATGACTTGTCAACTTGTCAAGTCCGAACATCAAAGGCCCGGTGGGTTATTGCAACCATTGGAAATTCCAATTTGGAAGTGGGATCAAATTTCCATGGATTTTATAGATGGCCTTCCCCGTTCTCGTTCGGGTCATGATAACTTATGGGTGATCGTTGATAGACTTACTAAATCCGCCCATTTTATTCCCGTTCAGTCGAGCCGAACCGTTCCTCTTCTGGCCAAACTCTTTATCAAAGAAATTGTTAAATTGCATGGAGTTCCTACTTCCATTGTTAGTGATCGTGATCCATTGTTTACTAGTGGATTCTGGAAGAGTCTTCAAAAAGCTTTGGGAATGAAGCTTAATTTTAGCACCGCTTATCACCCCCAGTCCGATGGACAAACTGAGCGTGTGAATCAAACTCTTGAAGATCTTCTTCGTTCTTGTGTGCTTGATTTCGGTGGAAGTTGGGAAGATCATATTTCTCTCGTTGAGTTTTCCTATAATAACAGCTTCCAATCTAGTATTGGTATGGCACCTTTCGAGGCACTCTATGGAAGGCCATGCCGATCTCCTTCTTGTTGACTTGAGGCCGGTGAGAAGCTGGTCTTAGGTCCAGATTTTATTCGAGATTCCACAGAAAAGATTGATCTTATTCGTCATAGGATGAAAGAAGCCCAGAGTAGACAAAAATCCTATGCTGATAAACGAAGAAGAAAATTAGAATTTTCTGAGGGAGATCTTGTATTTATTCGTGTTTCACCTATGAAGGGTGTCGTACGTTTCAGTCGATCGGGAAAATTAGCGCCTCGTTATATTGGGCCATTTTCTATCACCGAACGTATTGGTTCCATGGCTTATCACCTTTCATTACCGGCTCAGTTTTCTGCCATGCATGATGTATTTCACGTTTCTCAATTACGGAAATGTCTTCGAGATTCCGAATCTATTCTTGAGCCCGGTGTTGTGGAAGAGATTGAAGTTTCACAGAATTTAACTTATGAGCAGCATCCTATTCGAATTATTGCTTCAGAGGTTAAACGACTTCGAAATAAAGATGTTCCGCTTGTGAAGGTTCAATGGTCCTCAAATCCTAAGGATTGCTCTTGGGAATCTAGAGAATTCATCGAGCGAACACATCCGGACTTACTTTCTCATGCTCTTTGAGGTGAACTTCTTATTTCAAATTTCTGTTGTGTTAATATGCTTTTATGGTTGTTATTTTTATTTCCATCTTATATATATATATATATTGCAAGGACGCAATTTCTTTAAGAAGGGGAGTCTGTAACAACCCGCATATTTGACGATTAGGTATTTGAATATCTTATTTAAATATTTTAATCGTTAATCGGATCTTAGTCCGAAAAGCTACTTTTTGCATACGGTCAAATTAGGACTCGAGACCACCTCCATTGAGTTTAAAATGACGTTTGCGATCTTTTTAAGTATAAACTTTGATATGTTTGGAGTTAGTGGAATTTTCGCCACTTTTTCGCTTATGGCTTTGGTTTGGGCTGAACTCTTTTGCCCTTACTTGCTCAGCCCAACCCCTTCTCTACATAACTTGATTCTATTTGCTTAAACATTTCAGCTTCATCAAAAATGGAGGAGAGAATGGGAAATTAAAACTCCAAGCTCAAGTTCTCTTGCAAATCCATCATTCAACTCCAAATTCAAAGTGAAGACATTGGATTCAAGCTTCTTCCATTACTTTTAAGCTTCTCCATCATCAATTTCGTGAAAAGGTGAGATTTTTATCTCACATTCTTGTCTATAACTATCTTGGATTGTTGGGAATGAATTCCTATCACTTTAGCATGTACATTTGCATTTGGTTTGGATTGAATTGGCGAAAAACTCCAATTTTTAGTGTTTTTGGTGAATTCCTGGCCTTAGGTCGTTCTGCCTCGGAATTAGTTCGTTCCGCCTTAGGTCGCTATGCATATAGCTCGTTCCACCACTAGGTCGCTCGGTGTTAGGTCGTAGCCCCTAGGTCGCTCGGCATTGAAAACTTTCGCCTGCTATATGTCGCGCCTTGTTAGCTTGTAATCCCCTTAGGTCGCTCGGCAAGGAGCGTTCCACACTAGGTCGCATGCCTAGCTCGTTAGCCCTTAGGTCACTCGGCTTGCTTGTATTGTTAGGTCGTTCAACCCTTTAAGTTGCTCGGTCTTCCTGGACCTTTAGGTCGCTCTGCCGCGTCATGCTAAGGGTCGCGCCATGGGGTAGCTCGCTCGTTCCTTAAGCCGCTCACCACCTTAAGTCGCTTGGCCTGTGCAACCATTTAGGTCGTTCATGGTAAGTCGCTCGGCCTGTTTCCTTAGGTCGTTAGCCGTTAAGTCGCTCGACCTCACTTCCTTTAGGTCGCTTGGCCTGTTTGCACATATTAGGTCGCACCACTGCTTAGGTCGACCGTGTTAGGTCGCGCCATCTTAGGTCGCGCCAATTTCCTGTGTTGAATTTTGTTATGTCGCAGGGGTACTTCTACTTTGATGGATTTGGAACTGATTTCCTTGGATTCTATTCACATCTTCGAGTGTGAATTTTTGTGACTGATTGTTCTACAATCATTTTGTGATTTGTCACTTTAAAAATATAAAGGTTTCAATACTAGTAGTATATATCAAAAACTCTTTCATCAAAACGATTTCAACTCTATTTTATTACAAAGCTCTTTTTCCTAAACCGTTTTCCAATCTATTAGTATATACAAGCCTTTACTTCACTCGGATGAGAAATTTAATTAAACGGCTTAGTAAAACAGGTGGTATGAAACGCTTGCGTTTACTTTGTCGGTTAATTCTTGGACTTGTTCGACTGAACCTTTTGTGACAATTTTCTAGTGAAGATCTACAGTTTGTTCGTAAATATTTAAGTTAAGCAAGTGGTTATGGGACATGAAGCTAAACTCATATATTTACTAGCTTGGTGTGATTGACACTTCTTGATGATCATGACGATCATTTTTGTGATTTAGACAAGCAATTGTGCGATGTCTCTTTGTCTATGAGGGAGACTAAACCCCGTTTGTGTGATGTTTCTACATCACATATGTGGGGTAGCGCCCCACGGTCTTCGGGCCATTCTTGTGGAGCTTCGGCTCAAAAATTAATGGTTAGCTACCATGAGATAGCGTCTCGTTTTGTGTTACACGTGTTGGTGAGTTTTCATACTCCTGTTTTGTGATAGGCCTCCCTCTTCTTGTGATTTCTGGATTTCTTGTGATGATTTCTGGAATTTTGTGCTTCACCAATTTTCATGATTTCCATTGATAAGTTTTATCAATTTTTGTGCGTTGGTGAATTTGTGTGTCATTGACTTGTTATGAATACAAGTTTAGGGTATGATACCCCATTTTATCTTTGAGAAGATTCTTGTGATATTGATTAATCTCATGTTGATTTTCAATTACATACTTGTAGTAGTATGCCATTATGGTTATTACATGTTCATGCCATGTCTTTTATTTTATGCCATATCATCTGATATTTATAGCTAGACTGATCCGTTTATTATTTTCTTATAAATAATACTCAGGTCAGGCCGAGATGTTACAGGTGCTTCTGCTTGACTTCTCTTCTGGGATTACTCTGACTTTTGGCTAACTACTTAGATTAGTAGTTTTTGTTGTATGCATTTGAGATATAGACTCCGTGATGTATACTTACTCTTTTGTGTAGCTTGTAGCTATTCTTTTGTATTATCGTGGATCTTTCAGACCACTACTCTGATGTACACTTTCATGTGTTATTTATTCATATCTTTTTCCGCCATTGTGATATGGATGTCTGTGACTGATTTGTGTTATGTTTATTTCTATGTTTGTTTCCGAAGATTATATATAGCCACTGTGTGATAGCTTTGTGTTTGTATCGGTATGTCGGATTTCCTCCTTAAATGAAATGCATGCTATACTATCTGACATACTGGGGATCGCACAAAGAAATTACACGGATGGTCGCTCCTCAACAGCCTTATTCTCTGTGCTAAATGACAACACTACACCGTAGTGTTCTTGGTTAGCGTGGGTATAGAGTTGGGGCGTCACAAATGACGTCATAAATGATATAAAGTAATAAAGTGCAAAGTATACCTGTTTAAGATTGGGTCTCATATTCCGAAGATAAGCATAATACATTGCATTTTTAACATAAATTGCTAAATAAATGACAGAAATGGTAATGTCAAAAAAGATGTAAATGACGATAAGCAGATTCGGTTTCATAAATGACATAAATTACATAACTAGCAAAATAAATCTCATCAATAACATCAATTTCGTAATACACCAAGAATTCAACATAAGTACATCAATTGCATAATTACATAACTAGCAAAATAAATCTCATCATTTACATCAATCCTCATCGTCTTCTTATTCAGATTCGGTCTCATATTCTACGTTATTTACCTACCTACTCTCGAATGCTTCTACAAAAATGTTTGATTCATCGTTCAGAGGTCCAAAATTAGTACGATCGTCTGCAATTATTATTTCATTGCTGTGTTCAAGATCTGCTTGATAAGCTTGTTCGTTTGGAATATTCTTTCCATCAAACGTAAATCTTGCCTTTGTTTTAAAAACTGCCGATCAATATGCTTTATCTCTTTTCAGAGACGGACAAGGAGCGTAATAAACTTGCAGTGCTTGTTTGGCTAGTACAAAAGGATCGTACTTGTGATAATGCGATGTGTGCTTTATTTCAATAAGATTAAAATCCTTGTGCACATTAATTCCAGAACCTGGAACATTGCTAAACCAATTGCATCTAAACAGAAACACCTCCCGTGGGTCGTGAAAAATATGTCAGTTGCAAAATTTGTGTAAAAACGCCATAAAAATCATTTATGTGATTTTCTAGATCATCACTACCTTTAACAAATACACCTGTATTATTAGTTAATTTTTCTGCACCGTATTCTTTAGTGTTAAATTTGTATCCATTGATCAAATATATTTGATATATCTTGACATTTCTTTTTGGTCCCAATGCAAGATGTTTCAAACCTTTGTCAACCACACAATTTCTCGCTTCATAAACGTACTTTGAAAACCATTCAGAAAATTCTTTACTGAGATCTCCGTGCGGATGTTCACTTTCATAAATATTGCATATATGAATAAAATATTGCATTAAATTCTACACGTGCATGCATTATGGAAATGATAAATGATAAATTATTATTTCAGATTACCTAAAAAATCGTGCAACCTCAACACAATTTAGAAGAATATAAGTGTGTGCTACATGAAGATCTCTATCGTCTAGCCATACTTCTACACATTTCCCAGAAGGTCGACCATGTTGTCTAAAAATAGATAACATTGTTTGAGAGGACTCTTGTTCGTCGCCTTTGTCATTACGAGGAATACTTTCAAATGATATGTTCACATGGTCACTGAAATAGTGAGAGAAAAAGAACGAAGCTTCTTCTTCGATGTAAGATTTACATATCGAACCTTCAACTCGTGCTTTTTGCCTCACTTTTTTCTGTAGAATATGCTAGTATATGATTTTTGTTTGATGATAATAAACATATATATATTCGTTTAAATGTATTTGTTATCGTACTATTTTATTTTTCACATAATTAATTAAATATTTATTGAATAAAATAAATAACACAGAATTTAAATTCAAACAAATATTTTATTCAAACAAATATTTTTATATCATAATTTTGAATAATACAAATTTGAGCTCTCACTATATATACACAATTTCAATTACATTACAATTTCGATTACATCACAAATTTCAATTTACAATGTTCACCTCACTACATGTCACTCATTCACTCGTATTTATCTTCAACTCTATTCCAGTTTGTATCCAGCATCTGAATTATCTGCAAAATAAACATTGACGCAGTAAAATTGAAAAAGAAAATATTTTGCAGTACAAATTAAAGTGTGTGTTTTTGAAAATGTTATTTGCCTCAGTTATTTGGGTTGTTCGTCATTTATGTCTTTTGAATTCATCATACACGAACAACTTGTGACATGCACAGTGTATCACTGTACATGCCACAAGGCCGTGCACACCGATATACACTTGACAAAACTATAGGGATAGGTGAGCACAAGGTCAAACCCGAGCTATTAGCTAGATTCAACTCAGGGCAGTGCACATGTAATCTGAACAAGAGACCAGAGCATATGCATTAGAGAATGTATGCATATATGCATACACATTTCAGTTCAAGTCTACAACATTCAACATACAACATGACAAAGTGGTGAACCAATAATGAACCAAACCAGATCAATGACAACATACAACATGGATTCACAAAAAGCTTCAGACTGCATGAACAAGACTCCAAATGTACATGAACACAATGCAAAACAATCACCAAACTCGACCACAATTACTGGACAACCCACATACAACATAGACTGGATGTGCAGACCATCAATGTGCACCAACACTGGCCACATACAAACCAACATACATGTACAACCGAACTACATGAAGACTAGATAAATGAACAAGACCAAGGCAGTGAATAATACAAAATGAACGGAGCATGCATATACATCAACAGACCATTGAAAATGCACAACACATATACACACACATATGTATATACATGGTAACATACATACAAACACAAGTGGTTCTAGTCAAATGAAAAACAGAAGCATGGATGAGCATGATGAACTGAACCAGATCACATGTTCAAAGTGCTCAAATGTACACACCAGACAAGTGAACAAAGACAGGCATGCAACCAGACTTTAACAGAACACACTTAAACAGTTCACAAGCCAGTACAACACGGGCAAATGAAGCAGTGGACTAACTGGCCAGAGCTACAAAATCTATATGTATGCATATATGCAATTATATACATACACATATTAGCACAAGTTCAGGTAAACCAGAGAATACAACATGACAACAGAGAAAATAGATGAAGCTGAAATAGACTACACAATGCAGTAAAGCTCTGAAACAAAATCAAAGGCAACCAGATCATGAAAATAGAAAAGCCTCAACATACATATATACATGAATACACATGTATACATATACATACATACATACATATATATGCAGTGGAAACCAAACTAGACTTCACACAGTATATGAAGTATACAAGCATTCAAATGATACCGGTCATCATCAACGAAAATGAATACAACATGAACTTAATGACAACATGCAAGTGGAACAATACCAGACATGTTACAAGATCAGACTCAAGTAAATCACAACCAGAGGCAATAGAAAATCAAGGTGGACAGTAGTTCTACACATAATGGAATGCAAGGCTACCAAGTTCAATTATTAAAAGTAGCAGTTAAAGAATCAAAGTCGTGGTGACCAAGGTAGAATCGAACAAGTCAGCAAATAACAAATATATATATATATATATCAAATTCAAATACCAAGCTACAATTAAGGAACGAACCGGTTAGAGGTCTCAAGATCGTACGATCAAAAATCAACGCAGAAAACAAAATCACGAAATATTCAAACCGAAATCATACGAACGAAAACTAAGGGATTTCATCCCTATATAACTTGGTAACATCATCGACAAAAAATTATCCGAGTTCAAGAAAAACATCAGAGAGCAAGTATCAATCCAGAACTCGAATCAGTCGAGTATAATTATAAATCGAAAACGGGGAAAAACGTACCAATTCAAAGCACCATTCGATCTCGGCAAATTGAAGCAGCCGAAGTCGAACAAAGCAGCAATCAATCCAAAGCAAACACATATTTCAATCGAAGCAAAAGAACAAGCGGCGGCTTTAATTCGCAAAGCCCTAAATTTTGAAAGATGAACAAATGACAAAAGGACTGAACGAAAGCAAAAGAGATCAGCAGATAAAAAAAAGAAAAAAAAGGGGACATCTACTTTTATTTCAATTGGGCCGGTCACTTTTATTTGGGCTTCAAATTATTCAATTAGGGTTTTGTTTTTGCTTCATTTATTATTTCATTTGTAATTTTCCTTTTTAAACTGTGTTACTTTCTAGTCGTGTAACTAGATTATGAACTACGGTGGTGTAGTTCGAGAATTCGCAACTCAGTGGCTGAGTTATGGAAGGGTTTTGAGCGTAGAATTAGGTTAGTCGATAGCGGGTGTCGTAAGTTTACGTGTGTAAGCGTATGATTACTTAATTTCTAGTATAAACCTTGGGGGCAGCACGTAGGCAGGGTTTTGCCGAAGCTGGGTAAATTTGTGTTGTTCTATTTCTGCTTTTATCATTCTGCTATTATCTGTGCTGCAATTATTTTATATATTTCCGCATTAATTTTTGTTATTATTAGTATCACCCTATTCACCCCCCCTCTTGGGTGAAATCGATCCTACAAGTGGTATCAGAGCCAGGTTAATAGCAAGGATGTCTTACCCTAGTTGCAAATCTAGCGAGAGTCAGTCCAATATTATTCCCCCTATTTTTGATGGAACAGATTTTTTAAATTGGAAATTAAAAATGGAATTTTATTTAAAATCTGTTAATTTTAAATGTTGGGATATTATTGAAAATGGGTGTGATATAGTAGACGAGAAAAATACTTCGATTAATGCTCTTACTATGCATATACTATATTCTCATATTAATCGAGATAATTTTAACTATATCTCTCATTGTGAAAGTGCACAGGAAATCTGGAATACTTTTGACGCAATATATGGTGCAAAAGTCAACAACGGTGAGAAATCCTCCACAATCGACTCAGTTGAAGAAACGTGCTTGACAGGATTTGCAAAAGACAGCAGTAATGAAGATTCAATAACCGATGAGATAAGTGATATTTCATTCAATGATTTAGTTCTCTTGTGCCGAAAATTAATTGAAAATAATAAAGCCCTTGAGATGAAAAATAATAAGTTGAAAAGGGAACAATCTCAACTGCGTCAGAAAAATAATAATTTGGAATATGAGCTTAAAAATATTAAGAAAAATAAAAATTCTAATTGTAAAAGATGTTTGAACTACGAAAAAGAATTTGCCTGTTTTCATGAAAACTTTCAAAAGTTAGAAAACGAAATTTTAATTCGAGAGAAAAACAAAACTGAGTTGATTTGTAAAAATAATATTTTGCAAAAAGAGTTGGAAAGTTTAAAAGGTCAAAAAGTTCTAAATGTGCGATTTTTGAAAAGAAATTAAATGAGCTCAACGAAAATTTCAAAACCCTTGAAAAAGAAAACGTGTTTTTAAGAAAATCTGAAATTATTCGATTAAATCTCGAGTTTGAAAAGGAGATTGAAAAAATCAAGGATTTTGAAAAAATTGAATTTAATAAACTCCAACCTTTTGAAACTGAGATGTTATAAATTGAGACTAAAATTAA
Organism: Allium fistulosum; assembly: GCA_030737815.1. Lineage (NCBI taxonomy): Eukaryota > Viridiplantae > Streptophyta > Magnoliopsida > Asparagales > Amaryllidaceae > Allium > Allium fistulosum. Next base: position 409,351,043 of record CM060906.1, read on the forward strand.
AGAGCTTCAAAATGAAAATATGAGATTGAAAATGAATAATTTTGAAAAGATAGATAGTGCCATTAGTAGTTGTTCAAAGATAATGAATTAAAATAAACTTTTAAAATCCAAAGTTAATAAACTTTAGTTGATCACTCGAAAAAATTTCACTAGAGAAAAATCATTTAATATGCTCTTAGAAAATCAACTCTTCGAGAATAAAAGGAAAGGATTTGGATTGACAAATGTGTCAAAATATGAACAAACGACTAATAACACTATTAAGGGGAAAAGTGTGATACCCAAATGCGTAAAGTGAGGAAATATTGGACATAGCAAGAATAATTGTCGAAATATATACAAACACAAAACTGTTAAACAAATATGGATTCCAAAATGTACAAACATAAATGGTTTGAAATTTAAAAAAATTTCGATTTCCAAAGGTACAAATGTAGATGCTAATGGTTTGTTATATAGACAAATTTGGATGCCAAAGATTTCAATAGATAAAAATAGTGGTCCTACATCCTTAGTTAGACCACTTGCCTTCTCCAAAATTTAGACACATAAGTGGGCTAAGGAACAAATTTGATGGAGATAGATTTCAAGTTGTTCTAGGAAATTGATAAACTAAAATTTAAATGCTCCTTAGCGTATAAAGATTAGATGGAGATCATCGCATTTCAGATATCACGACATCAAAGGAAAGTGAGGTATGATCTCTCAACTCAATTTTGTTCACATATTGTTAATTATGTTTTCATCGACATTGTTGAAGTATTTCTGCCATATCTTGAACATCTCAACTTTGATTTTTGAAATTCTTGAAGTTCAGGAAAACTAACCGATAATGCTACAACGTTTCCATTTTCTATTTTTAGTGATTCACTTTGGAATGTCATGAAAAACTGCTTTGAGGAATTTTTTTTGAATGTGTGTTTTTGTTCGATATAGATTACTTTACTCGTGCTTGATAAAAATGGACATGCTGAAAAATTCAAGTGTTGAGGAGTACACGTTTTCTTATATACCACTATATTTCACTATGAATACCACAAATACAAGTGGAATCTGATATCATCTCAAGTTGAAATCATTTTGATTTTCAACTAGAAGTCATTTTCACAAAACCCCCTTATAGAAAATTAATTTTACTTATGTTAAATTTTGAAACTTGGGTTTTCATCATGATAAAAATACTCTAGTTTATTTCCGTAAGAAATTTACTCTAGAAAAGATAATCATTGACTAATTGAATCTTTTGGAACTTATCAAAATTATTATAGTGCTTGAAAAGTGATGGATAGTGATTAAAATGTATTTCATAACAAGAGGAAGTATAATTTTATAATTTCATGAAAATTAAACAAATTTTATAATATTTTTAGATTAGTACTTATTCCATGATCATTTTTATCACTTCCACCTTTCTGTCAATCCATACATCATAATATAGTGTGCAGAATTTGGTATTTCAAAATAAGGAAATATTTTATTGTAAAATAATTATATCCTAAAGTATTCACTCTCATTTAAAAGTCCTCACGGTTATGCATGTATGGGACGCATATAATAAAGGGATGAATATCAAGTATATTCTAATCTCATTTAAAAGTCCTCACGGTTATGCATGGTTAGAAAATACTTGACATTTTTTTTAAAAAAAGGAGGTAACTACTAACCTCATTTATAAGTCCTAACAGTTATGCATGGTTAGTAAGTGCTTCACATTTTTTTGTATAATATTTGAAAAGAGAAAATGCACAAAATTTTCCTTTATTGAAAATATCAAACTCTTGTCGCTATATAAAATTTTCCATAATCCTACCATTTCTCTAAAGTGGAGTTTGTTTCTAATTAATAAGTGTAACGACCCATAAATTTTAATGATTTTATTAACGTAATTAACTGGAATTTTTGTGAAATTTTAAATAATTGAATTTTGAAATGAAAATTTGATATTTGGAATACGTCTATATAAACATAGCAAATGGTAAATTTTCATCAGATAATATGGAAGTTTATTTTCTTGTGTAATTTTATTTAAATTTAAATCAGTTAATATTTGATGATAATAAAATATTTCTCAAACCTGAATATTTTTATATAATAAATTTGTAAATTATCTGAGTGAGACGTCATATTTCGTTTCGCTAAATTTGAACTGCTATTGCTCTGTTTATCTTATATTCGGCGTTTTAGCAGCATTTTCGATACCGGATATCGACTTTTGATAGGATGGTTGTACTACTGATATCTGTATACCGTTTTGATCGTCTCAGCGTGCTTATCTTCGCAGTATACTCATTTGTATATTTCGGGGTCTGGTACGCCTTGGAATCAGTAAAATGTTTTCCGTATCGGTATCCATATTTGTGCCTTTTGGTTTCTCTTTGTCCATTTATCTACCTACCTGTGGAACACATCAGCCACTAGCCATTAATATTCTTGAATTCAACATATGACTTTTGCAATTTCACCAGTTCAAAATAATATTGTTCGTATTCATCACTTTTCTACTTGCTCTATTCACTCTAAATTTTTTTTATAACATATGAGCTATCATATATTTTGTTCTCACCCTCGCCTATCTTCCTCCACCATTTCAAACGCCAGTTTCTCACGCCACGCGAAGCCACCTTTTCCTTTGCCATCTTCATTTTTACGTGTTGCCTGGAGCATATGTGTTGCCTGGAAGGCTAACTTCCTTCACCCAGCATGGCCGACACGTGAAGCCTCCTTGTTTCTCTCTTCCCCGCCACAACTACATGCGGCCAATCACCCTGCCGCACCCCGCGCCAGCCTCCACCCGTGGCCGCACCACTCTCCTTGTAACCGCATTCGCCTCTCCCTGTAGCCGTAGCTACCACCAACCATCAAGGCCGAACCTTCCACCTCTACCACTCTGGCCTCAATCTACTTCTCTGCCTACCATTCATACTTTAAGGAATTTGCTTCTTTATGTAAGTTTGTTTACACTTTTAAACTGTCTGCTATATAAAAATCTAACTGAGTTTGTATATATATAATAATTGAAAACGGAAAGTATATATAGAGGTTTGAGTGTATATGTACTAGCTGTACTTCAATTTTTTACAGTATATGTTGTATATTATATGTTTTAAGTATATGCATTCATTGTGATTTTTAAATATACATTCGGTATATGTTCTGGTTTTCATATATAAACTAAAATAAGTATAGGTCGGTTATGTATAATATATATTGACTTTAGTTTGTATAACAGGTTTATTTACAATCTGTTAGTTTATATGTCAGTTTAATATATATATATATATATATAGGTATGATGTTGTATAAATGTTAGTTTATATTATCTATGACTTATTTGGGTTTTTATGTATAAATTTACATTCATATGTATAAATAATCCCACTGTTTATATAAGTATAAGTTTATATAAGATTTTGAATATGGTATGTAAATAGTGATCTTATTTTATATGTATTTAGAATTTAAATTGGTATGAATATAATATGAGTTGTTTGTATATTTCTCTGGAATTTTGGAAAGTATATGTGTGCAAAGTTGCATTTGTATAAATATAAATTATAGTTTATAAAATGATTCATGTACAGTAATATATGTAGTTATATAATATGTTATACATAGATTTTTAAAATCTTTCAGTATTGTATAAGTTTATATATATTATAATAAATTGTTTATATTGATTTTTGTAATAAATATTGATTTTGAAAATATTATAAAGATTTTTATTTTATCTTATTTTATTAAGTGTTAATATTATACTTTAAATTATAATATATATATGTTCTCACCGATTCCTATTTATCAGCTCTATCCGTCGAATTCGTGCAATCTTGCTTTGCTTTGGAATTTGTGATTGGATTCGTAACTCATCGCTCTCATTTAATTGTCGAATCTCTCTAGCTTCAAAAGGTGAGCAATCACTCACGATTAACGTTCTTATATTTATTAAATTTGATTTCACTTGAAACAACAATTGATATATGCTGTTGCTAGTTATTTAATTGCTATTTATGATATGCTATTATATGTAATTATTCACCTGTGATATATGACACCATATCCTGTTGTTTATATTTTATTTGATTTGTTACTGATGATATATGCTTATTGTTGATATTATTATTATTATCACATTTGTTCTCACTCTGCAAGTTCCCTGTTAGTTTAGAATTCCCTATGGGTTGAAATGATACATACCCGAACGATCTTGTAGAATGAGGGAAAATCGTTATGGGTTGAAATGATAAACCCAAGCGACTTTCACTGATTTTGAAGTTTGGGATTGCGAGTTGAAATGATATATACCCGTAGATATTTAAATTGCGGATTGAAATGATAAATATCTGTATCACTTGACCATAGGATAGAAAATTATATACGGACACCGTTGGTCTATATTTTGAAATGATTTCCAAACTTTGAAAGGAAATATATGGGTTTTAATAAATATTGTTTTATATAATATTTATAAACGTAATTTCTATATATGTATAAAAAAAATTAGATTTTTAAATTAATATGTTTTGGAAATTCTAATTTATAAGTTAGTTTTGAAAAATATAAATTTTAAGATTTTCTTATAGTTTTTTTAAAATATATAAAATCAGATTTAATACAAAATACAATTAATAATAAGATTTAATTTAATAAAGTTTAATTAAATTAGTATATAATATGTTTTAAATTATTTATGTGAAAATTTATATTAATATTTTAAAATAGATTTATAACTTTAATAATAAAGGTTGGGAAAATAAATATTGACCTGGAATTTAAATTGGTTAATAAGTGAATTTAAATAAGAATTGATTTAAACTTGTTGATTTTTGAGATTTTTAAAATATGATTTATAACTTGATTTAATAGAAGGTGATTAAATGAATATTCTCGACTTTAAATAAAATTGAGATTGAATATTTAATATTGATTCAAATTTATAAATTGGGATTCAAACAAATTGTTATTAAAATAATTAAGTGAATATTTTCCAATTTGAATAAAAACTAAAGTTAAATGTTGAAATATAAATGAGATTTATATTGTAAATGTTGAATATTTAAACTTGAATCTTTGAACTTTAAATTGATTGGTTAAACTAGAATTGATTTAAATTGAATTTCAGAATTTAAAATGATTTGAATCGATTTGTGAAATTAGAGGAAACTATTTTATTTTATAAAGTATTTTAATATATATAAACTATTTTAATATATAAATTATTTTGATATATAAACTATTTTAATCTATAACTATTTTAATATATATATTATCTTCAAAACCTAAAATGTTTAAGTTGAAACTGTTATGATTTTTAAAGTGTTATGGTTTCAAAAGTGTTATGGTTTCAAAAGTGTGATGATCTCAAAAGTGTTATGATTTCAAAAGTTCTATGATTTCAAAAGTGCTATAAAATTTGAAAGTGTTACGGTTTTGGAAATGAATATTATTAAAAGTGAATAATGATATCGAATTTGATATGGTTTTGAAATGAATATGATATTTTGATTTGAAGTATGAATTATTTGAAATGAAATGACCATGGTGTGAAATAAGCGTTTGGTTGTTAAAGAGATGGGGATCGAATATTGTCATACTCTCTGCCAATACTGAAAACCATTTTAACAACTATGTACGTGGTGGACATTCCAGAATGAAGTAGGATGGTTTGGCGACGATTCTCTATGGTATTTACGTAGCCCTGACTCCCGTGAGTCAGCTTGATGCGGCTAAAACAGGAGCCATGCCGGGCCAAGTGAGGTCATTCCTTCGGTCGGACACATTTCTTCGATACCATTCTATTGCTTTTGTGATTTGATTGGGTGCACCCTTTGATTTGGGAGTGTGTCACGAGGTGGGCGGTAGTAGCTGCTATGCGTTCGCACCAGTCCGGATCCGCAAACGGTATATCTACCATGGCATTGCCTCGAGTGCCTTGTCCCATGCCCTATCGTGCCTTCTACGAGTTTGGTTTGTACCATACCTATGGAGTGCCCTCTAATAGCCCTCCAGTTTACGGAGGAATTACGGTACTGTATAGACTATGTGAATATATAAAAATGTGTTAAGGGGGATATGGGTAACGCCTTAACGCTATTTTAATAGTTTGCTTTACTATAAACATATTATAATAGCGTATATTACTACATAGTAGATAGTTCCATGGATCCTTAGAGGATGGAAATCCCAAGCATCCTTTAAGTTACTTGTATTTCATTTGACATTTCACTTGAGTTGAATTTATTAATATAAGATGTTAATCCTGACTCGAGTGTTTTGTGTTTTGCTTTACGCTCAGGTCAGACCGAGTGTCACAGCATTTGAGACTCACCTTTGGAGCTTTGGAGCTTTGCTTGAAGATCCATCTGTATCTATCCAGCTTTCAGCTATCCATTTGTTTTGTTCAGACTTGTCATCTGTTTGTACTCGAGACTACATTGTATTTGAGATATTCCATTGTATTTTATTTCAAACTCTATTGTTTATATAGTGCACATTGTGTTTTGCAAAGTGTGTGTTTTTGAAAATGTTATTTGCCTCAGTTATTTGGGTTGTTCGTCATTTATATCTTTTGAATTCATCATACACGAACAACTTGTGACATGCACAGTGTATCACTGTACATGCCACAAGGCCGTGCACACCGATATACACTTGACAAAACTGTAGGGATTAGTGAGCACAAGGTCAAACCCAAGCCATTAGCTGGATTCAACTCAGGGCAGTGCACATGTAATCCGAACAAGAGACCATAACATATGCATTAGAGCATGTATGCATATATGCATACACATATCAGTTCAAGTCTACAACATTCAACATACAACATGGCAAAGTGGTGAACCAGCAATGAACCAGACCAGATCAATGACAACATACAACATGGATTCACAAAAAGCTTTAGACTGCATGAACAAGACTACAAATGTACGTGAACACAATGCAAAACAATCACCAAACTCGACCACAATTACTGGACAACCCACATACAACATAGGCTGGATGTGCAAACCATCAATGTGCACCAACACTGACCACATACAAACCAACATACATGTACAACCAAACTTCATGAAGACCAGATAAATGAACAAGACCAGGGCAGTGAATAATACAAAATGAATGGAGCATGCATATACATCAACAGACCAATGAAAATGCACAACACATATACAAACACATACATATGTATATACATGGTGACATACATACAAACACAAGTGGTTCCACTCAAATGCAAAACAAAAGCTGGATGAGCATGATGAACTAAACCAGATCACATGTTCAAAGTGCTCAAATGTACACACCAGACAAGTGCACAAAGACATGCATGCAACCAGACTTCAACAGAACACACTTAAACAGTTCACAAGCCAGTACAACATGAAGACCAACAAATGAAGCAGTGGAATAACTGGCCAGAGCTACAAAATCTATATGTATGCATATATGCAATTATATACAAACACATATTAGCACAAGTTCAGGTGAACCAGAGAATACAACATGACAACAGAGAAAATAGATGAAGCTCGAAGCATGTGAAATAGACTACACAATGCAGTAAAGCTCTGAAACAAAATCTAAGGCAACCAGATCATGAAAATAGAAAAGCCTCAACATACGTATATACATGAATACACATGTATATATATATATATGCAGTGGAAACCAGACTAGACTTCACACAGTATATGAAGTATACAAACATTCAAATGATACCAGTCATCATCAACTAAAATGAATACAACATGAACTAATGACAACATGCAAGTGGAACAACACCAGACATGTTACATGATCAGACTCGAGTAAATCACAACCAGAGGCAACAACAAATCAAGGTGGACAGTGGTTCTACACATAATGGAATGCAAGGCTACCAAGTTCAATTATTAAAAGTAGCAGTTAAAGAATCAAGGCCGTGGTGACCAAGGTAGAATCGAACAAGTCGGCAAATAGCAAATATATATATATATATCTCAAATTCAAATACCAAGCTACAATTAAGGAACGAACCGGTTAGAGGTCTCAAGATCATACGATCAAAAATCAACGCAGAAAACAAAATCACGAAATGTTCAAACCGAAATTATACGAACGAAAACTAAGGGATTTCATCCCTATATAACCTGGTAACATCATCGACAAAAAATTATCTGAGTTCAAGAAAAACATCAGAGAGCAAGTATCAATCCAGAACTCGAATCAATCGAGTATAATTATAAATCGAAAAAGGGGACAAACGTACCAATTCAAAGCACCATTTGATCTCGACAAATTGGAGCAGCCAAAGTCGAACAAAGCAGTAATCAATCCAAAGCAAACACATATTTCAATCGAAGCAAAAGAACAAGCGGCGGCTTCAATTCGCAAAGCCCTAAAATTTGAAAGAGGAACGAACGGCAGAAGGAATGAACGAAAGCAAAAGAGATCGGTAGATTAAAAAAAAAGAAAAAAGAAGGGGGACATCTACTTTTATTTCAATTGGGCCGGTCACTTTTATTTGGGCTTCAAATTATTCAATTAGGGTTCTATTTTTGCTTCAGTTATTATTTCATTTGTAATTTTCCTTTTTAAACTGTTACTTTCTAGTCGTGTGACTAGGTTACGAACTACGGTGGTGTAGTTCGAGAATTCGCAACTCAGTGGCTGAGTTGTGGCAGGGTTTTGAGCGTAGAGTTAGGTTAGTCGATAGCGGGTGTCACAAGTTTACATGTGTAAACATCTGACTACTTAATTTCTAGTAGAAACCTTGAGGGCAGCACATAGGCAGGGTTTTGCCGAAGCTGGGTAAATCTGCGTTGTTCTATTTCTACTTTTATTATTCTGCTATTATTTGTACTGCAATTATTTTATATATTTCCGCATTAATTTTTATTATTATTAGTATCACCCTATTCACCCCCTCTAGGGTGAAATCGATCCTACATTTTCTTCAGATGATTCAAATATCTATGCAAAATTAATTTACATTAACTTTAACTTCCAAATGTAATTAAATTAATAGGTAACATATTACATACCTCTCAAATGGATACATCCATCCATATTGCACCGGACCTCGAAGTTGTGCTTCAGATGGGGGATGAACAGGTAAATGTTCCTTACATTAAAAAAACCTGACGGAAATATTTTCTCCAATCTGCAGAGCAATATAGGAATATCTTCTTCAAGTTTAGGTAAACGTTGCACTTTTAAAGTAGTCGAACAAAGCTCTTTGTAATACAGACTAAGCTCCGTTATTACCTTCCAAACTTTTAACGGCAATAGATCTTTGAATAAAATGGGTAATAAACTTTCCATCATTATGTGATAGTCGTGGATTTTCATTCCGCTCAATCTACCATTTTTAAAGTCAACACATCTACGAAGATTTGATGAAATCCCATCAGGAAATCTTAATCCTTCCACCCATTTTAACAGAACTTAACTTGATTATTATCTAACTTGTAACATGCTTTGGGTTTTTTACTGTCATTTGGTTTCATATGAAGCTTAGGACATTTTCATAATTCTTGTATATCGCGTCTTGATTTCAAATCGTCCTTAGTTTTCCCCTTGACATTCAAAATTGTGTTAAAAACATTATCAAAGACATTTTTCTTGTTGTGCATCACATCAATATTATGACGAAGCAGAAGATGTTTGTAATAAGGCAACTCCCAAAATATTCTTTGTTTGCACCAATTATGAATAGTCGATTTGCCTGCAATTTCTGTTTGCACTCCAGTTTCATATATCTTTGGATAGTCCCTTACAAGTTCGTATATGTCTTCACTTGACCATATCATTGGAGGTTGTCTGGTTTCTACTCTATTAGCTAAAAAAAATTTCTTGTCTCCTCTGAAGGGATGATTGACATGAAGAAAACATCGATGGCAGTCAAATCATGAAAATTTTCTTACCATTCGGTAAAGAAAACGCCCATGTTTCTTCCGTGCAATATGGACATGCTAAACGACCGGATGTACTCCATCCTGAAAGCATTACATGGGCAAGAAAATCACTTATAGTCCACAAAAAGAAGCAAACATACGAATTTTTTTTCTTTGAAACATCGTATGTTTCTACTCCTTCATTCCAAAGTGTTTTTAACTCCTCAATCAATGGTTATAAATAAACATCGATTCCTTATGTTGGATCGTCGGGGCAGCAACGACAACAGAAAAAAACATATATTGCGTTTTCATACACATCCACGGAGGTAAATTATAAGGTGTGATGATAATGAGCCAAGATGAATATTTAGCACCAAATTGAGAAAATGGTGAAAAATCATCCGTACATAATCCAAGTCTAACATTACGACTCTCCGCTGCAAAATTAGGATAAGTTTTGTCGAAATGCTTCCATGCTTCTCCATCGGCTGGATGTGTCAACGTACCATCTTCCTTTGTTCTCACACTATGCCATCTCACACGAAATGCAGTTACAGAAGATGCGTATAATCTTTGTAGCCTAGGAGTGATGGGCAAATAATGCACACGTTTGTATGGAACTTCCTTTCCCTTCTTTTTTCTTGGTTTGTACCTTTCCTCGTTACATATTCTACACTTCCTAAGAGTGATGTCCTCTTTTCAAAACAACATGCAGCCATTTAAACATGTATCTATTTTCTGATAAGGTAAACCAAAATCCGACATAAGATTTTTAACTTCATAGTGATTTTTGCACATTAAATTATCGGGCGTATATGTCTTTTTGCATCTTGTACAACGACTGTAAATCCAGCTTCGGTGATGTTATATTTTGACTTCATCGCAATGTATTCCGCAGTTACTGATAGCTGGGTGCCGCTTTTACAACCATCCCAAAGAGGTTTTTTAGCACCATCCAGTAAATCATAAAAAAAATTTGCTTCAATATTTGGTTCTTCAACATTTTCATCGTCGTCGTCAACTTCAACCGTAAGGAACATTAACTGTGCTGCATCTTCAACCATATTTTCTATACGATTCGTCATAACAATTTCATTACCAGCAATGTCTAATTCAGACTCTACAGAAGTATTTGCTAAAACTTCTCCATGACGTCCCAAACATATTACTCTGGCACAAAACCATTTTTGCACAAATGGACTTTCACAATATCAGGTAACAAATACTTCAAATGTTTACACCTACTACACGGATAACGAATTTCTACATCGTTTTCATTATTACTTAAAGCAAATTCAACAAATACGTTTATACCATTATAAAAATCTTTTTTTATTGAGCCTCTCAACCCCCTTCTTTGATACATCCATCTCCTCCGATCAACAAAGTAATCGATCATTTTTCCTATTTGAAAAAATATGTCACAAATTCAAAAATAAATATTGGTCATATTGCGAATTCACATTTTATTTTTCAATGTATCGATACAAAAACTTATACGTGTCAATTTTACCCGACTTAAGAATACAATATAGAAATGTTGGTTTATGGTTATCTTTTTTCTGGTCAGTCATAGGGATAGCAATGGGGCGGGTCTAGGGTCTAAACCCATTCGACCGCCCCTGTTTTGACCCATCAAGACCCGCCCTATTGGGTCATCTGGGCGGGTAGACCCATGACCCGTTCTTTATAGTTGCGAGTCTAGTGTTGGGTTGGGGCTTGGCCGACCCGCCCCAACCCGACTCGCACTAATAAGATTTCATAAAATCGCTTTATTACGGTAACGATGATTTGTTAATCTTTTAATATAAAAGCGCTATAACATGTATTTTCTAATGTTCCATTTAATAAGTTACATAATTTTTATGATATTAAGTTGCATCACTAATAATTATATAATAACATATGCATGTTTTTCTTGAACCGTTATCATACACCTCATTTTTATTACCTTACTTATCATTGTACACACATTGATATTAATATTTATTTTATCATTTAGTGACAATCCCTTTTACAAATAATATATATATATATACATTAATACATAATTTTGAATGAATATGTAATGCTTCACTGGGTCTTGGGGCGGGGCGGGTCTACCCTGACCCATATAGGTTCCGGGTAAGGTGCGAATGTTCAAACCCGCACCGGGTCTACGGGGCAGGTCTAGGGAAGGGTTTAAAAAACTCGGGGTGGGTCTGGGGCATAAAAACCTGCCCCATTGCCATCCCTAGCCAGCCATCCTACTTCCTATTACAAACACAGTAAACACTTACATTTTGTACATTATTTCATTTTAAACGATTCAACAAAATTTCAGCAGCACTTTCCTTTGTTTCCTGCATTGTACACAAATGCATGTACGCATGAAACAAAAAAGAAAAGCGACGGCAAAATTTTGTGAACCGTTTAAGACAAAATAATGTGCGAAATGTAATTGTTTACTGTGTTTATAACTTGTCCAATACAGGGACAAATCCAACAAGCATTGTACCATATGAATATAAATGGTCGTTTTGTAACAAAAATGGCTATTTATATAACGATCATGCACAACACCCGTCGGACGGGGCCAAAAACTCTCTAAAGGACGTAAAAAAAGTAGTTTATAAAAAAAGTATATACTAATTTTATACATTTCAAAAAATTATTAATTTACCACATTTGTTCCGCGTATTTTATTGAATAAGGCTGCTTTAATGTTGTTATCATTTTCTAATACAGTCAAATTTTCTTTAGACTCGTGTATTCATTATTGTTATACAAGTCAAGATGTTATACAACTTATGTATTATTCCAATTAACACAATACAATGGTATAAAAAACACATATACAATGGTTTACATATACACACACAATCATAAATTATACATACTCTTTAAAATTTCATGATAACATATGAAATAGGTATACCATGGGATGCTATAAACCATTATTACACTATTGGAAACAATCGCAATCACTAATTAGCCCTAATTTATCAACTTATGCAAATCTAGCTTTAGGGTAAAAATTAGATTTTTGGCGAAAATAAGATATTATACCTGAGATTGAGAGCAATAGAGTTTGATTAGGCAGCCGTGGAGGATTCGAAAGCTCGAAATTGGAAGCTTGGAGGAGGGATTTGGGAGTTTTTTGCTAAAACTTTTCATGCTGAGAATGAGGAAGAAAAAAGCTCGACTGAGCCATATAATTCATGAATTTCTGACGGCTGCCGACGGCCCGTCGAAAGCCGTCGGAAGCCGTCGATCCTTGCTATCGGAATAAAAGCCTTTTCTAGTTGTGTAACCGGATAAATGTAAAGTCGAGTTTCATTCTCAAACGTATGCATATAAGAAAATCAAGTTGGAAGAAAAACATAATATTACTGTAAGAAATTTAATATAATAAATTTCACACTATATTATAGGGATAAGTATGAATGTATAAGCACCAATTCTGATATGCTTCAAATACACAGTTCTAAATTTTGTTAAAAGTTCGGTGTTAAATATATGTTTTGAAAATTTATTTTACTTTAAATGTTTTATGAAGTTTTAGTCAATCTAAACTATATTTTGTAAATTCTAACATTGTTTCTTCTTGGCCAATATAGGCTTTTAATATTTATCTATTGTGTTATTTAATAGATTATGAATTATTTGTATGTAAAACACATTCATGGTTATCATCAAAAACTTGGTGATCTTATGAAACAATGAGATGTTTTGAACTTTTTGTAGTTTGGTAGTTTTTATAAATAGCTATAAATTAGAGATATGGTTATTCATAATGGTTATATGCGAACTATTTCAACTAAGAAGGATCATATCAAATATTTCTACCATATAATAAATGAAAGTAATTAATTGATTTTAATTTAGATCAACATGTGTGATAACCCGGATTTTTCGGACATTTGTTAATTGATAATTAACTGGATTGAATTAATAAAATACTGATTTATAAGTGAATAAATAAAAAGCTGATAATATAAAGATATCTAAATGGATTTGAGCTATAACAATATTGAATTATGAATATTTGGAAATGATATATCTTATAGTAAATTAACAAATTTAAAAATAGACACATGCAAACTTTATAATATTGAGAATTTTAAGTGTGTACTTATACATATATACAAGTGTATATATATTTATATTATGATTAGGAAGCTATTGTTTTGAGTTCAACATGATGATTTTCAAAAGCTATTTAAGTAAACTCTACATTTTAATGCTAATATATATATGGTTACTTAGTATATAATTAAATCTTATATATCATTTTCTTTAAGTAATATAAACATAAGAGAAAAGTATTTATGGAAAAATAAGATGAAAGCATATAAAAATATCATTTACAAGTGTAAGAAGAATACAACATGAATTTACAAGTGTAGACTAAGTAATATGAAAATATAACAAGTGGCATAATTTTTAATTTTCTTCTAATTTGAATTAGAAAATATATAATAAAGAATTAGTGAGAAATCAGGTTTTCATCTTCACTTCTCAATTTCTTTCATCTCCTCTAAACTATAAATCAAAAGAAAAACAAGAACAAAATCAAACAAATTAAAAACTTCTTATCTTCATTTTCAAAATCTGAAACAAAAACCTGGAAACTGAAAATCAAACCTAGCAAACTAAAATCTCAAACCAGAGATAAAATGCAAAGCCTTCAGACCTGAAGACAGATCAAAGTAAACTTGAAAACGAAAGCCTGAGATCGAAATGTAATCAAACCAAACTACAAATCAAAGAAATTAAAACAGCAGTTCAAAATCAAGAAAAAAAAATTGGAAAAAGGAAAATATGGACAGAGCCTGATCAAGCAATCTCCAACCTGATTCAAGAACAAGATCAGTTCAAATCAAAGAATCAACTCAACATGGATTCGAGTTCCAGATCAAAGCAAACAAAGATTCAAGTTCAATATAAATTTTCAGATTCAAAAGAAAAATAAAATTCCAAAACCTGTCTCTACTTTCAAAGGTGAGCAAACTCTTAAACATATATATATATATATATATATATATATATAGGTTTGCATGTGATGATCTATTAATGTGTGATAGAAATTATGCTTGCATGTATATGAATTCCTGATATATTAATAAGTTGAGATGTGCATGTCTGATATGTTTATGTTCATCTCTGTTTATAGTTACATAGTTGAAATTTAAATCAAAATTCCTAATCTCCTTATCTATTCACTGATAGGCTTTAGTTTTCAAACCTAATATGTTTGTTTAAACATATATTAAGGTTTAAAAATATATTTAAGTAAATTAAGTTTGAAATTTTCTGAATCTTTTTAGAAAGAACAGGGAAATCCAAAAACATGTAAATTTCAATCATCAAAATCCTTTTTTTTATTTATATAATATGAATCCCCATCTGAAAACATGATTTCTAAAAGATGAATCGCAAATTTTAGATTGGGATCGAGAGAGTAATTTGGGGTTGATCAGATTTTAGTTTTTGGGCAATTTCTGGCAACGGGTGTGTGGTGAGGCCTCGGGATCACCATATTTGGAGGTCAGGGTGAAGGCGAGCTCGAAAAAAATGGCTGGTGGTTTTCTTAGCCACCGTGGCAGCGGCGTTGGGTCGAAGTAGGGTTTAAAACCTAAAATTGGTCGAGTCGTAATATTTGGCTGCTGTGTTTTCTCTGGTGAATCGGGGATCACCGGACCTGGGGGAAAGGCAGCGTGGAAGGATAGCGAAGGTGTGGTCAGAGTTTCAGGAGTTCTGGTGGTCGGCGTTGGCAGTTCGAGTGAGTTTCAAGCGATGGTTAGTTCCATGCTTGTTCATTTTTGCTCAATCCTGATTTTGGTTTTGTGTTGGACTTTGGATGGTCGGAATCGAATGGGTAGATCATCATCGACTCGGCGGCGGTAGCATGGGTGATCGGAGCATCACCGTTGATTTGTGCATGCGCACAGGTGTTTGGTGGTGTCAGTGAAGTTGTGTTCGTGGTGGAGGTGAAGCATACTCGGGTGTGACGCGGGGAAACGAAGGAGATGTCTCGGGTTAGTCTCGTGTAGACTCGTGTGTGTTTACTGTTTTCTGGTTTTAAAGTTTTAAACTTAAATTTAAAATAAAGTTTTAAAAAAGAAAAGAAGTGGTGGGTTTCTCGGGTCAGGACTCGAGAGTTTGACGGGTTGAACCCGAAGCAGGGTTTTAAACAGTTTTTAAAATTTTATAAAAGCAAGTTTTAAATTTAAATTTAATATAGTTTAAACTATTATATGATAAATGTTTTAAATTATTTGATTGAAGGAAGTTATAATTTGTTTAACTTAAATTTGTTAAGTTAAATGCTTAAGTTATTTTTTAAAATTAGATTAAATAATTTATTTAAGTAGTTAATTATAAAAGATAAATGTTTTAAATAATGTTAATGATAATTAAGTAATTAATAAAGATAATGATTTATCTTAAAGTTAATTAAGGATCTGATAATTAAAGATTAATTAAATTAATTAAGTAATTAATAAGAGTAATTAATTAATTTAATTGATTAATGATTAAGGAGTGATTAACATATTAATTAAGGGTTAATTACTTAATGTAATTAAAGGATAATTAATCAAGGATGATTAATTAAGATGGGTTATTAAGAAATGATTTATTAATTGGGTTGTAATTAATAAATGTTGAGTATGCAGGATTAAGGTAATCTAAATGATTTAAGTTGATAATTAATTTAATTAAAGATTAATTTAATTAATTAGGAATTATATATCTAATAAATCTTGTTATGGATGGTTGAATGATAATGGATGACTTGGATTGATTTTATCTCTGATGGGCGATTGAGATGTGCTGCGATATGAATGGGTTAAACTGTGATAATGTAGGTTACCTAACTGAGTTGAATTGTTGCATGATACCCTGGATTTGAATTATATTATTTAAAACTTAACAACTTGGATTAGAGATGACATTGAATTCGAAGAGACCGGGGTCGGGTATCAATAAATACCCGAAACCACTTCGATTCTTTATAAATGCAAGTTTGGAAGCAAACAGGCTGGAATGAAATAAGTTAAGTATCATGGATATTTAAAACTGGGTAACGATTCTTGGATATTGTTTTGAGATAAATGATTGACTTAAATAAGATTAGAACTCGTAGCAAAGTATGAGTTACCCTGGTAATTCACTTGAGTTATATAGCTTGGTATTTCAAATTGTATGGGTTTACTCACCTTGGTTTCCAGCCTGACCCGGGTGTTACTTTGATGTAATGCTCGGGTCAGACTGAGTATTACAGATTTCCAGGTAAGGACGTTCTGGAGCTCAGGAAGCGAGCTAGATGGCAGGAACGTATGGAGTGTATTCCGCTGTGCTATATTATAGTTGTTTGGGACATGTTTATTGTATCGGTCCAGTGGTTTGTGTATATGTTGTAACTCTGTTGTATTAAAATGTAATTGACTAATACAGCTTTATTTGTATAAAGAATATTATTTGATATTATATTTATCCGCTGCGAATGTGAGAATCTGTGTTTTGGTGTTTCTATTTCTTCTTCTTCTTCTATCTCTTTCTTCTTTTCCCTAACAATCTGGATTTTCGGGATCGAAAATTCTGGGTCGTTACATTTGGTATCAGAGATGAAGGTTAAGCGAGAACCTTGGCTCTGTTGGGATTACTCATTAAAGATAGGGTCAATGATACCCTAGAATGAGTTGAGTGTATATATATATGAGAGCGTACTTGTTATTTTCTTATATAAAGATTTCAAAATGGTTTCAAAAGCAAATGAATCTTATATAAGTTTATTAAGCAATAGTTTTTCTAATATGTTAAGGAAATTGGTTGTTGAATCATTGGAATTAAATAAAATAATGAGAATTAAGTGGTAATAGTAATACAACCAAACTGAAATTGAATGAAGATAAGTTTGAAATGAATTCAAACTGAAATTAAAATCTTGAATTTGAGAAGAGTTTTCATAATAAGATGTGTATTAATGAGTAAGTAAAATAAAATGTTTTAGGGAAATAAACTTTTAGGTGAGTATGAATTATAAATTGGAATTGAAGATAATTTAAAATTGTGAAATTTTAAATCCAGAAAACTTGAAATTGTTTTAAAAGAAATTTGTTTTGAATTTAAAACCAAAGGTGTTTTAAAATTTAAGGATAACTTGGTGTGTAAAGGAAATAATATGTATATATGAGAAATATACATAATATCAAAAATGATTTGAAATAAAATCTAAATGTTGAGTTTTAAATTTGGAATGTGATGTGATACCCAAGGTGAAAAGTTTTTGAACTTATAAGATTATTAATGTGAAAGTTTAAAATTTGAAATGGGAATTCAAATTGGGTAAAGTTGACTGGATTAAATTGAATTTAACTTAAGGAAAGTTAAATGAGTTTAGAATGAACAACTTGAATTGAAAATTTCAAGATAAAATTGAAATTTAACTTGGGTAGTTAAAATGGTTGATTTCAAATGGGAGTTATGAGTGATCTCAAAATGGGTTTGAGATCTAGAATTGAAAATGGATGTTGTAAATTGGTGTTTGGATAGATTTGGATGTTTATTTATCCTGATATCATTCTATTATTATAAATAATCTATGAAACTGAGAATTGGTTTTGAAGTTAGAAATGGATAATAAATTAGAATCTGAAGATTAAATTGTTTTTGAACTCTAATTTGAACTTTGAAATAAAGTTAAGTAAAGATAATTTTAAAATGGAATTTTGGAATTTGGATTAAGAATTAAATGGTTTAAAGATTTAAGTTGTTAAATTAAAAATAAAGGTTGATTTAATTTAAAAGTAAGGGTTAATTTGACTTAAGGGATTAAATCAACATTTAAATTTTTTTTAACCCGAATTTATATAATTTGAGATGGTTTTAAGTTGAGATTTGAATAGAACTAGTTCAAATTGAATTTGATTTGAATAAATTAAAATTGTGATTGAAGATGGATAAGCATAAGTTTAAATGGAAAATTTGAATTGAAATAATTTGAAATAAAATTAAAGATTGAATGAGTTCAAATGCAAATGGAAATTGGAATTAATTCATATAGAAATTGAAATGATTTGAAATTGTAGTAGATTCAATTTGAAATTAGTCTAAATTAATTTGAATAATTTGAAATTATAATTAAAGTGAATATGTTTAAAATCAAATGGAATTTGATCTGAATTTGGAAGAAATTGAGGTTAATTCAACTTGAATTGGGGATAAATCAAGTTCAAGGGAAATTGAAGTTATTCAAATTTGAAGTGAGTCAATTTAAATGGAAGTGGAAATTTAAATTGAATTGATGGGAATTGAACAGTTTGACTCTGGACTATTTTCAAAATAAATTGTTTTAATATAAATCTATTTTTCCAAACTATTTACTATACAACTTTTCTTTTTTAACCTAAAACTATCTTAAGCTTGTTTTACAATTACTTTTGGAACTATTTAACAATTTTACATCTGATTTATAAACTAATTACTATTTTTCAACTATTTATAATTACTTAACTATTTTACAGCTATTTTACAAACTAATAACTATTTTTCAACTACTTATCTATTTTAAACTTTTTCAAGCTATTTTTAAATTTAAATTGGTCAGAGTACAAACTGTTTGTAATTGAAGTAATAACTCAATTGGAAATGGAAGCAATTGAGAATAAGAGAATAGAATTAAAGGAAATGTGAATAGAAAAGATAATTGATTTAGCTAAAAAACAATAATGATAAATACGTAGGATGTGCGTATATTATTCTATTCACATAGTGATTTGATCCAGATTCGAGCACAGAGTTTCGAGATAGTAGTATCGATCCGAGTTGGGATTTTTCGCTCGATTTTCGACGGCGAACCTGGATATGGATTTTTGATTGGTTCTGGAAATTCTCTATCATAGTTGTGACTATGCAAGGAGAATGACGGTTTCTGATCAAGAAACCAGATCTGAGTCCGCACTAGGAAGTCGGGTGAACGATACTAGTTCGGAAAAGAAATTGTGTGATCGAGTGAGCGATCAGATTGATATTTCGTACGGATGATACATGTATATCGTATGGGTTTGAATGAAATTGGCATTGAAAATTTGTGGATAGGAAATGTGAAATGGTTTTTGAAATGAAAGGTGTATTTTGTGAAATATATAATGAAGTAAAGTGGAAATTGAATATTTCTATGGTAAAAATTTATTTTATGGAAGTAAGTAATATGGTTAATAACTTTATAAGAGTAATCAAATTTGATTTGAAATAAATAAAGGTATATATTTCCTTGTTATATAAGATAAATCTTCCCTTGTTGAATCTATTGCCAGAAGAAAAGGGTTTTGAAAATATTTGAAGTACAAAAGAGGTTTTATACAAGTTTGAAATGATCCAAAGATTTTCAAAGTTATATCTATATATATATATCAAGGATCTTATGAGAATGATTTTGGAAAAGGTTTTGGGAACCTATGGATTTTAAAAAGGCTTTTGATTTTTGATAAAAATCAGTTTTGGGAATTTGGAAAGCCAAGTTTGGAACTATCGATTTGGGATATCGATTTTGTGTAAAGGAGATTTTGATATAAATCATAAAGGATATGATTTGAAGATACAATAAGTGTATAGTATAAAGTGTTTTGAGAATGGCTTTGGGGAAAAAGGCGCTCCCTTGAAATGAACTTCTCAAGAGTGCCACAGGGTGGTACTGCCTTGAACCCTAAGGGGGGTTTCTAAAGATGATCCTGTGAGGAGTCCGGACAAAACTAGTTCCTGAGGATTATTTGTGTAGCGAAAGTCGAGGGGCTGGTGCCCACAGAGGAATTTGGATTATGCTGTGAAGAAAGTGTAACTCAATGTCACTGCGATCTACTGCAGACCATAGCGATAGTCGTGTGTGCCGCTGAGAGCCAACAGTTTACGTTTGATTTTATATCGGTAGACTGCGACACTATGGTAACATAGCGAAAGTCATGTGTGCCGCCGAGAGCCAACAGTCTGCGTTTGATTTTATATCGGTAGACTGCGACCTATGTAGGAGTAGAGATGTTTCATTTTGACAGCGAAAATCATGTGTGCCGCTGAGAGCCAACAATTACATGGACTTTTGCTGCGATGACAACGTAACCCTGGAATGTAACTGCGATCTGTTGTGGGTTCCATGGTGTAATTAGTTACATGGACTTTTGCTGCGATGGCAACGTAACCCAGGATGTAACTGCGACCATGGATGGGGGTGATGATTTCCAGAGCATTCTCACCAAAGATATTTCCTCTATTTCAAAAATGTTTTCTATATTTTCAAAAAGTTTTCGAAAATGTTTTCCAAGTATTTTCACTGGGTGTTGAAAATGGGTCTACTAAGTGCTTATAGATTTTCAGTCCTACGCCTGATCAACGTATGACCGAATTTCTGTGAGAACAAGGATGGACTTGTGGAAACATCGAGTTATAAAAACTATTTAAAAAAAACTATTTTGATAATATGATGTGGATTTTTAAAGTGTTTTGAAAATTTTAAATAAAAAGAGTTAAGATGTCTAAGGAATAATTTAACTTCAACATTGTAATAACATTTTTGCTACGTTCCTTTTCGAGGATGAAAAGATCTAAAGGGTGGAGGAATGTGATAACCCGGATTTTTCGGACATTTGTTAATTGATAATTAACTGGATTGAATTAATAAAATACTGATTTATAAGTGAACAAATAAAAAGCTGATAATATAAAGATATCTAAATAGATTTGAGCTATAACAATATTGAATTATGAATATTTGGAAATGATATATCTTATAGTAAATTAACAAATTTAAAAATAGACATATGCAAACTTTATAATATTGAGAATTATAAGTGTGTACTTATACATATATACAAGTGTATATATATTTATATTATGATTAGGAAGCTATTGTTTTGAGTTCAACATGATGATTTTCAAAAGCTATTTAAGTAAACTCTACATTTTAATGCTAATATATATATATGGTTACTTAGTATATAATTAAATCTTATATATCATTTTCTTTAAGTAATATAAACATAAGAGAAAAGTATTTATGGAAAAATAAGATGAAAACATATAAAAATATCATTTACAAGTGTAAGAAGAATACAACATGAATTTACAAGTGTAGACTAAGTAATATGAAAATATAACAAGTGGCATAATTTTTAATTTTCTTCTAATTTGAATTAGAAAATATATATAGTAAAGAATTAGTGAGAAATCAGGTTTTCATCTTCACTTCTCAATTTCTTTCATCTCCTCTAAACTGTAAATCAAAAGAAAAACAAGAACAAAATCAAACAAATTAAAAACTTCTTATCTTCATTTTCAAATCTGAAACAAAAACCTGGAAACTGAAAATCAAACCTAGCAAACTAAAATCTCAAACCAGAGATAAAATGCAAAGCCTTCAGACCTGAAGACAGATCAAAGTAAACCTGAAAACGAAAGCCTGAGATCGAAATGTAATCAAACCAAACTACAAATCAAAGAAATTAAAACAGCAGTTCAAAATCAAGAAGAAAAAATTGGAAAAAGGAAAATATGGACAGAGACTGATCAAACAATCTCCAACCTGATTCAAGAACAAGATCAGTTAAAATCAAAGAATCAACTCAACATGGATTCGAGTTCTAGATCAAAGCAAACAAAGATTCAATTTCAATATAAATTTTCAAATTCAAAAGAAAAATAAAATTCCAAAACCTGTCTCTACTTTCAAAGGTGAGCAAACTCTTAAACACACACACACATATATATATATATATTGGTTTGCATGTGATGATCTGTTAATGTGTGATAGAAATTATGCTTGCATGTATATGAATTTCCTGATATATTAATAAGTTGAGATGTGCATGTCTGATATGTTTATGTTCATCTCTGTTTATAGTTACAGAGTTGAAATTTAAATCGAAATTCCTAATCTCCTTATCTATTCACTGATAGGCTTTAGTTTTCCAACCAAATATGTTTGTTTAAACATAGATTAAGGTTTAAAAATATATTTAAGTAAATTAAGTTTGAAATTTTCTGGAAAATTTTAGAAAGAACAGGGAAATCCAAAAACATGTAAATTTCAATCATCAAAATCCTTTGTTTTATTTATATAATCTGAATCCCCATCTGAAAACATGATTTTTAAAAGATAAATCACAAATTTTAGATTGGGATCGAGAGAGTAATTTGGGGTTGATCAGATTTTAGTTTTTGGGCAATTTCTGGCAACGGGTGTGTGGTGAGGCCTCGGGATCACCATTTTTGGAGGTCAGGGTGAAGGCGAGCTCGAAAAAAATGGCTGGTGGTTTTCTTAGCCACCGTGGTGGCGGCGTTGGGTCGAAGTAGGGTTTAAAACCTAAAATTGGTCGAGTCGTAATATTTGGCTGCTGTGTTTTCTCTGGTGAATCGGGGATCACCGGACCTGGGGGAAAGGCAGCGTGGAAGGATAGCGAAGGTGTGGTCGGAGTTTCAGGAGTTCTGGTGGTCGGCATTGGCAGTTCGAGTGAGTTTCAAGCGATGGTTAGTTCCAGGCTTGTTCATTTTTGCTCAATCCTGATTTTGGTTTTGTGTTGGACTTTGGATGGTCGGAATCGAATGGGTAGATCATCATCGACTCGGCGGCGATAGCATGGATGATCGGAGCATCACCGTTGATTTGTGCATGTGCACAGGTGTTTGGTGGTGTCAGTGAAGTTGTGTTCGTGGAGGAGGTGAAGCATACTCGGGTGTGACGCGGGGAAACGAAGGAGATGTCTCGGGTTAGTCTCGTGTAGACTCGTGTGTGTTTACTGTTTTCTGGTTTTAAAGTTTTAAACTTAAATTTAAACTAAAGTTTTAAAAAAGAAAAGAAGTGGTGGGTTTCTCGGGTCAGGACTCGAGAGTTTGACGGGTGGAACCCGAAGCAGGGTTTTAAACAGTTTTTAAAATTTTATAAAAGCAAGTTTTAAATTTAAATTTAAACTAGTTTAAACTATTATATGATAAATGTTTTAAATTATTTGATTGAAGGAAGTTATAATTTGTTTAACTTAAATTTGTTAAGTTAAATGCTTAAGTTATTTTTTAAAATTAGATTAAATAATTTATTTAAGTAGTTAATTATAAAAGATAAATGTTTTAAATAATGTTAATGATAATTAAGTAATTAATAAAGATAATGATTTATCTTAAAGTTAATTAAGGATCTGATAATTAAAGATTAATTAAATTAATTAAGTAATTAATAAGAGTAATTAATTAATTTAATTGATTAATGATTAAGGAGTGATTAACGTATTAATTAAGGGTTAATTACTTAATGTAATTAAAGGATAATTAATCAAGGATGATTAATTAAGATGGGTTATTAAGAAATGATTTATTAATTGGGTTGTAATTAATAAATGTTGAGTATGCAGGATTAAGGTAATCTAAATTGTTAAAGTTGATAATTAATTTAATTAAAGATTAATTAAATTAATTAGGAATTATATATCTAATAAATCTTGTTATGGATGGTTGAATGATATTGGATGACTTGGATTGATTTTATCTCTGATGGGCGATTGAGATGTGCTGTGATATGAATGGGTTAAACTGTGATAATGTAGGTTACCTAACTGAGTTGAATTGTTGCATGATACCCTGGATTTGAATTATATTATTTAAAACTTAACAACTTGGATTAGAGATGACATTGAATTCGAAGAGACCGGGGTCGGGTATCAATAAATACCCGAAACCACTTCGATTCTTTATAAATGCGAGTTTGGAAGCAAACAGGCTGGAATGAAATAAGTTAAGTATCATGGATATTTAAAACTGGGTAACGATTCTTGGATATTGTTTTGAGATAAATGATTGACTTAAATAAGATTAGAACTCGTAGCAAAGTACGAGTTACCCTGGTAATTCACTTGAGTTATATAGCTTGGTATTTCAAATTGTATTGGTTTACTCACGCTGGTTTCCAGCCTAACCCGGGTGTTACTTTGATGTAATGCTCGGGTCAGACCGAGTATTACAGATTTCCAGGTAAGGACGTTCTGGAGCTCAGGAAGCGAGCTGGATGGCAGGAACGTATGGAGTGTATTCCGCTGTGATATATTATAGTTGTTTGGGACATGTTTATTGTATCGGTCCAGTGGTTTGTGTATATGTTGTAACTCTGTTGTATTAAAATGTAACTGACTGATACAGCTTTCTTTGTATAAAGAATATTATTTGATATTATATTTATCCGCTGCGAATGTGAGAATCTGTGTTTTGGTGTTTTTATTTCTTCTTCTTCTTCTATCTCTTTCTTCTTTTCCCTAACAATCTGGATTTTCGGGATCGAAAATTCCGGGTCGTTACAACATGAATCAAAAGTAATTTCGGATTGGACTATAATCCAATCTAAGGAGAGAATCAATCACACATTTAGTCTTTTCAATGCTAATCAATTACAAGATTAACAATAGTCAATTATTGTTTTTATCCCTTTTATTAGCAATATTTCAAATGTATTATAACACTAGAAGCTTCTATAATTCTTAAAATATACTACATGTAAAGTTGAACTAATTATCCTTTCTTATGTTTTATATCAAATTCTGTTTCAATATTTTACTTTTTATTAGGAAGACTAGGAATTTGGGTTATTCCCTTTATTTTGTATGGAGTTATTGATTCATTAATACACACACACACACACACACAAAAGCCTTAATTTTCCTATGCAATCTAATAGAGGTTAAGTTGATCTTTATTTCGTTCTCACACATAAGTACATAAGAAAATCAAGTTGGAAGGAAAACATTATATTTGAAGTAAAATAATATTCAAACATCAAATTTCATACTCTATTGTTTGGAAAAGTATAAATGTATAAGCAACACATTAGTTCTTCCTTCAATAAATAATTTTAAAATTTATTAAGAATTTAGTGTTAAATACGTGTTTTGACAACTTATTTATTTCCAAAATGCTCTCTGCACACATAATTAATGTAAGCTTTATCTTTTATTTACCAAGTACTAACATTGTCCTTCTTAATCAATTTAAGCTTCTAATATTGATCATTATGTCCTTTAATGGACTATAAAATGTCTTTAGGCACATTAATGGTTATAATCAAACTCTTGGTAATTTTACAATTATGTAATATCAATGATTTTTTTATGAAATTTGTTCTTATGCATTACTTTGAATTATTTGAAGTTGTAAATTGTTTATGGATATGCATAACTATAAATTATAGTACTACTACTCATAATGGTTCCAATAAACTATTTTAATTAGGATGGTCATATCATACATGATTACCCAGTAATAAATAAATTAAACTAATTGCTATTAATTTTAATCAATTCGAATTCAAACTATAAACATTAATTCAAAGTAATGCAAAAATTAATTACATATCCATTCTCTTTAATGCTAATCAATGATGAAATTAATATAATGCATTACTATACTATATTAGGGAACATGCAACATAAAGTGTTGTGTAGATTTAACGAATGGTTTGTCGATGTAATAAATATGTGTATCAAACATAAATAGTAACTTTGGAACTCATTACCTATTTATAACAAACTGTTTCCTTTTTCTTAAGTTGGTAAAAAAACAAAAAGGATTGTGAACAAATATATTTATTGATAATTTACTTAACAAGGGTAATACTTATGCTATTATAGCAACATGATATTTTTAACCTATTTTTTTATGCATGAAACTGTATATTTAGTATATTTCAAAACACAATTTTTTTTTTCTTTACATACATAACCATGATATTGGGTTATAAATATTATACAATAGTGGTGTTAAATGTAAAACAATTTTTTTTATAAGCATTCATAATGGCTTATAATTACATGATATTCTAATAGTTCGCTACATTGATTGTATTTTCTTATACCATTGATTTTATAGTCATCTTTAAGATTGTGTCACCTATATATTTTATGTGTACCTACATGTAATTTTTCTTATGGTGATGTATTATTTTTATTTGAATTATGCTAAATTTTGTAATATTTAATGGTGTACTCACTTAAGAGTGAATGAAATTGTTCAATTTAACTACGTATTTAAAAAAACAGCCTACAAGATGTTTATGATTTGCATATATTTATCATGTTATGTGTAATAAAAATATAACTTTTCAAGATACTTAAATAATTTGGTTAGTATTGGATAGTGTAAAATAGCGTACTATTGCAAATGTTAGAATATTGTTTATTCAAATTGACTTTGAAGCATTATTTTTCTTTTAACATGATTTCTTTATATCATATATGGAACAATATTATCACATTGACTGTGCACATATTTAGATTTATATTTTATATAAGATTAATCTATGGTTAGCTTATGCATCATTTAAAGTAACAGACTTGCTCAATAATGTAATGTTCAACAGATAAGGAATAATTAGTAGTTGACGTTAGTGTTTTTTCAGTCCATAAACATGCATTCTCATTTTCATGTTACTACAAAAATAAATAAAAAATACGCTAAATTATATTGTGAACACTGTGTGCGTAGCACAGGTTCGCACCAGTCTTTACTATAAAACACAGAGGCTCCAGTCCAGCAATTTTTTACTTTTACCCTTTTCGATTGGACTTTACCTACTATATATTTCAAATGTTATTATAACTATTTCTTATGGAAAAATTTCTCACTAGTTGTTATCAGTTACAATACTAGTGAAAACTAATGTACAGTACTATTAATGGTAATTCTCATTCCATCTCTTTTGGTTCGGCTATGCATTCTACTACTTTAATGTTATTTTATTGTTATTTTACACAATAGATACAGAAGAAAATTAATTACAACGCTTTAGACAATGGTCGCAAAGATCGTAGGTTCAAATGCCTAAGACACTATGATAATTACTTTGTAGGAATACAATAACACTCTTGTTATCAAAAAAGGAAAAAGAAAATCAATTATGATCTTGAAATTTAGGTAGAAGTTGCAAAGACAACACTTTCTCTAAGATGTGCAAGAGCAATGTCCAAAAGTTCATATATAGAGTCGTATTTATAACTATATAGTTGGTTGTTATTGGGTCTTAAGTTCATAAGATTGCATTATTAGTCCATTTGAACTTATCATAGACTATGATCCAACAAAATATGATGGCATATCTAAAATCTTCAAATTTATAGACCGATACCAATCCATCTATAGATTAGTACCGATCCACGAGAAAGTTGTGTTTCCTTTTCTATCCTTTTTCCTTCTTCATGCCTAGTTTCAACCTTGATGCTCCACATATTTATTGAGAATGGTGGGAAAATGGTGAAAAATGATGGCAATAGACTTGACCGTTTTTCTCCCTCTCTCTTTTAGTTGTATTTCTGTAATAACCCAGAATTTTAACGTTTCGAATAAGAATATTTAATTTATTTAAATATTAAGATTTGATTCAAATATAATAAAAAAATAAAAAATCAAATTTTAATAAAATGACTTGGTTTTTAGTAACTATTTTAATTTAATTGATGGGATTTTTCCATAATTTTTAAATTGCAAAATATTTAAATTATCATTTGACATAATTTACGATAAACGATAGTGTTTTTGTAATTTTACAGAATAAGATAACTAGTGTGTATCATTGTTGTTTTGGGATTGTGTCAAATTTTTGAGCGGGATCGTATTTTTGTTTTGTCGTTTGTGGTTCGTACGTGAATGAAATATTATGTAACGAGATATTGAAAATCATATTATAAGCCAAACATCAACACAAAGACTTTTCTTTACTTCACTTTTACTTTTCTTCCCTCTCTTTCTAATTTCCATTTCCTGTAAACTAAAAAAGAAAACAAGCCACTTCTTCAAAAAATAAAATAAAATCAAATACTCAACAAAAAATTATAAAATTGGATTCTTTGAGTTCGTATTGGTGAGATCTTCGAATCCATATAGGTTTGGTGATGTGCGGTTGGGTTTGAAGATGACCGATGTTGTGAGCATGAACTAGGGTTAGCAATTGAAGGCGGTGGGGAGGAGTGAGTTGAAACAGAGTGTACCATTGTGTTGCTTTCGTCGAAGTGCACCTTGTTGCACCGTTCATCGGTACTCCATTCAACTCAGGTAAAGTACGACATTTAGTTGTCGAAGTGGGCTCCTCAGGTCGGATTTCTAGTGTGGGGGTTTGTAACGAGCCTGAATTTTATATAAATTTAAATTGATATTTAAATTCATTTTTGAATAAAAAAATTATGGAATTAACTAATAGATTGATTTTAGTGATGCGAGTTTCCCCGAATTTAAATAAAAATGTATTAAATCATTTTAAATTTAGAAATTGTATATATATATATATGTGTGTGTGTGAATCTATATATGTATATGTGCATATATGAGTAAATTTGACTTTAGAATTTAAACTTGAATATTGAATTTGTATTTGAATTTAAAATTTAAATAAATGACTTGGAAAATATTTGATAGTTGAACTCAAAAACAAAATCAAAGAAAAATATGAATAAGGATGCAGATTGGAAAACATAAACATTTTTGAGTTGTGCAAGATAGAAAATATAAGCACAAAGAATTCAAACAAGTAAACAATTTGTAAATATCTTGCAAAAGAAGAAATACAACTAAGTACGTATAAGCTAGAAAAATAAATATAAATAATCTATATTGTAGGATATAAAGTAGATATATTAGCTAAAATTATCACAACATATTAGAAATAGAATTCATTCATATTATAAAATAATATGACAAAGCAAAGGAAATATATTCAAGTATATACACTTGTAGAAGAAAGGAGATAACAAATATATATTTGCAGGCTTGAAAATCACCTGAGTTCAAGGTAATAAGATAAGGCTAGAAAGGAAATCATTTCAATGCATACGAATGTGGCTGGGTAAGTATGCTAAGTTTAAAGTTAAACAAATAAAAATATGTAAGATTTGTAAGTACATACGAAATTTGGATTGTAAGATAAGTTTGTATACATAAAGTACATTAGCATTTAATGCTTGCCATCCTAGCACAAAACAAGGTCTGTTCGAAAACACTCTCAGCCGAAACAAGAAGAAAAGAAATAGCAAAGAAATAAAAGTATACAAAATGGTTAAGAGAAACATAAAGTACAAGGCAATTAATGTTTGCCACCACAAATTTATCATCTCGGCTACCAGCAAGATCTGTAGCCAACAAAAGAGAAAATATCTCTGAATTGTGGTACAAAACATTTATCAACTTATCTCCTTTCATTCGTTACAAAAGACTTTGCAATCCCAGTTTCTAAAAGTCTTAAACAAATACAAACCTAAGAAAAGAAATAATAGAAGAAATAAACAAATCTGAAAACAACTAGAAAGCCAAACACTTCAGTTTCAAGATTTCCAGCATTCATGTTCAAGTTCAAAGCCATTTCAAAACTTTCTGGAATCAACAACAAAACCTGCAAAGTTTTCAAAATCCCAGTTTTCAAGCATTCCTGTTTTCAAAACAAAAAGAACAAGCTTTCTGTTTTAAATGACAGGTGAGTAACAATTTTGTTTTAAACTTATAACTTAAGTTATTGGAATGTTTTTCTCTATATCTTGTATGTGTATGACTGGAATTTGTGTGTATCTGCTCTGTGATACCTGTATCTATTTTTGATATTCTGTTATCTGTTTTTGGGTATATATGAAAACCAGCCTCCATCTTTTAATCTACCAACTAGTTGAACCTGGGATATGAATAAGAGTTGTTTGTTTGGTTGTTATCTAAATATTAAAAATAGGTTAAAGCTGGAATAACCTATAACTACCTCTGGTAATTCGAGAAAACTGAGTCAAATTTTAAATATGTTTAAATCAAACTTCTTGTTTAAAGAAACCAGGAGTATAAATCGAAACTTCACACAAAATTAAGATTTTTAAGACAAGAATTGTAATTTTTAAAACTTGGGTTGAAGAGCAGTTCCAGTTTCTCTGTTTCATACATTTTGAGTTGCTGTGGTCGTTGGAGTTGACAGGAGGTGTCGTGGTTTGGTCTGGAGGTAGAGGAGTGACCAGGGATTCGTGGAAAAATGGGGAACTGGTCGGCAGATCAACTTGGTGGCGGCGAGAAGCTTTTGAAACTGGGTGACCTAGTTTTAGGTAACTGCGAACTTTTATCTCGTTCGGAGCCATGAAGTGATCGAGTGATTCGAGCTTTGGGGGTCGTGTACAAGGAAGGTAGGCGAGGCTTTTGCCGGAGTTCGGTGATCTCTGGTGATCGGAGGTAGGAGCAGCGGCGAAGTTTACAGGAGGTGATGTTTTCTAATTTTGGGTTCCAGGTGAAATCGAACTCGATTTCGTTCGTATGTCTGAGAGGATGATCGGAGGCCGGAGAGGTGATGTCGAGATGATCGTCGATATGTGGAAATGGTCGTGGATGACCGGACGTGGAGGTTGGAGACGTGCACGTGCACAGTCGAGATGTTGTGGGTGGCTGTGTTTTCGTTGCCATTGACAGGGAAAAGGACTCGAGAATATCTCGAGTAACTCGTTGTTTGGTTCGGGAAATTTGCATTTTTGTCTCAAAGCAAATATAAGTTGACACGGGTAGATGGGTTTTCTCAAAAATTTACAGTGCCAGGCTTAACTCGAGCATGTACTCGAGTAACTTTTCGTTCTGGCCGGGAAATTTCATGATTTTCTCGAAGTAAGTATGGGGGAAACTCAGAAAAATTTTGTTTACAATTTAGACAGCGCCAGTTTTAACACTTTAAGTTATACAGTTTAAATTTGTAATTAATGCTAAAACTGAGTATAGTTTAAGTGTTTAAATCCAGATTTTTGAAATAAAAGAAAAGTTTTAAATTTAAATACTTTTAATAAATTTAAATATTTGAATTTAAAGGGTTTTTATTTAAAATCCTCTTCATGGCAAAGTGTTTTTAAATGTGTAATTTAAGATGTTTAAAAAGTTAGTTTATAAAATGATCAAAGCTTAATTTATGAAGTAATTAATAGATGATTACTTAATGTAATTTATTGATTAATGATTTGAAACTTGAATGAATTGATTGTTAAAAATCAAAGGATCAATTAATAACGGTGATTAATTAAAATTAATTCAATAATTAAAGATTCATTGATTCATTGATTTAAAATTGATTAG
The DNA here is from genome assembly GCA_030737815.1 of Allium fistulosum. Classification (NCBI taxonomy): domain Eukaryota; kingdom Viridiplantae; phylum Streptophyta; class Magnoliopsida; order Asparagales; family Amaryllidaceae; genus Allium; species Allium fistulosum. The sequence continues at coordinate 409,382,995 of CM060906.1, forward strand.
TTAATAATTAAGGGTTAACTAATAAATTTGAAAAGGAATTTATTTCAAATAACTTGTAATTAATTAATGATTAATTAACCCGGATTAGAAATTCATAAGTAATTAATCTAATTTGAATAAATCAGATAATTAACTGACCTTACTTATGAATATTTGGATTTGATTGGATGATTGAATTGTTTGATATTTCCTGATCTGTGATGCTTTGTGATATATTCTGATTGGTGCGTAACCTTTACTGCAGTTTATTTATCTAAAATTTATATATATCTGTGATCTGTGCATGAACGATAAGCGTTATAGTTTATATCGCTTATCAACTATATCCTGTATTTTGATCTGTGATGATTCATCGTGTTGCACTATTGTGTTAAACCCCTGGACTACACTCTTACACACAGATATGGATTTCACATGGAAATCGGTTAAGTCACAGATAATTTAAATTTGATGTTTTTGAAATTGAAATTTTAATTTCAATTGATTTTGAAATTAGAAATTTGGGTTTAAAGTGAAAAGCTTTTGAAATGGAATTTCAAAGATAAAAGTTATTTTGAATAACTTAATCGAGTTTTGAAATTTAAATAATTTGATTTAAATTTGAATTCAAGTTTGAAATTGAATTCTATGATTTGAAACTAGGGATTAAAGATGTTGTACAAGTTATATATGGGTTAAACTATTTTAAAATATTGATTTCGAAATTTGAATTTAATTCAAGGGTTTTGACTCGTGTAAATATAACTGGATTTTCCGAAACAGAACTATTTGTTTTCAAATAGTAAAAGCTTTCACATAAGAAAGGATTTCCAGATTGTGTTGAACGGTTTCAAGTTTGAAATAGAATTGAAATGTTTTGAAATTTATGAAATGAGTCTTTGATTCAAAGACCGAAGGAGTTAATCTAACTTGAAATAAAATTGTTTTGAAAGGCTATGAATGAATCTTTGGAAACGAGTTTTGAAAGCTATAAGTTAAATCTTTGATTTAAAGATTTAACGAGTTAAATTGAAATGGAATTCGATTTGGAAAATCTGTGAATGAATATTTTGTTTAAAAGATAAAAATGTGGAAAATTGTTAAACCATTTAAGGTTGTTAAAATGAATCTTTTTGTTTAAAGATTTAAAAATGGTAATTTGTTTAAACCATTTGAAGAAAGATTTTGGGTAATAAGTTGTGACTTAATTGAAATCCCAATATCCATATGTTTTAAAGTATTGCGCTCATTATTCGGTTTAGCCGGGAGAGGACCTTTGTGTCATATAACCCGTTCCGAATACTGGTACGTCGTATATGGATAGCATTTGAAGACCGGTGGTGAAGACCGGATATTTGCGAAAACGAAAGGACAACTCGTCGAATGTCTCTGCATTGACTAGCCCCGATATAGAGATTTTATCACCCTTTGTGATGGGAAGTCCGGACGTGATTGGAAATTATCCGGAATTGCAAGGGCTTCGTGAGAAGTGCCTTCGGTTCTGTTCGAACCCGGAACAGACTTGTATGGTTACATGTCTGACATTACACTTTGAGATATAAAGCAGATTTCTTTCAAATACATTTCTGTTGGTGGCGGAGAATTTTTTCTCTTAGCTTAACACACTTCTCTGAGACGTACGAGTTCAAAGGTTATGTAGTTGAAGGTTATCAACGATATATTCCCAATTTGGTAATGTGGCATGCTGAGTGTTGCTGTGTGATGATCAGTGTTTGATCATTTGTGATATGATCATTTGTTTGATCATTTATCTTTGTGATCATAGGTTGATCATCTGTTGACCCAAAGCGTGGCTTTTTGAAAAAGCGTAGCTTTGTGGACGAGACTTCGTCAGGGCCTCACAACTCGGAAATGGTCGAAACAGGAATGTTGCAGCAAGGTTATGAGGGTCGCGCCCTTTAGGGTATGTCATTTCTTTCTGGAAAGGGGTGGTATCATGGTATGGAGCCCAGATACTTACTCATGTGGATACACTTTATTATGTGTGATGTTGGTTTAGAGGCGCCTCGGATAAAGGTCCCAAAGGACCAGGGGGTGACATATTCGTGAGTTACCTGTTACAGGGGTAACCCGGCCTTGTTTGGCAGAGAGCAGTTTGTCTCTCGGGACGTCCCGCCAGAGGCGATCCCATGTGGCGGAAGGAAGTTCCTTAGCCTGACCATTTGTTGGAAATCCATTTCTCCAATACGAACCTTGTACGGTTTTAGTTGTAGAACCTGCCATCTAATATGGTAGCTATAGTAGGCATAGTATAATGGTACCTATGCTGGCTAAGATTAATATTATACTTTCAAATTGTTTTCCACTATGCACTAATAATAATAATCCAATGATTTGCGTAGTAAGCATGTTTGACTATCATAAGAAGAAATCTCCTCCAATTCTGCGTTTGCATTGTGTGTGTGGCGGGAGGTCTTATGGTAGTTTCATTTTCCAAAAGCATTGCGGGTTTCAATGTTTTAAAACTCTTTGTTGTTTGTTTAAAAGATAAACTGTTTTTGTTGCTCACACCAGTCCCATGGAGTTTATTGTTCCTTTCCTAAACTCTGGGTGCTCATAATTTTCCACACGAGCAGTCTAGAGTTGGGTTTCTTTTCAGATATTCAGGTTTAGTAGATTATCTGGAGCTAGTTCATTCATCGGAGTTGCTTATCTTGGAGTTGTGGATTCATTCTTGTCCGAAGATCAATTTGGAGTTATCATTTCTATTGTTATCATTTTCTTTTCCGCTGCTATTTGTTGTATCATATCTCTGATGTATATTGATATCTGTTGTATCATACTGTATCAGATTTTGTATCTGTCATTGTATATCAATGTATTATTCCTTTCTTCCGCTGTGTTATTTACTTAATTGTGTTATAGCTCCGGCGAATCGGATTTGAACGGTCGAATCTGCGGCATTCTAGTACAATGTGAAGTACGGATGTTGATTTTCGAGCGGGCAAAACCCGATACGTTACAGGGTCAAATGTGATATGGAGGAGATGGCTGCGACAAGCACATGCAGGGAAGGTCTTTGGCGTTGGTCGAGGCGCTGGAGTGCTCCGAGGCAATTTGTGACCATATCGTTAGTGGATGATGGGAGCAGGTCGGAATTTGGAGAAGCCGTAAGGAGGAGTTTTGGTCGGGTCTGTGGTGCAGCTCGCATGAGGAGGAGGTCGATGCAATTGTTGGTGAGGTGTTTTGTGTGGTATGAAGGGAGAATTTGGGAGAAGAAGTTTCGGCCATGGTTTCGTGCATATCAGGTGTGCATGGGTTTATTTGGGGGAGAAGAAGTGATTTTGAAGGGTAATTAAAATTGAAAAGTGATTAGTAAATCAATCAATGATTTTAAATCTTGAAATCTTATGAAATTAATATATCTTTTGTACGAGGACTAATCCAGATACTGTCTTTGGTGTTGTGCTCGTATGAGGGATATCTACGTACTAGAATTGGTTTCGTCAAGTTTGGAGCAAGTGAAATTTTTATCAAGTTGGAGCAAGTGGAATTTTAAGCTAAGATCGAACAGTAACGCTTAAGCGTCCGCTGGAATTTGGGTGAGTTATGTAATGACCCCACAGTTATACCCATATTATTAAAGAACATTATAAGTAATGTCATCTAATAACACTAAGAACACGACTGGTTAAGGACGACCTAATTTGACTATATCTTTGGACTAATATTGACACATCTTTATTACCTTTCTGAGGATCTAAATTTAAATTTTTTGATGTGTGCAGTATCAATACAAAGTACTAGACACACAGATTTAAATTATTCAGAACAATATATAACATAAATAATCAATATCAGAGTCACAGATCACAGCGGAATAATATACATCATATACATAAATAAAATGTGAATTTACAAAATATCAATACTAGACCCACATAAATATATACATCACATCCAAAATATTATATCAGGTACAAGTCAACTGCTAAATAATATACATGACATATCCTCCTATATGTCATATATACAATAATGAAGTGAACTGAAACAGTCAAAATAGTCTACTCCAGTGCTAGCACAAAATCCCAAAAGTCAACGAGTCCCTGTACTTGTAGAGTCTCAGCCTAACCCTAGTATTATAAAAATAAACAGGTTAGGTTATATATAATAAAAGGTGAGATGCTGATATCATAATATATGCGTTAGACCAAAAAGGGTATAACACATCGGATGCCAATAATGATAAGTTAGTCCTTGACATTATGAATAGAGGCACATAATCGAGTATTACCGATCAATGTCGTCATCACAGAGTGCCAAGATCTAACTTGCCATTATGAAACTAAGTGCATGATAAAATCATCGACAAAGGATGACAATTGGTCCTCGAGGGTACACATTCATCATTTTTTAGTCATTAGGCTCGACATCCCTAGAGGGACTCGACATCCTCGCTGTAAGCCACAATGGCGACGTTGCATCTTTTCACATAAACTTTTAGAGAATATATTCCCATAAGAACTTATGTCATGTCATATGATCGAATAAAAATGTAGAAAATGTGGCAAGTTGGAGATATGATCTATTAAGCATGATAATAGACCAATCCCTTTTTGCTCCCATATTCGAGAATCCAATGCTCACACAATCATGTGAATATACGCTCGCTATTGCTTAAAACTCGACAAGGTTGACCATGTCGAGGTTATGCATATGTTAATGTTAAAGAATCATCAACAATGGCCATGCCAAGCCCTGAACATCATGGCATGTTTGTCCTAGTTCAGAGCTCACCAAGGTTGAATATATATCGAGTTTCAAACTCGATGAGTCTAAATATTTGCAAGCCTACATCAATAATGATTTGATAAATCATGGTTAAAGTCCATAAGCCAATCCAAGCCTTTTTTGCTATTGATAAAAAATGATTGCAATCGAATACAGCTTTTCCCCAATTCCATTTAGGGTTTGCTAGAGTGTGATTTAAGAACTAGAGAGAGAAAGTAAAATTTCGATCCCCGGCATGGAGCCCCTTGGCCTCTATTTATAGAGTTGGGTGGGTAGTAAGCGCTGCCAATCATTAGCCTTGCCATGCTTCAACGTTGTCGAGCATTGATGATAATAGCCTTACTGGCTTCGTCATGGATAAATTCGTCTTGCCTTAACGCTTGTGCTCTTGTTCCTTCACGATGAGACCCGATATGACCTCAATGCTTGAAGTAGTTGTTCCTTGATGATCCTCGGTGCCATTGAAGCACGACATTGATGTTATTAATGAATCTCAACAACATCAACTGTCGAGTTTGCCCATATAAGGTTGATACTACATTACTTCTTAACCCTTGATGTTGTCTATGATTTTTGGTTCTCGTCATCTATATGAAGTGGCTTGTTTTGAAGAAACTCGACATCATTGGATAGGAGCCGCATAGTTCTTTTATTACCGTCTTGTGTTCTTCGATGTCGACAAGGACTTTGACATCGATATTCACCTTTGCATCTGATGTTTCGAACCTCGACATGCACCCTTAGCCTTGGCATTGATTTCTTGACTCATGTCCTTTGCAAATTATTAGGGTATCATTTAGCCCCCCCTCCAAGTATAAGAGAAGCTTTTTACCCTTCAGGGTAAGGCCCAAAATTCCTTTGCATTGTCAAATCCTCAATGAGATTTTCATACTAGCTTTACTTTCCTGTAAAACATGAAGGAGCAAGATATTATTTGTTATCAATTCTCCTTTTGAATTTAACTAAGTTATACTAGCATTCATTGCCTATATTATTTATGTGGGTTAAAATTATAATTCTACTTTAAGAGAAAGAACAGCAAATAATAATAAGTTTTTGAATGGAGCCTAAAAGATCATCTGGTAATATCATAGGAGTAAGCATCGGAAATCTTTTTTAGTTGAAGCTTAGAATCTCATCAAATAATGGAAGACCAGAAATTTATAGCTTGTGATAGAAGAAGAAGATCGGAAATCTATTTGATAATTATATAATGGAAGACCCGAATCTCATCTGATAATAATTAGAAAACCAGAAATCCTCATCTGGCAATGATAATAAAAGAAGTCTGGTAATTAATATTGGCAGTAATAGAAGAAGAGTATAACTCCGTTTGCTAATAATAAGGAGAAGGACAAACACCCCTGTCTGGTGATAATAACAATTGAAAACCAGAAGTTTATATCTGAAAATATAAAAGAAGTCCAGAAAATCTTATTTGGTAATAGCAATAGAATTCTAGAAATCCTTATATGGAAATAGTTATAATGGAAGATCATATCCCCCTCTGATAATAATAATAGAAGTATAAAAATGCATATTTAGAAATAATAATAGAAGACTAGAAATCCATATCTGGTAATAATAACAGAAGACCAGAAATTGATATATGGTAATAATAACAGAAGACCAGAAATCCATATCTGGTAATAATAATAGAAGTCCAAAAATCATCATTTGGAAACAGTAATAGAAGTCCAGAAACTCATATCTAGTAATAATAACAGAAGACAAGAAATCCATATCTGGTAATAGTTAGAGAAGACCAAAAATCCATATTTGGTAATAATAATAGAAATCCAAAAATCATCATTGGGATAATAATAGAAGACCTGAAATTCAAATCTGGTAATAATAACATAAGACCAAAAATCTATATCCAGTAGTAATCATGAAGACCAGAAATCCATATCTAGTAATAATAATAAAAGTTCAGAAATCATCATCTGGAAATAATAATAGAAGTCTAGAAATCATCATCTGGAAACAATAATAGAAGACCAAAAACTCATATATGGTAATAATAATAGAAGATCAGAAATCCATATCTGGTAATAATTAGAGAAGACCAGAAATCCATATACGGTAATAGTATAAGTCCCTTATTCGATGCCATCCTGCGGGCATTTAGTTGTCTTAATCCATTGTTTTGTGCCACCCTTCAGGCTTTGGACGTTGTTAATCCTTTGTTTGTGCCACTCTTCGGGCTTTTAGTTGTCTTAATCTTTTATTTCGTGCCACCCTCCGGGCTTTGGATGTTGTTAATCCTTTGTTTGTGCCACTCTCTGGGCTTTTAGTTGTCTTAATCCTTTGTTTTGTGCCACCCTTCGGGCTTTGGATCTTGTTAATCCTTTGTGTGTGCCACTCTTCGGGCTTTGGATGTTGCTAATCCTTTGTGTGTGCCACTCTTCAGGCTTGGACGTCTTAGTCCGTAGTTTTGACCCTTTCCACCATCTTAGGTGAAGAATTAGGTCGTTTGATGCGTTTGGTTAGCTTTTATCCAACAGGACCAAAGACTTACCCGACCTCCCTCGAGGAGGTGCTTCAAACCAGCCTTATAGATAGGAATGAAGGCTAGTTTGGTGCTTTGGCCAGGCCAGTGTTAGGCGGGACCAAAGGCTTACTCCGTCCTCCCTCTAGGAAGCGCTTCAGACATGCCTTATAGGTGGGAATGAAAGCTAGTTGGTGCTTTGACCTATCCCTTTTAAGACGATGTCAAAGGCTTATTCTATTCTCCCTCTAAGAGTGCCTTGATATGGCCATGTAGGTGCTATCAAGGGCTGGAGATGCTTTAGCCTGGCCAATTCTATTGGGACTAAAGGCTCTCTAACCCCCCCTCTAGGAGGTGCTTTGACTTGGCCATCTTGGCGCGATCAAAGGTTTTCTACTCTTAGGTAGTTCCATTAAAGGAGAATCTTACTCCCAACCATGTAGATATTCTTTAGAAATTTCCTTCTATTTGTTCACTGTTGTGAAATATGGTCACAAACATCTGGTGCTTCTTTTTGCTTATCACATTGGCTTCATATTGGCATAGTTGGTGGATTCTCAATGAGATTATTCCAAGCACAAATTTTGGAGTATCCAATCTTCTTTTAGTATAGTCTTTTCTTAATTTGCGGTCATTGTATCTTGATATCCTTTGTCAATATTTGAACCCTAGTCTGGCTTTCGATTCTTTACTCTCTGGTCTCATTCGAAGATTTTCTTTTATCTCTTTATTCTTCGGTGGGATTTAATCTCAACTTTGATAGAATCATTTCTTATCATGCATTGGAAGTTCATTCTGTATGGGCTTGATATGTTCCAAGTATGAATAGTAGTTATTTCATCCAACTTGTCTTGCAGTAAGAGTTTGGAAGTTCCCTTTTTATGTACGTAACTCTTTAGTTAATTCATGCTTCTTGGGGGTAATTTTTTCTTCAATTATGCGTCGTGTTTTCATTGGCAGTTGACATTTTTGTTCTTATATATAAAATTTAATAATTAGCCTAGATACTCAGTACTGAAATTATGAGTGTTTTGGAATCCGAATCAAGCTGTGATCGAGTCATAATTCAAGATATCTTTCATCAGTTTGTGACTTTATTGTCCCATTTCGATTGATCCATGTAGATCGTCTGAATCTCATAGCTTGAGAATCAGATGTTCGATAGCAATTTTAATTTTGTTTTCTTGAGTTGTTTCCTTGTTCTGTCTTAGTGCATTGATCATCCAGTTAATGATTTCTTATCCTTTGTTCTTTTCGTCTAAGAAGATTCGTAATAATCCTTTTTAAACCTTTCTTTGTTTGGAATAAGAGTAACTCCGTTTAAGATTCCTTTTCCTCTTTGGATAAACTATCTGCTTGATTTGCTTGTTCCCATTTGGCCATTTGTGACTATAACTCTTGATGAATTCTTCGACAGTTTCTTAGAGCGTTGTTATGGCTTGGATAAGCGATTCTATCTTCGATGTTCATAGGAGTCCTTTATGTTGCTTATATCTTCATAGGAAAAATGTGAACTTCGAATAGGAGATTTAATAATTATGATTTTGAGTTAATAGTTCTTCAATCGAAAGTAGACTCTTCTGAATGGAGTGATAATGGAGCGAATGGACCTTGGAAAAAATGTTTTGGAAAGCATAGTATTCAATAGTTTATACTTTTAGAGATTTTATAAACTCCTTCTCAAAATAGATAATCATATAGAATAATCGGTATAACTCTTTTGATTTACAAAGAATATTTTCCATAAAGATTGGTATGGTAAAATTATTCGAGTAAGGCCGTTTGTCAAAATTGATATGGGTGTATATCACCACACTTTTGTAAGACATAAAATTATACCTTGCCAGGTCTTACGTAGTGAAAAGAAACATCTTGTTTATGAGTCTGAAAAGTCATGATTCATGAACTAATAGATTCTATAGACAATAACATACTCTTATATAAGAATTCCTTTTGTAGAATACTCTTTTCCAAAAGAATATACTATCATTTGAAAAATTAGAGTTCTATACATCAAGAAGCATACTAAAATTAGAAATTTGGGTTATAGGGATATGAATATATGAAATTATATTATACAGATTTATATACCAGAAATCATATATCTAGGACTATATCCATAAAGTCATCGAATTCCTTGGAGTAGCCGTAATTTCCTGACAATATCTGATGTGGTTGAAGTAATTTGTTGCTTGTGACATAGATCCATAGGTAATATTTCTAATCTTTGTAGGTATGCTCCGATATTCTTTGCAATATCCTAAAATTCTTAATGTTTATCACATAATTTGTCCTATGTAGCATCACTTATTTATCTTGAAACTTGAATTCTTGAAGTTTTGTACACATCCTTCTTCCAACATTCGACGTCCATCTGAAACTTGGTTACGAGTCACCTGCCCTTTTCTTAAGCATTATACATACCTAAATTTGCATGCATCTTTCGAAATCTCACTTATTTGTCTATGCACATGAGAAATCTCATTTATTTGAATTTTTTTGAAAACCATGATTCACTTGAAAACTTAATCATATACTTATTTAAAATCCCATGCGTTATGAAATCAATATATATGACGCTTTTATATTTGAAAAACTGGTGTGTATTGAAACTTCATATTTATGAAACCTATATCTATCTACTTTAGTATTCATAATACTATCAATATATTTATCCGAAAATTCATATGTGAAACCACACATCTATGTAAAAATTTATATGTTTGAAATCATTCATGCATACATTCGAAACCTAATGATATATACATAAAAATTTCCAAAGCCTATCATTGTTATATTTGATATTTCACACTTTCAGAAGCCTTTATTCTTTTTTGAAATTGCTAACGTTCGAAATTACGAGTCTTGGAAGCCGAAAAACGTTGTATATTCAAAATTCATGCAAATTTTAATGTGCATACTTAAAATCGCATGCAAACGAAACCATACTTTTCAAATCATATTCAAAGCATCTCATATTCAATACTCATGTATAGTTTTGTAGTTTTAAACTTTAGAGATCATAAAATGGTATGCATTCAAGGCCATGTGCATACTAACTACTTAATATTAGAAATCCAATGTTTATTCATAAAGCCGACACTTATTCGAGACTTATTAAATCATGTATTTACATATATATTAAACTTGTGTACTTAAAAGCAAGTTATTCACATGAACTTATGCTTGTATTTGAAACTATAAATTCTCAAGACTTATATACTAGATATATATTCGAAGCTATATATATACTTAAAGCCCTGCATACATCCATCTGATACTTGCAAAACAATATGTTTAAGAAACCAATACAAAATATTATTACTTGATACTTTTACATATCCTCAGTTTATACTCAGAGCCTTGCACACTCAAAAATGCATATGTTCTCAAAATCAAAACTTTATATTTCTACAACTGGTGTTTTCAAAATGGATATGTGCTTAAAAATTCATATCCATAAAACCCATCTTATAAAACATTATGTATATACAGAAATATATGTTTGGAAATCTGACATTACACATTCAAAGCTCATACATATTTGGGTCAATGAGTGTTTTAAAACTTGATGTATTCTGAAAGTATCACATTTATATGAAGCTCTTTTAAATGATTTTGAGGTATATTGCAAAGCAATGCTCATCAGAAATACTGCTATATGTATGGTCATAAAAATTCATTCATCTAAAATCAAACTAAATATGTTACCAAAACCAAATAAGTTTTAAAACCCACACACATTTGCAAAGTTTACTTGTGACGATCCACATTTCGGAAGGGTTAAATTGACAATAATCCACACATGTCCAACTAAAACAATCCGGAACATAGATAATCAATGGGTTAATCAAGAAAAATAAGAAAAGAAGAAGAAAACAAACACAGAATCTCGCAGCGGAAAGACAAAATATAATAATCAAATAAACAGTTCATGAAGCTGTTTATTATACATTTGATTATAATTCATACAACAATTATCAGAGTTATATATACATCAGGGATAAATAAATAATGCAGCAGACAACAAGATGCAGGAACAATAGTAATAATAATAATATAATAAATCTTCGTCTTCGTCCTCCAGAAAATGATCTTCAATGCGTTGAAAAATTCAGGGCTGACCCGAGCGTAATGAAAAGACAAAACACTCAAGTCAGGACTAAAATATTCTTATGTGAGTCAAATCGATATTGCATATAACATGAGTGTCGTGGCGGTAGAGATGTTTACAGGTTTTACATCTCCTATCCAGTGTATAACATGCATGCAATAACTCAAGAGATGTTATGGGATTTTCCATCTCTTAAGGATCCGTCAAAATATTTATATGTAGTAGAATATGCTACATATATAATGTCTAATCAATAAAATAAATATTTTTCTTAACGTTAAGGCTTTACATTGATCCCCTTTAACGCATTTTTAAGCATTGTCCTGCAGTTTGCATATAAAACACTAGTAAACCGTCGGTGGATAGGGATGCGTCGTGATACGAAAACACTAAATCAAAATCGTAGTGGTCTCGTATAGGGATAAAAGTATGACAAGGTATGTGAGGCAATGCACAAGGTAGGATACTACCAGTTCGGGTCGCAGGGCTGGTGGTAACGCATTGTAGCCACGACCACCCACCTCGTCCATCCATCCCATATCGAGTCAAAGGGAGGCTATCCCAAATCAAGGTGCACCAATCGAAACCAACAGTAAGAGTAGTAATATGGACCGAGTCCAAGAAAATCGAAGAACGTATGTCAGCTAGGGGTAATTAGCCCACTTGGCCCTGTCAAGCTGTCATGTTTTAGTCATTTCAAATTGGCACAAGTGCCGGGGTCTATCCTTCATCGTTCTCTTTCTTCAAATCCAATAAACAACACTAAATCCAACCACTTCGTTCTGGAGTCTCCTCCGCGTACACGGTTGTTAAAGTGGTTCCAATATTGACAGAGAGTATGCCAATAAGAGGCCCCGGTCTCTTTAACAACCAAACGTCGTTTTACACATCGGTTGGTACTTTTATATTTCGAAAACATTTCATGCTTGATATCAAAATATCATTTTCTCTTTAAATCAAATCCATTCTGAAATCATCATATTTACTCAAAATACGCTATTCTACTTCAAAATCATTTTCGCCTCAATCTCTCGATTTCGCTTCCAAAATTGTTTCGAAATTCCATTTAGGTTATAACTTCAATTTAACCCAATTCACATTTAAATCCATGATTTAAATATAAACATTCCCACTCTGACCAGTTTGAATTTATAGAAAATAGTTTTAAAATTTTAAATAGTTTAAAAGTTAAAATATTTTAATATAAAATAGTTTGAGTATTGGAAATGGTTTATATAGTAAAATAGTTTGGAAAATCAAAGTAATTTAAACATCTAAAGATAGGTTTTTTTTAACAGTTTATATAATAAAATATTTATTCTGAAAATAATTTCAAAGTCAAACATATCCAATTCAAAACTTCTAATTCAAATCAATTTCAATTACCATTTCCATTTAATTGATTCAATTCTGATTTCAATTCGAATTAACTTCAATTCCCATTTTAATTCAAATCAATTTCAATTTTGATTCCAAATTAATTAAATTTCGATTTCAGTTTGAATTAATTTCAATTCAATTCCAATTTGAATTAATTTCAATTCAATTCTCGGTTTTTAAACAATTTCGATTTATATAAATTCGAGTTCGATTTTCAAAATATTGATTAAAATCACTTAAATCAAATTGACCTTCAATATTCAATTTAAGATCCAAATCTTCAAATATAATCCAATTCCGAGCTCAATTTTGAAATATCGTTTTAAATTACGTTTACTTAGCAATATTTCAAAGTTTGAATAAAAGTTCAGTCTTTTAAAACAAATCATATTTTGAAATTCAAATCATATTTCAATTATAACTTCAAAATCTCAAGTTCGATTATTTTAAATAGTCCTTGTTACCAAATTTATATTTCAACGTTTCGAGCTCAAGTTCGAAAATAATTCGATTTCCATAAATTCGATTATCATTCCTTTAAATCAAATCATTTAAATAATTTCAAATCAAAAATTTCAAAATCATTTAATTTAACCAATCCGGTGTTCGTATATAATTTTCTATCCTATGGCCAAGTGAATCAGTTATTTCAATTTAATTCAAGGATGGATATATATCATTTCAATCCAAAATAAATGTCATAGGTATATATCATTTCAACCTATTTCTTAATTTATTTGAAATAATTCGATTTACAGTTTTATATACTATAAATAATATACAGGATGATAACAGGATATATATAAAAATAAATAATAATCCAATTATCCAAATATCAACCAATTTGTATCCATCATAATCAATCATCCAAATAGTCACGATATCACAACAATTAACTGAATATCAATGATCGGGAGTTTACTAGTAATTTAATTCCAATTCAATTTAACTGTCAATTTAAATTTCAATCAGTTAATTCAGATGTCAAATTAAATGTTAATTAAATTTATCAAACAACAATTGATAAATTCAAATCAGTTCATAATTTCAAATTTGACTAACATAAAAATAATCTAGTACTTCGTGAGCAATATAAACATTCACCTTTTATTTGAAACTGAAAATATTTCAGCTTCAAATAAATGCCACTTTGATTCCATGCCAAAGCCTTCATCGATATGATTCCAACGCCGCTTGTTTCGTCTCAATCGGACCTCGTATGTGAAAGATATACAATTTCGAAGATTAACGATTTTTAAAACAATATAAAATTTCAAATTTTTTTTATATTAAACCTTGGGTTAATCTCCACCGTTCGTTCTGGTTGAAGGATTCTGGCCTGTCCATCTCCTTTCCATCTTCTTCGTTCCTCAGGCCGAAACAAACCCAAACTCGACCATGCTTTGACCGCCCGCCACGCCTCCACCTGACCACTTGCACCTCATCAAAGACGCCACCTGAAACCTCTACCTCCATCGCATCTCTGGCCAGGGCCATGATGAACTCGGCCCCACCTTTCACACGCAACCCTGGTTCGAATGGCCAGTGAAAACGAGAAGATCTCGTCTCGATCATCACGCCATATGACGAATCCTCCATTGGATTTATAGATCTTAAAGTCCTCTACCAATCTCTAGTTGAAAGATTTTGTTATTAGTTGATAGATTAAGAGAGATCGGAGGGGAAAGGCTGGAATGTTTTTGGCCATCGATACGTATTAGCGGCGGCAAGAATAATATTAGTGTTAGGGTTGGGTGCACGTGTATATATATACGTGAAAATATATTATTTTAATATTATTTCGATTATCCATACGAAATCTTGGACGAACTCCAATCGAGGCGTGCCGCCAGGTGTTTATAATGTTTTACCCATATTTTGAACACAATGGAACATGTTTCGAGGCGTTATTCGATTGTATGTGGAAGATAGCTTTCTGAATCGAATTATAATATTAAATTTTCAATAATAATTTCAACGCGTTTCTATCCCGTACGATCAAACGGTAACTCCAAACGCTACGAAATTTGAAATCCGATAATAATACACTATTACAGACCCAACGAAACTGGTTTCATCAAATTCCAAGACAGTAGCGAAAATGGCTATTTTTACTCGTTAATTATAATATAAAATTTCCAATTTCTAATTATTCACTTTTATATCCAATTTTGAAAGTAAACGATTTTCATTCTATTTAAATAAAATTTAAATCAACTTTTGACATTATTTTCATTCACATAAAATTCAGAATTCAATTATTCGAATATTTCCAATGTTAAATATAACAATTAAATTCTCCAATAAATTATATTAATAGTCACTAAATATTTATTTCTTACCATTTTTATCCAATAATCATATTAAATTTTATAATTTAAAATAGTTAAATATACGGGTCGTTACATTCTCCTCCACTCAAAACTTTTCGTCCTCGAAAAAGCGTTAAGTAAAGAATTTAACATACAATATATCTTATTCAAAATAATCATTTATAACTTTAACATCTTATTAATAAAACCATTACTATGCTCTCGCCATGCCAGTTCGATATCGGCTTTACGGAAAATATAACTTATATATAAAACAAGCTATAAAAATTTTAAAACTTCAAAATTTTTCTAACACCCGGATTTAAGAAAAATTTCGGCAGAGTCTCCTTTGCACGGCTCGATCGGAAAATTTTTACAATACAATATATAACCCAAATATATATCAAATATACATCTCATCTCAATGATGAAGCATCCCGTAGGGAAAAATATAAAAGAGCGGTATGTAATCTAAGATGTGTACCTTATTATTATTAATACGAGCGAGTTCGCTCGTATTAAGCAAGCAAAAGCATATAAAAACCCGCGTATACATCCAAACGGTTTTCGTATGTACCTATCTCAACTCAATTTAGAATATTAGTCATTTATATAAGATGTAGAACATGTATGAGTTTAATAAACTATAAAATATGCATTTTGAATCCAAATCATAACACAGGCACAAATATGCAACATACTACAATCATATGCAATCAAAAACAGTTATAACGATGGTTTATAATAAAAGAAACCGTTCAACACTTAATATTTATCCAATTAATTCATAAACCATCACCATTTACATTTCCAATGTCAATATTTAATTTATACACTTCATTTTTCCATTTACATTCAATTTTTTTAATATATAATTGGTTTCACATCTATTTCATTTACATTCAATTTATTCAAATTTCCATTATTTCACATTTTTTAACACATTTCATATAAATTTATTTATAAAACCATTCATAACCATTTAAGTCTATAACAATCATTTTATTGAACATAACTCATGTTTATTTTTCATAACTTAAGTTCATATTAATTCTTCGATTCACTTCATTAGTTCATTTCATAAATTTAAATTCATGTTAATAATTTTACTTCAGTAAATTTTATTTTTATATAATGATTCACTTCATTGGTTTATATTCCAATTCATATCATTAATTTTACTTAAGTGGGTATTATTTTAGAACTCATATTCATATTCATATTAATAAATCTTTCTTTTTATCACAATCAATTTTTATTCAACCTTTCATAAGTTAACCTTCATCTTAAAATTTATTTCATTAACTCGTTTCATATTCAATTAGTTGTTATTCAATTTATTAAAACTCATTCCATTTGCATTTTATTTATTTGCATCCAATTTAAATCAAATTCAATTACTCATATAAATTTTATTTACACCCATTATTCCCATTCAATTTGCATTTCACTTTATAATTCAAGTTTTATTCATTCTATTTATTTATTTTTTAGCTTAAGTGGAATTAATTCACTTTACTAATTTATCTAGTTCATTCAAATCCAATTCAATTCATTTTATCGTTATTAAGTCACACCTTATTTTATTTAATCCATTACTCAGTTTTATTTAACCTTATTCAAGTTATTTTTTTTCCTTATCATTCGCATTCATCAAATTTCAAATTTATTAACCTTAATATTTCTCAACCCTATAAGTTGAACAAACCTATTCATTTAAAATTTCATTTCATATTTCATTTAATTCAATTCAAATACAATTCACCCATATTTAAGCCTTCTTGAGTTAAACTCAATTTTATTTACTCCATTGTCTAACTCAATTTATTTAACATTTCTTAAGTTAATTATTTTATTTCATACCTCAAATTCAAATTTTCTTTGTTTGCTAAACCAAAATGTTCAACCATTTTAAAATTTGATTTTATTTTCCTGTTCAAATTATAAGTTATAAACTTATTTTTATTTATACTATTTCAATTTATAAGTTTAAAACTATTTTCATATATTTATCAAATTATACTAGGAATATTTTTCACAATCTAAACTTTTTTAACTGGAAATAAATTTCTTTTGGTAGCAATTCTCACTCAGAAACTCGGAAGTGAATACTGGCGATGCTGCAGTCATCCCCAAAATTATTTCCCAGCGACTAAAG
The DNA here is from genome assembly GCA_030737815.1 of Allium fistulosum. Lineage (NCBI taxonomy): Eukaryota > Viridiplantae > Streptophyta > Magnoliopsida > Asparagales > Amaryllidaceae > Allium > Allium fistulosum. The sequence goes on from CM060906.1 coordinate 409,400,184, forward strand.
CGAGTTCAATGCTTTTATTTCTTTCAAAAATCTTTTCAAAATATATATTTCTCGTTAAAACACTTTCAAATAATAATATTATTAATTTTAAAGGCTTTGAAAACAATTTTGAAAGCCACAGGTTTTAAATTCTAAAATTCTAAATTTTAAAATCATTTCTATATATAAGCTATATTATAAATATACTTATACAAATTTCCTTACCTTATTACCAAAATATTTCATTAATTTATGACTTTGTTATTTCAAACAATTTTTATTGTAATTAGATTTTAATTCAATTTAATTATCGAACACTTCATAAAATAAAATTCATAAAGTATTCATTTTATTTTAATTCAACCAATAATCATTGATAACTGAATATTATCATCGCCTATCGACTAACATTCATTAATAATTAACATTATATATATATAATATAATTTTGGTAAAATTATTTCCTTTACCCGATTTTAAAACAATATGATGTCGATTTGCCTCGTTTAAGTGTTTAGAAATCCCTATTGATAACATGCCATCCCACATACCGAGTAGAATTCATAAACAACTCAACAGATAAATAAACACAATATAAAACATTTTATAACACTAACAAGTACGCTCTCCCATATATATACACTCAAATAGACTCATTCTAGGGTATTACAACCCTATCTCTAATGAGTCAAACCCCACAAAGCTAAGGTTATCGCTAAACCAAAGCTTTAATACCAACTGTGATGATCCACATTTCGGAAGGTTTAAATTGACAATAATCCATACATATCCAACTTAAACAATCCGGAACATAGATAACCATTGGGTTAATTAAGAAAATCAAGAAAAGAAGAAGAAAAAAACATAGAATCTCGTAGTAGAATGAAAAAATATAACAATCAAATAAACAGTTCATGAAGCTGTTTATTATACATTTGATTATAATTCATACAACAATAATCATAGTTATATATACATCAAGGATAAATAAATAATGCAGCAGACAACATGGTGCAGGAACAATATTAATAATAATAATATACTAAATCTTCGTCTTCGTCCTTTAGAAAATGATCTTCAATGCGCTGATAAACTCAGGGCTAACCCGAGCGTAATGAAAAGACAAAACACTCGAGTCGGACTAAAATATTCTTATGTGAGTCAAATCGATATCGCATATAACATGAGTGCCGTGGCGTCAAAGATGTTTAAGGGTTTTACATCTCATATCCAGTGTATAACGTGCATGTAATAACTCAAGAGATGTTACGGGATTTTCCATCTCTTAAGGATCCGTCAAAATATTTATATGCAGTAGAATACGCTACATATATAATGTCTAATCAATAAAATAAATATTTTTCTTAGCATTAAGGCTTTACATTGATCCCCCTTAACGCGTTTTTAAGCATTGTCGTGCAGTTTGCATATAAAACACCAGTAAACCGTAGGTGGATAAGGATGTGTCGTGATACGACAACACTAAATCAAAATCGTAGTGGTCTCGTATAGGGATAAAAGTATGACAAGGCACGTAAGGAAATGCCCAAGGTAGGATACTACCAGTTCGGGTCGTAGGGCTGGTGGTAACGCATCGTAGCCAGACCGCCTACCGCGTCCATCCATCTCATATCGAGTCAAAGGGAGGCTATCCCAAATCAAGGTGCACCAGTCGAAACCAACAACAAGAGTAGTAATATGAACCGAGTCTAAGTAAATCAAAGAACAGATGTACACTAGGGGTAATTAGCCCACTTGGCCCTGTCAAGCCGTCCTGTTTTAGTTATTTCAAATTGGCACAAGTGCCGGGGTCTATCCTTCATCGTTCTCTTTCTTCAAATCCAGTAAACGACGCCAAATGCAACCACTTTGTTCTGGAGTCTCCTCTGCGTACACGGTTGTTAAAGTGGTTCCAATATTGACAGAGAGTATGCCAATAAGAGGCCCGGTCTCTTTAACAACCAAACGTCGTTCTACACATCGGTTGGTACTTTTATATTTCGAAAACAATTCGTGCTTGATATCAAAATATCATATTCGCTTCAAATCAAATCCATTTCGAAATCATCATATTTACTCAAAATACGCTATTCTACTTCAAAATCATTTTGCCTCAATCTCTCGATTTCACATCCAAAATTGTTTCGAATTTTCATTTAGGTTATAGCTTCAATTTAACCCAATTCGCATTTAAATCCATGATTTAAATATAAGCATTCCCAATCTAACCAGTTTGAATTTTTAGATATTTTGAAAATTTTTAAATAGTTTAAAAGTTAAAATAGTTTAATATAAAAAAGTTTGAGTGTTGAAAATGGTTTATATAGTAAAATAGTTTGGATAATCAAAGTAATTTATACATCTAAAGATAGGTTTTTTATTAATTGTTTATATAATAAAATATTTATTTTGAAAATAGTTTCAAAGTCAGCTGATTCAATTCCAAACTTCCAATTCAAATCAATTTCAATTACCGTTTCCATTTAAATCGATTCAATTCCGATTTCAATTCGAATTAACTTCGATTCCAATTTTAATTCAAATCGATTTCGATTTCGATTCCAAATTAATTAAATTTCGGTTTCAGTTCCAATTAATTTCAGTTCAATTCCAATTTGAATTAATTTCAATTCAATTCCAATTTGAATTGATTTCAATTCAATTCTCAATTTTTAAACCATTTCAATTTATATAAATTCGAGTTCGATATTCAAAATATCGATTTAAATCATTTAAATCAATTTGACCTTTAATATTCAATTTAAGATCCAAATCTTCAAATATAATCCAATTCCAAGATCAATTTGGAAATATCGTTTTAAATTACGTTTACTTAGCAATATTTCAAAGTTCGAATAAAAGTTCAGTCTTTTATAACAAATCAATTTCCGAAATTCAAATCAAATTTCGATTATAACTTCAAAATCTCAACTTCGATTATTTTAAAAAGTCCCTATTACCAAATTTAAATTTCAACGTTTCGAGCTCAAGTTCAAAAATAATTCGATTTCCATAAATTCGATTATCATTCCTTTAAATCAAATCATTTAAATAATTTCAAATCAAAAATTTTAAAATCATTTAATTTAACCAATCTGGTGTCCCTATATAATTTTCTATCATATGGCCAAGTGAATCAGTTATTTCAATTTAATTCAGGGATGGATATATATCATTTCAATCCAAAATAAATGTCATAGGTATATATCATTTCAAACTATTTCTTAATTTATTTGAAATAATTCGATTTACAGTTTTATATACTATAAATAATATATAGGATGATAACGGGATATATATAAAAATAAATAATCATCCAATCATCCAAATATCAACCAATTTGTATCAATCACAATCAATCATCCAAATAGTCACGATATCACAACAATTAACTGGATATCAATGATCGAGAGTTTACTAGTAATTTAATTCAAGTTCAATTTAACTGTCAATTTAAATTTCTATCAGTTAATTCAAATGTCCAATTAAATGTCAATTAAATTTATCAAACAACAATCAATAAATTCAAATCACTTCATAATTTCAAATTTGACTAACATAAAAATAATCTAGTACTTGAACAATATAAACACTCACCTTTTATTTGAAACTGAAAATATTTCAGCTTCAAATAAAAGTCACTTCAATTCCATGCCAAAGCCTTCATCGATACGATTCCAACGTCGTTTGTTTCGTCTCAATCGGACCTCGTATGTGAAAGATATATAATTTAGAAGATTAATGATTTTTTAAACCATATAAAATTTCAATTTCTTTCTTTTTTTATTAAACCTCAGGTTAATCTCCACCGTTCATTCTGGTTGAAGGATTCTAGCCCGTCCATCTCCTTTCCTTCTTCTTCGTTCCTCAGGCCGAAACAAACCCAAACTCAACCACGCTTTGACCGCCTGCCACGCCTCGACCTGACCACTTGCACCCATCAGAGACGCCACCTGAAACCTCTACCTCCGCCGCATCTCTGGCCTGAGCCATGATGAACTCGGCCCCACCTTTCACGTGCAACCCTAGTTCGAACGGCCAGTGAAAATGAGTAAATCTCATCTCGATCGTCATGCCATACGACGAATCCTCCATTGGATTTGTAGATCTTGAAGTGCTCTACCAATCTCTAGTTGAAAGATTTTGTTATTAGTTGATGGATAAATAGAGATCGGAGGGGAAAGGCTGGAATGTTTCTAGCCATCGACACATAATGGCGGCGACAAGAATAATATTAGGGTTAGGGTTGAGTGCACGCGTATATATATATATATATGTATATATACGTGAAAATATATTATTTTAATAATATTTTGATTATTCATGCAAAATTTTGGACGAACTCCAATCGAGGCATGTCGCCTAGCGTTTATAATGTTTTACCCTTATTCCGAACACAATGGAACATGTTTCGAGGCCTAATTCGATCGTATGTGGATGATAGCTTTTCGAATCGAATTATAATACTACATTTTCGATATTAATTTCAACGCGTTTCTATCCCGTACGACCAAACGGTATCTCCAAACGCTACAAAATTTGAAATCCGATAATAATACACTATTATAGACCAAACAGAACTAGTTTCGTCGAATATTTAGATAGTGGCCAAAATGGCTATTTTTACTCGTTAATTATAATATAAAATTTCCAATTTCTAATTATTCACTTTTAAATCCAATTTTGAAAGTAAACGATTTTCATTTATATTTAAATAAAATTTAAATCAACTTTTGACATCATTTTCATGCACATAAAATTCAAAATTCAATTATTCGAATAATTTCCAATATCAAATAAAACAATTAAATCCTCCAATAAATTATATTAATAATCACTAAATATTTATTTCTAACCATTTTTATCCAATAATCATATTAAATTTAATAATTTAAAATTGTTAAATATACGGGTCGTTTCTGTTACCCGGCACCTTGGCCAGGCTACAAAACGAAGGTTGCAGAAGTTATAATTGAACGTAAGTGGGCGTAACGTTAAGGGTTGGTCCACTTCGAGTCATATTGGCGATTACTCTGAGTCGGCCTCGATGAATAGGGGTCGATGTGTGATGGATGTTAGGTCTGTATTGGGTGATGAAGTCACCAAAAAACTATGGGTCAGCACTTGAAGTGAGGATCAGATATTCTCGGTCGGTTATATATAATCGGTCATTTACAATCACTCATGAGAATGTAGGGTCGGTAGAGTGGATCGTTTTTGGTGAACTAGGTTGGTTCAGCAACCTTGGTTTGGTCAGGGTGATTCGGCATAAGCAGGTCGGTAATAGTGGGAGTTTGAGTTAGGTTCAGCCTGGATAGGATCAGGGTTGATGGTTCGGTCATTTAGGATCGAACTTGGTGGTTCAACTTGGATAGGGTCAATGCTGATGGTTCGGTCATTTGGGATCGAGCTCGAAGGAGTCAGTTCATGTGGGTCGGCTTTTAGCGGTTCGGCCTTGGAGAGCTAGTGTGGGTCGGTCGTACGTGGTTCGGCATGCATCGGTCAGTCATGGTGAGAGAGCTAAGGTGGTTCGGTCGTACGTGGTTCGGCAAACATCGGTCGGTCATAGTGAGAGAGCTAATGCGGCTCGATCGTACATGGTTCGACATACTTGGTTCGGTATGCATTAGAGAAGACAACGAGTTACCACGAGGGGTATGGTCGACGCTTCTATGCTTTGAGTCACATCACCCCTTTCTTCGAGTCATTTGAGAAGGTGCTTTGAGTCATCCTTAGGGGACCCATGGTTCGGCCAAGAGTGGCTTGGTGTACCAGGGTCGGTCGACTTGGGGCATCACTTGTGGGCCGAGTTGTCTAGGTCATAGGCTTGTGTAGGGATCTAGCCTGTCTTCGTCTATAAATAGAGGGGCATGGGTATAGTTAAAGGGACCTTTTTGGGAGAACTCCAGGGATACTCTGCCATTTTATGTACTCACTTCTTTTCTGTTCAAACTTGTATTCAAGTTGTTTGTTTATGGATTGTATCTGTGCTCAAGTGATTGGGAAAGTAATAAAGATTATATTCAAAGTGGACGTGGGCAATTACGCTAAACCACTATAAATCTGGTGTTCTCGTTTTTGTTGTTCTTTTTGCATTCAATTGTGTTACTTCTCTGTTTTAATTTACTTTCTTCATTAATCTCTCTACACAATTCTGTTCAAGTGTGTTAGTGACCAATTTTGGTGCTAACATTTTGGTGTTTTCATTGAGAACGTCCATTCTCACGCTGTTAGGATCTGCTTTGTTGCTACTGGATTGAGGAAATACCCCGAAGGAGATCCAAGTTCATTCTCAAGAGTTCATAGATTCTACCCAGAGTTCCAATGGATAACTCTAAGATGGCAAGACCACGTACCAGATCCGCCTCCCACAACGCGGATGCCAATCAGACCGCCAGCATCCAGCAAGTGGGACCCAACAATCAGCAAGCTAATGCAGGTGCAGAGCCTACCACCATCCCAAACCAAGCAGAAGCTGTCACCAGGGCAGAGTTCAATGAGCTGACGAGGGAGCTCATGGAAAGTAGGAGACAACTTAATGAGCAGATTCAAACGAACGCCAACCTGATGACCCAGATCGCTCAGCAGCAGCCTCAGAACCATGGAGGAAGCCCTGCTTCCTACTCATCATCCGACAGCTCCTTTTCATCAGATGAACACCCTAGGCGTAGACGCCGTAGGATCAAAATGGCACAAACCGGTGCAACAGAGCAATTGGTGACGACTCTCCAAGAGCAAACCAAAAGAAATGGTCCAGAATACCTACCTAGAACCGTGGCCCCTCATCTGCACCTGGGGAGTCTCCCCCAACCTGGAGTGGGAAACTTAGGATCTGGAGCATGCTTGGGAGTTGGTGCACTGCCTCGCTAGGGTCGTAGTGAAGCGGGTCCTCGAGATGCACACTTAGATGACCGCCTACCGAGGAGGCACCAGTCGAAACGATCGCGCAGGACGAATACCGACTTGCCACCTCCCATCTAGATTCCGGATTTTTCAGCTATGGTCAGGCAACTGATGAGGGAGAATCAGGGCTTAACCAATGATGACTGGGGCATATCTAGGAGCCATACTTCGTTTACAAATACCATCCTACAAGCTGAAAATTCATCATGCCTACTATTCCAGCTTATGTGGGGAAGACCGATGCCCGACAACACATAATGAGATACGAGTGGATAATGGAATCGACGAGGGCGATTGATGCGACCAAATGCAGATGCTTCCCAATAACCCTATCTGGAATCGCTACCATGTGGTTCACCAGACTTCCCCCACGATCGATATCCAGGTTTGATGAGTTAGCAGCAAAATTTGTGGAGTAGTTGAGGATCCATGCCACTCGCCCAAAGGACAAGATGTCATTGTCCAGTGTGATCCAGGCTCCGGGAGAGTCGTTGAAGGATTATTTGCAAAGATTTCACGCTGCTGCTACCGAAGTTAGCAATCCGAATGACCACACTATCCTTATGGTCGTGATGCGAGGAGTAGATCCGGACTCGGAGTTTGGTGACTAATTGGCAGGCAAACCACCGACTACCCTGGAACGTTTTTATTCAAAAGCGAACCAATTCATGTGAAGGGAAGAGGCTAGGTGGTCAAGACAAAGCAGTGCGCCAAGGCCTAGCAAGGAAGCGGTGCAAAGCAACATTGCGGTAAAGCAATCTGGCGAGAACTCTGGCAAGGTCCAATGCAATGTTCAAAATAAGCTGGAGCAGACTAAAGGATCCGGAGGAGGAAATTTTGGATGAAAGAGGGAAGCAGGAAAGTGGAAACCAAGAAAACCTATAGCGAATATACTCCTCTGAATACAACTTTGGAGAATATTTATCTATCAACTTATAATACATTCCAATACCACAAGCCACGCCCCAAGGAATCCACTGAGGAACAAAAGCAGACTGGAAAGTATTGTCGGTTTCACGAGACCTATGTGCATAATATTAAAGAGTGTAGACACCTCCATGATGCTATAGAAAAGCTGATTCGCCAGAAGAAGTTACATCAGTTTGTTAAGAATCCACAGGAAGGCAGACAGGGGACATCTGACCCCAATCACAGGCAAGCTTTACATCGACCAGAGGAGCCCGCTCGGACCGGAGGAAGGCTGGTCATAAACATGATAATTGGTGGACCTCATCCGGTAGACAAGAGTTGGCAAGAAATGGAACGTTATGCTAGTTCCTTGAAGCATGTGGGTTTCAAATGTTGCTCGAACACAGAAGACAGGACTCTAGCGAAGCAGCAGCGAATGATGACTGATGATATAGTATTCAGGAGCAGGGACACCGATCAGGTGGAGGCACCTACCATTGACCCGATGGTAATCTCAGTTACGATTGGACCTGCGCTTGTGAGAAGGATACTGATTGATTATGGGAGTTCTGTTAATATTATCTTCAAAAAAGCGTATGACCAAATGAAGATGGAGGCAAAGGATCTGAAACCATCTAAAACCCGCATTCATGGCTTTAATGGTGCATCTATTGATGCAATAGGTTTTGTTGAATTGCCAGTTGAATTAGGAGAAGGTGAACGCAGGATAGTACGGATCCTACCGTTCGTTGTTTTGGATGTTGATTTCTCGTATAATGTTTTTCTGGGCCGACCAGCCCTGGCGGAGTTAGGGCAGCTTTGGCCCCGTGGTGTTTGACCTTGAAATTTCCAACGGACATAGGAGTTGGTGTAGTGCATGGCGATCAAGCAACCGGTCGTGCTTGTTATGTGGCTGAACTGAGAGAGGCCCAATGAAGAGAGAAGGGCAAGGGTGTGGACAACCCTGTCCGCATCCATGTTGCCGAAGATTGATAAGTAGCGCCTGAGCCTTGGCTTGGGCAACACAGTCGGATCTATAGAAACATAGATCCGAGGGATGACGATGAAGAACCCAAGGAGGCCAAGGCGGCACCGGCTGAGCTAACGATTGACATTCCTGTCAGCCATGATGACCCATCACGGGTGCTTAAGATTGGATCACAGCTCAACCCCTCAATGATAGAGGATCATACTGATTTCCTCCGAGCGAATCTAGATGTTTTCGCTTGGACCCATTCTGATATGTGTGGGATTTCTCCCGCCATCGCAAGTCATATGTTGAACGTTAACTCGAAGTATGTACCAGTGAAACAAAAGAGGAGAGGCATGGACCCAGAGAGGTCCGCTGCTCTTAGAGAGGAGGTGGATAAACTCAAAGCCAATGGGTTCGTCCGCGACGCCCTTTATCCTGAATGGGTATCTAATCCCATACTGGTGAGGAAGGAAAACGGGAAGTGGAGGACCTGTGTTGATTACTCGAACCTGAATAGGGCGTGCCCTAAGGATAGTTTTCCTTTGCCCAGAATTGATCAGCTGGTCGACTCGACAGCAGGACACGAATTATTGTCATTTATGGATGCGTATTGGAGATACATTCAGATCCCGATGCACATTCTGGATCAGGAGCATACCAGTTTTACTATGGACGTTGGACTGTACTGTTATGTTGTGATGCCTTTCGGGTTGAAGAACGCATGAGCAACTTATTAGCGTTTGGTGAATCGAATGTTTAAAGACCAGATTGGTAGAACGATGGATGTCTATGTGGGCGATATGCTCGTGAAGTCACGACAGTCGAACGACCACATTCGAGACTTAGCAGAGATGTTTGATATACTCAGATTTTACGGAATGAAAATCAATCCACTGAAATGTTCCTTTGGAATTACGTCGGGGAAGTTTTTGTGTTTCATCGTCAACGCGCGGGGAATCGAAGAAAACCCAAAAAAGATTCAAGCTATTCGAGACATATAAGCACCCAGAACTATAAAGCAAGTACGATGCCTGAATGGGAAAGTTGCTGCGTTGAGTCGATTCATATCCAGAGCAACCGACAAATGTATCCCTTTCTTTGATGTGATAAGGAAAGGGAAAAGAAATTTTGAATGGACGTCGAACTGTGAGGACACGTTCTGAGCTCTGGTGAGACACTTGGAGAGGCCCACAATTCTGTCAAAGCCCGTAGACCATGAGGAGTTGTATGTTTACTTGGCCGTATCCCAGCATGCCATCAATGCATTCGTTAGGAGGACCAAATCCAGAAGCCAGTGTACTATGTTAGTAAGCGCTTAACGGGGGCAGAGAGAAATTACCCTAAGATTGAGAACCTAGCCTACTGATTGGTGATCGCATCACGCAAGCTCCGTCCGTATTTCCAAGCACATCCGGTCAGTATTTATACCGATCAACCTTTGCGGCAGGTGCTCCAATGACCGGAGACTTCTGGAAGACTACTCAATTGGAACATTGAGCTGAGTCAGTTCGACATCACTTACCTGCCACGGAGGGCTATCCAAGGGCAAGTGCTAGCAGATTTCATTACAGAGTTCACCATATCAGACGAGCCAAGTGGAAGTGATGTGGTTCCCGCTATTCGATGGAAGCTATATACCGATGGGGCATCCAACGACCATTGTTCTGGGGTTGGAGTTATTCTTGTCACTCCCGAGAACCAATCGATTTGTTATGCTTTGAAACTTGATTTCCCCACTACAAACAATGAAGCCGAGTATGAAGCATTGATCGCTGGACTGAAGCTTACCAAAGAACTTGGAGTGATATCAGTTGAAATCTTTTGTTACTCACAGTTGGTGGTGTACCAAGTACGGGGAGACTATCAGGCAAAGGGACAAAGGCTTGCCCCATACCTCGCTCGGGTTCAAGAATTGTTGGCGGACCTCGAATACTACGATATTTTGCACATTCCGCGTGAACAAAATGGGGAAGCCGACTCCTTGGAAAAATTTGCAAGTACTGGTGATGCTCAACAGATGGGCTTAGTTCCCGTTGAAACTTTACACACCCCAAGTATAAACGAGATGGAGGTAGATCTTATGTCAGGGACGGAACTGAAAGAGAGTCGTGGATGACCCCGTTCAAAGAATACTTGCTACATGGAACCTTGCCCGAGAGAAAGAACGAGAGATGACAATTCTTTCGCAAGGCCTCACGGTATATAATGCAGGATGGAGTAATGTATCGGAAGGGATTCTCCGTTCCCTTGCTTAGGTGCATCGCCCGCAACGAGATAAAGCAGGTCTTAAGAGAAGTCCATGAAGGAGAATGTAGTAACCATACTAGGGGGGCAGACGCTAGCCAAAAAGATACTCCGCTATGGATACTATTGGCCGACTGTAAATCGGGACGCTGCGGACTATGTAAGGAAATGCGACAAATGTCAAAAGTACGCAAAGATCCCGAGAGCACCGCCGACGGAACTCACGAAAATGGTTAGTCCATGGCCGTTTGCAATATGGGGAATCGATATAATCGGCTCCTTGCCGATCTCCAAAGGTGGTGCGAAATACGCAATCGTCGCTGTCGATTACTTCACTAAGTGGGCAGAAGCAGAGCCATTAGCTACGATCACCACCAAAAAGGTCATATATTTTGTTGTGCGAAACATTATATGCCACTTTGGCCTCCCACGGACTATCATTACTGACAATGGAACTCAATTTGAGAGTAGAGAATTCAAAGAGTACTGCCAAAAATATTGCATTGAGAAAAGGTTTGCAGCTGTCGCTCACCCTAAAGCGAATGGGCAAGTTGAAGCCGTAAATAAGATAATCAAGTCCATCTTGAAAAAACCGTTTGGAGAAGGCTAGGGGCAAGTGGGTGGATGAGATTCCAACAGCACTCTGGGCCTACCGAACCACCCACAAATCTGTGATTGGCCACACTCCTTTCGCCTTGGCATACGGCAATGAAGCTGTTATACCTGTGGAACTTGAAGTTCCTTTTCACCGGGTGACTCATTATGATCCTAGAAAAAACCGAGATCTTTTACTAGAACCTTTAGACTTTATCGACGAGAAGCGTGAAGAAGCTAATTTAAGGGTGGTCGCATATCGGCATCGGGTCGCCCGATATTATAGTGAAAAAGTTCGACCAAGAACTTTCGATGTGGGCGGCCTTGTTTCGAAGCGAGTTTTTCCAGTCCCGTCACATATGAATCCCACATGGGAAGGTCCCTACGTCATCGAACGGAAGCTTGGAGAAGGAACCTTCAAGCTAGCGACTGTTGATGGCGTGATGCTCCCCCAAAGCATGGAATAGCGAGCATTTGCGTCATTATTACCCTTAGCTTATTTCTTTTGCATTTTAGTAGCAATTTTTTCCAGAATATGTTTCTTTTGTTGTTCTCTGTTTTCGACATGTAATAAGACAATTCAGTTTATCCTTATTTTCTACAATCAATAAAGGCTTGAAGCTGTTTTTCTATGAACTATCGGTGTTCCATGTTTTATAATTTCATGCCAAAATAAAATTGCATTAATCTGTCTGGCGTATGAACGAAAGCACATAACTAAAAAGTTGATCAACTAACGATTCAAAAATCTCAAAGTCCCTAGAGTGTGGACTTGAGTACTCTGAGTCCCCAGAGTGCGGACTAGAGTAGAAACGATTTGAAAATCTCTAAGTCCCCGGAGTGCGGACTTGAGTACTCTGAGTCCCCAGAGTGCGGACTAGAGTATAAACGATTTGAAAATCTCTAAGTCGCCAGAGTGTGAACTCGAGTACTCTGATTCCCCAGAGTGCGGACTAGAGTATAAATGATTCAAAAATCTCCAAGTCTTGTGAAAGCATACAGGAGTTCACATGACATACAAGACTCTGAATTTCAATTATAGATTAAATTATAAGCTAAGCGATGAGAGTCTGGGAATACAAAGAAGAAAATTTTTATTTACTAATCAAAAAAGAAGTTGCATTACAACTTCTCCGAAGTCCGGAGCCAAAATCTATCTACGATGACTAAAAAAGGGGGAGGAAAACAACTGCATTGGTACTACGTTACTTAAGTTGAGCAAAATGTAGCGAGGCAATAGCTAATTCTTTGGTTTTCTTTCCTTTTTTTGCTTCTCCGAAGTTTCCTCATCCGAGCGCCTCTTTTTGGACCCTTTGCTTCCCAACGACGGAGTACTCAAGGGAGGAGGAGGAACTTCCAAAGGTGTGGTCCCACCGGGGAGAATGACCTTTAAGGGCCTATTTAGGGGATCGTCGAGTTCCACCACCTGAGATTCTATCTTAACTTTTTTTTTCTCCTCCTCCTCGATTTACTCTTTCATGCTAAGCTTGGAAGTATGCTCGGAAGCGCCTGTGATTTCGACCTCATCGTGTTCATCTACAGCCTACAGGTGAGGGATCTTCAAGTTTATCCTCATCTAGCTCCCCGATCACTTAAGCATCGGGATCAGGGGTATCTCCGTTGTGGGGCGCCCCAGCCTTTTTCTCTTCCCACTCCATGGCGACATCGCTCCTTTGAATTGGTTCGGGTCTAGAGTGACCTATATGAATTCATGAAAAATAAATGTCAAAACACATTCGTCACTCACCAAAAGCAATGAATTCCTGAACTTTAGAAGGTGAAGCTACGTACTAGCTTCCAACTTACTTTCAGTGGTCCTCGGAGTATCACCCTCAGGGATTGGAGATAAAATGTGAATGCCAAGTCCGGGCTTCTCCGGGTCATAGCCGACCTGCTGCTCGGGAGGCCCAAGTGACGAACTATCGGTCGATTGAACGGGAGGAGGAACCGGAGACTCAGCGCCGGATAGGCCAGCGATATCATCTTTACCCTTCTATGATGAGGAGTCTCTTCCAAAGAGGGCTTTCGCCGCGGATAAGTCTGAAGGTTCATTTCCTTAGAGCACTTCCCTCACAAGAGCCTCTTCATCAACCTCTTCGATGCCTAGCTCCACTTTCTTAATTTTTGTCAAAGTATCCCATGCTTTGGCCAGTGATTCGAGATAACCATCGCCTAAGAAAGATAGGTCACGATGCATGAGGACTCGTGCATTGTACTCGACGATGAGCGGGTCGAATAAACACTTGATTTCTTCTCTACCGGCCTCGGTAGCGGCCTCAAGACGAGAGTCGGCCTCTATGAGCGCCATCTTCTTGCCTTCCTCGCGAGCTGCTTCTTTTAGCGCTTCAACCCTGGAAAGCTCCTCATCAAGTTTTGTCTTTAGAAGTCGTGTTTCAACGATTTCATCGTAGTATCTTTGTGACTCTTCCTGCGCTACAATTTTCTCTTCTCTCTCTTTAAAGAGCAACTCCTCTAGCTCTTTGACTCGTCGAGCCAGAATGTCTTTCTCTTTTTGGATAGAGACTTTCTCCAAAGATAGAGCGTTGCTGCGTTGAATTGCCTCATCGATTTCTTCTTATGAGTGGCCTCCAAGCGACTAACTTCCTCGGCTGTCTCCTTGGCATTTTTCTAGGCAGTTTCAAGCTGAGATTTGTATGAGGATAGATCTTCATCCTTTCCCTTAATGATGTACTTGTCATGAATAACTTCGAGTTTGAGGCGATCAATCTCATGTTGGCGTTCAATGGAAACCTCTGAAACTTTCTCCACCAAGTGTACAAACGCATCTTGCTGAAAATAAACATCGTTGTTGCAGGCAATGTCGCTCTGTTTGACATGTCCGAGGATAGGATGGATCGCGGGGAGAAATTTCAATCCATCGAAACATATCTTTGGGAATGTAGCCTTCAGCTCAGCTAATTTTTCCACCGTAGACGAATCGTGAGCGGAGGTTGGAGGAGTCTGCCTAACCGGAGTCATAGATTTCTTATAAGGTTCACGGGATTGCTTAGTACTCAAAGAGCCAGAATGTTGGTCGCGGGGAACTTCGGACTGGGATCCCTTCTGAGCAGACTTCTCCCTACTATGCTCTGGGTGAGGGGGAGGATCGTTTGGATATGAAGAATGGCTATAGGTTCTCCTTCTGGAAGACGACGACTCTCTGGGATGATAATCTCTATCACCGCTGTCATCCCTGTCTCTCCGTTTGCCTAATCCTGAGTCTCAATTGGAATGGTAGAAGATGGTAGATCCACGAAGGCGGTCAATGCCATGTGTACGCCCCATATCACCTGCACATAAAGCCAAGTGAGGACGAGTTAGTAGGAATCACACGATGAGTGGAATTCAAGTGCATGGTGGAGTGTAAGTGTTTGTGTGTGTCCTAGTGCATCCCCCCGACGGACCAGTGTTTTTCGCTTTACTCATTGGAGTTTTCTCTCCCAAATGATGAGCCTGAGCGCCTTTATCATTTCTTGCAGGTGAATTAAATCCCATTGCCTCAGGTTTATTAAAACCGTAGTTCAGTATATCGACAGGGATGGTTAAGTCAGATAGGCCCTTTGATGAGCCCTCTAAGTTTTAGGAAGACGACTTCTTCTCGATTGGAGTTATCGTAACCTTTGAAGTTCCGCCAACTGTCTTCTTTTTCAGCTTGTAGGCTATACTCTTTTTCTTCTTCGAAGGAGGCGGTGGCTTGTTGGTGTCGGGTGCATCAGCTACTGGCGCTTGGCCGGAACTTACATTCTCGTCAGTCGCCACTGGCTCCTCGGTTTCTTTAATCTCGCCTTCCTCAGTAGTATCGGGGGGCTCCTTCAGCAGGGGCACCGAAGGTCCAGCTTGTTCTTTGCCCGTTCCCGCAGTTGTTCTTGTTATAGTAGCACCAATTGAAAGGCTAGTTCGGCGGCCCTCTTCCAGTAATCCGAACTTCGAGAGCAGTTCATTGGTAATTACAGATTTAATGTCCCGATCTTCCACGGGAGTAGCTCGGACGGCCTCGACGGCCTCAGAATACCCGGTGGCTTTGGGTCGTGGGCGGATATCTATAAGAGTTGAAAAAAAGTTTAGAAAAGATGCACTTCGAGCCTTAAGACAAAGATTGGGATAAAAATGAGACTTACTCCCTTCTAGCTATCTTCTCGCGAAACCGGGAGGACATCGTACGTAAAACCACTCTTGTTTATACTGAGAAAATTTGCTCCACGCACCCATCAGGACTTGACATTTGGGTTGTGGCTCAAGGAATATGTAAGATGGACTGACGGTACGTCTCTTGAAGCCGTAAATATAACGGGTATCCTCGAGAGTTGGGGGTCTGAATAAGATGCTCATAAAAAGAACACATGTACCGTGAATAAATGCATGACTGTTAGGGTGTAGCAGTGCCGGAGCAATCCCAATATACTGCAACACTTCACGAATGAATGAATTGAAAGGTGCACACTTCCAGCCCAGCACATAAATTTTTCGCACGCAGTATATCCGGCTGGGGGAAAGTGAGGCCGATCTTGTGCCGACGGAACCAGAACGTCTTCGAAGGGGATTCCGTGGATAGAACATAATCGACGGAGAGAGGATTCGCCGATTTTCGAGGCTTGAGAATTGATGGGGTCATCAAGAATGATGGCCCCATCTACAGCATCGGGAGCCGGGCCTATAACCGCGATAGATGGATCCGGGATGCCAAGTATGGGGGCTGACGTTGGGTTCAAAGTCCCCACTGCCTCCTGCCGAGAACTTGGCTCAGGCTTGTCATAAACAGTAGCAGAGCTTGATTTTTTGGACATCTCCAAAGAGCGATTGGTGTGAATAGATACTTGTTTAAGCTATACTTGAAAGATAATAGATATCAGATATAACAACAAAGTATTCCCCCGTGTTATGTGTGAACTAGTGCGACGATTTAAGCAAAGAGTACAGATAAATTAAAGTCCTAAAGAATAATATAGCATGATGGGCTTTAAGTTATTATCTTTGGAGATCATCGTCGTTAACAATCACCGAAGTTTGTCTTATGATCGGTAGCGGAAGTCTTGGGATCAGACAGTGGCATCATATGTTGTGAAGGCTGTTACTTGCATTTGTTGGGTTAGATTCATGTTTAAAATTACTTAAACTGTGTAATTGTTAATCCAAATTAAGTCCATGGGCTTGTATGCTTTGGTCCTGATCATTGTTCATTATTTTGTGCTAAGGTGTGAAAATATGTAGTCCTGATGTATGCGATGTTCAAGTTAAGACGGTCCTGATCGCCAGTGCCATCCCCAACACTTAGTACTGATCCTATGCCTAACTCATGCAACCGACCTGATCACCCCTCTAAACTAAAATGACCGATACACTGTCCTACAGAACACCGACCCAAAAAACTTAACTGACTATACTGATCGCTCCCCTAATCTAAAACGATTGACCCATTTCCTTTTAAAGCGACCAACCCACTCTCTCTCTCAAATCACTGACCCGGCCTCACCACAGCATATACCGAACCACTCCCTCTCAGAGTACCAACCCACTCTACTGCTAGAATCCTACCAACCCGCTCTTCCATTAGAAACCTACCGACCCCTCTCCTTTGTTTGGAATACCGGGCACCATGCCAAAAAGCTCTCCACTATCTTTTCCCTATACACTCACTCGCCACGTTTCTCTCCTCTCCCACTCATCATGAAGATCCGTATGCATACGCGATTCAATCATAGCTTGAGTTCAAGAGGGCGTGACCTAATAGTTTTAAGCGAAATATGGGTCCTTACATATGCGGTTATTAGGAGCTAGGGCGAGTGATTCTTTGGGCTTGAAGTCGAGGATGATGAGGGAGCACGTTTGAAAGGTGATTGAGTGGAAAAGGATAGCAGTTCAGTGGAGAGAGGGGACTTGGGTTTTGAGCAGAACTGGAGAAGACGAATTATGAAGTGGGTGCGAGAAGAAGAAGATAGGGTGTGGGCTTTTATGTGCAGGGTGGAAGGTGAACCGGTATTAACCTAATGACCCGGTCACCATGTTTCGCGGGGTCGGCAAGTTAGCATGCCGACCCAGCCAGGGTAAACCGATCGAGTGGATCAGCCTTCGTATGCCGATCCCTCACTTGTTCCTTGGTTTAAAAAAATAAAATAATAATAAAATAATAATAAAATGAAATAATAAATGAATGAAAATGACATTAAAATAAAATGTGTGTATATATATGCATGTAATGATAATCGAGGAATATAGTGCAATGGGAAGATGGATTTCACCGATTGGTGGAGAAGTATGGGTTTCGAAGACCCAGTGTGATTCAGCCTTCAAAAGGTTGTATACATTCAGCTCTTGAAAAGTTAAAGAAGGATTTCAGGAATCTCTTTGGGACTGAACTAATACGTTCAGACGACGCGAAGCTTTATCGAAGACCAATAAAAGAGTGACAGTCAGCTATCATTTTGAATGAGCTAGCCTTTGGAAACGGGGATTACTCGCTGATTCAAAGCACGTCATGTTGATTCACAAGACACACTTTGGGGGGAAAATGTTACTCGGCACCTTGGCCTGGCTACAAAACGGAGGTTGCAGAAGTTATAATTGAACGTAAGTGGGCATAACGTCAAGGGTTGGTCCACTTCGAGTCATATTGGCAATTATTCTGAGTCGGCCTCGAAGAATAGGGGTCGATGTGTGATGGATGATGGGTCGGTATTGGGTGATGAAGTCACCAAAAAACTGTGGGTCAGCACTTGAAGTGAGGATTGGATATTCTCGGTCGGTCATATACGATCGATTGTTTACAATCACTCATGAGAATGTGGGGTCAGTAGAGTGGATCGTTTTTGATGAACTAGGTTGGTTCGGCTACCTTGGTTTGGTCAGGGTGATTATGCATAAGCAGTCAGTAATAGTGGGAGTTTGAGTTAGGTTTAGCCTGGATAGGATCAGGGTTGATGGTTCGGTCATTTAGGATCGGCCTTGGTGGTTCATCTTGGATAGGGTCAGTGCTAATGGTTCGGTCATTTGGGATCGACCACGGAGGAGTCAGTTCATGTGGGTCGGCTTTTAGCGGTTCGGCCTTGGAGAGCTAGTGTGGGTCGGTCGTACGTGGTTCGGCATGCGTCGGTCGGTCATGGTGAGAGAACTAATATGGCTCGGTCGTACATGGTTCGGCATGCATCGGTCGGTCATGGTGAGAGAGCTAAGGCGGTTCGGTCGTACGTGGTTCGACATACATCGATCGATCATGGTGAGAGAGCTAATGTGGCTCGGTCGTACATGGTTCGGCATACTTGGTTCGGTATGCATCAGAGAAGACAACGAGTTACCACGAGGGGTATGGTCAACGCTTCTATGCTTCGATTCACATCACCACTTGCTTCGAGTCATTTGAGAAGCTTCTTCGAGTCATCCTCAGGGGACCAACGGTTCAGCCAAGGGTGGCTCGGTGTACCAGGGTTGGTCGACCTGGGGCATCACTTGTGGGCCGAGTTGTCTAGGTCGTGGGCTTGTGTAAGGATCTAGCATGTCTTCGTCTATAAATAGAGGGGCAGGGGTACAGTTGAAGGGATCTTTTTTGGGAGAACTCCAGGGATACTCTAACATTTTCTGTACTCACTTCTTTTCTGTTCAAACTTGTATTCAAGTTGTTTGTTTACAAATTGTATTTGTGCTCAAGTGATTGGAAAAGTAATAAATATTATATTCAAAGTGGACGTAGGCAATTACGCTAAACCACTATAAATCTGGTGTTCTCGTTTTTGTTGTTCTTTTTGCATTCAACTGTTTTACTTCTCTGTTTTAATTTACTTTCTTCATTAACCTCTCTACACAATCTGTTCAAGGATGTTGGTGACCAAGTTTGGTGCTAACAGTTACATTACTGGTATAACCAAAAGCAAGTAAGATCTTTTGACAAATGAAAGGCCGCATACTTGGAAATTATACATAAATCCCTCATATAAAACTGATATATGTTTCGAAACTTCTATACATTTGAAATTCATGTATTAAAATTTATACAAACATCTGGAATTTTTGGCCTTCTAAAACTGGTATGTAAAATTATTCATATTCACATAAGGCACTTGTTCACGTGAGGCCATACATGTAAGAATCTTTATTTTTAAAAGCTATCTTAAAATTTACTCAAAGCCATATATACAAAACTTCCCATATCATAGAACCATCTTACACTTCAGATTGCACTTATTTGAAAAATTAGATATATTTTTGAAAATAATGCATTTATCTTTTTTTTTTAATTTTGATATACTCAAAATTGCATGTATACCCAAAATTAACAAAGAATAAGTATGTAAAAAAACTAATACTTGTTGAAAAACTTTTATTATACACGACTTCAACATTTAGTATGTATTAAATCTGTATATGCTTTTAAGGACTCACTTATATGGATATCCAAAGTTAAAATATTGAAACTTCCGTAGATTCAACACTATTATCTATCCAAAGTCTTTACATTCAAAAGCTACACATATGAAAAAATACATGAATAATTTATATTAAGATTCATAAGTTAGACTCGGATTCAAAATTCATACATTTGAAACTGATACTATAATTCTTGAAAATCATAGAACATGAGGAATTTCATGTTTTGGAAAGAAAACTAGATAACATATATACTTAAAATAACATATATACTTAAAATTATATATATATATAACTGATAAAAGCTCATGCAATCGAAATTGGTGCATATATGCATCCGAAATTTAACACTTTTAAAGTTCTCGTATATACTAGAAATCATATGTGCTCCTTTGAAACTATACATATCAAAGTCTAATATATCCAAATTCTTCATTATACCTTGCTAAAACTTTCAAAATCTCCCGCACTGAATTTACAAACCTAATACACATTTGAAGTTGCATATCCATAAAGCTATATGTATTTGAAAGCTTAAACATATACAAAGAACTTGATTTTTGTCTATGTTTGAAATCTAATACTTTTGAAACCCAATATGTATGCATGTATATATTAAATTTCATGAACTTCAACCCCGATAACCCTTTGAAAATTAAGGTACCCTAAATCGGAATGTACTTAAAACCTTACATCCAAAGCTTTGTAACACATGCCATGCACATTCAAAATTTAAGAGATTTTGCAATTAAAATTGTGTGTTTATGTAAGAACTTTGTATATTACCACCATATACACTCTAAAACAGAGATATACTTGAAAATTCCTTAAGAAAATCTTTTATATATTCAAAGTCTATACATCTGAAAGGTTCATATATGCAAACATTTGATGTAAAATTGATTCATCAAAGCCAATATGCGTGAGATCGCCCTTACTTTGAAATATGGTGCATCCAAAGCTAATATTTTTTGTTTAAACTTAAGTTTTTACAGATGAAGTCTAATGCATCTAAATTTTCAGGTCTGCAAATCTATTCATAAGAAATTTGTAAACTATTTTCCCCTAATTTATACATCCAAAAATCTTTATTGTGTATCCAAGAACTTCGATATTTTCAAAATCTACTACATTCAAAATCTTATGGTTTTGAAACTTCTTTATCTTTGAAATCGGTTGAAATTGTATACGCTTAAGGTTTAAAATTTATGTATTTCCGAAATTGGTAAATGGCTCATGAACCAAATCTTTTTGAAATCTAAGAAGGTCGAGATGAAGCCACTACCTTGAGTAAAAAAGTCCTATACCTCAAATTAGATCAGCAGCACTGGTTGTCGTAGTGATTAAATCAGAGGTGGTGACGATTACCTTTCAAATTAAGATAGAGGGGCAGGATCGATTAGCGACATCGTCTTTGAACTTCGACATTAGCCACAACCCCATCGCCAATCTTCACTTCGAAGTCAAACACCACTAATGAAACTCGATGACTCTGATGTTAATCAATGCAATTGATGAGATTGGACGTCTTTGTCAATGAAGTTGAATTTCACTTCGACTTCAATGAATCTGAATTTAACTTTCGGCAACTTGAATCTTGATGAGCACAATCAATATTGGCAACTTGAACTTGGCAACTTGAATCTTTCCGTCTTCACTCTTAAACCTTATCGACTTCGATGCCAAATCTCATCGAGTTTGATGGCAAATCAACAAAACTCGATGACTTTGTTGTTATTCCGTAAGCTTCAGCAAACCTCAATGACTTTGCATCTAACCACTTCATCATTTATAATAAACTTCGATGACTTTTTAAGCTTTAGCAAACTCGATGACTCCGTAAGCTTCAGTAAAACCTAGTTGATAATGATACATCTAATTAACTTCACCGAAGATGATACTTTTGGCGTAACAAAACTAGACATCATTACTTTCAAGACCCAATTCCAACTTCCTGATAAGATTTCCTTGTGAAAAATCTGATTTATTACTTTATTAGATTGGTATTTGGAGAACATCAATGTGGAACAAAATTGTAACGACCCTTAATTTTATCATTTTAAATCAGAATATTTAATTAATTTTAAATTGAAATATTTAATTAATTTTAAATATTCAAATATAGGATTATTAAAAATAAATAATCATGTTTTATGTGATAAATAACAATGATAATAAGTGATTTATAATGGTTTCATAAATATATAAACTTGTTTTATAAAGATACACAAACTACGTCGCATTTTGGTAAATCGACGCTGTATTTTTATAAATGGATTTTAATATTATTTAATATAATTTTATAGCTTAAATAATCTTGTTCTAATTATTTTGAAATGATAAGAAATTTATTTTCAAGTTCTGTTTACTTAAATAAATAATTTGATTAAAAACTGAAAATACGATCGAAATTCGAATTCCGGGTTCATAATGGTTTAACAAACGAAAGTTGTTTAAAGTCGTTACAACCTTGTTTTTGTCTCTTTTGCACATGTATACATGTCATACATGAACATACACATACAAATACACATACATACATGAATACATATAAGAGAAAATACCATGATATTTCTTATACTTAAGGCCTAAAAGTCAATAAAGCAACCATCTTTTCACCTTCCATCACATGGTAAGAGGACAATGGCATATGGATGACACAGGGGGAGGGGGTGATGCATGCATGATGAAGGGGGTGGTAGATGAGGGGAAGGCTTCACATGATGGAACATGCTATAAATAGGGATGCATACCTCTTATTCATTCACACATTCCTCGCCAAGCTCTCTTTTTCTCCTTCCTAGCCTATAATGGCTTCTCTTCATAAAGAAAAATAATGAAGAAAAATATAGCCAAAGAGGAAAAATAATATATAAATTTAAACATACACATACAAAACTGTAAACACCTCAAAAGCAAGTCCAAACTCCACCGCTTCCTCTTTAAATCCCACGGCCACCACCTCCTTCATCAAGCTTGGCCGAGCACCACTACTCCAAGAGGAGGCCAAACGCTTCAAAGAAGGAGAAATAAGTTTGAGAAGCTTCGGAACAAAGAAAAGAGAAGGAAGTGCTGCCGTAGTACCGCCAGATTTATTTCAAGAAGCTTTGGAAAAAGATTGGCGGAGCGAAAACCAATAGTGAGTACTCGACATTCATAATTATTAAATAACATCTATAATTATTTCAAGTATGATAATATGACCATTTAATATCTTAGATGATTTATATGGATGTTTGAAAATTGATTGATTATATGGTTGATAACTTGGTTGTGATAAATATAACCAATAATGAGAAAATCACAATTATCCAAAATAGAAATAATTAATTAATGAACCATAGTTAATTCATGAAAATATAAATCCCTATTAATACGTGTATGTGAGTTGGTAAGCCTTTTTATGGTTTTGAATATAAAAAGGATGAAAAATGAATATTATAATAATATATTATTATAATATGGAATACAGTGGAGAATGAGTTTTTAATGTAGTAAAAATAGTATGAAATAATTTAAAATAGTTTATTATGGTAATTTAAACATATTAACAACTTTCGGCAAAGTTTAATGGAGTTTGAAAATTTGAGCCAAATAAAGCTCATCACGTAACGGTAGTTCGTAATTTTCCGACCTAAAAGTTAAATCAATGTGTATGATGCTATATAAGTCGGAATTCTTTGAAATAAGAATTTTCCACAACCGTTCGAATATAGTTTTCAAACAAATGAAGAAAATCAATATTTCATTTAGTAGAGTTTGAAATATGTCCAAATCAAGTTTTCAAAAACATCACGGTTTGGCAGTTCGGAAATCAAAGGGTAAATTCTTCAAAATGAAAATTTTTAAATCTTTAAAAATATAAAATAAATTCCATAAATATGATTAAATATTTTAAAAGAGATTGAACAGAAAAATTGGACATATGTGAGGTGGAATATATATTTAGAGCTGAGAAGCTCTGAAAACACTATTCACGGCGGTTTTTGCAACGGTTTTTGGTAACTTTTGCAAATCATGGTTTTAACTTAACTATTCTTCCCCAATATTTTTAGTAATCTTTTAAAATGAATAATTAAGTAGTTTGAAGATTATTTGGATGTTTTATAATTATTTTAAAGGAGTTTAAAATAAATGGTTAAAGAAAAATTGTTTTAAACAATATTTGGAATAGTTTTAAGTAAATGAAAATCATCTCTAAAAATATCGTATAAAGGATTTAGAGTTGATCAAATAACTTGACCGTAGGGTGATAGAGAGATAGTCTTTAGACCAAAGCTTGGATAATCAGTATCTGGGTTCCACTCTATGCTATCCGGGCTAACCCGACGGAGAGGATAGTTAATTTGATGACCTCAGACCGCATTTTCTTAAGTTAAAATAAAAAAGATTTAGAGTTTTTCAAAAGTTAACCAAGATTTTAAAATATGATTTTGGTGGTACAGAGAGTACCCTAGTTAAAATGTATATTGAATTCCGAGGAGGGAACTCGTACTATCCGTGTGAATTTAAAAGGTGATTTCACTATTATTTGATGAATGGTACAGGTTAAGTATGAAAATTTGTATTAAAGTATAATTAATATAATTTCTATGGATTCTTCTTTACTTAATACTAATTTATTTAGGTTTACAGTAAATGATGTCTTAAATAGCATCGTTTTTGACCCATTTAAAAGTTATGATTTGAAAATAAGAAATCTTTCTTAAGATTTAAATAAATGATATGGAATTGTTTTCGTAAATAAAAGGTGAAATGATTTGGAATTATTCCAAGATTAAAGAGGCTTAATCAACCAGAAAATTTGATAAATGAGGCTCAATGATTCCATATACTCTTAAAAGATAAAGGAATAGTTTAAAAGAATATATCTTCGAAAGATATTTGATTTGATAAAAAGATAAATTGATTGCATGTTGTTTGATAATCACCTATATACTTAACATCATTTTATTGATGATTAGTTCAGAGAAATTAGGGTCAGATTTGGTAATTCCTATCCGAAAACCTCTAAGAACCAATATACTTGTTCGAAAGTGAAGACATGTTGAAGACAATGATTTGAAGGCGGCGATCTTCATAATGTAGCTCTTCTTACCACTAACCTCTTGGTTAATCCCCATATCATATATATATGGTGGCAGTAGTGCCTTCATTCTAAAAATCTTTGATTTGCAAGGACTACTCACTACTAATCCTTGGGTGATTCCAAAATAGGAAATAGTAGAAGGAGTGCCTTCGGTTTGTCCTTCACCTGGACAACTAGTATGGATGAGTGTTTGACATTGCATTTCTAAAACCATGTATATTGATCTTTAGAAACGTACACCTGTTTGATGGTGTAGGAGGTAACCCCTCTTATACTTAACACCCTTCTTTGAGACGTACGAGCTCAGAGGTTGTACTTTTATAGAAATCAGTGTGTTGTCAGAAATGGCAATGTAGCATTCTAACTGGAATTTGCTTTGAGAAAAGCAAAGCGTGACTTTGTGAAAAGAAAAGCGTGTCTTTGTGGAAAGAAGAGCGCAGCCTCATGAGCCTCACATCCAAAGAATGATACGGGATACTATGTGGTTTACATGACATATATTTTAGGCTATCGGTTTTATTGATAATGGAGGAGCCAGTAGTCTCTGGACCCTCAATGGTTTAACTAGATAGGTATTGGAGGCTCGATTGAGAAAGAGCAAAGCCACTGAAATACGCTGTTCCACAGTAGTATAACAATGTAGAACAGAGGCTTGCTTGAGATAAGTGAATGTCACCAGAGACTAGAATGTTATGCGTGGATTTCGCATCCGAGGAAATGGCCACTAGTTCCCTATCATGTTGGAAATTTAATTCCAATACAAGATTTACGGTGTTGGTTGTATTCCCAAAATAGCTGTAATGCTTTGCATACATTTCAGCTACCCCTTTGACATCATATACATCGTTTCACATTATCCAGGCATTGATACCTACTTTATGCATATATTTATTTTAAAAGGGTTTTCAAACCAATGTCATTAATGATAATATCAAATTTGTTTTGGTACAAAATATTTTGATTATCATAAGGTAAAATCCCATCCGTAATTATGTGCGGCGTGGTCTTATTAGATGCCCTTTCTTTTCAAAAAGGTTTTGTTTGGCATCGATCTGATCTATGACTCCATCATATGATTATGGTTCAAGTTTCTCATGCTGGTTTAGCAAGCCTAATCCTGGTATTTTTATTACTCGGATCAGATCCGAGAAGTTTCAGGTTTAGCTGAAGACACTTGGAGTTTCCAAAGGAGAGCTGGAAATCTTCATCAACGTATGGATGTTGATTATATTCCCACTGCATATGTTTCATTACTTTGGTTTTTCAGCAATTGTAAGGATATAGATTTAAAACTGTCCAAGCTGAATCTAGGTTAGACTCTGATATTGTATTCAAAATTTTCCACTGTAAAAGATTTTGTGGTTAGTAATATATAATTATTCCATTCGTGTGAGATTCTATTTTCTACTCTGTTCTATCTTTATTTTCCTTTTACCTTTGATCAATCTGCCTTTCCGACACTTGAATTTGTGGCACGTGAATACCGAGGATGTGTTAGTGTCAATTTTCGAGAGTCGAAAAGGTGGATCATCACATTTGATATCAGATCTTAGGTTAAGCGAACACCTATGCTTTGTGGGGGTAAAACTCATTATAGATAGGTTTAGTAATACCCTAGAATGAGTGACTCATTAGAGACAGGGTTAATAACACCCTAGAATGAGTTTGAGAGTATTATACATATGAGCATGAATTTGTTATTGGATATTAAAAAATATTTTGTGTTGATTAAACTGTTCGGTGGTTTATTAATTCTGGTCGATGCTTGAAGAGCTCCATGTAATCGATAGGGTTTCCTAAATACTTAAAAAAGGCTGATCAACACAGTGTTTTCAAAAGGATTATATTTTATATACTAAAAGAATATAGATATTTGTATGATTTGGGAAATTTATAAGATGTATTCCCTTTGGAAAGTTCAATGAATAAGGTCTTTATCTATTTGGTGATGATTGGAATAATCTTCTAAGTATCGATCGAATGTTGGCTTAGTCGAACGGTATAGTATGCTTAGTAAATTATTCTCCTTATCATTGAAGGATCAAGGCAAGTTCAAATCCGAACAAGTCTGAATCAAGTTATTTAGATAAAATGGTTTTTAAGTCAAGAAATAAATGATATGAAACTTCTAATGATATTTTGGTGTATCACTTAAGGGCATAATGACTTTTTATATGCCGACTGATGAGTTATGGCTGAATCTATAGCAATTACGAAGTGTATGTGCAGAAAGAGAAGCAGAAGAAAAATTAAGACTAGGATCTTATGTTGGCATCTACTGTTACAGATGCAGTAAAGAAGGGCATTACGCAGTTCGGTGTAAGGATAGGAAAATAAAGGAAAAGAAGAATAGGAAAATAATGGAAAAGAAGAATCTTTTAGGGATGATATATTTTGTTTCAAGTGTAAAAGGCAAGGACATTTTCTATGCGAGTGCCTTAAAACAAAGAAGAAACCCAGAACTCAGTCAGGAAGGACAAAGATTGCTACCATTGCAAAGGACTAGACATATAGCCAAAGAGTGTCCCAAACGGACTTGTAGTTGGTGCTACGAAGGACTGTCCAAAGAAAAGGTGGGTTGACTTAGGAACCAAGGATAAAGCACTATCTACCTCAGAAGGGGTCCAAGAATAGTGTATAACAGTTTAAATATCTATATATATGATGGTGGTGTATGATAGACTATATTCCTTAGGAGTTATCCCTAAAAACTTGTAATACATGCTAGGGTTAGGTGTGGGTGTATAAATATGATGTTAATTAATAAACCTCCTTTTCGATTATTCTGTCTATGCATTATTCCTATCTTATATCAGATTAATTTAATGAGATATTTAGAAATAAAAAGTTTAAAGTGATATTATACAGAAATGGCTTTATTAAAAGTGTTGAAATCAAGAAAATTATTTAAGAATATATTTTATAAAAGTATATTTGATAAAATAAAGTGTAATTTACAAAAATAAAATGATTTTGTAAAAGATGGGTTTGAAATATATGTTTAATTAAAAAGGATTTTGGAAACTCATGTCCAAGTGTTTCGAAAAAGTTTAAAAGTGATAAAGGGAAAGTTATTTAATATATAATCATTTTGTAATTAAATTTATAAGGGAATTTATTAACAAAGAAATTTCAAAAAGATTTTGGAATAAAATTATAATAGTATTATTCCAAATAAAGGATAATTGATTTATTTTGGAAAGGAGATAGAAACATTTTAGGTGAATATTTTGAAATGATTTTCAAAGAGTTAGAATAAAAGTTCAAATTTAATGAAATGTTTTCATAAAACTTTTAGGAATGTTAATAAGTATGTATGTTATACGTAGATCATTTTATCACGCGATTCTGATATAAGATTTGAGTACGGAACTTCGAGGTCTTCACACCATTTCGAAAAGAATTTATCGCTCGATTCTTGATGACAAACATTGATGAGGGTTTGTGGTTAGGGATTTGCATTTTCTATCATAGTTGAGAGCTATGCAAGGAAAACTAAATTTCTAATTGGAAAGCCTGATCAGAGTTCGCACTAGAGAATCAAAGGATCGATACTAGTTTGGAATTAAAGTTGTGTATTCGAATTGGAGATCGAATCAAATATTTTGTAAGGATGATCTGTGTATACCATACTGAATTGAGTTTAAAATACATATTTTGGGGTTTGGGTTGTAATTTTAGGGATGAAATTCTTTTTAGGGGGAAGTCTGTAAAGACCCGTAATTTCATGAATTTAAGTTAAAATATTTAATTAATTTTAATTATTTAAATATCGGATTGTTAAACATAAATAATCATGTTTTATGTGATAAATAATAATGATAATAAGTGATTTATAATGGTTTTATAAATATATAAACTTGTTTTATAAAGATATACAAACTTCGTCGCATGTTGGTAAATCGACGTCGAACTTTTATAATTGGATTTTAATATTATTTAATATGATTTTATAGCTTAAATAATCTTGTTTTAATTATTTGTAAATGATAAGAAATTTATTTTCAAATTCTATTTACTTCAATAAATAGTTCGATTAGAAACTAAAAATATGACCATAATTTGGATTCTGGATTCATAACGGTTTAACAAACGAAAGATGTCTGAATTCGTTGCAACCTTGTTTTTGTATCTTTTGCACATGTATACATGTCATATATGCACATACACATATCAATACACATACATACATATATGTATACATATAAGAGAAAATATCACGATATTTCTTATACTTAAGACTTAAAAGTCAATAAAGCAATCATTCTTTCACCTTCCATCACATGGCAAGAGGACAATGGCACATGGATGACATGGGAGGGGGCTATTATTGCATGATGAAGGGGGATGTAGATGAGGGGAAGGTTTCACATGATGGAAAATGCTATAAATAGGGAGCCATGCCTCTCATTTATTCACACACTCCTCTCCAAGTTCTCTTCTTCTCATTCCTAGACTCTAATGGATTCCCTTCATAAAGAAAAATAATGAAGAAAAATAATGAAGAAAAATATAGCCAAAGAGAAGTAAAATAATATATAAATATATACATACATATACAAAAAGAAAAACACCTCAAAAGTAAGTCCAAACTCCACCACTTCCTCTTTAAAACACATGGCCACCACCTCCTTCATCAAGCTTAGCCGAGCATGTAACGACCCTAATTTTGAGTAACATTATTTAGGATATTTAATTAGTTAAGTTAAATAAAATAATGTAATGGTTAAGGGATTGAGATTTGTATAATCTAAGGGGTAGCCGTGCCTATTTGAACTAATGAACTAAGAGAATTAAAATGAATTAAGTTAGGGTAGTAGACAAGGGCAATATAGTAATAAGTAATAACCTTATACCCTAAACCCTTACACACATTCATCTTACACGTTCATTTTCACAACCTAAAACAAAACAAGAGGCCTTCAACCATTAAGGAAGAGCAAGAAGAAGATAAACGAGAATCTAACGGAAGGAGGCTTAATCAACATAAATCAAGATCAAATGTCAACTCCTTAATCACAAATCTAAGGTGAATAATGACTACATCTCATGTTTTTAATTGGTTTCAGTTTTGAGATCAAATCTGATCTATTTTGCAAGATTTTGCCATGTTTTTTATTGTTAAATAGGATATGTGTGCTTGTTGATGATTTATGCTAATTCATATGAATTTTATGATATGTTTTAATGTGGAAACCCTATTAATCCAAATGCCTTGCGAATTTAGTATATGATTAGAAATGATATTTTTGAGATGGGTTTCAATTTTCATAATTTTATGAATTAATGTGGATTTAATATTAATTTTCTAGTGAAGAAAACGGTTATTTGGGTTTAAAAATTAATTACGGATAAAATTTGTATGTTTTGGGTCTGAAATTAATGTGTTAGAAAACATATTAGAAATGATTTACAGGAAATTTTATAGTCTTTTATTAAGTGTTCTAAGTATATAAAATTATTTAAGGTATGAGACTTAAATGTTTTATATATTTATAAAAGGAGAAGGGGTATTTTGTAAATAATTTAAATTGTTCATTTTAGAAATTTGGCAGTACTTTTAGAAAAGAAATTAGAAACCAATCATATTTTGACAAACAAGGCAGGTTAGTTGTAATAATTGCTTTAAAAAGTTAAAAATCAGTTTTACATACTTTTTACATGTTTCGCCACTTTCGGTACCCAACTTTCGACTAAGTACTTCCGCCTCCATCACCATCGAAACCAATACGCATGGTATCAAAAACTTGGTACGTAGCGAATTGGACTGAAGCGAAAGGTATGAAGTCAAAACAAGGGGTTCCGAAGGGGTCAAAGCTGTACTTTGTTTTTAAATGAAAATGCGCCTGCTTTGCTTTTGCTTTCGACTTGGTTAGCTTTCAACTAGGTCAAATTGTTTTAAAGGAATGGTTTCGAAAGAGGTTGCGCCTTTTGTTTTAAGTAAATGCTTACGAAGGGGCCGAAGCCCCTTGCTGCCGCATCTTACCTTTCGAAGCAATGCCTTCGAAAGGGGTTCTTTGTTTTAAAACCCAAGCCACTTCTCCAATACTTTCGAAGGGCTGGTTTCGACACCATCACTTCTTTACTTAGGAAATAGCTTTCGAAAGAGTGCTTTCGACTTAGTTGTTTTACAGTCCTTTTTCTATTGAAAGTTAAACCCAACTGTTTCAAAAGGAATAGTTTTGAATGTTTTTGAAAGGTTATTTCACATGTTTTACTTAAACCCAAATGCTTTTGAAAGGTTTGATTTATGAGGAAGATTTAGTGCTTTTGAATGGTTTAAGATAAAGGTTTCGCATGGGTGGTTCCCCAATGGTTTCGAAAGGTTTTAAATGGAAGGTTCCAATGTTTTCGAAAGGTAATGTTTACAGTTTTTTGATAAGAGGATGTCTAAGGTTTTAAAGGTTTCGAAAGAAAGGTTTTTGTAACGACCCAGAATTTTCGATCCCGAAAATTCCAAATAGTTAGGAAAAGAAGAAAAGAGATAGAAGAAGAAACAGGAAACAATCACAGAATCTCACATTCGCAGTGGATCAAAATATAATAACATTTATACAAAGAAAAGCCGTACTTGTCAAATTACATTTTAATACATCAGAGTTACAATCAATCACAGACAAACTGGACAGTAAAACAATATGTCCCAGATACAAATCAATAATACTCAGCGAGTTACACTCCATACGTTTCTGCCATCCAGCTCGCCTTCTGAGCTCCAGAACGTCCTTACCTAAAAATCTGTAATACTCGGTCTGACTCGAGCATTACATCAAAGTAACACCCAGATCAGGCTGGAAACCAGCGTGAGTAAACCCATAATATGAAATACCAAGCTATATAACTTAAGTGAATTACCATGGTAACTCGTACTTTTCACGAGTTCTAATCTTATTTAAGTCAATATGTGGTTAAATGTCCACTTTACTCAATTCATTCCATTCCAGCCTGTATAATTTCACATATCCAATTTATAAGGAATTTAGTTTACTAATCGAAGTGGTTTCGGGTATTATTGATACCCCCGGTCTCTTCGAATCCCAAGTCATCTTAATCCAAGTTATTCAAGTGAAATACAATTCACACTTTAAATATAGGGTGTCACCTTTTCACAGTAATTCATCATCGATAGATACCCACATTATCACAGTTTAAACCAAACATATCATATCACACAACATCACAAATCACATATAAGAGATATCAACTAATCTAAGGCATACAATATCATTCAATCATTCATAAGCAAGATTAATCAGTCACACCATTTCTAATTAATTTAAATAAATTAAATTAATTACTTCAATCACTTTTAAATCATGCTTACTTAATATTAATTAATTACAAACCAATTAATTAATCATCCTTTAATTACCCATCTTAATTAATCATCCTTGATTAATTATCCTTCAATTACATTAAGTAATTAGCATTTAATTAATTAAATTAATTATCCTTTAACCATTATCATTAATCAACCTTTAATTATTCTAATTAATTAATTAATTACATTAATTAATTATCCTCTAATTACTTTCAATAATTAATTAATCTTTTAATTAATCACATTCAATAATTAATCTTTAATTAATCACATTTATAAATCAACCTTAATTAATCACATTCAGTAATTAACTAACCTTTAATTACTTACATTTATTAATTTACTCTTTAATTAATTACACCGAGTAATTAATCCTTAATTACTTCCATTAAGTAATTATTTTCTAATTAATTTATAACCCTTAATTATTAATTAATTAATCCTTAAATCATTAATTAATTACTTTCTATTTAATTACTTCATTAGTTTAATTAATCATTAATTATCCAAGACCTTAATTAAATTTAAGATAAACCATTTATCTTTATTAATTTCTTAATTACACACTAAATTAAGTTTTTAAAATAAACTTAAGAATTAACTTGATAAATTTAAGTTAAATAAATCATATAACTTCTTAAATCAATTATTAAAAACATCTATTATATAAAGAATTAGATTTAAGAAATAGTTTAAACTAGATTCAATTTAAATTTTAAAACTGCTAAATTTACTTCGGGTCCAACCCGATTCTCACCCGAGCCCAAAGCAAAAACTCACGAGCCCCTCCTTGATTCGCTCGTGTACAACCCTTCCTCGAGACGATCACGAGAAAATTTTGAGAATAACCCGAGCCAACCTTCTTCCCCAACCTAACAAAACCCAAACCGGATACAAGTGTACATGCGTGCACGTGTACGTGCGATCGCCGACGTTCATACCAACCTTGCCGTCACCAACTGGTCGTCGACCATCTACCCAAGCTTCAGTGCACCCAGCATAACCAATCGTTCAGTAAAATGAAATCGAGCAATTAGAAAATACCCAGGGACAAAGTCGACCACCCAAAAGCCACCCACATTTCCACCACAAACCATCGATGATCACGAAACTCCGGCCAAAGCTTCGTCTTCTCTCCCTTCAGCTAAAGCCTTTACACCGCACTTCCCAATCGTCACTGCATCGCCACAAATGATCGGCAACACATCATGACTCAAAACGAACCGAAAACCCTACTCCATCGCTGTCCGGCACCACGTCGCTCGAGAATTGCTCTGAGAATTTTTGCCAAGACCACCGTTTCCCAAGCTTGCTTCAGCAATGATCCCTATCACCCTAACCTCGCCGTTCATCAGAAAACGACCAAAACCCAAATCGCGTTCAACTCATTATTCCTCTCGATTTACACCCTTAAAAATCATGATTTCAATTTTAAAAATCATAGTTTTTGAAAGAAAATCAGATTATATTCATGAATCCTTTAATTATTAAAATCGAATTTTTGGTATAATTTAGTTTTTACTGTAATTTACCTTCCAGAGGAAAACTACCTACAAATCTTTCTTGAAACTATTTTTAAATCAAAAATCTTGTTATTTCAAACATACTTTGTTCATACATCACGACTTATAGATGATTAGGTGGGAAGGAATTAAATTTTGATCTTATTTGAAGTCTGTAAATAAAGAACAGAGCAAAAGTGTTGAAACACTGACATGCACACAAGTATCAGTATACATATATACATGCAGTCATATTAAACAAACATGCAAAACAATTTTTAGAGATATATTTCAGGCATCAGATCATCAGACAACTCTTAGGCTTTATTAAGAATTTGTTTACTCACCTGTTAATGATGAGTAGAGCAGTTTGAAGCAATTAAAACTTTGAAAACTCTAATAGCTTGATTCTTCTTGAAATTGAAAACTGAAATTGATCTGAGATAAATTGCTTAGCTTGCCTTTGATCTAAGTTGTACTTGAGTTTTAAAAGCTTGCTTTTAGATTTGAAACTGAGTTCCACTTGAATTATGAAGAGCTTTAGGTTTTGGAATTGTGGAGAGGAAATTGTTATTGGTTTGAGTATTTTGTTACAGACTATGTTTCTTTCTTTCTTTTTCTGGATTGTTACTGATCTTTGTTTGAAAGAAGATAGGAAAAAGATATGAAGATTAAAGATATAAGTTTATATAGGTTTAATTAGGATTTATTAAAAATAAAAGAAAATAAAAATAGAATGGTGACACTTGTCTTTTACATTAGTTAATCCTCTTACATATGTTATTAAAAAGACATATATATTAACACTTATAATTTGCATGAATTTATAAATTTTTAAATGGTTTAAAAAAAACTTTTATAATAAATTTCCTAATTAATAAATACATATCTTAATTTATATAAATAAAATCCTATAAAAGAAAAAAATATAAAACAAACTATATTCTAAATAAAATCATATATAATATAATTTCAAATCCAAAATATATTTAAGATATATATCTATCTTTTGAATTTCAATATTCTAATCCAAATTCAAATTCAATTTAAATTCAACTCAAATATA
Source organism: Allium fistulosum (assembly GCA_030737815.1). Taxonomy (NCBI): domain Eukaryota; kingdom Viridiplantae; phylum Streptophyta; class Magnoliopsida; order Asparagales; family Amaryllidaceae; genus Allium; species Allium fistulosum. The sequence continues at coordinate 409,435,119 of CM060906.1, forward strand.
TATATATATATATATATAAACTAACACAAATTCAATTTGTTTTTTTAAAAGGATAATTAGCCAAATTTAGATAATTATATTAGGAAGATTATCAAACCAATATTTATCCAGATATATAATTTTATTGTCAGAATTATTTATTTAACTTATAAATTAGTATTTCTACTAATTTAATCCAGCTAATATATCAATTAATAGATGTTCAAAAATCCAGGTTATCGCAGTTTTTCAATGTTTCGAAAGGTTTATTAAGAATGTTTTTGAAATGTATGTTTTGGCTTTTCGATCTAATGTCATAAAGCTAAGTAGTTACTTGGTTTCGAAAGGTGTAGTTTCAATGGCTTCGAAAGGGGTACTTTCGAAGGTTTAAATGTTTTCATCAACAAAGTTCTGTGTAAAGTATATATAACATGGCAAAGTGTTTTGAGTAAAGCATAGAATATTTTCCTTGTTTAAGTGTGATTTAAAAGGATTAAATCATTTTGAAAGAAAAGGTTTTCAAGGAAAATTTAAGGGTAGATGACCCTAAGTAAAATGACACAGATATTAGAATACCAGATGGGACTGGTATATAGGGTTGCACCTTATACATTAGCTATTAGCCCCTAGCTAAATTAGTCCAAAATTTCGGTGTGTAGTGCTTTGTCATAGGTAAGACTAAAATGATGTTACATACAGAAAGGAATATATAGAGAGAGGATAGGTTATTGGTGAGCCCGCAAAACCATTAGGGTCAGTTGACCTAGGATAACTAAGTTAGGGAAAGATCGTCCAGAAGAGGAATATCTAACAGAAGTTAGATTATTTGTTTATTTTGTCTGGTAGACCCGAGTCAACCAAAGGTTAGTAGTAAGCCAAACAAAACTATAGTGTTCGGACAGATAGTTCATTCGTTACCTGATTTATATGCTTACATGATATTGATTTACTGTTTTAACCAGTTTTGGTTGTAGGATTTGGTTTGCAAAAGAAAGTGTTTTAAAAGGATATTAGTGAGGGGAAACCCGTTCCGCCAAGTGGCGTAGTCTCACTTAATATCATATAACCGAGATGCATAGTATTATTCACAACAGGTTTTATGTCTGACTCGAAGTTTATGTTTTCCCCTTAAACTCTCGGGTGCTCAAAATTAGTTTGAGTAGGCTGAGGTAGAGGATTTTTAGGTTTTAGTAGGTGGATGAATAAAGCTTCCGAAGACAGGTAGGAGGCTGAAGTTAGCTATGTAGGAGTTGTTATGTTTTTATTTCCATTGTGTTGCATTAAGTCTGATATGACTATTTAGTACTTTGGTCATCCAAGGGGGCATCTTCATATGTCGCTCTTGGCGTATTTTGTAATAATTATATTTGATTTGAACCTGGGAAATGTTTGGGATTATGTAACTTGGAATATGAAATGTTGTTTTGAAATGTAATCTGAAATTTTTTCTAATCTATGATGATTTTATTTCATATTCAAGTGCTTTTGATATTATAGATACCATTAACATTACCGTATTTGGTCACCGAAAGTTGATACTATGGATGACTGCAGCATCTATAGCGCTTAACTTCGGGCCTCCAAATAGGGGATGTTACAACTCTGTATCAGATCATAGGTTTATGAAAAACTTTAAACTAAAATGATTTTTGAAAACATAATCCTAAGGAATTAGAGATAAGATTGGGGTATGGGATAATGCTATAGTAACGTACTTGTATTTGCTATATAAGTATACGCTATATCTCTATTCTCCTACCTCTCGTAGGCTATTCTTCTGTATCTTACAAGGCTTGAATACAGATATGGACGCTAGAAGTGGAAGAGTTAACCTTGGAGGGGGAAGCACCATAACAAATGGAAATGCCAAACCAAATACGAGAAGGATCCAAGGTTAGGCACAAGTTGGAAATGTGGGTGCTGGAGTCCCGCAAGTTGACATGGGAGCAATGTATCGGTTCTTTGTCAACATGATGAAAGCAGGAGTTGCTGCTGGAGTAGTTGGAGGAGGAAGCCAAGAAGCTCCGGTGGTGAATAACTATGCTATTCTGAGTAGGGATTATGCTTGGTTGGGAGGAAAGCCATTTATTGGTACTGAAGACGCAATCGAAGTAGAGAACCGGTTACTGCATTGTGAGAGAATCTTTGCAGATTTGGGGCTCAATGATCAGCAGAAGAGAAGGCTTGCTTCTAGACAGCTTCAGGGAGCAGCGTTGTAGTGGTGGAACAGCGTCACAGTTGGAGTTAATGAGGAGACAATGGCATAGGCTGAGTTCAAGAGGAGGTTTTGAGAGAGGTTTATGTTTGAGATTGCAAAGTCTACTCTGCTCGGAAAGTTTGCTGAATTGGAGCAGGGAGACATGATTGTGCTTGAGTACGCGATGAGGTTTGAGGAGCTAGCAAGGTATGGCTATGCTACAGTGGATACTATGATTAAGAGGAATGAGAAGTTCATCAGGGGGTTGAAGCCTAAGCTTGCTAGGGCAATGTTACCGCATATCAGGGATCCATGTGATGTTGTAGTGGAAATGGCTTTGAGGAATGAAGAAATGCTTGCTTTTCTGGAGAGAAATAAGGCAAAGGAAGTCCAGGTGGAGTAGAGTCAGAAAAGAAAGTTCTTCCATAAGAAAGGATCTCAGAAGTATGGAGCTGCAAAGAAGGGCAAGTCGAAGGTTGTCTGCTTTAAGTGTGATAAGAAAGGGCATTTGGCTAATGAATGTCGCCTAGGAGATGAAAAGAAGGCGATCGAGAAGAAGAATATCAGGTGCTTCAACTACGATCAAATTGGACATTATAAGAACCAATGCAAGGAGCTTGCTAAGGATGGGAAGGGCAAAGTATATGCATCGGAGCCAGCTACATCGAGGCCAACAACAGAGGAAAAACGAAAAGCTGTGTTAGGAGGTACGCTTCTGATTCATGATATGTCAGTTAGCGTTCTGTTTGATACTGGTGCATCACATTCTTTTGTATCTCATTGTTTGGTAGATAAGCTTAACCTAGAGCCCTCATATTTAGTTACTTCCTTAAGGGTTGCAAATCCAATAGGAGGGTATGCGACACTTGGGATGAAGTGTATCACCTAGAGTTTGATTTGTTAGGTCATACCTTTGTTTACAGTTTGCCTGTGTTTGACTTCGTAGGGTTCGGAATTATTTTGGGTATGGATTGGTTAAGTAAGTACGATTCTAAGATATTTTACGATGATAGGAAAATATCACTTAGACACCCTAACTTTAGTCATCGGATTGTATATACCGTAGAAAACCCTATTGTGAGGTGAATGCTTTATTGGGTGTTGTGGAGGTAGAGGACGAGTTAAATCGAGTTTTCATGGTTAGAGAATTTGTTGATGTTTTTGAACCTGTAGTAGGATTACCACCGAAACGAGCCATTGAGTTTCGGACAGATTTGGTGTCGGGAGCAGAACCAGTGAGTAGACCGCCAAGCAGGATGACACCTACTGGGATGAGGGAGCTAAAGGTGCATTTGGTGGACAAGAATTCTAGTAGGCCAAGTAGTTCGCCTTGGGGAGCAACTGCAGTGTTCGCTAAGAAGCCGGACGTATCGTTAAGGTTATGTATCGATTATCGTAAGTTGAATGATAAGACGATAAAGAATCGATATCCGTTGCCTAGAATTGATAATTTGTTCGATCAGTTGAGTGGAGCCAAGGAATTTTCTCAGTTGGATTTAGCAACAGGTTTCCATCAGCTTAGAGTAGCAGAGGATAGCATTCCTTTAACGATGTTTAGAACTAGATATAGATCGTACGAACGGTTAGTAATGTCGTTCGTACTAACTAATGCGCTAGCATTCTTTGTGGATTTGATTAACCGAATTTTCCGAGAGCACTTAGATAGGTTCGTGTTGATATTTATAGATGACATTTTGGTATACTCTAATAATGAAAGAGAGCATGAAGTTCATCTTAGAGTGGTACTTGAGACGTTAAGGCAACATCAGTTGAAGGCAAAGTTTTCGAAGTGTCATTTCTGGAAGAAGGAAGTGAAGTTTCTTGGTCATGTAGTCTCAGAGAAAGGGTTATCTGTAGCCTCACTAAGATTGAAGCGGTGAATAATTGGAAGAGACCCGAGACAGTGACTGAGATAAAGAGTTTTCTCGGATTAGCAGGGTATTACCGGAGATTCATAAAGGGTTTTTCGCGATAGCAGCACCGATGACCAAGCTAACGCGAAAGGATGTGAAGTTTGTTTGGACCAATAAGTGCAAGGAAGCATTCCAAAGCTTAAAACACTTATTGAATAATGCACCTGTGTTAGTTGTTTCGGAAGGGAATTAGGATATAGTACCATATACATATGCTTGTGGAACTAGGTTAGGAGCTGTGTTAATGCAGAGTGGTAAAGTGATTGCATATGCATCTTAACAGCTTAGACCGCATGATATTAGGTACCCAACTTATGATTTAGAATTACCCGTGGTGATTTTTGCGTTGAAGGTGTGAAGGCATTACCTTTTGGGAGAAATATTTGAGTTATATATGGATTATAAGTCATTGAAGTATTTATTCTCTCAAAAGGAGTTGAATATGAGACAGCAGAGGTGGTTAGAGTTTTATCCGCTTATGACTTTGGAATTGAGTACACACCAGAAAAAGGTAATAAGGTTGCGGATGGACTTAGCAGAAAACATCAGAATGCAGTGTTGGCAATGATAGCTGAGTGGAAAGATTTGGAAGCGTTGACGACATGTAGAGTACAGTGGAGATCTGAAGCTAGATCTAGTAAGGAAACAGTTATGTTGTCATGTTTAGAAGTTTGACCAGTGATAATTGAAAGGGTTGCTTCTAAGCAAGGAGAGGATCTAGTATTAGCTGAGCGAATCAAGAAGTTTAGGGATGGAACAGAGAGCGATGACTTGAAGGATTTCAGTCTTGACCAGAGCAAGTGGTTGAGAAAGAAAGGAAAATTGTGTGTTCCGAATGTAGGAAGCATTAGGAAGGAACTTCTTAAGGAATGCCATCGTTCGAAGTTCCCTATCCATCCGGGAGGAACTAAGATGTATCAGGACATGAATAGGAGATTCTTTTGGGAAGACAATCTACACTTAGTCGAGTTTTCGTATAACAACAGTTATCAGGCTAGTATAGGGATGGCACTGTTTGAAGCTTTGTACGGAAGGCCATGCAAATCACCAGTTCGTTGGTTAGAGACCGGGGATAGGTTGGTTCATGGTCTGGATTTAGTTAGAGAAGCTGCAAAGAAGATTGAGTTGATTCGAGCTAGGATGAAGGAAGCTCAGTCTAGGCAGAAGAGTTATGCTGATAGAAGACAGAAAGACTTAGAGTTCTCAGTACGAGATCATGTTTTCGTCAAGGTATCACCAATGAAAGGTGTAATTCGATTCGGGAAAACAAGGAAATTGGCACTGAGGTTTGTTGGACCATTTCCTATTATAGAAACAATCGGGAAACTCACATATAGAGTAGAGTTACCGAACAGTTTGGTAGGTGTCCACGTTGTTTTTCATATTTCTCATCTGAGAAAGTGTATTAGAGACCCAGAGACTACTATAGCACCGACTGTGTTAGAGGACTTAGTAGTAGAGCCAAATTTGACTATAGTTAGAAAGTCAATTCATATAGTCGCGAGAGATGAGAAGAGGATGAGGAAAAGGACATTCAGATTAGTTAAGGTCCAGTAGAGTGACGACGAGAGAGACTGTACTTAGGAGACTGAGAGCAGGATTAGAGATGCTTATCCTGATTTTTTTGATGGTTTGTTTATTCTTTTTGATTGTTTTGTTGAGTACCTTATCGTAATTTCAAGGATGAAATTCTTTAAGGAGGGGAGTCTGTAACGACCCTAATTTTGAGTAATGGATATTTAATTAGTTAAATTAAATTAAATAATGTAATGGTTAAGGGATTGAGATTTGTATAATCTAAGGGGTAGCCATGCCTATTTGAACTAATGAACTAAGAGAATTAAAATGAATTAAGTTAGGGTAGTAGACAAGGGCAATATAGGAATAAGTAATAACCTTATACCCTAAACCCTTACACACATTCATTTTCACAACCTAAAACAAAACAAGAGTCTGGCCACCATTAAGGAAGAGCAAGAAAAGATAAACAAGAATCTAAAGGAAGGAACCTTAATCAACTTAAATCAAGATAAAATCTCAACTCCTTAATCACAAAGGAGGTGAATAATGACTACATCCCTTGTTTTTTATTTTCAGTTTTAGATCAAATCCAATCTATTCTGCAAGATTTTGCCATGTTTTTTATTGTTAAATTGGATATATATGTTTGTTGATGATTTATTCTAATTCATATGAATTTTATGATATGTTTTAATGTGAAAACCTAATTAAATGATATCCAAATGCCTTGCGAATTTAGTATATAATCAGAAATGATATTTTAGATATGGGTTTCAATTTTCATAATTTTCTGAATTAATGTGTATTTAATATTAATTTTCTACTAAAGAAAATGGTTATTTGGGTTTAAAATTAATTACGGATAAAATATGTATGCTTTGGGTCTGAAATTAATTATGTTAGAAAACATATTAAAAATGATTTATGGGAATTTTTATAGATTTTACCTAAGTGTTTTAATAAGTATATAAAATTATTTAAGGTATGGGACTTAAATGTTTTATATGTTTATAAAAGAAGAAGGGGTATTTTGTAAACAATTTAAATTTGTTCATTTCAGAAATTTGGCAGTACTTTTAGAAAAGAAATTAGCAACCAATCATGTTTCGACAAACAAGGCAGGTTAGTTGGAAAAAATTACTTTAAAAGGTTAAAAATCAGTTTATACATACTTTTTACATGTTTCGCCACTTTCGGTACCCAGCTTTCTACTAAGTACTTCTGCCTCCATCACCATCGAAACCAATGCGCATGGTATCAAAGACTTGGTACGTAGCGAATTGCACTGAGGCGAAAGGTATGAAGTCAAAATAAGGGGTTCCGAAGAGGTCAAAGCTTTACTTTGTTTTTAAATGAAAATGCGCCTGATTTGCTTTCGACTTGTTTAGCTTCCGACTGGGTCAAATTGTTTTAAAGGAATGGTTTCTAAAGGGTTTGCGCCTTTTGTTTTAAGTAAATGCTTTTGAAGGGGCTGAAACGCCTTGCTGTTGCATCTTACCTTTCGAAGCAATTCCTTCGAAAGAGTTTCTTTGTTTTAAAACCCAAGCCACTTCTCCAATACTTTCAAAGGGCTGGTTTCGACACCATCACTTCTTTACATAGAAAATAGCTTTCGAAAGAGTGCGTTCGACTTAGTTGTTTTACGACCCTTTGTTCTATTGAAAGTTAAACCCAAAGGTTTCGAAAGAAATAGTTTTGAATGTTTTCGAAAGGTTATTCCACATGTTTTACTTGAACCCAAATGCTTTCGAAAGGTTTGATTTTATGAAAAGGATTTAGTGCTTTCGAATGGTTTAAGATAAAGGTTTCGCAGGGGTGGTTCCCTAATGGTTTCAAAAGGTTTTAAATGGAAGGTTCTAATGTTTTCGAAAGGTAATGTTTATAGTGTTTTGATAAGAGGATGTCTAAGGTTTTAAAGCTTTCGAAAGAAAGGTTTTTCAATGTTTTGAAAGGTTTATTAAGAATGTTTTTGAAATGTATGTTTTGGCTTTTCGGCCTAATGTCATAAAGCTAAGTAGTTACTTGGTTTCGAAAGGTGTACTTTCAATGGCTTCGAAAGGAGTACTTTCAAAGGTTTAAATGTTTTCATTAACAAAGTTCTATGTAAAGTATATATAACATGGCAAAGTGTTTTGAGTAAAGCATAGTGTTATCCCAACTTTTGGCAAAGTCGAGATACCCAAAGATTAACTGAAAATCAATGATTATTAGTCATGAACATCGATTGTGCATCGCAGGTTCACCACGGATATCGATGAATTTTGTCCAAATCCGGATCGGGTTGCAATTGGTAAAACATGCCAAGCAAGGTCAGATGAAGCAACATTCCAAATTTCGAGACAATCCGAGTTCGTATGCTCAAGTTATCGCCGATATAAAATGGAAGAGGTATGCTATGGTTCGAATCGATCAGAGCCAAGCCCTAGGTTCGAATCCATCATCCCTACATTACTTCGAATCCACGAGAAGCACCGTTGCTTCGACTCCATCAACACAGAGTACTTCGAATCCACCGAGCCACTTCGCCTCGCAAACCTTCAGGTTGAACACCATCGTATCCATCTGGGCTCGATGGTTCGTATCCATCACTCAAACCCATGAAGACCTCTTGCTTCGTACCCATCAGATACTCTGCTTCGAATCGATGCAAGGGTGGCGTGTTCAAATCCATTAAGTGCCTTCCTTCGAATCCATCCGGCTATGTTTAACCCTGTATCGATCGAGACACGTTGGCTATCGTTACGAAGTAGGCGCCATTCGAATCCAGGGATATTTGGTGTCTTCGAATCCATCGAGTCAAGGCAGCGAAGTCTCCGGGACGACTCGATCTAACTGGCGACAAAAGCGGATCGATGCAAGGTTTGCGCTCCACGTCACCGTCTTCACGTGTAGGAGGATCGATTCGAACGAATCGATTCGAGCATATCGATTCGAACGACTCCAGAGTTCGAAAAACACCAACTTGAATCGATCATAACTCGAGTTCTACAAGTCCAAATGCCATGAAATTTTCACAGAAGCTTAAGCACATGATAAAGAATGTTCACACCAAATTTCAGCTCGATTGGATAATTTCCTGATCGATTCGAACCAAGGGTCGAATCGATCCCAAAGTGGGCCCGGACCTCCAGATTTCGGCCATGTGGGCCCCCTGACGTACCAGAACTGGTCTCCCATCATTTTAGGTGAAATATCAGCCTCCTACACCTATAAATAGAGCCCCTGGTCATTCAGAAAAGGGGTCGGAGAATTCTAAGTACTAAAGAGCGCCCAAATTCTGCCAGATTTACTCCAGATCACCATTGCTGCCTTAATTTCAGACTTAGTTCAGCAAATCAGTTGTAATACAACACACGAAATTGTAATCTTCAAGCATCGAGCAATAAAATCATAAAAACCTTGAAGTGGACGTAGGCCAGAGATAGCCGAACCACTATAAATTGTGTGTCACTGTTCATTATTTCTTGATTGCTGCTTGTTACTTGCTTAGATCTGCGATTTGTGTGTGAATACTGTTGATTTGTTTTCATACACTGGTGCTTTCACTACACTTGGGGTTTGTGACCATTTTTGGTGCAAACACTTTGGTGCTTTCACCGAGAATTGAACTCGCACCCGCTACACCAGATTCAAAGTTTAGATTTGAAATTTTGAGGATTCAGATTTGACTCTACAATGACTCGACAAACAAGTAAAAAACAGCTGAGAGGAGCCAACAAGGAGGAAGTCAAGAAGCATCCTCTGGCGCTGGAGAAGGACAAGCTTCGATCTACATTACTAGGGAAGAGATGGAGGCAATGAATAACCAAATGCAGGAAAGAATGATGAAAAGCCAACAAGAGATGCTGCAGAATTTCTTCGAGCAGATGATAGCTGCAGGGACACAGAACCTTGGACCAGCTACAGCGGCTGTGAATGTGGAACAAGGAGCTAGGGCTATGGAACCCAACGGAGTACAGAATACAGAACCAGAAGGCAATCAACAAGGGATTGGGGGCAGGCCCGCAGGATCCAACGCAGAAGGACCTTTGGAAGGAGCTCAACCGGCTAGGGCCAACACTAATGCTAACGAACCACCCGAAGAGTACGTACCAGAATTCCCTACAAGACTCGGAGGGCAAGACAGAGACATGACAAGGGGGCAACCCCTAGATGGAGATGACAGAATGATTGGCCTAGTGAGGCGACTCATGAGAGGAGGGTTGTCAGGAGGAGGATTGGAAGAAGTTAGTCGGAGTCCGTTCGCTCCGAATATCAGGAATGCACGGAACCCTCCAAAGTTCAAACTACCAATGCTGGATTCGTATGACGGGAAGTCGGATCCAACCATGCATATTACCAAATACATTAGACACATGGAAGTACTTGGAGCATCCGAGGAAGTGATGGCACGATGTTTCCCTTTATTTTTATCAGATTTGGCTGCACTTTGGTTCAGACAATTAGAGACTGGATCAATCAGGACATGGGGCGAGCTTGTGAATTGCTTCATGAGACAGTTCAGGGTCCACGTAACACGGGCCAAAAGTGTGATGACTCTAGCTTCAATAAAGCAAAGGACCGGAGAGTCCATAAAAGATTTTCTACTACGATTCAATGCAACGGTGGCTTTTGTAGATCACCCGGATCCATCAATGATTCTGATGGCGGTAGTGGCAGGAGTTAGGGAAGGCACCGAATTCAAAGACTCTTTGACTAAAGATCCACCGCGAGATCTCGGAGAGTTTTTCCATGAAGCTGAAAAATTCATTCGGTTAGAAGATTCACGGGCCGAGAGGCAGGAAATAAATGTTGCACAAGGCGAAGGAACCGCCACGGAACAGTCCAGGGCAGACAAAGGAAAGAGGAAGCAGGATGACGCACATGATGGTCCTGACAAATGGAAGAAATTCCGAGAGCCTAGATTCAGGCAATACACAGACTTGGTGGCAGGACTGGAACGAATTTACACCGAAACTCGGGGGCAACTCCCATATCGAAAGCCACCAAGGAGAGATCCCACGGAGCGGGAACGCAGGACTGGAAAATACTGCCTATTCCATGAGCTGGATGGGCACACTACCGATGAATGCCGCCACCTGAAGGATGAGGTGGAAGAACATGCCAGGAGTGGTAGATTGCCACAGTATGTCTGAGAACGTACAACGGCGGTTAGACCCGAACAACTACCACCTCAACCTAACAGGAATGATCCTGGATCGGGATCACGACTCGTCATCAACTGATTGTGATGGCAAGGGCCAAGTTCAAGATTTGGACTCTGGTCGATTAGTTTTCTTAGATTTGATTTCCAAAATAAAACGGCTATCCCACTTACTCATGTACGGGAACCGGAGAGATCCCTAGGCATGCTCTAAGATGGAAATAGACCGCTCCGCCCGGAGAGGCATTGTCTTGTTATTCCTGGTGTTTGAGATTGAACATCTAGGATTTGAATTTAATAAAGAAACATTTATTGAAATAAACCTTTGACCGGAGAGTTAAAGGATAAACATTAAATATCAATATAAACATGATCGCTTTATGATCCTACCCGGAGAGGCAGGGTCCGGAGTGCAAGAAGTGAGTTGCTTCGCCGGAGAGCGACATGATCAACTCACTTAAGCATCGTTTCCTATCCACCGGAGAGTGATTGGATCAGGATTCGATAAGAGCCCGGAAAGGCTATGATCGGCCCACGATTTAGGCCATGACATCGCTTAATGTTCAGATTCACTGAACCGGAGTGCAGGAGGTGAGTCGCTTCGCCGGAGAGCGACAGGATTGACTCACTTAACGTTGTTTCCCCTTCACCGGAGAGTGACAGGATGGGACCCAGCATGAGCCCGGAGAGGCTGTGATCGATCGACGATTCAGGTCATGACATCGCTTAATGTTCAGATACACTGAACCGGAGAGCAGGAGGTGAGTCGCTTCGCCGGAGAGCGACAGGATTGACTCACTTAACGTTGTTTCCCCTTCACCGAAGAGTGACAGGATGGGATCCAGCATGAGCCCGGAAAGGCTATGATCGGTTGAGAACGACCAAGACACCGCTATACGCCCTAGCTGGGGCCAGAGTGCAAGGGATAGAAAGCAACACCGGAGTGCAATAGGATCTTTCTATTCAATCGCTAAATCTAGAATGGGTTTGACAAGGGTCCGGAGTGACCATCAATAGTACGGAGAGACCGTAGAATTTTCATTCTTAACTTCCACTGGAAAAAATTGATAACAATTCGGCTTCGAACAGCCATGGACTTGATTGACAATGCTATAAGCTATGAGTAAAACATGAACTCACTGCATCCAACTTAAGACTGATCAAAACACGCCTTTTACCAAAAAGGCATGTTTTGGGGGGCAAAATGTTATCCCAACTTTTGGCAAAGTCGAGATACCCAAAGATTAACTGAAAATCAATGATTATTAGTCATGAACATCGATTGTGCATCGCAGGTTCACCACGGATATCGATGAATTTTGTCCGAATCCGGATCGGGCTGCAATTGATGAAACATGCCAAGCAAGGTCAGATGAAGCAACATTCCAAATTTCGAGACAATCCGAGTTCGTATGCTCAAGTTATCGCCGATATAAAATGGAAGAGGTATGCTATGGTTCGAATCGATCAGAGCCAAGCCCTAGGTTCGAATCCATCATCCCTACATTACTTCGAATCCACGAGAAGCACCGTTGCTTCGACTCCATCAATACAGAGTACTTCGAATCCACCGAGCCACTTCGCCTCGCAAACCTTCAGGTTGAACACCATCGTATCCATCTGGGCTCGATGGTTCGTATCCATCACTCAAACCCATGAAGACCTCTTGCTTCGTACCCATCAGATACTCTGCTTCGAATCGATGCAAGGGTGGCGTGTTCAAATCCATTAAGTGCCTTCTTCGAATCCATCCGGCTACGTTTAACCCTGTATCGATCGAGACACGTTGGCTATCGTTACGAAGTAGGCGCCATTCGAATCCAGGGATATTTGGTGTCTTCGAATCCATCGAGTCAAGGCAGCGAAGTCTTCGGGACGACTCGATCTAACTGGCGACAAAAGCGGATCGATGCAAGGTTTGCGCTCCACGTCACCGTCTTCACGTGTAGGAGGATCGATTCGAACGAATCGATTCGAGCATATCGATTCAAACGACTCCAGAGTTCGAAAAACACCAACTTGAATCGATCATAACTCGAGTTCTACAAGTCCAAATGCCATGAAATTTTCACAGAAGCTTAAGCACATGATAAAGAATGTTCACACCAAATTTCAACTCGATTGGATAATTTCCTGATCGATTCGAACCAAGGGTCGAATCGATCCCAAAGTGGGCCCGGACCTCCAGATTTCGGCCATGTGGGCCCCCTGACGTACCAGAACTGGTCTCCCCTCATTTTAGGCGAAATATCAGCCTCCTACACCTATAAATAGAGCCCCTGGTCATTCAGAAAAGGGGTCGGAGAATTCTAAGTACTAAAGAGCGTCCAGATTCTACCAGATTTACTCCAGATCACCATTGCTGCCTTAATTTCAGACTTAGTTCAGCAAATCAGTTGTAATACAACACACGAAATTGTAATCTTCAAGCATCGAGCAATAAAATCATAAAAACCTTGAAGTGGACGTAGGCCAGAGATAGCCGAACCACTATAAATTGTGTGTCACTGTTCATTATTTCTTGATTGCTGCTTGTTACTTGCTTAGATCTGCGATTTGTGTGTGAATACTGTTGATTTGTTTTCATACACTGGTGCTTTCACTACACTTGGGGTTTGTGACCATTTTTGGTGCAAACACATAGAATATTTTCCTTTTTTAAATATGATTAAAAAGGATTAAATCATTTTGGAAGAAAAGGTTTTCAAGGAAAATTTAAGGGTAGATGACCCTAAGTAAAATGACTCAGATATTAGAATACCAAATGGGACTGATATAGGGTCGCGCCGTATACATTAGCTATTAGCCCCTAGCTAATTTAGTCTAAAATTCCATTGTGTACGGCTTTGTCACAGGTAAGACTAAAATGATGTTACACACAGAAAGGAATATACAGAGAGAGGATAGGTTATTGGTGAGCCCGCAAAACCATTAGGATCAGTTGACCCTGGGAGAACTAAGTTAGGGACAGACCGTCTAGAAGAGGAGTATCTAATAGAAGTTAGATTATTTGTTTATTTTATCTGGTAGGCCCGAGCCAGCCAAAGTTTAGTAGTTAGCTAAACAGAACTATAGTGTTCGGACAGATAGTCCATTTGTTACCTGATTTATATGCTTACATGATATTGCTTTACTGTTTTAACCAGTTTTGGCTGGAGGTTTTGGTTTGCAAACGAAAGTGTTTTAAAAGGGTATTAGTGAGGGGAAACCCATTCCGCTAAGCGGCGTGGTCTCACTTAATATCATATAACCGTGATGTATAATATTATTCACACCAGGCTTTATGTCTGACTCGAAGTTTATGTTTTTCCCTTTAAACTCTCGGGTGCTCAAAATTAATTTGAGTAGGTTGAGGGTTGAGGATTTTCAGGTTTTAGTAGGTGGACGAATAAAGCTTCCGAAGACGAGCTGGAGGCTGAAGTTAGCTATGTAGGAGTTGTTATATTTTTATTTCCGATGTGTTGTATTAAGTCTGATATGACTATTTAGTACTCTGGTCATCCAAGGGGGCATCTTCATATGTCGCTCTTGGCGTATTTTGTAATAATTATATTTGATCTGAACCTAGGGAGTGTTTGGGATTATGTAACTTGGAATACGAAATGTTGTTTTGAAATGTAATCAGAAAAATGTTTTAATCTATGATGATTTTATTTCATATTCAAGTGCTTCTGATATTTTATATACCATTAACATTACCGTATTTGGTCATTGGAAGTTAATACTATGGATGACTACAACATCTATAGCGCTTAGCTTCAGGCCTCCAAATAGGGGATGTTAAAGAGCACCACCACCCCAAGGGGAGTCCGAGCACTTCAAAGAAGGAGGAGCAAGTTCGAGAAGCTTCAGAGCAAAGAAAAGAGAAGGAAGTGTTGTCGAAGTACCGCCAGATTTATTTCAAGAAGCTTTGGAAAAAGATTGGCGGATTGAAAACCAAAAGTGAGTACTCGACATTCGTAATTATTAAATAACATCTATAAGTATTTCAAGTATGATAATATGACCATTTAATATTTTGGATGATTTATACGGATGTTTGAAAATTAGTTGGTTATATGGTTGATAACTTGGTTGTGATAAATATAACCAATAATGAGAAAATCATAATTATCCAAAATAGAAATGGTTAGTCAATTAACCATAGTTAATTCATGGAAAAATAAATCCCCATTAACATGTGTATGTGAGTTAGTAAGCCTTTTTATGGTTTTGAATATAAAAAGGTTGAAAAATGAATATTATGATAATATAACATTATAATATGGAATAAAGTGGAAAATGAGTTTTTAATGTAGTAAAAATAGTTTGAAATGATTTAAAATAGTTCATTATGGTATTTTAAACATTTTAACAAGTTACAGAAAAGTTTAATGGAGTTTGAAAAACTGAGCCAAATCGAGCTTGTCGCATAACAGTAGTTCGTAATTTTTAGACCTGAAAGTTAAATCAGTGTGTAGGATGCAATATAAGTCAGAATTCTTTGAAATAAGAATTTTCCGAATCCATTAGTATATAGTTTTCAAACAAAAGAAGAAAATCAAGATATCATTACGTTGAGTTTGAAATATGTTTAAACCAAGTTTTCAAAAACATCGCGTTTTGGCAGTTCGGAAATCAAATGGGTAAATTCTTCAAAATGAATATATTTAAATCTTTATAAATATAAAATAAATTCCATAAATATGATTAGATATTTTAAAAGAGTTTTGAATTGAAAAATTGGATATATGTGGGATATAATATATATATATATATATATATATTAAGCTATGAAGCTCTAAAAACACTATTCACAATGATTTTTGAAACTATTTTAGATAAATTTTGAAAATCATGGTTTTAACTTAATTATTCTTCCCCAATCTGTTTAGTAATCTTTTTAAATGAATAATTAAGTATTTTGAAAATGATTTGGAAGTTTTACAATTATTTTAAAGGAGTTTAAAATAAATGGTTAAAGGAAAATTGTTTTAAACAGTATTTGGAATAGTTAAGTAACTGAAAATTATCTCTAAAAAGATCATATAAATGATTTAGAGTTGATCAAATAACTTGACCTTCTCATGGGTGACATAGGGATAGTATCTAGATCCGAGCTTGAACAACCGTTTTGGGTTCCACTCTAGCTATCCGGATAGGCCTGATAAAGGGGATAGTTATTTTGATCTACTCAGACCTCATTTACTTAAGTTAAAAGAAAAGAGATTTGGAGTTTTTCAAAAGTTAAATAAGGTTTTAAAATATGATTTTGGTGGTATAGAGAGTACCCTAGTTATACCCTATATTGAATTCCGAGGAGGGCACTCGTACTATCCGTGTGAATTTAAAAGGCGATTTCACTATTATTCGACGAATAGTACAGGTTGAGTACAAAAATTTATATTGAAGTATAATTAATATAATTTCTATGGATTCTTCTTTACTTAATACTAATTGATTTGGGTTTACAGTAAATGATGTCTTAAATAACATCATTTTTGACCCATTTAAAAGTTATGATTTGAAAATAAGAAATCTTTGTTAAGATTTAAATAAATGATTTGAAAATGTTTTCCTAAGTAAAATGTGAAATGATTTGGATTTAATCCAAGACTAAAGAGGTTTAATTAACCAGAGAATTTGATAAATTATGCCTAATGAATCCATTTACTCTTAAAAGATAAAGCAATAGTTTAAAAGAATATATCTCCGAAAGAAATTTGATTTGATAAAAAGATAAATTGATTGGATGTTGTTTGATAATCACCTATGTACTTGACATATTTTTATTGATGATTGGTTCGGAGAAACAGAGGTCGGATTTGGTAATTCCTATCCGAAAACCACTTAAAACCAATATATGTGTTCGAAAGTGAAGGCATGTTGGAGACAATGATTTGAAGACAAAGATCTTCATAATGTAGGGTTGCGTGCCACTAACCTCTGGGTTAATCCATATATCATATATATGGCGGCGGTAGTGCCTTCGTTCTGAAAATCTTCGATTTGCAAGGACTGTTTGCTATTAATCCTAGGGGTGGTTCCCATACAGGAAGTAGTAGGAGGAGTGCCTTCGATTTTTCCTTCACTTGGACAACTAGTATGGATGAGTGTTTGACATTGCATTTCTAAAATCACGTACATTGATCTCTACAATCGTACATCTGTTTGGTGGTGTAGAAGGTAACCCCTCTTATACTTAACACCCTTCTCTAAGACATACGAGCTCAGAGGTTGTACTTTTGTGAAATTCAATAGTGTGTTGTTAGAAATAACAATGTGGCATTCTAAGTGGAATTTGCTTTGAGAAAAGCAAAGCGTGAATTTGTTAAAAGAAAAGCATGGCTTTGCGGAAAGAAGAGCATAGCCTCCTGAGCCTCACATCCCAAGAATGATACGACATCATATGTGATTTGTAGGACATATATTTCAGGCTATTGGTTTTATTGACGATGGAGGAGTCCAGTAGTGTCTGGACCCTCATTGGTTTAATTGGAAAGGTATTGGAGGCTTGACTGAGAAAGAGCAAAGCCATCGAAATACGTTGTTCCATAGTAGTGTAACAATGTAGTACGAAGGCTTGCTTGAGAAAACTGAATAGTCACCAGAGACTAGGATGTTATGCGCAGATTTTGCATCGGAGGAAATGGCCACTAATTCCCTATCATGTTGGAAATTCAATTCCAATATGAGCTTTACGATTTTGGTTGTATTCCTAAAATAGCTGTAATGCTTTGCATACATTTCAGCTACCCCTTTTGTATCATATACATCGTTTGACATTATCCGGGTATTGATACCTACTTTATGTATATATTTATTTGAAAAGTGTTTTCAAACCAATGTCATTAATGATAATATCAAATTTATTTTGGTATAAAATATTTTGGTTATCACAAGGTAAAATTCCGTCTGTGTTTATGTGCAGCATGGTCTTATGAGAGACCTTTTCTTTTCAAAAATGTTTTGTTTGGCATCGATCCGATCTATGACTCCATTATATGATTATGGTTCAGGTTTCTCACGCTGGTTTATCAAGCCCGATCCGGGTATTTTTAATACTCAGGTTAGATCCGAGTAGTTTTAGGTTTAGCTGAAGATGCTTGGAGTTTCCAAAAGAGAGTTGGAGATCTTCATCAACATATGGATGTTGAATATATTCCCACTGCATTAGTTTCATTGTTTTGGTTTTTAAGCAATTGTAAGGACAGAGATTTATAACTGTCCAAGCTGAATCTAGGTTAAACTATGATACTGTATTCAAAAATTTCCACTGTAAATGATTTTGTGGTTAGTAATATATGATTATTCCATTCATGTGTGATACTATTTCTACTCTGTTCTATCTTTATTTTCCATTTACCTTCGATCAATCAGCCTTTTCGACACTTGAATTTGCGGCACGTGAATACCGAGGATGTATTAGTGTCAATTTTTGAGAGTCGAAAAGGCAGGTTGTCACATTTGGTATCAAAGTTTAGGTTGAGCGAACACCTAGGATTTTGTGGGGTAAAACTCATTATAGATAGGTTTATTAATACCCTAGAATGAGTGACTCATTAGAGATAGGGTTAGTAACACCCTAGAATGAGTTTGAGAGTATTATACATATGAGCACGTATTTGTTATTGGATATTAAAAAATATTTTATGTTGATTAATTTGTTGGGTGGTTTATTAATTCTGGTCGATGCATGAAGAGCTCCATGTAATCGATAGGGATCCCTAAATACTTAAACAAGGTGGATCGACATAGTGTTTTCAAAAGGATTATATTTTATATACTAAAAGAATATAGGTATTTGTGTGATTTGAAAAATTTATAAGATGTATTCCCTTTGTAAAGTTCAATGAATAAGGTCTTCATCTATTTGGTGATGATTGGAATAGTCTTCTAAGTATCGATCGAATGTTGGCTTGGGCAAACGGTATAGTACGCTTAGTAAATTATTCTCCTTATCATTGAAGGATCAAGGCAAGTTCAAACCCGAACAAGTATGAATCAAGTTATTTAGATAAAATGGTTTTTAAGTCAAGAAATAAATGATATGAAACTTCTAATGATATTTTGGTATATCACTTAAGGGCAGAATGACTTTTTATATGCCGAGTGATGAGTTATGGATGAATCCAAAGCAAGCATGAAGAGAAGTAGAAGAAAAATTAAGACTAGGATCTTAAGCTAGCGGCTATTGTTGCAAATGCAGTAAAGAAGGGCATTATGCAGTTCAGCGTAAGGATAAGAAAATAAAGGAAAAGAAGAAAAGGAAAATAAAGTAAAAGAAGAAAGAAGAACCTTTTAGGGATGATATATTCTATTTCAATTGTAAATGGCAAGGACATAATCGAGTATTACTGATCAATATCGTCGTCAAAGAGCGCCAAGATCTAACTAGCCACTATGAAATTATGTGCATGATAAAATCATTGACAAAGAATGACAATAGGTCCTTGAGGGAAAGCTAGTGCAAATTCATCATTTTTTAGTCATTAGGCTCGACATCCCTAGAGGGACTCGACATCCTCAATGTAAGCCATAATGGTGATGTTGCATCTTTTCACATAAACATTTAGAGAATATATTCCCATAAGGACTTACGTTTTATCATATGATCGAATAAAAATGTAGAAAATGTGGCAAGTTGGTATGATCTATTAAGCATGATAATAGAGCAATCCCTTTTTGCTTCAATATTCGAGAATCCAATGCTCATATATCATGCAAATATACGCTCGCTATCGCTTGAAACTCGACAAGGTTGACCATGTCGAGGTTATGCGTATGTTAATGTTAAAGAATCATCGACAATGGCCATGTCGAGCCCTGAACTTCATGTCATGTCCATCCTAGTTTAGAGCTCGTCGAGATCGACTATATTGAGTTTTCAAACTTGGTGAGTCTAAATATTTGCTAGCCTAAATCAATAATGATTTGATAAATCATGGTTGAAGTCCATAAGCCAATTAAAGCCTTTGTTGCTATTGATCAAAATAATTACAACCGAATACAACTTTTCTCCAATTTTATTTAGGGTTTGCTTGAGTGCGATTAAAGAACTAGAGAGAGAAATGAAAATTTCAGCCCCCAGCATGGAGCCCCATTGCCTCTATTTATAGAGTTGGGAGGGTAGTAAGTGCCGCCAACCATTAGCCTCGCCGTGCTTCAGCATCATCGCGCATTGATGATAGCAGCCTTATTGGCTTAGGCATGGATAGAGTCGTCGTGCTTTAACGCTTGTGCTCTTGTTCCTTCATGATGAGACCTTAGTATGACCTTAATGCTTACAGTCGTTCTTCCTTGATGATCCTCGGTGCCATTAAAGTGCGACATCGATGTTATTGATGAACATCGACAATAGCAGTTGTCAAAATTGCCCGAATAAGGTTGATACTATCTTACTTCTTAACCCTTGATGATGCCTATGATTTTTGGTTCTCGTAATCGACATGAAGTGGCCTATGTTGAAGAAACTCAACGTCACTAGATAGGAGCGGCATAGTTCTTTTATCACCATCTTGTGTTCTTCGATGTCGATGAGGACGAACGTCGATATTCACCATTACATTTGATGCTTCGAACCTCGATATGGACCCTTAGCCTTGGCATTGATTCCTCGATTCATATCCTTAGCAAATTATTGGGGTAACAATATGACTTAACAATAAATAAGCCATAATAAAAATACACCAGAATAAAAGATCATAATAAGGCATATCAATTAAAATCGCCATTCCATAAATCCATTACTTAACCATAAAATAAGTCATTTCAATAAAAACTAGTTAACCATAATAAGGCATATCAAACCAAATCACCATGTCATAAATACATATCAAGTCTCAAATTTGACTACCATAAAAAATATAGTTATAACAATTCAAAATTCTCCAGAGCCAAAAGTACTAAATATTCATCCAAAAATCTATGAAGAAACAATCATCGCTAATAAATAATCATAATCTTGCACCCAAAAAGATTATGATAATCTCTTGTAGTTTGACCAGGTCGCTAACACCTCTCTCGCAGTTTGACCAGGTCGCTAACACCTCACTCGCAGTTTGGCCAAGTCGCCAACACCTCACTCGCAGTTTCATCAAATGAAAAGCTTGCTAACACCTCTCAAGTAGTTTAGGCCAGGTCGCTAACACCTTACTCGCGATTTAGTCGCTAACATCTTACTCGCGGTTTAGTCAGGTCACTAACACCTTACTCGCAGTTTGGTCAAGTCGCTAACACCTCACTCTCGCAGTTTCATCAAATGACAAGGTTACTAACACCTCTTAGATTGATGGATAAAATGAGTCATCGTCACTCAGGGATCTATCGGCCTAAAATTCGAACACCCTAAGATAATACAACTCTAAGTGTAGCTCACTTTCACTTTAGTAATGACTAGACTCTAATTAACTATGCCATACCAGAAAGCAAAATTCCAATATTCACTAAAAGCTAGTAAATTCCACTCAAACTCTATTTAACAAATTATAACAATAAGCAAAAGAATTGTAAAAAATGTCCCATACCAATCTGGCAATTCAATCATTTATTAAAATTCTTTTTTTCATAGAAAAGCACGAACTCTCATTAAAATCTCAAATCCATGATAAATAAAATAAAAGAGTTTTAAATTAATTTTATACATACAAAGATATAATTTTCCAAAATCACTTTTAAATCCATAAACTCATTTTAAAGAAGAGTTTCTTATTCACAAAAGCTTTTGGAACTCTTTCAAAATCATTTGAAATTAAACTTATTACTTTCATAATTGCTTTTATAGAAAAATATTATATTTTTGCCTCTAAAACATTTCCAAATTTTTTATACTTATAATGGTAAATTTCAAAAAGGTTTTTATAATTAAATATTACCCAGTTTTAAAAGATTTGAATAGAAATTTTGAAATAAGAAATAAGTCAAGATTATAATATAATTTAACTATATTCTACAAACTAAATTCCAATATGGATTAAAATAGTTAAAATCCCATCTTAAAAAATCTTTTTAACACTTAATTAATTCACAGAATAAACTCATAAAAAAATTTAACTTCTAGAGCCATCATCGCGCTATAAAATATAATCCATAGTATGGAAATATATAGTGATCCGAGTTGCATTTCGACAACTCCGATCACATAAACAATGCACAACCATTGTAAAAGCTAGCTACAAAATCAAATGTATTTTGATGATTTTCAACATACATGCCATTCCATAATCAACCATCAATCCAAACTTCATATGATCAATATAATTCCGATTACTTACAAATTTTATTTAGTATAAGGTTTCAGCCAAATTTTAGACATAGCAATAACAATTTTAACACATCCCTAGGATTAGAAATCAGCTATAAATTTGTGTTTAAGCCTACAACAATCTAAAGATAAGTCTTGTGAGGATTTACTCACCATATAATCAATCAAACATAAACATACAAGCATATCTCATCCACTTCAACCAATAACAATAAAATATTAGCACACAATTAGACATAGAATTCGTGAGTTTAATAACTCAACTAAACCCTTTGCTGCCTAACTCGCCATTAGAAATTCGCAACCTGCCCTTCCAATCACCGTCGACACCATCGCCGAACCCAGCACCTCTACCTTCCACTTGAATCCACACGCCACCAAATTTGACGCCATGCACACACCCTCCCCTAGCTCACATATGTTGACAACGATGGCCTCCCCTCATCGTCACCTCCTTCCCAAGATGAAGTCGAAAGCCTTCAAGTCATGATACGATTTCTGCTTATGTCTATCCTTTTCTTTTCTTTTTTTTGATTTCTGAACGAATTCGATTTTTGATTTCTAGGGCTTAGGAAAAAGGAGTGAATGGTAATTGAATTTGAGGATATTAGGAAGTAGGTTTTGGTTTACTAAGGAAATGGGTAAGGATCTATATGTTTTGGGCCTTATTCTAAATTCCACTTAGCCTCTTATTAAATTATTTTGTACTTAAATTTTTTAAAAAAAATTAATACTTGCTGTTAGTTTATAATTATTTTGCAATCTAATTGAAGTTGATTTACACTTCATTTACAAAATATATGTATTTCGACAACTATAAAATTTCATTCAATCCAATACTATTCAATTCTATTAAATAATTCACTGTATTGAGATAAAAATAAATTTATTCATCTTCGTCGATTTAATTTTTTTATTAAATATCAATAAAACTTCTTCTCATCTATTTCAATTATATAAAATTTCTCACACTTATAAATATTTTAAATTTATTAAAACATTTTATTTAAATTTCAATATATAATTTAAAAAGGAATTTATTAACCAATTCAGTTTTATTAAAATATCCTTCATTAAATAGACTTTAATTACATAATAATTTGATTCCAAAAATAATAATAGTCGCAATCAAATTCAAAAACTTCTATTTTAATTAAATTAGTTTAATACTATAGCTTTAAAACAAGGTTGTAAAAAGTTAACTCACCTCTGTTTGAATACTATAGGTTATATGGTAGTTATAAATGATTGATATTGAGTTGGAAAGATTAATTGTATGGTTTGGTTGAATATCTGCTTTAAAAAGCGAATGACATAAGAAATGAAATACATAAAATTTTGTAGAGAAATCCGAATTTCTTGCCTTTGTAATTTTAAATTTCAGTTATATATCCGTTGATTTTAATTCCATTTATATACTTGTTGTATAAATTGTTGAATGCTAAAAGTGGGTAGTTGACCTTATTGGATATGACATTGATATATGTTAAAAATCGAACCTTTTTAGTGAGTGTTAACCTACCTTTTGGCAAGGTAGCGTACAGGCGGATTTAACCCAATCGACTGCATAATTATTGAAGCTGAATTGTCATTGTCACATACCGAAATTTTCGACTTTCGAAAATTCGACATCGATACTCACTTTATCGACCGCCGAGCAATCGAATGCCGGAAACTCGAATAGTGATGGTTTTAAATAGAAGAAAAAGTAGAAGAAAAGATAGAAGAGAATGAAAGAAGAACAACATTAGAACAGAAAACAATATCAGAATCTCACATATCACAGCGGAACAATATATAATAGATAAACACTAGTCTTTTAAAACAAAGAACTATATCAGTTTATACATACATCAATTAGAGTCAATATACAACTCAATACAACAATGGACAGTTATATAAACTTGTCCTCATACAGAATACACAGCAGAATAAATAATATCAGATACAAATACTACGTCTCGCCATCCAGCTTGCTTCCAAAGCTCCAGAATATCCTGATAACATAACTCTAGGCTGCCCATGTGGAAATTCGTAGGCACCCAGAGTTTAGAAGGGAAACAATAAACTCTGAGTCAGTCATGGTGACTGGTGTGAGATCGTAAAACAGTTATTCTTTAAAACAACAAAGGAATATTTTAAAATAGATTCGTAATGCCTTTGGAAAATGAAACTACCATAAGACCTCCTGCCACACACACAATGCAAACGCAGAATTGGAGGAGATTTCTTCTTATGATAGTCAAAGATGCTTACTACGCAAAAAAAAAATCAAATCATTTTTGATATTATTATTAGTGCATAGTGTAGAAACATTTCGAAAGTACAATATAAATCTTAGCCAGCATAGGTACCATTATAGTATGCTTACTATAGCTACCATATTAAATGGCAGGTTCTACAACTAAAACCGTACAAGGCTCGTATTGTTTCTTTGGATTTCCAACAAATGGTCAGGCTAAGGAACTTCCTATACCACGAAGGAACGCCTCTGGAATGACGTCCCGAGAACCTAACCGGATCTCTGCCAATACAAGGCCGGGTTACCTCTGCAAAAATAGGTAACTACTGACACGCGTATGCCATCCCCCGATCGTAACCGATCTTCCCGAGGATCCTCGATTCGCAACAACCACATAATAAGCAGTATCCACATAGGTTAAGTATCTGGGCTCCATACCATGATACCACCTCTATCCAGAAGGAATGACATACACTAAGGGGCGCTACTCCCTAGAACCTTGCTGCATCCTTCCTGTTTTGACCATTTTCGGGGTGTGAAGCTCGACGAAGTCTCGTCCACAAAGCTACGCTTTCTACAAAGCCATGCTTCGGGTCAAGCAAATGATCAATCAATGATCACAAAGATATAAAATCAAACAAATGATCATATCACAAATGATCAAACACTGATCATTACACAACAACACTCAGCATGCCACATTACCAAATTTGGAATATATCACTGATAAATTTCAACTACATAACCTCTGAGCTCGTACGTCTCAGAGAAGGGTGTTAAGCTAAGAGAATAAATTCTCCGCCACCAATAGAAATGTATTTGAAAGAAATCAGCTTTATATCTCAATTTGTAACGTCAGACACACAATCCATACAAGTCTGTTCCGGGATCGAACAGAACCGAAGGCACTTCTCACGAAGCCCTTGCATATCCGGATAAATTTCTAATCACGTCCGGACTTCCCGTCACTAAGGGTGATAAAACCTCTAAATCGGAGATCAACCGATGTAGAGTAACTCGACGGTAATCCTTCCATTTTCAAAAATATCCGGTCTTCCACACCGGTCTTCGAATGCAATTCATAACGACGTATCACATATTCGGAATGGGTTATACGACCCCATGGTCCTTTCCCGGCTAACCCGAATAGTGAGCGCTTATTCAAAAATAAGTGTGGCATTCAAATTCATCCAATTCACAACAAATACCATTCAAGGTAATTTATTGATAGTCGGTTATTTAACTATCAATAAAGATGCGCGACATCATCCGATTCCAAATAATTTTCCCAAATTATTTATCTTCAAAAATATCTTTACTAGATATAAAATTTCCACACTTCAAAAATAAATCAACGTTTATTTTTCTAAACAGTTTCCCTTTCCTTTATAAATTCCATAATGAATTTATATTTTCAAAATATCTACTGATATACGATTCTCAAATCGATTTCAAATATTCAATTTCATTTTATCTTTAAGAAGATAAAATCTCAAAAATGTTTCATTTCATTTTGGAAAACATTCCCATACTTATTTAATAATAAGTATTTCACAAATCTATTTATTTTCAACATTTGAAAATATTCGTTGTACTTAAATCAAAATTAAGTATACATTTCATTCTTTAAGGAAATCATTTACTATAACAACATCTATTTGAGTCAAAATGAATGTTACGTAAAACATCGTTACGACGACTCAAAATTATTAGTATAGGGATTCAAAATTTAGATAGAAATATAAATCCCAATACTATATAAAAACATTTTCTTTCGGAAACCATTTACTATAACAACAGTGTTATAGTCCACCATTTCCTTATTCCTCGAAAACGTCTATTTCAACAATGAATGTTGAAATCTATGATTTCGATATTCAATACATTTTTTTTAAACATCGTTAAAACAATTAACTTTATCTTTAATGTCACTTTCCAAAACATATACATTTCACTTAATAATATATTCACTGTCCAAAATCGTGAATATACTTCACTAACCACATTTCACTATTTTCTACACATTTTATTTCAAGAATTATCCACTATCCAAAATCGTGGATAAAATTCCCTTAATAATCTCTATATTTAAAATCAATCAAATTTGATTTATTTTCGAATTTATAAAAACAACGTTTATAAATTCTATTTCCATTTTATAACAACTTCGATTTATAAATCTTCTTTAATGACCTATTCAATTTATAACTCAATGTATATACCAAAGGTCCATCTTATAAGTTAATATAACTTATAATTCATTTATTTTAAAAGAAATCGTTCTTTTAAACTTCACAAAATTTAAAACTTTCAGATTTCATTAACTTATGAAATCCCATTTATACTTCATTTTAACACTTATAGAAACTTGTCTTATAATCCCAATATTTCAAATTTATAAATATCCATTTTTGTACATCTTTTAAATAAACCGTTTATAATACTAGAAATCCCAATTTAAACCATTTCATAAATTTCTTAACTTTTATTTCAAAAATCACACTTTGATTTTATTTCACAAAAATCTTAACTTTTATAACTCTAAAATTTTAGACGTTTATTTATTTGAAATAAATCAATTCAAAAATTCAATAAAACGTCTACTATCAAAAATCACTTTAAAATCCTTTTAAAGTAAAAGTCGTTATTTTTAAACTTCAAAACTTGAATCTGATGATGCAACAGCACCAATTAGTCAATCACAACAACAACCATCATATATCAATATGATAACAGAATATTCATCAATATCTGTAAATAAATAAATACTGGTGAGGAATCCAGTTGGATCCCTCCAACCTGTTTCCCTGCATCCACAGACGTTAGCACAATACCAATTCCACTTCGAGGTGGAATATCGCGGTATATGGGTTTTATAAAAATCATCCGCTTACTAACGGCGCAATAGGGTCTCATCCGCTATACGAGGCGGGAAATCAATCAATCCAATATATACATATGCCAATATATATATATATTGCTACATATATATAGATATATCCTACTATATCTAATATCACATCCAATAGCAATCAATAACTGCAATCCAAATTTATTTTGAGTGAGAAGATCTCACCTTAGCTTTTATTTTGCATTCCACTCCAAATCTAGATTTATTTTTTCTTCGATGTATTCGACCTTGTATAAACAATTATACAATTTTATTAATATTCAAATTAGTCGAACTATTAAATTTTCATTTGAAAATTTCAATTCATCGATGATTTTATTCTAAACCAGTTTCTTTTAACTAAATTTATTTAACTAAACATTTTAATTTCAAACTAACTTTCCTTTCTAAATAAAAATTCGTTAGTAGCTAAAATAAATTTAGTAAGTTAATCTAACTATTTATTCACCAAATCCATTTTTTTTATAAAACAAATTTCTTTCGCATAAATAAACTATATACATCTCAAAAATCTAATCTTTATAACCTCTATAAGATTTTAAAATCTAATATTACCCAAAATCATCTTCCACCTATTTATTAAATTAAAACAAGATGGTCCTAAATTCCTTACTGTGAATTTTACTGCATGTATATATATATATATATTTTTGTAAATTTAAAAATACAATAATACCTTACTGGAACGAACCCAGTCGACCGCCACTGATTGCACGCGAAACCCTAATCCCCTCGCGCCGCCTTCGTCGACACCGCTTGCCGCACCAAGTGCCTGCGTGTGAACCTCTAGCCTTGCCGAGCCCTAGATCGCCATCGCGATACTCGATCCATCTTCCCTGCACGCGAAATCGCGGCGCCGTCATCGTCTTCACCTACGCTTCTCGCGTCTGCAACCTTGCCCTTCGATCGCGAGCGTATCCCCTTTCCATTCGAAGTTCGCCACCTCCCTCAAGTCGCGGCTACCCCTATTGACTTCGCGTGCGCCTCCCTTTCTCTTTTTTTTATTTGATCGAAAACGAGTTCGATTTCGTTAAGGAAGGGGGGTTTTGATTTTCGAACGGAAGCATTTCTTGAATTTGAAGAAGGGATTTTATTTCGAACGATGTTAGCACCAAAATTGGTCACTAACCTCGTTCAGAAAGATTGTGTAGAGATATAAGTGATGAAAGTAAATTAAACAGAGAAGACAATGCTAATTTAAATGCAGAAAGTAAGAACACCAAATTTATAGTGGTTCAGCGTAATTGCCTACGTCCACTTTGAGGTTAAACTTTATTGATCTTCTTTATCGTTGATTACAAATACAATTCGTGAATCAAATGCTTGAATGAAGTTGTTAAGTAGAGAAGATGAGTCTCAAAAATGGCAGAGTCTCCCCAGTGTTCTCTCTCCCAAAAAAGGATCCATTTCACTGTGACCCTGCCCCTCTATTTATAGACAAAGATGGGCTGGACTTCCCAAGTGGGCTGATGGCCGAACACTCTAGCCCGAGTACAGTGATCGCTGTATGCCGAACCAAGTGTGCCGAACGCTCTGATGCCGAACAGTCCCTTCTATGCCGAACGATGTGGTTGATGTTTGGGAAGTGCAGGATGTTAGTCAGTCGAAGCCGAACGCTCTTCTAGACGCCGAGTACTCTTGTGCCGAGTACTTCTGATGCTACCGAGTACTACGCCGAGTACTCCTGTATGCCGAACCACAGATGCTGCCGAGTTCTCCTTGATGTCGAGTGCTCTCATATGCCGAGCAGTCTCGTATGCCGAGCAGTCTTGATGCCGAGCAATCTTGATGCCGAGTACTCCTGTATGCCGAACCACAGATGCTGCCGAGTTCTCCTTGATGTCGAGCAGTCTCGTATGCCGAGCAGTCTTGATGCCGAGCACTCTTGTATGCCGAGCAGTCTTGATGCCGAGCATTGGTTGACGCCGAGTGCCAGTTGACGCCGAACACTGCTGGGTACTTCGCCGAACATTACTGGATGCCGGACACCATGGATGCTGTGTACTTCACTGAACACTCCTAGATGCCGAGTACTCTCTGACGCCGAGTTCCACTGGATGCCGAGTACTACGCCGGGTACTCCTGGATGCCGGTCATTCTCTGATGCCGAGCACTAGTTGCCGAGTACTAGTTGCCTGGTCAAATCCCCAGGAAACACTTGCCCCCCAAAGTGTATCGCGTGGCCGAACGTGATGCGCTTTGAATCTGGTACAATTTACCTCGGAGGTACCTTCTCGAGAATGTTAGCGAAGGAGGTGCAAGACGAACAAGGTTGGGATGCCGAACGATACGTTCGAAGCCGAACGTACCTCGCGTGCCGAACGTCTCTCCGCTACGATGCCGAACACTCCGGTATTGACCGGTTCTACCGGGTATAGCCTCTTCGACTTCTACCTCCCTCTATATAACCAGGCGCCCTTCCACCATTTTTCTTTTACGCCTTCTCTTCTATCATTCCTAGAGATTTGCAACTCTTTCCATCCTATCAGATATAAAGTCTAATTAATCCATCCTCAACTTCGATCGTCGAATTAGGTATCATTCCTTCCACAATTGCATTACTTCCACTTTAGGTTCATCACATGGAAACGGGGTATTTCTTTAGTTGTAAATGCGTGGCTAGTGGAAGTGGTTCGCTCGTTTGGAGTCGCCGAACGGTGTATGGTAGTTAAGCCTAGCTCCTTTGTGCTGATCAAGATTGGAAGAAAAAAGGAAGATGGGGAGTCGAACGGCGTAACCTGCGCCGGGCGATCTGTCTCTGTTGTTCGGCGTAAATGGAGAGGGAGCAGGGTGGAGTTATGATCGAAGGCGGAGCGCTACTCTAGCCGAACACTACCCTAATGCCGAACAGACACATACGCCGAATATCATTTAGACCGAATGACATAATCGCCGAACAACTGTCGTGCCGAACAGTACCTAGACATGCCGAACGAACACATACATGCCGAACAGGACTTAGACATGCCGAACACACATATATGCCGAACAGAACTTAGACATGCCGAACACACATATATGCCGAACAGGACTTAGACATGCCGAACACATATATGCCGAACAGAACTTAGACATGCCGAACACACATATATGCCGAACAGAACTTAGGTCGAACAATTTCAATGCCGAACAACATTCAAATGCCGAACAGTATAAATGTCAGACTACACTTAGGCCGGTCACTTTATAAATCATATACTTTCTGAATCTGGAACTGTAATCGCCTCAAGGCAAGCTTTTTGAGACGGTCAGCGATGACGGTCTTCGAAGGCGATGATTCGAAGCTAATTATTATATCTTTAAAAACCTTTAGATTCTTATCGCTTGTACACAATTGCTTGCACTAGTTCACACACCACGTGGGGGGAAAACTCGTGTTGCTAATTCTAACGTTCAACGTTTTTTGAGTATAGTTCTCTCAAGCACTTAGTTATTTATTTGGGATGTCGAGAAAATCTAGCTCTGCCACCATATCTGACAGGCCTGGGCCGTCATCAAGGCAAGGAGCCGCTGATACTCCTAACCCATCGACTTCTCCCGCTCATAACTTGGCACCTGATGCTCTGGAGGCAACCATCCTACTAGACAATCCGATCGATTCACAAGCCTCGAAGATCAACGAAGCTGCTCTGCGACGGATATGCTCCATTCATGGGATTCCAATTTGCCGACGTGTTAGTTCCTTCGAGACACGATCGTCCTCATCTGCCCCCAGTCGGGTACACTACCTGTAACAAGTTCATGTGTTGGATGGGCAGCGTGCCTCCATTCAACTTATTTCTCCGGGATGTTCTGCAGTACATAGACATGGCTCCATCGCAGCTGCACCCGAACGGCCATGCATTTCTATATGGGACTTACTTACTTTTCATGGCCGTCTTCTCCAGACCTCCAACCCCCGGTGACATCAGATACATTTATATGTTCAAGAAACGGAAAGACAGTCCTTCCTTTATGTTCCTCAAGCCATACCACAAGTGCCAGATCTTGACAGGGGCATGTAGCAAATTCGCCCTGTACAAACAGGAATGGTTCTATGTGCGTTGCCCTTCTGGTTTCGCTAGGAGATGGGTTGAAGGCAGTAAGTCTCTCTGCTGAGTCACCATTTGTATTTAATCGGAGTCATGCTTTTCCTAACTCTTCATTTCATCCTTTCAGGTATCAACCCGCATCCGGAAGGCCGAAAATATTCTGAGGCTGTTGAAGCCATTAGAGCTCTCCCTGCTGCGGATCGAGACATCCGGACTATCATTTCAAATGAATCGCTGTCGGGGTTTGGCTTGCTAGCCCCTGGTCGTCGGATCAGCCTTCCAGAAGGTGTTACCATTCCCAAACCTCCGTCCGGTAAAGGGAAAAAACTTGCTGGATCGTCGTCGCGCCGTGCTCCCGACACGCACGAAGAAGGCGAGCGCAAAGAGGATGATGCCCCTGAAACTCAGGGTGAGAATGCGAGTCCCGCTCAGAATCCGGCAGTCGAAGTTCACGACATTGAGACGTCGTCCTCCCCTTCGAAGGGAAAGAGGAAGTTAAAATATAAAGTTCAAAAGGAGAAAGTTGGTGGCACTTCAAAGGTCACACTTATTTCGCCTGAGAAAGAGGCTTCCTCACAGCATCTGGAAAGTTCTCTGAGGGGTCTGTCCAACCTGTCCATCCCCGATGATTTACTTAATTACGGGTTCGATGATCCTGAAGCTCTCAAATTTTCTTCGCCCGCTAGAGGCAATGTAGGAGTTCAACTCCCGACTCAAGGAGACAACACTCCTATTAGCAAAGATAAACGAACGGGTCCGTCGGGGGGAACACTAGGACACACACGCGCATGCGCATTCCTTAATATACTTCAAGTCTTTTTAATTCGTGAATTCTCCTTAACTCGTTGTTATCTCCATTCTTTGCAGGTGATATGGGGCGCTCTCACGGACTTGATCGCCTTCAGGGGTCTTCTATATTCCATCACTCTAGATGGGATTCCGGTTCAGGCAAACGCAGGGACCGAGGTGATTATGAAGATAGGGACAATCGTCCTCGCGAGTCATCTCACCGCAAGAAAGCACATTCTCAATCTTCTCAGTCCCGCGATCTTCCTCCTCCAACTGAGCCGGATAAGGAGAAGTCTTCGCAGAAGGGTTATCAGTCTGATGTTGCTCGAGAACAACACTCCAGTTCATCGAGTACGAGGCAAGTTCGAGAGCAACGTAAAAGAACGGAATTCTCAAAGCCTCCTCCTCCTACTCCTGCAGTGGACCCGACTGTTGCGGAAAAGATGGTCGACCTTAAGGCCAAATTTTCGAAAATCTACTTTGACGGCTTGAAATTCCTCCCAGCCATCCATCACATTCCTGGGCACGTGAAGCAAAGTGCCATTGCCTGCAACAACGACGTCTATGTTCAACATGACGCGTTCGTGCACTTGGTGGAAAAGATCTCGGAAGTGTCCGTCAAGCGTCAACACGAGATTGACCGTCTGAATCTAGAGGCTGACAGCGATAAGAAAATCATCAAACTCCAAGACGAAGAGCTCGCTTCGTATAAGTCAAAGCTAGAAGCCGCTGAACAAAGCGCAAAAAATACTGCCGAGGCAGTTACTCGTTTAGAGGCGGCTCACAAAAAAGAGCTTGACGAAGCAGTCCAGCGCAATGGTGCCCTCGCCCTAGAAAAAGACTCTATCCAAAAGGAAAGGGACGCACTTGCTACTCAAGTCAAGGAGCTGAAGGAATTACTTTTCAAGGAGAAGGAAGACAAAGTAGCTGCTCAAGAAGAATCGCAGCGATACTGTGATGAGATTGTTGCAACCCGACTCCTGAAGACAAAGCTCGATGACGAACTCGCCGGGGTCCAGAAAATGAAGGACGAGGCCCGTGAGGAGGGCAAAAGAATGGCTGTGGAAGAGCTTGATTCTCGCCTCGAGGCGGCCGCAGAAGCCGGCAGGGAAGAGGTCAAAAGTATGTTTGACCCGTTGATCGCCGAGTATGGAGCCCGCATCCTTATGCACCGCGACTTAACATTTCTGGGCGACGGCTACCTCGAATCCCTGGCTGAGGCGTAGGAGACTCTGATAAGGATCAAGAAGGTCGAGTCGGGCTCCAACGAGGTCGATGAGGATATCTTGGTGAAGGAGTTCCTAAGGGGGAATGAGCCATCGGACTTATCCGCAGCATTGGCACTTTATAGCAAAGGCTCTTCCCCTCCGAAAGAGAAGAATGACGAAGCTGGCCCGTCTGGGGCCGATGCTACTACTCCTCACATTGCCGCTCCTTACGCTGCTTAATCGGCCGGTCGGCCAACACTTGATCCATTCGAGCAGCATGCTAGTTATGATCCCAAAGATCCCGGGCTTGGTGTTCATGCGCTGTCACCTATCCTGGAGGGCGAAACCCCTCGTGCCACCGATAGCCAACCGGACCCTGGTAGGAAATTCTTCTTTCTCTAGAAGTTGAAGAGTTCCCGTCATTTTTCAGCAGTAGCTATTCGTTCTAATGCTCATTCCTTATGTTTTCGTGCAGGTTGCTCTGACGCCGAGCCAACTCCGAGGAGCGATGACGCCAAGGAGGAAGCAGAGAAGACAAGCGACGTTGCTCATGCAAGAGTAACTCCCGGTCCAGACGCTCAAGTGATCGGGACGCTAAATGATGACAAACTTGATACTTCGTCTCCTGCCGAAGGAAGCGATGAAATTGAAATCACTGGCGCCTCTGAGCATACTTCAGAGATGAGCATGAAGGACCGTCTCGCCGACGAGGAGAAGAAAAAGGTCAAAGTCAAAGTTGAATCTGAAATACTGGAACTCACTGACCCGCGGAACAGACCTTTGAAAATCATTCTCCCGGGCAGGTCCAAACCACTAGATGTTCCGTCCCCTACTCCTGACTCCGTTTTTCTAGCAAGCAAAAAGTCCAAGAAAAAGCGCGAGGGAGAGGAGTCGTCGGAAACACCAAAGGAAGACAAGAAGAAGAAGTCGAAGAAATAATCGATGCACTTGTTCAACAAGTTTCCTGCCTAAGTTTTGTAATTGTTTTTATCTTCCACAACTTGTAGTTTGTATAGAGAGGTCTGAATTTTGTAGGAGTGATCATGTATCCCCATTTTGGACTTATTGAATAAAGTTTTAGTTTCTTTTTGTTTGAATGATTCTCTTGTCTTTATTTGGTTTGCTGACTAATTGTAGCCATAACTCAAGTTCTTATGAGTTGCATTATCTCCCGGTCCATTCTTGTGCTGTTCAAACATTTTTAGACATGGCGTACCTCTCGTCCCACATCTTTTGAGTACTTGGACTTCTTGCTGACTCTGTGCCCCGGGGACTTGGAGGCTTGAAATAGTTTATACTCTAGTCCGCGCCCTGGGGACTTAGAGTACTCCGATCCGCGCTCTGGGGATTCGGAGATTTGGAATCGTTTATACTCTAGTCCGCGCTCTGGGGACTTAGAGTACTCTGATCCGCGCTCTGGCGATTCGGAGATTTGGAATCGTTTATACTCTAGTCCGCGCTCTGGGGACTTAGAGTACTCCGATCCGCGCTCTGGGGATTCGGAGATTTGGAATCGATTATACTCTAGTCCGCGCTCTGGGGACTTAGAGTACTCCGATCCGCGCTCTGGGGATTCGGAGATTTGGAATCGTTTATACTCTAGTCCGCGCTCTGGGGAGTTAGAGTACTCCGATCCGCGCTCTGGGGATTCGGAGATTTGGAATCGATTATACTCTAGTCCGCGCTCTGGGGACTTAGAGTACTCCGATCCGCGCTCTGGGGATTCGGAGATTTGGAATCTTTTATACTCTAGTCCGCGCTCTGGGGACTTAGAGTACTCCGATCCGCGCTCTGGGGATTCGGAGTTTTGGAATCGTTTATACTCTAGTCCGCGCTCTGGGGACTTAGAGTACTCCAATCCGCGCTCTGGGGATTCGGAGATTTGGAATCGTTTATACTCTAGTCCGCGCTCTGGGGACTTAGAGTACTCCAATCCGCGCTCTGGGGATTCGGAGATTTGGAATCGTTTATACTCTAGTCCGTGCTCTGGGGACTTAGAGTACTCCGATCCGCGCTCTGGGGATTCGGAGATTTGGAATCGTTTATACTCTAGTCCGCGCTCTGGGGACTTAGAGTACTCCGATCCGCGCTCTGGGGATTCGGAGATTTGGAATCGTTTATACTCTAGTCCGCGCTCTGGGGACTTAGAGTACTCCGATCCGCGCTCTGGGGATTCGGAGATTTGGAATCATTTATACTCTAGTCCGCGCTCTGGGAACTTAGAGTACTCCGATCCGCGCTCTGGGGATTCGGAGATTTGGAATTGTTCGTATGAGTCCGTATGTCTTGCATGATAATGTAATTCATCATCCAATTAAGAGATATAGAAACTTCATAGAAAATATGGCTTCAAGCCTTTATTAATGAAAATCAACTAAATTGCTTGATTACAACTTTAAAAGGAAAATAAGTCATTATTGAATGGAAACATGCAGGAAACAACAGTGCCTACAACAAGAAAGGAAAACATGCTAAATGTAATAGTGCCGCAAATGTTCACTGTTCCATGCTCGGGGGAGTGTCGCGCCATCAACGGTCGCTAGTTTGAATGTTCCTTCTCCAAGCTTCCGTTCAATGGCGTATGGACCTTCCCAGCTGGGATTCATGCGTGATGGTACTGGGAAGACTCGTTTCAGAAAGAGATCACCCACATCAAAGATTCTTGGGCGGACTCTGCCGTCGTAGTAACGCTTGACTCGATGTCTGTGCGCCGCCGCCCTTAATTCAGCTTCTTCCCGCTTTTCGTCGATGCAGTCCAGTGATTCTAGCAAGAGGTTTTGGTTCGTCTTGGGATCATAGTATGTCACTCGGTGCGATGGAACTTCAAGTTCCACGGGTATAACGGCTTCAGAGCCGTATGCCAAGGCGAACGGAGTGTGGCCGGTCGTGGACTTGTGGGTAGTTCTATACGCCCATAATGCTGTCGGGAGTTCATCTACCCACTTGCCTCCAACCTTCTCCAGGCGCTTCTTCAATATGGACTTGATTATTTTGTTAACGGCCTCGACTTGTCCGTTAGCTTTTGGGTGTGCAACGGCGCCGAACTTTTTCTCGATGCCGTACTTTAAACAGAACTCTTTGAACTCTCTACTTTCAAATTGCATTCCGTTGTCTGTAATGATGGTGCGTGGAAGGCCAAAGCGGCATATAATGTTTCGTACAACGAAGTTAATGACCTTCTTAGAGGTGATAGTGGCCAAAGGTTCTGCCTCAGCCCATTTCGTGAAATAGTCGACTGCAACTATTGCGTATTTCGCACCACCTTTGGATAGAGGCAAAGAGCCGATTATGTCGATTCCCCAGATCGCAAATGGTCAGGGACTGATCATTTGTGTGAGTTCCGTTGATGGAGCCCTCGGGATTTTCGCATATCTTTGACACTTGTCGCATTTTCTTGCGTAGTTCGCGGCATCCCGGTTTATGGTGGGCCAGTAATATCCATAGCGGAGGATCTTCTTTGCTAGCGTTTGCCCCCCAGTATGGTCGCCGCATTCCCCTTCGTGAACCTCTCTCAAGACTCGCTTTGTTTCATCATGAGCGATGCATCGTAATAACGGGACTGAGAATCCTTTTCGATACATTGATCCATCCTGCATTATGTATCGCGCGGCCTTTCGAAGGACCTGCCGTCTTTCGCTTCTTTTTCCTGGTAAAGCCCCGGTCGTCAGGTACAGTTTGAATGGGGTTATCCACGATTCCTTCTCGATTTTTGTTCCCAACACGCGATCGACTTTCATTTCGTCTATGCTCGGGGCATGCAAGACTTCGACGGGATACAATCCCATTTGTTGCGCATCGTCGGTACTCGCGAACTTAGCCAATAAGTCGGCTTCTTTGTTCTGTTCGCGCGGGATATGTGAGATGTCATAACGCTCAAGATTTGATAGTAGTTCTTGGACCTGAATGAGGTACGGAGCAAGCTTTCGTCCCTTTGCTTGGTAGTCTCCCCGTACTTGGTAAACCACCAACTGCGAGTCACAAAAGATTTAGACTGATTCGATCCCGAGTTCCCTGATGAGCTTCAAGCCAGCGATCAGTGCTTCATATTCAGCTCGTTATTTGTAGCCGGGAAATCGAGCTTCAGGGCATAACAGATCGATCAGTTTTCCGGAGTTACAAGAACTACGCCCGCGCCGGAGCAACGGTCGTTTGATGCACCGTCAGTGTATAATTTCCATCGAACGGGGGGAATGATGTCGTGATCGTCCGGTTTGATGGGTATGGTAAACTCAGCGATGAAGTCTGCTAATGCTTGCCCTCGGATGGCTCTCCGTTGTAAGTACGCGATATCGAATTGGCTCAACTCGATGTTCCATCTTAGCAATCTTCCAGAAGTTTCCGGCCGTTGGAGTACCTGCCTCAGGGGTTGATCGGAATAAACACCGATTGAATGTGCTTGAAAGTACGGGCGAAGCTTTCATGATGAAATCACCAAGCAATAAGCCAATTTCTCTATTTTAGGGTAATTCCTCTCGGCCCCTGTTAAACGTTTGCTAACATAATACACCGGCTTTTGGACTCGATCCTCCTCTCGTACCAAAGCCGCACTTATCGCATGTGGGGATACAACCAAGTATACGTACAACATCTCATGGTCAACTGGTTTTGATAGCATTGGTGGGCTCTCCAGATGCCTCACCAGATTCCGGAATGCTTCCTCACAGCTAGACGTCCATTCAAAATTTCTCTTTCCTTTCTTTATTATGTCAAAGAATGGGATGCACTTGTCAGTTGCCTTGGATATAAATCGACTCAGCACAGCTACTTTTCCGTTCAAGCTCTGTACCTGCTTTATAGTCCTGGGCGCTTGTACATCTTGAATAGCTTGGATCTTTTCTGGGTTGGCCTCGATTCCCCTAGCGTTGACGATGAATCCCAAAAACTTCCCTGATGCAACGCCGAAAGAACACTTCAACGGGTTGATCTTCATGCCATAAAACCTGAGTATGTCGAACATTTCAGCCAAGTCTTGAATGTGGTCGTTTGACCGTCGTGACTTCACGAGCATGTCAT
Organism: Allium fistulosum; assembly: GCA_030737815.1. Lineage (NCBI taxonomy): Eukaryota > Viridiplantae > Streptophyta > Magnoliopsida > Asparagales > Amaryllidaceae > Allium > Allium fistulosum. The sequence goes on from CM060906.1 coordinate 409,473,308, forward strand.
CCACATAGACTTCCATGGTTTTACCCAGCTGGTCCTTGAACATTCGATTCACCAGACGTTGGTAAGTTGCTCCAGCATTCTTCAATCCAAAGGGCATCACTACATAGCAATACAGCCCGACATTTGTAACGAAGCTGGTGTGTTCTTGGTCCGAAATATGCATTGGGATTTGGTTGTATCCTGAGTACGCATCCATGAATGACAGTAACTCGTGTCCTGTGGTGGAATCGACCAACTGATCGATCCTAGGCAACGAGAAACTGTCCTTAGGGCATGCTTTGTTCAAGTCGGAATAATCTACGCAAGTCCTCCATTTCCCATTCGCCTTCTTTACTAGCACGGGGTTGGAGACCCATTCCTGGTAGAGGGCGTCGCGGACGAACCCATTTGCTTTGAGTTTGTCCACCTCCTCTCCAAGAGCGGCGGATCTCTCCGGATCCATTCCTCTCCTTTTTTGCTTGACTGGGACGTATTTCGGGTCTATGTTCAACATATGACTCGTGATGGCGGGAGAAATCCCACACATATCAGAATGCGTCCAGGCGAAAACATCAAGGTTCGCCCGGAGGAAGTCGCTAAGGTCTTCAGTCATTGCGGGGCCTAGCTGCGATCCGATCTTCAGTATTCGCGAAGGGTCGTCACGGCTAACTGAAATGTCAATTGTTAATTCGACCGGTGCCGCCTTCTCTTCCCTGGGTTTCTCATCGTCGTCTCTCGGATCTATATCTCCGTAGATCCGAGAACTATGCCCGAGCCAGGGCTCGGGCACTACTTGTCAATTATCCGCATTGAGGATGCGGACGGGATTGTCCGCAACCTTTCCCTTCTCCCTCCGGTGGGCCTCTCGGAGCTCGGCCACATAACAGGAACGACCAGCTGCTTGGTCGCCGTGAACAATGCCTACTCCTTTGTCAGTTGGGAACTTCAAAGTTAAACACCATGGGGCTAACGCTGCCCTAAATTCCGCCAGGGCCGACCGGCCCAAGAAAACGTTATACGGAGAGTCCACATCCAAAACTACAAAGGGTAGAATTCGCACTCTCCGACGCTCGCCTTGTCCCAGTTCAACTGGTAACTTGACATATCCCACTGCATCAGTTGCAGCGCCGTTAAAGCCGTGGATACGAGCTTTGGATGGTTTCAAGTCTTTTGTTTCTAGCTTCATTTGATCGTAGGCCTTCTTAAAGATGATGTTGACTGAACTTCCAGAATCAATCAGAATTCTTTTTACGTATGCTGGTCTGATCGTTGCAGATATGACCATGGGGTCGATGGTCGGAGCCTCTACCTGATCAGCGTCTCTGCTTCTGAACACAATATCGTCTGTCATTACGCGCTGCTGCTTAGCAGGGGCTCCGTCCTCCATGTTCGAACAACACTCAAAATCTGCATGCTTCAAGGAACTTGCATATCGCTCCATCTCCTGCCAATTCTTATCCGCGGGGTGAGACCCGCCGATAATTGTATTTATGACCAGTCTACCAACGGTCCGGGCAGGCTCCTCGGGATGACGTGGAGCTGGTGCACGACCTGGGTTGGACGTTCCCTGTCCTCCTTCTTGTGGATCCTTTACAAATTCTTGCAATTTCTTCTGCCTGATCAACTTCTCGATAGCGTCGTGCAAGTGTCTACATCCTTCCGTATTGTGTCCATAAGTCTCATGGAAGCGACAATATTTCCCGGTCCGCTTCTGTTCTTCAGTTGATTCTTTTGGACATGGTTTTCTGTACTGAAAAGTATTGCAGGTGGATAGGTAAATGTTTTCAAGTGGGGCGTTTAGCGGAGTGTACTCGCTGTAGCTTGGAATTCTCGACTTCCACTTTCCTGCTTCTTTTCTTTTCCCTTGACTCCTTCCTCCAGACTCCTTGGGTTGCCCAGGTTTGTTATGGACCTTTCCCGAGCTGTCTCCCGATTGCTTCACAGCGATGTTGCTCTTTATTGACTCTTGGACAGGCCCTGGCGCCTTATCTCGTCGTACCCACCTAGCTTCCTCTCTTCTTATGAACTGGTGTGCCTTAGAGTAGAAACGCTCTAGCGTAGCTGGAGATTTTCCTGCCAGCCAGTCTCCAAACTCAGAGTCTGGATCCACACCTCTCATTACAGCCATCAGAATTGCATGGTCATTGGGATTACTGACTTCAGTTGCTGCCACGTGGAATCTTTGCAAATATTCCTTCAACGATTCCCCAGGATTTTGGATTACACTTGACAGAGACATCACGTCCTTTGGGCGCGTAGTGTGTATCCTGAACTGCTCAATAAACTTCTTTGCCAACTCCTCGAAATTTGATACGGATCGCGGAGGAAGTCGGGTGAACCACATAGTAGCGATCCCAGATAGAGTAATCGGAAAGCACCTACACTTGGTGGCATCGTTCGCTCTGGCTGAATCCATCATCCATTCGTACCTCATGACATGTTGTCTAGGGTCAGTCTTTCCTTCATATGCAGGAATAGTAGGCATACTAAACTTCCTGGGGTACGCCGCTTGCAACACAACATCCGTGAACGGAGTATGACTTCTTAACACTCCCCAGTCATCATTTGATAAGCCCTGATTCTCTTTCATCAGTTGCCTGATCATGGCTGTCAGATCGGGTGTCTGGATGGAAGGCGGAAGGTTGGAGTCTGTTCTACACGCCTGTCCATGCTGATGCCTCCTCTCTTGGCGATCTGCCAATCGTGCATCTTGAGGTTCGACATCGTTAGCATTTTGATGATCTGGGCCTCTATCTTCCATCTGTATCCCGGTCCTGAAGCTTCCAGCTCTTGCTTGGTCGCGGTCTCCAGCTGTTCGAACAGCAGCATCTGCTCGCGCAGCATCAGTCTTACGGCGTCTGTGCCTAGGAGGTTCATCAAAGGAAGTAGAGCTGTCAGATGAGGAGTAAGCAGCGGGATTGCCCCCAGCATTCTGTTGCTGCTGTTGAGTAAGTTGTGCCATCAGGTTGGCATTGGCTTGCATCTGCTCTCCTAGTTGTCTCCTACTTTCCCTAAGCTCTCTCATCAAGTCATTGAACTCTATTCTGGTGACAACTGGAGTTTGGTCCTGAGTGGCAACTCCTGTATTTGGAATTGCTGGTTGATTGCTAGGCCCTGCTTGTTGCACGCTAGCAGTCTCGTGGGCATCCGCATTGTGAGAAGCTGACCTGGTACGTGGTCTTGCCATTGTAGAGTTATTGGTATGAACTCTGAGTAGAATCAACGGATGTCCTATCAGTGAGTCGGATCTTCTTTGGGGGATTTGTTCAATCCAGTAGCTTCAAAGCAGATCCTTGAGGTCTGAGAATTCAATTCTCAGCGAAAGCACCAAAGTGTTAGCACCAAAATTGGTCACTAACCTCGTTCAGAAAGATTGTGTAGAGATATAAGTGATGAAAGTAAATTAAACAGAGAAGACAATGCTAATTTAAATGCAGAAAGTAAGAACACCAAATTTATAGTGGTTCAGCGTAATTGCCTACGTCCACTTTGAGGTTAAACTTTATTGATCTTCTTTATCGTTGATTACAAATACAATTCGTGAATCAAATGCTTGAATGAAGTTGTTAAGTAGAGAAGATGAGTCTCAAAAATGGCAGAGTCTCCCCAGCGTTCTCTCTCCCAAAAAAGGATCCATTTCACTGTGACCCTGCCCCTCTATTTATAGACAAAGATGGGCTGGACTTCCCAAGTGGGCTGATGGCCGAACACTCCAGCCCGAGTACAGTGATCGCTGTATGCCGAACCAAGTGTACCGAACGCTCTGATGCCGAACAGTCCCTTCTATGTCGAACGATGTGGTTGATGTTTGGGAAGTACAGGATGTTAGTCAGTCGAAGCCGAACGCTCTTCTAGACGCCGAGTACTCTTGTGCCGAGTACTTCTGATGCTACCGGGTACTACGCCGAGTACTCCTGTATGCCGAACCACAGATGCTGCCGAGTTCTCCTTGATGTCGAGTGCTCTCATATGCCGAGCAGTCTCGTATGCCGAGCAGTCTTGATGCCGAGCAATCTTGATGTCGAGTACTCCTGTATGCCGAACCACAGATGCTGTCGAGTTCTCCTTGATGTCGAGCAGTCTCATATGCCGAGCAGTCTTGATGCCGAGCAGTCTTGATGCCGAGCACTCTTGTATGCCGAGCAGTCTTGATGCCGAGCATTGGTTGACGCCGAGTGCCAGTTGACGCCGAACACTGCTGGGTAATTCGCCGAACATTACTGGATGCCGGACACCATGGATGCTGTGTACTTCGCCGAACACTCCTAGATGCCGAGTACTCTTTGACGCCGAGTTCCACTGGATGCCGAGTACTACGCCGGGTACTCCTGGATCCCGGTCATTCTCTGATGCCGAGCACTGGTTGTCGAGTACTAGTTGCCTGGTCAAATCCCCAGGAAACAAACGAGATGGTTTTCGTTTGTTTTGAACAGAAGGGAGAAGATTGGTATAAATTTCGAACCGGAGAGAATTCGTGAACGAAACTAAGAGGAGGCTCGTGATTTTCTTTCGTTCGAACGAAATAAAAGGGGTCGCCATTAACATTTGAACGAGATTTTTCTTTGTTTCTGAAAAAGGAAGTCGCGTGATGATATAAAAAAGAAATGGGGAGGAGACAAGAGTACGCGATTAACAGAGAGTAGGTCTGCTAAAGAAAACCTAGGGTGGCTGATATTGACAAATTTTAAAATTTTATATTCAAATCGAATTCGATTAAATCTCAACGCGTTTGCTTACCGTATGCTCGCGTAACAACTCCGAATAATACGAAATTTGAAATCCGACAATAAAACAATATTACGGATCCAATGGAACTGGTTTCGTCGAATTTCGAGACTGTGCCTCGGACGGCTATTTTTAAATATCGATTCAAACGATATAAATTCAAAACTGAACAATTCACTTCCAAATCCATTTCTGAAGCTCCAATTATCTTCATTATTGTCAATACGAATTTTCTAAGCCTTTAAAATATTTTTCTTCAGCTTAAAATTGAAGATTCAAATTTTTATTCAACTATCAAGAGATTAAATTTTGTAATTTAATCGCCAAATTCAAAGTTATATTGGGGATTCAAATAAAATCATCGTTTAAATATTTAAAATTAATTAAATATTTTCAATTTAATTTGTTTGAAATTCTGGGTCGTTACAAACTTCCCTCCTTAAAAGAATTTCGTCCTGAAATTACAAGTTAAGAAAAATGATCCCTAACTCGTCTACTATTTTTCACAATTCAATTAGTTTTATCAATTTATCAAAACAAATCTTTCTACTAAAGATTCGTTATTAATTCAACTAACTTTTTCCAACTTCAATTATAGGTTTCAAACAACATTGTCTTACTTAAAAATTCAAATTTAAATTTAAATTCAAATTTTAACTTTCAAAATTTTCTCAAAATTTTTCTAACACCCGAAATTTCCAAAAAATTTCGCCAGCGTCTCCTTTGTGCGGCTAATACGGCACGACTACAAAACGTCCCTACGGACTCTCAGATTTCAAAAAGAAAAAGAAAAAGCCAAGCGGCTAGACAAGAAAATCATCAAATCTCATATTGAAATTCAAATACGTACCTTTTGTCGAGCAATTCAAAATTATCTTTGAAATCAAAATTTCCAATTCCTTTATACACCTGTATATCCTACTAGCCATAATATCCAACTACAACATCTAAACCATTTTGCAAATTCCATTACAAAATTTCCAATATAAACTGCTTATACATTTTTACTTCACTATTGAAGTTACATATCTATTTTCATTCAATTTTACATTTCAATTTCTCATTTGAATTCAATTCACAATTTCAATTTAATTTGGATTCAATTTACTTTTGAATATTGAATTTATCATCAGCTATCTTTTATTCAACTGCACTATTTTAGATTAGTTTCATTTACTAATCCATCATCACTTTATTCAAATTTGCTTTCAACATTCAGTTTCAATTTTATTCACTTACAATTGTGAATTCCATTCATTGAAAATTTATTTCTACTTACTTGAATTTATCTTTAAATTCGAACCATCTCTTTTCATTTAGCTCACAATTCAAGTTTCAATTTAACTAATTCAACTTCCATTTCATGAATTAATTAATTATCAAAGTAGTTTATTCGGATTCAATCCTTATTCATTTTTCTTTTCCAAGTTAGGAATTTCCTATTCAACGTGATTCAAATCAAATCACATTCCATTATTGAATTTTTTTATTCATCTTTCATTTATAATTATTCAATTCAATTCATTGCTTACAAATTCGAAATGAATTTCAACTTTCAATTTCACTTTCATTTAATTGATTCACCTGTACTTACATTTATTTAACTCCATCTTTTAAGTTAGATTTATTCTATCAAAATTCAATTTGTATAGGTTATCAACTTACAATATTTCATAAATATTTTTATATATAGTATTCTAGAGTCTTTTCAACCTTTTCAAACCCATTTTTGAAAACAATTCAAATCATCCTTTGAATTTCCAAAACAAAACCCAAATTTTCCAAACACTTCCATTTAAAACAATTTAGCAGCAATTCCTCTTTTGGAAACCCGAAAATGAACACCAATGATGCCGCGGTCATCATCGAAGTTATTTTCCAGCGACCAAAAAGAGTTTAGAGCTTTTCATTCCTTCAGAATACTTTTCAAAACCTTTGAAATTCATTTTCAACTCCAAAAAGATTTAAACTTTCCAAATCTCCAAAATTTTCAAACTCCTTTCAAAACATTTCCAAAAACTTCTCTGGAATTCCATTTCAAATTACAAATCACATTTATAAATTATATTCTTAAATTTCATTTGTATGTGAATTTATTTCTTAACTTTGGAGTTATGATTTCAATTTCTTATTCAATTTCATATAATAATGATAACATTTCAATATTATCACTTTCCTAACAACCAAACATCCATATACTATGATAATTCATAGAAAGTTATTTCTTTTCTATACAAAATAGTTTTGGGCAAAATTATCTCATTCACCCTATTCAAAACAATACTATGTCGGTTTATCTTGTTTAGAGTTTAGAAACTCCTATCAACACAGTTAGCTAGACTGCACCGACCAGAATCTATAAACAATCAACCGATAAGTCAACACAATACAAAACAAATTTCATATTCACTAACAAATACGCACTCGTATCTATTATTACACTCAACTCATTCTAGAGTACTACTGACTCTATCTCTAATGAGTAACACCCAACAGAGCAGGGTTGTCGCTTAACCATATGCTCTGATACCACTTTGTCACATACCGAAATTTTCGACTTTCGAAAATTCGACATCGATACTCACTTTATCGACCGCCGAGCAATCGAATGCCGGAAACTCGAATAGTGATGGTTTTAAATAGAAGAAAAAGTAGAAGAAAAGATAGAAGAGAAAGAAAGAAGAACAACATCAGAACAGAAAACAATATCAGAATCTCACATATCGCAGCGGAACAATATATAATAGATAAACACTAGTCTTTTAAAACAAAGAACTATACCAGTTTATACATACATCAATTAGAGTCAATATACAACTCAATACAACAATGGACAGTTATATAAACTTGTCCTCATACAGAATACACAGCGGAATAAATAATATCAGATACAAATACTACGTCTCGCCATCCAGCTTGCTTCCAAAGCTCCAGAATATCCAGAATATCCTGATAACATAACTCTAGGCTGCCCGTGTGGAAATTCGTGGGCACCCAGAGTTTAGAAGGGAAACAATAAACTCCGAGTCAGTCATGGTGACTGGTGTGAGATCGTAAAACAGTTATTCTTTAAAACAACAAAGGAATATTTTAAAATAGATTCGCAATGCCTTTGGAAAATGAAACTACCATAAGACCTCCTGCCACACACACAATGCAAACGCAGAATTGGAGGAGATTTCTTCTTATGATAGTCAAAGATGCTTACTACGCAAAAAAAAAATCAAATCATTTTTGATATTATTATTAGTGCATAGTGTAGAAACATTTCGAAAGTACAATATAAATCTTAGCCAGCATAGGTACCATTATAGTATGCTTACTATAGCTACCATATTAAATGGCAGGTTCTACAACTAAAACCGTACAAGGCTCGTATTGTTTCTTTGGATTTCCAACAAATGGTCAGGCTAAGGAACTTCCTATACCACGAAGGAACGCCTCTGGAATGACGTCCCGAGAACCTAACCGGATCTCTGCCAACACAAGGCCGGGTTACCTCTGCAAAAATAGGTAACTACTGACACGCGTATGCCATCCCCCGATCGTAACCGATCTTCCCGAGGATCCCCGATTCGCAACAACCACATAATAAGCAGTATCCACATAGGTTAAGTATCTGGGCTCCATACCATGATACCACCTCTATCCAGAAGGAATGACATACACTAAGGGGCGCTACTCCCTAGAACCTTGCTGCATCCTTCCTGTTTTGACCATTTCCGGGGTGTGAGGCTCGACGAAGTCTCGTCCACAAAGCTACGCTTTCTACAAAGCCATGCTTCGGGTCAAACAAATGATCAATCAATGATCACAAAGATATAAAATCAAACAAATGATCATATCACAAATGATCAAACACTGATCATTACACAGCAACACTCAGCATGCCACATTACCAAATTGGGAATATATCGCTGATAAATTTCAACTACATAACCTCTGAGCTCGTACGTCTCGGAGAAGGGTGTTAAGCTAAGAGAATAAATTCTCCGCCACCAACAGAAATGTATTTGAAAGAAATCAGCTTTATATCTCAATTTGTAACGTCAGACACACAATCCATACAAGTCTGTTCCGGGATCGAACAGAACCGAAGGCACTTCTCACGAAGCCCTTGCATATCCGGATAAATTTCTAATCACGTCTGGACTTCCCGTCACTAAGGGTGATAAAACCTCTAAATCGGAGATCAGTCGATGTAGAGTAACTCGACGGCAATCCTTCCGTTTTCAAAAATATCCGGTCTTCAACACCGGTCTTCGAATGCAATTCATAACGACGTATCACATATTCGGAATGGGTTATATGACCCCATGGTCCTTTCCCGGCTAACCCGAATAGTGAGCGCTTATTCAAAAATAAGTGTGGCATTCAAATTCATCCAATTCACAACAAATACCATTCAAGGTAATTTATTGATAGTCGGTTATTTAACTATCAATAAAGATGCGCGACATCATCAGATTCCAAATAATTTTCCCAAATTATTTATCTTCAAAAATATCTTTACTAGATATAAAATTTCCACACTCAAAAATAAATCAACGTTTATTTTTCTAAACAGTTTCCCTTTCCTTTATAAATTCCATAGTGAATTTATATTTTCAAAATATCTACTGATATACGATTCTCAAATCGATTTCAAATATTCAATTTCATTTTATCTTTAAGAAGATAAAATCTCAAAAACGTTTCATTTCATTTTGGAAAACATTCCCATACTTATTTAATAATAAGTATTTCACAAATCTATTTATTTTCAACATTTGAAAATATTCGTTGTACTTAAATCAAAATTAAGTATACATTTCATTCTTTAAGGAAATCATTTACTATAACAACATCTATTTGAGTCAAAACGAATGTTACGTAAAACATCGTTACGATGACTCAAAATTATTAGTATAGGGATTCGAAATTTAGATAGATATATAAATCCAAATACTATATAAAAACATTTCCTTTCGGAAACCATTTACTATAACAACAGTGTTATAGTCCACCATTTCCTTATTCCTCGAAAACGTCTATTTCAACAATGAATGTTGAAATCTATGATTTCGATATTCAATACATTTTTTTTAAACATCGTTAAAACAATTAACTTTATCTTTAATGTCACTTTCCAAAACATATCCATTTCACTTAATAATATATTCACTGTCCAAAATCGTGAATATACTTCACTAACCACATTTCACTATTTTCTACACATTTTATTTCAAGAATTATCCACTATCCAAAATCGTGGATAAAATTCCCTTAATAATCTCTATATTTAAAATCAATCAAATTTGATTTATTTTCTAATTTATAAAAACAACGTTTATAAATTCTATTTCCATTTTATAACAACTTCGATTTATAAATCTTCTTTAATGACCTATTCAATTTATAACTCAATGTATATACCAAAGGTCCATCTTATAAGTTAATATAACTTATAATTCATTTATTTTAAAAGAAATCGTTCTTTTAAACTTCACAAAATTTAAAACTTTCAGATTTCATTAACTTATGAAATCCCATTTATACTTCATTTTAACACTTATAGAAACTTGTCTTATAATCCCAATATTTCAAATTTATAAATATCCATTTTTGTACATCTTTTAAATAAACCGTCTATAATACTAGAAATCCCAATTTAAACCATTTCATAAATTTCTTAACTTTTATTTCAAAAATCACACTTTGATTTTATTTCACAAAAATCTTAACTTTTATAACTCTAAAATTTTAGACGTTTATTTATTTGAAATAAATCAATTCAAAAATTCAATAAAACGTCTACTTTCAAAAATCACTTTAAAATCCTTTTAAAGTAAAAGTCGTTATTTTTAAACTTCAAAACTTGAATCTGATGATGCAACAGCACCAATTAGTCAATCACAACAACAACCATCATATATCAATATGATAACAGAATATTCATCAATATCTGTAAATAAATAAATACCGGTGAGGAATCCAATTGGATCCCTCCAACCTGTTTCCCTGCATCCACAGACGTTAGCACAATACCAATTCCACTTCGAGGTGGAATATCGCAGTATATGGGTTTTATAAAAATCATCCGCTTACTAACGGCGCAATAGGGTCTCATCTGCTATACGAGGCGGGAAATCAATCAATCCAATATATACATATGCCAATATATATATATTGCTACATATATATAGATATATCCTACTATATCTAATATCACATCCAATAGCAATCAATAACTGCAATCCAAATTTATTTTGAGTGAGAAGATCTCACCTTAGCTTTTATTTTGCATTCCACTCCAAATCCAGATTTATTTTTTCTTCGTTGTATTCGACCTTGTATAAACAATTATACAATTTTATTAATATTTGAATTAGTCGAACTATTAAATTTTCATTTGAAAATTTCAATTCATCGATGATTTTATTCTAAACCAGTTTCTTTTAACTAAATTTATTTAACTAAACATTTTAATTTCAAACTAACTTTCCTTTCTAAATAAAAATTCGTTAGTAGCTAAAATAAATTTAGTAAGTTAATCTAACTATTTATTCACCAAATCCATTTTTTTTATAAAACAAATTTCTTTCGCATAAATAAACTATATACATCTCAAAAATATAATCTTTATAACCTCTACAAGATTTTAAAATCTTATATTACCCAAAATCATCTTCCACCTATTTATTAAATTAAAACAAGATGGTCCTAAATTCCTTACTGTGAATTTTACTGCATGTATATAAATATATATATATATATATATATATATATTTTTGTAAATTTAAAAATACAATAATACCTTACTGGAACGAACCCAGTCGACCGCCACTGATTGCACGCGAAACCCTAATCCCCTCGCGCCGCCTTCGTCGACACCGCTTGCCGCACCAAGTGCCTGCGTGTGAACCTCTAGCCTTGCCGAGCCCTAGATCGCCATCGCGATACTCGATCCATCTTCCCTGCACGCGAAATTGCGGCGCCATCATCGTCTTCACCTACGCTTCTCGCGTCTGCAACCTTGCCCTTCGATCGCGAGCGTATCCCCTTTCCATTCGAAGTTCGCCACCTCCCTCAAGTCGCGGCTACCCCTATTGACTTCGCATGCGCCTCCCTTTCTCTTTTTTTTATTTGATCGAAAACGAGTTCGATTTCGTTAAGGAAGGGGGGTTTTGATTTTCGAACGGAAGCATTTCGTGAATTTGAAGAAGGGATTTTATTTCGAACGAGATGGTTTTCATTTGTTTTGAATAGAAGGGAGAAGCTTGGTATAAATTTCGAACTGGAGAGAATTCGTGAACGAAACTGAGAGGAGGCTCGTGATTTTCTTTCGTTCGAACGAAATAAAAGGGGTCGCCATTAACATTTGAACGAGATTTTTCTTTGTTTCTGAAAAAGGAAGTCGCGTGATGATATAAAAAAGAAATGGGGAGGAGACAAGAGTACGCGATTAACAGAGAGTAGGTCTGCTAAAGAAAACCTAGGGTGGCTGATATTGACAAATTTTAAAATTTTATATTCAAATCGAATTCGATTAAATCTCAATGCGTTTGCTTACCGTATGCTCGCGTAACAACTCCGAATAATACGAAATTTGAAATCCGACAATAAAACAATATTACGGATCCAATGGAACTGGTTTCGTCGAATTCCGAGACTGTGCCTCGGACGGCTATTTTTAAATATCGATTCAAACGATATAAATTCAAAACCGAACAATTCACTTCCAAATCCATTTCTGAAGCTCCAATTATCTTCATTATTGTCAATACGAATTTTCTAAGCCTTTAAAATATTTTTCTTCAGCTTAAAATTGAAGATTCAAATTTTTATTCAACTATCAAGAGATTAAATTTTGTAATTTAATCGCCAAATTCAAAGTTATATTGGGGATTCAAATTAAATCATCGTTTAAATATTTAAAATTAATTAAATATTTTCAATTTAATTTGTTTGAAATTCTGGGTCGTTACAGTCATGGACTTGGTTCTGATCTGAATGAATGAACGATCAATCACAAATGATAAACATGAATATGTGGCCGAGATTCGGCATAGTCTATGAACAAAAACCGCAGGATACTTGAAATATGGGCTTCGAGAAAAGTCGAGTAGCTTCGGGTTGTTTGGAGTTTGCTTCGAGTCACTTTGGAGGCTGCTTCAGGTTTTCAGGTAGGTTACTTCAAGTTGGAGAAGGGTTTACTTCGGGTCAAGGAAGCAGCTACTTCGTGTCAGAGTCATGGATCGATCAATATCCATATACTTCGAATCCATTCCCTTCGTATCCATGTGCTTCGTATCGATCCATTCCATACTCACCCACTTCGTATCGATCCCACTCCAACATGTTTCATATCGATCAGTCAATTGATCGATACAAAGCAAGGAGCCAAGCATCGATACGAAGCCACAAACAAAGCATTGATACGAAGTACATAGGGATCGATCCGAGTTCATTTGCTCCACAACTGCCTGCTTCGTATCGATCCTATTTCTGTATATTCCATATCGATCAGTCAAACGATCGATACGAACCATTGACCATTTGATCGATATGAGGGCGAGGATGTTGCATCGATACGAAGAGAAGAGTGCCAGATGGATACGAAGGAATGGGTCGAACCAAAGGAAGCGGTCAATAAGCATGAAATATAGATCTCCCCTGAACTCTCGCACCACATCACCGATACGAAAGGTATCGATACACAGAGATCGATACGAAGTACTCAGCCAACTTGCAAATCCAATCTTGGATCGATCATAACTCAAAAACTATATGTCCAAATGCTATGAAATTTTGACAGGGGCATCCTTATCACCCGAAGAACCATCATGATCGATCGTAGCTCATCTGGCCGTTATTTGATCGATACAAAGTGTATAGGGATCAATCAGGGATCGATCCCGAACAGGCCCTGATCGATCTGGTGGGCCCACCCACGTGTGTGAAGAGGTATTCCGAGCTTTGGGGGAGATATTTCCAAATCTACACCTATAAATAACACCCCTATGCCTACAGAAAATGGACTTTTGGCTCTTCTACGCCGTTACTCTACTGAAACTCCATTGTAGCTTGAATGCCATCAATTGTACTGTTGTAAATAAGTTGAGAATCATCAATAAACAACAAACTCTTCAAAGTGGACGTAGGTTACAACGCCGAACCACTATAAATCTCATCTTTTTACTGCTTTCTTTTTAATTTTTAGTTATTCTTCATATTTATATCCTCTTCATACATCCTATCTGTGATCTGTGACTGTGAGTTGGTGCTTTCATCTATGATTGGTTGTTTGTGGCCAATTTTGGTGCAAAAATTTTGGTACTTCCACTGAGAAAGCTAGCACTCAGGGATTCCGAAGCTTGGATTTTAGATATGAAGGCTTGGGAACTTGGATCTAGGAAGCAATGGCTAAGCAATCAACAAGGAAATAGAGAACGGAGTGGAGCCATCATGAAGGAAGTCAGGAGGCTTCCTCAGGAGCTAATCAGACCTCAGTTTTCATCACCATAGATGAGATGGAGATGATGATGGATGTTATGCAGGAAGGGATGCTGAAAAGGCAGGAGGAATGATGCAGAACCTACTCCGACAGGTTGGATAAGCTGGAGTGCAAAATCAAGAGAATGAAGCAGTAGGAGCAGAGAGAGTCCAGAACCAGAGTCAGGGGAATGGAGCAACTAGGATTTAGGATAGAGCGGGACCATTAGGAACAGCCCCTGAGCTAGGCGGTACACCCCCGAATCATGTTGACTCAATTCCCGGAAGGATGCCATGCGGTGCTGTGCAGTTTGGCGTTGATCGGGATATAGATGCTCGTCTAGAAGGGTGGGTTTTAGGATTCCCTCGTGGACTCGGGGAGCATTTTTGGAGATAGCAGATGGAGGCTACCACTTAATGACAACGACAGGTTAGCAGACATGATCAGACAGGTTATGAGGGGAGGATTGGTGAATAGAGATTTGGAGGACGTAAACAGGAGCTCCTTCACTCCTGTGATCAGGCAAGCTAGGAATCCTCCGAATTTCAAACTACCATCGCTGGAGATGTATGATGGGAGAATGCATTCCGCTGTTCACCTGACAAGGTACATGAGGCACATGGAGGTACTGGGGGCATCGAAAGAGGTCATGGCGCGATGCTTCCCTTTGTATTTGACGGATATAGCATCACTATGGTTCAGACAATTGGAAAGCAGCTCTATTGGCACTTGGACGGAGTTGATTGAGAGGTTTATGAGGCAATTTCGGGTCCACATCGTGAGGCCCAAGAATGTGATGACTTTAAAATCGATGAAACAGTGGAAGGGAGAATCACTTAGGGATTTCTTAACCAGATTCAACGCGGCAGTGGCTTCGGTGGATCGATCCGATCCGTCGATGGTTTTGATGGAAGCAGTCTTAGGAATTGTGGATAATTCGGATTTCAAGATATCGTTGGAGCGGGATCCATCGATGGATCTCATGGAGTTTTACCATAAAGCGGAAAGGTTTCTATGACAGGAAGATGCAAAATGCAAAGGCTGAAAGAGACGGGAGAGAGGTTGAAGTTTATGCGGTAAACGGTGGAGGTCCACCCAGGGAGGACTCAAACAAGGACGATATAGGCAAAAGGAAAATGAATGACAGTGGTAACACATCAAAAAGGCAACGAAGGGAATCAAAATTCTCTTCTTACATGGATTTTACTGAAATTCTGGAAAGGATTTATTTGGATACTTGAGGACGCCTCAAGTATCGAAGGCCGGCAAAAAGGGAATCCACCAAATACGAGCGGGCATCGGGAAAGCATTGCCTATTCCATGAGCTGGATGGTTACAACACGAACGACTACAGGCATTTGAAGGATATCATTGAGGAGCATGTTAGGAATGGTCATCTGCAACAATATGTAAGGAATCGAGCTGTGGCAGTGGAATAGGAGCAGCCATCGCCCGCCTTAGACGAAGATGGCACTGGATCTAGGCATCGTCAGCTTATTATCAACTGAATGGTTTTATGGATTTGAATAATTAATAAACCTCGAAACAAGGCGGCTAAGTAACTTACACATGTACGGGATCGAGGACGGTCCCTAGGCATGTTCTGAGATGATGATATACCGTGATTCTCGGGTTTATGAAATCTTGTTTTTTCTGTTTTCTGTTAACTCGTGTTTCTTTCTTGGTACTAGGGCTATTTGGTTTTCTTGATTGTATGGACTTTTATTTTATCAATTG
This sequence comes from Allium fistulosum, assembly GCA_030737815.1. Taxonomy (NCBI): domain Eukaryota; kingdom Viridiplantae; phylum Streptophyta; class Magnoliopsida; order Asparagales; family Amaryllidaceae; genus Allium; species Allium fistulosum. The sequence continues at coordinate 409,489,224 of CM060906.1, forward strand.
AACTCTATGTTGATTGGATTTGGATTAATGTAATAAATAATCAGGTCGTGCGATTACGGTCCCGACTGGAGAGACGGGGCGGTAATCGCAAGTTACGAGTCCCTTCGCCAGAGAGCGAAGGAACGGACTCGAACATGGAATACAAAGTCCTCGATCAGAGAGTCGAGGTCGGAGAATAAATAAAAAGTCCTCGACCGGAGAGTCGAGGCCGGAGAATATAAAGTCCTCGATCGGAGAGTCAAGGCCGGAAAATACAAAGTCCTTGACCGGAGAGTCGGGGCCGGAGAATATAAAGTCCTCGATCGGAAAGTCGAAGCCGAAGAAAGATACCCTGTGGATTAAGTCCTTGACCGGAGAGTCGAGGCCGGAGAAGAAAAACCATGGATAAGCCTTTGACCGGATAGTCAATGCCGGAGTAGAATAAATGGACCCGGTGAGGTCCCTGCTTTGGATATGAGACCCGACGGGGTCTCGGGTTTGAATATGGACCCGGCGAGGTCCAGATTTGGATTATAGGACCCGGAGAGGTCCCGGACTTGGATAAAATGATTCGGAGAGGTTGTGGATTCTGTTAATGGATTTGGAATGGATTCAGGATTGGATATTGACTCAGGACAGTCTTGGATTTTGTTAATGATCCGAAGAGATCAAGGAATTGGTATGGTAATGGACTGGGTTCAAGGTTGGATATGGTGATCAGTGGATTATGGACTTCGAATTTCGGACTTATGGAAATACAAGACACACCTTCCTATCGCAAGGTATGTTTTGGGAGGCAAAGTGTTAACCTGCCTTTTGGCAAGGCAGCGTACATGCGGATTTAACCCAAATGACTACATAATTATCGAAGCTGAATTGTCATAGACTTGGTTCAGATCTGAATGAATGGATGATCAATCACAAATGATAAACATGAATATTTGGTCGAGATTCGGCATAGTCGATGGACAAAAACAGTATGATACTTGAAATATGGGCTTCGAGAAAAGTCGAGTTGCTTCGGGTTGTTTGGAGTTTGCTTCGAGTCACTTTTGAGGCTGCTACGGGTTTTCAGGAAGGTTACTTCGGGTTCGAGAACGGATTACTTCGGGTTAAGGAAGCAGCTACTTCGGGTCAGAGTCATGGATCGATCAATATCCATAAACTTTGAATCTATTCCCTTCGTATCCATGTGCTTCATATCGATCCATTCCATACTCACCCACTTCGTATCGATCCCACTCCAACATGTTTCGTATCGATTAGTCAATTGATCGATACGAAGCAAGGAGCCTAGCATCGATACGAAGTACATAGGGATCGATTCGAGTTCATTTGCTCCACAACTGCCTGCTTCGTATCGATCCCATTTCTATATATTTCATGTCGATCAGTCAAACGATCGATACGAACCAATGACCATTTGATCGATACGAGGGCGAGGATGTTGCATCGATACGAAGAGCAGAGTGCTAGATGGATATAAAGGAATGGGTCGAACCAAAGGAAGCGGTCAACAAGCATGAAATATGGATCTCCTCTAAACTCTCGTGCCACATCACCGATACGAAAGGTATCGATACACATAGATCGATATGAAGTACTCAGCCAACTTGCAAATCCAATCTTGGATCATCATAAGAACCATCATGATCGATTGCAGCTCCATCTGGCCATTTTTTGATCGATACGAAGTGTATAGGGATCAATCCCAAACAAGCCTTGATCGATCTGGTGGGCCCATCCACGTGTGAGAAGAGGTATTCCGAGCTTTGGGGGGGATATTTCCAGATCTACACCTATAAATAGCACCCCTACGCCTACAGAAAATGGACTTTTGGCTCTTCTACGTCGTTACTCTACTGAAACTCCATTGTAGCTTGAATGCCATCAATTGTACTGTTGTAAATCAGTTGAGAATCATCAATAAACAACAAACTCTTCAAAGTGGACGTAGGCTACAACGCCGAACCACTATAAATCTCATCTTTTTACTGCTTTCTTTTTAATTTTTAGTTATTCTTCATATTTATATCCTCTTCATACATCCTATCTGTGATCTGTGACTGTGAGTTGGTGCTTTCATCTGTGATTGGTTGTTTGTGGCCAATTTTGCTGCAAACAGTGAAAAAGGTAGTTGTAACATTGGTTAAGTATTATGTCAGCTATTTGCCTCATTTTTAGTACTTTGAAATACTATTATTGCTATTTTGATTTGAAAATGGTTTGATTTGAAGAATGATTTTAAAATGTAATTTTGGGAATTTTCAATGGTAATTTGTTTAGAAAAGATTTTTGAACTTCTTTATTTTATTTCAACCTTTTGGTTAATCTTTTATAATTTATTTTGAAATGTTTTAAAAGTATTTTCAGAAAGTATTCATTTTATAGAAAATTTAGTATAACAACAGATATTTATTTTAAAGGAAATAAAGGGGAATTTATCTTTTAAAATAAAATGAATTTGTTTTTAAAAGAAGATAGAAATATTTTAGAATAAATATTTGTGAAACATTTTTTATAAAATATTGTATAAAAAGGATAGATTTATAAATGGTATTTTATAAATAAAAGGATAGATTTATAAATGATATTTTATAAAAGGAAAATTAATATCATTTTGATAAATTGGAATAATAAATCACATTCGTGAATTTATAGTGATATATGGAATGTTCGTTTTATGAAAAGTATTTGGTCCTATTTTGAAAATAAAGATTTATGTTAAATACAAAAGAGATTTGTAGTAATGAGTTTTGTAAATATATAAAAGAGATTTATAGAAATGAGTTTTGTAAATATATAAAGAGATTATAAAAAGAGTTTTCAAGGTATCAAAACCCATCTCTATCCGAAGAAGTAAGAATGTAAATTGAGGCAAGGATGGTTTTCTAACTTGTCTGATTTCATTTTTAATCAAGAAATACTACTCTTTGAAATTGAAAAGTGGGGAAAAGAATAAGATGTGTTATTCTCCATATGCAAATCTATATTTACACCTAGATAATGGATCTGTCCACTATCGATAACTTGACCAGTTTTAAAATTTTCGATTATTAGTTAGAAGGGACCGGGATCAGATAAACATGAGTTATACAAAAACCACTTCGAACAAAAATAAACGTTTGAATGAGAAACGTCTTGAAGATGATGCAATCGTGGGCAGAGATCTTTAAAGTGCAAAGGCTACTTGCTACTAATCCTGAGGGTAATTCCAAAATGGACGCAGCAGATGTAGTGCCTTTGGTTTGTTTATATCCTAAACAATTTTTATGGATGAAAGCTGACATTGCATGGTTGCAAGGAGACAGTGTTAGCATTCCAAGTAGGATTGCTATATAAAAGGTAAACGTAGCCACGGATCTCATGTTTGCGCCAAAAATGATCATAAACACCCAATATAGTTTGTGTAGAGAAATAATTGAAGGATATTAAATGTAAACAGAGTGAATATAGCAATAAAGCAATAAGAAATAAGCAAATAACATAGGCACGATGATTTATATTGGTTCGGCATTGATTGCCTACGTCCACTTTGAAGAGATAGCTTTATTAATCACTTTGTAAACCGAGTACAATAGGGATTGGATAAAAATCCTTAGTTATAATAGAGTACAAAGTAAAAGGTAGTGTAAAGGTTTCCAAAATGAATAATCAAGCCTATATTTATAGAGGAAGACGGCGAAATATCATCCTGAAAATTCGACAGAAGGATCTTCAAAACCATATGGGCCCATAGGAGGTATCACATGGCCCAAATCCCAAAAAATTAGGATCGGGGCTGATCTCTATTTTAGAGGAGTTTGGGGGTGCGATCCCTAGTGGATCTTCTCTATGTTGTATTATGCTTAGCCTCCAAGTTTCATGTTAATTAGATTAATAGAACTTGAGTTATTGATCAATCTTTATTGCAACATGTGACGTTGGCTGATTTAGGCCGATCCCTCTAGAGGGAAGAGGGCCAATCCCTTTTACTTCTTCATCTTGGGGTGTGATCCCTAGGGTTGACTCCCTAGGGTTCCCTCATCTTTTTCTAAAATTTTCATGTGCATTAGAATTTTGGATCTTGAGGTATCGATTGTTTTCCATAGAGTTGCACTTGTTTGGCTGAAGTAGACCGATCCCATTTTTAGGTGAAGTAATTTGCCCATAACTTGAGCATAAAAAACTCCAAATGACTTGAGATTTGAAATGTAGCCTCGTGGGGCCTTCCTTGTCATTCTTTATCGATCTCACCAAGTTTGGGACAAAAATTTAGGAAATGTACCGATCCCCTGGGGAAAGGGATAGGCACCGATCCTCTACCAGGGAGAGGTACTAATCCGTACTTAGAATATTCTGGAGAGTCAATATCTTGGTCTCTGTTGATCGTAGCTTCATATCATTGCCTGCAATTGATTTCTGGACCTCACAATCATCGCTCTAGACTACTGGCCTTGATGACAGTCGAGTCTAACTTGTCCAGTTAGTTTTGATATAGCCGGGTCAAAATGTCAGATAACACCTCACAACTGATAGTGACTAAAGTAGAGACGTGTTGCAGAGCTAAGTGGGTCGCTCCCATTAGGATATGAACATCGCTTGATTTAGATTGATATTTATATATTTATGTATGCTAATGGCTCAGTACGGTTGTTAGTCAGCAATCGAAGGGTGATCATATTCGGTACTATCCAGAAAGGGGTAGGACAGTCCTAAGTAGCAGAGGTGCAAATATTTTGTAGCCTCGGTACAATTTCTCTAAAGATGTACTGTACGGGAGGTAGACCCTTACCTTGTGATGTATGGAATCCATTCTCAAATACTTGCCTTTCGTACTTGATTGTATACTATGTATGCTGGAATGTAATTAATGTAACCATTTCGACCATGATTCGATATTTATTTTAAACCCTATACATTATTATAATATCACACGATTTCTTACATAATGGTTTGTTTATTGTTAGGTAAAAACCAGACTGTGTTTATGTGTGGTGTGATCTTACGAGATACCTTTATTTTGAAAGAATTTATGACATTAAAAATCCATTTTATTTGTGTTTCTCACACTGGTTTACCAGACTAATCCGGACGTTATTTTCTTATAATACTCGGATCAGTCTGAGTATATTTTCTGATTTAGTTATGGATGCTTTGGAGCTTCAAGAGATAAGCTAGATGCCTTCAAGATGTATTCACATATATTTTATTCCTGCTGCATTGGTTGTTTGTATTTATCAGCATTTGTGAGGATAGACGGCTATAACTGTCCAGGATGATGATAACTAGCTATTGTGACTGATGAATGTATATTCCACTTTTCTTTTACAAAGAGCTATTGTATTATAATTACTCATAATGATATGAGATTTTGTTGTCTTTTGTTTCTTTGACCCCAACAATCTGTCTTTTTAACACCTAGATGCTCGGCACATGAGTACCGTCGATGTATTAGATAGGGTTAGTAACACCCTAGAATGAGTTAATTGTATTATGTACGAGAGCGTGTATTTGTTAGTGATATAAAAATGTTTTATATTGTGTTGATTTTTCTGTTGAGTGATTATGAAAATTGGTTGGTACGTGGGAGGCCATGGTATCGATAGGGTTTCTAAACACTTATATAAGGAAAGCTGATACAATATTGTTTTCAAAAACTGGTAAATGAAATAATTTTACCTAGAATTATATTTTATGTATAAAAGAATAATTTTCAGAAATTAATATAGTTATTTATGATGTGTTTGATTATTAGAGATGATAATATTCGATTATTATCAGTTATTTTTGACTAGTCATGCTCGTAAAATTTAAGAGCATTGACTATTGTTTGTTGATTGATTATTAATGCTCGGCCAGTTTATAAGCATTCATTGTTTGATTGAATTAAATACGAACATCCGGTGAATTCAGTTCCATGATTTGATTATAAGACGTTCGTTAATAATGCAGGTTTAACAAGGTTACTTTGTAAAAAGGAAGTTAATAAAAAAGGAATAATTTTATAATGTTGATTTTATAAATTGAATTTATAAAATATGGTTTATAATAAAAAGGATTTAAACTTAGAATTTGAGAATTTTAATTCTTGTATTTTTGTAAATTTGTTTTTCAAAGCTTTGGGAAAAATTATAATATTATTATTTGAAAGTATTTTTAAATAGAAATATTTTAAAAGGAATTTAAAGAAATAGAAAGAACTGAACTCACTTCTGTCATTGGAAAATAATTCTGGTAATGATTGTAGCATCGTTGGCGTTCATTTTTGAGTTTCTAATTGATTAATTTCTACCTTATTAGTTTGCTAAAAGATTTTTTTGGTAAAACAAATTTTTGATTTAATCCCAAAAGTATGATTTAATATACAAAAGGAGATAAGTATATTATTATTTCAAATAGAGTTGAAATAAAACTCGGATGTTTAGTTCTGAAGTTTTCAATTAAGTTATTATATGGGCTCTTGTATCATGTACATTAGGATAGTTTGGTTTGTGCATCTCATTATGATATGTTGTTTGGCAGTTTTCATTTATTCAAATGAATTAGAATTTTTGGCAATTTTGGACAGTCGAAAACTTTCGAATTAATTGAGAAATTGAAGCTAAATGTTTTTGTGAAAATATAAGAAATAAGTTTTCATAATTTATAAATTGGAGGAGATAGTAAGTTAAAACAGGTTTCAAATTTGTTGAACATTCTGGTTAAGTAAAACCAATCTGATATTGTGTATGTACTCTTAGAATGTAGTGGGGTATTATACAATATGAACTTGAATTATGAAATGAAATTTAAGTAAAATAATAAAATGGTTCATAAAGGAATTTATATGGAATGCAATACTATAAGTGAAAATAAATGTGATTTGAAGTAAAAAAGAAATTGATGTAGTTAAGAAACCAACGGAATAAACATGTAAGTTGTACATAGATCATTCTATTCACGTAACTGTCTTGATACATATTCGAGTACACGATTTCGAGGTGATTTATATTGACATGGACAAGGATTTTTCACTCGATTCTTGACGACAAACGCTTGATACAGATTTTTAATAAGATTCTTGAAGTTTTCTATCATAATATATGGCTATGTAAGGAGAATGGAGGGTTCTAATCAAGGACCCTGATCGGAGGCCACACTAGAGTGGTCAAGTGAGCGATACTAGTTCGAAAGTTAAAATTTTATGATCAAGCGAGTGATCGGATTTGATAATGCATACGAATGACGTACTTGCATCGTATGGGCTTTAATATTTTGTATGCTTTTGACATTAGAAAATGCAAATTATATGGTTTGATGGCATTTGTAAGTGAGATACAGGTTTATGGAAGCAAAGACTTGCTAGTTAATTTTGGTTTCATCAGTAGATTTGGACTACTCGACAAATAGGTACACGTTTTCGCTTAACAGATGTGTTTGCTATATGTCATACGCACTCTATAAGATATATCATAAGTATATATTATTGTTTATGATTTATGCCCTAGATATGGGAGACACTTTTGGGCTTTTGTTTTCTTTGTTGATTTGGGCCAATTATGGCGCGTTGAAGTTTTTTTGGATCGAGCCATGCAAAGGAGGTGCTGTCGAAATTTTTCGTAACTTTAGAGACTTTAAAGATTAACAACTCATTTTTATTAATTGATTTAAAAAGCTAAGTTTTCAAGGACATTTTTCTTCCTTGGGAATTTCGGGGATGAAATTCTTTTAAAGGGGGAAGAATATAATGACCCAGAATTTTTAACGTTTTGAATGGGAATATTTAATTTATTTAAATATTAAAATTTTATTCGAATCTAAAAAATAATATGAAAATAAAATTTTAGTAAAATGACTTAGTTTTTAATGATGTATTTTTAATTTAATTTATCGGATTTTTCCATAATTTTTAAATCGGAAAATATTTAAATTATCGTTTGATGTAATTTACGACAAACGATGGAACTTTTGTAATTTTATAGAATAAGATAATTAGTGTATTTTATTGTTATTTGGGGATCGTGTCGCATTTTTGGGCATCGTATTTTTGTTTTGTCGTTCGTGGTTTGTATGCGAATGGAATTCTTTGTAGCGAGATATTGGAAATCATATTATAAGCAAAACATCAACACAAAGTCCTTTCTTAACTTCTCCTTTACTTTTCGTCCCTCTCTTTCTAATTTCTATTTCCTATAAACAAAAAACACAAGCCTCTTCTTCAAAAAATAAATTAAAATCGAATACTCAATGAAAAATTATAAAGTTGGATTCTTTGAGTTCGTATTGCTGAGATATTCGAATCCATATAGGGTTGGTGATGTGCGGTTGGGTCTGGAGATGATTGATGTTGTGAGCGTGAACTAGGGTTAGCAATTGATGGTGATTGGGGGTGGAGTGAGTTGAAATGGAGAGTACCATCATGTTGCTCTCATCAAAGTGCACCTTATTGCACCGTTCGTTAGTGCTTCGTTCGTTAGTGCTTCGTTCAACTAAGGTAGAGTGCAACATTAGGTTGTCGAAGTTGGCTCCTCAACTCGGATTTTAAGTGTGGAGTTTGAGTGTGATGTAGAGGAGATGGTTGCGATGAGCATGCGAAGTGAAGATCTTTGGCGTTAGTTGGAGGTGCTAGAGTACTCCGAGGCAATTTACGGCTATAGCAACATTGGACGAGGAGAGCAGGTAAGAATTTGAAGAGGCCATGTGGAGGAGTTTTGGTCGGGTCCGTGGTGAAGCTCGCACGAGGAGGAAATCAATGAACTGTCGGTGAGCTATTTCGTGTGGTATGGAGGGAGAATTTAAGAGGAGAAGTTTCAGCCATGGTTTCGTGCATATCAGGTGTGAACAGGTTTATTTGGGAGAGAAGAAGTGATTTTGAAGTGTAATTAAAATTTAAAAATGATTAATTATTCATTGATTTTAAATCTTGAAATCTTATAGAATTAATCTTTCTTCCATACGAGGTACAATCAAGATACGGTCTTTTGCGCTATGCTCGTTGGAGCGATATCTACGCGTTGGAATTTGTTTTGTCGAATTTGGAGCATGCGAAATTTTGAGCTAAAATCGAACGTAGTCCGATTTTAGATCGAACCAGAATGCTTAAGTAACCGTTGGAATTTTGATGAGTTAACTTACCTCTGATTGAATACTATATATTATATAGTAGTTATAAATCATTGTTTTTGAGTTTGAATGGTTAATTGTTTGGTTTGATTGAATATCTATTTTAAAATCGAATGACATAAAATATGATATACAAGGAATTTTGTAGAGAAATTCAGATTTCTCACCATTGTAATTTTAAATTTCAGTTATATACATATTGATTTAAATTCCAATTATATACTTGTTGTATGAATTGTTGGATGCTAAAAGTTGGTAGTCGACCATATTGGATATGACATTGTATAAGTTAAAAATTGAACTTTTTTGGTGAAAATATAGTAGTAGCATTAGTTAAGTGCCATAGCAGTTATTTGCTTCATTTTTAGTATTTTGAAATATTATTATTGCTCTTTTGATTTGGAAATGGTTTTGATTCGAATGATTTTAAAATGTGATTTTGGGATTTTCAATGGTAATTTGTTTAGAAAAAGTTTTTGAACCTCATTATTTTATTTCAACCTATTGGTTAATCTTTTCTAATTTATTGGAAATGTTTTAGAAGTATTTTTGGTAAGTATTTATTTTATAGAAAAGTTAATATAATAATGGATATTTAATTTTAAGGAAACTAAAAGGAATTTATCTTTTAAAATAAAATGATTTTGTTTTTAAAAGAAGATAGAAATATTTTGGAATATATACTCGTGATATGTTTTATATAAAATGTTGCATAAAAAGAATAGATTTATAAATGTTATTTTATAAATAAAAGGATAGATTTAAAAATGATATTTTATAAATGGAAAATTAATATCATTTTGATAAATTGGAATAATAAATCACATTTGTGAGTTAATGGTGATATATGGAATGGTCGTTTTGAGAAAAGTATTTGGTCCTATTTTGAAGACAAAGATTTGTGTTAAATATAAAAGATATTTGTAGAAATGAATTTTGTAAATGTATAGAAGAGATTTATAGGAATGAGTTTTGTAAATATGTAAAGAGATTATAAAAGGAGTTTTTTAAATATATTTGAAGATTTATAAAAGGATCTTTATAATTATATTTAGAGATTTATAAAAGGAGTTTTATAATTATATTTGGAGACTTATAAACAAAGTTTTATAATTATTTAGAAGATTTATAAAAGGAGTTTTGTAAATACAATAGAGATCTATAAAAATGAGTTTTACAAAAGGAATGAGATTTGATTTCCATAAATGATCAATTTAAATTACGGTGGTATGGAAAGTATTCTTTTCATACTTAACACCAAATTCTGAGATTTGGAAACCCGTCTCTATCCCAAGAAGTAAAAATGTACGTTGAGGCAAGCATAGTTTTCTAACTTATCCGAGTTCATTGTTAATCAAGGGATAATAGTGTTTGAAATCGAAAAGTGGGGACAAGTATAGGATGTCTTACTTTCCATTTGCAAATCTATACTTACACCTAGATAGTGGATCTACCCACTATCGATAACTTGACTAGTTTAAAATTTTTGATTGTTAGTTCAAAGAGATTGGGACTGGATAAGCATGAGTTATCCAAAAACCACTTCGAACCAACATAAGCATTCGAATAGGAAACATCTTGAAGATGATGGAATCGTAGGCGAAGATCTTTGAAGTGCAAGGGCTACTTGCTACTATTCCCGAGGGTGATTCCAAAATGGGTGTAGTAGAAGTAGTGCCTTCGGTTTATTCATATCCTGAACAACTTGTATGGATGAATGCTGGCATTGCATTGTTGCCTGGAGGGCAATTTTAGCATTCCAAGTGGGATTGCTATATAAAAGGTAAACGTAGCCTCAGACCTTACAATCGGTAATGACTAAAACAAGGACGTGCCATAGGGCAGGTCACTTCTATTATGATATGATCATCGCTTGATCTAGATCGGTATTTATCGATTTATGTATGCTAGTAGCTCGGTACAGTTGTTGGCCAGCAACCGAGAGATGATCATATTCGGTACTATCTAGGAAGGGGTAGGCCGGTCCTGAGTGGTAGAGGTGCAAATGTTTTTTAGCCTCGGTACATTTTCTTTAGAGGTGTACTATACGGGAAGTAGACCCTTACCTTGTAATGTATGGAATCCATTCTCTAATACATGCCTTTCGGACTTGATTGTATACTATGTATGCTGCAATGTAATTAATGTAACCATTTCAACTATGATTCGATATTTATTTTAAAGACATTATTATAATATCACAAGATTTCTTATATAGTGGTTTGGTTATCTTAAGGTGAACACTCATCTGTATTTATGTGCATCGTGGTCTTATGAGATACCTTTATTTTGAAAGGTTTTATGACAATAAAAGCCATTTGATTTGTGTATCTCCTGGTGGTTTACCAGACTGATCCAGGCATTATTTTCTTATAATGCTCAGGTCAGCCCGAGCATATTTCTAGATTTAGTTATGGATGCTTTGGAGCTTCGGGAGACGAGTTGGATGCCTCTAAGACTTATTCGCGTATATTTTATTTCCGTTGCATTGGCTATTTGTATTTATCAGCATTTATGAGGATAGGCTGTTATAACTGTCTAGGCTGATGATAGCTAGTTACTCTAATTGATGAATGTATATACACTTTTCTTTTGTAAAGATCTGTGTATATTATATATTACTCGTCACTTTGTGAGATTCTACTATATCTTTTCTTTCTTTCACCCTCACAATATGTCTTTTCGACACATGGATGCTCAACATGTGAATATCGTGGATGTATCAGTGTCGACTTTTGATGGTCGAGAAGGTGGGTTATTACAATTTCATACTCAATCATCTTTGAGTCTAAAGTCCATTCCTTCATTATTATGAGGTCCAATATCAGTAAATTGTTGGTTGTTGAGAAATCCCGGGTAACGTCTTCTTTTTTACTAAGGTAAGCTGGGTTTTTTAGTGGCCCGTCAACTTTTATAAATATTGAGGGCATGTGCGAGGCTAGTGCTAGAGCTGGACCAGTCGGAAGTTGGTGAAATAGATAGATTTCAATTTCTTTTCTATTTTTGGATTTGTTAGGTCTAGGCAGTCTAAAGAGGTTCATTAGATCCAATCTAATTAATTTAAATAAAATCATATTTTATTTATTTTTCCAATTTAAATAATTAATGAATTAAACTAAAGTAATTTAATGCAGTTAATGAGCACATCACTATGCACTCAAGTCTGAATAATGTGCACGTGCAACATGACATAGGGTGTACATGGTTAAATATATACATAAATAGATTTTTGGATTTACATATATTATGAAAGTACTTAGCATTGTGTGTGTATGTGTGTGTAATTTGCCAGGATATTATTTTGTATATAAAAATATGTAAGATATTACTTTGTACATAAAAACTTGTAATATATATATATATATATATTAAAAATTTGAAAATATTATTTAAGATATATAATAATATCATTTATGAAATATCTTATAAATTTTGTATAACTTTAAATTTTAAATATGAATTTTTCAAATAAATATCTAATTGGAAACGGTAAATAGAATTTATTTTTAAAATTGAATCTAAGATCCAAATATATAAGTTTTAAAATATCTCAACATTGAATTTAACTATTTTAATAATCATATAATTATACAATTTAAATATAAATTAATTGTCGAAAATTAATATGATAAAATTAAATAATAAATAAAATGTTTAAAATATTTTAAAAGTTAATTCATAAATATATACAAAAGTTATTTCGGCTATTTTTTTACTTTTTAAACCGAAAACATTTTATCAATAAATGTATAATATTAAGTAAATATATATATATATAATTATGTTTAAATAAAATTACTTTTATATATTATTAAACTATAAAATAATTATAAAATACAAATATATTATTATTTTTGCCGAAAAGAAAATGCTAAAATATATTTATGTTAATTAATAAAATTTGCAATACGTATATGTAAATAAATTATTTAATAAACAATGTTTTAAAATATATTTTGTAATTGAAAGGTTATTTATATAAATGTTATTAAATTTCTTTTTTTGTCGAAAGTGTTTTGTATACATCAATAAAAAATTGTTTTTATTATCATAATAGACTCAATGATCAAAATAAATAACTTTACATAGGTGAACAACTTATATTTTATATTTTAAGGATGTATATATAAAAGTGGTCATAAATAGATATAAGTATACTATCAACATCATACATATATCATGATTGTTCAATTTGTATGTAATTTTTTTTACCTAAGATGTTTTTCCTTTGATTCACACCTAGCCTAGATAGGTTCCTTGACCTTTCAGATGCACTCTTTATGATTCAACCAGAAGATGTGCTAACATCTAATTTAATAGTATTAATAGATAGGAGATGAAATGGAGTTGGGGAATGAGTGCGGTTCAGGTGGTAGCTTCCGACCAAGTAAAGGGAAGAGAGGTGCAAATTTGAACCAAAAACAAGAGTGTTAGGCTTCCTTCTAAAGTGAGAGTTTAACTAAAATATCTAGCCCAAAACTCTCCCATATCAAGTCAAGATTTGACCTTGCCCTCTTCCATGTTGGTTGGCCATACCAAGCCCCTTAAATGGACCAAAACTCATTTAAACCCATCAGTAAAAAATATCATTAAAATCCAATTCAAATTCTTATCGATATTGCATATCGGTACACATATATACAACTTTCGTATACGCACCCAATAAATTACTAGTAACACCCCGAATATTTCTAGAGACAACTCCATTTTATTAAACACACCTAATATAATAAATGCAATAATAATTAATATTTCATGAACATTAATTAATTTAATTAATTTCTATCTATTAAAAATCAATTAAATCAAACTATGTAATGAAGACTAAATAAATTAGATGGTGCAACTCATAAGTGTGAATTTAACCAGCGATTAATATTTAAACAAGTTAAATACCAATGTTCACACCTAGTGGTATGAGAATTGACTTAATTCATCACTTACAAATCTCATTGGTAGAATCCAATTTTACAAATTCAAGTGATACCTTCTATTAATGATTATTTACATCAATTCTCTTCATCAATAATATATCATATTAAGAATTCTAGAATTTAGTTTTGGTCAAAATTCCAATATCATGCATATTCAACTTGGTTAGTCCATAAAAAAGTGTTTGGTTTAATAATAACATTTATTAATAACTGTACTACTCTTGCCATAGTTTTGACTTTGATTTGACTACAGTTGACCGTAATTCTAACCTCATACAGCTAAGGTGGCGAAATCCCTATTGAATAGTGTTTCATTTCCAATATTTCAACTCAGAATCAAAAAAAAAAATCGTTTTATGGACACCATGCCATGATTTAATTATAATCAAAGTGGAGTGTCCACATTGAAATTCAATAGTATTCTATATTCAAGAGAACTGTATAATATCAGCACTCGATACTTCTTTTTGACCTAATTGTTATAAACTAGTAGGAAATTCTCGGATGAGTCATTCCATAGTTATCCAATAACAATCAGTGCGTAACCTCATGGCGCCCCCAACAACCGTGAGTAATACATTGCCCAAACATTTGGAGATGTTACGTACCCTAGTCTCAATGGATGTATCAATATCCTATCTTGAAATATTTTGACTAGGAATATTTAATATAATATATTTATTATATATTTGTGATAATTTTTTCATGACTATAACTCCTTGTAATCATTATCACATAACATATATTTTAAGGAATTTCTATTTTCATATACTGTACATTTATTATTCAATTAATTATATCACTATATAACAAATTATAATTTAGAAATTAAATAATTTAATTATCAGCAAGATTGGTTAGAGAGTTGGATATATGTAACAAATTATATAATTGCCCCTGGGGCATACCCATAACTCTTTCAATATCCCACTTGCACTTATGGTCAATTATGGAATCTTATTATTTTGACATCGATCAGTTTTCTCAAAGCTGATCAAGCTAGTTCCTTAGTGAATTGGTATGCTATGTTGTTATAATTATCTACTAATCAACTATCTCCAACGCTGATAAACAAACTTTATCAAGTGAAACTTTTCAGAGTATGTTTCTCGACTTCTTGAGCTCTAGGTTCTTTCACAAATTGCATCATGACATTGTTATCAGATAACAATATTATGCGATTATCAACATTTGGAATATCATTTAGCTTGGTTATAAATTTGCAGATTTATTTATGTATACATTGCTTTTATTGTCGTGCTTATTCAAGACGATGTATGTAGCCTATTGGTTGAATTAGCCACAATTCATGTTTGGAATACTTCCACCTTAAAGCTTCTGAACTAAGACTGATCATGAATTTAGGATTTACATACTGCACTCCACAATGCTTATGAAGTTCGAGTCTGTAAACTCCTTTATAAGAAGTTCGTTGTTTCCCTAAAAAATTCTCTAGTATTTCATAAATACTTTAAAACACTTCAAACTATCATTTAGTGATCTTAATCCGAATTTGATAATTGCTTATGTATCAAATGCATAATCGAAATATGATATTATAGACAATAATATGTATGATAATTCATGTTGCTAATGCATAATGAATCCATCTTACCTGTTCCATATTAAACATATTGATATGATGTCTATGATATCGTAGGGGACATTCCCAACACCCTTATATACTGATTCTAAAAGATGTATTTTCAAATCCTATACCAAGAATTTAAACAACCAAACTATAATGATTTAACATGAGTGCATCGTTAATAATCAAAAGCTTGTTGTTTACTTGTAGTTTTAGAAATATTTTAGTAAATTTAATATTCTTTCTTATAGACACATGCTTTCTTATAGAAAATCAAACTAGTTTATATTTCTGTCAAAACGCTTGTTCAACTCTGATAACAAAAAATCAAACGATACTTTCGTGTCAGTTCTTGGATCATATCCAAAACCTACAAACTCGGTATCACTTCCACCGACTTCGAGGCACTTTGGTTATTATATGCAAATTGTATATTGTAAATCATTATTTAGAATTTTCTGTTTTAACATATATGTACCACAATCCAATGTCATACCGGGCGACAACTTAAAGAGTAAAATCTAAATTAACTTAAGCGCGTTGAATAATGAATCAGTTACATTAATTTCAACAATTGAAATTTACGATATTATTCTTCTAAACATTGCCTACTACATTCGTATTGCATTGGTCCTCTTCTTGAAGAAACATTTACGGCCGATGGATCATATCCCATCAGATACAATTATCAAAATCATATTTGGTAATGTACTTGGTAGAGTCAATACTCTTAATGGCTTTATTGACAACCGAGGAAATTATATTCTTTACATTGATAAGAAATTCATAATTTCTCTTTAATTGCAAGAATAACTATTTGACGCTCAAATGCGTTGTGTCCATTTAGGTTTAATTTTGTTTCATCCCTCATAATTAGTATTATCTTTAGATCGTATCCAAATCCATTTTACTACCAATAATTTATAAAAGAAATTCCTTCACCATGAAGTCAGTGTTTCTTGAAACAACTATTATCTCTCAGTGCAATGTAATGGGTATTCATAAACATTTTAAGAATGCATTATATATATAACTGATTTGGTTTTCAGTTTATGAAACTTATGTTTATAACATAAATTGGCTAATCAACATGAAACAATCCCAAACTCCTTTGGGGTGGTCCATACAAGATCCCTCACGAACAATTATTACGTGGAATCTTTCGACTCTCATAACCTATCAATTCATTGACCTAGGATATGCAAGGATTTATTATAAACTCTTGTCTTGTATGTTCTCTTAAACTATGTTTTAGATGAGATTAATTTTAACTTTACGTACTTACTCTTAAGTACGTGACCCTCGAAATGAGTTAGATCAACTTCATTCATTATCATTCATACTTTGTTCAACAAAGTCCAATTACTCCATATCAACACACCATTATGTATCATAGGGAGGAGTGACTTTTGAGATTGAATCATTTTTCATTTTAAGTACTTTTGGAACTGTTTTCCTATATACTTACCTATTTGATCAAATCAAATTATTTAATTTCTTTTGTATGTTATGTATTCTACTATAGTTTTATATTCGATGAACTTAACATAAATACAATACTTCTGTATCAAATACATATGTTGATCTCAATGACAATTCATATGTGAATTTAATGAAGTAAATGGTTTTGTTTTGGTAATATTTGTCTTTGAACTGCCCACATCTATATGTATCACTACGAAGAGTTTACTAACTCTTTTCCTGTTCCCACTAAATGGGTGTTTTGTCCTTACTAGTCTGAGATGCAATTCATTAGTACCATATGATTCATAATCATATGGTTATAGAATTATTCCTTAAATATATGACTTAATCCATAATTTCAAAATAATTGTTGAAATTTGTAACGACCCACTATTTTGGACCATTCAAATCGACAATAATCCACACATGTCCGACTTGAATAATTCAAAATAACATATTGTAATAAAATTTGGAGCAAATAAAATCAAACACAGAATCACAGACACAGAATATCAGAATAACTCGCAGCGGAAATAAAATACCATAGTAGTTCATGAAGCTACTATATACAAACTCTTAAAAACATATACAAAATGTCATAGTTTAAAAATGGATACAATAGATGTTAGGATACATAAATCAATAATATAGAGACAATACCGAATAGTAAATAACTGGATTAGAAGATAAGAAATAACAGATGGACAGATAAGCTCCAGCAAATCTCTAGCTTCAGAAGATAAATTCCAAAGCTATGATTCTCAGGCTGACCCGAGCGTAAAGCAAAACACAAAACACTCGAGTCAGGACATATATGCTTATACAATGTAAACCAACTCAAGTGAACTGAAATAGCAATGCATAATAACTTAGAGGATGCTTGGGATCGCCCATCCTTTAAGGATCCATAAAACCATTAATTAAATAGTAATATCAATATCACAGAAATGTCCATATCGAAATAAACCATGCAACTAACAGTGTTAATGTGCATCACAGCCATCATCAGGAAATCAAATGTCATACAGAGAAGTATACCCGTGGTTATAGTATTTCAAAATAATATTTTATATTTCAAAAATTTAATATCATTTCAAATCCAAATCTTTATCAAAATAAAGATTAAATCATTTACAAACAATCTCAATATATTACAATATCATATCCTTTCAAAACTTCCTTTCAAATCATTATTTGAATTCAAATTCAATTATCAAATTTAATACCCTTTAAAATTCCAAAATATCATTCATTTATTATCTTATCAAAATCACCCTTTAAAATAGTTTTCCATTTAAATTAATTCATTTAACCATTTAAAAGTGAAGTTATTACTCTTTCAAGTTAAGTATTCAATTTCCAAAGTTTCAAATCATTCTGAGTTCATTTACTAGGTCAAAATCCATAAACATTGAAAATTTCAGCCTTTCACAGCATTTAGAAGAAGCTGTTATAAGTTATAGTGGAAAACATTTATTTCAGCAAAGACAGCACTTTAAAACTGCTGTTATATCTCATTTTAGTTGAAATTTAGTTTAAAATAGCAAAGACAGCATTTCCAGAAATGCTGTAATAGCTCAGGTTCAAAAACAAGGGTTATTTTCTTAATTTCAGCAAAGACAGCAGGCAGCTACAACAGTTTACAGAACTGCTGTAATAGCCCTTTATTAAGTTCTTTAGCCTTTACATTTACTACAACAACTACAGCATTTCAGAAATGCTATAATAGCCTCTTTTTACTAAGTTTTAGTTCAATTCTGAAATCATAGCATTTCTGAATGCTATTAAAAGTACTTTCCAGATTTTAGTTTATTTCCAGCCAATAATAAAATTTATTTAAACCCTTTTAACATTATAAAAATCATGTTTTAACATTCAAAAATGTTTATATAATATATCATTTAACACATGATTTTTTATTAAATAAATCTGTTATAGTTAAATCAAATTTCAATGAATTATTTAACAAATTCAAGTGTAAATTTCTTTTCTTCACATTTTTAATAAATAAACTTAACACTTAAATTTTATTTCCATTTCACAAATTAACTAAATTTTTAATTTTATTTAATTAACTTAAACCTTTAATAAAAACCAAATTCACATTTCAAGTCAAGTTATATTATAAAATTACACTTTTAAGCATTCATATATTAACCATTTTAATACATAGAAAAAATCAATAATACTTCATTAAATCATTTATATTCAAATCTAAAAAAATTTATCATATTTACCATTTTTCAAATATAATTAAATTTCCATTTTATTTATATAACTTGAATATCATTTTAAAACCAAATTTCCAAATTTCCAAACTTAAGTTATATTTCAAAAATTCACTTTTCCCATTCATTTAAATTACATTTTTAACTTCTAGAAAAATCCAAATTTCTTTATTTAAACATTAAAAATCCAATTTAAATCAAATTTTCATAATTTACACTTTTGAAAATATTTAAAATATTCAAAATACTTTATAAAAATAACCACGGGCCTGTATATAGTTTTCTAACCTAGGTCAATTGATACAGATATGTATCATTTCAATCCGTAGTTTAAAAAGCAAAAATTCGGGTTCTATCATTTCAAACCCGCAATCCCAAGTTAAAACAAAATAAACAAAAACCGTTCAGGCCTATCATTTCAGCCCATAACGATTTTTCCCTATTCTAAAGTCCATTCGGGTATGTATCATTTCAACCCATAGTGAATCTATCTACAGGGAACTTGCAGTGTGATAAACAGATATAAAATGAACAGTATACAATATACAATAGTAACAGATGAGATGACAAGTAAATTAACAGGTTTAACATCATATAAATAAATCATCACAGACAGTTATAACATCATATAAAATTCTACACATTCAATTGTTGTCGTTTCACAATTGCATAAGTATAAATGTCTAGTGAGATTTACTCACCTCTAAATGCTGGAGATAACAAAACCAAAGACACAACGAAAAACAAAGCATGATGACAAGATTACGGACTTGAGTGGAGAGCGAGATCCAATGCTACAAGTCTTGTGTTACAACCCAAAACAAACATCAAAACAGACATAAATTCAATACACTCTGAAATGGAATAACTTTGGAATAAAAAGAGATTTGAATGCCAAGTCTTTTGCCTTGCTTTCTCTACTATTTGGCACGGCCTAGGGATGTTGTTTGGCTCAGGTTTGAACAAGTTTGGCTCAGGTTTGGGCTAGGAAATGCACGGTGTAAGCGAGAACATGTAGAGGAAGTTACAACATAAGAATGTCAAGAGGCTAGGCAACATTGGAAGGTTTGTGTTCACACTTTGGGCTCAGCTAATGGTCAAATGGCTCGGCCATGTCATGCTACAGGTCTGGCCAGAGGTAGGAGGGGTGAGTAAGGGTCTGGACAGAGGTGGTGGTGGCGGCCTAAGGTGATGGTGGTGGTGGAAATGGAAGTGGTGAACAAGTGGTGGTCAAACAACATGGTTTTAAGGGAATTAACATAGTTTTTGTGGAGTTTCTCTTCATAGATTATGCGGCCATGGTTCAGACCTGAGGAGTAGGTGGTGATGATGGCAGGGAAGAGGTGTAGGAGGTGGTGGCCGTGGATATGGAGTGGAGGCCGTTCAAAGAAGCAAAGAAAACAAGGCAAAAATACATGAAAAATGAGAAGAAAAGTGTAAAAAAGTAGCCATTACCCATAGATTTTTCTTGAAGCCATGAATGAATGAGAAGGTAAAATGTTTTTGGGTGAATGGAGGCTGAAAACTCATGGCTACAAACCAAAAATGCACAGCCAAGATAGTAATTGAGGAGTTATGGCAAATGAAAGGACAAAGGAGATGAAAGGACTTAAGGTAAATAAGCTTTTAAAACTCTTCATATTTCTTTTTCTTTAAATTCAAATAAAACAAAAATAAAATCAGTAAATTGACTTTAAAATCGAAAAAAAGTAATAAAAAATAAAATTAAATAATAATTTTAAAGAAAATGGAAAAAGAAAACAAGAAATTGCTTAAAAATCCAAAATAGTGTCCAGAAATTACAAATAAATCACTATTGACTTTGGAAAATTATTAACTTCATTTTAAAAATATTCTAAAATAAAATTTGAAATAAAAATGATTTTTAAACATTTTCAAAGTAAAATAAATAATTAAATTCAGAGAAAATAGCAAAAGAATTGAAGAAATTGTTTAAAAATAGCAAACAGGACATGAAAATTTCAAATAAATTACTATAACTCTAGAAAAATTTATACTTCACTTAAAAATATTTTAAAACCAAAATATATACATACCAAGTTATTTTACCCATATAAACATAATTTAGAACATTACATGACCAAATAAAATATTATTTATATAATTTGAAATAAACAATTTGGTTAAATACAACAAATTACACACAAAATTGAAAACAGTATAACTTCCACAATGTAAATCCATTTTCAATGAAATGAAAATCAGTATTCATGATATTAAATCTATTTTCATAATAAAAGATAAAATTCAAGAATTTAAATATTTATATTTAAAAATTAAAAGTCAAAGTTTGACTAGTTTGACCACAAATCCACTTTTTCAGGAAAATATTCCACTTATACAAGTTTGGAATTATAATTCATATAATAATCAAAATTCATATTTAAAAATGAAATATTTGAACTAAACAAGTTTAAAATAATTTAAAAATAAAAATAAAGTCAAAATAAAATATGCAAAAATCTAGGGTTGTTACAAAATTTTAGATACTTCTGTAATATATGCCTAATGCAACCAATACCAGTATTCTAGATTTAATCTACAATAAATATTCATAATATTTATAACAAAATAAAATTATAGCTATATATATTAAATCAATATTGAAAAGAATATTATTTCGTAAATAGTATTTGGTATATATGTACGAGAATAATCTTCTATGTGTTGATGCAACCGTTATAACTGTTATATGGCATGCTTCCATTATTTCCATTGTTACCATATAACATTCTTCGAAATGCGAAGCTCCATTCAATTACTTGATATGGGCTATTTATTTCGTTTTCTGTATCTAGTTTACATTCGAGAGTTTTAGAACAAATATCTTAAACTCAAAGAAATAAATCTCATAAAAAATAATTTTCTACATGAAAATACATTTTGGAATAGAAATCATATTTCTTATTCCATGTTAAGTATCTATTTTTTTTTTGAGTTCATGGGAAACCTTAAGATCATGGTATTCATTGATACTCACTTAAGTAAACCACGCCGTGTGTCTACCCCGCTTTTATTTAGTCGTCGCACACGGATGCTTAACGTTGAAACTCCCACTGATGGTTTGGCGCTGGGATTCGAACCTGCCCGGACGCAGTCCTTTGGTTCCCATCTCCCAGCTCCCAAACCAACCGAGCTACGAACGGCCCATTCACTCTCTACATGAAACATAAGTGCCCATTCACTCTCTACATCCCAATTGTGTCTTATGTTACATCCACTCTCTTATATTCACTTTCCTTTTCAAATGGTTGAAGCAATCAAAAGGAATTCCTCACTATATGACCGTATGAATTCTTTACGGAAGTGTAGTTGATTATTCTTAATGTTTAAGGATATCAAGTAAGTTGCACTTCATATAAACTGATCAAACTGACATCATGTGTCCATCTTGTAGCTCTTAGTCTAATGCTACATCTAACACAATGAGATTCTTATTGCATCCAATCTTATTGAATACATGATCTTGCCTTATGGTTTACTTGCTCTTTTCGAGTGAACTAAATTCACCAAGGCTTCGTATAGTACAAATTGCGATCGTTCACCATATAACATTTATATGTGATCTAATATGGATTAAAGTATTGCTTAAGAGTTTAAAACACATAGAGGATAATACATAGTCTCAGATAAATAAACACTTAAGCGATGAGGTACGAATGTTATATTAGTTGTATAATTAGGCGCTTTTACAAGTTTTGGAGTGACAACATACTGAAGGATCTATTGGTATGTGTATATTTATATTTCTTTTGTCAATCTTAATTCATTTTATTTATATATTTTAACTGAAAAACATTTTATCAATTATATTAATTGCATAAATTTATCGAAGTAGATTATTTTAATTTATACATAGCATATGTTCTTCTATTATTAAATAGGTTAAATGTTTTCATTTCATTATCTAATAGATCCCACTAGACTTTTATGTTTCTCAAAACCCTAAGAAAAAACATATAAATCTTTCGATTTCTCTAGTGGGTGTTAGGATTCGCATGCATTAGGATCCTAACCTTGAGGATGATCAACAAATCATAGGCCCACATGTGATGATAAAACATTATAAGTTGTATCGTGTACAACTCCTAACCCGTGGTCATTGTACTAATCAATCTCGACCTTGAGGAAGATCAACTTATCGAAAGTGGTTATTCACTCTTACCTACCATTTCGCGACGGCTATGCACGTACCTTGAGGAAGATTAACAAATACATGCATTTATCTTACCACGTCTAATTAATATATTAATAGTTCTACGTGTAACATCTCTAGCTTGAGGAAGATCAACAACTAAAGTGTATGTAAGTAATCTAATAATATATAAATATGGTGGACTACTTATACATTAAGGATTCATAATCTTTAATATATATATATATATATGTATGTATATATTTATATTAACTTTGTGATTCAAGTGTTGGACATACCCGAAATCACGGTATGTGTACAATACGTATGTACTCATTCCTCAAACCTAGGTCGGGTTTCTTACACTTCTAGTTAAGTTTTATACATTCATATTACATAAGTTTAATTTATTTATAACTATTTATAATTTAATTAACTTATATAATATACTTATGTATATTACTAATTAATTAATATTAATTTATTATTTAATTAACCAACTAATTAAATTATTTTAAAATTCAAAATTTTATTTTACTCATCTTGAAAGTTTAAAATGAATATTAACTATAACACTTATAGCTTATATACACACATGTCATTATACATGTATATTTTATTTTATTAATTAACATTTATTTAATTAAAAACAAGTTTAATTAAATAAATAATAAATTCGAAAATATTTATTTATAATTTACCTTAAACAATTTAAGATATACATAAATTCAACTATAACATTTATAGATTTATATATATATATATATATATTCATACATATCAATATATATGTTTATTTTGATTAATTAACTTTCGACTATTTATTTATTTAATTAATACAATTGATTAAATTATTAAATAATTTATAAAATATTAATTTATTTTCGAAAACAATTTTTGAAAAATATTTTATAACCTTTATAAAATTTACTTTATATTTTAAGTTTATCATTTAAATTCAAAATATATTTTATCTTTTCAAATTGAATTTTGAAAATTAGCTTAAGGCCTAAATCAATTTGAGCCTTTTATAATTGGACCAACCTTTTGGATTTACTCCATCATTGTGCCAGGCTAGTAGCCAGGGAGGGGAGAATATTTGATTATCTAACCCTAAGCTTGGACACTACTATTTTAAACACCCAAATGACAAGTAGGCATTATTAGTTCCCTACAAAGTAATTAATTTACATTGCATCAACCATTAGCGTTTTGGTACATTTGTTGCAGATAAGTCAGAAGCGGGTAAAATAGGTAGATTATAAAATTTCTTATTTTTGGATTTGTTTGGTCTATGGAGTCTAAATGGGTTTATTAGATCCAATCTAATTAATTTAAATAAAATCATATTTTCTTTAATTTTCTAAAATTAATTAATAAATTTAATTAAAGATATTTAATACAGTTAATGAGTACATCATTATGTACTTAAGTGTGTATAACCCGCACATGCATTATGGCATAGGATATACATGGTTAAATATATACATAAATAAATGTTGGGATTTACATCTATTATATATACTTGCTACTTATATATATATATATTATATGTGTGTTTTTTACAAGATATTATTTGGCATATAAAAATATGTGTGTGTGTACAAAATTCAAAAATATTATTTCAGATCTATAAAATTATCACTTAGAAAAATCTTATAAATTTTGAATAATTTTAAATTTAAAATTTGAATTATTCAAATAAATATCTAATTTGAAATGGTAAACAAAATTTAAATTTAAACTTGAATCTAAGATGAAAATTTATAGGTTTTAAAATATCTTAACATTTGCTTTAATTATTTTGATAATAATAAAATTATAAAATTTAAATGTAAATTAATTGCTAGAAATTATTACGACAAAATTAAAAAATATAGGTAATGTTTAAAATACTTTACAAGTTATAAAATTTATAAATATATACAAAAAACATTTTGGTCTATTTTTTATATTAAAACCAAAAACATTTTATTAATATATATATATATATAATATTATATATATTTATATATATTTATGTTTAATAAATCTAGTTTTATGGTATTATTAGTACATAAAATAATTGTAAACTACATACTTATTTATTTGTGCTAGAAATAAATTACAAATAAAATAAATTTATATTAATTAATATAATTTACAATATGTATATATATAAAACATTTGGTTAACAAATAATGTTTTGAAATATTTTTGTAATTTAAAATTGATTTATATAAATGTTATTAATCTTTTTTGCCAAACATGTTTTATCTACATCTATAAAAATCTTTTTTTATTATCATAATAGATTCAATAATCAAATTAAATAACTGTACATAGATAAAAAACTTGTATATTATATGGCAAGGACATATATATATATAACTGGTGATACTTAGATAGAGGTATACTATCAACATCATACATATGTCATGAATGTTAAATTTGTAAATAATTTTTTTACCTAAAAAGCTTTTCCTCTGAGTCACACTTAATCTGAATAGTCTTCTTGATCTTTCAAATCCACACTCTCTAATGCAACTAGATGATGTGCTAACACCAGATTTAATAGTACTAATCGATTAGAGATGAAATGGAGTTGGGTGATGAGTGGAGTTTCGATGGTAGAATGCAACCAAAATAAAGGAAGAAAGGAGAAAAAGTTGAAAAAAACAAGAGTGTTAGGCTTCCTTTTATAGTGAGAGTTGACCAACATATCTATCCCAAAACTCTCCCATACCAAGTCAACATTTGACCTTGCCCTCTTCCACCATTTAGCCGGCCATACCAAGGCCCTTAAATGGACCAAAACTTATTAAAACCCATTAGTAAATTATATTATTTAAATTCATATTGATATCGTATATCAATACATACATATACAACTTTTATATATGCACCCATTAAATTACTAGTAGCGTCCCGAACATTTCTAGAGGCAATGCCATTTTACTAAACTCAGCCCATACTGTGAATACGATAATAATTAATATCTCATAAATCTTAATTAATTTGATTAATTTATAACTGTTATTGATCAATTAAATCTAGTGGTGTTTCGGTGATTGACTAAATTCGGTTATGCAACTCATAGGTCTGAATTTAGCCAGTGATCAATATTTAAACAATTTAAATACTAATGTTCACACATCACCTCACCTAGTGGTACGACAGACTAACTTAATTCATACTTACCAATCTCATCGGTAAAATCCAATTTTACAAATTCAAGCGGTACCTTTTAGTAACAATTATTTACACCAATTTTCTTCATTAATTATATATCACATTAGGACTTATGGAATTTATTTTTGGTTAAAATTCCAATAGCATGCATATTTAACCCATAAACAAAGTCCTCGGTTCAATAATAACATTTATTATTAACCGTACTATTTTGGCCAGAGATTTTGACTTTGAATTGACTACAATTGACCGTGATACTAACCTCATAAAACCAAGGTGATAAATTCTCACTTGAATAGTGTTTTACTTCTAATGCTTCAATTCAAACCTAACTATAGTTGTTCAATGGACATCATGCCACAATTTAACTATAACTAAAGTGGAGTGTCCATATTAATGTTCAACTGTATTCTAAAGTCGAGAGAACCGTGTAATATCGTCACTCGAGATTTCCTATTCGACCTAGTCGTTATAAACAAATAGGAAACTTTTGAATGAGTTATTTCATAGGTATCCAATAACTATCAATATGTAACTTCTTTATGTCCCTAGCAACCATGATTAAAACGTTACTCAAACATTTGAAGAGCACTACGTACTCTGATCTCAAAGGATGTCTCAATGTCTTATCTTGTAACATCTTGCCCAAGAATATTTAAAATAACTTGTTAATTATATATTGTGAAAATTTTCACATGATTGCAAATCCTTGTAATTATTATCATATAAAATATTATTTAAGAAATTTTGATTTTAATATACTTTAAATTTATTTATTTAATTAATTATATCACTATATAACAAAGTATATTATAGAAATCAAATTATTTTATTACGAACAAGATTGGTCACATAGATATATGTAACAAATTATATAATGTCCACTAGGGCATACCCCTAACTCTTTCAGTTAGGTGCCCTAATAATTAAAAAGTCACACTAATTTTGCATACCCATACATAGGAATACAAATACATATGGGAAAACATGTGACATAGATAGAAACAATGCAATAAAAATGGTGACTATGATGGAAAACACTTACCCCACCAAAAGTATGCTTCTGTGAATACAAAGCGTGCTTTGAATGAAGACATGAGACCAAAATCCTGATCTGCATAGATCTTCATTTTACTTAGATCACTCCCATAGAATGTAATGTTTTCTAAACACTGCATTTCTACACAATCATTAAGTCATGTCTTTTTGGCACATGTAAATTTTGGAGCTCTATAGTCCTGAAAGTTCATTCATTCTACACATTGTTGAGAATCACTCTAATTGATTGCTGAGAATCACTCTAGTTGAAGGTGAGGAAGATATAAAATTTAATTTTATTCCTTTCACCCTGTCGTTTTCCCTTTTCTTATTTTTTCTTAAATATATGGATTGATACCGATCCATCTATAGATCGGTAACGATCTATCTATTGGAGCCTGATCTATTTTGCTTGGGTGAAATGGGTAAATTTTAAAATAAAATCCCTATCTAGATTTAATAGGCCCATAATCTAATACTAGTATTAGATCTAATCTATTTATTAAATAAAATCATATTTTATTTTAAAGTATTGTATAATTGTTTATTTAACCAAATTTGTTCAATAATTATTTTGAATATATCTCATATATTCATTTATTGACATAATGATGTATAATTAGTGAATATGTATATAATTAGCTGGGAGTTTTGTATTTAAGGAGAGATAAGCGACTTTTCACCTTTCTATCTTTAAAACGTCCTTTCTTTAATTCCTTTTATGTTTAAATCAACATCAAAACCACTTCATTTCCTATTTTGGTTGGCCATGCTAGGCTCCATTCATGGACCAAAAAATCCCAAGCCCATTAAGCAATCAAAGATAATTAAAGCCCATATATATATATATATCTGTGTGTGTGTATGTATATGCATGCATGGATGTATGTGTGTATGTATGTATATCAATATCGTATATTGATGCATGCATATATAACTTTTATATACACATCTAAATAATTACTAATAGCTCCCTGAACATTTCTAAAAGCTACCCCAACTTACTAATAACACCCCAAACATCAAATACATCAATATTTCTTAAATATTAATTAAATTAACTAATGTGTAAGACTTTGTAAGCTAATTAAATCGTATGGTTTTTCGAATAATTCACAAATACAGTTGTGGGACCTAGAGATGAAAATTCAGTCAATGATTAATATTTAATAATTCAAATATCAATGTTCACACATCGCCTCTGTTGGTGTTATGACAGTTTGGCTGAATTCATCGCTTATAGATGTAACGACCCAAAATTTTTAACGTTTCGAATATGAATATTTAGTTTACTTAAATAACCAAATTTGATCCAAATTCAATAAATTAAAAGAAAATCAATTTTTAATAAAAAAAACTTGATTTTATTGGTGTACTTTTAAATGAATTTATGGGATTATACCATAATTTTCAATTGGGAAAATATTTAATATTTCTTTTGACATATTTTATGGCAAATATTGGAATTTTTGAAATTTCATAGAATAAGATAACCGGTGTATTTTATTATTATTTCGGGATTGTGTTACATTTTTGTGCGTGATCGTATTATTATTTTTTTCGTTTGCGGCTCATACGCGAATGTGATATTGTATAGCGGGGTGCCCGATTGATGTTGCTTAGCTTGGAAGCTTTATGTTGCTTCATTTATACACCTCACTTCAAATCTTTCACTTCGTTGATTTGCTTTGATTCGAGGGGTCCTTGAATTTTGAATTTTTGGTTACTTAGCTATTAAGTATTATAATTTTTGTAAGTATGCACACTCAATACTTCACTTCTATGGTTTCTTCAAAGCACTTCAACTCATTTGTCTCTTTCTTATTTTTTTTACTCTGTAAACAAAAATAAACCATCCTCCTCTCTTTAAAAATCACCATCTCCCAATCTATTCACTTCTAGCCAAAATACTAACATGAAAGTTGTTTGTTTCCATGTCTAGTATTTTCCAGAAATAGTCGCTCATCGTTTTGTCGAGCGAATTGGAAAAAATCATCTGAAAACAATAGTGGTTGAATATTGGTCATTTTTTGGTGAACAAGAATTGGAGAATGGAGGGTAAAGTTATGTTCGTCTCTACAAGACATAATTTTTGGAGTTGGTCTCGTGATTTTTAATGGTTGAAATCGTCGTGGAGTGTTAAATGAACGGATTATGTTCATCTTGCAAATTCCAACGTCATGGTGGGTTAGGGAGGTTGCTGCTGTGGTTGAAGGAGGCTTAGGCAATGGCAGAGCCGTGGGTGTGATCGATGGAGGTCCGGTGGTATGTGGTTGCTGGTCGTGGTTGCGTTAGGGTATCAGCCTTTGGGTTTCTAGTTTCGGTTATGTTGATGCCAGTGACAATAGAAGCAACCGAGCTTGACTAGAAGTGGAGCGAGGGTGCATGGGTAGGTGGCGAAGTTCTTGGGGGGTGGCACCGGTGACCGAAAGTGAGTGAAGCGGCGGTGGTTCGTGGGTAGCCGAGGCGTGTTAGAAATCCTAGACGTGATTTTAAATCGGGCGCGTATTATTTTTGGGAGATGGCACTGTAGCATGTGCAACCGGGTCAGGTGATGGAGAAGTGGGTTGGGCTAGTGTGTAGTTTGGGTGAGGAATTATAATATAGTGATTTAATTGTTTTATTTATATTAATTAAGTGTGTTGAGTTTAAATAGCCATATCTTGCTCGTTTTAAATCCGATTAACCCGTAGATTTTTTGCATTAGACTCGTATTGAAAAGTACAACATTTTAATAAAAATATTTGTTAGTTTGGATGAAGCATAATTTTTTTATAAAATTATAGTGATTGAATATTATTAGATTGATTTACGTAATAACGTGGTTAAATTATTTATATTTCGTTTGTGACATCTATTTAGCAGAATAAAACACCGTTCTGGTATAATTAAATTTAATAAATTATTTTGGACATCTATTTAGCAGAATAAAACACCGCTCTACTATAATTAAATTGAATAGATTATTTTGGATGTCTATTTCGCTGAATAAAACATCATTCTGCTATTATAAATTGAATAGATATTTTGGACATCTATTGAGCAGAATAAATCCTTGGTCTGTGCTTGCAAGTATATAATGATTTTTGAAGTTAATTAATATGTGGATTAATTTATATTGAATAAATAATGAATTAACTATTGATTATTAATTATTGAGTGCCAGAAGCTTGGTAGCCTGGCCGTATTGGGTGTAACATTGATATAGGTTAAAAAGTGGAACCTTTTTAGTAATAAAGGTAATTGTAGCACTGGTTTTTTGCTATGGTAGCTCTGGGTCACGTTATAGTATTTTGAAATACTATTATTTGCTGTTTTGATTTAATAATGGTTTTGATGAGAAGAATGATATTTAAAGTTAATTAATTATTTGACTAATGATGTTTAAAGTTAATTAATTATTTTATTAATGATGTTTAAAGTTAATTATTTTATTAGTGATGTTGAAAGCTAATCAATTATTTATTTACAATGTATAAAGGTAATTAATTAATTAATTAGAGGTGTTTGTAAATAATAAATTGTTTCATAAAAGGAATTTTACTTAATAAAAGGGATTTATTAAAGGAGATTTATAAATGATATTTTGTAAAGGGGAATTCTGAATGGTATTTTGTAAATAAAAAGAGAGTTATAAAGGGTATTTTATAAATAAAAGAGAGTTTTATAAAGGGTAATTTATAAATAAAAGAATGGATTTATAAGTGATATTTTATTAATAACTAAGACTTGTATTAAATATATAAGATTTACAAAACTGAGTTTGGATTTATAAAAGGATTTTTCTAAAGGAATTTTATAAAAGAGTTTTATAAATAGAAAGGACTTTTATAAGTAATTTTATAAATGATTTTAAAGACTTATAAAAGGAGTTTTATAAATAATTTGAGAGATTTATTAACAAATTTTTATATAAGTAAAGTTGGAGATTTATAAAAGGACTTGTAAATATGGGTTGGGTTTATAAACAGGAAATTTTATAAAAGGAATGAGACTAGATTTTGATAAATAATCCTTCTTAATTATGGTGGTATGGAAGCATTCTTTCCATACTTAACACCGAAGGAAAATTAGCTTTGGGTTTATAGTAGCAACGTTTTAAATGACATTTGTTTTGTCCCGGTTAAACATGATTTTGGGAAAATGAAAAATGTTCCCTAAGTATTGGAAGTGAAATGGTTTGTTAATATACTTATACTGTTGAGATAAGTATATGAATATATTTAAAGTATTTTCCTGGTATTGTTAATTAATGAAAAGATTAGTTAAAGAGGCTTAATGGCAGCTTATGTGTTTAACCGTGCTTGGTTTCTTATGAAATTAAACCTCCGATTTGATTAATTGTTATTTGAAAGTTAAATAACTGATTGTCAAATCTTGATCAAATATAAATTTTGAAATATCTTGAAGAAACTTGGGAATTATATGGTATAGTTATATTCGATGATGCTATACTATCCATATAAACTCATTGTGTTCTTCCAGGTAAAATGATAAGGAAATCTGTCCGCTTAAACGGTTAGGAGGTGATCTCAGCTCTTATGTATTGCCTGTTTATTTCCAAAAGAACCGGTGTTGAGTTTACCGGAACGTATCGATTGGTTTTGAAGCGATCGGTAAGCGGGGGAGTGTACTTATATGAGATGACTCAAAACCTTAACTACTCCAAAACCATATACATATTTTATACTTTGAAAGAGGTTCGAGATTGGTTCAAGATGATGGAAATCGAAGACAGAGTTCTTTGAAGTGCAAGGGATACTTGCTACTAATCCTGAGGGTGATTCCAAAAAGGATGTAGTAGAAGTAGTGCCTTCGATTGGTTCATATTCTGAAAATTTTGTATGAATGAATATTGCTATTGCATTATTGCCTGTAGGGCAGTGTTAGCATTCCAAGTGGGAATTGCTTCGAGAAAAGGTAAAAATGTAATCTCACAAGCCTCACAACCCGACAATGGCTAAAACATGTTTGATGCAGCAGAGCTATGTGGTTCGCTACCATTAGAGCATCATTCTTTGATATAGATCAGGATTTTTTGATTCGGCATGCGCGCGTGAGGTGATTGAGGGACAACGTTTGCAGCCTCGGTGCCCAAGGGATGATGTAATTCGGTATGCCATTTTAAAGGGGCAGCCGGCTTTGTGCTGGTAGAGGTGCAAGGTTTGTAGTCTTGGTAATATTTTATCTAGAGGTGTACTGTACGGAAGGTAGTCCTTACCTTGTCATTATTGAAAGCCATTCTCTAATACATGCCTTATGGTCTTCGTTGTATACTATTATGCTGGAAGGTAATTAATGTTACCATTTCGGCTATGATTCTATTTTTATTTTTAACCCTAGACATTATTATAATATCACTGGATTTTCTAATAAAATGGTTTGGTTATCATAAGGTAAAAAACCGTCCATCTTTATGTAACACACCGTAAAAGGAACCATAAATAAATAAAGTAAATTAAATATTATAAGGGTTAGATATGGGGGTTTTATAAAAGTTGAAATTTTACCACGAAAGTTAATACATTGCATTCGTCATGAAATTCTGATATGTTTTCATATATAATGTGCTGAAAACGGTGCTCAAACAAAGACGTTATGAGCATTTGATGTTCTCATATTTAAATTAATTTAGTTTGGATTCAAATTCAAATGAGAAATCAAATTTGGGATTTAAATTTCAAAAATTAGCTTGGGGGCTAAGTAAACAATTACTTAAGGTTTAACGTTAAAAGTCAATTAAGGAATAAAATAATTCGGTAACGAAAACAAAAATAAACGCCCTGAATAAAAGAGCGGTCGACCGTAGTGGTCGCCCAAGAGCGATCGACCGCTTGGCAACAATAGTTGCCAGTGGCAGTTAAGGTTTTATGTTATGTTCTATTTGGTTGTGCGCTTCAGAATTACCCGTTTCCTACCTACTTCCATCCTACGGTTCTGGTGCAGTTCAATTCCTATAAATAGGACCCTATCCTCTCCACTTTTATTCATATTATTTTGGGGAATATGACAAAACTTCGCCATTGCTCTCTCTAATAAGATTCAGAAACTCCATAGAAATTTCTGCTAAGGATTCAACTCGTTTCCTATTTGTTTCTTCTTCCTCCAATCTATTCTTCTCCAATTATTCTGAATCTAATGAATATATATATATACCTCTTCCCTATTGTGCATATATATATATATATATATATATATATATATATATATATATATATCAAAAGAGAGTGATTTTGGAAGTGATCGGAAGGCTGCTAGTCCATTTGAGTAAAGCTAAGGATAATCTATGAGTGGGAACCTTAGTATTTTTTTTCAGCAATTGTTTAGTGTATTTCTTTTGATTTGAATATGCCTTAGGTATTTTAGGATTTCGAAAATACGATAAATAAAATCCCCCAAAATTCCATTTTATTTGGAAATGACAATTCTATGTTGATATTTTCAATTATTTACATTAATTTGATGGAATTTGTTTCATTTATGCAATTTTTATAATTTCATAGTCTATTCCACTTCTCCTTCTTCTTTGGGTCAAATTATGATCCTTCAATAAAATAATGGGTTTTGATTACGAATTTTATTCGTAGTTTACACCACTTATTCTTATCTATTTCTTTGTAAAAGGGAAGTTGAATAGAATACGGGGTTTAGATTGCAATTCTTATTGTTTAAGATATTCCATTGAATTGGTGTAATAAATTGGGTTTCTATTTCATTTACAAGTCTGTTATTGCAGTTTTGATTATGAATATTTATTCCCTAATTTGGATATTAGAATTCCATGAAATCTTGGGAAATTGAAGAAAAAGGACTTGTAATAATAATTGGCTAGAGATTTGACATTTAATACTAGTTTAGGGTGTAAAATCCGTGCGTTTAAAACTTATTAAGCATGAATATTTATTTATTTCTATTTCCGTAATTAACATATAACTATTGCGTGTATAGCATAGTTAATTAGGCATTTATTTATATTTATTTTCCCCCACTAGGAAGGTAATTGATTTTGAGGTGAAAATAAGAGGAAACTTTTATATAGCCTATTTATTATTTTAAGGCGTAATACAGAAGATTCCTTATAAGGCCTTATTTATGAAACGGTGAGATGAGTGTATATATATATATAGTGATTAATTTATGGCTATGTCATAGGGATGCGAGGTCAATAGAGTTACATGACGGAAGCCTGCTCTTCACTTTGAGGCTACTAGTAGTTGTGTACACTTTTATTGATATGAGATATCCTTATGATAAATATTTGTAATAACGTGAGGTTAGTTCCAAATTCTGTAGGTAAAATCTAGCCAGCTAACCTGGCTACTAGTTCATACGAACAGAGGACTAATGTGACACATCATTATGGGTATGGGCCATAAGACGAAGGTTCTGCTTCGGGGTTTGAGATATTAAGTGGTTGGACCCACCTTTTCCCCCAGATAATGTATTAAATGGCCAAGGGATTACGTTAGGTGGTATCTCTACAGGGGTCCGCTTCTGCAATTAGGCCTTAAATTACGGGGCCTATCTATTTTCCACTTGGAAGTATTAAGCAGCCTATAAGATTCCATATGATGTCAGCTAGATAGTATCATTGAGGAGCACGCTTCTAGAATTAGGCCTTAAATGATAGGGTCTGCCTATTTTCCACTGGGAAGTATTAAGTGGCTTGGGTACCGTCTCTTACATTATTAGCTATTTATGACATACAATTGGGATATGGGATTTACTTCTAGAATGGAAGGTATTAAGTGGTTGGAGGTGTCCTCCTGCCCTTAAAAGTAGTATTAAATGATTTTAATGATTTTATGTTCGCAGGCATTTCTTATTTTGAAACATACTGCCCAAGTACTAAAAAGGTAAAACTCGAGGTTTTTATTCATCAGACACTTGTTGTTCTGACTCCCTCCTCATTACAACATAGGTTAAGGACGAAGTGATGGCGGTGACGATGCTTAAAGGTGAAGAAGTTTGGAAAGTGGTAGTATGTATTATTATTTGCATTCATGTGTACCCATGGGTTTAAAAAATTGTTGTAACGGATATTATGTTACGGATTTTATGGGATTTTGTGTCATGACATTTTTATGGTTTTGAAATAAATGGGTACACTTTACTATTATATTCCATCCGCTATGAGTTCTGAAAGTTTAGTTATGGCTCTATAATGTTATTTCTTTTTACTACCAACAACTTGCCTTAGAATGGATCTAAGTTTTGATAGGCCTTTTCTGGGTCGAAATTTAGGTCTGTTCTGGGATGGGATGTAACATTTGATATCAGAGCTCTAGATTACCCGATCAACGAGGAAAACTATACGTATGAGAGGCGTATTTGTTATTTTGAAAACGATTTTTCAAAAAGATTTTTCAAAGGAATTCTTACTATATAATGCACACACACACACACACACACACCCCTATACCCCCCTCTTCTTGAACATACGCACGTACACTAGGCAAAATTTTCTTTTCTTTCAGCATGTAAATACTATTTTAGGAAATCATCACGAAAGGTTTAACCTACAAATAGTTGATATAGCTGATAATCAATCTTCTTCTGAATAGGGAACCCTACCCGTGGAAGACCACTCATTCGTGGAATGCCTGAATGGTTTAAACAATATCTTAGGACTGTCGGGTAGATTCCTATTCCTACAACTGCACCAGTAGCACCCACTGCCCCGGCCGTTGATGCAGCACCTCGTTCTTCCGACTTTCCTAAGCTATGTAAGGACCTTTTTTAATATGGGCGGGAAGACATACTCTGGAGCTGAAGCATGGATTGGTAACCATGAGAAGATATATATAGAGCTTGGTTGGGATGATCAGTTAAGAAGAAGAATGGCAGTTTGGCACCTCAGGGAAGAAGCTTTAAATTGGTGGAACTTTGTAACTGATGAGCACCCGGGCAGGATTTTCTCTTGGGATGAATTCAAGGATTGATTCGAGATGAGATTCATGTCTAGAGCAGAGGTTAGCTTGCAATTGGAAAAGTCCATTCGGCTAAGACAAGGAGATTCTATCCTTAAAGATTACATAGCCTAGTTTACTTAATTGGTTAAATTCTGGATGAACCTAATAGACATACCTATGAAAAAGGCCATGAAGTTCATGAAGAGCTTAAACTTCCGCTAAGAGAAATGTTGTTGACCCAAGTACATATAGGGGCCACGTATGAGATGTTGGTAGAAAAAGGGATGCTTTAGTTGGCCAATAAGGAAGATAAGAGAAAGAAAGAGAAGTCTGCACAAACCCAAAATAAAGGAGGGTCTAAGAAGGGGAGCTTTTGGGCCAACAAGAAGTCAAAGGGGATGTTTAAGAGGGAAGTAAAGGTATGTAAGAGATGCCAAAGGAAGGGCTACGAAGCTAAAGATTGTTGAGTCTGAAGAAGGAAGCCTTTAAAGGAAAGTGCTTTGATTGCCACGAGGAAGGGCATCACAAGAATCAATGTCCCAAGATGGCTAAGGAAGGACCAAGCAGATAAGTTGATGCTATTAAAGCTGCCCCTATTGCCAGTAACCCACCAAGGAACCAAGGAAAAGTAGCTCTAGAAGGTATAACTCTTATTTTCGGTGTTACTATTCGTACCCTATTTGATTCGCACATTCCTTTATAGCTAGGGATGTAGTAAATTTCTTAAACCTTAAAACCTAGATGGTCAACAACTAATAGAGGTTTCCAATCCCATTGGGGGTTTGACCTATCTTTCCCATTTTTGCAAAGACCTAATGTTAGACATATGCAATGTTGATTTCATATGTAATGCGTACGTTCTAAATTTCGAGGGGTATAGACTTATCTTGGGTATGGATTGGTTGTCATATTATGGAGCCATTCTTGACTGTGACAAAAGGGAGGTACGATTAAGGAGTCATCGAGGTCATGGCCTAGAAGTTCTTTGTACACCTAAAGCTTTAGTTAAGTTAAGCCATTTATACTCACTAAATATATCTGTTAATCGAGAACCACTGTCTATACCTACACTCTATGAATTTCTTGATATCTTCGAGGAGGTCTCGGGTCTCCCACCCCCATAGGGAGATTGAGTTCCGAATCGATTTAGAGAAGGACACAAGACCCATCACTTTGCCTTTGAGACATATGGCCCCCAAAGAAAGAAGGGAATTGGATAAGTGTTAACCCGCCTTTTGGCAAGGCCGTGGACAGACAGATTTAACTTAAACAACTTCACAACTATCGAGACTAAAGTATGATGGGTTCGGTTTAAAATGATGAAGTTCACTTGAATATGTCATTGGGAAAAGGAGTGGAGAAATTACATGGCTCGGCCTAGGCAGTTTGGCAGATGTCGCTCGGCATTGGGATGGTTTGGCGTTGGAGGCTGTTCGGCATAGAGAGATCGTTGTTCGACATAGAGGGATCGTTCGGCATTCCAGGAGCACTCGGCATTCAGTAGCGCTCGGCATCCAGGAGCGCTCGGCATTTAGAGGCGCTCGGCATTAGAGATCGTTCGGCATAATGGGCGCTCGGCATAAGAAACTGTTCGGCATCAGGCATGATTCGGCATGACGGAGGTTCGGCATTAAGTATCGTTCGGCATTGGATGGAGCACTCGGGATAAATCTCGTTCGACATTGGATGGATCGTTCGGCATTAGGGAGCGTTCGACATTGGATGGGTCGTTCGGCATACCTCACCTCGTTCGGCATACCTCACCTCGCTCGGCATTGCACCTCGCACCTCCATACCCCGGTACCTCGCACCTCGCACCTCCATACCCTGGTACCTCGCACCTCGATACCTCTGCAGCTCGCACCTATATACCTCGCACCTCCATGTCTCGGTACCTCGCACCTCGATACCTCTGCACCTCGCACCTCCATACCTCGCACCTCCATGTCTCGGTACCTCGCACCTCGATACCCCGGTACCTCTCACCTCGATACCTCTGCACCTCGCACCTCCATACCTCGCACCTCCATGTCTCGGTACCTCGCACCTCCATGTCTCGGTACCTCGCACCTCCATACCTCGGTACCTCGCACCTCCGTACCTCGATACCTCGGTACCTCGCACCTCCCAACGTTCGGCATGAGGAGATCATTCGGCATTCACACCTTGTTCGGCATTCAGCGTTCGACATCTATGGTTCGGCATATGGAGACCACTCCACTTGGGCTGAGGTACTCGGCTGCCAGGCCCACCAGGGAAGTCCAACCCATCTTTGTCTATAAATAGAGAGGCAGGGGCACAGTAAAAGGGGATCTTCTTTCTGCTCTCTTACTTTCTCTTTTCGAAGGCTAAGGCAACTCTGCCATTTTGTAACTGTAATCGATTATTACAGCAATAAAAAGCAAACTTCTGGAGTGGACGTAGGCCGGAGTTAGCCGAACCACTATAAAATCTGTTGTTCTTTACTGTTTTCATTTCAGTTTTAACTGTTCTTCACATTATTACTCTCTACATACATTCTATCTCTGAGCTGTGATTGGTATTTGGTGCTTTCATCTGGATTTGGGGGTTAGTGACCAATTTTGGCGCTAACACTTTGGTGCTTTCACTGAGAAATTGAAACACTCAGGAATTTTGGAGTTAGGAACTTGGATCTTAGAAAGCAATGGCAAGACTACCAACGAAGAGGCAAGCAGTGGAAAGGAGCAATCAGGAAGGAAGTCAAGCGGCATCTTCTGGAGCTGGAGAGGGTCATGCATCCATCTACATAACTCGAGACGAGATGCAAGTGATGATGAATTCTATGCAAGAGAAGATGATGAAACGGCAAGAGGAGATGATGCAGGCTCTTCTTAGGCAATTTGGACAACCAGGAACTGCAGGTGCTCAAGATCATGGAGCTGGACCAGAGGAACTCAACCAACGGACAGATGGAGTGAATCAGCAGGGGGCAGCTCCCAATCAACAAACAGTTAACAATCTAGATGGACCTAGACTCGGGGGCACGCCACCAGGAGTACGTGATGAAGAATATGTGCCAGAATTTCCTCGGGGACTTGGGGGCCAGTCTGGATTAGTTGGAAACACTGGATTGGCTGACATTATCAGGCGGACTATTCGCGGAGGTCTGACAAATAGGGATTCAGAGGGAGTTAACAAAAGTCCGTTTACCCGGAACATCAGGATAGCTAGGAATCCGCCCGATTTCAAACTACCCACTCTGGAAGTATACAACGGGAAGACGGATCCCACCGACCACTTGATGAGGTACACTAGGCATATGGAAGTGCTGGGGGCAACGGAGGAGGTTATGGCCCGATGTTTCCCCCTGTACTTGACTGAAATTGCTGCTATGTGGTTCAGGCAGCTGGAGGATGGATCCATTGGAACATGGACAGAACTGGTGGACAAGTTCTTAAGTTAGTTTCGAGTTCACTTAAAAAGGCCAAAGAACGTGATGACGCTAACGTCAGTCAAACAGGGGGCAGATGAATCGCTCAGGACATTCTTAACTCGATTTAATGCAGCAGTTGCTTCGGTGGATCGGCCAGATCCATCAATGGTTCTGATGGCTGCGGTATCAGGAGTCAGAGATAATTCGGATTTCAAAGTATCACTGGTACGGAACCCACCGTTGGATCTTGGGGAATTCTTTCATGAAGCTGAAAGATTTCTTCGACAAGAGGATGCATGTTTGGATGTGAGGTCAAAGGAAGTAAACATGACTAAGGATGGAGGACTACTCGGCGAAAGCTCAGGTGGGGCAAGGATAAAGGGAAAAGGAAGCGCTGGGGAGAACCAAAGTTCTCCACTTACACAGGATTGAACGCAACGTTGGAGCGGATTTTCTTAGATACTCGAGATTGCCTTCCCTATCGAAGGCCATCGAGGAGGGAACCCACAGAACGTGAAAGGGCATCAGGAAGGCACTGTCTCTTTCATGACCTGGACGGGCATGACACTAACAGCTGCCGACATCTAAAGGATATAATCGAGGAGCATATAAGGAATGGTCAGTTGCGACAGTATGTCGGAACTCAGAATGCGGCGGTGGAACAGGAGCAGCCACCGCCTACCTTGAACGACGAGGGCATGAGCCCAGGAATGGTGGCCGATTGGTCATCAACTAATTTTAATGGTTTGGAATAAGTAGCAAACTCCGGGCAAACGGTTAAATCACTTACTCATGTACGGGGTCGGAGATAACCCTCAGGCATGCTCTGAGATGATGGCTTACCGAGACGCCCGGGTTTGCGAAATCTGTTTTTTCCTTTGACTTGGACATTTGCTTTTTCTGGTTTGGTTTTGGAGTTTGGTTTGAACTCCCTGTTTTGCTCGTTTTCTGGTTTGGATTCTGGTTTGGATGTTTGTTTTTTGGTATGGATTTTCGATATGGGTTTCTGGTTTTCTATTTTGGATTTGGATTTCGGATCGGATTTTGATTGGATTTTCTCTGGATTTTGGCTAAGAGGTCGTCGAGTATGGACTATGCTCGGCAAGGGTCCGAAGAGACCAGGATTCGGCCTAGGACTTAGGCCATATATTATCGGTTACTAATTTAGGTCGTCGAGTATGGACTATGCTCGGCAAGGGTCCGGAGTGACCAGGATTCGGCTTAGGACTTAAGCCACGGCATTCTTCGACATTCAGGGACACTGAACCATGAACACCATGGAATTACTTAACGTAGGTCGTCAAGTGTGGATTGCGCTTGGCAAGAACCCGGAGAGGTTACGGATTTGGATATTGGCTATGAATAGCTAAGGATTCGGACAAGGACCCGGAGCGGTCCCGGATTTGGATATCGACCCGGAGAGGTCACGGATATGGTTATAGGTTATTGGATATGGATGGATTGGAACTCGGTAGTCGGGTTCAGATGGATCTGGAATTGGGTAAGGACTTGGTTACTGGATAAGAATCAGACATCGACTCGGAACAGTCGCGAAAATGGATCAGGATATGGCCATGGCACTCGGATAAGATGGCTTGGTAATGGATTGGATTATAAATCGGAAAGTATGGATGTGGATAACATACATACTTGGGATATTGGACTTGAGGCTATTCAAAACACACCTTTCACAGAAAGGCATGTTTTGGGGGGCAAGTGTTAACTCGCCTTTTGGCAAGGCCGTGGACAGACAGATTTAACTTAAACAACTTCACAACTATCGAGACTAAAGTATGATGGGTTCGGTTTAAAATGATGAAGTTCACTTGAATATGTCATTGGGAAAAGGAGTGGAGAAATTACATGGCTCGGCCTAGGCAGTTTGGCAGATGTCGCTCGGCATTGGGATGGTTTGGCGTTGGAGGCTGTTCGGCATATAGAGATCGTCGTTCGACATAGAGGGATCGTTCGGCATTCCAAGAGCACTCGGCATTCAGTAGCGCTCGGCATCCAGGAGCGCTCGGCATTTAGAGGCGCTCGGCATTAGAGATCGTTCGGCATGATGGGCGCTCGGCATAAGAAACTGTTCGGCATCAGGCATGGTTCGACATGACGGAGGTTCGGCATTAAGTATCGTTCGGCATTAGATGGAGCACTCGGCATAAATCTCGTTCGGCATTGGATGGATCGTTCGGCATTAGGGAGCGTTCGACATTGGATGGGTTGTTCGGCATACCTCACCTCGCTCGGCATTGCACCTCGCACCTCCATACCCCGGTACCTCGCACCTCGATACCTCTGCACCTCGCACCTCGATACCTCTGCACCTCGCACCCATACCTCGCACCTCCATGTCTCGGTACCTCGCACCTCGATACCTCTGCACCTCGCACCTCCATACCTCGCACCTCCATGTCTCGGTACCTCGATACCTCTGCACCTCGCACCTCCATACCTCGCACCTCCATGTCTCGGTACCTCGCACCTCGATACCCCGGTACCTCGCACCTCGATACCTCTGCACCTCGCACCTCCATACCTCGCACCTCCATGTCTCGGTACCTCGCACCTCCATGTCTCGGTACCTCGCACCTCCATACCTCGGTACCTCGCACCTCCATACTTCGGTACCTCGCACCTCCGTACCTCGATACCTCGGTACCTCGCACCTCCCAACGTTCGGCATGAGGAGATCGTTCGGCATTCACACCTTGTTCGGCATTCAGCGTTCGGCATCTATGGTTCGGCATATGGAGACCACTCCACTTGGGCTGAGGTACTCGGCTGCCAGGCCCACCAGGGAAGTCCAACCCATCTTTGTCTATAAATAGAGAGGCAGGGGCACAGTAAAAGGGGATCTTCTTTCTGCTCTCTTACTTTCTCTTTTCGAAGGCTAAGGCAACTCTGCCATTTTGTAACTGTAATCGATTATTACAGCAATAAAAAGCAAACTTCTGGAGTGGACGTAGGCCGGAGTTAGCCGAACCACTATAAAATCTGTTGTTCTTTACTGTTTTCATTTCAGTTTTAACTGTTCTTCACATTATTACTCTCTACATACATTCTATCTCTGAGCTGTGATTGGTATTTGGTGCTTTCATCTGGATTTGGGGGTTAGTGACCAATTTTGGCGCTAACACTTTGGTGCTTTCACTGAGAAATTGAAACACTCAGGAATTTTGGAGTTAGGAACTTGGATCTTAGAAAGCAATGGCAAGACTACCAACGAAGAGGCAAGCAGTGGAAAGGAGCAATCAGGAAGGAAGTCAAGCGGCATCTTCTGGAGCTGGAGAGGGTCATGCATCCATCTACATAACTCGAGACGAGATGCAAGTGATGATGAATTCTATGCAAGAGAAGATGATGAAACGGCAAGAGGAGATGATGCAGGCTCTTCTTAGGCAATTTGGACAACCAGGAACTGCAGGTGCTCAAGATCATGGAGCTGGACCAGAGGAACTCAACCAACGGACAGATGGAGTGAATCAGCAGGGGGCAGCTCCCAATCAACAAACAGTTAACAATCTAGATGGACCTAGACTCGGGGGCACGCCACCAGGAGTACGTGATGAAGAATATGTGCCAGAATTTCCTCGGGGACTTGGGGGCCAGTCTGGATTAGTTGGAAACACTGGATTGGCTGACATTATCAGGCGGACTATTCGCGGAGGTCTGACAAATAGGGATTCAGAGGGAGTTAACAAAAGTCCGTTTACCCGGAACATCAGGACAGCTAGGAATCCGCCCGATTTCAAACTACCCACTCTGGAAGTATACAACGGGAAGACGGATCCCACCGACCACTTGATGAGGTACACTAGGCATATGGAAGTGCTGGGGGCAACGGAGGAGGTTATGGCCCGATGTTTCCCCCTGTACTTGACTGAAATTGCTGCTATGTGGTTCAGGCAGCTGGAGGATGGATCCATTGGAACATGGACAGAACTGGTGGACAAGTTCTTAAGTCAGTTTCGAGTTCACTTAAAAAGGCCAAAGAACGTGATGACGCTAACGTCAGTCAAACAGGGGGCAGATGAATCACTCAGGACATTCTTAACTCAATTTAATGCAGCAGTTGCTTCGGTGGATCGGCCAGATCCATCAATGGTTCTGATGGCTGCGGTATCAGGAGTCAGAGATAATTCGGATTTCAAAGTATCACTGGTACGGAACCCACCGTTGGATCTTGGGGAATTCTTTCATGAAGCTGAAAGATTTCTTCGACAAGAGGATGCATGTTTGGATGTGAGGTCAAAGGAAGTAAACATGACTAAGGATGGAGGACTACTCGGCGAAAGCTCAGGTGGGGCAAGGATAAAGGGAAAAGGAAGCGCTGGGGAGAACCAAAGTTCTCCACTTACACAGGATTGAACACAACGTTGGAGTGGATTTTCTTAGATACTCGAGATTGCCTTCCCTATCGAAGGCCATCGAGGAGGGAACCCACAGAACGTGAAAGGGCATCAGGAAGGCACTGTCTCTTTCATGACCTGGACGGGCATGACACTAACAGCTGCCGACATCTAAAGGATATAATCGAGGAGCATATAAGGAATGGTCAGTTGCGACAGTATGTCGGAACTCAGAATGCGGCGGTGGAACAGGAGCAGCCACTGCCTACCTTGAACGACGAGGGCATGAGCCCAGGAATGGTGGCCGATTGGTCATCAACTAATTTTAATGGTTTGGAATAAGTAGCAAACTCCGGGCAAACGGTTAAATCACTTACTCATGTACGGGGTCGGAGATAACCCTCAGGCATGCTCTGAGATGATGGCTTACCGAGACGCCCGGGTTTGCGAAATCTGTTTTTTCCTTTGACTTGGACATTTGCTTTTTCTGGTTTGGTTTTGGAGTTTGGTTTGAACTCCCTGTTTTGCTCGTTTTCTGGTTTGGATTCTGGTTTGGATGTTTGTTTTTTGGTATGGATTTTCGATATGGGTTTCTGGTTTTCTATTTTGGATTTGGATTTCGGATCGGATTTTGATTGGATTTTCTCTGGATTTTG
The DNA here is from genome assembly GCA_030737815.1 of Allium fistulosum. NCBI lineage: Eukaryota > Viridiplantae > Streptophyta > Magnoliopsida > Asparagales > Amaryllidaceae > Allium > Allium fistulosum. Next base: position 409,534,180 of record CM060906.1, read on the forward strand.
GCTAAGAGGTCGTCGAGTATGGACTATGCTCGGCAAGGGTCCGAAGAGACCAGGATTCGGCCTAGGACTTAGGCCATATATTATCGGTTACTAATTTAGGTCGTCGAGTATGGACTATGCTCGGCAAGGGTCCGGAGTGACCAGGATTCGGCTTAGGACTTAAGCCACGGCATTCTTCGACATTCAGGGACACTGAACCATGAACACCATGGAATTACTTAACGTAGGTCGTCAAGTGTGGATTGCGCTTGGCAAGAACCCGGAGAGGTTACGGATTTGGATATTGGCTATGAATAGCTAAGGATTCGGACAAGGACCCGGAGCGGTCCCGGATTTGGATATCGACCCGGAGAGGTCACGGATATGGTTATAGGTTATTGGATATGGATGGATTGGAACTCGGTAGTCGGGTTCAGATGGATCTGGAATTGGGTAAGGACTTGGTTACTGGATAAGAATCAGACATCGACTCGGAACAGTCGCGAAAATGGATCAGGATATGACCATGGCACTCGGATAAGATGGCTTGGTAATGGATTGGATTATGAATCGGAAAGTATGGATGTGGATAACATACATACTTGGGATATTGGACTTGAGGCTATTCAAAACACACCTTTCACAGAAAGGCATGTTTTGGGGGGCAAGTGTTAACTCGCCTTTTGGCAAGGCCGTGGACAGACAGATTTAACTTAAACAACTTCACAACTATCGAGACTAAAGTATGATGGGTTCGGTTTAAAATGATGAAGTTCACTTGAATATGTCGTTGGGAAAAGGAGTGGAGAAATTACATGGCTCGGCCTAGGCAGTTTGGCAGATGTCGCTCGGCATTGGGATGGTTTGGCGTTGGAGGCTGTTCGGCATATAGAGATCGTCGTTCGACATAGAGGGATCGTTCGGCATTCCAAGAGTACTCGGCATTCAGTAGCGCTCGGCATCCAGGAGCGCTCGGCATTTAGAGGCGCTCGGCATTAGAGATCGTTCGGCATGATGGGCGCTCGGCATAAGAAACTGTTCGGCATCAGGCATGGTTCGGCATGACGGAGGTTCGGCATTAAGTATCGTTCGGCATTAGATGGAGCACTCGGCATAAATCTCGTTCGGCATTGGATGGATCGTTCGGCATTAGGGAGCGTTCGACATTGGATGGGTTGTTCGGCATACCTCACCTCGTTCGGCATACCTCACCTCGCTCGGCATTGCACCTCGCACCTCCATACCCCGGTACCTCGCACCTCGATACCTCTGCACCTCGATACCTCTGCACCTCGCACCTCCATACCTCGCACCTCCATGTCTTGGTACCTCGCACCTCGATACCTCTACACCTCGCACCTCCATACCTCGCACCTCCATGTCTCGGTACCTCGCACCTCGATACCTCTGCACCTCGCACCTCCATACCTCGCACCTCCATGTCTCGGTACCTCGCACCTCGATACCCCGGTACCTCGCACCTCGATACCTCTGCACCTCGCACCTCCATACCTCGCACCTCCATGTCTCGGTACCTCGCACCTCCATGTCTCGGTACCTCGCACCTCCATACCTCGGTACCTCGCACCTCCATACTTCGGTACCTCGCACCTCCGTACCTCGATACCTCGGTACCTCGCACCTCCCAACGTTCGGCATGAGGAGATCGTTCGGCATTCACACCTTGTTCGGCATTCAGCGTTCGGCATCTATGGTTCGGCATATGGAGACCACTCCACTTGGGCTGAGGTACTCGGCTGCCAGGCCCACCAGGGAAGTCCAACCCATCTTTGTCTATAAATAGAGAGGCAGGGGCACAGTAAAAGGGGATCTTCTTTCTGCTCTCTTACTTTCTCTTTTCGAAGGCTAAGGCAACTCTGCCATTTTGTAACTGTAATCGATTATTACAGCAATAAAAAGCAAACTTCTGGAGTAGACGTAGGCCGGAGTTAGCCGAACCACTATAAAATCTGTTGTTCTTTACTGTTTTCATTTTAGTTTTAACTGTTCTTCACATTATTACTCTCTACATACATTCTATCTCTGAGCTGTGATTGGTATTTGGTGCTTTCATCTGGATTTGGGGGTTAGTGACCAATTTTGGCGCTAACAATAAGCAAATCTCAGAGCTATTGTAGAAAGGATTCATTCGTAGGAGTACTTCTGAGTGGGGAGCCCTGTCGTTTTTACTACTAAGGAAAATGGTTCTTGAAGACTTTGCGTCGATTATAGGGAGTTAAACAAGTTAACAAGGAAAAATAGGTACCCTCTACTTATAATAGATGACTTGTTTGACCAACTTGTAGGAGCTAAAGTATTTACCCAATTAGACTTATCAATGGGATTCCATCAATTAAGGATTGCATAGGAAAGCAAGCCAAAGACCGCTTTCCTTATGCTAGATGGACTCTATGAGTCGAAAGTGATTCCTTTTTGACTGAAAAATGCCTTAGCATACTTTATGGATTTGATGAATAGAATATTTAGAGGGCAACTTAATAAATTTGTCATGGTGTTTGTTGATGATATCTTGGTTTTCTCCAAAGGCAAGAAGCAGCATGAGGACCACCTTAGGGAGGTATTGGTGACCTTGAGAAGAAATTAACTCAAAGCCAAGTTTTTCTAAATGCCACTTTTGGAAAAATGAAGTTAGGTTCCTTGGGCATATTGTTTTGGAGAAAGGATTGGCAGTGGACCCTACAAAAGTGGAAGCTGTCCAAGGATGGAAGGTTCCTAGTAATCATCGGAGGTTAGAAGTTTTCTAGGGTTGGCAGGCTACTATATGAAGTTCATCAAGAGCTTTAAACACATAGCAGCCCCTTTAACCCGAGTGACTAAGAAGAATCTAGTCTTTGTTTAGGATGACAAGTGCACCAAGGCATTTGAGAAGCTTAAGGAGTCATGACTAGCGCATCCATGCTCATTATTGCAGATGGAACCAAGCCGTTTACGGTTTTCATGGATGTGGCATAGGATTAGGAGAAGTTCTTATGCAAGAAGGGAAGGTAGTTGCCTATGTTAGTAGACAGCTAAAAGATCATGAGAAGAGGCATCCAGTGCATGATTTAGAACTGGCAGCTATTGTTTTTGCCTTGAAAATGTGGAGGCATTATCTCTTGGGGGAAAGGTTTGAGTTATTCATTGATCATAAATCACTCAAATACCTATTTTCCCAAAAAGATTTGAACCTTAGGAAATAGAGGTGAATGGAGTATATAGTATCCTTCGACTTTGGTATTCAATATACCTCCGGAAAAGGGAACGTAGTTGCCGACGCCCTTAGTAGGAGAAACGCTACCCTGGGTGCTATATATGAATGGAGACGGTTGGAGTTTCTCTCAAATTTTAACCTCCAACCGCCAACTGAACCTATCCAAGGTTTTCTATCAATTATGGAGGTTAGACCAGCCTTGATGGATGGTATAGGGCAGGAGCAAGTAAAATACAAGGAGTTAGTAGAGATTTTGGAAAAATTAAGGAAAGGAGAGCATTTTCCCCATGCTATGAGATACTCAGTTGATGAGAAGGGATATATGAGAAGAGATGGACGTCTTTGCATCCCAATGATTGATGACTTGATGAGAGAGTGCTTATGGAGTGTCACCACTCAAGGATGACCATTCATCCCGGAGGGGATAAGATATACAAGGACATGAAGAGAATTTTATTTTCGAATGGAATGAAGAGAAGTGTAGCTAAGCTAGTTGCTAGGTGTTTGACATGTCAAAGACAAAAGTTGCGCAAGGGAAGCCTGGTGGATTATTATTACCTTTGGAAATTTCGACATGGAAGTGGGAGCATATTTCAATGGATTTTGTGGAAGGATTGCCTAAAAGTCACAAGGGCAATGAGGCTATTTGGGTTGTTGTAGATAGACTCACCAAGAGTACTCATTTTGTTCCGATTAGGAGCAATAGGACTAGCGCCTCTCTCATCCAGATTTTTAAATAGGTAGTTCATCTACATGAAATTCCTGTAAGCATAGTTAGTGATAGGGACCCCTTGTTCACTAGCGAGTTTTGGAGGAGCCTATAGACAGCTTTGGGAACTTCTTTGAACCTTAGCATGGCATATCACCCACAAACTGATGGACAAACAGAGAGGGTGAATCAAATTTTGGAAGACTTGTTGAGAGCTTGTGTCTTGGATTTAGGAGGACATTGGGAGCCACATCTATCTTTAGTTGAGTTTGCATATAATAATAGCTATCAAACTAAGATTTGTATGGCCCCTTTTGAAGCACTTTATGGTCGGCCATGCAAATCGCCTAGTTGTTGGTGGGAAACCACCAACAAAGTGTTGCTCGAACATGATTTGATTAGTGATACCATGGAAAAAGTAGAGTTGATCAGGCAGAGGATGAAGGTAGCCTAAGACCTTTAGAAATCTTATGTGGATAAAAGAAGGAAAGAGCTTGAATTTGAGGTTGGAGATATGGTATTTGTTAAAATACCCTCTCTTAGGAAAGTTGTTGGATATGGCAAGTCTGGAAAATCGGCACCTTGATTTATTGGGCCATTCAGAATTCTGTAATTGCGTTAGGTGGTATCACTACAGGGGTTCGCTTTTGGAATTAGGCCTTAAATGACGGGGTCTGCCTACTTTCTACTTGGAAGTATTAAGCGGCCTATGAGATTCCATATGGTGTTAGTTAGATAGTACCATTAAGGAGCACGCTTCTTTAATTAGGCCTTAAATGATGGGGTCTTCCTATTTTCCACTAGGAAGTACTAAGTGGCTTGGGTACCGTCTCTTACATTGTTAGCTATTTATGACGTATGATGAGGATATGGGATTTACTTCTGGAATGGAAGGTATTAAGTGGGTGGACCCACCTCCTTTCCTTATAAATAAGTATTAAACGATTTTAATGATTTTATGTTCGTAGATATATTCTTATTTTGCAATATATTGCCCAAGTACTAAAAAGGTAAGACCCGAGGTTTTTATTCACCAGACACTTATTGTTCTGACTCCCTCCTCATTACAACACAGGTTAAGGACGAAGTGATGGCGATGGCAATGCTTAAAGGTGAAGAAGTTTGGCAAGTGGCGGTATTTATTATTATTTGCATTCATGTGTACCCATGGATTTAAACAATTGTTGTAACAGATATTATATTACGGTTTTTAGGGGATTTTGTGTTGTGCATTTTTATTGTTTTGAAATAAATGGGTGCACTTTACTATTATATTTTGTTCCAACCGTTGTGAGTTCCAAAAGTTTAGTTATGGTTCCGCAATGTTATTTCTTTTTACTACCAACAGCTTGTCTTAGAATGGATCTAAGTTTCGATGGACCTTTTCTAGATCAAAATTTAGGCCTATTCCGAGATGAGTTGTTACACTTTATGTGCGGCGTGATCTTAAGAGATGCCTTTATTTTAAAAGGGTTTATAATATTAAAAATCCATTTGATTGTGTTTCTCATGCTAGTTTACCAGACTGATCCGGGCGTTATTTTCTTATAATGCTCGGGTCAGCTCGAGTATATTTTCCAGATTTAGATGGACACTTTGGAGCTTCAGGAGATGAGTTGGATCCTCCAAGACATATTATCATATTTTATCTTCCGCTATTTTTTTCTTGTTTGTATTTATCATCATTTATAAGGACATGCTATTATAACTGTTCAGGCTAATGGTAGGCCAGTGTAATCTTATTTATGTATGTATATCACATTTTTATTTCATAAAGATCATTGCTATATTATATATTACTCGCGCGATGTGAGTTTCTATTATGTCTTTATCTTTTCATTCATCCTAACAATATGTCTTTCCGGCACTTGGATGTTCGAAACGTGAATACCGTGGATGTATAGTGTCGACTTTTATGGATCGAAAAGGCAGGTTATTACAATAGATCTTTTTCTTAAAATTATATTTTACATTACTTTAAGCGGTTCCAATAGTGACAATAATTTACACATGTTCTCTTTGCCAATATTATAACACTCACTTTAGGATGTACGAAATTTTATATTGGTCAAAACACTATTATTATTCATATTCAAATTGATCAGTCCATAAACAAAGTCTGTGGTCTATGTCTAATAATAACGTTTGTTATTCATCATTCTACTTTATTCAGAGATTTTGACTTTGAATTTACAATAGTTGACCTTGGTACTTGATAGAGTTAGGGGTATGCTTTAGGGGCAATTATATAATTTATTACATATATCTAACGCGATAACCAATCTTGTTTAAAGTAAAAGGTGTTTTCTTTCTGTTAACCGGCATCTTGGCCCGGTTACAAGACGACGGTTGAAGAAATTATCATTAGCACTAGACAAGATTCTGATCAAGGAAAGACTGGAGGTGGTAGCAAGTTGTCAGGCCCACAATAAAGCAAGAGCATTCGGCCTACCTGGCCTGGTGCGCAGATTCACCCACTATGGGCAGAGGCACCTTGTTCCTAAGCCCATGAAGGAAGTCCAACCCATCTTCCTCTATAAATAGAAGGGCAGGGGCACAATGAAATGGATCCTTTTTGGAGAACACTGGGGAGACTCTACCATTTTTGAGACTCATCTTCTCTACTTAACAACTTCATTCAAGCATTTGATTCACGAAGTGTATTTGTAATCTACTATTAAGAAGATCAATAAAGTTTAACCTCAAAGTGGACGTAGGCAATTACGCTGAACCACTATAAATTTGGTGTTCTTACTTTCTGCATTTAAATTAGCATTCTCTTCCTTGTTTAATTTATCTTCATCACTTATATCTCTACACAATCTTTCTCTACGAGGTTAGTGACCAATTTTGGTGCTAACACTTTGGTGCTTTCACTGAGAACTGAATTCTCAGCTTGATTGGATCTCATCATCTACTAGTGGATTTCCATATTCGCGAGATAGATCCAGTTGTTTACTAGAAAACTTCCTATTCTACTCAGATTTGAAAGAAATCTAAAGGAAGCTGATAGCCGTAGATTGGATTCACTGATGTACACAAGATCTGGGGATTGGACGTTGAAGTTTGCACTCAAGTTGAATGAAGGCCGACCCTCCTCTGAAGGCAATTCGGCCGACACTCCAGAAAAGGCTTATGCCGATCGCCTCAGAAAAAGCATATGCCGAACTCCCCAGAAAAGGCGTATGCCGAACGCCCCAGAAAAGGCGTATGCCGAACGCTCCAGAAAAGGGGTAGGCCGAACGCTCTTCCAGGCCGAACATACCTCTAGGCCGAACGCTCTTCCAAGCCGACCATACCTCTAGGCCGAACACCTCTGTAATGCCGAACGGTATTGTATGCCGAACGACTCGATTGTGCCGAACAGTGTGAATGCCGAACAGTGTGAATGCCGAACAGTGTGGAATGCCGAACACGTGTGGAATGCCGAACAGTGTGGACGCCGAACAGTGTGAATGCCGAACACGTGTGGAATGCCGAACAGTGTGGATGCCGAACAGTGTTGAATGCCGAACAGTGTGGACGCCGAACAGTGTGAATGTCGAACACGTGTGGAACGCCGAACAGTGTGGATGCCGAATAGTGTGGATGCCGAACAGTGTGGATTGCCGAACAGTGTGAATGCCGAACAGTGTGAATGCCGAACAGTGTGAATGCCAAACAATCTTGTATGCCGAGCAACTTTGTCATGCCGAATGGCCCTCAATGCCGATCGAAACTTAAGTTACACCGGTCTCTTATACAACCCCTATTTACAAAACTCAACTTAATAAAGGAACATTCTATCTACTTCCCTGACATCCCATGATCGACCAGGGCATAGAGGATCTAGCGGCAGCTTATGAACGGTATCAAGGGAACAGACAAGCAACCCCTATTCAAACGGTACTCCCAAAGGTTGGAGAACATAGATGATATGACTCTAGCAAACTCCAAGATGACTCCAAGCACCATTCTTCGCTGACCCAGCACTTCGAATTTAATGACCCCAAGCAAACCAATGCTCTAAGAAATTTATTCCAAATACTAACAAGGGTATCATACTGATCGCGTTTGAGGAAAGTCGACCTCCAGATATATTTTGGCAGCTAGTTAGCTAAAGAGCCTCCTACGACTATGGATCGTTTCTTCTACAAAATGAATCAGAACTAAAGTGAGGAGGAGTGGAGCAGACTAAGAAAAATAACAATGAAGGCCCGTTGGCTAAGGATGTAGATCCCAGTAGCCGAAACAAGACTTCAGAATTCAGCTCATATGCTCTTTGAAAGATTCAATTGACAACCTCTACTTGAAGACTCACGACTCGGAGTGGTACTGGAAACCAACCTCGAGAGAGTACACCAAAGTCTAAAGAAAATCAGGGGAATGTTGTATATTCCCAGATGCTCACTAATCCTAACACGAGCGATTACAAACACCTCCGAGGTGTGATCGAAAAGATGACCTGGAAAGGAAAGCTTCAATAGTATGTACAAGTCCTGCATAATGGCGGGCAGCGAATATCTGATGCCTATTAATAAAGGGCTATGATTATCAATTGGACGGTTGACGGCCAACATCCCTTTGAAAGGAGCCAGGGGCGGAGTCGAATAGCGAGCACACGATGTTGCTTCACATATCAATGAGATTTACCATAATCTTCTTTGAATTATTTCCATTTCCATCTCTATTTCAATTGTTCTATGAACTACGACTAGCTTGAACTAAACTACTTTCAAAATGATGCAGGTGTCCAGGTACTCAGATTTGGTTGCCAACCAATCTACGCAGACCATGATCGGACGTGTGGAGTTACATCTGGACGAGAATAATTCTATTGCTCATCATCAACCATATGCCTTTGATTTGGGGCTATGGATTAAATACAATGTACAACATCACGATGCACAGAGAGCTGAATTCCATCCTGCAAGTGGAATTTATTCAAGTAGAGAGCGGCTGCGATACGACCAGCCACTCGCTAAGTGAAACTCGAGCTCGGGGGCAAGCCATCACATCAAGGCTAAAAATGGGTTGATACACGACGATCCTTCGCACAACTCCGTACTCCCAGAGTGAGAGACGGAGTATAAACATCTACTTAACTCCGTACTCCCAGAGTGCGACACGGAGTATAAACATTGATCAACTCCGTACTCCCAGAGTGTGAGACGGAGTATAAACATTCGCTTAACTCCGTACTCCCAGAGTGCGAGACGGAGTATAAACATTAATCAACTCCGTATTTCCAGAGTGCGAGATGGAGTATAAACATCTACTCAACTCCGTACTCCCAGAGTGCGAGACGGAGTATAAACATACATCAACTCCATACTCATCCCCAAAACTGGGGGCAAAACCAAAGCAAAGCATGCTAGTTGAACATTTGTCTAAAAGAAGATTGCAACGAAACGATTAAGAGACGACTGTCAAGCAATCAACTGAACGGAAATATTCAACATGAAAGACTGCGGTTTTTCAAAGCACGTCATGTTTACACAAGACGTCCTTTGGGGGGCAAATGTTATCCCGCCTTTTGGCAAGGCCGTGACACCAAGAACTTGATTAGAAACCAGTGACAGTTCGTCTTGGAGATCGGTTACACAGGCTCACTATGGATATCGATGGATTTTGTCCGAGTCTGGATCGAGCCACGATTAACAAGACATAACAATCAAAGCCAGGGAAGCCAATGTTCCAAGTTTCAAGACGATCCGAGTTTGTATGCTCAACTTATGATCGATTCGAACAACCGACCATCCATGCATCAACCTCCACATTTGACTTAGAGACCTAAACTGCTTAGAATGAATATGGCCCGATCATCCACTCCAATCGAGTCATAGAACAAAGTTCGACAAAATACAGATACCCCTCATGAAGCTCAGTGACGCCGGGATCTGTCAAAAGTGGACGTGATTTGATCATCTACACATCAAATCCTACCCTGAACATGAAAGGTTGTTCGAAAGCCCAACTTGAAGTAGCTATGGTAGACTGCGTACTCGCTAACCATCACTGTCAATATATGGACACGACTGCACCTTGGAACATATGCAACTTACTTTGTCTACTCAACAATCTATTATCCTTATTTTCTAGAAGGAGATACGGAGCAAATTGTAAGAGATTTGGCTATCTAACCCAACATGGATGTGATTCAACCATCTGTCATATACCTCCTTCCTTGACTTGATTGGAAGAGCTATAATCACCAAGCGGACGAGAATCGATCGTCCATTTTCCAAATTTCGTCCCTCATCATGGGGGCAGAATCTCATTCCGTGAGCAAACGTGGTTCGATTGTTCATTCGACGACATTAGCCTCGATACAGTAGATGAATACAAATTAAAGACTGGAAATACGACTGCTCTCAACTTAAACCTCCAAGTCCCCAGAGTGTGGACTGGAGTACTCTAAGTCCCCAGAGCGCGGACTAGAGTATAAACGACTTAAACCTCCAAGTCCCCAGAGTGCGGACTGGAGTACTCTAAGTCCCCAGAGTGCGGACTAGAGTATAAACGACTTAAACCTCCAAGTCCCCAGAGTGCGGACTGGAGTACTCTAAGTCCCCAGAGCGCGGACTAGAGTATAAATGACTAAAACCTCCAAGTCCCCAGAGTGCGGACTGGAGTACTTCCCCAGAGCGCGGACTAGAGTATAAATGACTAAAACCTCCAAGTCCCCAGAGTGCGGACTGGAGTACTCTAAGTCCCCAGAGCACGGACTAGAGTATAAACGACTTAAACCTCCAAGTCCCCAGAGTGCGGACTGGAGTACTCTAAGTCCCCAGAGCGCGGACTAGAGTATAAATGACTAAAACCTCCAAGTCCCCAAAGTGCGGACTGGAGTACTCTAAGTCCCCAGAGCGCGGACTAGAGTATAAACGACTTAAACCTCCAAGTCCCCAGAGTGCAGACTGGAGTACTCTAAGTCCCCAGAGCGTGGACTAGAGTATAAATGACTAAAACCTCCAAGTCCCCAGAGTGCGGACTGGAGTACTCTAAGTCCCCAGAGTGCGGACTAGAGTATAAACGACTTAAACCTCCAAGTCCCCAAAGTGCGGACTGGAGTACTCTAAGTCCCCAGAGCACGGACTAGAGTAAAATGACTAAAACCTCCAAGTCCCCAGAGTGCGGACTGGAGTACTCTAAGTCCCCAGAGTGCGGACTAGAGTATAAACGACTTAAACCTCCAAGTCCCCAGAGTGCGGACTGGAGTACTCTAAGTCCCCAGAGCACGGACTAGAGTATAAATGACTAAAACCTCCAAGTCCCCAGAGTGCGGACTGGAGTACTCTAAGTCCCCAGAGCGCGGACTAGAGTATAAACGACTTAAACCTCCAAGTCCCCAGAGTGCGGACTGGAGTACTCTAAGTCCCCAGAGCGCGGACTAGAGTATAAATGACTAAAACCTCCAAGTCCCCAGAGTGCGGACTGGAGTACTCTAAGTCCCCAGAGTGCGGACTAGAGTATAAATGACTTAAACCTCCAAGTCCCCAGAGTGCGGACTGGAGTACTCTAAGTCCCCAGAGCGCGGACTAGAGTATAAATGACTAAAACCTCCATGTCCCCAGAGTGCGGACTGGAGTACTCTAAGTCCCCAGAGCGCGGACTAGAGTATAAACGACTTAAACCTCCAAGTCCCCAGAGTGCGGACTGGAGTACTCTATGTTCCCAGAGCGCGGACTAGAGTATAAATGACTAAAACCTCCAAGTCCCCAAAGTGCGGACTGGAGTACTCTAAGTCCCCAGAGTGCGGACTAGAGTATAAATGACTTAAACCTCCAAGTCCCCAGAGTGCGGACTGGAGTACTCTAAGTCCCCAGAGCGCGGACTAGAGTATAAATGACTAAAAACTCCAAGTCCCCAGAGTGCGGACTGGAGTACTCTAAGTCCCCAGAGCGCAGACTAGAGTATAAACGACTTAAACAGATTGCGGACTAGAGTACTCTAAGTCCCCAGAGCACGGACTAGAGTATAAATGACTTAAACCTCCAAGTCCCCAGAGTGCGGACTAGAGTACTCTAACTTCACAGAGTGCAGACTCGAATATAAGCGAATCGGATCTCCAAGTTCCCTGAATATGAACTATGACACAAATGACTTGAATTTGTCAAATCCCTGACATACGGGCTAGAAAGTATTCTAAGTGCTCGAAGCATAGAATGGAAGTTCAACGACTCCCGAAGAGTTTCCGAGTTATATGAAGATGGACTGAGAAGTCTATGTTACTCACAATTGCTTGGATTAAAATCACAATCAAAAAGAAAACTGAACAATAAGAGTCTTTTGTAAGACAGAAAAAGGAACTAAACCTTATTCAGAAATGAGTTTCTATTACAACCCCTCCAAAGTTCAGAGTCGACATTCTATCTACAAGGACTAAGAAAATAGATGAAAATAATTACATGACTTAAACTAACCCTCGTTGAACGAGGATGGTAATCACTTCTTGTGCTTCTTCAACTTCTTTCCAGACGGCTCCTCTCCAGAGCATTTACCCTTGGTACTCTTCTTTGATAGAGGGGTAGCAACTGAAGGAGTACGGGGGCCTTCCATGGGCTTGGACCCGCCAGGAAGGATGACCTTCAACGGCTTGTTCAAAGGATCGTCCAAGTCCACAACTCGGGGATCTACTATGACCTTGACCGTCTCCTCCCTCTCTTTCTCGAGCCACTCCTCCATGCTCAATCCGGATGTGTGCTCAGAGGCGCCTGTAATTTCTACTTCATAACCCCCGTCGGTAGGAGAGGAGGTTTCAGACTTGTCTTCGTCAAGCGCTCCGATCACCTGAGCGTCTGGACCAGAAGCCTCCCCTGCATGAGTGGCTTCACTTGTTTTCTCCCCCACTTCCTTGGCAACATCGCTCCTCGGAGTGGGCTCGGGGTCAGAACGGCCTGCACAAAATCGTGGAAAACAAGAATGCAATAGTCCTGCATAAAGAATAACGACTTTCGAAATCTTAAAGAGAACCTTAAAGAGAAGGATTATCTACCAGGTTCGGGCAAACTCTCAGCCATCCGAGAGGTCTCACCCTCTGGAATGGGAGACAGAATGCGGACTAAAGTACTCTAAGTCCCTGAGTGCGGACTAGAGTATAAATGACTCAAAAACCTCTACGTCCCCAGAGTGCGGACTACAGTACTCTCAGTCCCCAGAGCATGGACTAGATTATAGACGACTTCAGAAAAATCCCTAAATCCCAGAAGCGGACCAGATTACTCTAAGTTCCCAGAGTGCGAACTAGAGTATAAACGAGTTGACGAAAATCTCTGCGTCTCGAACTGTGGACTAAAGCGTAAACCGTTCGACAAATCTCTAAGTTCCCGGAGCGTGGACCGAAGCATGAACACAAATTGGGCGTGAGTAAACCGGAGGGAGAATAACACTAAGTCACCAGAATGTAGAGTGGTGTATAAACATCGATAAATAGACGAGTGGATTCCGACCATTTTCTATTCCGCAAACTTCAGCCTGGAATTGACAGGAGGATTATTAACCCGCTGAGGATGGAGTTTGACCATCCAACTAGTGACCTGGCCAAATCAATGTTGGGGGCAGGGGTACAAAACACTAAAAAGCCGAATACGACAGCTTACTATAGCTCTAGCATGGCGTTCTTTATAACTTGAGGCAGCGACTGCATGGAGGCCTCAATACAGAACCAATCGAAACGGCATCCAAAGCTACGAGCAACCTACTATATCATACCTCAGACCAAGGGTCAATGCCGATCCGCACCAAGCACATACGAATGTGACTCGGATGTTTGTTTTTTGAAAAACTATGACCCCCAGAGTATGGAAAGGAGGGTAAACCACGAATACTTGGTCAAAAATTCTCCAGCACCCTCGTTCGATTCGTCAGGAGGAGTATGAAACTAGATGAGCATAACCCGACTGCATTTGTAGCCAACTTACCCCGAGATCTAATTACAGAGCATGAACCAAAGTGGACGTGGATGACCATCCACTGTCCAAATTACGCCCTGAAACTTACGTGGCATCGAAGTATTCCTCTTGGAATGAAAAACCACGATAAAATCCAAGATAGGCGAGACCTAGTCTCCTATCGACTTACATGATCCCACGATTCAACGGGAAAGAGAGTAAAGCTAAAGTGGGCATGGCTGGCCTTCCTACTTATCAGTACATGCGCTAGACCTGGGGGCACGAGCGAGAAGCAAGATGAATGTGAACCGACTATTCACCAATCACCTCTATGTCTTTGGAGTTTAGGTGAAAACATAAACATAGCTAGGACGAGACTCAACCGTCCATGCAGTACATTTATCAACCCGAGACTGGGAGAAGACGCATGGTCATCCAAAAACTGGCCACGATAGCTCAGTATTAAAACTTATATATAGTGCTTACAGCTACTCAAGGCAACGACCGAAAGGATGCCTAGAGATAGAATCGTTAAATCGATGCCAAAGCTTGGGGGCAACTGACTGTCACTCCAACCCAAAGGGCGAGTGAAGGATCATGAATGCATTGAATAGAAAATGCGTTACTCGAATATACAAGCAAATTCAAACTCATAGCAAGATCCAGCTATGCAGTTGCACGCAACTCGAGGCTGGCCCCTACTCGACATTTCCTTCAACGTGCTTTTAAGCCTGATCTTTGGCCATTTGTAGATAATCAATTAGAGCATTCAGAGCCCTTCATTATTTGACTTAACAACTCATGGCAAGACTCTAGGATTCGACCAGAGTAACCATCAACATTGACCGTCCCAACCATATTTCACATTGAATGTTATGCAAAATAGTTACATCTTTACTCAAAGAATCTGGGATGGCACCTGCTAAGCTGACGGTCAACATAGCAGCCAGCCATGGCGACCTTTTCCGGGTGCTGAATATCGGATCACAACTCAGTGCAGTGATGATAAAAGAATTAGTTGGATTTTTCTGAATAAATGATGATATGTTCCCTTGGACCCATTCTGACATGCATATGTGATTTCATTAACTATCGCAAGCCATGCATTGGATATCAACCCGAAGCTACAAAAGCTAGCACAATCTCTATTGATTTCATCATGAAAGATCCACTCTTACTTTTAGGCTCACCCCATCAACGTCTATGCCTACCAGCCATTGCGACAGGGCACACAATGACCTAAGACGTCTGAAAGACTACTTAAATAGAATATCGAACTAAGCTAATTCAATATCACTTATTTCCCACGAAGGGCTATCCAAGGACGGAAATTAGCAGACCTCACACCCAAATTCACTACCTCAGATAACTACTCGAAGAGTAGCAGAGAACCAACCATAAGATGGAAAATGTACGTAGATGGAGCATCCAATGATCAGTGTTATAGCTTGATAAAGACTCCTGAGGAACGATCAATCTGCTACGTCCTAAAACTCGATTTACTTGTAACAAACAACGATGCTTAGTATGAAGCCTTGACTGCCAGCCTCAAACTTGCTAGAGGATTTGAAGTGAAAACTTTACATATCTTTTGTGATTCTTGATTGGTAGTATACAAATTTAAGGAAGTTGATCTTGCTAGGGGGCATTGTCTTGCTCCTTATCTCGGCCAAGTCCAAGAGCTACTAACCGACTTCACGTATTACATCATTACACACGTACTCAGCGAACAAAATGAAAAGGTGTCATGGTTGACTCCTATCAAAGACTATCTACAATGAGGAATTCTTACTGAACGGAGGAATGGAAAACGACACATCCTCCTCAAAGCTTCATGCCAGATAATCTAAGAATAAGTCGTGTGTCAAAAGGAGTTTATCCATCCCCTTGCTTCAGTATATCGCCCATGATGATATCTTGAGCAAAGTCTATGAAGAAGAATACGGTAATAACATCAGGGGGAAAACCATGATAAAGAAGATACTCTGTTATAGGTATTACTGGCCAACTATCAACCCAGATGCGGTTGATCATGCTAGACAATGTGACGAGTGCAAGATGTATGCAAAAAATCTGGGAACCCCGCCGATGGAAATTAGTCAAATGGCTAGTTCATAGCCGTTTGGCACTTGGGGGCACTGAAATCATCTTCTTGTCGATCCTAAAGGTGGTGCGAAATACACCATCATAGCAATTGATTACGTCACCAAATGGGCAGATGAAGAACTCTTAACCACGACCAAGATGAAGAAAATAATTAACTTCTTTATCCGTAACGTCATCTGTCCTTATGACCTTCCATGATCCATTATAACTGCAAATGGACAGATTGAAGCTGTGAACAAAATCATAGAGTCTGTACTGAAGAGAGGTTTGGAAAACTCCTCAAGTGGCTGATTGCAACCCTTATTTCACAGAAAATACAAACATGGAATCGCGATTGAATTGCAATTAAACTAGACGGAGTTGGTGATGACTTATGAGCATATAAAACGCATCCGAGAGCCAATGGCAAGAACATGTACCCGAACGTGCATGTGTACATCCGAAAAAGTTCAACTTCTTGAAATCAACAGAAATTGAATTCTCACTAAGGGTTATTAAGAGAAGACTAGATCATATAGCCGAAGCTTATTAGCTCTGCAGAATCAGACACGGATGGCCACTAATGAACTACAACCCTGGATTTATAATATTAGGAATCGACCGAGCATCACGATGACCAAAGAAGGATACAACACCTTGGGAGGATAAATTGGAGGATAATGACTATTCAAGAAACATGGTGGATTTCTTTCTGAAGACAAGGAATACTCGCTGATTCAAAGCGTGTTATGTTGCTTCACACGACACACTTTGGGGGGCAAGTGTTAACCGGCATCTTGGCCCGGTTACAAGACGACGGTTGAAGAAATTATCATTAGCACTAGACAAGATTCTGATCAAGGAAAGACTGGAGGTGGTAGCAAGTTGTCAGGCCCACAATAAAGCAAGAGCATTCGGCCTACCTGGCCTGGTGCGCAGATTCACCCACTATGGGCAGAGGCACCTTGTTCCTAAGCCCATGAAGGAAGTCCAACCCATCTTCCTCTATAAATAGAAGGGCAGGGGCACAATGAAATGGATCCTTTTTGGAGAACACTGGGGAGACTCTGCCATTTTTGAGACTCATCTTCTCTACTTAACAACTTCATTCAAGCATTTGATTCACGAAGTGTATTTGTAATCAACTATTAAGAAGATCAATAAAGTTTAACCTCAAAGTGGACGTAGGCAATTACGCTGAACCACTATAAATTTGGTGTTCTTACTTTCTGCATTTAAATTAGCATTCTCTTCCTTGTTTAATTTATCTTCATCACTTATATCTCTACACAATCTTTCTCTACGAGGTTAGTGACCAATTTTGGTGCTAACACTTTCTAATATATATACTTGTTATATTGTGATTTAATTAATTAGGTTATTAATTCAAAGTATATTAAATGGAAAATCCCTAAGTTATATGTTATGTGATAGTAATTACAATGTACTATAATCCTGAGAAATTTATCACATTAATATGACAAATTTTTAAATATTCCTAGTCAAGATGTTTCGAAACGGGATATCGATACATCGGTTAAGACTAGGTTGCAAAACATTCTCTAAATGTTGGGCGGTGGACTACTCATGGTTGTTCGGGGCACAAAGAGGTTATGTACTAATAGTTATTAAAAAAATATGGAATGACTCACTCGATAGTTTCTGTTGGTTAATATAACTAAGGTCAAATAGAGAATCTCAAAGTGATAATGTTACATAGTTCTCTTGATTTGAGAATATCGTTAAACTTTAATGTGGACACCCCACTTTGATTATAGTTTAAACGTGGCATGACATCCATCGAATGACTATAGTTAGGTTTGAATGGAAACATTGGAAGTGAAATACTATTCAATAAAGAATTCGTCTTCTCGGTTATATGATGTTAGTATCATAGTCAACTATAGGCAACTCAAAGTCAAAGTTTACGACCAGAGCAATATGGTTAATAATTATTACTATTATTAAACCAAGGATTTTATGTTTGGATAACCAATTTGAATGTGAAAGATATTGAAATTTTAACCAAAACCAAATTTCATTCATCCCAAAAGTGATATAATTTTGACGAAGAGAACTGATGTAAATATTCATCGCTAACAGGTACCACTTATAATAGTAAAATTGGAATTTTTGTTTTACCGAGAAGATGGATAAGCACTAAATTCTACTAAAATGTCACACCATTGGCTAACGTGACGTGCGTTAATATTCAAATTGTTTGATATTAATGGCAGATTGAACTTACACATTTGAGTCACACAACCGTAATGATGAATACTTTGAATAAACCACATGATTTAACTAATTTATAATTATTGTGAATTAATTAAATTATTTAATTTTTATGAAATATATATTATTAATGTTTATTTGTTTTTTGAATTCCATTAGTATTTAATAAAGTGAGCATATACAAGTTATAAACACATGTATCGATATACGATATCGGTAGAATATTTAAATTAGATTTAAATAGATGTAATACTAAGTGATTTTTGAAAGTTTTGAGGGCCATGTAACACCTTCAATATTTGCCCATACATAAAAAAAAGGGTTTGATGAGATTGGATTACCAACTAAACAAGGAAAGTTTTAAAGCAGGGAGCTGAAAGGTTTTACTGTTTTCTTTAAAATAAATTCTCTATCGTTCATTTCTTTTTCTCTATGGACCATTCACTTTTATTTCACTCCTCTCTCTTCCTTATCATGATCGTAATTCATCGTCTCCATGGCTTGAAATGTTCCAAAATCATAATAAAAATAAAATCAAATAATAAAGGGGGTCGATACGTCTTGATCTTTGCACAATCTGGAGATTGATTCAAGAATCTAGGTGCCTTTTATTCATCATTCAAGGTGTTTTCTTTTGGCAACATATTAAGGTAAAATTCTAGTTTTATTTATTATTATATTCATCTTATTCATATGATTTAGATCTTTTCCATATTGCATCTAAATATAAGGTTGTCTATTTAACTTGAACTAAATCCCCTTTTGTTACATCTCTTTTAATCATATATATATTCATAATGTTAATTTGATTTAAAACCATTTTGTTATATACGACTTTTTGATTGCATGTTCATCTTCTTAACATTAGAGCAATGACTTATTACATCTTATTTTATTAGTTGTTTATGTTGCTCATATAGTTTAGATCTAAAATTTTACCGCAAATTTATATGTGCTTAATTGTCCCTTTGTTCCTATTTTGGAAATTATTGTTTAACAAAAAACAAATATTTTGATTGAAACCTAATTTTAAATTAATTGATATGATTTTATTTTGATATAACTTGAATAAATTATATATGTTGTCTATTTGAAATCATTTGGAAACTGAATATATGTGTATGATTGTTGTTTGATTATAATTCTTCTGATTATCGTATACTTTTGTCTGAAAGTTGTTTAATAAAAAAACAATAAGTGGGCTTTTGTGAAAAAATATCATAAACTTTTAAATCCTTCCTAATTTAATGTTATCCTTTTAAGTTTGTTAAGTTTAAATCCTAACACATATGCTAAATTACGAACTTTACATATACACATGTTATTTTAATTTTAAAACAAAGCTTGTAATTAATTATATAAGTATGTTTGTGTTATTTCAATTCATAATTTATAAAATATACTTTTGTGTAAAATCACAAATTTAACTTTAAAATGCATCTAAGTTGAAATTGATTCATAATTGTCAATTATAAATTTCAAAATATTAGAATGTCAAAACTAATTTTGTATGCATATAGGTTTAAGAGTGTAATTGTTGATTTTAAATGCCATTGAATGAATGAGTAAAGGAGAGGAAAGTCCTCCACCTTTCCTTCTTTATAAATGCCTACTTCAATTCATTAATATAAGTGTAAGTAAACTTTGTACATACAAATATTACTATTATTTAATGTTTTTAAATAAAAGTATGTACAACAATGACATATATAAAGGGCGAATGTGTCTGTTGCAGTGTAATTCCATCACATATATACGTACAAATTAACTATGTACACAGCTTATATGTTGCACTTATACTTTACAGATATGAAAGTATTTTAATTTAAATTAAATTTAAAATTCCTTTGAACGAAATTAAATAAAACAAGATTTTAGTTAAAACCTTATTAGATTGACTCTATTAATCTTTTATGCTTCATAGGTCGAATATACCTAAAAATAGGATTTTTTTTTTAAATTTACCGATTTCACCCGCTTTCGACAGGCCTGGTTCCATCAATGTTATCAGAGCCCAATAGTCTATGTGGTCTAAAAATAGTAATGTTAGGGCTAACTGATTAAAGTCTACCCATTTAGTAGGGTGTCTAGAAAAGTAGTTTTAAAAGTTGGGCTTGGGTAATCAAGTAGTATGCCCTACCTAGCCATAGGCCAGGCCCGTATGGTGAAGTAAGCCCAAAGGTTATCCATAATATAAAGGACCATTTTGGGCATTGGGTTAATTTTCAAAGCCTATTTGAAAACTTAAAAGATATTTGAATTTAAAAGTTAAAATATAAAAGGAAAATTATATAAAAATTATAAAATACATTCAAAATTTAAAAATTGTTTCGAGATTTTAAATAATTAGTTTTGAAATTTTAGAATTTAAAATTTAACTGATATAATTAAATTAAATTAAATAATTGATTAATTGTTAATTGGTTATAACACACACACACGCGCGCGCGCGCACGCACACTGATATATGCAATAACTACAATTGTTGTAGTTATTTATTGATCTTGAAATTATCTACAACAAATTAAATTAAAATTTTAAATTAACTATAACAATTAAGTTGTTTAATTAAATAAAATTTATTAAATAAAATTAATTAAAAGTTAATTAATTAAAATTTGCACATATATTGATATGTACATATAAGCAAACTATAAAAATTATAATTGATTAACTATCTTAAACAGTTTAAAATGAAGAAGATAATATTTTAGAAATTTTATATAAAATTAATTAAATATGATTTAATTAATAAGAACTAAAATAACTTCAATAATTTTTAATTAATAAGATATATGTATAAAATATATAAGTGAATAAAATTATAAAGTTATAAATAAGCTAATACTTATATAATTATATATGTATAAAATTAAGTGGAATTGGAAAGAAATAAAAATTAGATTTAAGGAACAAATATATATACGTATAGTACATATACCATGATTTCAGATGTGTTTGACACTGGAATCACGAGGGTATTTCATATGAAATATATTATTCCCTAAATCGACGTTACTTAGAAAATATGCACATTAAAAGTTATGAACCTTTAATATAAGTTGTCCTCTGCCATTTATATATTAATAGATTACTTGCATACTCTTTAGTTGTTGGGCTTTCCTCGAGCTGGAGATGTTATGTGTAGTGCTAGTAATATATTGATTAGACAAGGTAAGATACATGCATGTATTTGTTGAGCTTTCCTTGAGGTATGTCATTATACTTAGACTATCACGAAATGGTAGGTATGAGTGAAAAATATCTTTCGATTTTCTAAGCTTTTCCCAAGGTCGAGATGAGACTAAGACAAGGACTACAGATTAGGAGTAGTATATGATACAACCGATAAGGTGTTATCCATCGCATGCGGGCCTATGATTTTTGAGCTTTTCTTAAGGTTAGAATCCCAAGACATGCAAGTCTTAACATCCACTAGAGAAATCAAAATATTTCTTTGTTTCCTCTTATGGTTTTGAGTAACATAAAAGTACGGTGGGAGCCTTATTAGAAAATTGAAATGGCAATATTTAACATTTCTAATATTGTAAGATTGTTAGCTATAAAAAGTTAAAATAATCCGCATTGATAAATTTTTGCAACCAACAAAATTGATAAAATATTTATTTGTTAAGATATGCTAGTGAACTAAATTAAAGATTGACGAAGAAATGTAAAATATACTTACCTTAAATCCTTTAGCATGTTGTCGCTTCAGGACACATGCAAGAGCTAATTTATACAATCACTAAAACATTCGTGCTTCGATCTCTTAATAGTTTATTTGTAAGAGAATATGTAATGTCTTCTATGAGTATCAGACTTTAACAGAAATTCAAGAACATGAATATTTTGTAACATCCCTAATTTTTCTTTAACATTATTCAGAAGATTTAATTAGATAAATTAAACATAATAACATGTGGCGTGAGAAGGAGATGAGATTTTATAATTAATTGGGTTATGCCTTAACTAATCAACATGTAAGATCGTTTTAACTTAAACATAAGTATGAGGATTTATGAGAGGGACAAAATAGGAATAAGCTTCTTTTCCTAAACATAAACCCTTTCACCCTTATATCCTCATTCATTTTTACATCCATACAAAACACAAACAAAGTAGAGGCCATTGCTAAAGCTTTTAAAGAAAGAAAGTTAGAGAATCAAGTTAAAGCTAAGGGTAATCAAGTCAACAACTCAAATCTCAACTCTTTTTCTCAAAACAAGGTAAATAATAGTATCCATCTCATTCATATGTGTTAAATTTTATATTTTTAATGTTTTCCACATTTTTTGATGATGATATGGTGGATTTTACCATTGTTTGCATGGATGGTGATTTATTAGAATTTTTATGAAATTATTATGATAGGTTTTAAGGGAAACATCATAGTGAATGACCTCCAAACGACTTGTTTTTGGATATGTTGTGTAATACCTAATTTTGAAGATAATTTTTTAATTTCATAATTTTCGGAATTAATAGAAATATTTTATGAATTTATTAAGATGAAAAGGGCATTTATTTTAGGTTTTAATTATTAAAAATAATAAAATAAAGAATTTTGCCTCGAAAAATTTATATAGTAAAAAAATGTTATTTCGGATTTTTGGTGAATTTTTGGGACTTTTCCCAAGTGTTTTCGATTTATTATGAATTTTCTAAGCTAGAAATGCTTAATAATTATATTAAAATATTAATATAATTTAATGGTTTGAAAATAATTTTGGAAATTATGAAAACTAATTATAGCAGTTTTTCTTCAAAGAAATTGATAAAGTATAACTCTATCCAATAGGAATTTGACAAACAATAAGAGGTGGTGAAACGTATAAACTTTATTTAGCAAATTAGCAGTTTTTATGCTAATTATGAGTCTGCCATGGTACCCCTTCGTCCCCTTTGCTTTCGTATTGCTAAAGTACCTTGTAGCTTTTGAAGCCATGCTATAGTACCCATTTGTTTTTGTATTGCTACAGTACATTTTAGCTTTCGAAGCCATGCTACAGTACCAATTTGCTTTCGTATTACTACATTACCTTTTGGCTTTCGAAGCCATGTTGTAGTACCCATTTGCTTTCGTATTGCTACGGTACCTTTTAAATTTCAAAGCCATGCTACAGTACCTACTTGCTTTCGTATTGCTACTGTACCTTTTGGCTTTCGAAGCCATGCTACAGTACCCAATGCTTTCGTAGCCATGCTATAGTACCACTGCTTTCGAAGCCATGCTACAGTACCAATGCTTTCATAGCCATGCTACAGTAATGTTAGCTTTCGTAGCCATGTTACAGTAACTTTAGCTTTCGAAGCCATCCTACAGTACCAATGTTTTTGTAGCCATGCTACAGTAACGTTAGCTTTCAAAGCCATGCTACAGTGTCAATGCTTTCGAAGCCATGCTATAGTAACTTCACTTTCGTAGCGGATGCTACAGTAATGCCACATTTGTTTTCATAATTTAAAACATGTGTAACTATTTAACCGTAAGTCCATTTCTCTATTATGACCACTCTATAGAAAGAGAAACCATCATTCGGAAGAAAGGAAATAGGTTAGTGACCCTAATTCTACACCTACAAAAAGTTATAACCCATGAAAACTATGCCTTGAGAAATGTAATTGGCGGAGGTCAATAGGTTCTTAGTGATCCCATGAAAACTATGTCTGGAATAGGTTATTGATAGAGAGCAATGAGTTCATAGTTAGCCCATGAATACTATGACCTTAGAGATGTTATTGGAGAATCCGGTAGGTTCATAGTCAGCCCATGAAAACTATGATTGGATGATGTTATTGGTAGACACCAATAGGTTCTTAGTAATCCCATGAAAACTATGAAACCGAATAGATAGTCTGTAAGCTTGGAACAAGTTATTAGTTAATCCATGAAAACTAATAGGTTAATAGTGACCCTAGAAACCATAACTTGAGACAGATAGTCCAATGAATGGGGATGGGAAATCCAGGATATATTGTATAGTTGCATATTATCATATTATGTTATGTTTTAAGTTTTAACCATTGTGGATGCAGGTGCATAGTATATGGTTAATTAGTTTTTGGTTAAGGTACCAGCGAGGGGAAAACCCGTTCCGCTCAGCGGCGTGGTCTCGCTAGATATCTATTTGGTTTAAGATGGTATATTATTATTCACACCATAATTTTTGTCTGACTCGAAGTTTATGTTTTCCCCATTAACTCTCGGGTGCTCAAAAATTAATTTGAGTAGGCCGAGGGTAAGGGTTTTTTGGGTTATTAGTTGATGAATAAGTTTCCGGAGACGTGCAGGAGGCAAGCTAGCTATTTAGGAGATTCTATCTATTGTCCGCTGTGTTATTTGAATGTAAGGGCATATTTGTTTAATTTCCTATATTTAGACTCTGATCAACCAAGGAGGCATCTTCATATGTCGCTCTTGGCGTATTTTGTAATAAATTGTAATTTCTCTGAATGTGGCTTACGTATGGGATTATATAATGAATTTGAAATACTATTTCTAATGAAATGAGAAATTTGTTTTAAACTGTGTTTAAAATTTTCATATTCATGTGTTTCTGGTATATCAATGTATCTAACATCACTGCATTTGGTTCATCAAGAATTAATAACTTTGGATGACTGTAGTATCCGTAGCAGTTAGTTTTGGGCCTCCAAATGGGGGATGTTACAAGTTGATATTAGAGCATAGGTTTATGTAAATTTAAAAGAAATTTAAACCTAAAAGATTTTCAAAACATAACCCAATGAATCAAAGAATGAGACCAGGGTTTGGGTTAACGCTATAGTAATGTACTTGCATTTGATATATATATATATATATATATATATGTATATGTATATGTATGTATGTATTCCCTTTATCTTAGACCTTTCTTCTGTATCTTACTAAGGTACGTATGTAGATAAAGGAGAAATGAAGATATGGAAGCAGAAACGAAGGAGGAAATCTAGGTGGAGGAAGCACCGCAACTATTGGAAATGCTCGACCCAATACCAAGATGAACCCGAGTTGACATGCAAATGCTAATCCAAACGGAAATGCCAACGTAGGTGCTGGAACCCCGCCAATAGATATGGGGATGATGTATCAGTTCTTCATCAATCTGATGCAAGTTGGAGCAGCTACAGGAGTAGCTGGGGGAAATGTTGTGAATGCCGAGGGAGCAAATCCTATGGCCCCAGTTGGCAATAACTATGACAAGCTGAGCATGGATTACACCAGTCTTGGTAGGAAGCCACTTTCGGGAACAGAGGATGTTGTCGAAGTAGAAAACTGGTTATTGAACTATGAAAGAATTGTCACTCACTTGGGATTAGATAATGAATAGAAGAGAAGACTTTCTTCTAGGCAGTTGTAGGGAGCAGCATTATATTGGTGGAATGAGGTTATTGTTGGAGTACCTGAAGAAGAATTAACTTGGGTCGAGTTTCAAAGGAGATTCGAAGAGAGGTTTCTATCCGAAGTGGCCAAGTCGGAATTGATGAGGAAGTTTATGGATATAGAGAAGGGGAAATGTCGATAATCGAATATGCCATGAAATTTGATGAGTTGTCCAGATACAGATATGCCATGATTGACACCATCATCAAGAGAAGAGAAAAGTTTATTCAAGGAGTGAAGCTAGAGATTGCCAGGGCGACCATGCCATACCTCCATGACCCAAGCAATGTTGTAGTGGAGATGGCCATCAGGAACGAAGAGATGCCCTCTACGTTTAGTAAGGGGAAGTCAGTTGAGGTTCAAGATCCCCCAGGAAAGAAGAGAAAGTTCTTTAAATAGAAAGGAGCTCAGAAAGGAGGAGAGACCAAGAAAGGGAAGGCCGATGTATTTTGCTACAAGTGCGACAAGAAATGACATTTTGCTCAAGAATGTCGAACTGGAAAAGGGAAGAAGGTTGCAGAAAATAAAGGAGTGAAGTGCTTTAATTGTGACCAGATCGGGCATTACAAGAATACGTGTCCAGAACTGGTTAGAACAAACAAGGAAAAAGTTGTTCTCTTGGAACCATCTTCTTCCAAACCAACAATAGCCGAGAAGGGGAAAACCGTGATGGAAGGTAGGCTTTTGATTCATAGTATACTAGTTAGGGTACTATTTGATATCGGTGCATCGCACTCATTTATATCTCGGTGTTTGTTAGATAAATTATGTTTAGAACCATCATACCTACTTACTCCCTTAAGGGTTGCGAATCCAATAGGAGGGTATACAACTCTGGGAATGAGATGTGATCCATTAGAACTTGACTTATTAGGTCATAAGTTGCATGCAGTCTGTATGTTTTTGATTTCCGGGGTTTCGGTATCATATTGGGTATGGATTTGTTAGATAGATATGATGCCAGAATATTTTACTAGGATGGAGAAATATTGTTGGGACACCCTAACAGCCATAACTGAATTATATACTCGGTGGAGAAGTCAGACTCAAGTGCTTGTGCTTTACTGAATGCAATAGAAGCGAAAGAAGAATTGGATCGGGTGTTGGTAGCAAAAGAGTTTGCAGTTATTTTTGAATCAATGTCAGGGCTACCACCAAAGAGAGCTATCGAGTTTCAGATAGATCTTATGCCAGGGGTAGAACCTGTAAGTAGACTACTTAGCCAGATGACATCTACTGAGATGAGGTAGCTGAAGGTGCAGCTAGTGGACTTGGAAGGGAAGAGCTTTATAAGACCAAGTTGTTCTTCTTGGGGAGCAGCTGCGGTATTCATAAAGGAGCTAGGTGGATTTCTAAGATTGTGTATTGACTACCCAAGTTGAACAAATGGACGATCAAGAATAAGTATCCTTTGCCGAGAATCAATGATTTGTTCGATCAGCTGAATGGAGCCAGAGTGTTTTCCCAGCTGGATTTGGCAACAGGGTTCCACTAGCTAAGAGTGGCAGAGGATAGTGTTCCATTAACAGCGTTCAGGACCGGATACTGGTCATATGAGTGGTTGGTGATGCCATTTAGGTTAACGAATGCGCTAGCTTTCTTCGTGGATTTAATGAACCGGGTTTTCCAAGAGCACTTGGATAGGTTCGTATTGGTATTCATAGATGACATGTTAATATACTCTAAGGATGAAAGAGAGCATGTGTTCATTTTAAAGTGGTGCTTAAGACGTTGAGGCAACATCAACTGAAAGCAAAGTTTTCAAAGTTTCATTTCTGAAAGAAAGAAGTTAAGTTTCTTGGTCATGTGGTTTCAGAGAAGGGTTTTTCAGTTGATCCGGATAAGATCGAAGCTGTTAACAGCTAGAAGAGACCAAAGATAGTGACTGAGATCAAAAGTTTCCTTAGGCTTGCTGGTTACTACTGGAGGTTTATTAAGGATTTCTCGCGGATAGCAATGCCTTTGACTAGGCTAACCAGGAAGGATATGAAGTTTACTTGGTCTAGCAAATCTGTGGAAGTGTTCCTTAAGTTAAAGCATTTATTGACCAGTGCACCCGTGTTAGTAGTTCCAGACGGGAATCAAGGATTAGTAGTGTATACTAATGCATGTGGAACCGGATTAGGAGTTGTGTTGATGCAAAAGGGTAAGGTCATTACCTATGCTCTCGACAGCTTAGACCCCATGAAGTGAGATACCTTACTCATGATTTAGAGTTGGCAGCGATAATCTTGGCATTGAAAATATGGAGGCACTATCTCTTGGGAGAGAGATTCAAGTTATATACCAATCATAAGCCCTTTAGATATCTATTCTCTTAGAAGGAGTTAAATATGAGACAGCAGAGGTAGCTGGAGTTTTTAGCAGCTTATGACTTTGGTATAGAGTACATGTTAGGGAATGGTAACAAGGTTGCAGATGCACTTAGCAGGAAACATCAAAATGTGGTGTTAGCCATGTTGGCGGAATGGAAGGATCTTCAGGCGTTGACTACATGCAGTGTGCAGTTAATATCTACTGCTAGTTCTAGTTAGAGTACTGTCATGTTATCCTGCTTGGAAGTTCGACTGAGATTGATCGAAAGGATTGCATCTAAGCAGAAAGATGACCCAGTGTTAGTTGAAAAGATTAGAAGGCTAGAGGCCGAAATCGCGATTGATGATCAGAAGGATTTTAATCTTGACCAGAGAGGGTGGTTGAGAAAGAAGGGACGATTGTGTGTCCCGAATGTAGAAAATCTAAGGAAGGAGGTCCTTAGAGAATGTCATCGATCAAAATTTACGATTCATCCTGGGGGGACCAAGATGTATCAGGATATGAATATGAGTTTCTCTTAGGAAGGTATAAAGAGGGATGTTGGCTTGTGGTTAAAGCAATATGTGAACTGTCAACAAGTGAAGGTCGAACATCAGATGGCGAGCGGGTTGCTTCAACCTTTGGAGATCCCGGTTTGAAAATGGGATTCAATATCTATGGATTTTATAGATGCATTGCCAAGGTCGAGCCGGGAAAATGAAAGTATATGGGTCATGGTGGATAGGTTGACCAAGAGTGACCATTTCATTCCAGTCAAATCAACCAGGACGGCACCTCTCCTGGCTAAATTATTTATAAAGAACATAGTTAGACTACATGGGATTCCTAGTAGCATAGTCAGTGACAGAGATGCCTTGTTCACTAGTGAATTCTGGAAGAGTCTACAAGGAATGTTTGAAACCGAGCGTAAGATGAGTACCCTTATCACCTACGGACGGATGTGGAGACAGAGAGAGTCAACAAGGTACTCATGGATCTATTAAGATCTTGTGTATTACATTTTGGTGGGTCGTGGGAAGACCATTTGCACTTGGTTCAGTTTTCTTATAATAATAGCTACGAGGCTAGTATAGGGATAACACCTTTCGAAGCTTTATATGGAAGACTATGCAAATCACCAGCGTGTTGATTAGAGACCGGAGACAGATTGGTTTTTGGTCTAAATATGGTGAGAGAAGCAATAGAGAAGATGGAGTTGATCCGAGGTAGGATGAAGGAAGCTCGGTCTAGATAAAAGAGTTATGCAGATAAGAGGCGTAAGGATCTAGAGTTCTCAGTTGGAGATAGGATTTTCATTAAAGTATCATCGATGAAAGGTGTGATTTGGAAAGTCAGGGAAACTGGCACCGATATATGTTGGACTGTTCCCAATGATAGAAAGGATCAGAAAGCTCACATACAAAGTAGAGTTACCAAGCAGTTTGGCAGGTGTCCATAATGTGTTTCATGTGTCTCATCTTCGTAAGTATGTACATGATCCAGAGACTACTATCCCTCCATCTACAATAGAAGACTTAATAGTAGAACTGGGTCTGACTTTTGTTAGGCAACCGGTTCGGGTTGTAGCGAGAGATGAGAAAAGGTTAAGAAACAAGATAGTCAAGTTGGTAAAGGTTCAGTGGAGCGAAAACGAGAAGGACGGTACTTAGGAAACAAAAGACAGGATTAGAGATACTTATCCTAGGCTATTATGCGGGTATGTTCAATATTTGTTTTATATAGACTTTTCGCTCATGGGATATACTAGCTTTGTTGGCATGACTGATATGCTTGTTTGTAGTCCTCACTGAATTTCAAGGACGAATTTCTTTAAGGGGGAAAGCATGTAGAACCCCTATTTTTTCTTTAACAGTATTTAGGATATTTAATTAGATTACTTAAACAGAATAATGTGTGTTGTGAGAAGGAGATGAGATTTGATAATTAATTGGGTTATGCCTTAACTAATCAACATGTAAGATCATTTTAACTTAAACATAAGTAGGAGGATTTATGATAGGGGAAAAATAGGAATAAGCTTCATTTCCTAAACTTAAACCCTTCCACCCTCATATCCTCATTCATTTTTACATCCATAGAAAACACAGACAAAGTAGAGGCCATTGCTAAAGCTTTCAAAAGTAGAAAAGTTAGAGAATCAAGTTAAAGCTAAGGGGAACCAAATCAACAACTCAAATCTCAACTCTTTTTCTCAAAACAAGGTGAATAATAGTATCTACCTCATTCATATGTGTTAATTTTTGGATTTTTGATGTATTCCACATTGTTTGATTATGATATGGTTGATTTTACCATTGTTTGCATGAATGGTGATTTATTGGAATTTTTATGAAATTATTATGATAGGTTTCAAGGGACAAACCTTAGTGAATGACCTCCAAACAACTTGATTTTGGGATATGTTGTGTAATATCTAATTTTGGAGACGGGTTTTTTATTTTGTAATTTCTAGAATTAATAGGAATACTTAATGAATTTCCTAAGGTGAAAAAGGCATTTATTTCAGATTTTAATTATTAAAAATAATGAATTTTGCCCCAAGATTTTTATATAGTAAATAAAATGTTATTTCATATTTTTGGTAATTTTTGGGATTTTTCCCAAGTGTTTTTAATTTATTATGAATTTTCTATGCTAAAAGGCTTAATAATTATATTAAAATATTAATATAATTTAATGGTTTGAAAATAATTGTGGAAATTATGAAATCTGATTATAGCAGTTTTTCTACAAAGAAACCAATAAGTATATCTCTATCCAATAGGAATTTGACAAACAAAAAGAGTTAGTGAAACAAATATATTTTATTTAGCAAAATAGCATTTTTTACGTTAATTAGAGTCTGTCGGTGTACCCCTTCATCGCCTTTGTTTTTGTATTGCTACAGTACCTTTAAGCTTTCGAAGTCATGCTACAGTACCCTTTTGCTTTTGTATTACTACAGTACCTTTTAGCTTTCGAAGCCATGCTAAAGTACCCTTTTGCTTTCGTATTGCTATAGTACCTTTTAGCTTTCGAAGCCATGCTAAAGTACCCATTTGCTTTCGTATTGCTATAGTACCTTTTAGCTTTCGAAGCCATGCTAAAGTACCCATTTCCTTTCATAGTGCTACAGTACCTTTTAGCTTTCGGAGCCATGCTCCAGTACCCAATTGCTTTTGTATTGCTATAGTACCTTTTAACTTTCAAAACAATACTGCAGTACCCGTTTGCTTTCGTATTGCTAGAATACCTTTTATCTTTCGAAGCCATGCTGTAGTACTCATTTGCTTTCGTATTGCAACAATACATTTTAGCTTTTCAAGCTATGCTACAGTGCCCATTGCTTTCGTAGCCATGCTACAGTACCTTTAGCTTTCGAAGTCATGCTACAGTAGCACTGATTTCGAAGCCATGCTACAGTACCAATGCTTTCGTAATCATGCTATAGTAACATTCGCTTCGTAACCGTGCTACAGTAACGTTAGCTTTCGTAGCCATGCTACAGTAACAATGCTTTCATATCCATGCTACAGTAACGTTAGCTTTCGAATCCATGCTACAGTGTCAATGCTTTTGAAGCCATGCTGCAGTAACTTCAGCTTTCATAGTCATGCTACAGTAATGCCAGCTTTGTTTTTAGAATTTAAAACACATGTAACTTTTTAACCATAAAGCCATTTCTCTATTATGACCACTCTACAGAAAGAGAAACCATCACTTGGAAGCAACGAAATATGTTAGAGACCTTAATTCTATACCTATAAAAAGTTATAGCCCATGAAAACTATGCCTTGAGAAATGTTATTGGCAGGGGCCAATAGGTTCTTAGTGATCCCATGAAAACTATGTCTGGAATAAGTTATTGATAGAGTTCAATAGGTTCATAGTCAATCCATGAAAACAATGACCTTAGAGATGTTATTGGAGAATCCAGTAGGTTCATAGTCAACCCATGAAAACTATGATTGGATGATGTTATTGGTAGACACCAATAGGTTATTAGTAATCCCATAAAAACTATGAAACCGAACAGATAGTCCGTAGGCTTGGAACAGGTTATTAGTTAGCCCATGAAAACTAATAGGTTAATAGTGGCCCTAGAAACTATAACTTGAGACAGATAGTCCAATGAATGGGGATGGGAAATCCAGGATATATTGTATAATTGCATATTATCATATTATGTTATGTTTTAACCATTGTGGATGCAGGTGCATAGTATATGGTTAATTAGTTTTTGGTTAAGGTACCAGCGAGGGGAAAACCTGTTCTGCTCAGCGGCTTGGTCTCACTAGATATCTATTTGGTTTGAGATGGTATATTATTATTTACACTGGACTTTTTGTCTGACTCGAAGTTTATGTTTTCCTCTTAAACTCTCGGGTGCTCAAAAATTAATTTGAGTAGGCTGAGGGTAAGGGTTTTTCAGGTTATTAGTTTACGAATAAGCATCCGGAGAAGTGCTGGAGGCAAGCTAGTTATTTAGGAGATTCTATCTATTGTCCGCTGTGTTATTTGGATGTAAAGGAAAATTTGTTAATTGCCTATATTTAGACTCTGATCAACTAAGGGGGCATCTTCATATGTCGCTCTTGGCGTATTTTGTAATAAATTGTAATTTCTCTGAACGTGGCTTACGTATGGGATTATATAATGAATCTGAAATACTATTTGTAATGAAATGAGACATTTGTTTTAAATTGATTTTAATTTTTTTTCATATTCATGTGTTTCTGGTATATCAATATTTCTAACATTACCGCATTTGGTCACTGAGAATTAATAACTATGGATGACTGCAACATCCGTAGTAGTTAGTTTGGGCCTCAAAATGGGGGATGTTACATATTTGATCTATATTCAACAACATATAAATGTTATATGGTGAACCGTTGTAGTTCGTAATGTTTGAAACTTCGATGAAATTCATCCATTAGAAATAATCCAATAAACCATAATGCAAAATTGTGTATTCAACACGACTGATTACAACTAGGATCTCCTTTAAATGGTTTAACCATTTTGGAAAGGAAAATGAATGTACAAGAGTGGATGTAACTTAGGGACATTCAAGATGAATAAAGTGAGTTATCCCTCTGCTTTATAAATGGAAATCATAAACAAGAATTGTATAAAATACTAAAATATACTTAATATGTAATAAGAAATGTGATTTCTATACCAATTGTGTTATATGTAGAAAATTGTTTTCCACAAAGGTTATTTCTACGAGTTTAAGATATTTAATCAAAAACTCTCAACTGCAAACTAGTTACAGTAAAGAAATAAATAGCCCACGTTAAGTAGTTAAATAAAGCTTCGTATTTCATATGCTATTATAGTAATGGAGGAAATGGTGGGAGTGTGCCATATAATTCTTATCAGTGGATGCATCAAGATATGAAAAATTATTTTCATAAATATACTAAATATTATTTATGTAATAATGAACATTTTCAGGATTGATTGGAAATAAAAATAGTTTTATTCTTTTATGAATACTTTGAATATTCATTATGAAATAAATATGTTAGAATAACAGTTTTTGTTGCATTAGCTATATACTAAAATTTTAAAAATCATTTTTGGATTATGGACTAAGTCATATCTTGAAGGAAAGATTCTTTGAATCATATGATTAAGAATCATATGGCACCGATGAATCATATCTTATAAGATTGAGGGCGAAGCACTTGTTTAGTGGGAGTGACAAAAGACTTAGTTAACTTTTCGAAAAGATAAATATAGATGTATACAATTTAAAGTCTAACAATACCAAAATGGTTCCACATACTCCATTAAAATTCAATGATGAATTATCATAGAAATGGGCATGCGTATTTGATGAAAAAATAGTATGTTTATGATAAGTTCATAGAATTATATACGAAAGTAGAAAACATAACATGCAAGTGTAATTCGATTTAATCGAATAGGTAAGTGTGTTGGAAAGGGTTTCAAAAGTACCTAAAAATGAATGAGATTCAATCTCAAAAGTCACTTCTCCCTAGATACATAATTATGTGTGAATAAGGAGTAATTGTACTTTGTTTAACAAAGAACGAATAATGATAGTGAAGTGGGGTTAACTACTTTCATTAAGGTCATGTATCTATGAGTAAGTACATAAGGTTAAAATTAGTTTCACCCAAGACAATGTTTACGAGATTATACAAGACAAAAGTTTATAAGAAACCCCTATATATACTAGGTTAAAGAGTTATTAGGTTGTGTGAGTTAGGAGACTGTTCGAAATACTTATTCGTGAGGGATCTTGTGTGGACCACCGCAAACGAGTTTGGGACCATCAATATTGATTGACCAATTTATATTATGAACATAAATCTCGTAAACTAAAAACCAAATTATTTCTATATATATATATATATTTGTATGTATGTGTAGCAATTCATAAAATATTTATGAATACCTATTCTGTTGCACTGAGAGACAATTGTTGTTTCAAGAAATGCCAACTTCATAATGAAGAATTTATTTTATAAATTATTGGTAGTAAAATGAATTTGGATAGGATCCAAAGATAAATTGTATAACGAAAGATAAAATGAAATTAAATGAACCAAATAGACATGACACATTAGAATACCTAATAATAAATCTTGCACGTTAAAGAGAAACTATGAATTTTATTAATGTCGAGAAAAGAACTTCCTAGGTTTTAAATAACTATTAAGAGTATTGACTCTACCATATGGCATGATGCACAAATTCAAAATGGATTCCAAGTACATTATCAATATATGATTTTGAGGCAATACCCAAAAGGATATGATCCATCAGTTACAAAACTGTCTTCAAGAAGAAGAATGATGCAGCTGAAATATAAGCCACGTTGATAAGAATAACATCGTAAATTTCAACTGCTGAAACTAACATAACAGATTCGTCATTCAACATGCTTCAGTTAATTTAGATTTTGCTCAGAAAATTTATCACTTGGTATGACTTTGAGTTTTGGTACAATATGTTGAATTTTTTTTTCTAAATAATGATTTAGAATATACTATTTGCACATAACAACCAAAATATCTCGAAGTCAATTAAAGCGATGATTGAGCTTATGAGATATGATCCGAGAGGTGATACAAAAGTATTATTTGGTAAGCATCAGAGTTAAGCAAGTATTTTGACAGAGGAATCAAATAATTTGAATTGCAGTCAAAATATAGAGGATGCACGTGTCTATAATAAAGAATGTTAAGGGTGCCAAAATATTTCACAAAGTAAACAAATTTATGATTGTTAATGATGTATTCGTGTTAAAATCATTTTAATTTGCTTTTTTATTGTCGATATAGGATTTTAAAATACATCTTTTATAATTAGTATAAAAGGATGTTGAGAATGTCCAAAAAGATATACACAGCCATTGTATTAAATTGTTTAAAATGGAGCATATAAGATGGTTTCTTTATGCATTAGCAATAGGAATTATCATACATACTATACTGTCTACAATATCACACTTTGCTTATGTATTTGCTACATGGAGAAAGTATCAAATGTGAATTAAGATCGCTAAATGAAGGTTTAGAGTGTTCTTCGGTATTTGTGAAATACTAGAGAACTATTGTTTATAGAAACAACAACTCCTTATGAAGGAGTGTGCGAACTCAAACTTCATAAGTAATATTGAGTACAATATGTCAATCCTAAGTTCATGTTCAATCTTAAGTTAAGAACTTTAAGTTAGAAATGTTCCAAATAATAAGTAGTTGATGATTCAACTAAATGTTAAGTACATCGCCTTGACTAAGTGATGCAAAAAGAAATAAAATGCACAAATTGATAACTGAGCTAGTGGTGATTTCAAATGTTTAGAATGTCAGGACATTGCTATATGATAACAGTGCTATGATACAGTCCGCATAAGAACCTAGAGCTCACTATAAGTCGAAAGACATATTCTGAATATTTCTACATGATAGAGATAATTTATCGGTGTCGGAGAGAGTTGATTGATAGAGTGGATAATTAAAACAAATAGTATACCCATTAACTAAGGGACTAACTCGATTAGTTTTTGGAAAAACCGATTGATGAAGTTAGAATAAGATTCCATATTTGACCCCATGTGTAAGTGGGAGATTGGTTGAGCAAAGGGTATGCCTTAGGGGCAATTATGTAATTTGTTACACATATCTAACTCGATAAGCAATCTCGTTCAAAGTAAAAGGTGTTTTATTTCTATTATATACTTGTTATATTATGATATAATTAATTATGTTATTAATTTAAAGTATATTAAATATAAAATTCCTAAATGATATATTATATGATAGTAATTACAACGTGTAGTAATCATGAGAAATTTATCACATTATAATGACATATTATTTTAAATATTCCTAGTCAAGATGTTTCGAAATCGATATCGATACATCTGTTGAGACTAGAGTGCCTAATGCTCTCCAAATGTTGAGTAGTGAATTACTCAAGGCTACTGGGGAAACAAGGGATTATGTACTGATAGTTATTAGATAACTATGGAATGCCCCCACTTGGGAGTTTTCTATTGGTTAATATAACTAAAGTTAAACGAAGAATCCCGAAGTGACGATTTTACATATGAAGACCGACCTATATCTTTTGTACCCAATATAATTGTAAAGTGCGCTTTGGTGATACCCTGCCAATGTCGGACAACTACCAAAGGTAAGATAACTAAAATAATCACAGAACATGTCATATATCTTACTGTGTATCGAAAAAATATAATATCAACATAAATGTAAAACAGGCAAGACAGATAAGTATAGCTAAATGAACCAAAACAAATATCAAAAATGTAAGATTCATAGTTGTTATGCAAAGCAAATGGAGCAGAGTTGATACATCATCATAATAAACGCAATGAAAATATGTATCTAAATAAAGTAAAGCATCGATAAAGCTCCACAGTGCCGCACGGCGGAGTAAACAACAAATTCTATTAATAAAAGTAATGGTGTTGGTCTCCTTCTCGTCCTATGAACAGCTCCATGCGCTAATCTCTAACCTGTTATCTAATCTACTCATTTAAGAGTACCTGAGGTAATAAGAAGTAAATCATAAAACCTCGAGTCAGATTACAGTCTGGTGTGAACGATAAACATTCCCAAAATACTATTGAAATTGATATAGTATATGACGTAGGGAATGGATAATCGTACCTGACCAGTCCCTTCATCCAAAAAAGTTAGCACATGACACTATGTATGCTACACTACCATTATTGTCATATGGGTATACTACATCAAGTATTATACGGTTGTGACAACTCACACCTCCGGACACACCGATCCAGAATCTAAGGTGACTTTTGGACTCGCCTCATGCTAAGAAGTACGAGCTATCAGGTTTTGAAGCACTACAAAGAATAAGAATATAATGATAAAATTTAGGATTTTCTATATTTTTAGATCTCACAGCAGAAGGTTGTAAAATATAAATATAGCAAATAGTCATTTCAAAAATTATCTTAGAAAACACGGTCTCAAAAGATACGTAGTCATAATCCAAAGTGTACAGAAATATAACATATAGTTTGATAAATACTAAATACGATAAATAGGTACATGGAGAGTAATGAAAAGTAATAAGAAATGCCAATGCCAAGCTCACCTCTCCATGTACTAGATTTGGGCGGGTCACCTATTGCCCCATCCTTCTATGGTGGGAAAAAAAGAAAAGGAGTAGGTCAGACAAAAGTCTGGTGAATGAGTTGCATCATTAATACATGATGATCAAATGCAATTGACTTCATTAATACTCAATGTGATCTAGGGTGTCCTACTTATGTTCGTGAACTACTTACTAAGGTAAGTTTCACTAATCTAAGGGGTATAGCTCTAAATACACCTACACCAAACATCTTATGAAGATTTATACTTAGGATCGAACAACTAATCAAACCTCAAAACAACTATAGATCGGCTAACAACTTCTGAAACTATTCCAACATAGGATCGCCTACATTGTCAACCTTTGGACTATGTTCGCAAATACTACTATACATATCATATTCATGCACCAAGGTAGAGCTGGTAATACCGACTTGGGCCAAGGACGTGTTAGGGTCTGTTGCATCCGTGTCCACTCTCAATGGTAACGTAATGCTACTTATTGCACAACACCAGACATCCAGTCAACAATCAATAGTATTGCATCTAGTACCTAGGAACCTCCCGTCAGTACTGGGCCACACACTTCTTTAAGAATCCTCGTCAGTGTTGTGCATATGCTGTAGAACCTGCTATGATTGCAATTTGTGATCGAATTGCCCATGTCAAATAACGACTACGTAGAATAAATAAGGACTAGACCTAATTGCCATCGTACACATCTATCTGGTCTCGTAACATCCAAGAGTCGTAAACTTAGGGAACTAATTTCCATACTTATAAACTAACAGTTACATATAAAATATATGTAAACAAATATATATAAACTTATAACATGGGCCTTAGGCTGAGGTTTGGATTACATCTGTGAACCAATAATCAGTCGACCGCTGGCCATTGGAGTAGTCGGCCGACTCCAATGAGCCTGTTGACTGATCGAAGTTGTTTTATTGTTATTTTTCTTCTTCATCCTATTGTATGTCGATTATCATTCTCTATTGCTTATTGTCCTCTGGGGATTACAGTAAATCCTAATCTATAAACGTACAATCTTTAGTGTCCTGAACTTCAATTTCTAATTATTTCATAATTTTATAACAATATTTGTCATTGATTCCAATTTACTTAGGCTTAGAATCAATAGGGTTATATTTATCTGTACTCAATTTTGAAAAAAGAGTGTGTTTAACCTAAATCAAATTTTATTCAACTAATTTTACTTTTAACAGTTTTGGATTAAACAGGGATCCTATTAATAAGGTTTGAATTACTATCAAATTCCTAATCTATTACAATCACTAGATAAATAATATGTCTGATTAAACTAAACCAAATCTAGATCAAATAGGATATAAACAAACTTAATTATGTAGAATTCATCTTATTAATTATGAACTCACTCACCTCTAGAAAGCTATCCCCTTTTTAGTTCACTTGGAATCACCTTTGCTTGGTTTGTAGAACTCTCCTTGATTTGATTTGATTCCTCCTCCTTCAATCTTGTGAATTTAATTTTAGTTTTGTTTGAAGAAAATAATTGATTTGGAGAGGAAGAGGGTTAAGTTTTGGGAGAGACAGAGTTTTATTACGGTCAGACAAAATTAGGGTTCTGGGTATCAACATAGGGCTATAGTTATAGGGGTATGAAGTAACCTCAGCCGTTAGATTATTTTATATAAAATCCAGACCGTACAGCTAACCCAAATCCTAGTTAGAATGCTTCGACCGGTCGACCGCTAAGGGTCAACGGTCCAAATTGGGGGTGTTAACCAGTAGAGCTTCCTTTATTTAAAATATTTCTTTCCTAGTTTTATATAGTAAATTATTTTTGGTCTCGAATTTTCAAACGTCAATTACTTTTTCATACAAGCTTTGATTGCAAAACTTTATATATGAAATTTGTCCAGAAAATCCTTAAGATTGCAGTGGTGCAAGTTTCATTGCCAAATTTGGAAATTTGTGAAAATTTCATTTTACCCTTGTTATATTTAATTTAATCCTTTTATTAAAATTTCGGTTAATTTTTGCGGGGTGTTACACTCTCCCTCTTAAAGGATTTCATCACTGAAATTTCCAGGGATGGAAAAATGCAACTCCTACATATGGAAATTAATACTTACAATGATCTACTCATCTAACAACCACTAGCAATCATTGTCCTTGGTTCAAATTCTAATGAACTATGTATATGCAGACATTAAATGCACACGAACCTATTCTAATGCAAAATTAGGCGGTCTCCTGATCTAGTCGACCTCCTTAAATGTAATTGCTTATCCCATGCAACCAAAAACATCCTATGTAAATATACTGACAATTCTACATGTATGCGCAACCATACAATCCATGTGCAATAACCATATGCATATAACTCAGTAAAATAAAACAAGTGATAGTGTGAGTGAATGCTAACTCGAGAATGTATCTGCCTTAGTATGCAAAGATAAATTTAATAAATACATCCATTAACATCCATCATCCAAAACATGTCTTATTGACACGTTCGCAACCATTTCTAGCATCTAATTGTCCTTATCTATTGGGTATACTAAGCTAGAGCCTAAATACATAAAGAACTTATACTTATTAACCAAAATAGAAATGTACCGAAAAATAGTTCTAGAAGGGTAGCTCGATTCTTATCCTCAGGTTCCTATGTACTCTTCGTTGGATCGTCTCCCCACTGGACCTTAACAAGCTTGATAACTTTATTACGGAGTCGCTTTGTACCAATCTCAAGAATACGAGTGGGTGCAAGGCTAACAAGTGGCTCCCTTTCTACCTCCAACTCCTCAAGTTGACTCAGCTCGACTAGAGCGGTTGTATCATATAGACACTTTCGCAAGTGTGAGACATAAAAAACGTTATTTACTCCGGCTAACTTTTTAGAAAGCTTCATCCTATAAGCTAGCTTCCATACTCTACCAATGATTGGAAAAGGTCCTATAAACCTTTATGCTAACTTCCAAATGCCTAAGTGGTGAGGCCTTCAAATAAACTATGTTGCCCACTGCGAATTCCAACTCCATGCGTCTCTTGTCAGCGTAAGACTTCTGCTTATCTTGCATGGTTTCATCCTTTTATGGATAAATTCAATCTTCTCTGATGTCTTCCTCACCATATCTGGTCCAAGAATAATCCTATTTGTACTGTCTACCAACAAGATGTTGATCTACAAGGCCTTCCGTATAACGCCTCAATCGGTGCCATTCCGATACTTTCTTGATAGTTATTATTATAATTAAATTCCACTGGTGACAAGTAATCCTCCCAAGAACCTCCAAAATCTAGTATACACATTCAAAGTAAGTCGCCCAACACCTGGTTCACCCTCTCCATCTGTCCATCTTTCTATGGGTGATAAGCAGTACTCAAACTCAACTTGGTGCCTAAAGCCTCCTGAAAACTTCTTCACAACTCGCCGGTAAAAAGTGGATCTCAATCGCTAACGATGCTAGAAGTAACTACATGTAACCTTACTATCTCCCTCACATATAGTGTCACCAAAGATGTAACAATCCTCATACTCCTAACCGGAACAAAAATGAGTGCATTTAGTCAGTCGGTAGACTATGACCCAAATGCTCTCATTCCCTCTCCAACTTCTAGGTAGTCCATCGATGAAATCTAAAGAAATACTCTCCCACTTCCAATGTGGAATATTTAATGACATCAACAATCCTCTCAGCTTCTTCTGCTCCGCCTTTAACCTCTTGCAAGTCATACATCAGGCCACATTCTCTGTCACATGCTTCTTCATACCAGGCCAATAAAAGATTCTCTTTGTATCATGGTACATATTATCTCCACCGGGATGAATGGCCATCCTAAAACCATGAGACTCGGTTGGTAACATGTCAGTCAAATCCATAATGAGAGGAACATATAATCTACCATCTCTCCTTAACCACCCCTTCAGTCAATGGCATGGCTCCTTAAATAACTCGACTGCCCTCCTCTACTAAGCTTCTTGACAATATCCAATAACTTCTTATCATGCTTCTGACTTTACCCAATGCGGTCCATAAGCATAGGCTGCATATTCAAAGCTACTAACCATCCCGAAGTGATGTAAACAATGGTTGACAATAGAATGTAGAGATAAACTCCAAGTGCTTCCACTCTAAAAATATAGGACTCAACACTGCATGTTTCCTACTCAAAGCACTAGCTACAACATTGCCCCTACCTCGAGAATAGGATATATCGAAATCAAACAATGCAAAAACTCCATCTACTTTTGCCGCCTTAAATTCAAATCCTTATAGGAGAATAAATATTTCAGACACTTATGATCCGTGTATAGATCAA
Organism: Allium fistulosum; assembly: GCA_030737815.1. Lineage (NCBI taxonomy): Eukaryota > Viridiplantae > Streptophyta > Magnoliopsida > Asparagales > Amaryllidaceae > Allium > Allium fistulosum. Next base: position 409,575,890 of record CM060906.1, read on the forward strand.
ACCGCTCTTCTAATAGATAGTATCTCCATGACTTGAGTGCAAAGACAATGACTGCCAACTCAAGATCATGGGTATGATAGTTTCACTCGTGGACACTCAACTATCAACTAGCATAGTTTACCACTCTTCCTTCCTACATCAAAACCACATCCAACCCCGTACCGCAAGCGTCGGACTACACTATGAATGCCTTTGCATCATCGAGTAATACTATAACATGTGCACTAGTCAACGACTCCTTCATCTTGACAAAATCATCGTCACACTATTAGTCCCACGAGAAGACCAAATTCTTCTTGGTTAGGCAGGTCAGAGGGGAAGAAATTTTAGAAAATTCCTTAGTGAACTTCCTATAGTAACCCGCCAAAACAAGGAAATTCCTCACTTCCATGACATTCATCAACACCAACGTATCCCAAATAGCATACCTCCCTGCACCAAATGTGATATTTGAAAAACTTCGCCTTCAATTTATGCCTACAGAGTGTATTGAGCACTTCCTCTAGATGCAACTTGTTGTAAAACCCCTAAATTGATTAACATTATTTAGGACATTTCATTAGATAAACTAAATAAAATAATGTAAGAGGATAAGGAGATTGAGATTTGATAATTATAATATAGGTCGAGCCTTTATTAATGAACTAATAAGATTGATTAGAAAATTAATAAGAAGTAGGATTGAGGAGGAAGGCAAAATAGAAAAAGGCTTTATTTCCTAAACTTAAACCCTTCCATTCTCATTTCCTCCCTCACATTAATTCATACAAATTAAAAGAGAATACAAAGCTAGGAATTACAAGGAGTTTCAATAGAAGAAAAACCTAAGAAACAAGATTAAAGCTTAGGGGATATCAATTCAAACGCAAATCTCAAGTTCCTTTTTCAAATCAAGGTGACTAATGATTATCCATCTCAAGTTTTCTATGTTTGGTACAGTTTTATGATTAAACCCGAATTCTTTGATATTATTATGGCATGTTTTGAATTTTTGAATGATTATATGCTTATTGATGAATTATTGGATTTATTATGGAATTTGTTAATAGGGTTAAGTGTGAAAACCTATCAAATGACATCCAAACGACCTGAAATCTTAATGTGATGTTAGAAACATTATTTTATAAGTGAGGTTTTTAATTTTATAATTTTTCAAGCAAGTATGAATGTTTCGTGAATTTTCTAAGTGAGGAAATTGATTTATTTCAAGTTTTAATTATTAAAAATAATTAAATAATGTTATTGGTCTTGAAATTTTTATATGTTAAAGAGTATGATAAATCTGATTTATTGTGATTTTTGGCGATTTTTCCCAAGTGTTTATGATTTTATATGAATTTATTAGGCTAGAAAGGCTTAATAATTATATTAAAATATTAATATAAAATTATGATTTGCAAAAATGTTAGGGAATGTAATATCTAATCTATAGCGGTTTTTATGAAAACAATTGGTAAACAGTTATTATCCAATAAGAATTTGACAAAGAATTGGAGTTGGTGAAAAGTTATTGTTTTTTAAAGAAATAAAATAGTTTTTATGTTAATTACGATAATGTTATGTGCTATTAATCAATGTCGTAGCCCATCTATGCCGTTTGTCGTCTCTAACCTATTGGCAAGCATAAGATAGCAACTTTGTTGGTATGCAATGATTCCATTAAGGGTGGGACGTATCAATGCTAACATTGATGCGTGTGACAATGGTGATGCCGTTGGTATTCTATGTCGCTAGTCTTCCATGTCGCATATGTTAATGCAGCCTGTTTTATACCACGTTTTTCAATGCCACATATTTTCTATGCTAACATCAACTCCATAAGGCAGCAATCATGCAAGTTTTCAATAACAACTCCTTATGATTTCAATGCCGCTAGTTTCTTATGCCACCGTATTTTGGCCATAACGCCGCTATAGGCTATTTTTGACATCGATTATAAAGAGGCAAGGATGCCACTAGTTTCTTATGCCATCTTATTTTAGCCATGATGCCGTTATAGGCTATTTTCGACATTGGTTTTATACGGCAATGATGTCGCTCTTTCTTAATATCGACATTCCCATATATATATGTTTTAGAATTTTATACCATGCATCCCATAACTATGCCGCTTGTATTCGATGATCTATAATATGCACCATAAATGGTTTTGGCCTTGTTTTTTTTTATAAATTAGGATCTTTAACATGATTTTGATATTGAAGGGGTGCGGTAACCTATATAGGAAATATCTATGCCGCACTTTATCAATATAAATGGTTTTATTGTATAGGGCTTCATAGCCTAAGGTTTTGGGTGCGACAACCTCTAAGTTATTTCAAAATTCATCGAGTTTATTTTGTAAAAGCATATGTCTTAGCATAATATTTAGATAACGTAAAGGGCTATATTTTTCTTTGTTTTAAAGTATGATTTCAAGGGTAAATCAATTATAAAGACTTATGTTTTCAAGGAAATAAAAAGGGTATTTAGCCCAGAATTTTACTAGGAAGATTATTCTTATCACCTTTAGATAAATTGTGATAGGATGAATTGACTCAGAGATTAGAAAACCAGATGAGACTGGTGTAGGGTTGCGCCATATACTTCAACTATTAGCCCTACCTAATATTAGTCAAAAATTCCAATGCGTAGGACTTCGTCAAGGGTAAGACTAAAAGTAGGTTTACACATAGAAAGGAATACACAAAGATGAGTTAGGTTATTAGTTGGCCTGCAAAACAATTAGGGGCATAGTGATTCTAGGAATAGTAAGTTTCGGACAGACTATCCAATTTCCTTCTAAAAGTAAGTTAGAGAATTGGATATATCTGGTAGGCCCGATTCAACCATATAGGTTTGTAATTACCCTGAACAAACTATGATTTAGAACAGACGGTCCATTTATATAAATAGATTGGTCATGATTACCCAGGTCGCATGCATGCATATGATTGTTTATACTGTCTAGTTTAACCATTATGGTTGCAATTGCTTGATTTGTAAAAGACATTTTTTGAGGATACTAGTGAGAGTAAAATAAGTTCCGCTCAGTGGCATGGTCTTACTAAATGTCTATTAACCGAGATGGCATATTTTTATTCATGCCAGAATTTTTGTCTAGCCCAAAGTTTTTTTTCCCTTAAACTCTAGGGTACTCTTTTGAGTGGTTCGAGAGTAAGGTTTCCATGTTATTTTGGTTTGCCGAATAAAGCTTCCGAAGACGTGGAGGAGGCAGAGTTAGCTACGTAAGTCTATTTATGTCCAGTGTGTTATCATTTTGTTCGAATGTATTTAATGGCAGAAGTTGTATATGTCTTATAGTAAACTCTGATCAACCAAGGAGGCATCTTCATATGTCGCTCTTGGAGTATTTTGTAATAATCATATTTTATTTGAACTTAGGCAACATTTGGGATTATAATGGATATGAAAATTGTTTAATAAAATCTATGTTTTGAAAAAAAATTCATATTCATGTGCTTTGATGTTAATGATACTATTAACTGATCTCATTTTGTCACCGAAGAATAATACTATTGATGACTGCAGCATTAATGACACTTATTTTCAGGCCTCGGAATGGGGGATGTTACAACTTGGTATCAAAGCAAAGGTTTATGTAAAACTAAAAGAATTTTGAACTTAAAAGAGTTTTTGAAAACAAAATCCTAATGAATTAGAGAATGAGATTGGGGTAGGTGGTAATGTTGTACTAGCATATTTGTATTTTTTATATATAAGTATATATCTTATCTCTATTCTCCCTCTCTCTTAGAGCGTTCTTCCGTATCTTACTAAGGTTCGAATGTAGATTTAAGGATAGTAAGATATGGAGGAAAGAAGCAGAAGAGTGAATCTCGATGGAGGTAGCACCACAAGCAATGGAAATATCAGGCCCAATACTAAGAGAAATCCGAGTCGACAAACCATTGCTAATATGGGTGCTGGAACACCATCAGTAGACATGTGAGCTATGTATCGGTTTTTTGTCAGCATGATGCAAGCAAGAGCTGTTGCTGGGTTAGTTGGTGGAAATGTTAGAGAAGAAAATCCTAAAATTCAGATTGTCAACAATTATGTTGTTTTGAGCAGGGACTATTCAAGATTTTGAGGAAACCATTCATTGGAACTAAGGATGCTGTCAAGGTGGAAATTTTCCTGTTGCAATGTGAAAGGATTTTTGCTGATTTAGGTCTGAATGATGAGCAGAAGAAGGGATTGGTATCCGAACAGTTACAGGGAGTTGCATTATACTGGTGGAATAGTGTTACTGTTGGAGTGCCAAGGGAAACTTTGACTTAGGCAGAGTTCAAAAGGAGGTTTAGGGAAAGGTTCATGTCTGAAATTTCCAAGTCTACTTTGTATAGGAAGTTTTTTGAGTTAGTGCAAGGAGATATGACTATATTGGAGTATGCAACAAGATTTGAGGTGTTATCCAGGTATGGGTATGCTACGGTTGATACAGTGATTAAAAGAACTGAAAAGTTCATCTGTAGATTAAAGCCCGAGCTTGCAAGGGCAACCTTGTCGCATCTCAGGGATCCATGTGATGTGGTAGTGGAGATGGCACTAAGAAATGAATAGATGCTTGCTTTCTTTGGTGGTAACAAAGCAGTGGAGACTTAGAGTGGGTAGAATCAGAAAAGGAAGTTCTTTCAATAAAAGAGAGCTCAGAAGGGAGGAGCTGCTAGAAAGGAAAAGTAGATGTTGTGTGTTAAAAATGTGACAATAAAGGGCATTTTGTGAATGAACGTCGTTCTGGAGATGGAAAGAAAGTTATTAGGAAGAAGAGTATCAAGTGCTTCAATTGTGACCAGATAGATCATTACAAGAATCAGTTCAAAGAACCAACTAAGGTTGAGAAAGGAAAAGTGTTCGCTTTGGAATCATCTGCCTTGAGACCAATAGTAGAGGAAAAAGGAAAGGCTATGATAGGAGGTATGCTATTGATTCATGGCTTACCTGTTAGAGTACTGTTTGATATTGGTGCATCACATTCTTTTATCTCCCATTGTTTGGTAGATGAGCTTAATCTAGAACCCTCCTACTTAGTTACTGCCTTAAGGGTTGCGAATCTGATAGGAGGGTATGAAACTCTTGAGATGAGATGTGACCATCTAGATTTTGAGTTATTAGGTAATATATTTGCTTGCAGTTTGCATGTGTTTGATTTTATCGGCTTTGGAATTATATTGGGTATGGATTGGTTGAGAAAATATGATGCTATGATATTTTGCCAAGATAGGGAAATATCACTAAGACACCCTAATAGTAGCAATCGAATTATATACTCGGTAGAGGACTCGAATTTTGATGTTTGCACTTTATTGGATGCAATAGAGGAGGAAGACGAGTTGAATTGATTTTTTATCATTAGAGAGTTTGCAGATGTCTTTAAGCCAGTAACAAGACTACTATCGAAACGAGCTATTGAGTTTCGAATATATCTTGTACTTGGAGCTGAAACCGTAAGTAGACCGCCTAGTAGAGTAACACCTACATAGATGAAGGAGTTAAAGGTGCAACTGGTGGACTTAGAAGGATTTTTTTGCTAGGCCAAGCTGTTTGCCTTAGGGAGTGGCCGCCGTGTTCGTGAAGAAACCTGATGGGTCATTGAGATTATGTATCGATTATCGTAAGTTGAATGAAAAGATGATAAAGGATCGATATCCTTTGCCAAGAATAGATAATTTATTTGATTAGTTCAATGGAGTCAAAGTATTTTTGCAACTGGATTTGGCGACAAGGTTCCATCAATTAAGTGTAGCGAAGGACGGTATTCCTTTGATGGCGTTTCGAACAAGACATGGTTCATACGAGTGGTTAGTAATGCCATTTGAGTTAACTAATGTGCCTGCATTCTTCATAGGTTTGATGAACCGAATCTTCCAAGAGCATTTGGATAGGTTCATGTTAGTATTTATAGATGACATTTTGATATATTCTAGGAATGAGTAAGATCATGAGACTCACCTTAGAATAGTGCTTGAGACATTGAGGCAGCATCATCTAAAGGAAAACTTTTCGAAATGTCATTTTTGGAAAAAGAAAGTGAAGTTCCTTAGTCATGTAGTCTCAGAAAAAGGGTTGTCCGTAGATTCGGCTAAGATAGAAGAGACCCGAGAGGGTGACCGAGATAAAGAGTTTTCTTGGATTAGCTGGCTATTACCGGAGATTTATCAAAGATTTCTCTCAAATAGTAGCACCGATGACTAAACTAAAAAGAAAGGATGTGAAGTATGTTTGGACCGATAAATGTGTGGAGGCTTTCCTGAAGCCGAAACATTTATTGACTAATGCACCTGTATTAGTTGTTCTGGATGGAAATCAATATCCGGTGGCATATACTGATGCATGTGGAACAGGATTAGGAGTTGTGTTGATGCAAAGCGTTAAAGTGATTGCCTATGCTTCTCAACAGTTTAGACCACATGAAGTTAGATATCTAAATCATTATTTGGAGTTCGCAGTAGTAACCTTTGCTTTGAAAGTATGGAGATACTATCTTTTTGGAGAAAGATTCGAACTGTATACGGATCACAAGTCTTTAAGATATTTATTCTCTCAGAAGGATTTGAATATGAGATAGCAGAGGTGGTTGGAGTTCATAGCAGGTTATGATTTTGGAATTGAGTACACACCAGGGAAAGGAATTAAAGTCGCGGATGCACTTTATAAAAAACATCAGAATGTAGTGTTAGCGATGTTGGTGGAGTGGGAAGATTTAGAAGCATTAACTACATGTAGTATGCAGTTAAGATCTGCAGCTAGTTCTAATCAAAGTACCACAATGTTATCTTACATGGAAATTCGACCAGTATTGATTGAAAAGATTGCTTCTAAGCAAAGAGATGATCCATTGTTAGCTAAAGGAATTATAATAATCAAAAGTGGAACCGAGATTGATGATTTGAAGGATTTTTATCTTGATCAAAATGGGTGGTTGAGAAAGAATGGATAATTATGTGTTCCAGATGTTGGTGACCTAAGGAAGGAAGTTCTCAGTGTCATCAATTGAAATTTACCATTCATTCTGGAGGAACTGAGACGTATTAGAATATCAAGAGAAGTTTCTTTTGGGAAGGTATGAAAAAAGATGTAGGCTTATGAGTAAAGCAATGCTTAAAGTGCTAGCAAGTGAAAGCCAAGCATCAGAAGTCAAGTGGATTGCTTCAGCCTTTAGATATACCAGTGTGGAAATGGGATTCTATATCTATGGAATTCATTGCCGGATTGCCAAGGTCGAGTAGGGGAAATGAGAGTATTTAGGTTATAATCGATAGATTAACCAAGAGTGAAAATTTCATTCTCATCAAGTCGATAAGGATGGCACCCATGTTGGCTAAGTTATTTATGAAGAATATTGTTAGACTGTATGGGATTCCTAGTAGCATAATTAGCGACAGAGATATCTTATTCACTAGTGAATTCTGGAAAAGTCTATAAGAGGTGTTAGGTACCAAGCTCAGATGAGTACCGCTTATCATCCGCGGACGGATATGCAAATGGAAAGAGTTAACAAAGTCTTAAAGAATTTGTTAAGAGCTTGTGTACTAGATTTTGGTGGGTCATGGGAAGGCCATTTGCACATAGTTGAATTTTCCTATAACAATAGTTATCAGACTAGCATAGTAATGGCACCTTTCGAAGCTTTGTATAGAAGGACATGTAAATCACCCATATGTTGGCTAGAGACTGGATATAGACTAGTTCTAGGTCCAGAATTAGTAAGAGAAGCAACATAAATGATTGAGTTAATACATCTTCGGTATTCACGTACCGCAAATCCAAGTATTCTAAAAAGGCCTAACCAAAGCATCTATGTGACAACCCATCTCCTCGACCCTCAAAAAGCGAGACTAATACATCTTCGGTATTCACGTACCGCAAATCCTGGTGTTGGAGAGGCAGATTATCATGGGTTAAAAGAAAATAAAGGTAGAAGACAAACAAAATAGAATATCACATCGTATTTAACATTTAATTATACATATGAGTAGTACATGCAATTACTTTAAATTGCTTCATTAGAGTCCTAGTAAGTACTAATCCAACCAGGATAGTTATAACTATCTATCCTCACAAGTGCCGGTAGATGCATCATATGTAATAAAGTAGAAATAGAAATAGAAATAGATAACTATCTACATAGGATCTAAAATGCTCCATGCTCCTTCTCGAAATTCTCCATGCTACTTAACTACTTGGCTGCCCAAAAAATAGGGCACCCAAAGTTTAAGCGAAAAGGAAATAAAACTTCAGGTCAGTCATGAGACTAGAATGAGAAATTCAAAATACGGATACTTGAAAACAAAGGGCATCTCATAAGACCACGCCACACATAAACACGGAATAGGTTTTTACCTTATGATAACCAAAATATTTGTTGCGAAAAATCTAGGAATATTATTTTTAAATACATTCTTTTGAAAACAACTTTCAGGTAAATATACATAATCTTAGCCAAAATTGTTACATTATTAAATTCCAGCATATTAGGTTCTACAAACAAGTCTGAAGGCAGTTATTGGAGAATGGATTTCCATACAATGGTAGGTAAGGAACTACCTTCTATACAGTACATCTCTAGAGGGATGTACCGAGGATCAACACCTTTGAAACCTCTACACCCGACAAGACCGGCCTACCTGCAAACCCATCTGGTAGCGGATAGAACCGAATATGACATCACCCCAGTCGTAACTGACCTATTTGGATCCCAAAGCATACACGACATACTCTACATATATAGTGTAATCTAGAAAGGTGATGACCATACCCTAATGATTGCGAACCACATAGCCTTACGACATGCCCCGTTTAAGCCATTTCCGGGTGATGAAGCTCGAGATAGCGATTACCTATCACATAGCTCATTCCACTTTGAATGCCACATTGCCAATTCCATCACACACTATTAATTTCCACAAATGTACAACCTCTGAGCTCGTACGTCTCAAAGAAGGGTGTTATGTATAGGAGAGTTACCTCCTACACCACCAAATAGATGTTCATTTGTAAAATCAATGTATGTGTATTTTATAAATTCAATGTCGGACATTCGTCCATACAAGTTGTCCAAGAATAGAGAAACCGAAGGAACTCTCCTACCACATCCTGTCGAGAAACATCCCTAGGATTAGTAGCAAGTAGCCCTTGCATCGAAGATCAAATGAAGGTACTACTGCGATATATATATGATATGGGAAATTTCCCCTGAGGGATAGTGACAAGCAGCCCTACATTCCATCTTATCATTCCATGTCTTCACCTTTGAAAACGTAAATTGGTTCCAAGTGGTTTTCAGATAGGAATCATCCAAATCCGATCCTGATTCCTTCGAACCAATCATCAATAAAAAGATGTTAAGTTTGAGGGTGATTATCATTTCATTTATTTATATCTTTTATCAAATAACATATCTCTTTTATAGATAAAAATCTTTAAATCGTATTATGTTCTAGTATACATGGAATCATTAAACCTCTCTTTAACTTTGGAAATACCAAATCAAAATCATTTCTCATAAATCACATCGCAAAACCTTATTGAGTAAAAAGGGTCGATAGAAATTATACCAATTCTACTCAACATCATTTTCCATATTCAACCTCTACTATCCGTCGAATAACGGTGAAATCACCTTTTAAATTCAATGTATAATATGGGTTCCCTCCTTGGAATTTAATACCAAGTATAAGAATATTCTTTCTACACAATCCAAGTTGAATTAAATTTGGAAAAATTAAATCTTTTATACTTCCCTCGTTTCCAACATTTCGACCTTATATATTCCTCGTCCAGGAAAGAGGCCAGGTGAGCCAGGGCACTAGTTGCTCCTGAACATCTCCTTAATTTAAGCACCTCACATCCATATCTCACGAATAGAAAAATCAAGTCTACTCATCGACTTTTAGAGCCAAGATTAAATCACTTAATTATAATAGCTTTTCTTTAAATCATTTATTTAAACTTTCTAAAATAATTTATAAAACCTCCACATTATCTTTAAAATATCTAATTATTTATTTGGGACCATTTATAAAATATTTGTAAAAGAATATTTAAGTTTAAAACCATATTTCAAAAGTTATTAAAAAATGCTGCAAAAAGTGCTATGAATAGTGCTGCGAATAGTGCTTTTAATGCTTATTTGATCAAAACAACTTTTTGATCATTTAGAAATCCATTTCTATAACTCAAATCTCTTTTAAAACAATTTAAAATATTTATAGAATTTATTCTATATTTTTAAAGAATTAAAAATATCAATTTTAAAGAATTTGTTGCTTTGGTTTTCGAACTGCTAAACCACGACTATTTTGAAAATTTGTTTTGCTCATATTCCAAAATCTACTAAATGAAATCTCGATCTTTTTCTTTTTTGAAAAATATGATTATAAAAGTTTAAAAAATTCTTATTACAAAGAATTCTGACTCCGATTCCATCATATACATGGATTTAAACTTTTACGGCGCGAAATCGCGAACTACTGTTACGCGACGCGCCTATTTTTGACTTAACTTTCTTAACTTCTTCAAACTTCACCAAATTGGATTTTAGTGATTATAAACCATTTAAAATCATTTCAAAAGGGTTTAATAATTCCATGTCACTTTTATGACTTGATTTGGAATGTGATTTCCTTGTGTAATATCGACGTGTATTTAACGTGACTTGTTTACACAATTAAACACTATATTAAAACAAATAATACTTGATGAGCAAAGCATAGTAAACATCCATAGCAATCATATCACATCATTATTATATATATATATAAAAATAGAGTTTCTCACTTGATTTTCGATCGGACTAACTTAAAAACGGCTATAGCTCCGCTATCTCGAAATCGGAGCTCACAACTACTAGCATAAATGCTCCTAGAGGGTTCGACCTTGGTCTTTGAGGCTTGGGAGGGCTCGTCCTTGCTTGGAAAGTGGTAGCGGAGGGCTTGGTTGCACACAGCCTTGGTGGAGGAGAAGGAAGAGATCACTATCTTGAACTTTGGTTTGATGTGGTATAGACTTTGATTGATTTTGGTATAACTTATTTTTGATTTTGTAATATTTTCTTTCTCAGGCTATGGAAGCCATTAATGTAGAGACAAAGAGGATGAAGAGGTTAGGAATTTTATGAAAAAGAAGTGTGAATGAAGTGAAGAGAGATGGGTGTTATTTATAGGCAAATGTAAGGATGCTATATCATGATATTTCCACACAAACACATCACCCTTTCATCACCACCACACCTCACTCCTTACGTCATATTTGGTCGAAATGACCTCCTCAAAGTGCATGGCCATGTGCCTCCTTTGGATGGTAAGTTGATTTGATTTTTTGGTGAAAAATATCTTGATATTTTTTTTACCATAAGTGAATTTCTAAATATATATGTTAATTCTTATATGTATTTGAATGTGCATGGATGTAGACGTGTAGGGGTGTATAAATGCATATATGTATGTCACTTATAGCCTGGAAAGTTGTATAACTCTTCTACATTAAACCGTTACGATTTCTGATTTCGATTCCAGGTCATGTTTTCACTTCTTAGTTAATATACATATATTTGTGAACAAAGTTTGAAAATAACATTTCCATTATTATTTATTAATAAAAAGAGCTTCATTTGATTTAAAAACAATTATTAAACTATTTAAACTAAATTTAAATTCAAAAATCATTTATTCGAAGATATTGATATCATTGATAATGTCATAAAGAGATTTTATTTTTATAAATAAAATAAATAATTTTATTACATATTCTCACTCAAATATATAAATGAGCGTATGTATCCAGCTCCATGCACGATGTCGAATGGTCTAAGAGCTGTTTATTAATAAAACGGTTTTCGGTCATTTTATCGATATATCTTCCAAAGTATATATTTTTATAAATATTTAATCAAACTAAGATTACCAATATTAATTATTATTCAAAACATTATTATTTATGTCAAAAAATCTTATATTTGAATATTTTAAAATTTTGCTGAAGTGATGAATTTGCGGATCGTTACATACTTCCTCCTTAACAAAAAAATTTCCTTGAAAATAAGGATAAGAAGAAAATGACTCGGAATGGAATATTTATTTTGACAAAGGGAAATATATACAAGGTACGATAAGTGACCACACCACAGGTGTTGAGTACACTATCTCGATACCATATGCAAACTATACATCAATCCTAAACTCAGGATAAGCTTTCCTCATTCTATCTTTTGTTTCTCATGTGCAGTCTTCGGCATCACCACTCCATTGAACTTTAACCAACCTTACCACCTTCTTTCTCAATCGCTTCTCACTGTGATCCACGATTCGAACTAGTCATCCGATATATGGTAAATTTGGTTCTACTTCTAAATCTTCCCTGACAGCTGTTTCTATAATTTGCTCTGGATCATGCACATATTTTTGTAGATGGGATACGTGAAAAACGTTGTGCACACTAGTAAATATTTCGGGCAATTCTAGTCAATAAGCTAATGGGCCAATCTACTCAAGAATGGGAAAAGGTCCAATAAATCGAGGTTCTAACTTCCTTGCCCTTCCAAATATTACCACTCCTCTCATCAAAGAGACTTTCAAGAATACAAAATCTCCAACTGAATGTTCCAAATTTCTACGCCTTTGATCAGCATAACTCTTCTGCCTATTGCATCTGCTACCACATTGGCTTTCCCAAGCATATATAGGATATCTAAATCATATGGTGCAAGAAATTCTAGCCAACACTGCTTTCTCATATTTAAGTCCTTCTGAGTGAAAAGATACTCCAAAGATTTATGATCCGTGAAGTTCGAACTTTCATCCGGTAAATAATGTTTACAACTCTTTAGTGCGAACACAATGGCTTATAGTTCTAAGTCATGTGTTGCATAATTTCATTCATGCATCTTTAACTGCCTATTAGCGTATGTTATAACCTTTCCATGTGGCATCAGTGTCGTGCCTACTCCATTACCGCAAGCATCAGTATAAATAGAAAAACTGCCGCTGTCATCAATAATAGCCAGGACGAGAGTGGTAGTTAACTTTTTCTTAAGTTCATGGAACGCTTCTTCACAGTTAGGCATCCAATCAAATATAACATCCTTCATAGTCAACTTCGTTAAGTGATAGCAAAATCTTGAAGAAGTCTGAATAAATCTTCGGTGGTATCCAGCCAATCCTAAGAAGCTGTGAATGTCCTTCGGAGTTTGTGGTTGCTTCCAATGTAGAATGGCTGTAATCTTCCTTAGGTCAACCAAGATTTCTTTCTTTGACACAACATGTCCAAGGAACCTTACCTTTTCTTCCTAGAAGTGGCATTTTAAAAACTTTGCATTGACCACATTCCTACTTAATATTTCTAGTACAATCTCTAAAGGCCTTTCATGTTCTTCTCTGGTGTTTGAATATATAAGAATATCATCAATAAAAATAACACGAATTTATGGAGCACATCTCTGAATACTCTATTCATAAGGTTCATAAAATAAGCAGGAGCATTGGTAGCCCAAAAGGCATAACCAGCCACTTATAGAAATCTTATGGTCCTCTGAATGCAATTAAAGGAATGCAATCTTCTGCTATCCTTAATTGATGGAATCCTGTAGCTAGGTCCATTTTGGAGAATATTCGAGCACCATGAAGTCGATCAAACAAGTCATCAATATAGGGTAGAGGATACTTGTTCTTAATTGTTTACTTATTTAGGTCTCGATAGTCTACACAAAGTCTTAGGGAGCCATCTAACTTTGCAACAAACACTACTACTGAGCTCCAACTTAGGCGACTTGGTCTAATTAGTCCCTTCTTTAACAATTCATCCGTTTGATTCCTTAATTCATTCACTTCCTTAGGGGCCATTCTTCGAGAAGAATGAAAAACAGACCTCGCACCAAAAATCAAGTCAACTCGGAACTCAATTTCCCTATGTGAGGGTAAACTTTTAACTTACTCAAAACATTCGAAAATTCCTTAACAGTTGGTATTTCTTATAGACGAAATGAATTTAGGGCATACATAAAACTATCCATTACTGGACTTGATTCTTCACACGTTATTTTAAAAGGTTCACTTCTTTTATTTTCCAAGGCACCGTCCTTTTAACATAATCTAGAACAACCTTATATTCAAATAACCAATCCATACCGACTATAATCTCAAATCCAATAAAATCGACGGCGATAGGTCACATGAATTTTTTTGGGATAGGTAGGCAACTTGTACTTTTTTACAAACTACACCAAGATAGTTTTACCACCTATGGGGTTGGAGACACAAATAGAGCTATCTAATAATTTTTTTTGGTAAGTTTCAATTTATCAACCAATTCTTTAGAAATAAAACTATGGAAAGCCCCACTATCAAATAATACTCTAACTATATTTTCATTAATGCAGACATTACCTTCAAGAACTCTCTTTCACTTTGCATCAGTCAAAGTTGAAGGTTCATCTTTAATGGAAAAACCTCTAACTTGTTCTACTTTCTTTATCAATGGGCAATCCTTCTTCTGGTGCCTAGGTTTGTGACAATTGTAGCAATTTCTATTTTGAGCCTTAGAATTCTTACAGGTGGTGGAAAAATGACCCTTCCGTTGGCAATTATAACAAGAATATCCTTCAAATTGTTTTCTTGCGGCCCTCATTTTGGCTTTTCTTTCCATGGCTTCTTTCCTGGGTGATTGAATTTTATCTTCTTCCAGTTATTGTTGCTGCCTTGAGTTATGGGCAGATTCTTTTTGTCTAGAGTCTCATATCGGAAACCCATGTCTACAAAATCTACAAAGGTTCCCTTTACATGCCCAGTCATCCTGTCCTGATATCGCCCCTTCATCTCAGCGATAAACATTTTATTTTTCATTAAAGGAGTGTCTATCAAACCCGGCCCAAAATGGGACAATTCACTAAACTTGTTGGAATATTCTTCTACCGACATCTCTCCTTGTTTTAAATCCATAAAACTCTTGTAAAGGCGAGATTTTCCTACAGCTGGCATATATTGTTCTTTCAAGGCTTCCTTGAACCATTCCCATGAGAAATTATCTTCTGAATCATTTAGAGTTATGGACTCCCACAATGCTAGAGCCCCTTCTTGTAATTGCCAAGAAGCTAAGAACCTTTTCTGCTCATCCAAGGTATTCAATCCCTTAAAAATTCTTTCACAAGAGCGGATCCAAGCCTGAACTTCAATAATGGACTCTATTCCTTTGAATAGTTTACCACCCAAATTGGTGTAATTTTTGCGTAGAGTAGCAAAGTTAATTTGGGGTTACACAGGGATTACCACTTCCTCAATTACTGTAGCATTTGATCGACCATTAGCAGTCGTACTGTTGCTACCTCCCCTTTGTCCTCTTCTGTTACTCATCTCCTACTATCTGCATATAGTAAGGAACCATCTTTAGAATTATAGATGAAATTATCTTAGGGAATGAGTATAAACTTGAATATACTTAATCGGATAAAATTTCAAATATGCGCTCTCTAATTAAACTCATTCTAGGGTATTACTAACCCTATCTCTAAAGAGTTGACCCCATCTAGGCTTAGGTATTCGCTTAACCATAAGCTCTAATACAAATGTGATTACCCTCCTCCTCGACCCTAAGAAATCGACATTAATACATCCTCGGTATTCACGTGTCGCAAATCCAAATGCCGGAGAGGTAGATTATCATAAAGTAAATAAAAATAAAGGTAGAAGACAAACAAAATAGAATCTCACATCATATTTAACATTTAATTATACATATGAGTAGTACATGCAATTACTCTTAATTGCTTCATTAGAGTTTTAGTAAGTACTAATTCAACCAGGGTAGTTATAACTGCCTATCCTCACAAGTGCTGGTAGATACATCATACATAATATAGCAGAAATAGAAATAGATGACTGTCTACATAGAATTCCAAATGCTCCATGCTCCTTATCAAAATGCTCCATGCTACCTAACTACTTGGCTGTCCGGAAAATAAGGCACCCAGAGTTTAAGGGAAAAGGAAAATAAACTCTAGGTCGGTCATGAGATTGGTATTAGAAATTTAAAATATGGATATTTGAAACTAAAGGGTATCTCATAAGGCTACGCCGCACATAAATATGGAAAGCGTTTTTACCTTATGATAACCAAAACATTTGCTACGCAAAATCTAGGACTATTATTTTTAAAGACATTCTTTTAAAAACGACTTTTAGGTAAATATACATAATCTTAGTCGAAATTGTTACATTATTAAATTCCATCATATTAGGCTCTACAATCAAGTCCGGAGGCACTTATTGGAGAATAGATTTCCATACAATGGTAGGTAAGGAACTACCTTCCCTATAGTACATCTCTAGAGGGATGTATCGAGGATCAACACCTTTAAAATCTCTGCACCTGGCAAGACTGGCCTACCTGTAGACCCATCTGGTGGGGGATAAAACCGAATATGACATCACCCGGTCGTAACCGACCTATCCGGGATCCCATAGAATACACAATATATTCGACATGTATAAAGTAATCTATAAAGGTGATGACCATACCCTAATAATTGCAAGCCATATAGCCTTACGACATGCCCTGTTTAACCATTTCCGGGTGATGAGGCCCGAGGTAACAATTACCTTTCACATAGCACATTCCACTTTGAATGCCAGATTGCTAATTCCATCACACACTATTGATTTCTACAAATGTACAACCTCTAAACTTGTACATCTCAGAGAAGGGTGTTAAGTACAGAAGGGTTACTTCCTACACCATCAAACTGATGTGCGTTTGTAAAAATCAATGTATGTGTATTTTAGAAATGTAATGTCAAACATTCATCTATATAAGTTGTCTAGGAATAGGACAAACCGAAGGAACTCTTCTACCACATCCTATCAAGAATCATCTCTAGGATTAGTCACGAGCAGCCCTTACATCAAAGATCAAATGAAGGTACTACTGCCACATATATATGATATGGGAAATTTCCCCTAAGGGTCAGTGACAAGCAACCCTACATTCCATCTTATCATTCCATGTCTTCACCTTCGAACACGTAAATTAGTTCGAAGTGGTATTCGGATAAGAATCACCCAAATTCGATCTCGGTTCCTTCGAACCAATCATTGATAAAAAGATGTTAAGTTTGAGGGTGATAATCATTTCATTTATTAATATCTTTTATTAAATAAAATATCTCTTTTAGAGATATAAATCTTTAAATTGTTAGCGCCAAAATTGGTCACTAACCCCCAAATCTAGATGAAAGCACCAAATACCAATCACAGCTCAGAGATAGAATGTATGTAGAGAGTAATAATGTGAAGAACAGTTAAAACTGAAATGAAAGCAGTAAAGAACAACAGATTTTATAGTGGTTCGGCTAACTCCGGCCTACGTCCACTCCAGAAGTTTGCTTTTTATTGCTGTAATAATCGATTACAGTTACAAAATGGCAGAGTTTCCTTAGCCTTAGAAAAGAGAAAGTCAGAGAGCAGAAAGAAGATCCCCTTTTACTGTGCCCCTGCCTCTCTATTTATAGACAAAGATGGGTTGGACTTCCCTGGTGGGCCTGGTAGCCGAGTACCTCAGCCCAAATGGAGTGGTCTCCATATGCCGAACCATAGATGCCGAACGTTGATTGCCGAACAAGGTGTGAATGCCGAACGATCTCCTTATGCTGAACGTTGGGAGGTGCGAGGTACCGAGGTATCGAGGTATGGAGGTGCGAGGTACCGAGGTATGGAGGTGCGAGGTACCGAGGTACGGAGGTGCGAGGTATCGAGGTATGGAGGTGCGAGGTACCGAGGTATGGAGGTGCGAGGTGCAATGCCGAGCGAGGTGAGGTATGCCGAACGACCCATCCAATGTCGAACGACCCATCCAATGCCGAACGCTCCATCATGCCGAACGATCCATCCAATGCCGAACGAGGTGAGGTATGCCGAGTGCTCCATCCAATGCCGAACCTCCATCATGCCGAACCATGTCTGATGCCGAATAGTTTCTAATGCCGAGCGCCCATCGTGCCGAACGATCTCTAATGCCGAGCGCCTCTAAATGCCGAGCGCTCCTGGATGCCGAGCGCTATTGAATGCCGAGCGCTCCTGGAATGCCGAACCACTCATGTATGTCGAACGCTCTGTGCATGCCGAGTACTCTTGAATGCTATTCGAACGTGAATAGTGAATGCCAGACTAACTATTCGTGCCGAACCCCCATCAAGCCGAACCATGTTTCCTAGACCCAAATTATAGTTGATTCATCTTTATCCAATCATATTTCCATCTTCCAAGCATGTTGCGTCATCCATCCATCCAGTCGACTGAATCCATCGTACTCTAGCCTCGACGAACATGTAGTTGATTAAGTTAAACCCGTCTGTTCACGGCCTTGCCAAAAGGCGGATTAACACTTGCCCCCCAAAACATGCCTTGCTTTGAAAGGTGTGTTTTGAATAGCCTCAAGTCCAATATCCTAAATATGTATGTTATCATCATCCATACTTTCCGATTCATAATCCAATCCATTACCAAGCCATCTTATCCGAGTGCCACGGCCATATCCTGATCCATTTCCGCGACTGTTCCGAGTCGATGTCTAATTCCTATCCAGTAACCAAGTCCTTACCCAATTCCACATCCATCTAAACCCGACTACCGAGTTCCAATCCATCCATATCCAATAACCTATAACCATATCCGTGACCTCTCCGGGTCGATATCCAAATCTGAGACCGCTCCGGGTCCTTGTCCGAATCCTTAGCTATTCATAGCCAATATCTAAATCTGTAACCTCTCCGGGTTCTTGCCAAGCGCAATCCACACTTGACGACCTATGTTAAGTAATTCCATGGTGTTCATGGTTCAGTGTCCCTGAACGTCGAATACCGCCGTGGCTTAAGTCCTAAGCCGAATCCTGGCCACTCTAGACCCTTGCCGAGCATAGTCCATACTCGACGACCTAAAATAGTAACTGATAATATATGGCCTAAGTCCTAGGCCGAATCCTGGTCTCTTCGGACCCTTGCCGAGCATAGTCCATACTCGACGACCTTTTAGCCAAAATCCAGAGAAAATCCAATCAAAATCCGATCCGAAATCCAAATCCAAAATAGAAAACCAGAAACCCATATCGAAAATCCATACCAAAAAACAAACATCCAAACCAGAATCCAAACCAGAAAACGAGCAAAACAGGGAGTTCAAACCAAACTCCAAAACCAAACCAGAAAAAGCAAATGTCCAAGTCAAAGGAAAAAACAGATTTCGCAAACCCGGGCGTCTCGGTAAGCCATCATCTCAGAGCATGCCTGAGGGTTATCTCCGACCCCGTACATGAGTAAGTGATTTAACTGTTTGCCCGGAGTTTGTTACTTATTCCAAACTATTAAAATTAGTTGATGACCAATCGGCCACCATTCCTAGGCCTCATGCCCTCGTCGTTCAAGGTAGGCGGTGGCTGCTCCTGTTCCACCGTCGCATTCCCAGTTCCGACATACTGTTGCAACTGACCATTCCTTATATGCTCCTCGATTATATCCTTTAGATGTCGGCAGCTGTTAGTGTCATGCCCGTCCAGGTCATGAAAGAGACAGTGCGTTCCTGATGTCCTTTCACGTTCTGTGGGTTCCCTCCTCGATGGCCTTCAATAGGGAAGGCGGTCTCGAGTGTCTAAGAAAATCCGCTCCAACGTTGCGTTCAATCCTATGTAAGTGGAGAACTTTGGTTCTCCCCAGCGCTTCCTTTTCCCTTTATCCTTGCCCCCACCTGAGCTTTCGCCGAGTAGTCCTCCATCCTTAGTCATGTTTACTTCCTTTGACCTCACATCCAAACATGCATCCTCTTGTCGAAGAAATCTTTCAGCTTCATGAAAGAATTCCCTAAGATCCAATGGTGGGTCCCGTACCAGTGATACTTTGAAATCCGAGTTATCTCTGACTCCTGATACCGCAGCCATCAGAACCATTGATGGATCTGGCCGATCCACCGAAGCGACTGCTGCATTAAATCGAGTTAAGAATGTCCTGAGCGATTCATCTGCCCCCTGTTTGACTGACGTTAGCGTCATCACGTTCTTTGGCCTTTTTATGTGAACTCGAAACTGACTTAAGAACTTGTCCACCAGTTCTGTCCATGTTCCAATGGATCCATCCTCCAGTTGTCTAAACCACATAGCAGCAATTTCAGTCAAGTACAGGGGGAAACATCGGGCCATAACCTCCTCCGTTGCCCCCAACACTTCCATATGCCTAGTGTACCTCATCAAGTGGTCGGTGGGATCCGTCTTCCCGTTGTATACTTCCAGAGTGGGTAGTTTGAAATCGGACGGATTCCTAGCTGTCCTGATGTTCCGGGTAAATGGACTTTTGTTAACTCCCTTTGAATCCCTATTTGTCAGACCTCCGTGAATAGTCCGCCTGATAATGTCAGCCAATCCAGTGTTTCCAACTAATCCAGACCGCCCCCCAAGTCCCTGAGGAAATTCTGGCACATATTCTTCATCACGTACTCCTGGTGGCGTGCCCCCGAGTCTAGGTCCATCTAGATTGTTAACTGTTTGTTGATTGGGAGCTGCCCCCTTCTGATTCACTCCATCTGTCCGTTGGTTGAGCTCCTCTGGTCCAGCTCCATGATCTTGAGCGCCTGCAGTTCCTGGTTGTCCAAATTGCCTAAGAAGAGCCTGCATCATCTCCTCTTGCCATTTCATCATCTTCTCTTGCATAGAATTCATCATCACTTGCATCTCGTCCCGAGTTATGTAAATGGATGCATGACCCTCTCCAGCTCCAGAAGATGCCGCTTGACTTCCTTCCTGATTGCTCCTTTCCACTGCTTGCCTCTTCGTTGGTGGTCTTGCCATTGCTTTCTAAGATCCAAGTTCCTAACTCCAAAATTCCTGAGTGTTTCAATCTCTCAGTGAAAGCACCAAAGTGTTAGCGCCAAAATTGGTCACTAACCCCCAAATCCAGATGAAAGCACCAAATACCAATCACAGCTCAGAGATAGAATGTATGTAGAGAGTAATAATGTGAAGAACAGTTAAAACTGAAATGAAAGCAGTAAAGAACAACAGATTTTATAGTGGTTCGGCTAACTCCGGCCTACGTCCACTCCAGAAGTTTGCTTTTTATTGCTGTAATAATCGATTACAGTTACAAAATGGCAGAGTTGCCTTAGCCTTAGAAAAGAGAAAGTCAGAGAGCAGAAAGAAGATCCCCTTTTACTATGCCCCTGCCTCTCTATTTATAGACAAAGATGGGCTGGACTTCCCTGGTGGGCCTGGTAGCCGAGTACCTCAGCCCAAATGGAGTGGTCTCCATATGCCGAACCATAGATGTCGAACACTGATTGCCGAACAAGGTATGAATGCCGAACGATCTCCTTATGCCGAACGTTGGGAGGTGCGAGGTACCGAGGTATCGAGGTATGGAGGTGCGAGGTACCGAGGTATGGAGGTGCGAGGTACCGAGGTACGGAGGTGCGAGGTATCGAGGTACGGAGGTGCGAGGTACCGAGGTATGGAGGTGCGAGGTGCAATGCCGAGCGAGGTGAGGTATGCCGAACGACCCATCCAATGCCGAACGACCCATCCAATGTCGAACGCTCCATCATGCCGAACGATCCATCCAATGCCGAACGAGGTGAGGTATGCCGAGTGCTCCATCCAATGCCGAACGAGACTTAATGCCGAACCTCCATCATGCCGAACCATGTCTGATGCCGAACAGTTTCTAATGCCGAGCGCCCATCGTGCCAAACGATCTCTAATGCCGAGCGCCTCTAAATGCCGAGCGCTCCTGGATGCCGAGCGTTATTAAATGCCGAGCGCTCCTGGAATGCCGAACCACTCATGTATGTCGAACGCTCTGTGCATGCCGAGTACTCTTGAATGCTATTCGAACGTGAATAGTGAATGCCAGACGAACTATTCGTGCCGAACCCCCATCACGCCGAACCATGTTTCCTAGACCCAAATTATAGTTGATTCATCTTTATCCAATCATATTTCCATCTTCCAAGCATGTTGCGTCATCCATCCATCCAGTCGACTGAATCCATCGTACTCTAGCCTCGACGAACATGTAGTTGATTAAGTTAAACCCGTCTGTCCGTGGCCTTGCCATAAGGCGGGTTAACATAAATCATATTCTTTTCCAGTATATACGGAATCATTAAACTTCTCTTTAACTTTGGAAATACCAAACCAAAATCATTTCTCATAAATCACATCACATAACCTTATTGAGTAAAAAGGGTTGATAGAAATTATACCAATTCTTCTCAACATCAATTTCCGTATTCAACCCCTACTATCCGTCAAATAACGAAGAAATCACCTTTTAAATTCACATAGATAGTACGGGTTCCCTCCTTGAAATTTAATACCAAGTATAAGAAGATTATTTTTATACAATCCAAGTTGTATTAAACTTGGAAAAATTAAATCTTTTGTACATGCCTCGTTTCCGACATTTCGGCCTTATCTATTCCTCGCCTAGGAAAGAGGCTAGGTGAGCCAGGACACTAGTTGCTCCTGAACATCTCCTTTAAACATCTCACATCTAGATTTCATGAATAGAAAAATCCAGTCTACTCATCGACTTTTAGAGCCAAGATTAAATCACTTAATAATAATAGCTTTTCTTTAAATCATTTATTTAAACTCTTTAAAATAATTTATAAAACCTCCACGTTATCTTAAAAATACTTAATTATTTATTTAAATACATTTATAAAAGATTTGAGGAAGAATACTTAAGTTTAAAACCATATTTCAGAAGTTATTAAAAATGCTGCAAAATGTGCTGCAAAATGTGCTGCAAATAGTGATGCGAATAGTGCTTTTAATTCTTATTTGATCAAAACAACTTTTTGATCAATCAGAAATCCATTTTTATAACTCAAATCTCTTTTAAAACATTTTAAAACATTTATAGAATTTATTCCATATTTTTAAAGAATTAAAAATATCAATTTTAAAGAATTTTCGCTTTAGTTTCCGAACTAACAAACCACGACTATTTTGAAAACTTATTTGCTCATATTTCAAAATCTACTCAACAAAATCTAGATCCTTTTATTTTGTTTGAAAAATATTATTATATGAGTTTGGAAAATTCTTATTACAAAGAGTACCAGCTCTGATTCCATCGTATAATGAATTTAAACTTTTACAGCACGAAATCACGAACTACCGTTTCGCGACTCGCCTATTTTTGACTCAACTTTCATAACTTGTACAAACTTCACCAAATTGGGTTTTAGTGTTTACAATACATTTATAAACCATTTTATCAAAGTGGTTTATGATTTCATATCACTTTTAAAACTTGATTCGGAAAGTGATTTCCTTGTGTAATATCGACGTGTATTTAACATGACTTGTTTACACAATTGAACACGATATTGAAACGACCAGTACTTAATGATTAAAACATAGTAAACATCCATAGCAATCATATCACATCATCATTATATATGTATATATAGTTTCTCACTTGACTTTCGATCAGACTAACTTTAAAATGTCTATAGCTCTGCTATCTCGAAATCGGTGCTCTCGACTACTAGCATAAATGCTTCTAGGAGGTCGGCCTTAGTCTTGGAGGCTTAGGAGGGCTCGACCTTGCTTGTAAAGTGGTGGTGGAGGGCTTGTTGCACAAGACCTTGGTGGAGGAGAAGGAAGAGATCACTATCTTGAACTTTGGTTTGAAGTGGTATAAATTTTGATTGATTTTGGTATAACATATTTTTGATTTTGTAATATTTTCTTTCTCAGGCTATAGAAGCCATTAATGTAGAGACAAAGAGGACAAAGTGCTTAGGAATTTTATGAAGAAGAAGTGTGAAGGAAGTAAAGAGAGATGGGTGTTATTTATAGACAAACGTAAGGATGCAAATATCATGATATTTCAATACAAACACACCACCCTTTCATCACCACCACACCTCACCCCTACATCATATTTGGTCAAAATGACCTCCTCAAAGTGCATGGCCATGTGCCTCCTTTGGATGGTAAGTTGATTTGATTTTTTGGTGAGAAATAGCTTGATATTTATTTCGTTTTACCATAAGTGAATTTGTAAATATATATGGTAATTCTTATATGTATTTGAATGTGCATGGAGGTAGATGTGCAGGTGTGTATAAGTGTATATGTGTATGTCACCTATAGCCTGGAAAGTTGTATAACTTTTCTATATTAAACCTTTACGATTTCTGATTTCGATTCCAGGTCACATTTTCACTTCTTAGTTAATATACATATATTTGTAAACAAAGTTTGAAAATAACATTTCCATTATTATTTATTAATAAAAAGATCTTCATTTGATTTAAAAACGATTATTAAATTATTTAAACTAAATTTAAATTCAAAAATCATTTATTCAAAGATAATGATATTATTGATAATGTCATAAAGAGATTTTATTTTTATAAATAAAATAAATAATTTGATTACATATTCTTATTCATATATATAAATGAGCATATGTATCTAGCTCCATGCATGATGTCAGATGGTCTAAGAGCTGTTTATTGATAAAACGGTTTTCGGTCATTTTATCGATATATCTTCCAAAGTATATATTTTTGTAAATATTTATTCAAAATAAGATTACCAATATTATTTATTATTTAAAACATTATTAATTACGTTAAAAAAATCTTATATTTGAATATTGTAAAAAATTTCTAAAGTGATGAATTTGCGGGTTGTTACAATCTACAAGCCTTCAACCCCTGCCTACGCAGCTTAGTTGGAGCGCCTCCTAGAGGGAGGATGGATAAGCCTTTGGCTTATCCAAAAAACCGAACCAGGTTTCAGTGCTATCATCAAAGCCCTCACTGAAGCGCCTCCTAGAGGGAGGTTGGGTAAGTCTTTGGTTCAGCTTGAAGATAGCTAGCCAAACGCACCGAATAAAGCCTTTAGTGCCATCATCAAAGGCCTCACTAAAGCACCTCTTAGAGGGAGGTCAGGTAAGTCTATAGTCCTGCTTGATGAAGTTGACCAAATGATCCGGACAACAAAACCAAGACCATCACCTAAGACGGTGGTAAGCAGTTCGATCCAAGTAGAGATCATCACCTAAGATGGTGCCAAAAAATTAAATCAAAATCAAAGTCAAGTAGCATTCCAAATCAATCTTCTGGAGGAAAATCTATCAAAAATCGGAGCCAGTTAGCGCTCCAAGTCAAACAATCTTCTAGAGAAATATCCATCGAATATGAGCCATTTGTGCTCCTCAACAAACACAGTCGTCAATTACTAGATAATGGTTTCTAGTCTTCTTCTATTATTATTGCCAAATAAGGATTTCTGATAATGATTTCTGGTCATTTTCTATTATTATTACTAGATAAAGGTTTCTGGTGTTCTTCTATTATTACCAGATAAGGATTTCTGGTCTTCTTCTATTATTGCTAGATGAGGATTTCTGGTCTTCTACTATTATTATCAAATTGAGTTTTTTGGTCTTCTATATATTACCAGATTGGTGTTCTGGTCCTCCATTACCATTGCCAGACAAACAAGCTACTGAATATTATGGTAAAGTAACTACTTGTGTTAAGTTCTATAGAGCTCAATAAGCAAGGTTCTTACTTCCCTCAAAAAGGCAGAATATTGACCTATACATCAAAAGCTCAAAATGCAAAACAGTAGGATGCTAATTGCCAAGCGATTTCAAATAAGAGCTAGTATTTGATTTAAAGCTACATACCACACATTTGAGGTAACATTCATTCAAATACAAATTCATTTATGGTCTAATATGCAAAGTTGCAGGTACAAAAATCAAATAAAAAAAGATTCTATTTAAAGCAAATTTTTGCTAAAGCTTAAGGCCTCATGCTTGCTTGTCCAAATCTTTGGCAATTAAACAGTCAGTAAGGTGGCGAAGGGCCACATCTAAAGCTCTTTGAATTTCTTTTCCTTCTTTCAAATGGTACCTACATCAACAACTGAATCAGTTTGAGTTTTCAAAGAATTCCAAAGTTTATTCTTGGCTCCTCTCAAAGTTTTAGCTATGCTTTTTGACTCTTCAGTTTCTTGTTTAAGAATAAACTTCTCACGTTCAAGCTTTCCAACTTTGCTTTCATAGTCTTTAAGACGTTGGGATACTTTTTTATTCCACTTCTTGTTGAAATGTTGCATGCATTCAAGTTTAACTTGTCTACTCCATTTTGAGATTGTCTCATCGCTTAAGCCCGATGATGGATTTAATAAGGCAGGAAATTCTTCCTTATCCAAAGATCAAAATCTGGTTATTATGTCGGAATTAGGTGTAGGAAGGCCAAATTCGCCTTCATTCACAATAAGCTCTAACGATTGACAGTAGACCTGACTTTGCATTTGCCCTACTTCGAGATCGTTTATTCGTTGATGTAACTTAGCTATTTCGGCATCGAACTCAATTGAGGGCCTCGATTCAAGGGCTGAGTTTATATGTTCTTTCAATTCTAGAGTTCCTTTATCCATCTCCTTAATCTCTTTTACTAAGCTGGAAATTCGTTCCTTCAGACTTTTAAAGGATAATTTCTGTCGAAAGTACCTCTTATGCCACTCTTGCGTCTTTAGATTTTTTGGAAATCGTAAACCTGAAACATGACTTCCTCTTTTCAATGTCTACTACTAATCTATCTTTAATCTCAATCACCCGCGAGAAAATATTAGTAGATCAGATGCATGCACTAATGGGGTTTGCTATTCATAATAGGTAAAATAGGGATTAATACATGAAAAAAACTTTTTCATTAATAATATTAAAGTTTACAGATAATAAAGAAAATCAAATTATGTTGCAATTCCATTTCCTAGACATTCAACTACATTTTAAACTTTCAAAACTGCAATTTTGGCCTTTTCAAATGACCTAGTAGATAGGGCGAGGGTGGATCAAAATAAGTTTTAATCCTTTCTGGAGCGTTAGACAGAAAAAATCGATGATAATCCCATTCTTCGACCGGAGTACTAGTGTGATTGCATATTATTTTGACGTGATAAGTTCGAATTTCAATAATCAACTTATCTATTTCATCACCAAAGAAGTCAAAATGGAAACGAGGAAACTGTATGTAAACTTCTTGTAGATCTCTGAGAAAGCAGTATCTCGCTAATTGTAATGTCTTGAGAATTAAAGATCCTTCTTAAAATCTTTCTTTAATTTGGCAAATTTTCTCAAGAGTTCCATTGGAATTGGCTGCTTGAGATGTCATTGGTCTATACAATATGATAAAATTATACTAATTGAAAAGGAACAAAAAGTGACAAAGTTCATAAGCTACTAGAATACAATTATACAATCACTCGGGTTCATACAAAATTGATTTCTTATAAAATTTGGAAATAAATCTTTTCTTATTGTATTTGATTTTTTCGAGGGGAAGAGAACGAGAAGAAAGAGGAATAGAGGCAACTCTTGGCAGATTCCAACACACCCTAGGATGAGGATCAGACCCATGCTCATCTAAGTATCTACTATGAAAGCGCCTGAGCTAACCTCGGCAGTTATCACCTAATAGAAGAAGTCAACGAATTTACCCCTAGAGTAAGCTCTATATAGAAACTCCTCTAAGGCATTCCTATCATCAGTCAACATCCAAAAAAGGGTCATTAGCTCTGCATTCTCTGTTAATAGTTTATCCTGATAGAGGCATGCTCTCTTCATTCGTGGAGCAACTTCCCTTTCTTTAAAAAATCTTAATTTTGACGCACTTGCAGCAAGGTTCTTGTATTTCTCAGATAACTCATTATACTCTTTCAGTTGCTTATCCAACTCTTTGTTCAGTTGATCTACTTCCATTTGCATCTTTTCAAGCATAATGTCATAACGATATATTTTTTCTCCTTAACTAAAATAACTAATGTATTAACTAAGAACTGTTTGGTAATTTAAGACATTTAAGCAGGGAAAACCATACCTAAGAGAGTGGGATTGGAGAGGAAGAAATTTTCCCTTTCCCTTTAGACTTATAGCTTTGAGAAGCACCCACTTTCCAAGAAGAATCTCTAGTTATGGGATCAGGAACATTAGTAGCTTCTGTAATGTGGGACGCCAAGTCCGAGTTAGCATCTCTCGATCCATCCATATCATCTGGCGGACCAAAGAGACCCTTTCCGTCGCCTCAACCCTGACTATCATCGTTATCATTGTTATCATCGTCATCGTCATCATGGCTATTATCGCGTTTGTTCTTATTGATATCTTTCTCTTTCTTGTCTGACTTCGTCTCCTTGTCGATTGGAGGATCACCAAAAGCCAATAGCTTCTTAGCATCAATTACTACCTCTTCCTTGGGGGTCCCTTTCCAGATGCTTGAGATTTATTTAGCATTGCTTCGAATTTCTACCTAAACTTTCTATTTCAAACTGTAGGAAGAGAAGGAAAATCAAAATCTGTACATTTGTGGGTGTTATCAACATATGCCATAAAAAGAGTCTTTTCATAGGATCTCTTAACGATGGTATTAAGAGCTGAGTCAAGGAAATGGGAAACCTTCCACTTTGTGTCAATAATCATGCCAGTTGATTTTTTTAGGAGGATTCTTTCCTTTTGCAACTTTTCTTGAGAGAAACATTCTCCTTCACAAGCTTGTCCTCCCTCATGCCAGCTTTCTTAAGTGTTATTTCCAAAGCTTTTTCCTTATTATTTGAAATCTATTTGGCATTTCTTTCTTTATAAAGTAAAGTTTCTATTTTCTTACGTGACTTGGCGAGTTGTAATGACCCTAATTTTGACTAACATTATTTAGAACATTTATTTAGACAAATTAAACAAAATAATGCAAATGGCTAAGAGGATTGAGTAACTAAGAGATCAAGCCTAATTAATGAATTAATAAGAGTAATTATGATAAGGGCAAAATAGGAAGAGAACACATTCCCTTAACATAAACCCTCATTCTCTCATTTCCTCCCATACTTTATTTATAGAAAACAAAAATAAGAAGTAAGGTTTGGCCATTAACAAAAATTCAAGGGAGAAAATGCTAGAGAAGCAAGGAAAAGCTTAGAGGAAATTAAATCAAGTTCAAATCTCAACCTTCTTAATCAATACAAGGCGAATAATACATATACATCTCATGTTTTGAATTGTGTTTCGGTTTTAATGGGAAATATGAATTTAATATTGCTATTATGCCATGTTTTAGAAGTTTGAATAATTATATGCTTGTTGGTGATTTTTTAGAATTTAAATATGAAATTTGGTATGTTTGAGTTGGAAAACCTATCATATGATACCCAAATAACTTGAGATTTTGATATGATATTAGAATATCATCTTAGTGTGTTTTTAATTTCATAATTATCCAAGCAAGTATGGATTTTAGATGATTTTTCTTAGTGGAGAAATTGGTTAATTTCAGTTTTTAATTATTAAAAATAATTAAAATAAGTTTTTTCCCTAAAAATTTTATATGTTGAAGAGTGTGATTAAATTGATTTATTATGATTTTTGGGGATTTTTCCTTAGAGTTTAGGAATGGTAAATAAATTGCTTAAGTCTAAAGGGCTTATTTGTTTAATTAAAAGATTTATAAAATGGATTAAATTATAAAAATGTTTAGTATTGAAAATTATGGCATGCGGTAGTTTTTCAATAAAGAATTTGATAAAGTTTTGATAGCCAATAAGGATTTGACAAATTATAGAGGTTTGGTGAAAAGGAAACACTTTTTATAGTAAAATCGCAGTTTTCAAGCTAATTATCATCCTGCCATGTCGATATTGGCTATGTCGAGCCCATCTCATTGCATCCCACTTTCATCGACGCGGAACAAAGCAATCCATATGATGTCAACGAGTTTGGCACGAAATGGATTAGTTTTGAACCTCGTCAAGGTTATAGTAACAAAGGAAGAGAGATGGTCTTCGATATAGGCATGTCGAGGCACATGCATGCTACATTTTTACTAAGAAGCATGATGCTGCATACACTTCTTAATGTTTTTGCCTCGCCGACCCAAATGATCATCGAGCCTACACCATGTGCTTTCAACTTATTGTCGAGCCTAATCTATGCCGCATTTAACTTATCGTCGAGCCTAACTCTTGCCGCTTTTTAACTTGTCATCGAGTTAGTACTATGCCGCTTTTAATATTGTTATCGAACTTAGTCAATGCCTTTAACCAGTCTTCGAGCCTAACCCATGTTTTTATAGTCATCGAGCTTAACCAATAATCTATATTTTATACCCTCGATGAGGCATTGATGCCAATGTTTTGAGAGTCTCCGAAGTTCAATTTTTATAGTTTATCACTGTGATTTATGAAGTAATACTTCGACATAATCCCCTTATATTTTCAAATAAAAGACCACGACATGATTTTGAGTGGGCAAAGAATTTATGGCGATGATGTCGCTAAGTTTTATAATTGTAAAGGCATTACATAGTTTTGGCGTTATAGCCTAAGTTTTGAGAGGGTCGAAGACCCTAATGATTTCGAGTTTTCATCAACAATGTTTCGTAAAGCATATATCATGGCATAAGTATTTTTAGTAAAGTAAAGGACCAATGTTTTTCTTATTTTAAGTATGATTTCAAGGGTTAAATCATTTACAAAGATGTTGTTTTCAAGGAAATATGGATAGGGTAGTCAACCTAGAATTTTACTAAAAGAATGACTCAGAGATTAGAAAACCAGATGGGACTGGTGTAGGGTTGCGCCCTATACTTTAGCAAGTAGCCCCTTGCTAATATAAGTCCAAAGTTCCAGTATGTAGATTAATGTCATGTGTAAGACTAAAAGAAGGTTATGTAGATAAAGGAATACATAGAGTAGAGTTAGGTTATTGGTGAACCTGCAAAACCATTAGGATCAGTTGACCCTAGAAGTAGTAAATTACAGACATACCATATAGTTTATCTCTAACATAAGTTAGAACATTTATTATGTCTAGTAGGCCCGAGTCAGTAATAGGTTTATAGTCAGCCTGATAAAACTATGATGGTGGGACAGATAGCCCACTGATTACCTATTTTGTATGCATACATGTTATTGTATATTGTTTTGTATAACCAATTTGGTTGCAGGATTCTGATTGCAAAAGTTATGCTTTTAAAGGATATTAGTGAGGGGAAACCCGTTCCATTAGGCGGCGTGGTCTCTCTTAATATCGATAAATCGAGATGTTATATTATTATTCACACCAGGCTTTATGTCGGACTTGAATTTTATGTTTTCCCCTTAAACTCTCGGTTGTTCAAAATTTAATTTGATTAGGTTGAAAGTTAAGGTTTTCAGGTTTAGTAGGTTTTGGAGAATAAAGCTTTCAAAGACGTGCAGGAGGCAAAGATTAGATATGTAGGAGATTATCTATTTATCTATTCTGCTATGATTAAATGTTGTATGTAATGGTAGATGTTATAACTGTCTATTTAGTAACTATGATCATCCAAGGGGGCATCTTCATATGTCGCTCTTGGCGTATTTTGTAATAATTATATTTATCTAAACCTGGTAACGTTATGGGATTATGTACAGAATATGAAATGCTGATTGAAATGTAATGAGAAAAGTTGTCTTGAAATTGTATTTGAAATATTTCATATTCTTATGCTTCTAATATTATGCATACCATGAAAATTACCGTATTTTGTCACCGGAAATTAATACTATAGAAGACTACAACATCTATAGCGGTTAGTTTCGGACCTCAAAATGGGGGATGTTACACAAGCCTTTCTTTTTATTTTATAGCCTCATCCCTCGCCGTTAAGATGTCAATTATGTGATGTTATGCATGAAAGGTTAAATAATCTGAGATGGTTAACCGGGAAAGTACATATCGATAGAAATTGTTTAAGAATAGCAAATTGATGACCTTGAGTATAAGAGGAAGGCAGTGGTGGCTTAAGGGTAGCAAAAGACCTGGATTGAATGACCAATTGAAGAAGGCCATCAAACTTACTAATGGGAGTTGGGGATTGAGATTTGGAAGGAAGCGGATCTTCTAGAGAGATACAAAGTCCAAGCTCCTCAGAAAGATGGTTTAGTGCCCTAGGGGTACCCGAAAAAGTAATATAAAGAAGTGGGTCTTGAAATTGCTCCACTTCAATTGTTTGATGAGCCCTCTCCCCAAAAGGGCCGAGGTTAAGGGCCCTATAATCTGAGTCAATATCTACAAATGGAATCACCTCTATAATAACGGGAGTGTGCATGCCCCCAACTTTAGGCTTCTTATTAAGGGTTGTAGCAGCTGTAGAACCATCACTTAGTTTCCTTTTTATAGATTTGAATGAACTAGCAATGGCATCCTTGAGAGATTATGATTTGGGAGCCTTAGCCAAGGCAGAACTATCATCTTTACTCATTTTATCTTTGGGGGCATCACTTGTGGCCTCCTTCCCCGTAGGAACAAATACTAAGACAGATGAACCTAAATCAGGAAAATAAGTTTATGAGATAATACCATAAGAGGTTTTGTACAAAATATAGTGATATCTTACCCATCCCAGGCTGAACTAGTGAATTAGAAGAAAGGAATTTGACTTGCCCATTACTATGAGTATTTCCCTCAAGCGTTGTACTTGACCATCGGGGCCTCCCCCAAGACCTTTTGGCAATCCAAAATAATGCAATACTGAATAAGTTTAGCCGGAGTTAATAGTTTGAGTCTATTACCAATTTTTCTCTACTGCTTGAGTTAGGGACATCATAATTTTTTGATCTTCAGGGTTTAGCTTCTTGGAGGAGTGATTTGAAAGAAAAACACCTATTAGTAATGGATAATATACTAACGTGAATAACCAGAAACAAGAAACTTACTAGCTACATAGAATGTTCCTCTAATGTTAGAGAAGCACTTGACGAAAAAGAATTGTGTTTTTACCCTCTCATTTTATTATAACCCTCGGAAATCATGCTTTTTGGTAGGAATGGATTCGACACAATTGATGATCCAATTGTTCACCAACCTTAGTAGGACTGGCTATTGAGTGGAAAATTTCGGCTCTAAGGGAAGGGAGACAAGCTTCTCGAGCTAAGACTTCCAAGGAAGTCAGATATGTATAGGAGTTTGGTGGGAATTGAATTGGTGCAATGCCTAAATGTTCCAGATATCTTAAGAGAAAGCCGGAAAAAGGAAGGTAGCCCGTGTGCTAGATATGTATGGGGATAAAGGCAAAATACCCCTCTGGTGGGTTATAAATGTTGTCTGTAGGGCCTGTGGGAACAGATTCAATCCCAATAATTCCAAACTGATCAAGCATGGAATTCACTTCTTCATGAGTCCTGATATATGATAGAGTTAAAAGATTATCTCTTTCTTGATGGCTGAAGGTGAAGGTTTAGGCCCTTTACTAGGCTTCTTGACAGACTTCTTAATGGGTTTTGAACTTTACATTGGCCTGCTAGGTAATATTATTCCAATTTTAAGAAATTATAATGTTAATATTATATAGAAAGAATCATTGCATATTAAGTCAGAAAATATTATCTAGTTGATCTCTATTATCTAAATGCTAGAATCACGATGCTTAAAGTATTCATAAGTTAATAACCCTTAAATGGCGCATGTTGAGTTTATTGAAAGATTTAAACTTTAACTTTAGCAAAGGAATTCCATGAAAAGCTATATGAACATTCAATAAGGGTAGATACGCGACCTTAATAAACCTATGTCAATAGTTATGTTAATGTTGAATGTCATGATGTTAATATAACAAAACACTAGTCAACATCGCAACTATAACTTGCACTGAAGTAATAAGGTTTTAAACATTAATGAATAGCAATGACATGAGTTGGTGGTGCATTAATCAGTTAAATAACTTGTAATATGTTAAGTCGGTTAGATTGTAGGTAGTGATACTATATGAAATTTAATTTATGATATTAAAAGTGGTTACAGAACAATAGCAACGGACAGTAAGACTGTCAATATCAAATTAAAACTTCATAAACCAACACTGAAAGTAAATGACGTCACCCATAATAACCTTATCTCATTCATTAATAATGTGAGAGTCTCTCGACGTAAATGTCAAGCTACTAGGATAACAAAATGATATAGAGCTTTATTAATGGCGTGTATCATAGCAATACCAAAAACCATTAGCGTCGATCACATTGATAATGTCGTGAAGGATCAATGTTGACATAGTGAGTCCATGTCGGGCTTCAGGTCTAATGGATTTACTTTTTTATCAATAAACCTAGAATATTCCAGATTCTATACTGACGTCAATTAACATCAAAATCCATACATACGAAATAAAGACCTATTGCTAATTTAATCTAGATCGGTTATCATTTTGGTTAATAATCATTAAAAATTTCTGATTAAATCCTAATGCTAATTTAAAATCAAGAAAAGCTGAAATTAAACCCTAATGGCTATTTTAACATGGAATCCACTAAGTTAAGTGATTAATTTGAGTGGATAAGGAGCAGATATTATACCTGGAAGATGATTCAAGTACTTGGAAATTGGAGTATTTTTGAGTTTCCATAAGGATTTTGATTTCTTGTTCAAGTTTGCAATCGCAGGTAAAGGAATGGCAAAAGGGGATCTTGACTATTTATGGAAGGAAAGAAGCATGAGCTAGCATCATTGATTCAATTCATATAAACAGTTCAGATATGCTTGGGATACCAATAGGCGGCAAATTTAGTGTCGACGACTTGAAAAGTCAATGACTCCTCTACACTGGGAGAGCAAATGTTATAACCATTGTCGACTTCAAAGATGATTAACATTATACTTGATCACGACGCCGCATCAATGATGGTAGCGAACGTCATCAATGACTATAGAGGCTGCACATGCAATGTTGATAGTGAACACCATCAATGTCCCCAGAAGCTATTAGTGCCGTAAATCCTTAGTGTCGCTTTCAATTGATGCTGTCGGCAATCAATCAAGGGTGTCTTAGTACATAAGATTAACGATGCCGAAAACCATCAGAATTCACAAGATCTACTAAGGTCGATGTTATGAAGAATGATATAGCTTCATCGCACTTTAGCGATGCCATTCCTTATCGATGACGAATACTACCGAAGCTTAACCGTGCTACGTCGAAGCTAATGTCGTGTGGCATTTTTGACGTCAAAGACCAATGAAGCCGACACAAAGCTGCAATGCCGCTCACCTACCCTATAAATACGACCCTAGAGTGTTGAAGGAGGGGCATATCATTCGTACCTCTCTTCATTTTGTAACCCTTAATCAAATTGGGGATTTTGGCAGATTGTAACACTTAAACTTTATACACATAAGGGATTGAGTATTAAACTATTGCATAGCATATTTGACAAATTGACTTAACTTGTAAATTGCATATTGACTTGACTTTTGACTTGCATTTTGATTTGTTCCATTGTGACATTCAGCGAAGATGGCTTTGAACTTGGCATCGAGCATACTCCTTCCTAGTGACTTCGAGAAGGATTAACATAGCCATATAGCCATCCCTTAACTAGCTCCACTTTCCTTACACTTTTGTGGTTGACGAAGAAATTCGTTAACATTATTATTCACACCAGAATTTTTGTCTAATATGAAGTTTTTGTTTTTCCCCTTAAAATCTAGGGTACTCGTTTGAGTAGTTCGAGAGAATGGTTTCCAGGTTATTTTAGTTTAGCGAATAAAGCTTTCGAAGACGCGCAGGAGGCAGAGCTAGCTATATAGGAGTCTATCTATGTTTGCTGTTATCATTTTATTTGAATGTATGTAATGGTAGAAGTTGTATCTGTCTAGTAGTAAACTTTGAATAACCAATATGGGATCTTCATATGTCGCTCTTGAAATATTTTGTAATAAATATATTTTATTTGAATCTGGCAATGTTTGGGATTATGTAATGAATATGGAAATTAAATAATGAAATCTGTGTTTTGAAAACTTTTCATATTCCTGTGCTTTGACGTTAATGATATTATTAACCGATCTCATTTTATCAGCGGAGAATAATACTTTTGATGACTACAACATCTGTAGCGCTTATTTTCGGTGGAAAATAGGCACAAGGACAAATTTTCATAAAATTTTTGACTGAAGGACAACAAGTTTTATTTTTAGGCTGAAGGACAAACTTTGGAAGATAATTAGGCTAAAGGACAAGCTAATACAACTAGCATTTTGTACAATGTAAAACTGGATATAATGCTAGTTATAATTAGCATTTTGTACAATGTTTGCACTGTACAAAATGCTAATTATATTTAGCATTTTTCTTCAGCCTAATTTTATTTCAAAGTTTGTCCTTCAGCCCAAAAATGAAACTTTGTGTCCTTCAGCCTAATTTTTTTTTAAAGTTTGTCCTTATGCCTAATTCCCTCTTATTTTCGGGCCTTAAAATAGGGGATGTTACACATGTGCTCCTCCTCGCTCTTCGAATAGACTAATATGTCATCAACAAATACCACCCTGAAATTATTAAACAACCCTCTAAAAATTCTACTCATCAGATCAACAAAATAGACGGTTGCATTGGTTAGTCCAAAGGCATGACTAACCACTCATAAACTCCATCGAGTGTACGAAAATAAGTCTTCTGAATACTATCCTCGATTACACGCAACTTATGGAATCTAGTAGCCAAATAAAGCTAAGAGAACACAAACGCTCCAACCAATGATCAAAGAGATCATCTATATGGCGCAACGTGTAACAATTCTTCTTTGTTGGCTTATTCAGCTTAAGATACGGTGCAAAGCCTCAGAGAACCATCTACCTTAGTGGCAAAGACAACTAATGTTCTCCATTTTGAAATACTCCTCTTAATGAAGACCATCTCTAACAGCTCATTTACTTGCTTATTCAGTTCGCATCTTTCTTTGGGAGTCGTATGTCTCAAGGGTAAGGCAATTGGTCTTGCATTCCCTACAAAATAAATCTAAAACTCGATCTCTTGCTAGGGTAGGAGACTGTTAACCTCGAAAAAGACATTGGATAGTCTCTAAATACTAGCACTGAAGCTAACTCATCGTGTGATAGGTCTAAAGAATATAGGTAACTGAACATAACTGAACCTCTGGGAACGCAATAAACCTCTAGATTGTGTCTACTACAAGAACCAAAAAAACAACCTTCTTATCATAACCAAAGATCGTCCCATACATGGTCATCTTGTTCATATCCAAAATCAACCCAAACCTAGAAAATCCTAAGACTAAAGCATCACAATCGAACTCGACCCCCAAAATAAACAATTTCAAACCCCTATATATCATAGATAAACAAGTCGCTCCTATAATAGGGTTTGATACAACTACCTGGTTTGTAACTATGCTAGTGTCTAAGTGTAACTCATATACAATTCTACCCGAGAAAAAAGAATGTGATGCCGCAGTGTCAAATAAGATAGAAACAGGTAAATCAGGTAAAGTTAACACACCTTCAATTATAACCTTCTCCCTTTTTTCTGCTATTGGAGTCGCACTTGAGCTGGAAGCAGCATCCAACACATAAGCTGAAACCACTTAGGTAGAGGTCTTTGGTGGTGCAGGAAACTCCCTCCTCGTGTGCTTGAATTGATTGTAGTTGAAATATTTTATCTTTGAGATGTCCATCTTGCACTCCTTCGCAAAATGCCCTCTCTTACCACATCTCCTTCAATTGAGCTCCTGCTTCTTAATCTTCTTTTAGGCCCCCATTATGCCCTTGCGCTGATTCTGCTAGGTTGTCTTTCCTCCTGACTTCTTGGTCTTACTCTTCACTACCTCTTTGGAAGCAATGTTCAACAAGGGCATCTCCACCAAGCCCTTGAAAGTCACACCTATGGGAATGTGACTAACGGGTAAATCCTGAATAGGTTAATTCAGCCCCTTTGCAAACTTTAATGCTTTCTTATAAGGGGTATTGATCAGATCCAGACTAAACCTAGTCAACTCATTGAATTGATTCACATATTCCTTCATCGACGTTGCTCCTTGCTGCAAATGTATAAACTTCTACAATTGTACTCCCTGCTCTGCCAAGGAAAGAAACTTCATCACAAATACCTCTTAAACTCTCCCCAAGTAATCTTTCCCTCATTGGTCTCCCCCGCTACCACGTTCCACCAATTTAGAGCATCCCCTAGTAATTGTCAGGTGGGAAGTAGTCTACTAACATCATCACATGACCCATCAATCCGAAAATCCTCTCACTAGTGTGGATCCACGCTTTTGAGTTCTTATAAGGCTTGGTCTCTACATATGGCTTTCTTCCTAGACTCACAAAGTCCTTATATAGCTTGGCAAAATCGGCAGCAGGTGGGTAGGCAGTAACTACACATACCACCTGCTCTTTGGGTCCCCTATTAAGGTTAAACTTGACTTGTCCTCTCGGTTGCACATACCCGAAGAACCATATCGTGACATTCATGCTTGGAATCTCAACTTCATAACCTAAACTGCAATCTATAAGATCGATCATCTTCTCAATGTGTGATTTAGGAATTATTAGCAACTTTTCCACAGATAGTATTGGCAAGAATAAGTGATAGTGTTTGCTTTTTGTATTATACTTATATATATATATATATATAAACTCTGAAAAAAAATTTATCTATATATATACGTTTCTTAGAAACCTATTTTGAAAAACTTTTTGAAAACTTTTAGGAAAACCTCTTTTTTACAAAAAAAATCAAGTACATACTCTTAATACTTGCTTAGCTCCTAAGGAATTTTAAACCCATGCTTTGATACTAAGTGTGACAACCCACACCTCCAGACACACCGATCCAAAGCCTAAGGTGACTTTCGAACTTGCGTCATACCAAGAAGTACGAGCTATCGGGTTTTGAAGCATTACAGAGACTAAGAATATAATAGTAAGATCTAAGACATTCTACATTAATATATCTCCCAACGGAAGGTAGTAAAATATAAATACAGAAAATAGTTATCTTAGAAAATATCCCATAAAATACAGTCTTAAAACATATGTAGTCATAATCTAGAGTGTATAGAAATACAACACATAGTCCAATAAATACCAAGTATGTTAAATAGTTACATGGAGAGTAAAGAAAAATAATAAGAAATGCCAATGCCAAGCTTGCCTCTCCACATACTAGATCTAGGCCAATCACCTGCTACCTTATCCTCCTATGGGGAAAAAAAAGAAAGGAGTGGGTCAGACAAAAGTAGGTTGAATGAGTTATATCACTAATATATCGTGATCACATATAATTGACTTTGTTAATACTCTATGTGACCTAGGGTGTCCTACTTGTGTTCATGAACTGTTTAATAAAGTAGGTTTTGCTAACCTATTGGGTATGTTCTAAATACACATACACCAAACATCTTGTGGAGGTTTATAGTTATGATCAAACAACTAATCGAACCTCAAAACAATTGTGGATCAGCTAATAACTTCTAGAACTATTCCTACGTAGGATCGCTTATAGTGTCAACCTTGGGACTATGTTCCCAAATTACTACTACACGTATAGTATTCATGCATTGAGGTGGAGCTTGCAATGCCAGCTCATGCCATAGACATCTCAGGGTCCTCTGCATCCAGGTCCACTCTCAATGGTAATGTAATGCCACTTATTGCACGGTGATGGGCATCCAACCAACAATCAACAGTACCATGTTTTGTACCTAGGAACCTTCCATTAGTATCGGGCTACACACTTTGCTAATCATCCCCATAGTGTTGCGAGTACACCGTTAATCCTCCTGTGAGTGCAATTTATGAAAGAATCACCCTTTTCGAGTATTAACTACATCGAATAAATAGTGACTAGGCCTGATTGCCAACGTACACATTTATCCTATCCCGTAACGTCCAAGAGTCGTAAAATTGGAGAACTAATTTCCCTACTTATAAACTGACATTTATATATAAATTATATATAAACTTATACCCTGGGCCTTAGGCCGAGGTTTAAATTGCAACTATGAATCGATAGCATGTTGAACGTTGGCCACTGGAGCAATCGATCGGCTTTATTGAGTCTGTCAACAGGTCGTAGTTGTTTTTATTGTTTTTTTCTCTTCTTCCTATTGTATGTCGATTATTGCTCTCTGTCGCTTATCATCCTTTGGTGATTATAGTAAACCCTAATCTATAAACGTACAATCCCCAATATTGTCACTTCAATTTCTAACTACTTCTTGATTTTATAATAGTGTTTGCCATCAATTCCAATTAACTTAGGTTTAGATTCAATAAGGTTATATCAATCTATACTCAATTTAACAAAAAGAGTATGTTTAACCTAAATCAACTTTTATTCAACCGATTTTACTTTTAGCAAATTTGGATTAAACAGGGACCCTATTAATAAGGGTTAAATTACTCTCAAATTCCCAATCTATTACAATCACTAAATAAACAATATTTCTGACTAAACCAAACCAAATCTAGATCAAATAGGGTATACACAAAATTAATTACATAGAAATCATCCTATTAAGTATGAACCCACTCACCTCTTGAAACCTATCCCATTTTAGTTCGCTTGGAATCACCTTCGCTTGGTTTGTAGAACTCTCCTTGATTTGAATTGATTCCTTCTTCTTTAATCTTGTGAATTTAATTTTAGTTTTGTTTGAAAAAAATTGACTTGGAGAGGAAGAGGTAGGGTTGCCAATTAGACCCGACCTGATGGACCCGAACCCGACCCGATGAACCTTGGTTCTAGGCGGTTTGGGTTTTATAGGGTCCAAACTATACATTTTAAGAACCTAGACCCGACCTGACCCGAGCTTTGGCTCGGATCGGGTTGGTTCGGATACGGTTGGGTAATAACACTAAAAGTGCATATATTTCAATTTTTTTTGGTTGGGTCTTTTAGTTCGGATCGACTCATGTTGGGTTTGATCGGGTCTTTGTTGTATTTTTCATCACCTAGACCCGACCCGAGACCCATTGGATTCGGTTAAATTTAGGTCTTTTTGGGTCGGTTCGGTTTGGTTTTGCGATTCTAATTGCCAGCCGTAGGAAGAGGGTTGAGTTTTGGGAGAGACGGGGTATTGTTGCGATCAGACTAAATTAGGGGTCTGGATATCAGCTTAGGGTTATATTTATAGGGGTACGAAGTAACATCAACCATTAGATCATTTTATATAAAATCCAGGCTGTTTGGCTAACCTAAATCCTAGCTTGAACGCTTCGACTAGTCGACCGCTTGGTTTGGAGCGGTTGACCACTAGGGGTCGACCAGTCCAAGTTGGGGTGTTGGCCGATGGAGCTTTCTTTATCTAAAACATTTCTTTCCTAATTTTATATTTTTAACTATTTTCGATCGCGAATTTTTAAAGGTTAGTAACTTATTTATACGAGCTCCGATTACAAAACTTTATACATGAAAATTGCCTATAAAATCGCTATGAACGCAGCGGTGCAAATTTTGTAGCCAAATTCAGACATTTGTGAAAGTTCCATTTTTACCCTTGTTGTATTTAATTTAATCCTTGTATTAAATTTTCAGTTAATTTCTACAGGGTGTTACAATGGTTGTCGAGGTACCTATCTTAAGAATACCAACATCACAAGACATCCATACATCATACAACAATCATACCATTCATAGATATCAAAACAACATAAGATAACACACAATGACAATTGTCATCTTGGTCTTATATCGCTACGCCTGTCACCAAGGTCTCACGTTCCCATGCATCACCATGACCATCACCAACATCTTGCATCTCCATGACTTTCCCAAAGTCATACACTACGATCGATACAGAAGCCCTGCTTCACTATGACTTTCCCAAAGTCTCTTGCCAGCATGATTTTCCCAAAATCTTTCTTTACCATGATCTTCCCAAGATCTTTATCACCTTGACTTTCCCAAAGTCTTGCTTCATCATTACCTTCCCAAGCTCCTTCAGATAAGTGATAACTCTTTAAATGGTCTCTCTGGCCGAGGACGCCCCGTGTCACAA
This sequence comes from Allium fistulosum, assembly GCA_030737815.1. Taxonomy (NCBI): domain Eukaryota; kingdom Viridiplantae; phylum Streptophyta; class Magnoliopsida; order Asparagales; family Amaryllidaceae; genus Allium; species Allium fistulosum. The sequence goes on from CM060906.1 coordinate 409,617,701, forward strand.
CTAGATTTGGTATCCGTTCACATACCTACCACATAGGTACTGCCCTCCCAGGGGAAAACCAGACCGTCCCATAGTCTAGAGTACATAGGTCAGTGTACTTACATACCCTTTCCCCCATGAAACACCCACATCCAGAGTTGTTAATGATCCCTAGTCCCTAACATATACTTCCCACTTAAAGTATCCATTCAAACACCTCACGCCATCAAATTTCAGAATATCTCTACACGTCCATCTCATTTCATAGAGTCATCGCCTCACAGTTCTATAGTCATCACATCGAAGCATCACACCTTTGCCTCATCGTTTATCATTGTTCTTCATCATGCCATAATCACAAAAAATGAGGGCTGAATGAACAAATGCATGGCCACAATCACCAGAGCATTGCCTGCATGCCCCTAAATTCTCATCTTCATTTGCCAACCTCCAAAATGGTTAGTACCGACCATGTATGGTTGGCCTCGACCATGTATGTTCTGCCACATATGGCCACAATCAAAGTCTACTCCATCATGCCTTGCCTTGAGTCAAACCAGAGCCTCATTCACTCAAGTAGCACTCCGAACGATTGGCAAACCAAGGCTGACTTAGTAAATCTCAACGATCTCGCACTAAAACAAGAGAAATTAAAATGAATTGGAATCCTTCTTTCTCTATAAGTATAAGGGCCCTTCCATCTTTCTTCACTCGAACGAACGTTCTTAGATGCCCTTGAGTGATGGCATCTGTGACGGCCCGGATTTTCGACCTTCGAAAATTGACATTAATACGTTCACTGTATTACATGCAGAATAATCGAATGCCGGAAATACCAGATCATTAGGGAAAAGAAGAAAGAGGTAGAAGAAGTAAATAGAAACAACAACACAGAATCTCACAATCGCAGCGGAACAATATATAACAGATAACAACTGGTCTTTACATAAAAAGAACTATAACTGTTTTATACATTACATCATCAGAGTACAACACATCAATACACAATACTGGACAGTTATAATAACTTGTCCTCACAAGTGCTGAATATACACATACCATACACAACAGAACAAAATCAAATACGTATAATACGTCTTCGTCATCCAGCTCGTCTTCTGAGCTCCATAGCATCCTATCCTGTATCTGTAATACTCGGTCTGACCTGAGCATTATAATAAAATAACACCCGAGTCAGTCTGGAAAACCAGCGTGAGAAAACACACTCAATTTGAATTATTAAAGTTATCAAAATCCTTTGAAAATCAAAGGTATCTCGTAAGACCACACCACACATAAACACGACGGATTTTTACCTTACGATAACCAAAACATTTCATATCAAATCCTCTAATATTATAATAGTGTCGAAGTACAAATACTTATTCAATATAGCTGAAATTGTTACATTAATTAAATTCTTGCACACTAGGCTCTACAATCAAAACCGTAAAGGTACGTTTTGGAGAATGGATTCCAAATTAATGACTAGGCACTGGGGTACCACCTGTCACAGTACACGTCTAGAAACAGCGTACCGAGGACCACGTTGGGATCCCCTGCCACACAAGACCAGACTATCCCTAACCTGGATAGACCGAATATGATATCACCCCGGGTGTTCCCACCCTCTTTCAAGCTCCTTCCATATACTGTAGTAATAAAATAATATCTGCGGGTATCTAGAAAGGTGATAAACATACCCTAATTGGGTGCGAACCACTTAGCCTTACTACATCTCCCGTGATTTTTAGTCATTCCCGGTTGATGAGGCTAGAGGCTATGATTACCTTTATAAAGGAATTTTCACTTAGAATGCTCATTGTCATCCGATGATAATGTACTTATAGCATTCATCCATACAAGTCCGTCCTCGGTCCGAATGGAACCGAAAGCACTATTCCTACTACATCCATTTAGAAAAATCCTCAGGATTAGTAGCGATTAGCCCTTGCACTTCACTGCTCCATCTTTGACTCCATGCTCTTGTTTTTTCCTTCGAAAACGTACTCGTTGGATCGAAGTGGTTTTTCGGATAACTAATCTGGTCCCAGTCTCTTCGAAAACAACGTTCGATATTTCTGGTAAACTCAACCCCGGTTCTTTTAGGAAACAAACAGACGAAAATAAGATCGGAGATTACCTCCTAACCGTTTGTGGACGGATTTCTTTATAAACGTCCTAGAAGAACGAAACGAGTTTATATGTACAGTATAACACCTCGAACGGTAACTGTACCATATAATTTCCGTGTTTCTTCTAGATATTCCTAAAGTTATATTTTGGGGTCCAGATTTGATAATCGGTTATTTAACTATCAAATAAACAATCATTTAACCAAATACTTCATTTTCCACTGAAAACACCAAGTCTCACTTTAATTTAATTTTATACAAATTAAAACTCTTTATCTGAAAATATGTACTTATCTTATCGAATTTAGTATATTCGCAAACTACCCTTTTTTCAAAAAATTTGAAAACCCATTTTAAAATAATATGGAAAGTACCACTACAGTATCAACCATGGATTCACAGCTCAATGGTTACGTCTCTATCCTAGAGAAATTCAAGACTTAACTACAGGCACTCACTGCCTCCGATTTCACCATGCGATATACCTTTACTTCCCGAAATCTTTATTTAAATTTTTAAAAATAATACTTATGAAATTTCTATAATAATTTCCAAGTTAAATTTAGGCGAATACTCTTTAAAATAAAAGTTTTTATATAATATTGAATATTGAATAATTTATCCCTTTAAAATAATAATACCGATTAATCTTTAAAATAATAATTAACTTACTATAAACTAACTTAATTAATATTTAAATATACTTTAAGCAATTTTAAAACAACTAAATAATTAATTTTCTAGAATATTCTTTAAACACCTTTTTAAAATTGCCCAGTTAATAATTAAAAATCCTTCCTTTTAAAACAAACTCAATTCCTTGATAAAAATATATTTTCCAATTCCAATATACCCAGTCTAACATTTATAAATCTCTCTCAATTTATTTCCAATTTGATTTACGTCCATTTCCGTAAGTCCCCTTTTTCACATTTTTCAAAGAAAAATCTATCTTTTCTTTTTAAACCGAATTACCCATCTCGTTATAAATTCTCACCGTGAATTTATAATTTTAATTTATTCACTGATAATCACTTTACTTTATTTATAAACCTTGTTTATAAATTTCACAGTCTCATTTCCTGTTTATAACTGTTTCACAGTACTTAATCGATTTTAAATCGATTTCTAAATTAAATTCCATTTTCAAATCAATTTCGCCAAAATAACCCAACTGTATTCCAAAACCAACTAAATTCCTATTCCACTTCCTTTTTATAATTAAAAATCTTATTTAAAATCTAGTACAACAATTCCATATTTTATTTTCAAAATTCCCTTTTCATTCTTCCAACTATTTAAATCTCGATTTAAAAATAAATCCTTTTATACTTAAACAATATCGCTTAAGTTCTATTATTTAAAAATCCTTTTATTTACATTATTCAAAAATCTCTATTTTTCCATATTCCAAAATTACCAAGTACAAATTTTAAACTCAAGCTATTTATTTTTCCCAAATTCATTTCCTTTAATAAATCCAAATTTCACTATAAATATTTTTCTTTCAATTTTCCCTTTTTATTTTCTTTTTAAAATTCAATATTCATATTTATGGTATTTTAAAAAGCCAAAAATATATCCAGTAATACCATAGCATCCAATAAATTCAATTTCCACTATAATCTATCACAGGTTATTCAAATAAATTATATCACTGAATATGAAAATAATTTCAACATTTTTGAGGAATCTATTTGGATCCCTCCAACCTGTTTCCCTGCATCCACATATGTTAATACAATATAAAAATACCAATCCCACTTCGCGGGGGATATCGCGGTATATAGGGTCATCCGCTATTATGCGGGGCCCATAGGGTCTCATCCGCTATATATATATATATATATATATGCGGGAATATCAATCACTCTAATATATATAATACTATATATAATACCACATTCAACTGATAATAATTTATCAATTCTATCAACCAATCTAAAATTAATTACGATAATCCAAAATTGAGTGAGATTAACTCACTTTTATTTCCAGTCGCTTTCGCGTTCCGGTTTCGATTGAATCCGAATGCGTTTAAATTTTTCTAAAAATTTCAGAAGCTCCAAATTTCATCCAAACCTCTTCCTATGCGTAGATGACGACATCACGATCCCAATGAATCTTGAATCATCCGAATCGGACCTTGTATGCATGAGCTATACATTTATAAGTTCATTTATTAATTTAATTAAAATAAATAACTTAATTATAAACTAAATTTGGTTTTACCCATCAAAGAAAACCCAGCCCAACTTCTTTTCCTCCTTCCTTTCTTCTTCTTCCTTCCCTTTCCCTTGCACACGTGCACAGCCCACTCTCCCTGTACCTGCACGACCGTTCTCCTCCACCACCCAACGAGATCGCCTCGCGATTCCTCCGACGAACTCCAATCTTCGCACTCTCCGCGATCATCCCACCCAAACGACCCCCGACTACACGAACTCAAAATCAACCTCTAGAATCTCGTGCACAGTCCCCCCTCAAAGTCATGACCACCATCGTGTAGCCGCACGCCACCAGAAACGTGCCTTCGAAGCTCTTCGTCGTTCTAAAACCAAATATCACCTCCATGTCAACAATCATCGACCAAAACTCCTAATAACTGAAACCCTAGTTGCCGAGCCCAAAATTGATCACCAGAAAACGACGCCGCGCCTTCATCCAAGTATACCAGATCGAAGCTTGCACGAAAACTAGTTTTTTGAAGGTGGTTTCGAATTTTATTATCAGGTATATTATGAGAAATGAATTTATGAAGCTTCCATTTTATTTCTTTTTACTATGAATGTAGCGTGTATTATAAAAGAAGAAAAAGGAAGGAGGTGATGAGATGTTGGTGTGTGAGCTTATGTACAATGAATTAAAGGTGAGAGGAAAGGACTGATGGAAAACATTTGACTAGACAAAATATAAATTATAAATTTCAAACGTCTCGTTATATGCAACTCAAAATCTCAAACTCCTATCGAGGCATGCCCCTAGGCGTTTATAATGTTATACCCCTATTCCAAACGTAATGGAAAAGGTTTCGAGTCCTAATTCGATCGTATGGAGAAGATAGCTTTTTGGACCCAATTATTATATTGAATTTTCAATATAAATTCCAGCGCGTTTATATCCCATACGGTCAAACGATAACTCCAAACGTTACGAAATTTGAAATCCGATAATAATACACTATTACGAATCCAATGGAACAGGTTTTGTCAAAATCCGAGACTGTGCCTCGGAAGACTATTTTTAAATGTAAATTTAAAAGATATATTTTTAAAACTGAACACATCACTTTTTAAATTCAATTTAAAAAGTTTTATTATCTTCCTCATTATCAATATAATTTTTATAAGCCGTTAAATTATTTTTAACAAGCTTAAAACTCAAAATTCACTATTTTACCAATTTCCAATTATTAAATTCAATAATTTAATTATCTAATAAATGATTATATTTGAAATTCAAGTTAAATTAACTTTTAAATAGTTAAAATCAACTAAATATTTCAATTTCAAATAACCAAAATTCTAGGTTGTTACAGCATCTTTAAGCCAAGGTATCGAATACTTCACAAGCACCTTGGTCTTTCGGGGGATGCTTTTCACTTGTGCTTGTGTAAGTACATCAGCGACATGCTTGCGAAATTCGAAATGACTGGATGCACAGGCCGTTGGACGTCAATCTGAAACTAAGGCTAGACAGTATGTCGTGAGCACAGTTAGTCAGTTCATATAATAATCCAGACCCAAAGCATTTGCATGGAAAACCTCAGAGCTTCACATGGTCGGTACCGACCATGTGCTCCCATTAAAACTTTGGCTAAGTCCAAATTTCACTTCTCCGCATTACTTCCTGGCCTTTCCCAAAGCATCTGCATTGGAAGCTCGAAGCCCACCCCATATCAATCCGAAGTTGCCAATTTGCTGACTTGATTTTCCAACCATAGATTTTCCTAAGTCCCCAAGAGACATGATGATTGTATTTTCCATGCAAAACTTGAAGCACAAGTCCTCAAAACTTAAAGCAACCTACTTGATGACTTGAAGCACTCCATCACCAACCATATTTTGGTCACTACCGAACATACTTAGCCACCACTGACCAAAAATGACAACAATAATTTAAGCTGACAAATCAACTCCAAACCACTAGCGACTTATTTTGGAATCTCTTGGGATTTCAAATTACACCGTACTCCAACCGCATTGCGTTTCAAACATTTTGACACTACTTTCACCAAACGACATACCATATTCCTAACTACATAAAAAACTAGCAAACCATCAAAACAATTTATACTACCAACAAACAACATAACTAGAGATCCAAGCAATACATATAATCCATCCAAACACAATTTACAAGCTTGTATTACTCTAGATCTGATTTTATATAAAAACGACAATATGGTTGGAAAATGGTGTAAAACAGATAAAATCACAATTTATCTTCATAAATCTAGTGCTAGGGTGTTATAATCTCATACCTAAATTTTGAACACTAAAACTATAATAATCATATGAAAAATCACCCATTTACTATATAGATAAGCATAGTATAGTAAGAGAAGTAAAACCACTCACCATGTACTAACTTACCTAAATCCCTAGGCAAATCTGAAGTAAGACAGCAAACTTCACGTATTCTAAGGTGCTAAAATAGGAGATCTCTAATTTTCCTTGCTAATCTCCTCCCAATCGCTTGATTAGCCAAAATAACTTGAAGAAATGATGGATTTTGGTCAACTTTGTATTATTGGAGGTTAGGAGGTGATTAGAAATGGAGAGGAATGACTAAAGGTGGTTGCGAGGAAGCGGTATTAACCTAAATCCTGAATTGGGCAAATGGACCATACTGATCACCCTCCAATTACCCGCTATCTGCTCAAAACCAATCAGAACTTCAAAAAGCCATAACTTCCAAACGTTAAGTCTAAAATCCTGTTTTGACCACTCCACGGAATGAGAAATTATCATCTCTTTCCAATGGATGTAGTTTTGGATAATAATTTGGTTCCTATATAACGTTAAAGGCCTTACTAAACTTTTAGGATCCAAGCCGTCCAATAAAAATTCTAAAGATAAGAAATGTCGTTGGTTGACATTTCCTAAAGTAATAGTGTCGTAAAAGCTCATTTGGATTTAAACATAATATTTTACAACCCTCCATTGCATAAAATACGGGTCATTACTGAAAGCTATAGGTCTTTGATATAATAGTCTAACTTATATATTGCAAAATAAGATCTCTTGTATAACTAATACAACTAACTAGCAGAAGTAAAATGTAGTAAATAAAGTAATAAAGGGCATCGAGGTTTTATCCCAGTTTGGACAGCCTATCCTACGTCCAGTCCTAGACTATCTTCTAGATTTTCACTACCAACCCCTCTCTTAACCCAGAGGAACAAGTTTACAACTTCTTCTTGATGAACACCGATGGGACTTCAACAACACCTGATGAACAACACCAATAGGAATTCATCTCGTTTCAGAAAGTAAACTTCAGCAATAATGTATCTTTGAATACTGATATTGTCAATGACGCTTTAAAAATCCTTATACCACTTTAAACAATCGATTGCGATTAAGTACAAGGTCTTAAGGTTTGGATTTCAACAAATGACATGGATTTACATGAACAGCTATTGATTGCTAGGTTTTGAAAGTAGGCATCGAGAGAGAAAATTAGATTATCTGGTGATTGCAAGGCCTTAGGTTTATATAAGGATGAAGGGGAATCATCTGGAGATGCTTTTGAGAGGCTAGGAGCCGTTGACGAAGATTTTGGATGTCTGGAAGTGAAAGGTCGCAATTGGAAGAAGAAATTGGATCAAAAGATTTTGGGCCTCCGTTTCGAGGCCTGAAAAAAGTTGACAACCGGTGCATCGGTGCGATGGGACCGGTCCATTGGTTGGTGATTTTCATGCTCAGCAAACCTAAGGCTTACATCCTTTTTTCTTGGCTTCGATGCTTTAGAAAATTCATTGTCCTTCATGGATATATGGTGGAGATTATGGTCAAATTTCACGGCATTTGGTGATCAGTTAAGTGGTTTAACAAATATTCTAAGAATACGAATCTAAAACCGACAAAAACAATATTTCCCAATTCTTTTGTATCTGAAGCTCATTTTAAAGCATGCCTATGACTTTGTTTGTTCTTTGCTAAAATCAGTTTGATATTCCAAGTATCATCTCTAAGCTCTGAAGTAATATTATATCCATCTCCGTATGTATATCACCTTTGTTTTACTATGTTTTGCTAAACTTGTTTGAAATAACTCAATAAAACATTAGTAGTATTTGTTGTATAGTTGTGATCATCAAAATATGTAATCGGTTTTAACATTCTCCCCCTTTTTGACAATGATAACTACGTAACTTTATAAATATAAAATGCATGAAAAACATAGGTAGCTCTCGCTAAATATATGATATATAGCATAAGTTCACTTATCATCCTTTTAATAATATTTTCTGTCTTTAAATTTTTCTCCCCCTTTATCATCACAAAAAGGAGATAAAAATACATATATGCTAAAAATATAGTCCACCTAATTATATGAATTAAGACATTTTTAGCTTAAGTCAATTATAGTACAAATAAAAAGATCTTAAGGTTAATTACACTTGTATTATCATAGTAAATAGTTGACTTTCTTAAATTTACACAAAAATTTCTTAAAGTTTGTTGCATGTAAATGACTTGAGCACATGGTAATGCTGCTGATATGCTTTCTGCCTCAAATGTTGATAATGATACACAATTCTGGTTTTTACCACACCAGGAAATTAAAGATTGGCATATAAAATAACATGTCACACTTGTGCTTTTGTATCCACCTTACTGTTTGTACCAAAATTGGGCACAACACTCTTCGAATGTGTTTGAAGAGATAAAATGAAGAAAGTAAATGTAAAATGAGGCAGATCTAACAAACATAGCAATTAACAGATAAGAAAAAGTGCTGAAACACACAAATTTAGAGTGGTTCGGCATATGGCCTACGTCCACTATGGAATGATTGATGTTTATTGATTATAACTCGCTGGTTACAAGTGGATTACAACAGTACAATCAAAGTACAAAAGCAATTTTGGTAGAGTATCAACGTAGAGAAGTCGAAAGTCCCTTTTCTGAAGGCTTAGGGCCACTATTTATAGGCGTAGGCAGCAAATATCTCACCCAGATTTCGGAAGACTTCTTCTCTCACGTGGGTGGGCCTACGGGATCGAGTTCAGGTGATTTCAACTCGATTTAGGAGCGGTACGAATTGAGTTCATATCGATCAATAATTGGTCCTTTTGGGCTGAAATTGATCAGGTACATTCTTGAGGTTGTGGCAAGCTCCTTTGAAAATTGGGTGGCATTTGGACTTGTAGATTTTGAGTTATGATCGATGCAAGTTTGGATTTTCAATGTGTAGCCGAACTCGTATCGCTCTCGTTCGTGTCGCTCTACTTCGTATCGATGCTAGGCACGTGCTTTCTAGGTGACGTGGCACTATCTTCTGGGATCGATCCACTTTTCATGTCGAGCGATCGAGTCTTCCCTTCTTTTAGGCTCTATTCGTATCCATTGGTGTTATTTTGTTCGTATCCATCCAGCGTGTATCACTTTGTATCGGTCATTTGGTTATTTTGTATCGACTATGATATGTTTGGCCGCGTATCAATAATGTATGGAGATCGATACGAGGAGTATATTCAGGGGATCGATACGAGGAGCTGAATATTTGATGGACACGAAGTATGCTAATTCGATGGACATGAAATAAAGGAGTGCCTAGTGGATACGAATGAAGTGATTCTTCCATGGATACGGACTGGCTGTATTCCACTTGAGACTTGATGGATACGGGTAGGATTATTGCACGATGATGGTTACGAATGGGATGGACATGAATGAAATGGCTACGAAGGTATGGTTCTGAATGAAGTTGCCTCTCCCCATGGACACGAACCACTTATACGCCTATATGGATATGAACTTGTAGGTGTCTTCCTTGGTTTCGACCAACATCTTGAGCGTACGAACCTAGATTGACTTGAAATTTGGAACGCTAACTTTCATGGTGTTTCCTGTTGTACCATATCGATTGTAGCTCGATTCGTACTCGGGAAAAATTTACCAGTATTAATAGTGAACTTTGTAGGTAATCGATCTTCGGGACAGACTGTCCTTGGTTTCCAGTGAAGTCCTTGGTGTCACGGCCTTGCCAAAAGGCAAGATAACATTTGCCCCACAAAGTACGTCTTGTGTGAACATGACGTGCTTTGAAAAGCTGTAAGCTTCTATTTGAAAAGTTCTATCTGATCCGATGAATAGTTGTTGTCTTTTCGTCAAGAGATGTAACCTTTGATTGTTCCCTGGCAATATAAATACTAAATTATTGATTGCAATAGATTGTACGGTGCATTGTTGTAATGAAGTGTTGAGCATCAAAAATCTGTTGTTCATTGTTGCGATTGTCACCAGGTGAGCATTCAATTTCACTGAGTTTTAAAAGTTGAATGTCAATTCATCATACACATAAATGCATGTTAACTTGACTCATGTTAATGTTTATACGTTCACGGGTCGTTGTCAGTTTTCTTGTATTGAATCCCATATCGATCCTCTCCTGAATTGATGTGAAATTCGAGTTGTAGTAACGCTTGGCGGTTGTTTCGGAGTATCTCTTCGTATCGACCCTCTCCTGGATCGATGTGAAAAGTTGAAAAATTGTTTTCGTATCGATGGCGATCGATACAAATTTGGTTGATGTTTCAATGTCGTTCGTATCGATGGATACAAGTCTTAGGGTCTTCGAATGGAGGGATACAAAACTAGTATTTCGTATCGATGAAGTTGAGCAGTTTAAACATGACTTAGTAGTGAAGTTCGTATCGATGGAACTACGAGATATGAACGGCTGTCACATTAAATGGATACGAACAAAGTTTCTCGTACCGATGTGTCCCAAATAGGTTCGATCAGTCCAGAAGATTCTTTGCTTTGCAATTCGTATCGATGGATTTCCAGATACAAAAGACTCGAACTTTTATTTGCTTTTCCCCGGTTATTTGATGGATACGAAATTGCCAACCCGTATCGATCCCTTAGCAACCGTTTTTGACCGGTAGTAATGACTGGGAGACGAACGGTCATCCCCTACGTATATATAGACCCGGTACTTAGAAAAAAGTTTACTTTCTCATTTTCTTGCTTCCTGCTCTCATCCCTTTCTTCATATCACTCGAAACAAAGAGGAAAAACCATAACCTTATTTGCTTTTAAACCCAAATCCTTAATCCCTTCGATTTTCTGCCATGATTAGGTAAGCAATTAACCAAATCTGAACTATGTATGATAAGACTTGACCTCCTCACGATGTCTTAATCATGGTCGTGGCCATAGATGGCTGGAGTTTGATGACGAGTGCCAATAGCCTCCATGTTTGTTAGGGAAGAAGGATTGAGGAGGGATACGAAGGAGTTGGAGTGATGGTAGGTTAGCTTGGGCTTCATACCGGTGAAGGAGGGAGGAGATTCGTACCGACTTGGACTGGCAGTGCTTCGCATCGAATGAGTGAAGTGCTTCGTATTGGTTGGTGACGAGACTTTTGTATTGGCTAGCCAATGACATCTCTCGTATCAATCGTTAATAAATAGCATACGCATCAATGTCCCTCGATCGATACGAATTCTGAAAATGGAAACAAATAATCTGATCGATACAACTTAGTGGCTTACTGATCGATACGAGAGAGTTTCCTCTGAATGGATATGAAGTAGAAAACTTAGCATCGATACAAACTACTGTTTTTTGGTCAATACGAACCATAGCTCCTCGATCGATACGAAATGGTGCTTCTCTAATCGAGATGAAGTAGACTTTGGTGGTTGATTCAAGTTTAAACTTTTATCGATACGAATTGCATTCTTGAACACTTGACTCCGAGGAGCTTCTGCCTTGCATAATCTGACTTAAACATACTGCACATTTGACCGCCCTTCGAAGCTCGTCGATGGAACTATAATATGACAACACTTAACGAACCTCAATTTGAATCGATCTTGAAAGTGTGGATGGCACGGTTTTGACGGTCACTCCAGTTGAATTCGGGAGTCTCGTTATTCAAACACTTTGCTAATCTCCGTAGAATTTCTTAAGTATTATACAGCATTGCATTGCACAATACACTCATGCATTTCACTTTGGGGAAAATACGGGATTATTGTCACCTAACGATAGTTTTTACTAAGTTGATTAGCTATGGAGCCCAGAAGCTCGCAACAACAAGAGGCTCATAGCCCACCCCTTCCAATAATAGAGATGTCGGCTATTGCTGCCGAAGTTATAAGTCCTGCTACGAACGAGCTACCAGGAGCAGTTTTCATTGGGAATCCACAAGACTCGGTTCCGTCTAATATTTCTGAAGAAATGTTAGGAAGGATTTGCTTGAGGCACAGGCTATCGTTGAATGATGTCCTGCTACCAGGGCCGAGCGATATGCCGGATACTCCTCCAGAAGGGTATACCGCTTTCAATAGATTTTCCTGCACAGCCGGGACACTCCCACCATTCAATCAGTATGTCCGAGAGGTGTAATCTTATTTAGGGATTGCCCCATCACAGCTGCATCCAAACGAATCCGCTCTGCCGAACAGCATATTTACCATTTTCATAGAGCACCTTTTCCGGCTCCCGACTCCAGAGGAAGTCAGATTCTTGTTCAATGTAAAGAGTCGGGGAGATAATCCCTCATTCACATTCTTAGAGGGAGTTAGAAACTGCAAAATTATGATTGGGACCGGGACCAAACTCAGCTACTTCAAAACCGAGTGGTTCTATGTTCAGTGCCGGCCGGGTTTTGCTAGACGATGGCTAGACAGATGTAAGTGTTTCAATTCCTCTGGTGACTAACTGGCTAAAATCCATTGATACTGAGCTCATTGTCTCTTTCTTTTTACAGCCTCGATTCCACGACCCGAAGGCGCTCAATTTAGGAAAATCATCGGGATCCTCCAGGAGATGCCAGGCGAGTTTAGAGAGATCGAAGTGGTACTTACAAACGAAAATCTGAGGGCTATTGGGCTGATTGACGGAGACCAGAGCATAGGGCTTGAAGGATTTCCGAGGGCAGCTCCAGCAAGACATGCTAGACGAAGAGCGCCCGGAATTGTAATGGCTGAGTAGGGTGGCGAAGAGGACATGCCCACTGAAGACGAACCCGTCGCTGGGCCTTCAGATATCCCTCAACATCCAGAAAGGATAAGGAAAGGCAAAGCGGTTGCTCGTAAAATCCGCGAATCTATGAGACGGAAATCTGTGGTTGTGTCTCTACCAACTGCAGGTGTTTTAATTTCGGAGGCTCCCTCCTCACACATGGATGACCCCTTTGAAGGACTTGCAGATATTCCAATCTCGGACTATGTATCGTTCTAACAAGATACCGGATTGGAAGGGCTTCAAAGCGCTTTAGATTTAGGCGAGTCAACTCCTTCGAGTATGACCGACATAACCGGTTGGTCCGGGGGTTAACACATACATGCATACAGTTCACAACACCGCATACTCATCATTCATGAGTTGTCCAATCTCCAAAGATGACTAACTTTGCCTTTCTTCTAATTTTGCAGATCCGATGTCGAATAAACCGTCTATGCTCGGTAGCCTCCGCACAGCACGCGAATCTTCCAGTTCTTACAGGGAATCTCGTAGGCGTGACTCTGACTATGAATGCCGCCACTCTAGCCAAGAGAGGGAATACTATGATAGAGATAGAGACAGGGAAAGGGATAGGGAACGAGAAAGAGAAAACGAGAGGCGAGATAGACGTCGTTCCCGATCACGATCCCCTCCACCCAGGATTCCGTTGCCACCTCCCGGTGCGGGGACATAGGCCGTTGTGACTTCGGGCCAACCAGCGCCTCCGATAATTCCAAGACCCGGCGAACATCGCTGTATGACTAAGGTGGACACCTCTGTTGCAGCTACTTCGGTGGTTACAGAGTCGACAGGTGAGGGAGCCGCTCGGATAGCTCAATTAAAGAGAGATTTTCTGAACATATGCTTCGACGACTTCCATTTTCCTCCAAATTTGATGGTGCTTCCAGATGGAGTAGAAAAAATCATCCATGATCATGTCTATCACGCTTTTGGCCACTACCGGGAGTGGAAGAAGGCCGCCGAGAAAGTTTCAGCTGTGGCGTTTGAGCGGGCGAAGAAAATTGAAGAGCTCCAAGAAACCATAACCCAAAAGGATCAGATCGTCACAGTGCTCACTAGAGAGAATGATACTTTAAGGAATTCCGAAACGGAGGCCCTGAAAAAGGTTGACGAGGCCAATAGGGAGTTGGAGCGGATGAGGCAGGAGCATCTAAAGTTAGTAGATGATATGGGCCATAGGAATGCCATAGTCACTGCTGAAAAAGATAAAGCATTCCAAGAGCTGGCGGAGCTTAAAGCTAAATACGAAGAAGTCGCTAAGGAAAAAGGTGAAGCTAACAAGATCTCTCAGGAGTCATGTGACCATACTGTGGAGGCTCGGAACGAGCGGGATGCGGCGAAGTTGAAAGCTCAAGAGGCCGAGGCTAGGGTTGAGGTTGAGGTCAGGGCAATGTAAGCCAGACTTGAGAGTGACATTAAAGATCTCTTAGTTACCTACAATGTCAACATTCTGAGATACTATGATTTGAGCTGGCTCAGCGACTACCCAACTCTCTTACATAGTGCCTGGCACCATTTCTTGGCCGATGAGAAGGCAGAGCATCATACTGAATCCCTTGATGAATTTGATCTGGAAAACCGACTGTTGAACGAGGAAGAGAGGAGAATTCTCCATGATGCAATTGTTGCATTTGAGAAAGAGAAGCTCGCTACTCAGCACTCGGAGGTTGGAGAGGGCTCTAGTGTTGGGCATCACGATACAAGCTCTGAGATCCCTACGTCATCCCAGCCTGAATCCGCTCCTGAGGTTGATCCTTTACCTGTGCCGGCCTATGACCCGGATCGGCCACAGCTATCTCCAGCCCGCGAGCACATGCCAGGAGGAACCACGATCCCCGCCGCGAGCCAACCTGAGGAAAGTATTCCTAACACTTCTCGAACTCATTCGAAGTCTGGAGTAAAATCGAAGGAAATTTCTAATATTTTCTCTTATCTTCATTCAGTTATAGAAGCAGCACCGACCATGCCCCCTACAACTCGAGGACAAAATCAAGAGCAGGAGGCTATCATAACAGAGGCTACGACAACCACCACAACTGCTATGGCCGGGGAAGTTGATGTGAGCGCTTTCACCTTTAGCGAGCAAATGATGGATGAGCTTCTAAGCACTCACAGCGATCCACTTTCTGACTTGCCATTTGTTGTTAGTGGAAGTGCGTTCGTGGCCAGCTCTTCGGCTCCGACTGCCAACGTTCTGCCCGATACTCAAGCAGCTCATGACGATGCAATAATGGCAGAAATTAACGCTGAGATGGCGGGTGCAACAATGGGTAGCACCATAGAAGGTGGAATGGTAGGACCCGGCCCGGCCCCTTTACTCATGATCTCTCCGGGTGGCACGATTATTATTACTGGGTTCCCCCCGTATCTTCTCACATGAAAGTGCTCCCGTCCCTCCGACCACGCACTCTGAAAGCATCCTGATTCCGGTGAGTTCGGAGGAGGAGACCACGATACTTCCCCCGGTCGGGGACAAGCCTAGTAAAGGCAAGAGCTCGAAGCGGCATCATAGTGGCAGCTCCGGTGGGTCGACTCCAAAGGAAAGAAGTATAAGAAGAAGAAGCCCTAGGAGTAGGAATGAATCTTGGCATCCCTTTTTTGGTAGATAGTTAGGAACTTTCTTTTCGTTCTTGTAGGTCATGTATAGATGCGGGTTCGGCCCCTACTAGTAGGATGTTTTGGCATAGACTCCTTGTATCTATTTTGCTTTTAAATGATAAATGAAATAAAATTTCCTTTTGTTCTTTGCACAACTCCATGTTTATTTGTTTAAGTGTTGCATCACTCGAGTTTTCTTTCGACACATTTGCGAGGCATCAGCCTCTGGATCGGACTTTTGTTCGGTTGTTAAGTCCCGGAGTCATGGCTTCGGGTCATAACCAAACGTCAAGTCGCTCTTCAACGTCGTACCGTCTCGATTAGTATTTGGTGCTGGAGTCAGGCCCCCAGTCATGGGGATGAGTCGAAGTTGTCGGATGGTGGTTGCTTTTCACCTTCGACATTCTTTGCTTCACTCAGTTGGAATGGAGTGGTAGAGAGATGAATTCGAGTGGTCAGGTTACACTCGCTCACTTACTGACAATCGCATCCACACCCTAGGGGTTGAACTCGCATGTGAGCAGTCGACCACGCCTGCTTAAATTTTAAAGTTACGTCCACACTCTGGGGACTTCAGTTGTTTCTCGGGTGGTCAGTCACACCCGTTTTTTAGTAATCAAAATTGTGTCCACACTCTGGGGACTTAGATTGAATCGTGGGCGGCCAACCACACCCAGTTGAAGTTTATACTCCAGTCCACGCTCCGGGGACTTAGAGTTAGTTATGGGTGGTCAGTCACACCCGATTAAAGTTTATACTCTAGTCTGCGCTCTAGGGACTTATAGTTAGTCAATAGACGGTCGGTCACATCTGTTTTGAGTTTTAGAAGCGAGTTCGTTAGATAGACGGATCCATCATCCTCGGGATTGGATTAAATACGGGCGAAGTCGTTGGGTGGATGGATCCACCCTCTTCGAGCCCACATTTGCAAGTTTATACTCCAGGTCGCACTCTAGGAGCAGGAGTTAGTTAGAGGATTGTCGTGTATCAATCCTTTTTGGGCTTCAGTGTGACAGCTTGCCCCCCGAGCTCGGGTTTCACTTAGCGAGTGACCGGTCGTATCACAGTCACTCTCTATTTGAATAAGTCCCACTGTAGGATGGAACTTAGCTCTTCGTGCATTGTGATGGTCGTATGATGCATTTTAAGAATCACTACTCTGGCTCGAAGAGATTGCATTTTATTGCTGAAATAAGAAAGTATGCAAAGTAAGTTACCTTATTACAAATTCAAATTTCGAAATGCATAAAAAATTGCAAATGAAATGCAGACTGAATGAATAAACAAAGCCTGTTATCTGTAGTAGAGATGAAGACTCTCACTGTTCCAGGATCTCGAAAAAGTGAGACCATCAATGGTCGACAATTTAAACGTGCCATCTTCGAGTCTTCGTTCAATAACATACGGTCCCTCCCACGTTGGTTTCATATGCGAAGGGACCGAGTGAATCCTCTTGAGGACGAGATCGCCAAGTTGGAAGGTTCGGGGTCGAACTTTAGCATTGTACAATCGGGCGACTCGACTTCAGTGCGCGGCTGCCTTCAAATCAGCCTCTTCATGCTTCTCATCTAATAAGTCCAGAGATTCGGCAAGTAATATAGCATTTGTCTTCGGATCATAGTAAGTCACACGATGTGAAGGTACTTCCAACTTGACTGGAATAACGGCTTCTGGCCGTAGGAAAGTGAAAATGGAGTGTGGCCGGTCGCGGACTTGTGGGTTGTTCGATATGCCCGTAGGGCCATAGGAAGTTCATCGACCCATTTGCCTCCGGCTTTTTCCAATCGTTTCTTCATAATGGACTTTATGACTTTGTTAACAGCTTCGACCTGTCCATTCGCTTGAGGGTGTGCAACTGCAGAGAACTTCTTTTGGATATGGAATCGCTGGCAGAAATCCTTGAACTCGACACTATCGAATTGGGCTCCGTTGTCAGTGATGATGGTATGTGGAGACCAAATCGACAGATAATGTAGCATACTACAAAGTTGATCACTTTCTTCGTCATGATAGTAGCAAGGGGTTCAGCTTCCGCCCGTTTGGTAAAGTAATCAACTGCAACGATGGCGTACTTCACGCCACCTTTAGCTAAAGGTAAAGACCCAATAATATCGATGCCCCATATTGCAAACGGCCATGGACTAACCATTTGAGTTATTTCGGCAGGCGGGGCTCTTGGAATACGAGCATGCTTCTGAGATCTATCACATTTCCTGGCATAATCTGATGTGTCGCGATTTACAGTCGGCCAATAATAACCATATCGGAGCACCTTCTTAGCAAGAGCTTGCCCCCCAGTGTGATCGCCACATTCTCCTTCGTGCACATCATGTAATACTCGCTTAATTTTGTCGTGGGCGATACACCAAAGGAAAGGAATAGAGTATCCTCTTCTATACATGAATCTATTCTGAATAGTAAATCACGAAGCTTCCTGGAGAACTTGTCTTTTCTCATTCCTACGCTCGGGCAGGGTCCCATGCTCGAAATAGTTTCTGAACGGAGTCATCCATGATTCCTTGTCGGGTATGACTTCATGTACCCAATTGGTCTCCATTTGATCAATACTCGGGGAAGATAGTGTCTCAACGGGAACGAGTCCCATTTGTTGTGCCTCACCCGTGCTGGCTAACTTTGCCAAGGAATCGGCCTTCTGATTGTGATCTCGAGGTATGCAATGGATGGCATAATAATCGAACTGATTCAATATTTCCTGGACCCGAGCAAGATAAGCAGCCAGTTTTCGGTTCTGGCCTGGTGTTCCCCCCGAACTAAGCACACAACCAATTGTGAATCGTAGTAAATCTCCACGATAATAATTTTCAAGTCTCTGGCGAGTCTGAGTCCGACAAGTAAAGCTTCGTATTCGGCCTCATTATTGGTCGCACGGAATCAAACTTCAAAGCATAGCATATAGATCGGCCTTCAGGAGTTTCGAGCACAATTCCAGCGCCTGAGCAGCGTCATTTGATGCGCAATCAGTATACAGCTTCTAGACATATTTGGGAGATTCATTAGCTTCGGGCAAGTCCTCTGGGATATTGAATTCGACGATGAAGTCTGCTAGGACTTGTCTTTGAATAGCTCGCCTTGGCGCATAAGTGATGTCGAACTGACTCAACTCGATATTCCACTTAAGTAACCTACCAGACGTCTCAGGCCGCGTAAGGACATGTCGTAACGGCTGATCGGTGTAGATAGTGATAGGATGAGCCTGGAAATAAGGGCAAAGCTTCCTCGAGGCAATAATAAGATAGTAAGCTAACTTCTCCAATCTCAGATAGTTTCTCTCTGCCCCATTCAGTCGTTTGCTGATGTAATAGACTGGCTGTTGTATTCGATCCTCCTCCCGAATCAAAGCAGCACTGATTGCGTTTTCTGACACCGCCAAATAGATGTACAATCTCTTGTGATCAATAGACTTTGACAAAATAGATGGTGTGGATAGGTATTGAACCAGTGCTCAGAATGCACCTTCACATTCGGTAGTCCATTCAAAGTTTCATTTTCCTTTCCTGATTAGCTCGAAGAAGGGGATGCATTTGTCGGTGGACTTTGTGATGAACCTGCTCAGTGCTGCTACCTTCCCATTGAGGCTCCGAACTTGCTTTATGGTCCTTGGAGTCTCAAGATTCCTAATAGCCCAGATCTTCTCGGGATTGGCTTCGATTCCCCGAGCATTAACGATGAGCCCAAGGAATTTTCCGGACGTGACCTCAATGTGACACTTTAATGGGTTGAGCTTCATTCTATACTCTCAAAGGATGTTGAACATCGTTTCCAGGTCTCTGATATGATTGGTGGAGAATCATGACTTTACAAGCATGTCGTCCATGTATACCTCCATAGTTTTTCCGATATGGTTAGCAAACATTCGATTAACTAGTTGTTGGTAAGTTGCTCCAACATTTTTGAGTCCAAATGGCATGACTTTGTAGCAATAAAGTCCCAGATCGGTGATGAAGCCGGTATGCTCCTGATTGGGCAGGTGCATGGGAATCTGATTGTAGCCGGAATATGCATCCATGAAGGATAAGAGCTCGTGTCCGGCGGTTGAGTCTACAAGTTGATCGATCCGGGGAAGTGGAAAACTGTCTTTGGGGCAAGCTTTATTCAAGTCTGAGTAGTCAACGCATGTTCTCCATTTCCCGTTAGGTTTCCTGACAAGTAGAGGGTTGGATACCCATTCTGGATATAGCGCATCTCGGATAAACCCGTTCGACTTGAGTTTATCTACCTCTTCCTTTAGGATGGCAGATCTCTTTGGATCCATACCATGCCTTTTTTGCTTGATCGGGACATGCCGCGGGTCAATATTCGAGGTGCGGCTTGCGATGTCTGGCAAGATCCCATACATATTAGAGTGAGTCCAGGCAAACACGTTGAGGTTTCGGCCAGAGAAATTCAACCAATTCCTCCTTCATCTATTGGCTTAGCTGAGATCCAATCTTGATCATTCTACAATTGTCATCATTATCGATCGGAACATCGATCGTCAACTCTGCTGGAGAAGCCTGACTGTCTTGGACTTCGTCCTCGCTCTTAGTATCTCTTGGGTCCAGATCTCTTGGAAATTGGTTGTGGTGCCCTGGCCTAGGCCCAGGCGTTAACTGTCAATTATCTGCAAAGCGGACGCAGAGAGATTCCTCTACGCCCTTTCCCTTCTCTTTTTGCTGCGCCTCCCATAGTTCAGCAACATAACAGGCCCATCCAGCAGCCCGGTCTCCCTGAACAACTCCGACTCCATTGTCGGTAAGGAATTTTAAAGTCAGACACCAAGGGGCAATAGCAGCCCTGAACTCAGCTAGGGCCGGTCAGCCCAAAAAAGCGTTGTACGGTGAGTCAATATCCAATACGATAAACTGCAACGTCCGGACTCTCCGGCATACCCCAATTCCCAACTCCACTGGTAGCTCCACCATCCTAATGGGTATAGTCGCACTTCCATTGAAGACAAGAATACGAGACTGACAAGGCTTCAAATCTTTCGCTTCCATCTTCATTTGATCGTAGGCTCGGTTAAAGAGAATGTTCATTGAACTTCCACTGTCCACTAAGATCCTCTTCATCCAAGCGAGACCTATCTGAGCTGAAATGACTAGTGGATCAATGGTAGGGGATTTGACTCTGTCGGCATCCCCGTCTTGGAAAATGATGTCTTCTGTCATCGTCTTCTGTTGTTTGGTCAGAGCCCCGTCTTCCAAGTTACTGCAACATTCGGAGCTCGTATGCCTAATAGAGCTGGCATACGACTCCATTTCCCTCCATCTCTGATCCGTTGGATGAGGACCACCACTAATAGTGTTAATTACTAACCTCCCGCCAGTACGTGCGGGTTCCTTTGGTCTAACCTGATTTGGTATTTGATTTTGATTTGATGGGCCACCCTTCCAGCCTGCGGCGCCCGAACGAACTACTCCAACTTTCTTTCTCGGATCAACTTCTCGATAATATCCTGTAGATGACGACACTCGTTCGTGTTGTGTCTATAACTATCGTGAAATCTACAAAACTTCCCAGTTTGATTCTGTTTCTCTGACGATTGCTTCGGAGCAGGTTTCTTATATTGGATAGTATTACAAGTTTGCAAGTACACATTTTCCAGGGATGTATTCAAAGGAGTATAGGTGTCAAACATGTGAGCTCTACGTCGCGGTCCACGATTCTGATCTCGCTTCTTACCCTGATTCCCATCGCCTTTCTGCTTATTCTGTACATTTAACTGCACCTTTCTGGAACTCTCCCTGGTTTGTTTCACAGCGACATTGCTTTGGATTCCTTCCACACTGGGCCCTGCGTCATCCTTTTTCCTAGACAGTTTCACATCCTCTCTTCTCAAGAACTGAGCTGCCTTGGAATAGAAACGGTCCAATGACACTGGGGGTTTTCTGGCCAACCAGTTACCAAATTCGAAATCGGAATCGATTCCCTTAGTCAGTGCCATCAGAATGGAATTGTCATTAGGATTACTAATCTCAGCGCATGCAGCGTGGAACCTCTCCAGGTAACGTCTGAGGGTCTCTCAGGGAGCTTGAGTGACACTGGACAAGGTATTAACATCTTTGGACCTTGTGACATGCATGCGAAACTGCTCGACAAACTTTGTAGCCAATTGGTCGAAACATGAAATAGATCGGGGCGGTAGGCGAGTAAACCACATAGTCGCGATGCCCCCTAGCGAGATTGGGAAACTTCGGCATTTAACCGCATCATCCACCCGTGTGGCATTCATCAACCATTCATACTTTAAAATGTGCTGGTTAGGGTCAGAGCTCCCTTCATAAACAGGTAGAGTTGGCATTCTAAATCGCCGAGGCAGTTCGTCGTAGAGAATGTCATCGGTGAAGGGGGTATGACTCCGGGAGATTCCCCAATCGTCGTTGGTGAGGCCTTGGCTCTCACTTATCATCTGGCGGGTCATTGTCGGGATGTTTGGCATCTGGACATTCCAGGCATGCTGCGCCAAGGTGTAGTCGGGTTCCATAATGCGAGGATGGCCCGGGCGCGGTCGACGGTCCATGCCTCGCCACCTTGGCTCTAGGTCTTCGGGAACATAAGGTTCAGGAGTATAATCGCGTTGGCGATGGTTCGGGTCCGTTCAGTTCCGAGTGTCAGCTTCCAATTCGAAGGCAGTGGCAGTAGCGTAGTTGTTAGTAGTGTGATAGGGAACCATCCCTCCTCGGGAGGAGGGTCTGGGCTGATGGCTAGTTGACGGACCAACTCTCGCTTGTCCAATAGTCAAAGTGCGCTGATGTCCAGTAGCCTGCGTATAGCTTCTATCCAGCCATGGGCGGGTGGATCTGTGATTGTAATCTGAGGAAGCTGAACTTTCAGTAGATGAGTAAGAAGCCTGATCCCTTCTGGATCTCATCCGTCTTTCCCGGTTCAACCGATTGGTTAACTCCATGTTGGCGCGGAGCTGTTGGGTAAGCTGCTGGCGGCTTTGGATCAGCTCTTGCATCAGTAGGTGGAACTCCTCCCTAGTGACAGGGCCTTGTGGATCCGAAGGTCCAGCAATGTTCTAGTCTACAGAGGGAAGTTGTGTGGGGTTCTACCTATCCCGTCCTTGTAGATCTACAACAGTTGAGGTAGTCCTAGTAGCGACCATGGTGAATAGCAAAGTTCTCTCCTAGACTTGGTGCAAATCTGAATAGGATGGAAGAATTCCTAGGCTTGAGATCTGGATCTTCTCCTTAGATTCTTGCAATCCGATATTGGTAGTAGATCTAATGAGCAGGAGAAAAGCTTGGTTTTCTTAGTGAAAGCACCAAAGTGTTTGTACCAAAATTGGGCACAACACTCTTCGGATGTGTTTGAAGAGATAAAATGAAGAAAGTAAATGTAAAATGAGGCAGATCTAACAAACACACCAATTAACAGATAAGAAAAAGTGCTGAAACACACAAATTTAGAGTGGTTTGGTGTATGGCCTACGTCCACTATGGAATGATTGATGTTTATTGATTATAATCGCTGGTTACATGTGGATTACAAAAGTATAATCAAAGTACAACAGCAATTTCGGTAGAGTATCGACGTAGAGAAGCCAAAAGTCTCTTTTCTAAAGGCTTAGGGCCACTATTTATAGGCGTAGGCAGCAAATATCTCGCCCAGATTTCAGAAGACTTCTTCTCTCATGTGGGTGGGCCCACGGGATCGAGTTCAGTGATTTCGACTCATTCTAGGAGCGGTACGAATGGATTTCGTATCGATCAATAATTGGTCCTTTTGGGCTGAAATTGATCAGGTACATTCTTGAGGTTGTAGGCAAGCTCCTGTGAAAATTTGGTGGCATTTGGACTTGTAGATTTTGAGTTATGATCGATGCAAGTTTGGATTTTCAATGTGTAGCCGAACTCGTATCGCTCTCGTTCATGTCGC
Source organism: Allium fistulosum (assembly GCA_030737815.1). NCBI lineage: Eukaryota > Viridiplantae > Streptophyta > Magnoliopsida > Asparagales > Amaryllidaceae > Allium > Allium fistulosum. Next base: position 409,641,507 of record CM060906.1, read on the forward strand.
TCTACTTCGTATCGATGCTAGGCACGTGTTTTCTAGGTGACGTGGCGCTATCTTCTGGGATCGATCCACTTTTCATGCCGAGCGATCGATTCTTCCCTTCTTTTAGGCTCTATTCGTATCCATTGGTGTTATTTTGTTCATATCCATCCAGCGTGTATCACTTCGTATCGATCATTTGGTTACTTTGTATCGACTATGATGTGTTCGGCCTCGTATCGATAATGTATGGGGATCGATACGAGGAGCTGAATGTTTGATGGACACGAAGTATGCTAATTCAATGGACACGAAATAAAGGAGTGCCTGGTGGATACGAACGAAATGATTCTTCCATGGATATGGACTGGCTGCATTCCACTTGAGACTTGATGGATATGGGTAGGATTATTGGATGGTAATGGTTACGAATGGGATGGACACGAACGAAATGGCTAAGAAGGTATGGTTCCGAATGAAGTTGCCTCTACCCATGGACATGAACCACTTATACGCCTATATAGATACGAACTTGTAGGTGTCTTCCTTAGTTTTGATCGACCAATATCTTGAGCGTACGAACCACGATTGACTTGAAATTCAGAACGCTGACTTTCATGGTGTTGCTTGTTGTACCATATCGATTGTAGCTCGATTCGGACTTGGGAAAAATTTACCAGTATCCGTAGTGAACTTTATAGGTAATCGATCTTCGAGACAGATTGCCCTTAGTTTCCAGTCAAGTCCTTGGTGTCACGGCCTTGCCAAAAGGCGGGATAACACCTACATCCTTCAAAATAAGCATTGCTATAGAATATTAGTTCAAAAGGACATCATTTTGGATAAAAAATCCTATTGTCTTTAGTCGTTACTAAGTAACATAAAATTATTTTAATGGGATGCAAGTGTGATTTTTTTAGGGTTAGACTGGAATCTAACGCATATACAAAAACTCATCATAATATCTGGTCTACTGGTAGTTAAATATAGTAAAGACTCTATCAAACTTCTATATTATTTTTGTTCTACGCCTTTACCATTTTCATTTCGACCTAAGTTACGTTTGGACTTATTGGAGTTCCTTTACTACTCATATTTTCAATATTAAACCTTTTACTAAGTCCTTGCAGTATTTTTCTTGATTTAAGAAAATGCCATTTTCTAGTTGTTTACTTATAAGCCGAGAAAATAATTTAGTTCTCCTATATATGATATTTAAAATTCACTTTTCTAATATTTGAAAATTCGATACATAAGTTATCATTAGTTGATCCAAAATGATATCATCGACATATATAGAACAAATAATATATCTTCTTTATTTTGTTTAATAAAAAGTGTAGAGTCTACTCTACCAATGATAAAACCTGAACTTAATAAGTTTTAAGTCGGTCATACCAAGCTCGAGTTGCCTGTTTTAGAACATAAAGAGCCTTTTTAAGTTTATAAACATGGTTAGGGCATTGTTCATTTTCAAAAAGTGGTAGTTATTCAACATAGACATTTTCTTTAATAAATCCATTTTGGAAAGCACTTTTAACATCCATTTGAAATTTTTTTATGTTGTAGTGACATGCGAAAGCAAATAAAATACGTATAGCTTCTAATCTTGCAATAGAGGCAAAAGTCTCGTCATAGTATTTTCCTTCTTCTTATTTATACCCTTGGGCAACTAATCTAGCTTTACTATGTATAATATCATTTTTTTCATCATGTTTATTCTTAAATAACCATTTAGTCCCAATTACGGATTGATCGGTAGGTCTTAGAACTAAATCTCAACCATTATTACGTTCAAATTGAATTAGTTCTTCTTGCATAACTAAAATCCAATATTCATCTTTGCTTGCCTCTTTATAAGTTTTAGGTTCCAAGTTTGAAATAAAAGCAATGTGACTCATTTCATTTAGTTGTTTGCTTGTTAAAACTCTAGTTTCAATATCACTAAGTATATTTTTGTAAGGGTGATCTTTCAAAAACTTTGACGGTGATCTTCAGCTGCATTGTTAGTTGTGCTTTCATTTGAAATATCATTTATTGATTCATTAGGATTTTCCAAAGTAAATAGTTGACTAATCTTATTAATTTCCAAACTATTTTCTGTACTTGTATAAGTTTCGTCAAAAGATACATGTAAAGATTCTTCGATAATATTTGTTCTTTTATTCAAAATTCTATAAGATTTGCTACATTCGGAAAATCTAACAAAGATACATTTGTTAGCTTTAGGATCAAATTTTCCTAAGTTACCTTTCGTATTTAATATCAAACATTTTGAACCAAATATTTCAAAATATGATACTTTTGGTTTCTTGTTATTGAAATGTTCATATGGAGTATTTTTAGTCTTGGGCTTTATAGAAACACGATTTAGAACATAACATACAATAGTAACAGCTTCAGTCCAAAATTTTTAGGTAAAGTTGTGGTCAAATTTTAGGGAATTTGGAGATCGTTTAAGTAGTTTAACAAATATTCTAAGAATACGACTCTAAAACCGACACAAATAATACTTCACATAGTTTCATATCCAAAGCTTGTTTTTAAGCATGGCTTTGACGTTGTTTGTTCTTTATAAACATCAATTTGATATTCTAAGTATCATCTCCAAGCTCTGAAGTAATATTAGCTCCATCTCTATATGTTATGTTGCCTTTGTTTTACTATGTTTTTCTAAGCTTGTCTGAAATAACTCAATAAAACATTAGTAGCATTTATTGTACAATTGTGATCATCCAAAACACGTAATTGTGGTTCAAACAGTTACACTCTTCCCCCCTTTAGGAATTTCGCCCTCGAAATCCTAAGTCAAACAAGGAAAAGTCAAGCATAACTGCCCCGCATACCTAATAGCCATAAACAATCACCATTAAAAACCAAGCATGCAACCATTTAACAATGCAATCATAAGTAATCAAATAGTATCTATTCTAGCATGCGAGATACTAAGCTATCCTATATGATATCGCAAGTGAAAGTGAATGCGATACACAAAAAATCCTACTAAGTAAAGAGCTTCATATCAATGGTCTCCATGCTCTCCTCGGTTCCTTCATACTATCACCTCTACTTTCACTCATAATGAACTCACACCAATTTCAACACCTTCCTCATAATTCACTCTTGTTCAACCTCGATGTCATTCATTCAATCCGATGTCGTTTTCCTTAATTCCTCTTGTAAGCTTTTCTACATACCAAAATCCTGACATCCTCATTCATTCGCCTCAATAAAATGTCTATCCAATGTATCTTATTTCCATGGAATGTACCATTAATCTCGATTGAAGACACCCTTGTAACACCTCATCATTCCATCAAAGTCAGATACAACGGTTTACCCTCTATACGAAGCCAACTAACTTGGTTGAGTTCATATTACCCCATCTCTACAGGCCTTACTCCCACCTCTATTGGAGTAGGTCTATCATCTCACTTCCAACATCCTTGGTGCTACCCCATGCTTCAGTCGGGAACCATAACCAGCAATATACCCAAATCGTATCTGCACTAGGAACTCCACTCCTTAGTTGGCATGTTTCCCTAATACCTTAGGAACTTCTCAAGCACACCTTGTACTTCCCCCTCAATAGAAGACAAGAAAATCTCCTACGTATACTGATACAAGATTCTCAATCTCTTGATATTCTATACCATGTCAAAGAATCATTCGCTCACCATGCGAATACTATAAGTGCTCCTCACCAGACATACTCCTACGAAAGGGCCCTCTCCCATGAGCCACTCTCTTGCACTTCCAATCCTTCTTGCTCTTCAAGTGCCATGCCCCTCAAAGATATAACATAGGCCAACAGGTTGATATGAAACTTCACCTCTCTGCATGGTGATCGTCCGACTTGTTCCAGATGTTCCATTACTATGGGATAACGATAACGACACCTCATGTAGGACCCCAAGAGAATACACCAAGCTAACCATAATTGTACCCTCCCAAGTGTATAGCCTTACTCTAGGCTCTGCTCTCCCCCTGCCCAGTTCAGCATCTACTACACCTCACCATTTTGCTATAGCTTTATTCACTCCCTTCCAAATGATACTGAACTCTACGAAACCCAAACGAAGTAATCACAAGTAACAGGCATTCGTGACTCGATGCACTAAGTCTCAAACTTTCCCTAGGTTGGTCGACCCATCACTAAGTTCGAAACAACTAAAGGTATGCTTACTAAGTCAGGTCACCATTCTAACTTACTCACCAAGTCACTGGATATGTGAAGGATCTAATGTATCGATATCAAATAAAAACATGCATATATGTAGCGTAAATAAAAAGCATACCTTTGATGTGACTGCCCTTTCTTTTCTCCTTCATCGAAGGACCAGCCATGAAGTAGGAGCGACATCCAATGCATATGTAGTTCCACTCTTTTTATTCTTCTACAATTCTAGGCAGTCCTCCCTCAAGTGCCCGGTCTTATCATAGACAAAGCACTTCCTCTCCACACCCCTTGGGACCTTGCAGTCTTTGCTAAGGTGACCCGTCTTACCATGATTAAAGCACTTCAGGACCTACCTATGTTTCTTTTGGCCATCCTCTTCTTTAGACTACTTCTTCTCTTTGTTGATTCTTCCTTAGAAACAATAACTTCATCCTTTGACCGTGGGTACAGACTCTCATGCCTCATAGCTTTCTTAACCAGCTTCTCAAAGGACTCGTCAATATGTCCCACCATCTTCTCCCCTAGATAATTATCTAACCATGTGAACTTCTCATTCTTCTTTAGAGGGGTATCAATGAAAGATAAGCCATGCTTCAACACCATGTCTAATTCAACCACATACTCCAAGATAGTCTACTCTCCCTGTTTTAACTTAGCAAATTTTTTAAATAATACCGACTTATGGGAGGCCAGAATGAAATTCTCTTCAAATTTGGCCTTAAACTGCTCCTAAGTGAACTGATCTTCACAACTTGCAATCTTAGCAACATTCTACCATCCCATGGTGCGACCATGAAGTTGACTAGAGGCTAACTTCCTCTTCATTACATCTTCCAGTTCCAAATCTTAAAAGATATCGTTGTACATATCCAACCAATCCTGCACTTCTGTAACCGATTTTGTTCTAAGAAACAGTTTGCCTCCAATGCTAGAATAGTCCTTGTTAACTTAGCAAAGTCAACTCTAAGTGTCGGCGCTGTGGCACCACCCCCAACAACAACAGGAGCAACAACTTGGGTATTCTATAGCATGTTCCTCGTCATCTCCATGAACACGGCCAGCATATCGAGGTTAGCTGCCCCCGAGCCCGCTCCCTCTTCTTCTACTCCTGACATAGAATGTAACGACCCCAGATTTTATATATATTTAACTTGATAATTTATTGAATTTTTGAATTAAAATTTTAAAATTAATGGTAAATTAAAGCGAGTCTCCCCGAATCCAAATAAAAATATAATTAACCATTTTGACTTTAGAAATTGTATATATAAGTGTGTGTATATATATGGGTATATATGAGTAAATTTGAATTTTTATATATATACATTGAATTTGAATTTAAATCTTAAATATAAATGGTATAAATATATATATATATATATAAGATATAAAAGTATAAAATAGATACATTGGATAAAATCTAATAACAAATTAAAATCTAGAAATTCACCTATATTACAAAACGAATATAAAAATAGTTAGTATTAAATTTAGAAATAAATAATTGATATAGAAATTCATTTTAAATTATAAAACAATAAAAAGATATAATAACAACATTGGATAAATTATAACAACGTATTAAATATGGAAATACATTTAAAAATAATAAAAGAAAATTAAAATAAAATATAATCTCACTTATATTATAAAGTGATAAAAACAAAAAAAAAGAAAATACACATTCAAATAAGAAAAGAAAATATATAAACTAACATATACATTCAAAAGAAATACAAATACATAAAGTATAGAAGCTTGTAAAGGAAGCCATCATGTCATCTCATATATATGTTACAGCCGAACTAAAGAAAAAATTATGAAAATGGTACAAGATAATTAATGCTAGCATACCCAAGTTAACATATCAGCCTCCAAATAAAAATATCCCTGTACAAATTTTTGTACAAAATATAAACCATTGTACAACAAATTATATCACTTGTACCACATTTCATCTCAGTTAAACAATACATTGCAACATCACCTGTACAAAACATATCATCTCCTATATATTCATCATTTCCATTTCAGTTCGTCCATTCCAAAAAGAAAAAAAATCTGAAGTAAACACCATTTCAAAACTTAAACAAAATTTAAATTCAAATGGCAATACAAATCAGAAAATCAAAAGGCCAAAAAAAGGTTTCAGCTTGTATTTTCACAACCTGTTTCAAACATAAAAGACGGGCTCTGTTTATCTCTGGAAAAACGGTGAGTAAACTTTGATTTAAAACTTTTAAATTATTTAATAACCCGATATATATGATAATCATTGAAGCTATAATATGAAAATTGTTTGCATAGATGTAGATATGCTTGTATATAGATAAATATGCAGATGTTTGTGTATGCATGCCTGTACATAGGTATATACTTCTCTGTTAAAACCCAAAACTATGAGTAAACATACTTCTTTGAAATTTAAATATGGATAATTGGCTCATGAAAATCTTATGTTTGTTATATATTGCAATAAAGTTGATCTGTGATGTTTGCTGATTACTGGAAGTTCTGGTATGTGATGTTCTTCAATATTTTCAAGTTCCTGAACAACAAAAAGTAAAGAAAGATTTATACTTCTCCTTATAAAATATTTTAAACTTAGGAATTTAAACTAAATAAATTTGTTTAAACTTGAATCATGGCCTGGAAAGTTGTTTGAAGGTTGACAGTGTAACTTAGACACTGTATATTCAATTTTACAGTAGAAAGGAGATTATATGTTAAAATTCGAATATTTTAAATTGTTAATTTGATTTTATATCTTGAATAAACATTCAAAAATAGGATTTTTGAAACAAGAATTATGATTTTTAGATAACTATACAGGGTGTAGTTCATATATGAACCGAAAATGTTTTTTTGAATATCTGTTGATTTAACAAATATTAGATGTTGAAATTCGTTGTGAAGCTAGATTGTTGATCCATGAATATAGGAAAAATGTTAGAAAAATTTCGAATGCAAGAATTTTTGGGACGAAACGAAAATAGGGTTTTGGGTTCAAGTTTTCTATGGTCTGTAGATTGGTGGATTTCGTCACCATGGGTCGACCGAGTGCGAAGCGGTTCTGGGTGATGGAAGAGGAAGTGTCGTCGAGTAGTTGGCCGAAGTTTTGAATTTTCTGGTGGTCGGCGATGGGAGTTCGGAGTGATTTTAGGCGAAGTGGTAATTCCTGGAATTGCTCGAGTTTCCTCGTTTTCGTTATCGAGTTTGTTTGGGTGTTTGGGTGATCGGGATCGATCGTGTGGTCGATCGTCGATGTGTGCAAGGTAACGTCGTTGGTCGCGACGCCATAGTTGATATGTGCCCGTGCACGGAGTTGTTTATGTGTCAGGGTGTTGGGTTGATGGCTGTCTCGGAGTGGATCACGGGATAGAGGAGGATTGGCTCGAATTTTGGTTCGTGTTCGTGTGAGTGTTGTTAAACTAAAACTTAACTAAAAAAGGGGGGAGAAGAAAAGCGTGAGAAGAAGAAAGAGAGGGGACTCGGGAGAAATGGTGGGAAACTCAGGTGGGAACTCGAGTAAACTGAGTATTTACTCGGGTTGAGTTTTCAAAGGCTAAGTAAAAAAATCAAAATTTGAAGTTAATTATCTTGAACAAGTTGAGCATTAATGAATTAATTAATGTCTAAAAGTTGAAGTGAAGAATTGATTCTGAGAAATCATTAATTAAGTTAATATTTAACAATGTTTTCTAAAATCTTAATTAATAATTTAATTAAGTAATTAATGTAAAATAAGTTTTAAAGTAATTAACATTGAAAGTTTTTAAGGTTGGTAATAATTTGATTTCAAAGTTATTAAAGAAGATTTTAAAATGTTAATTGAGATGAATTATCATTAATTAATTGTTTAAAAAGGTAATTAAGAAGAGTTAATTAATTAATAATTGATTAATTAAGTAATTAGGGATAATTACTTATTATGATTAATTAAGGGTAATTAATCAAATGGAGATTAAGTAAGGAATACTTAAATTGTGAATTAAGGATTATTAATTAAATATTAATTAATGATTAAAATTGATTAATCAAGTGATTAAGCAATAATTGATTCAAGGATAATGTGATAAATTAATTAAGGTAATTAATTTGAGAATAATTAATTAATTTAAAGGTTAATTAATAAATGAAAGTGATTAAGGGATGATTATTAATTAAGGATTAATTAATTAATTATTGTAATTAATAAAGGATAATTAATCAAAGGATTAATTATTAATTTAAGGTTAATTAATAAAAATGGTTTGCAATTAATAATTAATTAACCAGGATTAGTGTTTGTTCATAGGTAATTAATCTGATTTGAATTAATCAGACAATTAACTGATCTTACTTATGAATGTTTGGATTTTTATTGAATGAGTGAATTGTTTAATATCCCTGATTGTGATGTTGTGTGATATATTCTGATTTGTGTGTGATCTGTACTATAGTTTATTTATCTGGGATGAATGTAATATATTATCTGTAATTTATATATCTGTAATCTGTGAATAAAAGATAAGCATTATAGTTGTACCGCTTATCAAATATACTGTTGTATTTGATCTATGAGGATTGATAATGATGTCGCACTATTGTATAAAACCCTGGACCACACTACACACACACAAATATGGATTTCACGAGGAGATCGGTTAAGTCACAGATGATTTAAAATTTATGTTTTTGAAATTGAAATTTAATTTCAATTGATTTGGAAATGAATTAGGGTTAAATGTTAAAAGCTTTTGAAAAGGAGTTTTAAGATAAAAGTTATTTGAATAACTTGGTAAAGTTTTCAATTTAAATAAATTTAATTTGAATTTGAATTCAAAATTTTGAATTGAATTCAATAATTGGAAATTATGGTTAAAGATGTCATAAATGTGTTTATAGGAAGTTAAATCATTTTAAAAGTAATGTTGTTGAGAAATTGAATTTAACCCAAAGATTTTAACTCGTATGAATGAATCAGATTTTCCGAAATGAAAACTATTTGTTTCCAAATAATAGAAGCTTTCATATAAGAAATGAAATTCCAATTTAAATTAAAGGAATTTCAAGTTTGAATTGGATAATGGTTTTCCAAGTTATAAATAATTCTTTGCGAAAGATTGTTGAACTTTGTTTTGAAATTGGAAAGGTGTACCTTTTGTATAAAAGATCAAAATGGAATTGTTTTGAAAGCTATCAGTTAAATCTTTTATTTAAAGATTTAACGAGTTAATCCAATTGAAATGGAAATTGTTTTGGAAATCTGTGAATGAATCTTTGTGAAGCTGGGTGAACTTTGTGAATTGAATCTTTTTGTTTAAAAGATTAAAAAGATTTAAAATGGTAATTTTTTTAAACCATTTGAAAAGAGAAGTTTGGGTAATAAATTGTGACTTAATCGAAATCCCATATCCATATGTTTTTAAAATATTGCGCTCATTATTCGATTTAGCCGGGAGAGGACCTTTGTGTCATATCACTCATTCCGAATAATGATACGTCGTATATGGATAGCATTTGAAGACCGGTGGTAAAGACCGGATATTTTCGAAAACGAAAGGACAACTCGTCGAATGTCTCTGCATCGACTGGTCCCCGGTATAGAGATTTTAGCACCCTTTGTGATGGGAAGTCCGGACGTGATTAGAAAATTATCTGGATTTGCAAGGGCTTCTTTAGAAGTGCCTTCGGTTCTGTTCGAACCCGGAACAGACTTGTATGGTGGTATGTCTGACACTACACTTTAAGATACAAAGCTGATTTCTTTCAAATACATTTCTGTTTGGTGGCGGAGATTTATTCTCTTAGCTTAACACCCTTCTCTGAGACGTACGAGCTCAGAGGTTATGTAGTTGAAGGTTATCAGTGATATACTCCCAATTTGGTAGTGTGGCATGCTGAGTGTTGCTGTGTGTTGCTGATCATTTGTTGATCAAAGCATGGCTTTCGTGTAAAGCGTAGCTTTGTGGATGAGACTTCATCGAGCCTCACAGACCGGTAATGGTCGAAACAGGAAAGACGCGGCAAGGTTTCAGGGGTAGCTCCCCTAGGGTATGTCCATTCCTTCTGGAAAAGGGTGGTATTATGGTATGGAGCCCTGATACTTACTCATGTGGACACTATAGTATATTTACTACTGTGTGATGTTGGTGTAGAGAGCTCTCGGATAAAGGTCCCAAAGGACCGGGGGTGGAATATCTCAGGTTTACTACCCGGGAAGGTGGTAACCGGCCTTGTGTTGGCAGAGAGCCAGGTGGTTCTCGGGGCATCCCGCCAGAGGCGTTCCCATGTGGCATAGGTAGTTCCTTAGCCTGACCATTTGTTGGAAAATCCAAAGGAACAATACGAGCCCTTTACGATTGCAATTGTATAACCTGTCTCCTCAGGCGGCAGCTATAGCAGGCATAATATAATGGTACCTATGCTGGCTAAGATTAATATTGTATTTTCGAAATGATTTTGTACACTATGCACTAATAATAATATCAAAGAGTTTTATTGCGTAGTAAGCATGTTTGACTATCATAAGGAGAAATCTCCCCCATGTGTGCGTTTGCATTGTGTGTGTGCCGGGAGGCCTTATGGTAGTTTCATTTTCCAAAAGCACTGCGGATTTCAATGTAAAAAATTCTTTTGTTGTTTATTTCAAAGATAAACTGTTTTTGTTACTCACACCAGTCCCACGACTGACTCGGAGTTTATTGTTCCCTTCCTAAACTCTAGGTGCCCACAATTTTTCCACACGGGCAGTCTAGAGTTGGGTTTCTTTTCAGATAGTTAGGTTTAGTAGATTATCTGAAGCTAGTTCAGTTCATCGGAGATCAGTACTGACGTTGCTTATCTTGGTGCAACGTGATGGTGGTTCGAGCTGATGTTAGAGTTATTGGACTTATTCTCTTTCGAGGATCATTTGGAGTTATCACTTCTGTTATTTCCGCTGTATTATTATGTATCTCTGATATTGTTGTATCATATTGATATCATTATTTTATATCATTCTGGATATTGTATTCATTGGAGTTGTATATGATATCATCTATTTCTTTCTTCTGCTGTGTTGTTATACTTACTGTGTTATAAGCTCCGGTGAGCCGATTTGGCGTTTGAATTTGCGGCATTTCGAGTACAAGTGAAGTACGGGTGCCGATTTACGAAGGCCGAGTTCAGGGTCATCACATAGAATTCCTAGTAAGGTTCCTTGTATGTCATCTTATTCTTGAACTATGTAATAAGAACGGTCAATCTCTCATGAAGAAAAATTACGTCTATGGGGCTCAAGTGTGCAATGTAGCTTATACACTATATACACTACTAAGATATAGTTTTGAAAACAAATATACATAACAACTATGCTCTCTCATATATCGCTCTACCCATTCTATAGCGTTACGCTTGCCTTATTTTTAATGGATCTAAATAACAACTTAGGTCGATCGCTCAACCTAAGCTATAATACTATGTGTGACGACCGTCATATACCTCTAGTACCAAATATACTTGTAAAGTGTGTTGTGTGGCACTGGACTAATGTACGACCATTGCCATAGATGAGGTAACTAAAATAATCATAGAACCTGTCATATATCTCACGACATATCAAACAAAATATAATATCAACACAGATATAAAATAGGCGAGATGGATAAGTAGAACTAAATGAACCAAAACAAATATCAAAGTGCAAGGTTCACGATAGTCATACAAAGAAAATGGAGTATAGTTTATGCATCATCAAAATAAACTCAAAGGAAATCTGTCTTTGAAAAAAGTAAAGCGCTAATAAAGCTCCATAGCGCTGCATAAAGGAGTAAGCAACAAGCCCTACTAATAAAAATAATAACGCCAGCCTCCTTCTTGTCCTCTGAACAATTCCATGCGCTAATCTCAAACGTATTATCTTGTCTACTCATTTAAGAGCACCTGAGATAATAAGAAACAAAGCAAAAAAAAACTTGAGTTAGACAACAGTTTGGTGTGAGCGATAAACAATATCAAAATACTATGGAAATCGATATAGTATAGGACATAGGGTATAGATAATCGTACCCGACCTATCCCTGCATCCAAAAAAGTTAGCACATAATACTATATATGCTACACTATGCTACATTACCATTATGTCATATGGGTATACTACACTAAGTATAATATGGATGTCTGGGTACCTTTCTCAAGGGTACCAACATCACAAGACAGCCATACATCACATAGTAATCAGACCAATCATAGCAATCAAGCCAACATAAGATAACACACAACGACAATTGTCATGTAGGTCTCATATCGCTATGTTTAATAACAAGGTCTCATGTCCCTACACATCACCACGACTATTACCAACATCTTGCATCACCATGACTTTCCCAAAGTCCTGCATCATTATGATTATTACATACTCCTGCTTCACTACGACTTTCCCAAAGTCTCTTGCCACCATGACTTTCCTAAAGTCTCTTGCCACCATGACTTTCCCAAAGTCTTGCTTCACCATGATCTTCCTGAGGTCTTTTTCACTGCGATTTTCCCAAAGTCTTGCGTCATCATGACCTTCCCAAGCTCTTTCGAATAATTAATAACTATTTCAATGACTTCTCAGGCCGACGTCACCCTATATCACAATAAGATTTAGTGTCCATTCACATACCTATCCCATAGGTACTACCCTTCCAGGGTAAACTAGATAGACCCATGGTCCAGGGTACTTAGATGAGTGTCCTAATATATCCTTGCCCCATGAACACCCACATCCAGAGTTATCAACAATTCCTTAGCACGCAACTCAATTCAGAACATCCCATGTCGCATCACATCACTTTTCTTTGTCAACAATGCCTCCTCAGACTACCCTAGTCCCTAATATACACTTTCCACTTAAAGAATTTGTTCAAACGTCTCACGTCATCAAATATCAGAATATCACCAAACGTCCATCTCATGTCATCGAGTCATCTCGTCACAGTTCTATAGTCATCATGTTGAAGCATCACACTGTAACATCCCCTTACTTGGAGGCCCAAAACTAACGGCTAAGGATGCTGCAGTCATCCATAGTTATTAATCCTTGGCGACCAAATACGACGGTGTTAGTTTCATTGATACACAGAAACACATAAATATGGAAAAAAAATTAACTTCAAACAAAATCACATTTCATTTCAAAATATTTCCAATTCATTACATAATCTTATATTCGCAAATCACGTTCATAGAAAATATTTTTATTACAACATACGCCAAGTGCGACATATGAAGATGTCCCCTTGAATTGTCAGAGTACATACAGGCAATATAACAACTTGCCATTACAGACAACACAGTAGAATCATAAGAAAAGAGAACTCTAAATAGCTATCAGGCCTCCTGCACGTCTACGGAAGATTATTCGTCTAAAGAGGTACCTGAAAACCTCAACTCTCAAACTACTCAAAATTAATCGAGTACCCGAGAGTTTAAGGGGAAAACATAAACTTCGAGCCAGACATAAAGCCTGGTATGAATAATAATCTACCATCTCAAATCATTTAGATATCTAGTGAGACCACGCCGCTTAGCGGAACGGGTTTTCCCCTCACTAGTATTTTAAAATCTTTATAAAACCATATACTGTGCTCATGCATCCACAATGATTAAAACAATTCAATACAATATAATATGATGATATGCAAAACAAATGAATCAATTCTGGATTACCCATCCCCATTCATTTTAGACTATCTATCTCAATTATAGTTTCTAGGATTACGATTAACCAATTAGTTTTCATGGGCTGAATGATAACAAGTAAAATATATAAGGACTCCTTATCCAATTACATAGTTTTCATGGGATCACAAAGAACTTATTGATAACTCCAATATCTTTACTCTTATCCTAGTTTTCATGGGTTGACTAGGAACCTATTGGTGACCCCAATATCCTTTCTTCTTACACTTGTTTTCATGGGCTGACTAGGAACCTATTGACATCTGCCAATATCTTAATCCGGATATAGTTTTCATGGGCTAACTACTAACCTACTGGCCCCTGATAGCATCAAATCATAGTTTTCATGGGCTTACTATGAACCTATCTTTCTGACACCTAACTTTATACATAGTTTTCATGGGCTAATTATGAACATATTGGCCCCTGCCAATATCTTTTCCTATATATAGTTTTCATCGGCTTACTGAGAACCTATTGGCTCCTGCCAATATCTTTCTTTTATATTTTAGCATCCTATATTCTGGCCTTCCTGACCTCCTGGATGCAATTCTATTCATTTAGGAGTTTAATCAATTTATATTCACTACTGGGTTAATCTAGCTGGTTCTTCTACCCTTTATCCCCAAAATGCAGTTATGGGTCCATTATAAAGTGAATATATTTATATTTGAAGAAGCAAACACAATAACACAACAATAACACTTCCGTGGGTTTAATAACTTCATTAAAGAAGGCTTCTTACCAAAACCATTACAAAAACTCCTTTAATTTAGCCATGGGTTTACCTTTTAAAAAATGAGTTTGGGTTATAAAACCTTTCGATACCTTCGAAACCTAACTTTCGACTTCATAGGATGACCTCCTTTGAAAGCATTAAATTCTATCTTCAGAACATTAGGCTTCTGCCTTTTAATACTTTAAAAATCTTCCTTTCGAAACCTTTCGATTATGTTAAAGTATTAGCATTTAACTTTAGAAGCATAGCTTCGAAACCAGTTGAAAGTACCCCTTTCGACACAATTGGAAGTAAACCTTCCGAAATCATTGAAAGTCCCCCTTTCGAAAGCATTGGGTTTATACTTAAAACATTATTTGGGTCAAAGTGAATATAGGCAAAAGCATCTCTTTTGAAACCATCCTTTATCATATAAAAATATTGGGGAAACATGATGGCGTCGGCACCATCTCTTTCGAAAGCATAAAACATCTGGGTAAAATATTAGAAGGTTGGTATTAAAACCCCTTTCGAAACCATTCCCTTCAAACCCCTAACCCCTTTCGAAAGCTACAGAAAGTAGTTTAAACTTATAAAACAAAGTACCTTTCGACAGCATTGATAACTTCAATACCACCGAAAGGCTATAGAATGGCAGCGGGGTTTCGACTAGGTCGGTACCCCTTTTTTCAAAACATTCTTTCATAAGTAAAGGAACCCAGTCGAAAGCAAACTTAAGTTAATAGCAACCCTTTCGAAAAATTTTAAAGACTCTTTTGAAACCATATGCTTCGACTCCTTCGAAGGATAAAACAAAACCAAGGCAGGTGCTCTTCTTTTTTAGAAACAAACCAACGTTTCAACTCCTTCGAAAGCTATACTTTCGACACCTTACCTTTCGCCTTCCTCCAATCCACCGTGCACCATCTTTGTAATACCTTGTGTATTGGTTTTGACTTGGTAGATTTCGACTAGTATGAAGGTGGAAGCTTCTACGTCGAAAGGTACTTCCCAAAGTAGGTGGAACCAATTTTCCTGAGTAAACCTGGTTTCTTAAAGTAAACTTTTCTCTAACTAACCTGCCACGTGTCAACACCAAATTAGTTACCTTAACTTTTTCAAATTCTTTTCCAAAATAACTGCCGCTAATTTCAGATCTAAACCATGGTTAGGTTAATCAATTAAGCCATTTCATTAAACAAATCAATTTTGCATAGAAGTCCCTATTCTAAAATAATTTAATTTGCATAGCAAATCACTTTGGAAAAATCCCCAAAAATTCCACAAATTCACTTTAATCATATTATCTAACATATTAAAATTCCAGTCCCAAAATCTTAATATATTTTCCATAATAAATTTGTAAACCCAAATAACCAAATTTTCCTTTGAAAATTCATAATAATCTTTCCATAGCTTGGAAAATTATCAAAATTGAAACCCAACTCCAAAATCATGTTCCCCATAACATAATATATGATAAGGAGGGTGGATTGCGATTGATTTCCCCTAAGCTTGATTCTCTAGCTTTTAATTTGAATTCTTCTTGTTAATGGTCGGCCTCTCTCTTGCGTTTAGTTTTCAAAATGATGTGAATGAGAAGTAAAATGGTAGGAATGAAAATATATAAGGGTAAGGGTTATGGGCGGCGAATTTCTTAATATACCCTTATGTAATTTGATTAACCCAAAACCATTCTTTAGCCCATTAATTATTATATTAGGCTCGGCCTTAATTAACTTAATTCAAGTCTCAATCCCCTTATCACTTAACACTTACATTATTCTATTTAATTTATCTAATTAAAACTCCTGAATAATGTTATCAAAAATTAGGGGCGTTACACACACCATTGCCTCTTTATTTATCATCCTTCTTCATCATGTCAGAATCATCAAAAATGTGCGTCGAACGAACACATGCCCACAACCACTAAAGCATTGCCTTCATGCCCTCTAATTATCAACTTCATTTTCCAACCTTCAACATGGTTGGTACCGACCATATATGGTCGACCTCGACCAAGTACGGCCAGCCAATGTTAGCCATAGTTGAAGTTTACTTCATCTTGCCTTGCCTTGAGTCAAACCGGAGTCATCTTCATCCAAACCCGAAGCATTTGCATGGAAATCCTTGGAGCTTCACAAGGTCGTTACCGACCATGTGCTCCCATTAAAAATTTAGCTAAGTCCAAATTTCACTTCACCGCATCACTTCCTGGCCTTCCCCGAAACATCTACATTGGAAACTCGAAGTCGATCCATCTCGACCCAAAGATGCCAATATGACAACTTGATTTACCAATAAGAAATTCGCCTAAGTCCCTCACACCAATGCCGAAAATATTTCTAGACATAACCCAAAGCACAAGTCCTTAAAACACGAAGCAACCTACTCCATGACTCGAGGCACTCCATCACCGACCATATTTTGGTCACCACTGACCAAACTTCCCTACTACCGACAATAAATGAAGATGATATTTTGAGCTTCCAAATCAACTCCAAACTACTTGAGGCTTTTTTGGGTCTCTTGGGACTTCAATTTACACCATACTCCAATTGCATCACATTTCGAACATTTTGTTGCTACTTGCACCGAACAATGTCCATATTACTAACTACACAAAACAACTAGCAAACACATCAAAGCAATTCACACAACCATCAAACATCATCCCATAACATCCAAGCAATGCATATAATCCATCCAAACATGATTTATAAGCACATATTACCCAAGATCTTATTTTATATAAAAATGACAATATAGTTGTTAAGTGGTGCAAAATAGATAAATCACAATCTATCTTTTAAAATTCGGTTCTAGGGTGTTATTAATATCAGATCTAAGTTTTGAACAATAAAACTTTAATAATCATATCAAAATCACTTTTTACTATAAAAATAAGCATAGTATAGTGAGAGACCTTATACCAAATTACCTGGATACCTAGGCAAATCTAAAGTAAGACAGCAAGCTTCATTAATTCCAAGGTGCAAGAACGATAGATCTACAATTTCAAGTTGATAAATCCCTCTGATCACTTAATTAGGCTAATTAACTTGAAGAATGATGGATTTAGGTGAATTCTTGATTAATGGAGGTTAAGAGGTGATTAGAAATGAAGAGGGACAACTAATGATAGCTGGAAGGAAGTGGTATTATCCCTAATCCTGAATTAAGCTAATGGGCTACACCAATCACCCTCTAACTTCCCACTAATCTGCTCAAAACTAGATAGAACTTCAAACAACCATATCTTCTAAATGGTAAATTTCAATTATGACCACTTTATGGAATGGGAAACCATTGTATCTTTCCTATAGAAGTGGTTCCAAACCTAATTTGGCTCATATCAAAAGTTATATGCCTTGTAAGACTTTCAGGCTCAAAACCATCCAATAAAAATTCTAAAGATAAGAAATGTCACTGGTTTACATTTCCCAAAGTTATAGAGTACAAGACCTCATATGGATTTAAAAATTATATTTTACAATCATCCAATACGTAAAATGTGAATCGTTACATTACAAATTTCCCTCGACTTGAGAATATTATTGAACTTTAATGTTGACACTCCACTTTGATTACAATTAAATCATGGCATGACATCCATTGAACGACTATAGTTTGGTCTGAGTTAAAGCATTGGAAGTAAAACATTGTTCAATAGAAAATACGTCTCCTCAATCGTAATAGGTTAGTATCACAATCAACTATATTTAACTCAAAGTCAAAGTCTCTGGCCAGAGCAGTATGGTTAATAATAATTGTTATTATTAAACTAAATATTTTGGGTTTGAACTTACAAAGTTGGGCATGGACAATGTCAAAATTTAGACCAAAACCCAATTTCATAAGTCCTAATGTGATATAATGCTGACAAAGAGAATTGACGTAAATAATCGTTACTACTAGGTACCACTTATAGTAAGTGAAATTGGATTTTAGCAAAAAGATGCATAAGCGATAAATTTAGCCAAAATGTCACACTACTAGCTAAGCTAATGTGTGAATGTTAATATTTGAATTGTTCGACAATAATCGCTGATAGAATTTACACATTTGAGTTGCACAACTGTAATTCTGAATAATCCAAAAAACCACATGATTTAATTAATCTATAATAATTGTAAATTAATAAAATTAATTAACACTTATGAAATATTAATTATTAAAAAAAATTTGAATAGCAATAGTGTTTAATAAAGTGTGTATATAAAAGTTATAAACACGTGTATCGATATATGCTATTAATAAAACAGTTAAATTGGATTTAAATAGATTAAATAATAAGTAATTTTGGAAAAAATTTAGGGCATGTGACACCTTTTCTATTCGGCAATACAAAATAAAAAAGAAAGAGGATTTGATGAGTAATTAAATAGGAAAATTTATAAAGAAGGGAATTAAAAGGTATTAAAGTTTCCTTTAAAAAATTTATTCATATCTTTTTCTCTACAAACCATTCACTTTTCTTTCTCTCCCCCCTCTTCCTTATCATGGCAAAAATTTATGGCCTCCATGGCTTAGAAATATTCCAAAATCAAAATTAGAAAAAAAAATCAAATAATAAATGGATTTGATACCTCTTGGTCTTTGCGAAATCTGGAGGTTGATTCAAGAATCTAGGAACATTTTATTCGTCATTCAAGGTGCTTCCTTTTGCCTACATTTTAAGGTAAAATTATGGTTTTATTTATTCTATTAATCTTATTCGTATGATTTAGATCTTTTGCGTACCACTGTCAGAAGCTTTGTTTCTAGTTTCAAAGTGAAAATAATACATTTTAAAATATGATGTATAAGTTATTGTTTCAGGTATTAAAACCCTTGGAAATTAATAAGAATATGACGTATTGCTTAGACAAGGTGATAGAAGGTTGAAGATAAAAATAAGGAATCGTAAGTTGTATGTTTTACTTAAAACTTGTACAATTTCCTTTGATAATACACACAAATAAACATTCCTATTTTTAGGTATTCATTTTAAATTCTTCAATTTTATATTGAACAAAATTTTAAAATCACTAATACTTTTCAAGGGAAATCAGACATCTAAAAATTGAGAAAAATGAACTATTTCCTTTTAGTTTTATATCCTGTATGAAACAGATATCTGAAGAACTAATCAGACGTTTGAATGAACTTTCAGGCGTCTAAATGCATGTTAAAATATTTTTTAAACTATTTTTTTACACATTCAAAAAAGAATTCAAATGTCCGACTGAAAATTTAGACGTTTGAATAAGGGTGCTTTTGAACTAATTCTTGTCTGTTTCAATGCTGTACAAATTAGGGTGTCTAAATTTACATTCAGATGTCTGTAATGGGCTTTTTTTATTTAACCAATAAATTTTGTTTTGAAAATTCATCTCCTTTAATTAAAGGTTATGTATGCTTTAATGATGATTTCTTTTCAATGAAGACCTTTCGAACATTATAAAAGGATTGTTGTTGAATCGTTGGACTTAAGTTTGCCTGCTTTACTCTCTACATTCTATATTCTCTAAGGTTTCTAAAAGGTTTCAAAAACAATATTTTTCCTTTGATTTTATGCATATTCAGTTCATGTTATCGAAGGAAATTATAGGAAGGGTGTACTAAAAAGTGACTTATAAATGTTGGAAGAGCACATCAAAATCAAAGTTGGAATTATTTCTTTAAGTGAAGTCATGTTGGAGATCCTCAAGTAAGGAGTCGAAGTTCTGTTTAGTGTTCAGGTAGTGTTTTAGAAACTTGTTCCTTCAGGTCAAGAGAGTTGTGAAATTCGAGAAGGAGTCTGGGACTGGATGTAGGACGGGAAGTCTGAACTGGTATAAAAATCGCTGGTGCATGTGTTTATTTACTATTCTTTACCTAGCTTATAATTTATTATGTTTATTGATATTATTAGATCCTTAGTACACTTTCATTTAGTATCAGAGCCTGGAATTCAAAAATAGTAAAATCATTTTGAAAATAATATGACATCCAATTTCACTATTTTTTAAAATGGTTGATCGATCGTGTGACTCCACTTTTTATTGGCACTAACTATGCATTTTGGTCCTCTGAAATGAGAAATATATGCAATCTAATGGCATGCTATTTGGAACATGACTCAAACTGAGTATAACGTACCCACTACTGATTTTGGTACAAGGACAACTCAACAAATTACTTTAGCCAAAAATAAATGTAAAGCCATGAATATTTTTTATTTTGTGCATTAGATGGGAATGAATTAAAAAAAGTTAGTATATGTAAGTCTAGATATGGAATATAGAAAACACCGCAAATTACACATGAAGGCACGAACAAAGTTAAACAAAGCAAAATTTTCATGTTGCAAAATCAATTACAACCTTTTATAATGAAAGATAATTAGTCAATTTCAGATATATGTTCGCGTTTATAAGATATTACACATGCGCTGATGCAATTAGAAGAAAATATATTCAAATTTAATATTGTTTCAAAAAAATTAAATTCCTTAATAAGTAACTGGGAAAGGAAAGCACTAGCCATTGAAGAAGCAAACGACATTTTCAAACTCAAGGTTAAAGGGATAGTCAACAATCCCATGTCCTATGAATTGAATTTATAGGTCAAGAAGAAATAAGAAAAAGAAAAGAAATCATTTGCATTTAAAGCCGAAGAAGATTCGAATATTGATCACAATGATTTGGCCTACCTTGCAAAAGGTTTCAAAAGGTACTTAAAATCCAAGATGGCATCAAGCAACTATAAAAATAGCAACTCATCAACTCTGAAGTGCTTTGAATGTGATAAGACAGGCCACATAAAAAGGAATTGCCTAAACTTAAATAATGAAAACAAGTCCAAGAAGCAAAAGAGGCAAAACTAAGGAAAAAGGCTTTTCACGTCACCTGAGATGACTTTGATTCTTCCTCATCCATCGAGGAAAGTGAATATGAGCTAGCAAATGTTTGTTTCATGGCATTTGATGATGAGGTACATCAAACATACTCTTATAATGATATACTTAAAATTAATATATGTATTCTAGAAGGAAAAATGAAAAGAAATTGAGAAAAGAAGCATACGAAAATGGAAAATAAAATAAAAATTAGTACATTAAAAGTTGAAAACATAATTCTTAAAGAAGGATTAAATAATGCCCAAGATCTAATGATAATTCGACTTTTCAATCAAGCTTTGCAAGAAGAACTAAAAATCTATCGAGATGAGAATGCCAAACTTTCAAACAAAATTGTGATATACTATCATCTCTTGACATAACTAAAAATCAAGTTAATACTTTAGAGTCAAAGATTAGCGCTTTATCACAAAATATTTCAATATTTAATAAAGACAAAGAAAGTTTGACAAATTTGATAAATATTTCGAAGCCCGCCTTTAGTAGAAACGGTTTGGGATTTAAAACTTCTAAAATTAGTAAATCTAGTTCTAAAAATTGATATGCATCTTTGTATACTAAATTTAGAAAACCCAAAGTTACTAAAACAAAATTAGGAAATTCCAAACCTAATGGTTTTGGGTTCGCAAAACATATAATACACTTACTAGAAATAAATATATAAATAATTTTACTTCAAAAGAACATTTAAATTCAACTTTTGTTTTCTAAGGTTCAACCTACCTCTTGGGTAAGGTTACTTCAACTTAATCACCTGAATTGTAATGTAGGAAGTGGGTACCAGAACATATTTGTAACAATCTGCCTTTCTTTCACCTAAAGATGAGACTTAATACATCCACGGTATTCGTATACCAATCATGTAAGTGTCTGAAAGTAAGATCATTATGGGAAAGAAGAACATATAAGATAAGAAGAAACCAGAACAATACAGAATCTCACAACGCAACGGAATAACATAAATTAATAATGATAATACTTTACAAAGTCATTTCCAAAAGGATACATCAGAGTTATACTAATACAGATTATACCCTAAGACAGTTACAACAACCTGTCCCTACCTAACTGACACAATATACATATATTATAATGGAAACAAAATTGTAACTAGCTATCGATGAAGTCTCCTATTCCAAGCTCCTCCAAAATGCATCCGTGGAAACCTGAACCACTTGGTTGCTTATACAAATTAGAGCACCCAATAGTTTTAGGAAAAGAGAAGAAAACTCCAGGTCAGACATGGGTATGGTGTGAGTAAACTCAAAACAACTGAATTATTACTTTAAAAACTCTTTTAAAATCAAGGGTTTCTCGTAAGACCACACTACATATAACGTAGACGGGTTTTTACCTTGCAATAGCCAATACACTTTTATATAAAATCCAGTGGTATTATAATAATGTCTAAGGGTTCAAAGTGAATATATAAAATAGTTGAAATGCTTGCATCTCACATTCCAACATAATTAGGCACAATCAAAATCGTATTGGCTCGTATTGGAGATTGGATTCCATACTATAGCAAGGTAAGGGACTACCTTCCGATGATACACCCCTAGAAAATGTACATGGAGTCTGATATGAACTCCTTATACCCCTGCTCCAAAGAACTGGCCATATGACAAGCTAGATCACCTCACCCCTTTTTGACACCGAGGCCTTTTACTACCATGGTGCTTGCGCGCAAACCAACTCTGAAAGGGACAATCTAGAGTGGGATGATGTCTCCTAATGGTAGCTAACCACATGGCTCTATTGCATGCCCTATTTTTTCCATTTCTCCAAGTTGTGAGGCTTGTGAGGTCATGTCTTTACCTTTTTAATAGCAAACTCACTTGGAATGCTAACACTGCCCTCCAGGCGTCAATGCAATGCTAGCATTCATCCATACAAATTTGTTCTGGGACTGAACAAAACCGAAGGCACTACTTCTATTACATCCATTGCAGGGAATCCCTCCCAAGGTTAATAGAAAATAGCCTTTGCACTTCAAAACTTCGTCTTCGATTCCATACTCTTCAAGATGCTTTCAGTTCGAAACTCTTGAGTTGGATCGAAGTAGTTTTCGGATAGCATATCCGATCCCAGTCTCTTTTGAAACAACTTTCAATCATTCCGATAAACTCAACGCCGGTTCTTTAGGAAATAAGCAGACAAACAATAAGTGCAGAGTTCACCTCTTAACCGTTGAATGAACGGATATTCCTTATCATTTGTCCTAGAAGAACGAAACGAGATTTGTACGCACAGTAGAGCATCATTGGGGATGACTATGCTATATAACTCACGTGTTTCTCCTAGATATTTCCAAAGTTATGTCTTGGTCCGGATTTGATAGTCGGTGATTTAACTATCAAATAAATAATCATTCAAACATTGATTAAATTCCATATAGGAAAAATAAGCCTTCATTAAGTAAAACACTTTTCAAAACTTGATTAAAAGTTCTTTGCAAAAACACTTTTCCCAAACCCCTCATATCCCTTTATGCTTGGAAAACATTTATACTTATCTTAACGGTATAAGTATTTACCAAAAACATTTTGGAAAACTTCCTCTTATCAAATTCGATATAAATGGCCAAACAACTTCCCATTCTAAACATTACTTCCTATAGAATCAATCTACTTATCCTTCCTAAAAAGTTTCCTTTTTTTAAAAGCACACTTCATATTTCAAATAACTTATAAATTTCTAAAATAAATTTATAACTTCTTTTATAAATCTCCAAGCTAATTTATAAAACCTCTTTACAAATCTCATAGATGATTTACACATCTTTTTCCAATTTTTAGAACTTTTTTTCCTTTCATTCCTTTATAAAATATCATTTACAAAACATAATTTGTAAATCACTTTAAATAACCCTCTTATTTTGTAAAAAACCCTTTTAAACAAGTTATTATTTATAAATACCTTTATAAAATAATTATATAACTTGAAAAATCATTTATAAACTTTCAACCCTAAATTGATTAAAGAATTGAAGTTAATTGAAAACTATACTTTATAAATTCAAAAGGAGGCTTAGCAATCCCAATGGTACTAATTTAAGTTACCATTTAATTCTAATTTGAATTCTAAGTCACTTCACAATTATTTACATAGGTCAATGTGTATGTAAATTCAATTCATATCCAATCAGGGAATAACATGTTAATTACAACTCAACTGGCATATACCAATACATAGTAACAGGATGGTGATTTGTCTTAGTAATAGAAGTCCAAACAATTCCATCAATTATAGCGGAATGGGTATTTGTTTCTACTAACAAATGTCCAAACAAATCAAATAATCAATTTATAGAGGATTGGGATTTAATATGCTATTAGGGTCTAAACAATAAACAATCAATTTATAAAAAAATAGGGATTTATTCTATTAATGAATGTCCACACAATCAAACAATTAACAATTTAAAACGGTTATAACACCCCATATTTTTAGTAACATTATTTAGAATATATAATTAGCTAAATAAAATAATGTAAGATGATTAATAGATTGAGATTTGATTTAACCAAGGGTAGCCGTGCCTATATGTAAAATGAACTAAAGAAATAAGATGAATAAAAGTGTTAGGAAATAAGGGAGGGCAAAATGGGAAATAAGATGAACTTATACCCTAAACCCTTAGAAAACTAAATACACGTTCATTTCATTCTATAGTAAAGTATTCTAAGGCCGCCCAACATTTTCAATCCCAAGAGAAGTTAAGCTAGGATTTTCAAGAGGAAGAAGCAAATCGACTTATTCAACATCAAATCTCACATCTTTAATCACAAAGCTAAGGTGAATGATTACTACATCCCATTTTTATTATAGTTTTCGGTTTTAAGGTTAACCCAAAATGATTTGCATGACAATGCCATGTTTTGGATGATTAAATGTATATATACTTGTTGGTGATTTATGCATGTTCATATTGATTTTTATGATATATTTTAATGTGAAACCCCTATTTAATGACATCCAAATGCCTTATGATTTTAGATATATACCAGAAATGTTATTTTAGAGATGGGTTCCAATTTTCATAATTCTCTGAACTAATGTGGATTTTATATTAATTTTCTAGTGAAGAAATTGATTTATTGGGTTATAAATAATTTACGGTTAAACTATAATTAGTTTGGGTCTGAAATTTATATATGTTAGAAAACATATTGA
Source organism: Allium fistulosum (assembly GCA_030737815.1). Classification (NCBI taxonomy): domain Eukaryota; kingdom Viridiplantae; phylum Streptophyta; class Magnoliopsida; order Asparagales; family Amaryllidaceae; genus Allium; species Allium fistulosum. The sequence goes on from CM060906.1 coordinate 409,667,130, forward strand.
AAAGGGTTTTTTGGAATTTTTGTAGATTTTTCCAAAGTGTTTTGATGAATATATGAAATTATTTAAGGCATGGGAGTTAAATGTTTTATATATTTAATTAAGGAGAGGGTTATTTTGCAAATGATTTAAATTAATTAATTCTGAAATTATGGCAGTACTTTTAGAAAAGAAAAATTAGCAACCAATAAGAGATCGACAAACAAGTCAGGTTAGTTAAAAATTTTGCTTAAAAAGGTTTAAAATCAAAAATTCATGTTAGGAGTTTCTTTCGCTACTTTTGGTTTCGCCCAGGTAGCTTTCGACTAAGACCCTCTGCTTCCTTCCTCAAACCAATGCACATAGTACCAATTTTGGTACACAGTGAATTGGATAAAGGCAGAAGGTAAGAGTCGAAACCAAGGGTTCCGAAAGGGTCGAAACGCCTTTATGTTTTAAATGAGAAAAGCGCCTGCTTGCTTTCGACTAAGATGCTTTCGACTTAGATGGCTTCTAACTAGGTCAATTGGTTTAAAGAAAGGTTTTAAGATTGCACCTTTGTTCTAAGTAATAGCTTCCAACTTAGTGCTTCCGACTAAGTCAATGGTTTTAAAGTTTGGTTATGAAATGGTTGCACCTTTGTTTTTAAATGATAGCTTCCGACCACGTCGAAGAATTTACTGCCGCTTTCTACCTTTCGAAACAGAGCTTTCGAAGGGAGTTGTTTTGTTTTATAAAAACCCTACCACTTCTCCAATGCTTTGGGAAGGGGTAGTTTCGACACCATCACTTCCATACTTAGTTATAGCTTTCGAAAGAGTAAGCTTTTGACTCTGTTGCTTGTGACCCTTAGTGATTTTTAAAAGAATAACCCAAAAAGGTTTCGACTAGATAGTATCGAATGATTTTGAAAGGTGTTTACCACATGTTTTAAATTGTACCCAAAATGCTTTCAAAGGGTTTAAGGTTTTTAATACCTTCGAAATGTTTTAAAGAAGGTTTCGAAGGGGAGGTACCCCAATGGTTTCGAAAGGTCTAAAGGAATGGTTTTCCAATGGTTTTAAATGATTTAAAGAAAAGGTTTTTCTATGGTTTCAAAAGGCAATGATTATTGGTTTTAAAGAGGGATGTCTAAGGTTTTTATCTTTCGAAGGAAAAGGAATTTCAACGGTTTCGAAAGGTTTATACGAATGGTTTCGAAAGGGGTACTTTCAATAGGATCAAAAGAGGTACTTTCAAATGTTTAAAGGTTTTCATCAACAAAGATTTGAATAAAGTATATATAACATGGCAAGGTGATTTTTTAGTAAAGCATAGAGGATAAATGTTTTCCTTGTTTAAGTTTGGTTTAAAAGGTTTTAAATCAATTACGGATGAAAAGGTTTTCAAGGAAAATTTTAGGAAGGTATCCCTACGTAAAATGACTCAGATATTAGAATACCAGATGTGACTGGTATAGGGTCATGCCCTATACATTAGCTATTGGCCCCAGCTAATTAAGTTCTAAATTCCAGTGTGTAGGGCTTTGTCACAGGTAAGACTAAAATTATGATTACACACAGAAGGGAATATATGTTTGTATACAAATAGGTTATTAGTGAGACCGCAAAACCATTAGGATCAGGTGACCTTGAGAGATGTTAAGTTAGGGACAGTCCGTTTAGAAGAGGAGTGTCTAACAGATGTTAGATTATTTTATTACTTTATCTGGTAGGCCCGAGTCAGCCAAAGGTTAAAAGTTAGCCAAACAAAACTTACGTGTTCGAAAAGATAGTTCATTTATTACCTGCTATTTATGTATGTTTACATAATGATGCTTTACAGTATTTATCCAGTTTTGGTTGCAGTAAAAGATTTGCAAAAGATATGTTTTAAAGAATGTTACTGAGGGTAAACCCGTTCCGCTAAGCGGCGTGGTCTCACTTAACATTAATAACCAGGATGTATAGTATTATTCACACTAGGCTTTATGTCTGGCTCGAAGTTTATATTTTCCCCTTAAACTCTCAGGTGCTCAAAATTGATTTGAGTAGGCTGAGGGTTGAGGTTCTTTCAGGTTTTAGTAAGATGACGAATAAATCTACCGGAGGCGAGCAGGAGGCTAACAGATAGCTATTTAGGAGTTGTAGTTCTTTTTTGTGTGTTTATTTCTGTTGTGTATGTATTAAGTCAATTATGACTCTATGACTTTGATCATCCAAGGGGACATCTTCATATGTCGCTCTTGGCGTATTTTGTAATAAGTATATTTTGTCATTTCTTGGGAAACGTTTTGGGATTATGTAATCTGAATATGGAACGTATGTTTTGAAATGTAAAGGAAAATTCTATTTTGAAATCTGTGATTTGTTTCATATTCAAGTGCTTCTGAAATTATAGATACCATTAACATAGCCGTATTTAGTCACCGGAAGTTAATACTATAGATGACTGCAGCATCTGTAGCGCTTAGTTTTGGGCCTCTAGATAAGAGATGTTCCAACTTGGTATCAGAGCATAGGTTTATGAAATATTTTAACTAAAAATGATTTCTGAAAACATAATCCTTATGAATTAAAGTTAGGATCGGGGCACGGGATAACGCTATAGTAACATACTTGTATTTGCTATATATAAGTATACGCTTTATCTCTAGACTCCTATCTTTGTTACGCTATTCTTCTGTATCTCACGAAGCTTGAATACAGATATGGATGGAAGGAGAGGAAGAGTTAATCTAGGAGAAGACAACACCACCACAAACGGAAATGCCCGACCAAATGCTAGAAGAGGTCAGGCTCAGGTTGAGAATGTTGGTGCTGGGGTTCCCCTAGTAGATATGGGAGCCATGTACCAGTTTTTCGTAAACATGATGCAAGCTGGAATTGCAGCTGGAGTTATTGGAGGGAATGCTGCTGGAGGAGGAGTTTAGGAAGCTCTGATGGTCAACCAGTATGCTAACTTGAGCAGAGACTATACTTGGTTTGGGGGAAAACCGTTTATCGGAACGGAGGATGCTATTGAGGTAGAAAACTGGCTGCTACACCATGAGAGGATTTTTGCCGACCTAGGGCTCAATGACGAGCAGAAAAGAAGACTTGTTCAAGACAGCTTCAAGGAGCTGCTTTGTTTTGGCAGAATACTATAGCTACTGGTGTGGATGAAGAGACTATGACATGGGCGGAGTTCAAAAGGAGGTTTCAAGAAAGGTTCATGTTAGTAATGACATAGCTATCTTGGTAAGGAAGTTTGCTGAGCTGGAACAAGGAGAAATGTCAGTTCTGGAATATGCTAGTAGATTCGAAGAGTTAGCCCGCTATGGGTATGCCACTGTTGACACAGTGTCGAAAAGGAATGAAAAGTTCATTAGAAGTTTGTAGCCGGAGTTGGCTAGGGCTACTTTACCGCACATCAGAGATCTGTGTGATTTAGTGGTGGAAATGTCATTGAGACATGAGGAGACGTTAGCTTGTTTGGAGAAGAAAAAGGAGAAAGAGGTCCAGGTCGAACAGGGCTAAAGGAGAAAGTTTTTCCACAAAAAGAACGCTCATAAAAGAGGTGCGACAAAAAAAAGAAAGTCTGAAGTGGTTTGCTATAAGTGCGACAAGACAGGACATTATGCCCATGAGTGTCGTACCGGAAAAGGAAAAGGAAAAGAAAAGGAGGTAATTGGAAAGAAGAACATCAGGTGTTTTAATTGTGATCAGATCAACTACTACAAGGACCAGTGCAAAGAGCCAGCAAAAGGGGATAAAGGCCAAGTGTTTGCATTGGAGCCTGCTACGTCAAATTCGACGATACAAGAGAAGGGAAAGGCTGCGTTAGGGGTTATGCTTCAGATCCATGATACATCTGATAGTGTTTTATTTGATACTGGTGCATCTCATTCTTTTATATCTCAATGCTTGGTAGATAAACTTAACCTAGAACACACATATTTAGTTACTTCCTTAAGAGTTGCAAATCCGATATGAGGGTATGCGACGCTTGGGATGAAATGTGACCACTTAGAGTTTGACTTGCTAGGTTACACTTTTGTTTGTAGTTTGCACGTATTTGACTTTGTAGGGTTTCGAATTATACTGGGAATGATTGGTTAAGTAATTACGATGGTAGGATATTTTTCCTAGATAGGAAAATATCACTTAGACATCCAGATTGTAGTGATCAGATAGTTTATACCATAGAAAACCCCAGTTGTGAGGTTAAAGCTTTATTGGGTGTTATGGAGCTAGAATATGAGTTAAATCGCGATTTCGTAGTTAGAGAATTCGTACATGTCTTTGAGCCGGTAGTTGGACTACCACCAAAACGAGCCATTGAGTTTCGGATTAATTTAATGCCTGGAGCAGAACCGGTAAGTAGGCCGCCAAGCAGGATGACACTAGTAGAAATGAAAGAGTTAAAGGCTCAGTTGGTAGACTTGGAAGGAAAGAGTTTTATTAGACCAAGTAGTTCGCCTTAGGGAGCAGCCGCTGTATTTGCTAAGAAGCCAGACGGATCATTAAGGCTATGTATCGATTATCGTAAGCTAAATGAGAAGACGATAAAGAATCGATATCCATTGCCGAGAATTGACGATTTGTTCGACCAGTTGAGTGGAGCCAGGATATTCTCTCAGTTGGATCTTGCGACAGAATTTCATCAGCTTAGAGTAGCGGAAGATAGTATTCCTTTAACGGCGTTCAGGATGAGGTATGGGTCATACGAATGGTTAGTTATGCCATTCGGACTCACTAATGCATCGACATTCTTTGTAGATTTGATGAACCGAATTTTTCGAGAACACTTGGATAGATTCGTGTTGGTTTTTATAGATGATATTCTGATATATTCTAAAGATGAGAAGGAGCATGAAGTTCATCTTAGAGTAGTTCTTGAGACGCTGAGGCAAGATCAGCTAAAAGCAAAGTTTTTGAAGTGCCATTTTTGGAAGAAAGAAGTGAATTTTCTTGGTCACGTGGTTTCGGAGAAAGTATTGTCAGTTGATCCAGAAAAGATCGAAGCCGTTAATAATTGGAAAAGACCAGAAATGGTAACTGAGATAAGAAGCTTCCTTGGATTAGCGGGATATTATCGGAGGTTTATAAAGGATTCTTCGTGAATTGCAGCACCGATGACCAAACTAACACGAAAGGATGTAAAGTTTGTATGGACTGATAAGTGTGAGGAAGCATTTCAAAGCTTGAAGTACTTATTGACCCATGCACCTGTGTTGGTGGTTCTAGAGGGGAATCAAGATTTAGTTGATTATACTGATGCATGTGGTATTGGGTTAGGAGTTGTACTAATCCAGAGAGGTAAAGTGATTGCCTACACTTCTAGACAGCTTAGACCGCATGAGGTTAGGTATCCAACGCATGACTTGGAATTAGCTGCAGTTATATTTGCGTTAAAGGTGTGGATGCATTACCTTTTCGGAGAGAGGTTTTGAGCTCTATACGGATCATAAGTCGTTGAAGTACTTGTTCTCTCAGAAGGAGCTGAATATGAGTCAACATAGGTGGTTGGAACTTTTAACCGCTTATGATTTTGGAATAGAGTACACACCATGGAAAGGCAACAAGGTTGCAGATGCGCTTAGTAGAAAGCATCAGAATGTAGTGTTAGCTATGATAGCAGAATGGAAAGATTTAGAAGCATTGTCAACCTGTAGAGTACTATTGAGATTTGAGGCTGAGTCTAGTGGAGGATCTGCTAGGTTGTCTTGTTTAGAAGTCCGACCAGTATTAATTGAGAAGAAGGCTTCTAAACAGGAAGAGGATCCAGTTTTGGCTGAATGGATTAGAAAGTTAAGGGAAGGAACGGAGAGCGATGACTTGAAGGACTTTAGTCTTGACTAGAACGGGTGGTGGAGAAAGAAGGGCAGATTATGTGTTCCAAATGTGGGAAATCTAAGGAAGTAAGTTTTGGAGGAATGTCATCGTTCGAAGTTTACTATTCACCGAGGAGGAACGAAGATGTATCAAGATATGAAGAGAAGTTTCTTCTGGGAAGGAATGAAGAGGGATGTTGGCTTATGCATGAAACAGTGTTTGAATTATCAATAGGTAAAAGTCGAACATCAAAAGACGAGTGGATTGCTTCAGCCATTGGACATTCCAGTATGGAAGTGTAATTCCATCTCTATGGATTTCATTGATGGGTTGCCGAGATCTAACAGAGGAAATGAAAGTATAAGGGTCATAGTGGATAGATTAACCAAGAGTGCCCACTTAAATCCGGTTAAGGAAAATAGGACAGCACCTGCATTAGCTAAGTTATTTATGAAGAATGTGGTTAGACTACACGGAATTCCTAGTAGTATTATTAGTGATAGAGATTCTTTGTTTATTAGCGAGTTCTGGAATAGTCTACAGTACCATCCGCAGACAGATGGGCAAACGGAAAGGGTTAACAAGATCTTGGAGGACTTGTTGCGAGCTTGTGTATTGGACTTTGGGGAATCATGGGAAGACCACCTACATTTAGTTGAGTTTTAGTATAACAATAGTTATCAGACTAGTATAGGGATGGCACCGTTTGAGGCCTTGTATGGAAACCATGCAAATCCCTCGCATGTTGGCTAGAGACCGGGGATAGATTGGTTATTGGTCCTGATTTGGTAAAAGAAGTAGTAGAAAAGATTGAGCTGATAAGGGCGAGAATGAAGGAAGATCGGTCTAGGAAGAAAAGCTATGCAGATAGAAGACGAAAAGATTTAGAGTTCTCTGTTGGAGATCATGTTTTCATCAAAGTATTGCCAATGAAAGGTGTTATCGGGTTCGGGAAGATGGGGAAGTTAGCACCAAGATTTGTAGGACCATTTCCTTTTTTAGAAAGGATCGGGAAACTCAAATATAGGGTAGAGTTACCGAGTAGTTTGGCGGGAGTCCACAATGTTTTTCATATATCTCATCTGAGGAAATGTGATAGGGATCCAGACACTACTATAGCACCGACTGTGTTAGAAGATTTAGTAGTGGAACCAGATATGACTATAGTTAGGAAGCCTATTCGGATAGTCGCGAGAGATGAGAAGAAGTTGAGGAACAAGATAGTCAGATTAGTGAAAGTCCAGTGGAGTGACGATGCTAGAGACTGTACTTAGGAAACTAAGAGCAGGATTAGAGACACTTATCATGATTTGTTTGATGGTATGTTTTACCTTTGATTGTTTTGTTGTGTACCTTATCGTAATTTCGAGGACGAAATTCTTTAAGGAGAGGAGATTGTAACACCCCATATTTCTAGTAACGTTATTTAGAATATTTAATTAGCTAAATAAAATAAAATAATATAAGATGATTAATAGATTGAGATTTGATTTACCTAAGGGTAGTCGTGCCTATATGTAAAATGAACTAAAGAAATAAGATGAATAGAAGTGTTAGGAAATAAGGGAGGGCAAAATGGAAAATAAGATGAACTTATACCCTAAACCCTTAGAAAACTAAATACACATTCATTTCATTCTCTAGTAAAGTATTCTAAGGCCGGCCACCATTTTCAATCTCAAGAGAAGTTAAGCTAGGATTTTCAAGAGGAAGAAGCAAATCGACTTATTCAACATCAAATCTCACATCTTTAATCACAAAGCTAAGGTGAATGATTACTACATCCCATTTTTCTTATAGTTTTCGGTTTTAAGGTTAACCCGAAATGATTTTGCATGACAATGCCATGTAAATGTATATATACTTGTTGGTGATTTATGCATGTTCATATTGATTTTTATGATATGTTTTAATGTGAAAACCTTATTTAATGACATCCAAATGCCTTATGATTTTAGATATATACCAGAAATGTTATTTTAGAGATGGGTTTCAATTTTCATAATTTTCTGAACTAATGTGAATTTTATATTAATTTTCTAGTGAAGAAATTGATTTATTGGGTTATAAATAATTTACGGGTAAACTATAATTAGTTTGGGTCTAAAATTTATATATGTTATAAAACATATTGAAAAGGATTTTTTGGAATTTTTGTAGAATTTTCCAAAGTGTTTTGATGAATATATAAAATTATTTAAGTTATGGGACTTAAATGTTTTATATATTTAATTTAGGAGAAGGGGTATTTTACAAATGATTTAAATAAATTAATTATGAAATTATGGCAGTACTTTTAGAAAAAACATTAGCAACCAATAAGAGTTTGACAAACAAGGAAGGTTAGTTAAAAAATTTACTTAATAAGGTTTAAAATCCGAAATTCATGTTAAAAGTATGCTTCGCCACTTTTGGTTTCGCCCAGGTAGCTTTCGACTAAGACCATTCGCTTCCTTCCTCAAACCAACGCACATAGTATCAATTTTGGTACACAGTGAATTGGACAAAGGCAGAAGGTAAGAGTCGAAACCAAGGTGTTCCGAAAGGGTCGAAACACCTTTATGTTTTAAATGAGAAAAGCACCTGCTTGCTTTCGACTAAGATGCTTTCGACTTAGTTGGCTTCCGACTAGGTCAATTTATTTAAAGAAAGGTTTTAAGGCCACGCCTTTGTTCTAAGTAATAGCTTCCGACTTAGTGCTTCCGTCTAAGTCAATGGTTTTAAAGTTTGGTTATGAAATAGATGCACCTTTGTTTTTAAATGATAGCTTCCAACCACATCAAAGCCTTTACTGCCGCTTTCTAACTTTCGAAACAGAGCTTTCATAGGGGGTTGTTTTGTTTTATAAAAACCCTACTGCTTCTCCAATGCTTTCGGAAGGGGTGGTTTCGACACCATAACTTCCCTACTTAGTTATAGCTTTCGAAAGAGTAAGCTTTCGACTTTTGCTTGAGACCCTTAGTGATTTTTAAAAGAATAACCCAAAAAGGTTACGACTAAACAGTGTTGAATAATTTTGAAATGTGTTTACCACATGTTTTAAATTGAACCCAAAATGCTTTCGAAGGGTTTAAGGTTTTTAATACCTTCGAAAGGTTTTAAAGAAGGTTTCAAAGTGGAGGTTACCTAATGATTTCAAAAGATCTAAATGAAAGGTTTTCCAATGGTTTTAAATGATTTAAAGGAAAGGTTTTTCCTATGGTTTCGAAAGGTAATGCTTATTAGTTTTAAAGAGGGATGTCTAAGGTTTTTAGCTTTCGAAGGAAAAGGAATTTCATCGGTTTCGAAAGGTTTATACGAATGGTTTCGAAAGGGGTACTTTCAATAGGATCAAAAGAGGTACTTTCAAATGTTTAAAGGTTTTCATCAACAAAGAAGTATATATAACATGGCAAGGTGATTTTTTAGTAAAGCATAGAGTATAAATGTTTTCCGTGTTTAAGTTTGGTTTAAAAGATTTTAAATCAATTACGGATGAAAAGGTTTTCAAGGAAAATTTTGGGAAGGTATCCCTAAGAAAAATGACTTAGATATTAGAATACCAGATGAGACTGGTATAGGGTCGCGCCCTATACATTAGCTATTGGCCCCAGCTAATTAAGTCCAAAATTCCAGTATGTAGGGCTTTGTCACAAGTAAGACTAAAATTATGGTTACACACAGAAGGGAATATATATTTGTATACAAATAGGTTATTGGTGAGCCCACAAAACCATTAGGATCAGGTGACCTTAGGAGATGTTACGTTTGGGAAAGACCGTCCAGAAGAGGAGTGTTTAACAGATGTTAGATTATTTTGTTACTTTGTCTGGTAGGCCCAAGTCAGCCAAAGGTTAAAAGTAAACCAAACAAAACTTATGTGTTTGAACAGATAGTTCATCTATTACCTGATATTTATGTATGTTTACATAATGATGCTTTACAGTATTTAACCTGTTTTGGTTGCAGTAAAAGATTTGCAAAAGATATGTTTTAAAAGAATGTTAGTGAGGGGAAACCTGTTCCGTTAAGCGGCGTGGTCTCACTTAATATTAATAACCGGGATGTATAGTACTATTCACACCAGGTTTTATGTCTGACTCGAAGTTTATGTTTTCCCCTTAAACTCACGGGTGCTCAAAGTTGATTTGAGTAGGCTGAGTGTTGAGGTTCTTTCAAGTTTTAGTAGGATGATGAATAAAGCTACCGGAGGCGAGCAGGAGGCGAGCAGGAGGCTAACGGATAGCTATTTAGGAGTTGCAGTTCTTTGTTTTTTGTTTATTTCCGCTATGTATGTATTAAGTCAATTATGACTATATGACTCTAGTCATCCAAGGGGACATCTTTATATGTCGCTATTGGTGTATTTTGTAATAAGTATATTTTTTCATTGCCTGGGAAACGTTTTGGGATTATGTAATCTGAATATGGAACGTCTGTTTTGAATGTAAAGGAATTTTTTTTGAAATCTGTGATTTGTTTTATATTCAAGTGCTTCTAATATTATAGATACCATTAACATAGTTGTATTTAGTCTCCGGAAGTTAATAATATAGATGACTGTAGCATCTGTAGCGCTTAGTTTTGGGCCTCTTGATAGGGGATGTTACAAAGGTGTTTTATTCTGCTAAATGGATGTCCACACAATTCAATTCAACTTAGTATAACTTATTCACAGTCGTTTGGTTCTAAATGTCACGGATAAGATATCCCTTGATTTATAATCAATTCACTTATAAAAGAAAACCGACTAAAACATAACTAATAAATTTTAAAATAACTTTTAATGATTAAATTTTAATTTAAACTATAAATTAAAGTTAAATTATAAATTAAAGCTTAATAAGATCTTAATTAATCAAAATTAAATCATAATTAAACCTTAATTAATCTTAGTTAATTCCTAATTAATTAATAATTAATCAAAAAATTAATCTTCAATTAGATAATGGTTAATTAAATAATTAGCCTCTAATTAAATAATAATTAATTAAAATAATTAAACTTAATTAATATAAAAATTAATACTTAATTATCCCTTAACTTTATTAATCATTAATTAAATCATCCTTATTAATTAATAATAAACTTACCTAATTAATACTAATTAATTACTAATTACTTAACTTAATTAATAAATATTCTTAATTAATAAATTAGTTAATTATCAAAGCATACTTAATTAAGTAATAATTAACTTATTTGCTTACTAATTTAGTTTGAAAATGGTTTTTCAAAAACATTTAAAAGAAACACTTTTACTTGAAAATCGTTAAATTCCTCTAACTGCATCTATATCGACTATCGCTATGGATGTATTAATTTAGAATTACTTTTCTAAGTTACCATCCAAAACTTTAACTTTTCACTTTTTCTTACTTCTAAAACATAATTTAAAGGAGTTTTAAAAACTTAACTAAAGTTAGAAACTGAATAAAATAAAACAAAACATTAACTAAATCAAAATTAGTAAACGATTTGATTTTCAAAGTGGATCTCAAGTCCTTTTCAACATCTCAAGTTCTAACTTCCAAACCATTTAATCACATATCTAAGATCATGAATACTAAATCATATCATCACCATGCATCCCAAAGATCATAACTTTGAATCCAAACACATCACTTTAGTCCATCGATTCAAGTCAAATGCTAAAACACTAGCTACCACATACATATACATCCAAACCATATCAAAATCCAAACATTAACATCATATATAAATAACACAGAACCATCATATATGCAAAAGCAACATCATTCCAAAAGTTAGAAGTTTACTCACCGAAAATTTGCAAAACTCTTTTGAAAACTTGAAATTTTTGGCTATGTTACTCTCGGAATTTGGAGAAGTTGTCAAAGAGAAAGTTCTATTAAATTCTCTTCTCTACCATTTAAAAAAGGAATTACTCAATTTGGAATTGTTTTGAGGTAGATATGGTCAAAAGAAGAAGAAGTATTTTCAGACTTGAAAATATGGGTCCGAATACACTGTGCAAAGAAATGATATTTTGACATAGCTAAGCTCAAAATTTGAAGAAGTAGTACAAATGAAAGTTGTAGCCACTAGAATTTGCTATAGTTTAAAAAAAAATGAATTTCTCCATTAGGATAAGAGATGAGGAAGATATGATAAAATAAAGTGGAGAAAATTTTTGAAAAAGTGAAGGGCTATTTATAAGCAAGAGAAAAAGTAAATTACCTAAATGTCCCTGTCTTTTACTCTCCACCACCCTCTTGCCACCTCACCTAGCCTCCTCCACCTCATGTACTCATGCCCACACTTTTGTTCCCTCTTCTCATTTTCATGCAAACATGTTTAAGCACTCTTTGTACTTAATGTTTCTAATGATGTGACATCTATATTTTTATTTTAAACTTTATATACTTAGGTATGACTACATATATACATACACTAACACACACAAATATATATATACTAACTTATATACAAATGTGTATACTTATGTTAAAGAGTTCACAATGTTTCTGATAGCTTTTAGCCAACAAAAAGTCAAAAATTTGGAAAACGAATTCCGGTCGTATGTCAATCTTTCTTCGAACTAAATATTTTTGTAAACAAATTTGGAAAACTATTTAACCATTGTTATTCATTATTTAAAAGAGTTTTATTTCCATTAAAAAATCAATTATTTGAATATTTAAAATTAATTAAATACTCGCAAATCAAAGCAATGAAATTCGGATCGTTACAATATTACTTATTTTTTGCATGTACACTAGATATTGAATGGGAGATGGAATCCGAATTTACTGATGCGTGTGGAATAACGCTGCAAATAAAGAAAAATTTAGTAAAATTCGATAATTTTACCTTTGAGTATATAATATGTTTCTATTACAAAAATACTGTATTAAACAAGTTATTACTTATTTTTAACAATTTCTTTGAAAATATAAGGATGTTTGAAAAAAATTGAGATACTTTAGATTATAACCAAAAGCACTTATTGAAAACAAAAGATATTTTTTAAGAAAACTATATTTGTGGATTTTTTGTGCCTTTGTGAAATATTGTGTGACATTATAAAAATTTTGTAACATTTAGTATGTTGTGGAGTATGTGGCTTGATCATATATGTGTTTGAATCATTCTCTTTACTCCTTTAATTTCTCCTTTACTTTCTCTCCTACGCTTGTATTGTTTTTAATGTTGATAAAGAGGGAGAAAAACCCGGCATATATATAAGGGGAGTGAAGATACTTTACATATTCATATCTTTATGTAAATGTACACCTATCATCATCGGGGGGAATGTTAGAACCTCCATTTCTAGCTTTGAAGTGATAACTACACATTTCAAAATATATTTTACATGTTGTTATTTCAAGTATATAAACTCTTGGAAATTATAAGACTACGATGAAATACTCAGACAATGTGCTCGAAAGTTAAAGATCGATATAGAGTCGCCGTATGTTGTAATGTTAGTTAAAACTTGTACAATTTCCTTTGATAATGCACATACATACACATTCCTATTCTTAAGTATTTATTTTAAATTCTAATTTCATACTTAAAAAAATTTCAAAATCACTGCTGCATTTCAAAGGAAATTAGACATCTTAAAAATGGGAAAAATGAGTTATTCCCTTTCTGTTTCATACTCTTTATGAAACGGACGTCTAAATGAATTTTGAGATGTCTGACTGATATTTTTAGACATTTAAATGCCTATTAAAATATTTTAAAATATATAGTTTTAGGCATCTAAAATTTAAAAGCATTCATTTGAAAAAGTATTCAGATGTCTGCTTGAAAATCAGATGTTTGAAAAAGGTTGTTTTTGAACTAATTATTTTTTGTTTTGACCATGTATAAAGTTAGATGTCCAAATTTATATTCATATGTCTGAATATCTACAATGGGCTATTTTATTTGAACAGTCGGTTTGTAATGAACCGCCTTTCTTGCATCCAAAAGACGGGTCATTATAGGTTGAAGAAATGAGAAATATAAGAAGAAGGCTAATCAAACACCGAATCTTATCACACAGGGAACAACATATAATAGAAAATGTAGTATATTACATAGTCATAGCCAAAATATTACATCAGAGTTCAATAATACAAGTTCCAAACTAGGACAATTTACAACTGCTTGTCCACAAAATACACAGACCATGCATACATACACAGCAGAATAATTTATACTAATAATAGCAATCGATGAAGCCACCTGCTCCAGCTCCTCCAACATGCTTTCGAGAGAAACCTGGATCACTTGACTACTCATAAAAATTGAGTACCCAAGAGTTTAGGGAAAAGAAAAATAAACCCTGGGTCAGACATTGGTCTGCTGTGAGTAAACTCAAATAAAAATATTTTTATTTGAAAAATCCTTTAAAAAACAAAAGGTATCGTAAGACCACGCCGAACCCAGACACAGACGGGTTTTTACCTAACGATAACCAAAAACACTTTCTATTTAAAATAGGTGATATTATGATATTGCCTAAGGGTTTAAAATAAATATAGAACATAGCTGAAATGTTTGCATCTCACATTAACAACATATTTAGGTATACAACTAAAACCATAAAGTCACACATTGGAGATTGGATTCCGTACAATGACAAGGCTACTGGGGTACCGCCTGCCACAGTACACCTCTAGATTAGCATACTGAGATCGTACCGAACGATCCCTGCCAACACAGGACTGGCCTATCCCTTGCTGAATAGTACCGAATATGATCATCCCCTTGGTTTGGATCAGCAACCATTTGGGACTATAGTATATCTGAGTGGGGACTCGTTCTAGATGGAAATGATCATACCCTAATGACTGCGACCCACATGGACCTGCTGCATATCCTATGTTTTAGTCATTTCCGGTTGATGAGGCCTGAGGCTACATCATTACCTTTCACATATGGCACTTCTCTCTTGGAATGCTAACATTGCCTTTCCGATGTTGGCACAATGTTAGCATTCATCCATACAAGTCATTCAGGAGATGAACGAACCGAAGGCACTACTTCCAATACACCCATTTTGGAATCACCCTAAAAATTAATAGCAAGATAGCCCTTGCACTTCAAGTCTTGAATCTTGATCATGACTTCTATAGATCCAATTCGAAAACTTTACGTTGGTTCGAAGTGGTTTTTGGATAACTATTTGTCATCCAATTCTGGTCTCCTCAAAGCAACGTTCGATAATTTTAAATGGTCAGGTTATTTGATAGTGAACAACTTCACTATCGGGTGCAAGGTTTACATATGGACATACACTCCATATACTTAAGTTATCATGACCCGCTTATTGAATTTAACCTCCTTATTTTTATCACGTTACTGATATTCAGCATTTGTGCTTAACACAAGTCAACTTACTTTCCATAAAACGTGTCAATGTTTTATAATCACTACTTTAATTCATTTGGCTACTTAATGGTCCAGACGATGAAATCCTTTGATCTTAAATCACTTAACTTGAAAAGAAGATTGATTTAAAACATAACCAATTAAGTTTAAAAATAGTTTTGAAAAGATTAAAGTATATTTAATTGGCTTAAACCCTAATTATATCTTAATTAAATCAAGATTAATTCATAATTAAACTTTAGTTAAGTTAATGAACATAGTTAAGTCCTAAATAACTTCTTAATGCATCTTAGTTAAGGTTTAAGCAATTCATTATTAGTTAAACTCTAATTAATTAGAAGTCAATTAAATAATCACTTATTAAATAATTATTAATTAACTAATTAACTTAATTAAATAATCATTAATCATTAAATTACTTCTTAACTTCATTAATCACTAATTAAAACTTTATTAATCACTAATTAGTCATTAACCTTCTTTTAGTGTTACTTAACCATTAATCACTTACTTAATTAAGTACTAATTATTTTTAATTAATTTATTAAATAATAAAATATTAATTTAACTAAACTTAATCTCTTTTTATATTACTAATTAAGTTTGAAATACTTTTGCAAAACCATTTCACAAGAAAACGTTTTAAAACGAAAATCAGAAATTTTGTCGAACTACATCTATAGCGACTATCGCTATAAGCGTTGTTCGCTTAAACATACTTCAAGCGAAAAACTTGTTTGATTCTTTTCTATTTCATGTTTTGAAACATAACTTTTACTGTTATTGAAACATAGAAACAAAGATAGAAACTTTGAAACAATTTCCAAACTTTTGAACAGGAAAACATAGTTTTTGATTTTGAATCGGATCTCACGTCCATCGCAACACACAAAGTTGTTAACTTTGATTCAACACAACATACTTTGGTTCTTGGATCACAACCATACATTCATACTACCATACTTTTTAACATCACAATGAAACACATATAAAAATATATGTTTACATGCTTACTAACTTGACAATACCGCATTCAAATCTTAAATTCAACACCAAACATCAACATCCATAAAATCAACATCAACCAACATAATAACCATTCAATTTACACATCATATTATCATCACAATAACACCACATAGTAAAGCCAAAAAAACTTTTCCAAAATAAAGTAGTTTACTCACCGAAACTCCACAAATACAAAGCGAACTTCGACTAGACTTTGGAAACAACACACGAGCTTCGAAGAGCGAAGATTTTTCCAAAGTTTTGAGCTTCAAATGGCTCAGTTGATGGTGTGGAGCTTGGCCTAGTGTTTTAGGGTAGGTGTGGGCTTGGTTTCTTGAAGATAAAGTGAAGAAATGAATATAGGAAAGTTTAAACTAGATTCGGAAGAGATTTAAAGTGAAAAGTTAGGATTATTAAATACTTAGAAAGGATTTGGAAGCCATGGACATTTTAGAGAGGGAGTTTTAGAAAATGAAGGAGAGAATGTAAATAAAAATGTGTGTGTATGGATGTGTATTTATAGATGAAGAAAAGTGGAAAAATTACCATTTTATGATTAATTTAAAATATCATAACATGTCATCATTTTGACATGTCACATCACCACCTTCCTTCGCCTCATATGTCACATCCCCTCTATAGTCACATCCCCTAAGCCATGATGGGTAATGATGATGGTACTTAAGAAAATGACAAGAGATAATGATATGATTTAGTATATATATAAGTTATTATTTTAAAACCATGTCTTGTCACATCACTTGATAAACATAATTAACATAAGATAATATACAATTAGTTTATTATTATTTTTTGGTTAATTAACTCTTATATATGTATATATAGTGCATAAAGACGAATAACGTTCCCGAAAACTTTCCGGTGTCGAAAGATTGAAATTTCGGGAAATATTCTTCGGTCACATTTTCCATTTTTCTAAGAACTATTTAATTTGGTAAACTTATTTTGAAAACGATTTTTCCATTATTATTAATTAATTAAAATGAGTTCGTTTATCAATAAAAAAATCCATTTATTGACTATATAAATTATATATATATATATTTGCCTGGTTAAAGCGATCAAACCCTGGGTTGTTACATAGTTTTCGTTTTGAAAAGTCATCTCCTTTAATCAGAAGTGGTGTATGCTCTAATGGTGATTTCCTTCAATGAAGAATTTTCAAACATTATAAAAGGATTTTTTTGAATAGTTGCACTTAACTTTTCTTGGTTTACTCTCTATATTCTATATTCATAAAGATTTCTAAAAGATTCCAAAAACAATCGTTTTCCTTCCCTTTTCTGCACTTCCAATTCATGTTATCAAAGGAAATTATAGGGAGGGTGTACTGAAAAAATGACTTATCAGTATTAGAAGAACACATCAAAGTTAAAGTTAGAATTATTCGTTTAAGTAAAGTCCTGTTGGAGATCTTCATGCAAGGACTCGAAGTCTTGTTCAGTTTTTCGACAGTGTAGTAGAAACATGTTCCTACAGATCAAGAGAGGGTAGTCTACTAAAATTCCAAGAGTCTAGGAATGAACGACAAGTCTGAACCGGTATAAAAGTCGCTGGTGCACTTGTTTATATTCTATTCCTTACTTAGCTTACTATTTTATTCTGTTTATTCATATTACTTGATCCTTAACGCACTTTCAACCATATTTGAATATAAGCTTATTTATTCAACTTGAACTAAATCCTCTTTTTTCATATCTCTTCTAATAATATATGTTCGTAATGTTAATTTTATTTAGATCCATTTGTGTTATTCCCCTTTTTGATTACATGTCCATTTTCTTAACATTAGAGCTATGACGTATTATATCTTATTTAATCGGTTGTTCATATAATTTAGATCTGAAATTTTACCATAAATTTATATGTGCTTAAATTGTCCTTTTTATTCCTGTTTTGAAAATTATTATTTAAAAATAATACAACTATTTTGATTGAAACCTGGTTTTAAATTAATTAATACGATTCCACTTTGTTTTAACTTGAATAAATTACATATGTTGTCTAATTGAAATCAACTAAAAATTAAGTATAAGTTTTATATGATTTTTCTCAGAATACAATTCTTTTGAACCGTTGGAACATGTTTCTACTACATTATCGAAAAACTGAATTGATATGAATTAAATGGTAAGGCAGAAAATACCTTAATCAATGAAAAAATTAAGGAAAAAAATTAATTAAGGTATAATCAAAGGAAATAAATTCGACTATCTTCAGATATTTTTGCATAGTATAAAGGTAGGTAATAACAAATGAAAATTGTAGAGAATTAGTTATAAAGTGGTTATTTTATTAAGAAAAATATCAATTTTCTACTTAGTTATGAATTTGTCACTTTAAACATGCGATAACCTCAAATTGATACGCATGATAACTTGAAAACCTATACTCATGAAAGCTTTCAAGTGAGACTTGAGATAACACTTAAATTTATACCTATGATAGCTTGGGGATCTATACATGCGATAACTTTATAGTTAAACCTACAATAGCCCCTGAGTTAGAAGTGTGATAGTAAAGAAGTGTGATAGCTATACTTGTGGTAGCTTCTATGCTTATAATAGATTAGAAGTGTGATTGCAATACTTGTGATAGCTTAGAGGTGCGATAGCGTTAGAACTGTGATTGCCTAGACTATACTTCTGATAGTTTAGACTTGCGATAGAACTAATGTTAGATATGTGATAACTATTGAATGTGGCATGCAATAGCTAATCAGCTAGATATGAGATAACTATAGAGTTAGATATGCGATAGCTCTTTAACTAATTGTGAGAAAGAAGAATGTTGTACATGTGATATGTATTGAATTAGATGGGCGATAGCTAAAGGAAATAAATGCCTTATTTAAAGTATGTGTTTTGGGTAGCATTTTAGAAGACGGTTTCCAAGATGTATTTGAATTCCGTAGGGATGAAATTATAAGGAAAAATAAAAAGTTAAAAAGTAACATCTTATGTGTGACGGTCTGCCTTTCTTACACCCAAAGACGATACTTAATACATCTCTAGTATCCATGTGCCAGTCATCGAAGTGTCGGAAAGACGGATCGTTGGGTAAAGAAAATAAAAGGCTAGTAGAAACAAACAGAGATTTTTCTTACAACGTCAGAGATACATACATCATCAGAGAATAGTACATAAGGTTACTTCAAAATGTTACATAAAAGTTACAAGAGGTACTATTCCAACCAAGGACGGCTATAATAGCCAGCCCATACTACTAATACATAATGTACAGACATAGTGGAAACAAACATAACTTCTAGATATAGATGAAAGCTCCTACTCCATACTACTTCCCAAAATGCTCCACAGAAACTGACTACTCGGCTATTCATAAAAATTTGAGTACCCAAGAATTTAAGGGAAAGAAATAAAACTTTGGGTCAGATATGGGCCCGATCTAGGTAAAGTGTGTACTTTTAACTTTATAAAAACCTTCAAAAACAAGGTATCTCGTAAGGCCACGCAACACATAAACACTAACGGGTTTTTACCTTACGATAACCAAAACGTTTCCTTATAAAATCCTTTGATATTATCATAATGTCTAGAGATCAAATTAAACTTGGAACCATAGCCGAAATTGCAACTAAGTCCGTAAAGGCACGTATTAGAGAATGGATTCCATAAATGACAAGACACTGGGGTACCACCAGTCACAGGGAATCTGTAGATAAAATACACCGAGGTAAACAAGAACATACTGCAACCCTACTACATAGAACTATCCTACCCCTGACTGGATAGTACCGAATACGATCATCCATTGTTTGTGATCAACCACCAAAATGGGCCTCGAAGCATACATGATAATGGATGACCGTACCTAAATGGGTGTGACCCACATAATCCTGTTGCATATCCCCTAATTTTAGTCATTCTCGGATGTGATGCTTGAGGTTACGTTTACCTTCCCCCCTAGTAGACCATCTTGGAATGTTATCAATGCCCTCTAGGCAATAATGCAATGATAGCATACATCCATACAAGTTGTTCTGGGATTAAACAAACATTAACATTTACTATCTTCCATTTTGGAATCACCCTCGGGAAGAATAGTATAGCTCCATAGCATACTTCATAAACGATCCATTACGAATGTTATTAGTTTGGATTGGTTTGGATAAATCATACTTATCCGAAAATAGTGTCTCCAAATTAGGCGATAATTTTTGGCTAACTCAATTCTAGTTCCTTTGGAAGTATCAAGTATTCGAGTCCTCACCGGGGAACTCGACTATACAATCATACTTCCTAAGTATAAAATCGATCAAGCCATAAATAGTGGACAATCCGCTATTAGGGTAATTATATAGAGTTCCGTATATGGATAACCATATTCGTAACTTAAACATAACCCATTGATAGAAATTAACCCTTTCATATCTATCACGTTTCTGATATTTCGGCTTTGCTCTATCCCTTGCCTAGAAATGAACTCTAGATCTCATAGATAGAGCATCACCCTATCACTGGCTTTAGTGTTAACTATGGGTTGACTTAATTCCCATAAATGTGTCACCACGTTAACTTTGGTTTCATATTTGTTTGCGGTTACTTAAGGGTAATCGACAAAGAAATCCCTTGATTTAATACACTTTTGAAAAGAAAACAGATTTGACCCAAAACCGATATCTAGAACTAAAGCGATTTTTAAAATTAGAACCCTTATTAATTAATTAAATAATAAATTAAACCCTCATTAAATAATAATTAAATCTTAATTAAGTCCTAATTAAAATCTTAATTAAATTAAATTTAATCAGTAATTAATTAATAATTAAACTCCCTTTTTAAATAAATTAATATTAATATTTAGTAAATAATTACATAATCTTTAATCTCTAATTAATAATTAAATAATAATTAAATTTTAATTAATTAAACAATTATAATTAACTTACTTGATTATCACTTAAGTACTAAGTACCTTTGTTAATTAATAATTAAGTGGTAATTACCTTAATAATAAATTAATTTAACAATCATTAAATAAATAAATAAACAGTAATTTCTTTTTAATTTCTTTATATATGTTAGAAAACACTTTTCTAAAAGACCTTAAGTGAAACACTTGTTAGATTTTCAAAACTAGTTCGTTTTACGAACTGCATCCATAGTGACTATCGCTATACGATTTGTAAATTTCAAAACTTTATTAAATTTCCAAACAGTTTTAAAATAAACTTTACTTCTATATATAAACCTACTTTATAACCTTATATGAAGTTTTGTAAACCAAATAAAAGTAAAGTTAAAACTTACGAAAACTTTTCTAAAATCACTTAAGAAAAGCAAGTTTTAAACAAATAAAGGATTTCAATGTTGCGACATAACCACTAGCTCAAGTACTAACTTTTCCTTAGCATATACAACACGTAACATAGCATAACATCACCACAACATAAGCAAGATTTCTAACATATATACATGCCATAATTTACATAACCAATCCAAGAACACAACTTGTATACTAACTTAACTTTTTTTAACTCCATATTCAAAACTATATGTCATCATAACCAAGCACATATAATTATACCCAAGTCAACACTATTATTACACAAACAAACATCATATTTACACCGAAGCAAAGTACATATATAAGTTTAGAAAACTTAGTTTAGGTGAGATTTTAAAGGAAGTGTTTAAACATGGTTTTTGAGTTTTAAAAAGTGGATGAACTAAGGTTTCTGATTTTAGAACTTTAAGAAGCCATTAAAGCTTGGATGAAGGTTTAAAAAGAAGGAATGAAATGAGAAAATGAGAAAAATTGTTAGGAATTTGTATATATATACAAAGTGAATAAACTAAATTACCAAACTAGCCTTAGGGTACATAACCTCCACTTATATTTTGCCACCTCACTCTCCATGCTCCCTCCTCCCTTTTCCCGCGTGAATTTGGTCCCCCCTTCATATGTTGATCCAACATGCATTAATAACCAAGGTACTTTATGTTTAAAAAGAAATGACACATTATGTCACTTTATTTTACATTTTAAATTTTGTTTTATATTTACATAAAAAGTCATATCACCTTATTATATTAAGTAAACACACACACACACACACACACACACACACACACACACACACATATATATATATATATATATATATATAAACAGTGCTAGCTTATTTATAAATGAGAGTGAATGTTTAACTCAAATGTGCACAATGTTTTCCGATAACCCTTGGGCACCTATAAGTCGAAAATTCGAAAAACAATTTCCGGACACATTTTATATTTTTCTTTGAACTAATTATTTTTGTAAACAAATTTTGAAAATCATTTCACCATCATTAGTTATTATTTAAAAGGTGTTTACTTTTGTTATTAAATCCATTAGTTAATTATTAAAAATATATTTAAATATTCATATTTTAAAGTAATTAAATCCTGGGTCATTACACTCTCCCCCCTTAAAAGAATTTCGTCCCGAAATTAGCAAATAAGGAGATAACTCAAAACTACTCAAAAATATATACCATGAGATCTATACGAAGGACATACACTAAACATCCATAACACCAACTGTGCAAATGTAATATATACAAACAAACAACTATCCTAACATTAATTTCGGATAAGCCTTCCTCATATAATTCACTGTCTCCCAAGTATTATCTCTTGGATTCTCACCCCACCGAATCTTTACTAATTTCACCACCTTATTTCGCAACCTATTCTCATCCTGATCCATAATATAAAATGGATGTCTGATCACTATCAAGTTTGGTTCTATCTCTAAACCCACTTGAACAGCCGACACTACAATCAACGATGGATCATAAACATACTTCCTTAAATAGGACTCATGGAAAACATTATGCATCCTAGACAACCTTTTTGCCAACTCAACTCTACAAGCGAGCGGTCCAATCCTTTTAATAACTTTAAAAGGTCCAATATACCTAGGTGCTAACTTTCCAGCCCTTCCGAATCGAACAACACCTCTGATTGGGGAAATCTTTACAAATACAGAGTCTTTGACTTCAAATTCTAAATCCCTTCTCCTTTTATCGGCATAACTCTTTTGTCAATCTTGGGCTACTTTCATCCTTTTCTTGATCACCACAACCTTTTCTGTAGCATTTTAAATCATGTCTGTCCAAGTACTAGCCTATCTCTTGTCTCAACCCAACAAGTCGGTGACTTACATGGACGTCCATAAAGTGCTTCGTAGGGTGCCAGCCCAATGCTCACTTGATAACTATTATTGTAGGAGAATTCCGCTAAGTGAAGATGATCTTCCCACGATCCTCCAAAATCCAGAATACAAGCCCTTAAAAGAACTTCCAGAATACGGTTTACCCTTTCCATTTATCCATCTATATGGGGGTGATATGATGTGCTTAAGCTTAGTTTTGTTCCTAAAGCTACTTGTAATGCCTCCCAAAATTGACTGGTAAAGATGGGATCTCGATCACTTACAATACTTACCGGAACTCATGCATTCTGATAATCTCCCTCATATAAATTTCTGCCAAAGAAGTTGTAGTTCTTGTCGGCTTTACCGAAATAAAATGAGCACTCTTCATTAGCCTAAATATAATAACCCACACATCTTCATTCCCTTTTCTTATCCTAGGTAACCTATAAAATCCAATGATTTACTATGGCTAATAACTCCAAGTCATGCATGCATAATTCTTCTCATGAGACTTTAACAGTCTACTTGCATAGCTATAACCTTCCCTGCTACGTCAACACTGCACCCAAACCAACTCTACATGCGTTTGTATAAACAGTTAACCCCTTTCCTCCATCTATAATAGCCAAAACTAGGGCACTGGTCAAATATTCCTTCAACTCGAGGAATGCACCCTCAACTTCGGAGTCCACTCGAATTTAACTTCTTTTTTCGTCAGCTTGGTTAGATGAGAGGCAATCTTATAATAATCCTCGATAAACTTCCTATAATATCCTGCCATCCCTAAGAAGTGATGTGCACGTAAATGTGCATATTTTTACTTTCATATTTAATCTACTTTTATTTTAAATAAATGTCATAATTGGGTGTTTTTACATGTTTAAAACCAAATTTCAAAAATGTTTTCAAGTCATCATTCATGCATCTACATGGGAGTAAAATGGTAATTCTGTGTATGATTTAATTTTAGAAAAATCACTTGCACATTTTATTCTTATTTGTAGGAATTTGGATGAAAAATGGAAGAGGCTTCATGTATGTATGCATGCACAAAGGAAGGAAGACAAAAGAATGAAGAAACAAAAGAATTCATGAAATCATGGAGGACCCCACCTACCCAATAGCCATAAACCAAAATTAAGAGCTAATGCACATGTTAGTGGGGATTAAATTCGCATGCACATATAATAGAGGATTAATTTCATGCTAATGAATACTTGGTGGTTACACTTCCTAAGGGGTATTTTGGGTAGTCCCCTAAAATATGAATTAGGGTTTTAGACATGTATAAATACCCCTTATGTTTCATGTAATGAGGCTCTTCCTTCTTTAGTTAGTTTAGATTGTAGCCACAAAATCAAATATAAATAAAAGTTTCTTTCATAGCTTCTTAGCCTAGTTTTTATTTTCATGCAATTTAGATTTATGCTTTCTTGTATGCATTTTTAGTTCATGTTCTTTTCCTTTTTTGTTTCTTCTTATGTTAGGAGTTAGATCTCTTTCTTTTATGCAAGTAGATTAGCTTTTTATTTTATTTTAATTAGCTCTCTTTTTTCATGTTGAAGTCACTTTATGTTATGATGAATTCAAATATGAGAAGCTAAGCCCCTTTAATTTAAGGATGATGAAGCTCTCATGAATCACATAAAGTTAACAAAGTGATTTCATTTGATCTCTTTTTGTGCTTAACGGAAATTTTTGATGTGGTAAAATTTTGTTGTTTAGTATTGAATTTGATAGCATATGTTGTTGACACCAAATAGGCTATGCTTAAACAACATAAACACAAATTGCCTCTTCATCTACATATGATTTTGGTAATGAACTGGATTTAGGATCAAAATTTGATGGTCTATGTTACTAATCAATAATAAATAGATCATGCTTAGAATAGATTTTATTTTTAATTTCATTATCATTTTCATGAGAGTTGACAAGTGGTTTGGATGTTGTGTTAAAGTTTGATGGTTTATGTTGGGTTAATTAATAGCACAAATAGACCATACTTAGGATAAACACATCACCTAAATTCACAAATGACCAAAAAGAGACATCATAATTTCATTGTGTTGATTTGTGTGATCATGACAAGGGATTTGCCTTTAAATTACCATATACTCTTATATTTTTATTCACTTTTTTTTAGTTACTTTTTACAATTTTTTTTAGCTTAAAAATATTTCAAACTCTTGGGTTAATTTGATTGAGTAGAATTTAAAATTAATTTAATTCCCTGCGGATCGACTCATACTCGCCACGTACTAAAATTGTACGTCGTGCGCTTACGGTTGTTTTTATCACAATATTTTTCGGCGATTTTCTAACCGATAAAAATTCATTAACGACCAAGAAGCTTCTTGCTTTTGTAGGATTTTGGGGTCTTTTGAAATCTTCCACATCAGCTAACTTAGCCAGATCTACTGAAATGCCATCTCTCGACATAATATGTTCTAGGTATCTTACCTCTGATTGCCAAAAGTGGCACTTAGAAAACTTTTCCTTAAGAACGTTTTTCTTTAACGTTTCTAACACCACTTTCAAATGATGTTTGTGCTCTTCCTCGATCTTTGAGTAGAGAAGGATGTCATCTATGAAAACTAGCGTGAATTTATTTAGAACCTCCTTAAAAAATCGATTAATAAGATTAACGAAAAATGTTGGCGCATTGGTCAGCCTAAATGGCATAACCAACCACTCATAGAAACAGTTCGGCCCTCTAAAAGTAGTTAAGGGTATACTATCCTCTACTACTCTTAAATGATGGAAACCTGTAGCAAGGTCTAATTGGGAGAATACTCTAGCTCCATAAAGTTGGTCAAACATATTATCTATGTAAGGTAACAAATACTTATTCTGAATGATCTGCTTGTTTAATTCCGTATAATAAACGCATAATCTTAAGGAACCATCGGACTTAGCAACAAGTACTACTACTGATCCCCATCTCGAACGGCTTAGCCTAATCAACCTTCTTCGTAACAAATCATTGGTTTGATCCTTTAACTCCTGCTTCTCTCTCAAGACCATTTTACGCATGGGTTGAATAACAGGTCTCACACTGGGAGCTAAATCAATTTTCCAATGAGGAGGAAAATTATTAACCGACTAAAAAATATCAGGGAAATCTTTAACAACTTATATCGATCCTAACTCTTCCAAGGATGATTCTAAGGAATAAAGGAAACTACTCATACATGTGTATGGGTCATCACAAGAAAGTTCAACAAATTCCCTAAGTTTCGTTTTTAAGAATAATGTTCTTTCAACATAATCTAAAACGGCTCCATTCCTAGATATTAGTCCATACTGAGTATAATGTTGAACCCTTAAAATGAAAAGCATACAAGTCCCAAAGAAGGGGTGGATAAGATAGAAGATTTGCACCATCATACAAATCAAGCATAGATTAGTTACATTACCTATGGGGTTAGATATGCAGATAAGGGTTTCTACGTATTTAGGGGAAAACTTAATTTATCTACCAATTATGTAGAGACAAAACTATGAGAGCTCTGCTATCAAACAAAACTCTAACAAAAAATTTCCGATAATAAGTAAAGTACCTTCCAAGACTCCCTTCCCTTTAACATCTTCAAAGGTTGAGGGCTCATCCTTAATAGCATAAACTCTAGCTTGCTCTCCCTTTCTCATCAATGAGCAATTCTTAATCATGTGCCTAAGCTAGTGGCAATTGTAAAAAAAGGTCTTCTGAACCATTGGAGAGATAGCCTTCACCTGTTGAGCCTTTGGAGTCCTATAGAACTTTGCGATGTGACCTTCTCCTTACATTTATGACAAATATAATCCTTGAACCTATTCTCCTGATTTTCACCATTCCACTTTCCCTTTCCTTTCTTCTTCTAGTTTGGATTAAATTTCCTCTTGTTCGAATTATTGGTATTCCCACTGGGTGTTGCTGCAGTTGGCTTCTTCTTCAAAAGCGCTTCATATGTTAATGCCATGTTTACCAAATCCATAAATGATTCCTCATACGATCCGTCATCTTTTCATGGGACTCCTCTCTCATACCCGATACGAACATCTAGTTTTTCTTAAGAGGCATGTCTATGAGTCCAGAGCCGAAATGGGATAACTCATTAAACTTTATTTCATATTCCGCCACCGACAAGTCTTCCTGCTTGAGATCCATGAAACTTCAATACAAGATAGTTTTTCCTGCAGATGTCATGTATTGGTCTTCGAATACTTCTTTGAATCTAGCCCACGAGAACTCATCTTCTGAAACATTTACGGTGGCAGAATCCCACCACGTCGCTGCCCCCTCTTACAATTACCATGATGCCAAGAAGCATTTCTGATCATTAGAAATGTTCAGACCGTTGAAAATCTTCTCACATGACTGTAGCCAACCTTGTACTTCAATGATGTATTTTGTACCCTTGAAAGGTTTTTCTCCTAGATTTGTGAAATCCTTGCACAAAGCTGCGAAGTGTACTCGAGGCTGCACTGGGACTGCTTCTTCCATTATTCCAACCTATCTAACATTCGGGGTTCTACCATTTTTGGTTATTGTACTATTGTTTCCCCTTCCACATTCTGTTCTCATACTCATTATTACTACCTGAAAAAGTATGATATCTTTAGAATACATAGACGAGTTTATCTTAGGGAAAAAGAGCATAAACCAAACATATAAATGCCGATCAGACAACATGGAAACGCACTCTCAAAGACTGAACTCATTCTAGGGTACTACTAATCATATCTCTAATGAATTGATCCCAACCAAGGCCTAGGTGTTATCTCAACCAAAGTTTTGATACCAAATGTGACGGTGTGCCTTTCTTACACCCAAAGATGACATTTAATACATCCTCGGTATCCATGTGCCAATCATATAAGTATCAAAAAGACAGGTCATGGGGTAAAGAAAAAAAGCAAGGAGAAACAAACACAGATTTTTCTCACAACGTCAGAGATACATACATCATCACAAAATAGTACATAAGGTTACTTCAAAATGTTACATCAAAGTTACAGGAGATACTATTCCAACCGAGGATGGCTATACTAGCCAGCCCATACTATAATACATAATGTACAGACATAGCGGAAATGAACATAACTTCTAGATATAGATGAAAGCTCATGCTCCATACTGCTTCCCAAAATGCTCCATAGACCTAACTACTCGGCTACTTATAGAAATTTGAGAACCCAAGAGTTTAAGGGAAAGAATAAAACTCTGGGCCAGATATGGGTCTGGTGTGAGTAAAGTATGAACTTTTAATTTTATAAAAACCTTCAAAAACAAAGTATCTTGTAAAACCACACTGCAAATAAACACGGATGGGTTTTTACCTTACGATAGCAGAAACATTTCCATATAAAATCCTCTAATATTATCAAAAAGTCTAGGGTTTAAAATAAATATGGAATCATAGCTGAAATTGTTACATTGATTAAATTCCAGCATAATAGGTTTACAACTAAGTCCGTAAAGGCACGTATTAGAAAATGGATTCCATTAATGATGAGGCACTGGGTTACCACCTATCATAGTGCATCTCTAGATAAAATACACTGAGGTCAACAAGAACATCTTGCACCCCTGCTACAGAGAACCGGCCTACCCATGACTGAATAATACTGAATACAATTATCCTTTGGTTGTGATCAACAACCAAAATGATCCTCGAAGCATACATGTAAGAAAGGATACCGAACCTAGATAGGGATGACCATACCCTAATGAGTGCAACCCATATAGCCCTATTGCATACCCTTTGATTTTAGTCATTCCCGGGTGTAAGGCTTAAGGTTACGTTTACCTTCCCCCTAGCAGGCCATCTTGGAATGCTATCAATGCCCACCAGGTAACAATGAAAAGATAACATTCATCCATATAAGTTGTTCCGAGATCAAACAAACATTAACATTTACTATCTTCCATTTTGGAATCACCCTCAGGAAGAATAGTATAGCTCCATAGCATACTTCATAAACGATCCATCACGAACATTATTAGTTTGGAGTGGTTCGTATAAATCATACTTATTCGAAAACGGTGTCACCAAACTAGAGATAATTTCTGACTAACTCAATTTCGGTTCTTTTGGAAGTATGCAACAAGTATTCGAGTCCTTACCGAGGAACTTGATTATACAATCATATTTCCTGAGTATAAAACCGGTCAAGTTATAAATGGTGGACAATACGCTATTTAGCATAATTATACAGAGTTTCGCATATGGATAACCATATACTTAATTTAAACATGACCCATTGATAGAAATTAACCCTCTCATATCTATCACGTTTCCAATATTTCGGCCTTTCTTTATCCCTTGCCTAGAAATGAATTCTAGATCTCACAGATAGAGGATCAACCTGCTCGTTGGTTTAGTGCTAACTATGGGATGACTTACTTCCCATAAATGTGTCACCACATTAACTTTGGTTTCGTATTTGTTTGAGATTACTTAAGGGTAATCGACAAAGAAATTCCTTGATTTAAAACACTTTTGAAAAAGAAAGCAGATTTTAAACAAAACCGATATTTAGAACTAAAGCAATTTTTAAAATTAAAACCCTTATTAATTAATTAAATAATAACTTAAAACCCTTATTAAATAATAACTAAATCTTAATTAAGTCCTAATTAAAATCTTAATTATTTATTTATTTAAAAATGGGGTTTAATTATTAATTAATTACCGATTAAGTTAAATATAAATAAGATTTTTACCGAATAAAATCTTAATTATATTTAGCTTAATCGGTAATTAATTACTAATTAAACCCCATTTTTAAATAAATAATTAATTAATAATTCATCTTTAATAAATAATTACATAATGATCAATCTCTAATTAATAATTAAATTTTAATTAATTGAATAATGATGATTAACTTACTTGATTATCACCTAAGTATTAATTACCTTTATTAATTAATGAATAAGTACCGATTATCTTAATTAATTAATTAATCATTAAATAAATAAACAATAATTACTTTTTAATTACTTCATATATGTTAGAAAACACTTTTCTACAAGGTCTTAAGTGAAACACTTATTAGATATTCAAAACTAATTCATTTTACGAACTGCATCCAAAGCGACTATCGCTATACGATTCGTAATTTTCAAAACTCGTCTAAACTTCCAAATAGTTAAAAAAAAACTTTCCTTTATATTTAAACCTACTTTATAACCTTGTATGAAATTTTGTAAACCAAATTAAAGTAAAGTCAACACTTATGAAAAGTTTTCTGAAATCACTTAAGAAAAGCAAGTTTTAAACAGGTAAAGGATTTTGATACCGCGACATAACCACTAGCTCAAATGCTAACTTTTCCTTAGCATATACAACACATAACATAGCATAACATCACCACAACATAAGCAAGATTTCTAACATATATACATGCCATAATTAACATAACCAAGCCAAGAACACAACTTGTATACTAACTTAACCTTTTAACTCCATATTCAAAACTATATGTCGTCATAACCAAGCACATATAATTACGTCCAAGTTAGCACTATTACTACACAAACAAACATCATATATAAACCCAAGCAAAGTGTATATACAAGTTTATAAAACTTAGTTTTGGTGAGAAACTTTACTCACTAAAAGTCGATGAAACTAAGCGAACTTTCACTATGGTTTGAACACGGCCTAGAACTTCGCTTTGCCTTAGGAAAAATGGAGTCTTTGGTGGCTTCAGGATGGAAATGTGCTCGGATTAAGGGGTTTAGGTTCGACCAAGAGGAGGTGAAGGTAGTGTGGAATTGTTTTTGTGATGGAGAAGTGATGAAATGTGACAGGAAGTATTTAAACAAGGTTTTTGAGTTTTAAAAAGTGGATGAACTAAGGTTTTTAACTATAAAACTTTAAGAAGCCATTAAAGCTTTTCTTAAAAGCTTGGAGGAAGGTTTACAAGGCAGGAATGAAATGAGAAAATTGTTAGGAATTTGTATATATACAAAGTGAATAAATTAAATTACCAAACTAGCAATAAGGTACCTAACCTCCACTTATATTTTGCCACCTCACTCTCCATGCTCCCTCCTCCCTTTTCCCACGTGAATTTGGTTCCCCCCTTCATATGTTGAGCCAACATGCATTAATAACCAAGGTACGTTATGCCTAAAAAGAAATGACAAATTATGTCACTTTATTTTACATTGTAAATTTTTTTATGTTTACACAAAAAGTCATATCACCTTATTATATTAAGTAAACATATATATATATATATTTCAAGTGTGCTATCTTATTTATAAATGAATGTGAATATTTAACTCAAATGTGCACTTAGTCATGATTAATTCCTTTGAATGTACACTTAGTCCTGATTAGTTTAAATACTAAAAAAACAAGAAAATATGATTGGTAAACTTACCATTACCAAAGGTTTTGACATATATTTACCACTAGATATACCATTAACAATGGTAAATTTATAACATCTGATAATATTAGTATATCGACGTAGCTCAATATTGGTTACTAATAATTGTTATGGTAGTGGTAAATTTAATATTATCATAATAGCCCTAAAATTTTGTTGCGACCATAGGAAAATAACAAAAATTCCAGTTGTTAGTTGGTCGAAAGTTTATGATTACAGGACTAACAAGTACAAAGGCTTTCCTATAAGGCCACAGGAAGCCTCTATCCTTTAAAAAAGACTTATGTTAAAAAAGCTTTTCATTAAAGCTTTAAGGATCTTCAGTGTTTCAAAATCCATTTTCAGAAGAAAAAAATAATTTTTAGAACCTTTAAAGAGATTCAATATTTTAAAATTGTCTTCAGATAAACACATTTTAGAAGATTTAAACAGCTTCCATATTTCTAAAGTTGTTTTCAAAAAAATGGTTTTCATATGCTTTAAGGAGCTTTCGTATTGCAAAAGTCATTTTCAGATAAATGCTTTTTAGAAGCTTTAGGGAGCTTCCATATTTTAAAAGTTATTTCTAGAAAAATGGTTTCCAAAAGCTTTAAGGAGATTCCGTATCTCAAAAGTTATTTTCATAAAAATAGTTTTTTAGAAAGAAATGGTTTTCAGAAGCTTTAAGGAGATTCCATATCTCAAAACTCGTTTTTAGAACAATGGTTTATAGAAGCTTAAAGGAGAATCCATATCTCATGAGACATTTTAATAAAAATTTGTTGAAGCTATAAGTAGCTTCCATATTTTCAAAAATATTCTAGACAAAATGCTTTATCAAAAAAAACTTTAAAGTATTTTCTATTTTTCAAAAACATTTTTATTGAAATGATTTTTCAACAAAGATATAAGGAGCTTACATATTTTAAAGTGGTTTTCAGTGAAATTTTTTCGATAAAGAGTTTCCATCTTTCAGAAGACATTTTCAATGGAATGGTTTACAACAGAGATATGAGAAGTTTCCATATTTCAGAAGTTATTTTTGGTAAAATGATGTGCCAATAGATATAAGGAGCTCTCATATTCAAAGAGATTTTGAATAAAAAAGTTTTTCAATAAGTTATAGGAAGCTTCTATCTTTCGAAAGATACATCAATAAAAAGATAATGAGATGAAAGAATAAGGAGCTTTCTCTTTTTCAAAGAACTTTTGATGATTTTCTCAAGAAAGTTACAAAAAATTCTTTTATGTTCAAAATAATCATATCGTCGTAGCTGTAAAAAGTGGCCACGATTTATTTTTCAATTATGAAGAACTTATATAATTAGAGAAATTTTCATTCAAAGTCAAAAGCTGCTATTAGTTAGAATACCAACATTGAAGTTGAAATTGAAAAGGATGAAGAACAAGTTTAAAGATCTAAATCAACATTTCAAAGGAAAATTGAGAAAGGAAAGTCGCTATACCAATGCAACCAACGATCATGTGTACAAAAGCTATTGAAAGTATCATAATGGTTAGAGGATCCATACGAAAGATTAGAGAAAGGCATTTAGACAGGACTATCATTTCTGAACTACAGCCAAGAAAGGAAGTCCTGAACCAATAAGCCATTGGCGACTTGAAGACAATGGTTTGAAAGATAAACGTTTGGCATGGTTTGCATCTTCAAATACTATGCAGAGAGAAGTTAGTTGGTCAAAACGGAGAAAATAAGTAAATCAACAGGTTAGAGGCAATTTAGACATTGGTGAAGAAGGATGGAAACGAAGAAATGACAATTGAAAATCTAAGGAAAAAGCAAGAGTTTCCATTAGCTAAAGCAGAAGCAAACCCTTTAGGGTAAAATTTTTGTACCCAATTCTCTTAAGGAATGATGAATGTGAAATAGAAATTATAAAATGCAATTATGAAGGGTGATTAGAAAGGTTTTTATGTGTATAAATTTATTATGTCGAGGATTCCATTAGATTTATACAAGGAATAACTATCAATGATCTAAAGCCGTCGCTAGTCTACATAGAAAGTTATCGCATGTCTACGTTCAAGGAAGCATCGCATGTTTAAGTTGAAGGAAGTTATCGCATGTCTAGGTTGAAGGAAGCACTCACATGTATAAGTTGTAGAAAACTATCACATGTTTAAGTTAAAGGAAGCTATTGCATGTCTAATTCGAAGGAAACTATCTTATGTCTAAAAGTAAAAGTGTAGTCAAGGTGTATCACAGGTATCAAAGATGTAGAGGAGCTAGCGAAGATGTAGAAGAACCATCGAAGATGTAAAAATGCTATTGAGCTTCTAAATAAGAATTATCAAATATATAGAAAGGGATGCTATTGAATTGGAAAAAGTTATTGAATACATGAAGATATTAAGAATATTGTGAGTACTAGAGTTAGGTGTATGCCCTAGGAGTAATTATGTAATTTATTGGAAATTATTAACTTTGTAATAAAATCTCGTTCAAAATAAAAGATATTTTTTCTTTCTATTATATACTTGTTGTGCTATGTTATGCTAATAACTTATTTAATTTAAGTATAATAAATAGAATATCCTTAAATAATATATTATGTGATAGTAATTACAATGTATTGTAATCATGAGAACTTTATCACATTAAAAATAACATATTATTTTAAAAATTCCTAGCCAAGATGTTTCAAGACTGGATATCAATATATCAATTGAGACTAGAGTACTAACGCACTTCAAATGTTGAACAGTGTATTACTCATGGCAGTAGGGGGCACCAAGGTGTTACGTACTGATAGTTATTGGATAATTATGGAATGACTCACTCGAGAGTTTTGTTTTGGTTAATATAACTAAGGTCAAACAGAGAACTCGAAGTAATGGTATTACACAGTTCTGTTGACTTGATAATACTACTAAACTTCAATGTAGACACTCCACTTTGATTATAGTTAAACCATGGTATGCATCCATCGAACGACTGTTGTTGGGTCTGAGTTAAAATATTGGAAGTGACACATTATTCAATCGAGAATTTGCCTCCTCGGTTATATGATGTTAATATCACGGTCAACTGTAGTCAACCAAAAGTCAAAGTCTTTAGGTAGAGCAGTACGATTAATAATAATTGTTAATATTGAACCAAAAACATTATGATTGGATTAAACAAATTGAATGTGGACAATATTGGAATTTGGACCGAATCCAAATTCATAAGTCCTAAAGTGATATAGTTTTAGCAAAGAGAATTGGTGTAAATAATCGTCACCACCGGGTACCGCTTAAAATAGTGAAATTGGATTTTACCAAAAAAATGTATAAGCAAAAAACTTGGACAAACTGTCACACCACTAGTGTAACGACCCGAAAATTTTAACTGGTTTTATAATGTATTTAACTGTTAATTTTGTGAAATTTTAAACAATAAAATTTTGAAATATAAATTTGATATTTGGAATACGTCTAATTAAACATAGCAACTGGTAAATTTTCATCAGACAATATGGAAGTTTATTTTCTTGTGTAATTCTATTTCAATTTAAATTGGTTAATATTTGATGATAATAAAATGTTTTCCAAACCTGAATATTTTTATATAGAAAGTTTATAAATCATCTTCTGAGTGAGACGTCATATTTCGTTTTTCCAAATTTGGACTTCTATTGCTCCGTTCACCTTATTTCTGACAAATTAGCAGCGTTTTTCAATACTGATTATCGACTTTTGATCGGATAATCGTACCACTAATATCTGTATACCGTTTTGATCGTCTCGTCGTACTAATCTCAGCGGTATATTCATTTCTGTTTTTCGAATCCTGGTACGCGTCGGAGAAAAATGACTTCGTATCAGTCCGGCATTCGACCTTTTAACTTCCCCTGCCTTTCTATATTCCACTGTTCAAAATCAGTAGTCATTAGTTTTAAATTGTTGCCTTGAATTAAGCATACTGACCTTTTATATTTTCGGGGTTTTCAAAATATTAAATTGGTTTCATATTTTCTATTCATTCACAATTTTGTTTTGAAAAAAATTTAGCATTCTTGCATACATTTCGAAACCTCACCGTATTCCCTGTGCTCGTCTCTCCATCTCCCTCTTTCCCTTCACTACCCACCACATCTCAGCCCCTCACGCTATCCAACCATCAAGTGCCGAACCACCATAACTCCCCTCTTTTTCTCAACTTGACCTCACAGCCAATATCCAAGCTTCTAGCCTTGTTGTGAGTCCATGCATGCAGTAGCTATCCTCCCTTGCCTCTCCAGCTATGCGTCACCCCATGATTGCAGCCTTGTTGCTCTTACATGGTATAGATGTATAGAGTAATAAAGGTATATATTTACGTTTATATGCTGTGTTTTGAAATAATAATGTCTATTGTTTTAAATATAGTTTATAAAAGTGTTTATATATATTCTAAATTTTCATCTACTGTTAAGTATTTTATTAAGTGTTTAAAAGTATATATATATATATATATAATATGCTCTGTTAGATATTAGTCTTCATACAAGGATCTTGTATATGTTTCTATTGGATTTTGTATGTTGTTTGGGTTACGGGTTTTGCCTGTAATGAGATATAAGGCTTGTGTGTGTGACTATATATATATATATATTTATTTATTTATAGGTTTGTATATAATATGTTGCATATATATATTATATGAAGTTACACAAGTTTGTATATTAACTGTTACGTTCATAACTGATTTGGAGTTGATGTGTATATATAGATTTTTCTTATATTAGTAGTTTGTATGTATTGGTATTTGACTTGCTTACTCATATATTAAGTTAGTTCGTATCTACATAGATATATATATATATATATATTCGCATACCTGGGTTTTGGATAATTGTTGTTTAATGATTTGGCATTCGAATGAGTATATATATATATATATATATAAATTTTCAAATTTTATTATGTTGATACATGTCTGTGTATAACTAAAGTTAGGCATGTTGCTATATATTTAGGTCAGTTAATATATAAACTTGTTAGTGTAGACTGTATGTCAGTATTGATGTATATATATAAGTATATAAATTATATAATATATATCCATATTGTTTAAAGTATGATATTTATGTCATTTTTCTTCTAATATATAAATGTTACATTTCAGTTGTATATACAATATATATATTCTAAGGTTTGTAAATATATATTCGTGGGCATTACATACATATTTAGTTATGTAAGTATTGTATGCACATCTGTTTAGACTGTTTTACCATAAAATAGTATGTTTGAGTGTATACAAATTTATATTAATATTTTAATTTGACTTAGCAACTGATATATAATATGTAAATTATATATTATGTAAATTTTATATAAAGTTATACCTTCTATATTCTTTCTAGTGGATGCTTTTATTGGAATGAGTACATATTTTGTCTAATCTGTTCATCTATTTTGTTCTGTTATATTATTAGTCTGCATAGCATATTTATTCATTAACTATTGATTTAAACTGCGCATATATATAGTTATTTTAATGATTGAAATATATATATCCGGTGTACAAAAGTATATATACTCTTGTTTACATGTTTTATTGAAATATGTATATTTTAATTTAATTTGTGTTTAAATTTATTTTGATTTGAAAATAAATATAATATATATATATATATATATACACACCATGTTTTGAATGTATGTTTGAAAATTGATTTAGAGAGAAGTTATAACATATATCTGTTTCAGTTATATCAAGATTGTCCTGATTCGTTTTATCAATTTCCTGTTATCAACCCTGTTCGTCGAATTCGTGCCAATTTAGCTTTGCTTTGAATTTCGTGCTGGGATTCGTAACTCGGTTCATTCGTCGTTCATCTCTAGCCCCGAAAGGTGAGCAATCACTCACAATTAATGTTCTTATATTTATTAAATTTGATTTCAATTGAAATGACATTTGAAATATGCAGCTGTTAGTTATTTAAATTGATATATATATATATACTATTATCTGTATCTATTCACCCGTGACATCTGACACCATTATCTGTTATTTATATTGATGATATATGCCTGTTATATTATTATCATATCTGTTATCACTCTGCAAGTTCCCTGTTAGTATAGAATTCACTATGGGTTGAAATGATACATACCCCAACGATCTGTAGAATAGGAGAAAATCGTTATGGGTTGAAATGATAAACCCAAGTGATTTTCATTTAATTGAATTTGGGATTGCGGGTTGAAAAGATATATACCCGTATATATATTTAAATTACGGATTGAAATGATAAATATCTTTATCACTTGACCATAGGGTAGAAAATTATATACAAACACCGTTGGTCTATATATATATATAAATATTTTGAAAATGATTTCTATGGTTTTGAAAAGAAACATATGGTTTTAATAAATATTGATTTTAAAGATTTATTAAAGTTGATTTAATAAAGTTGATATATAATATGTTTAAGTGTTTATTTAAATTATATTTTTAATATAGAGTTTGAAATGATTTAATAAATTAAGGTTGAAAAGATAGATTTGAAATTGATTTGAAATTGTATTTAGTTAAGCATATTTAATTAAATCTATCTGAACTTATGGAATTTGGGGTTTTTAAAAGGTATGATTTTATAACTTGATTTTGGTTTAAGAGGATTTAAAATGAATATTTCAAGTTTAAATAAATTGAAGGAAATATTTAGAGATTTGAAATTTGGGCTTTTATTTAAATGATATTGAATTTGTTTAGTGAATATTACAAAACTAAATAATAATAAAGTGAATTTGATATATATACGAAATTATCGAATTTAGTTTTGAAATGTTGAATATTTAAAGCTTTGAAATATATTGAAATTGAAATGGCTTATTTTATGGTTCAAATATGTATTTGAAATCGATAATTTGAAATGGTTTATTAAGAAATTGAATCGAATTAGAATTGATGATTTAGATTTAATTTAAATTTGAATTTTTGGAATTTGAGTTGATTTGAATCAATTTGTGAAATTTGAGGAAAACTATTTTATTATATAATGTATTTTTACTATATATTAAAACTATTTTTATATTTTACTTTATAAATTATTTTAATATAAACTATTTTAATATAAATCATTTTCAATATATATTATTTTAATAGAAACTATTTTAATAGACTAACTATTTTATTATAAACTATTTTTAACTTATAACTATTTTATATAAACTATTTTATTTTATAAACTATTTTATTATATATATTATTATTATTATCTAAGCTGTTAAAGGAAAGTGTTATGATTTCCAAAGTTATGAATTTCAAAGTATTATGATTTCCAAAGTGTTATAATTTCAAGTGTTTGGTTTCGAAAGTGTTAGAACTTTGAAAGTACCATGATTTTGGAAGTGAATCTATTTGAAATGGAAATGATATCGATTGATATGGTTTTTGAAATGGAAATTATATTTTGTCTTAGAAGTATAAACTATTTTGAAATGACCACGGTGTTATAATAACGGTTGGTTGTTATAGAGACCGGGATCGGATATGGGCATACTCTCTGTCGATACCGAAAACCACTTTAACAACTGTGTATGCGGTGGAGATTCCAGAATGAAGTAGGATGGTGGCGACGATCCTAAGGTATATTTACTTGGACCTAACTCCCGTAAGTTAGCATAAGGTGGCTAAAACAGGAGCGATTCCGGGCCAATGAGGTAGCTCCTCTTATCGAACACACTCCATCGTATGCCATTCTACTACTTTGTGATTGATTTGGTGCGCACCTTCGGATTTTCGGGAGTGTGGCTCGACTTGGGCAATTGTTGCGGCTTTGCGTTATCAACAGTCCGGATGCGTAATTGGTATATCTACCCTGGCATTGCCTTGTTGTGCCGTGTCACCTACCCTAGCGCGCCTTCTACGAGTTTGTTTT
Organism: Allium fistulosum; assembly: GCA_030737815.1. NCBI lineage: Eukaryota > Viridiplantae > Streptophyta > Magnoliopsida > Asparagales > Amaryllidaceae > Allium > Allium fistulosum. The sequence continues at coordinate 409,706,665 of CM060906.1, forward strand.
GTGTTGTACCTATGGAGTATCCTCTGGTAGCTCCAGTTTACGGGGTATTACGGTACTGTATAGACTATTGGCAATATAAAATGTGTTAAGGTGGGAAATGTAAAGCCTTAACGCTATTTTAATAGTTTACTTTACTTTAGACATATTATAATAGCGTATATTACTACATAGTAGATAGTTTAACGAATCCTTAGAGGATGGTTATCCCAAACATCCTTTGAGTTACTTGTATTTCAGTTGATATTTCACTTGAGTTAGATTTATTGATATAAGAATGTTAATCTTGACTCGAGTGTTTTGTGTTTTGCTTTATGCTCGGGTCAGACTAAGTGGCTCAGTATTCGAGACTCACCTTTGGAGTTAGAGCTTCGCTTGGAGATTCATCTATCGATTCTGCTTTTAGTTATTCAGTCGATTCCAGTGATGTATTCAGATTTTGTATTTGACTATTGTATTGACACATCTATGTATTCGAAACCTATGTTGTATCTTATTTAACTCTGTTTTATAAATAGTAGCTTCATGAACTACTATTCTTTTGTTTCCGCTGCATTATTGTTATATTACTCTGTGTCTGTGATTCTGTGATTTATTTACTGTATATGTTGAGTTTTTCCAAATTTAAATTAACAATCTGATATTTTGAGCAATTCAAGTCCGACATGTGTCAATGCGAATTGTTGAAAATTTCAGGATGTTACAACTAGCCAAGGCAACGTGTGAACGTTAATATTTGAATCGTTTAATATTAATCACTGATTGAATTTACACCATTGAGTCGCATAACCACAATTTGGAATATTCTGAAATACCACTAAATTTAATTAAATTATAATTGTTAGAAATTATTAAATTACTTAATATTTAAGAAATATTAATTATTAAAAATGGTCTTTGTGATTTATTGAATGGCGTTAGTGTTTAATAAAGTGCGTATCTAAAACTTATATATGTACATATCGGTATTCGATATCGAAAAATATTTAAATTTGATTTAAATTAATTAAATACTGAATGGTTTTGGAAATTTTGTAGGCCTATTATTCCCCTTATATTGGTCAGCCATAGGAGAGAAAGGGTAGGGTTTTAAATGCTCAAATAGTGATTCGAATTGGTATGAGAGATTGAGTAAACAAAGATGATTAGATCTCCCGCCTTTTACTCTAACTAGATGCATATTTAAACTCCCTACTCTCATTCATTTGTTCTTCCTTCTACCTCTTTGTTCCAACCAAAACTTCCAAGGGAATAAATCAATTAAATTTAAAAGAAGATTCAAACCAAAATCAATTAAATCATACAGTGGTATTCAATTCTAGTCTGCTGCAATTACTAGAGTTGATTAAATCAGATTTAAGGAGTTGGTTCTTCGTTCAAGCCACAATTCAAAGGCTACAGATTTTGGTAACATCTTATTCTGCATGTTATTTATAATCATATATAATGATCACTTCATTATGTTGTTTATATGTTGATTACCATAATGAATTTATATATATATGTTTGTTTTCCAATCTTATACATACATACATATACACACACATACACACACATCTAAATTGCTTAGAAAAACATTATATATCATTACAATTTAATATTCAATTCGACCATATTTTTATATACTAAAATTATTTTTTTCGAAAATTTAAAATAATTTTTAGTTAATTTTAAACTTTAAAACATGATATTAGTAGCTAAATATGTATAAAATATATATTTTTATATATTAAATTATGTAAACTAATTTATTAGTATGTATATATTTTCGGATTAAAAAAAGAAATATATATATACATACTCAAATTATAATTCATAATATAAATATAATTTTTTAATCCATTTAAATTAATAATGTACGTATTATTATTATTTTTAAATCTTTAATGTCAAATCCATATGAATTTGACATTATAATATTTTTTGAAATAAATTTCTATTGAAATAAAAAAATTAATTTTTAAACATACATACATATATATATATTTATTAATTAATAATTTATAAATAGATATTTAAAATCAAAAATCAAAAATCTTAATTTTTTAGCAATGCTAGTGAGGTTGATTGGGCCCCTACCAGATTTTATTGCAACGAAACAATAAAACAAATCGATTCAAAACATACTTCGAATCAAAGTTAGAAAAGAAACAAGAGACAAGAAGGAAAAAAACAAAAATACAAGGTAAAGGAGATTAACAAAAACAGAACCAAAATAAAATTGAGGAGAAATCAAGCTCAAGCAGTTATAAAACTGGCAGGGAACTTAGATGACGATCTCTTCAATTGCATAAGAGTTCTGGCTTTAATCTCGAACCATAAGCAATCCTTTGTTTTCCTATTGCTTTCAAATATTATGGCATTTCTTTCCTTCCATATTATGTCAATATATACCTTAACAGCCATTGTAAACAATCTCGATCCATCAGATTTTCCTTTAGTAGCCTGATAAACATAATCCCACTGAAGATCAGAAGGAAGAAATGCAATACCGGTTCCTGCTTTCAACGGTAACTTCGACCATAAGTGTAGCAGTGACGGGCATTCAAAGAAAAGGTGGCTAGTGGATTCAAATAGCAAATAGCAGAAAACACAATCTCTGGAACATGACAAACCATAACCATGTAATTTATCAGTAGTTAACAGAGCTTTGTTAAGGACCTTCCACAACATCAAATTCTCTACAGGGGAGGTGTCAGTTCTCCAAATAATGGAAGACCATTTAGCAGAAGGCAGAGTGATATTCTCATAGAGCAGCTGATACACAATGGCAATAGAATGTGGCTTGTGGTTCCAGGAGGTTGGCAGAGAAGGTTGGATATGGTATAGATTGCTATGAATGTCTCCTAAAGTTGTCTGACAGCATGACTGCTATTGTATGGAAGTAGAACTACCCCTTCACTGACATGTTCATTGGCTTTAGCATGGTAATGAATACCTTACTACCGAATTTGCTGATAGGTAAGAAGTTGAGATAAAATGATGCCTCTACCAACCTAGGGATCATGCCAAAAGCTGATAGAGTTACTGCTAGTAAAGTGGGATTGGGTATGGGGTAAGAACATGGATCTAAACATAAGAATCTTCCTCCAAGTCCAACTACAAGATTGAGGGATATCCATATTCCAGAAGTACTTTCTGCCTATGCTATAATGCCAAATCCAATTGACCCAAACATTGTTTTTCTTACTCAAAATGTCATTAAAATGCCTGCTTAATGCTGCAATGTTCAAAGTTATAATGTTAGGGATACCCAGTCCCCCCTTGCTTAGTGGAGCTTCAAACTTGGAGAAAGAGCATGGCAGAAGTTTTCTCGTGTGTATAGTGCCAGTCCAAAAAAATCTAAGCATGGCAGATATAACTAACTTCAGTAGTTTCATGGGGAGGACGACTGTTCTAGCCCAATAGACCATTATGGAGAAGCTTACAGATTTAATTAGCACCAGTCTACCTACCTGTGAGAGTTTTCTGTTTGTCCAGCTGTTCAAAGTAGCAGTGATTTTATTATACAAAGGTAAGTAGTCTGCAACCGAGATTCTTGTGGTTATCAGAGGAAGCCCAAGGTAGTTCATGTCTTCTTGCATTCTATTAAATCTAGTAGCATGATATAGATCTATTGATGTGCTATCTGAGACACCAGCAAGCAACATTCTGGATTTGTTTGGGTTTAATTTAAGGCCTGTCATTTTGCAGAAAGATTCCAAAGCCTGCACAATGCAAGTGATGGAAGCAATATCTGGTTTTATAAATATTAGCACATCATCAGCAAACATAATGGAGGATATTTGCATATGGCTACACTTGGGATGGTATTTGATAAGCTTATCAGTGTATTTCTTAGACAACATTGTAGTGAATACTTCCATAACCATAATGAACAGATAAGAAGAAATAGGATCTCCTTGGCGTATGTCTTTCTTACTCTTAAAATAACCCACAGGATGACCATTGATTATCACTGAGAAGGAAGGAGTAGATAAGTACGTGTACACCCAAGCCACAAAGACTTTAGGAAATCCCATCTTCGCTATGGTTCTAACAATGGCAGACCAATGGATATTGTCATAAGCTTTGGAGATGTCAATTTTAAGAGATGCTGCAGGGGAGGCATTAGATCTATCATAGCCATTCAAAAGTTCTTGATCCAACATCACATTGTCTAAAATGCTCCTCCCAGGAAGAAAGGATCCCTGATTAGAGGAGATGAGAGATGGTAAAACAAAACCAATCTGGCAGTCAGAATTTTGGAGATGCATTTATAGACCACATTACAACATGAGATAGGTCTAAAGGAAGTAATAGATGATGGTGAGGAGAACTTAGGAAAAGAGCAATATTGGTTGTATTGACTTCACCAAGTAGCTTGCATTTGTCAAAGAAGTTGTGAATAGCCTTGCAAAAGTCAGTCCCTATCACATTCCAGGTGTATATGAAAAAAGGGACATTAAGACCATCAGGACCTCCAGCATATTTCTAATTCATAGAACAATGAGCATTTTTGATCTCATCATCAGTCACTTTGTTAATCAAGGTAGAAGCTTACTCATGGTTAATAGAAGGGAGGTTGAGTGTGGAGATTGAATCAAGGTCAGGAGAAAATTCTGTGTTGTTACCAAAAAGATCAGTAAAGTGGTCCACAAAGGCTTTGTCTACACTATCAGGGGTTGTGTGATGGGTGCCTTCTTCATCATATATGGAATGAATGTGTTGCTTTGCTTGTTTGATTTTAATTGAAGCATGAAAGAAGGAAGTGTTTCTATCTCCTTCCTGCAACCATTTGTCATGAAGTTGTTGCCTTTTCATGTAGGCTTCAATATCCAGAGCTTTGTTGAGTTCATGGTAAATTCTATTCTCTTCTTGAGCTGCTTCAACATCAAGGGGTGTTCCATCATATTGTCTTGAGCATTCTTCAAGTGTTCTCTCAGATTTGCAGACAAGAGGTCACCAGAGCCAAATGTACTGCGAGACCATTGCCTTAATGCTTCTTTTATGTTCTTGAGTTTCCTATAAAACTTAAAAATTGGGTTACCATAGTATAAATTATTGTTAGCTTGTAAAATAATATATTTAAAATGAGGATGCTTAACCCAAGCATTGTAAAATCTAAAACTTCTATTTTCTTTGTTACTAGGGTGACCAGATAGAAAAACTAAAGGGGAGTGACCTGAAAGCACATGCGGAGGAAGAAAGACATATAGGGAAGGCCAAAGTGACAAGGAAGAAAGATTGCAAAAAGCATGGTCAATGGTAGAGAAAGTACGTAAACCACTCCTACTACGATTGTTCCAAGAATATTCAGCTCTAGATTTGGGGATGGGGATGAGATCAAAGTCAATCAAAGCAATGTTAAGAGGGGCAATGTCTTTGGGAAGGAGAGGGAGACCCCTAATTTTATTATCCAGATCATAACAGCAGTTGAAATCACCTAGCACAATCCAGGGGTGGGTAGAATGTTTGAGTGGAGGTAATGATTGAAGGAAGTTGATCCTTGATGGTACTATAACGACCCATAAATTTTAATGATTTTATAACGAAATTAACTGAATTTTTGTGAAAATTTAAACAATAAAATTTAGCAATGAAAATTTGATATTTAAAATGCGTATATTTAGGCATAGCAAATAGCAGATTTTCATTGGTTAATATGAATGTTAGTTCTGTTGTGTATTTTCAAGTCCAATTTAAATCGGTTAATTTGATGGAAATAAAATATTTCCAAAACCTGAATATTTTTTTATTATAAAAATGTAAATCATTTTCTGAGTGAGATGTCATAATTCGTTTCGTCAAATTTGGACTTCTCGAGCCCATTTATCTTACTTTCGACGAATTTGCAGCAGTCTAACAGCGAAATCTCAACTTTTGATAGGATGGTCGTATCGCTGATATCTGTGTACCATTCTGATCGTCTCGCCATGCTAATCTCTGTAGTATGTTTATTTGTACATTTCGAAGTCCGGTGCGTGGCGAAATCCGTAAAAACGGTTAGCCATATCGGTATCCATTTTGGAGCTTTTGATATTCTATGTCCATTCATTTGAAACGATTGAAATGAATAGCCACTTGTTAATTATTCCCAGAATTTATTTTATAACTCTTGCTATCCCACCTATTAAATATGTTTGATATTTATAATATAACTAGTTCGTCTATTTACTTTGTGTCCTTTCACCTTTGCTCTGTTCTGTCTTCCTTATTATATATAATGCTTTGGAACAGACATCTTCTTTTTCCCGTACCTGCTCCTTGCTTTCTCGCCTCATTTTTTTCCCTTCTTTCTGCCGTTCATGCTTTTAAAAAATATTACATATCAGTTGCTATATGTTTGAAAATCCTGTTCGTCACTTTCCTCTGTTCTCCTTTTTGGCCAAGTCCCCTTACCATTTCTTTGCTCTGCCGCACGCCATCAACTCAGGCCATCCAACAGCTGCCTCCAACATAGCGCACACCCCTCCAAACCTTCCTCCACCCGACATCACGCCTGAACCACAACCACCATCTGCATGTTTCCTTCTCACCACGCACCACTACCGCTCATCCATGCATGCAGCCCACCTTAGCCTGCGTAGCCTTGACTTCCACCATTGAACAGCCTATCACCGCTCAAGATTAACCCCATTCACCCAAGCACTCGACCATGCTCCGCCCTGACATAGCTGCAAAGCCCTGCTCCTCCCCACCTTCCGCCTCCAACATCCGACCAGCCTTCACCGCCACCAAAATCTCTACTCCACAACTCGGCACCCTATATTTGTACTTTGCATTGGTTTGCATGATTTTTGGGTAGGTTCTACATATTTGTATTATATATATATATATTGTCTACATATATATTAGCTCACATATATATTTAATTGCGTATGTAGTGTCGGCATATTTGTATTATATTTATATTGTCTACATGCATGTATATATTTAGTCATATTTTACATATAGGGTCTGCATACATATGTTTACAGCTCAAGCCTGTATATATATATATATATATATATATTGTTTACATATTCAAGTTTGCATATATATGTGTTTACATATAAAGTAGGCCTATATGTGTATATAGTCTGCAAATGTTGTTTGAGTAGCCATGTATATTTGGTTGCATGTATATAGTTTATATATATAATTGTTTGTATATATAGATATATTGTCTGCATATGTAATTTGTTAAGGAGCCGCTTACATACATATTATGTTGCTTATATACTGTTTGCACATATATATTTGTTGAGAAGCCCACATATATACATATTTGGTTGCATAAGAGTTATATCATATGATAGTAAATATATATGGGTCTACGAGTATATTTATAGCTATGCCTACTTTATATATTATATTATGTGATTTAAATGTTTATATTATATGTTATATATTGTATGTTTTAATAAATGTTGATATTTTGAAATGTATAAATATATAATATGTTATGTTAATATTTTGAAATGAATATAGATTATATATATATATAATTTATGGGTTTCGAATTTAAAAATTGATTTCTAAACATATATAAGAGAATTTATTTTGATGCGTGATTCAAATTGAATGTTGATAAAAAATAAAAAATAAAGAATATATAAAGATTTAAAAAAAATTATTGATTTAAAAAAAATTATTTTTATTTTATAGATGTGTTTTAAATTGAATATTGATTTTTTAGAAGAAGGACATAATATATACTTTGTTTCCATTTTTATCACGTAAATTTTTGACTTGTTTTCATCGATTCCAAATTATCAGCTTGTTTCATCGATCTCGAGTCCATCTTGCTTTGCTTTGGGATTTTCGTTTAGATTGGTCGATTGTCCAGTTCGTGATTCAAAATCGCAGCAATTCCTAGCTTGTCGTTGTCCCGCTAGTCGTATCTGTGTCCGTATCCATGTGTGTGTCCGTATCATCTTCTGATTTCTCTAGCCTCGAAAGGTGAGCGATCACTCACGATTAACATTCTTATATTTAGTAGAATTGATTTCACTTGAAATGACAATTGAAATATGCTGTTAAATTTGAATTGTTAAGTTATTTAATTGTTAAATAAGATATGCTATTATCTTTCATTGTTTACCTATGTCATATGACACCATAACCTGCTGTATATATTATATTTAAATTTGTCCTTGAAGATATATGCCTGTTGTTGATATATTGTTATCATATTTGTTCTCACTCTACAAGTTCCATGTTAGATTAGAATTCCCTATGGGTTGAAATGATACATACCCGAACGATATTATAGATTAAGGGAAAATTGTTATGGGTTGAAATGATAAACCCAAGCGATTTTCGTTGATTTTGAAATTTTGGGATTGCGGGTTGAAATGATATACACCCGTAAATATTAAATTATTACGGATTGAAATGATAAATATCCGTATCACTTGACCATAGGATAGAAAATTATATACGGACACCGTTGGTCTATTTTGAAAAATGATTGCCAAAGTTTGAAAGGAAATATATGGATTTTATTATGTATTGATTTTTAAATTATGATATAAAGAATTTATTTTAATATATGTGTAAAATCTAGATTTTTAAAATTATATGTTTTGGAAATTTTAAACTTATAAGTTAGTTTTGAAAATAAAATTTTTAAGATTTTTCTTATAATTTTATTATTTTAAATATATATAAAATAAGATTTAATACAAATACATTTAATAATAAGATTTAATTTAATAAAATTTAATTTAATTGGTTTATAATATGTTTAAGTATTTATTTAAATTTATATTAATATTTTAAAAATAGATGTTTTATAACTTCAATAATAAAGGTTGGGAAGATAAATTAATGTTGACTTGGAATTTAAATTGGTTAATAATTGAATTTAAATAAGAATTGATTTGAACTTATTGATTTTGAGATTTTGAAAGATATGATTTATAACTTGATTCGATAAATAGGTGATTTAATGAATATTCTCAAATTTAAATAAAATTGGGACTGAATATTTAATATTGATAACAATTTACAAATTGAGATTTTATTTAATTATTATTAAAATGATTAAGTGAATATTTTCCAATTTGAATAAAATTAAAGTTAAATGTTGAAATATAAATGAAATTTATATTGTAAATGTTTGAATATTTAAACTTGAATCTTTGAACTTTAAATTGAAATGGTTAAACTGGAATTGATTTAAATTGAATTTTGGAATTTAAGATGATTTGAATTGATTTGCGAAATTGGAGGAAACTAATTTTATTATATAAAGTATTTTATTATATATAAACTATTTTAATTTATAACTATTTTAATATAAATACTATTTTCAATATCTAAACCGTTTAAGTTCGAAAAGTCTTATGATTTCGAAAGTGTTATGATTTCGAAAGTGTTATGATTTTGAAAGTGTTACGATTTTCGAAATGAATATTATTTAAAGTGAATAATGATATCGAATTGATATGGTTTTGAAATGAATATGATAATTTGATATGAAGTATGAACTATTTGAAATGAAATGACCACGGTGTGAAATAAGCGTTTGGTTGTTAAAGAGACCGGGATCGGATATTGTCATACTCTCTGCCAATACCGAAAACCACTTTAACAACTGTGCATGTGGTGGAGATTCCAGAACGAAGTAGGATGGTTTGGCAACGATTCTGTATGAGGTATTAACGTAGCCCTGACTCCCATGAGTCAGCTTGATGTGGCTAAACAGGAGCCACGCCGGGCCAAGTGAGGTCATTCCTCCTATCGGGCACATTTCTTCGATACCATTCTATTACTTTGTGATTTGATTGGGTGCACCTTTGATTTGGGAGTATGTCTCGAGGTGGGCGGTAGTATCTGCTATGCGTTACCACCAGTCCGGATCCGCAAACGTTATATCTACCCTGGGCATTGCCTCGTGTGCCTTGTCGGATGCCTTATTGCGCCTTCTATGAGTTTCTTTTGTATCGTACCTATGGGGTGTCCTCTGGGTAAACCACCAGTTTGGTGGAGCGTACGGCACTGTATAGACTACGGGAATATATAAAATGTGTTAAGGGGGATATGGGTAACGCCTTAACGCTATTTTAATACTTTACTTTACTATAGACATATTATAATAGTGTATTGTACTATATAGTAGATAGTTCCACGGATCCTTAGAGGATGGGTATCCCAAACATCCTTTAAGTTACTTGTATTTCAGTTGACATTTCATTTGAGTTAAATTTACTGATATAAGAATGTTAACCCTGACTCGAGTGTTTTGTGTTTTGCTTTATGCTCGGGTCAGTCTAAGTGTCACAGCATTTGAGACTCACCTTTGGAGATTGGAGCTTTGTTTGAAGATCTATCTATCCAGCTTCCAGTTATTTCAGTTTATTCCAGTCATTTATGTTCAGACTCGTAGTTGCTTATGTATTGGAGATTCGTTTGTATTTGAGATTCTGTTGTATTTTGTTTTAGACTCTGATATTTTATAGTAGTTTCATGAACTACTGTTTATCTATTCCGCTGCTTATTGCTATATTACTTTGTGTTTGTGATTCTGTGATTGATTTTATTTACTGTATATGGTAAGTTTGGCCAAATATAAATTAACAATCTGTTGTTTTGAGCAATTCAAGTCCGACATGTGTGGATGCGAATGGTTTGAAATTCCAGGTCGTTACAAGTGGTATCAGAGCTCTGGTTTAGGCAAAACTTAGCATATGGAGTAAAATTTAATTACAGAATCATCTTCGTTCGAGCTTGAAATTCTTCTTCCTGGATTAGGATTTCTTTTGAATTTCGAAACTTTCCCTTTTGTTCTAAAATCCATTCTTGTCTCTCCTTATTCATGTTCTTCTCGATACTGGAGCATCCTATAGCTCCATTTCTGTTTCGACAACCTTTATATGATTTGTAAAGAGGTGAAACTTCTCTACAACATGCGTTGATCCACCAGGAGATTTTTACGTCCTCGGTTTAGATGCTATTATTTCTTGCAAAGCCCGAACCATCCCTAGTAGACGATCAGGGTAATTCCCTTGTAATCTTGACTCCACTCCGATAATCAAAGATTATCCTGATGTTATGGTAAAGTCACTACTCTTCTCTTCAAGCGGGAAATTGAATTTCTGCATCGATCTTATTCTTGAAATCTCGGTTGACCCAGTTAAGGTCGCCGTGATTAATATAAATCTATCCATCTTTCCCTTTTTGTAATTTAATTATCTTATCTCCCTTTCGAGCTATCTTCGTAATTAGAATTTTCCTTAGTTAGGGTCCCTCTAAATTTGAATCTCTATCCTTGTTCTATGATCCATTCTTGAATCATCGTGTGAGGGAGTGTATTTGTAGTTAATATAAAATGTTTTATATTGTGATTGTTTGAGTTGTCAAGTTTGAATTTTGGGTTTCGATCGATTCGTCTGGCCAACGCTATCAATAGGAATCCCAAAACACTTGAACAGAGCAAACTGACACAAGATTGTTTTCAAAATTGGTAAATAATTTTATGAATCATTATATTTTATATATAAAAGTATAAGTTTCGGGAATTAGATAGTTAGAAGAATTTGTACTTAGAAATGATAATACTAGATTATCATTTATTGTTTTGTTAACAATCCTAAACCATTAACTATTGTTGTGTTATAAGGTGTTGAAATTTTACAAATATGGTTTATAAATTTGATTGAAAATAAATTGAACTTAAATTAAGAGTTTGAGAATTTAATTTCCGGCGCCCTTAAAATCTAGTTTCAAAGTTTTGTAAAATATTATTTGAAAGTATTTTCGAATGGGAATTGTTTTCAAAGAATTTTAAATGAAGTAAATCAGTACTCTCCTCTTTTGTCGCTGGAAAATAAATTCGATGATGACTGCAGCATCATCGACATTCATTTTCTAGTCTCAAAGTGGAGAGACCACTTAGTAGCTTTGCTACACTTTTGTTTTGGAAAATGGGTTTGATTTGATTTGAAATTTTTGAGTATGATTTGAGATATAAAATCTATATATATTTATTTCAAAATGGTGGGAAGTGAAACCGAAAATTTAATTCTTAAATTCTGTGTTAAATTATGGTTTTCAATTATTGAAATAAATCAAAAAAAATAAATATTTGAAGTGTTTAAATTGTAAATTAGAATTTAAAATAACTTGAAACAGTTGAACTAGGATAAAATTTATTTGTATAATATTCAGTTACATTCTAATAAACATGTATAACTTACCTGAATTATTTAAAAAGTTAAATGTTAAGATGAATTTGCAATTGATGGTTATATAAGAGAAAACTTAGGCAATAAATTGTTCAAATTAAATTTTGCTTAATAAAAATATTATAAATAACAGGTAAATTGGTATAGTGCTCAATTAGATATGAAACATTAATAAAACTTACTTGAGAAAAGTTAGGATGTAATAAGAATATGTGATTGAATAATATGCAGTAAATGTAAGTAATAAGATGTCTTTGTTAAGAGAAATTATAAATAAAAATTTGATTGTTATAATGACTTTTATACATTTAATTGATGTTATAAGTAATGTGAGTGAAATAAATTAAATAATAAAAGAAAAATACTATTTAAGTAAATAAATATGGACTTAAGAATAGTTGAAACTGAATTTTTGTGGAATCAACTCAACTAAAGATAAATAGATTTAATAAATGAGTTAAATCAAATAGATTTTGTTTTTCAATAAATTTTTTAACAAATATTAATAAATTGAAACAAATCAAATTGAATGAAAATAGCTTGCATTGAAAATCAACAAAATGTGAATACAATGAATATTTATTGATTTAATAAAATGGATTGAAACCAAATTTGTTGAATATAAATCAATTTATATGGTTTTGAATTAATTGTTGTAATTTGTATTTCAATCTATCTTTTTTTTCTGGTTGTTTCTATTCTCTTATCTCCTTCCTTTTCGGGGACGAAAAGTTTTGAGTGGTGGAGAGTGTAATGACCCGTAAATTTTAATGATTTTATAACGAAATTAACTGAATTTTCGTGAAAATTTAAAAAATAAAATTTAGCAATGAGAATTTGATATTTGAAATGCGTATATTTAGGCATAGTAAATGGCAGATTTTCATTGGTTAATATGAATGTTGGTTCTGTTGTGTATTTTCAAGTCTAATTTAAATCAGTTAATTTGATGGAAATAAAATATTTTCGAAACCTGAATATGTTTATATAATAAAAATGTAAATCATTTTTTGAGTGAGACGTCATAATTCGTTTCATCAAATTTGGACTTCTCTAGCCCATTTATCTTACTTTCGACGAATTTGCGGTAGTCTAACAGCGAAATCTCGACTTTTGATAGGATGGTCGTATCGCTGATATCCGTGTACCATTCTGATCATCTCATCGTGCTGATCTCTGCAGTATATTTATTTGTACATTTCGAAGTCCGGTACACGGCGAAATCCGTGAAAACAGTTAACTATATCGGTATCCATTTTGGAGCTTTTGATATTCTATGTCCATTCATTTCAAACAGTTGAAATGAATAGCCACTTGTTAATTATTTCCAGAATTTATTATATAACTCTTGCTATCCCACCTGTTAAATATGTTTGATATTTATAATATAACTGGTTTGTCTATTTACTTTGTGTCCTTTCACCATTGCTATGTTATGTCTTCCTTATTATATATAATGCTTTGGAACAGACAACTTCTTTTTCCCGTACCTGCTCCTTGCTTTCTCACCTCATTTTTTTCTCTTCTTTCTGCCGTTCATGCTTTAAAAAAATTACATATCAGTTGCTATATTTTTGAAAAGCATGTTTGTCACTTTCCTCCGTTCTCCTTTTTGGCCAAGGCCCACTCACCATTTCTTTGCTCTGCCGCACGCCATTAACTCAGGCCATCCAACAACCGCCTCCAACATAGCACACACCCCTCCAAACCTTCCTCCACCCGACATCACGCCTGAACCATAACCACCATCTGCCTGTTTCCTTCTCCCCGCGTACCACTGCCGCTCATCCATGCGTGCAGCCCACCTTAGCCTGCGTAGCCTTGACTTCCACCATTGAACAGCCTATCTCCACTCGAGCTTGACCATAGTCACCCAAGCACTCGACCATGCTCTGCACTAACACAGCAGCAAAGCCTTGCTCCTCCCTACTATCCGCCTAAAACATCCGACCAGCCTTCAACGCCACCAAAATCTCCACTCCATAACTCGACAGCCTATATATATACTTTGCATTGGTGTGCATGATTTTTGGGTAGGTTATACATATTTGTATTATATATATATGTATGTATATATAAATATATATTGTCTACATATATATTAGCTCACATATATATTTAATTGCGTATGTAGTGTTGGCATATTTGTATTATATTTATATTGTCTACATGCATGTATATATTTATTCATATTTTACATATAGGGTCTGCATGTATATATTTACATCTCAAGCCAGTATATATATACATTGTTTACATATTCAAGTCTACATATATATGTGTTTATATATCAAGTAGGCATATATGTGTATATAGTCTGCATATGTTGTTTGAGTAGCCATATATATTTGGTTGCAAGTATATAGTTTACATATATAATTGTTTGTATATATAGATATATTGTCTACATATGTAAATTTGTTAAGGAGCCTCTTACATACATATTCTGTTGCTTATATACTGTTTGCACATATATATTTGTTGAGAAGCCCACATATATACATATTTGGTTGCATAAGTGTTATATCATATAACAGTAAATATATATGGGTCTACGAGTATATTTATAGCTGTGCCTACTTTATATATTATATTATGTGTTTTAAATGTTTATATTATATGTTATATGTTTTAATAAATGTTGATATTTTGAAATGTATAAATATATAATATGTTATGTTAATATTTTGAAATGAATATAGATTATATATATATATATTATTTATGGGTTTTGAATTTAAAATTTGATTTCTAAACATATATAAGAGAACTTATTTTGATGCGTGATTCAAATTGAATGTTGATAAAAAAATTAAAAAAAGAATATATAAAGATTTAAAAAAAAATTATTGATTTTAAAATATATATAGATTTTATTTTAAAGATGTGTTTCAAATTGAATACTGATTTTTTAGAAGAAGGATATAATATATACTTTGTTTCCATTTTTATCACATAAATTTTTGACTTGTTTTCATCGATTCCAAATTATCAGCTTGTTTCATCGATCTCGAGTCCATCGTGCTTTGATTTGGGATATTCGTTTAGATTGGTCGATTGTCCAGTTCGTGATTCAAAATCGCAGCAATTCCTAGCTTGTCGTTGTCCCGCTAGTCGTATCTATGTCTGTATCCATGTGCGTGTCCGTGTCATCTTCTGATTTCTCTAGCCTCGAAAGGTGAGCGATCACTCACGATTAACATTCTTATATTTAGTAAATTTGATTTCACTTGAAACGACAATTGAAATATGCTGTTAAATTTGAATTGTTAAGTTATTTAATTGTTAAATAAGATATGCTATTATCTTCCATTGTTTACCTATTACATATGACACCATAACCTGCTGTATATATTATATATAAATTTGTCCTTGATGATATTTGCCTGTTGTTGATATATTGTTATCATATTTGTTCTCACTCTACAAGTTCCCTGTTAGATTAGAATTCCCTATGGGTTGAAATGATACATACCCGAACAATATTATAGATTAAGGAAAAATCGTTATGGGTTGAAATGATAAACCCAAGCGATTTTCATTGATTTTGAAATTTTGGGATTGCGGGTTGAAATGTTAAACACCCATAAATATTAAATTATTGCAGATTGAAATAATAAATATCCGTATCATTTGACCATAGGATGGAAAATTATATACGGACACCGTTGGTGTATTTTGAAAAATGATTGCCAAAGTTTGAAAGGAAATATATGGATTTTATTAAGTATTGATTTTTAAATTATGACATAAAGAATTTATTTTAATATATGTGTAAAATCTGGATTTTTAAAATTATATGTTTTGGAAATTTTAAACTTATAAGTTAGTTTTGAAAATAAAAATTTTAAGATTTTTCTTATAATTTTATTATTTTAAAAATATATAAAATAAGATTTAATACAAATACATTTAATAATAAGATTTAATTTAATAATATTTAATTTAATTGGTTTATAATATGTTTAAGTATTTATTTAAATTTATATTAATATTTTAAAAATAGATGTTTTATTACTTCAATAATAAAGGTTGGGAAGATAAATTAATGTTGACTTGGAATTTAAATTGGTTAATAATTGAATTTAAATAAGAATTGATTTGAACTTATTGATTTTGAGATTTTGAAAGATATGATTTATAACTTGATTTGGTAAAAAGGTGATTAAATGAATATTCTCAAATTTAAATAAAATTGGGACTAAATATTTAATATTGATAATAATTTACAAATTGAGATTTTATTTAATTGTTACTAAAATGATTAAGTGAATATTTTCCAATTTGAATAAAATTAAAGTTAAATGTTGAAATATAAATGAAATTTATATTGTAAATGTTTGAATATTTTAACTTGAATCTTTGAACTTTAAATTGAAATGGTTAAACTAGAATTGATTTAAATTGAATTTTGGAATTTAAGATGATTTAAATCGATTTGCGAAATTGGAGGAAACTAATTTTATTATATATAAACTATTTTAATTTATAACTATTTTAATATATATACTATTTTCAATATCTAAACCGTTTAAGTTGGAAAAGTGTTGTGATTTCAAAAGTGTTATGATTTCCAAAGTGTTATGATTTCGAAAGTGTTATAATTTTGAAAGTGTTACGATTCTGGAAATGAATATTATTTAAAGTGAATAAATGATATCGAATTGATATGGTTTTGAAATGAATATGATAATTTGATATGAAGTATGAACTATTTGAAATGAAATAACCACGGTGTGAAATAAGCGTTTGGTTGTTAAAGTGACCGGGATCGGATATTGTCATACTCTCTGCCAATACCGAAAACCACTTTAACAACTGTGCACGTGGTGGAGATTCCAGAACGAAGTATGATGGTTTGGTAATGATTATGTACAAGGTATTAACGTAGCTCTGACTCCCGTGAGTCAGCTTGATGTGGCTAAAACAAGAGCCACGCCGGGCCCAGTGAGGTCATTCCTCTTATCGGGCATATTTCTTCGATACCATTCTATTACTTTGTGATTTGATTGGGTGCACCTTTGATTTGAGAGTGTGTCTCGAGGTGGGCGGTAGTAGAAGTTATGCGTTATCACCAGTCTGGATCCGCAAACGGTATATCTACCCTGGGTATTACCTCATGCGCCTTGTCGCATGCCTTATCGCGCCTTCTACGAGTTTTTTTTGTACCGTACCTATGGGGTGTCCTCAGGGTAAACCATCGGTTTGGTGGAGCGTACGGCACTGTATAGCTATGGGAATATATAAAATGTGTTAAGGGGGATATGGGAACGCCTTAACGCTATTTTAATACTTAACTTTACTATAGACATATTTTAATAGCGTATTGTACTACATAGTAGATAGTTCCATGAATCCTTAGAGGATGGGTATCCCAAACATCCTTTAAGTTACTTGTATTTCAGTTGACATTTCACTTGAGTTAAATTTACTGATATTAGAATGTTAATCCTGACTTGAGTGTTTTGTGTTTTGCTTTATGCTCGGGTCAGACTGAGTGTCACAGCATTTGAGACTCACCTTTGGAGATTGGAGCTTTGTTTGTAGATCTATCTATCCAGCTTCCAGTTCTTTCATTTTATTCTAGTCATTTATGTTCAGACTCGTCGGTTGCTTATGTATTGGAGATTCGTTTGTATTTGAGATTCTGTTGTATTTTGTTTCAGACTCTGATATTTTATAGTAGTTTCATGAACTACTATTTATCTATTTCGTTGCTTATTGCTATATTACTCTGTGTCTGTGATTCTGTGATTGATTTTATTGACTGTATATGCTAAGTTTGGCCAAATATAAATTAACAATCTGTTGTTTTGAGAAATTCAAGTCCGACATGTGTGGATGCGAATGGTTCGAAATTCCAGGTTGTTATAGATACGGAGTTGTCTGCATAGAAAACAGTAACATAAAAGGACTAGGGAGGGTGAATAGAATTGATATGAAGGTGGATATATTGCCTGGTGGAAAGGATGGTAGAAACAGATAAAAGATTAGGGTCAATGAGGACCATAATTCTGCCATAAGGGGCGTCTACAAGATTCTGTATCAAAGTCCAAGTAGGTATGATGTCGGTGGCTGCTTTGTTGGTCAAGGTTGTGTTGAGTTTGGTTTCAAGAAGGGCGAGTAGATAGAGTTTATGGGTATGGATTAAGTTTCTAGCTTGATCGAGTTTAATATTACTGTGAGCATCATGCAAATTCCATGCTGCAAGGTTTAAATTCATTGATTAAACTATAACATAGGGGTAAGCCATCTTTGGTGCTCTGCGAAGCAAGTGAGCATGTTATTCTTCTTGAGTTAGAGCTACAAAGAATTGTGTTTTGAGGAGATGAAGTTGATACAGTTTCCTAAGTGATTGTATTTGTGGCAATAGTGATTGTTTTGTGTTGTGTATCTACATTTTGTTGTGCATGTTGCACAGGGGATACCCAACCAGGTATATTGATGGAGAAGGTATAGGCAGTTGGTTTAGCGTTGTTTTTTGGTGACAGGTAGGATTTTGGGCTGTTTTCATGATCATGGTTGGAGAAAATCAAGTTGGTTAGCTGCTTCTGAAGTAAGTTGCACCAGTTAGACTCAAAAGTAGGGAGAGCATGCTGTCAGATTTTTCTTGAGAATTTGTGTGATTTACTTCGGGCTGGGATAATATTTTTAGAGCATTGGGAGATGTAGGCAAGATAACAGGGCTGACTCGGGCAATAAAGAGGTTTACTTCGGGCTCTATCATGTTGTTCGATTGTTCTTCTGAAGGATCACTTTGGTTATTCGTGTGCACGTGCACAGCAGACACAGTTGTAGCACAGCTGCTTTTTATGTTAGAACTACTTAACCCACTGTCTACAACATCTCTTTTACTTTCTTTATCATTTCTAACCACTTCCACCTCCAATTCATTATCTATCATGTCCTCATGTCATCAGCACCATTTCCCTGAAGTATAAAGTACTTATTTCCACTCAGTTCCACTACCTCAGTTTGATTCAAGCCTACAGTGCCATTTTTTGCCTTCCCTTCCTTGTATTTATTATCTTTCTTAATCAAAACACTTTTATCCACATTCACTAATACTACATCATTGGTTTCCTACACTTGTTGACAGTATTAGCATTCTTTCTCTTACCTTTATTGCTTTCAACTCTCTTCCAAGTTTGTTTCTTTCTAACATGTTTTGTAATAGCTACTTCATCGGATTTATGAGCTTTGTTGCCTTCCACTTCCTTTTCTTCCTGCACAAACTTGTTTTCAACTGACTTCTTATGTGTCAAACATGTTTCCAATGTTTGCCCAAATTTTTTACAAGTAGTACATATTTCTGGTTTCCAAAGGTAACTGACTTGGACTTGCTGATCAGAACCATCAAGAGTTTGACAGGGAAGTTATCAGGGAGTTCATGGTCAGGACTAACCTCTACCATACATTTAGCATAGGATATACGTTCAAGTCTCTCAGTTGATTCATCCACACAAAGAAATTTCCCAATTCTCGTGGCAAGCCAATTAATTCATATATGTGACCAAGCATATAAGGGAATATTGCTTATTTTGTTGCGCATAACTATAGGGTCAGGCTCAATTATCTTTTTCCTATCTTCTTCACTAGAGAGTTTGAATAAGAAGAGAAAGCCATCAGATTTGACATAAATCGAGCCCTTAATTTTCCACTTCTTTTTCAAGAAGTTGATGACAGTTGAGTAGGAGAGAGGCTTGTCTAGGAAGAAACCAACAAGGTATTCCTTCCATAAAGCATTAGCTGCTTGTATTACATCAGGTGGTGGCACCAGAACAGCACCATCAAAATGTAGGGGAATGTCACATGGAGAGAAATGACCAGCGTTGCTTGGTTTGGTTCTGAAGAGGGATGACCAAGCAGGAGGAGGAAGAGGCAGAGACAAAGAGGGGGGGGGGGCAAAAGGAAGTATAGGAGAGTGGGCAGCTACAGGAGAACAAGAAGGAAGAGGAAGGATAGGTAAGGAGGAAGAAGAGGGCGGCGGGTCAGGAGCAGGGAGCTCAAGAAGGGACAAGGAGGGGCAAGGTGGAGTAGAAGAGGAGTACGGTAGGCATGGATTTGAATTGGCAGGAGAGGGAAGGATTGATGGATAGGGTAAGGTCCCCATTAACAAAGAAAAGTGAATGAATGAGATGCAAATAGATATTTCCTTTATATATATTTACATACATCTATATAATATTTTGAAATTTGAATTTATACTTAAAATAGATATTTACCGAGATCTGGTTATTTTAAACTAGCACAAGATATTTCAGATATTAATTTAAACTATTTTGAATTAGTCAAAATATTTTAAATAAGTAAAACAATTATAATTATTATTTTATATATACATGGACATAGCAATTAAACAAAACTATGGACAACAATTGTACATATAAAGAGAAAATGTGTATGTTGTAGTGTAAATCTTAGCACTTATAAACGATCGCATTAGCCATGTACACTTCTTATGTATTGCACGTGCGCTATACACATACAAATATATATATATATGAAACACTCATATATCATAAATTATATAAACGAAATAAAACCTTTTTTATAAACAAATTAAATAAAATAAAAATTTTATTTGAAATATTTTAGATTTGATCTAAAATAATTAAGACTTCATAGGCTAAAGAAGGATCTAAAATGGTTTTTTTTAAATTTACCCATTTAACCCGCTGCGACTTGGTCCAGTTTTTTCAATGGTACCATACCCTAATAAATTACGGGTCTAAATTAGCAGTATTATGGCTGACTTACCAAATCCTACCCATTTAGTAAGGTGTCTAAAAGGTAGTGTCTAGGGTTGAATTTGGATAATCAAGTACTCTGCCCTTACTGGCTACTGGCCTGACCCGAAGGACGAAGTAAGCCCAAATGTTATCCCTAATATAAGGCAAGAATTGAATTTGGGTCTTGGGCAAAATTTCAAAATCTATTGTGAAAACTTAAATAATATTTTAAATTTAAAAGTTAAGTTTAAAATATAAATAATATTTTTTAAATGTTCTAAAATATATTCAAAAATTGTTATGAAAACTAATAAAATATTTTTGAAATTTCATTTTAATTAATTGTATTAATTAAATTACTAATTAAAAGTTAACTAATCAATTTAAAACACTCTTCGGGGTTAGAGCGATTTGGAATTTAATTGAAGGTGAAAAATTGCAGGGACAATTCCACAATCTAGATTCTGGTGGGATACAAGAGTGTGGAACATTTAGTACTCTAAGAAGGAAAATTTTCTACTCTAGAAGGTGTTATGGAATGATTTGCATACTATGACAATCTCCAGCTCAAAGTCATTGATGTTGTAAGTCTCTGTCCTTTTTGCTGTAATCATGCAGAAGAAACCATTCACTTGTTATTCAAATGTAAATTCATCTTTGAATTATGGAGTAAGGTGTTAAGCAAGGGTAATATGCAGCAGCCTACTAATACTAGTGCCGAGGAATGCATAAGGATATATAAAGCTACAAGATGGAGAAATCAAAACACTTTGGATTTGCTACTGGTCTTAAAAAAAATTGTTGAAATTTGGAGAGAAAGAAATGCAAGGGCTCTTTATTATAAGAGCAAAGCAGTAGTTGTTTTATGCAATGAAGTGGATCATAGGATGTATAAAAGCATGCATTTGCATGGAGTTTAACTGAGTATGAGGATTCTCATAAATAGGCTTGATGTATTGAGCTACCCTTGTGTGTTTTTTTTCCTTATGTCAGTTTATAGCTTCCGTTCTCTCTTGTTGTACTCTTGTATTTCCTTTTCTATTTTTTCTTCTTGGGATTAAGGTTTTTCCCCATTTTTTCTTTGTTTTATAAATCTGGTGAGGGCTTAATCAACCCTGATAGGCTTGCTTAAAAAAATCTAAAAACACTCTCACGCACAATATATATATATATATATATATATATATATATATATATATATATCTTAAAATGTTCAAGGTAAATAATAATAAATTTTTCAAAATTAAGTAAATTTAATAAAAAAGTTAATTAATATATTAATTAAATGTTAATCAATAAATGATATATGTATATTACTACAAATGTTATAAATATACTCAATTTTAAAATGTTTAAAATGAATAAATTTTAATTAATAAAGCGATAATTAAATAAATTGATTAATTATTATATATATATTTAAATTAAAATAAAAATTAAATTAAATATGATTTAATCAAAAAAGCGAAAATATAAAAAAAACCAAAATTTCTATTTAAGAAACAAATTCATATATATGGTCCGTATAATGTAATTTCAAATGTGTTTGACACTTGAATCAAATGGGTATTTCATAAAAAACGCATTATTCCATAATTCAGTATCACTCAAATAAATATATTAAAGATTACGAATCTTTATTAGGGCTTCTTTAATAGATAATTTAACCTATAAAACCGCTTTAATTTGTTTCCATTGGATATCGAACGAAAAATATAAATTAGCTAGTAGCAACAACTTCTGGGAGTTCCTTCAAAAGTTAAACTCATGTATCGCTGTCTTACGACAGAGAATTGTTATCAACAATAATAATTCTACAATTGTCACCTCAATAGAGGAGAACACACACAATATCTCACTTCTATTATTAGGTAACTAACTTATGTCTACTATTATTGCCACTTGCCTTTCTTGCCAAACATAGGTTAGTTTATCTCCTTTATATTCCTTTTCTCATCTTGCATTTATATATATATATATATATATCTGTGTGTGTGTGTGTGTATATAAGTGTCTTATATACATATATATATATGTGTGTGTGTGTGTGTTTAAGCCTTGTATTATTTGCTGAGATTTTATAGATCCAGCTGCTGAAGTGGGAAATTTGGGTCAGGCGTCTTCATCCTCTGGACGAGCTAAATATTGTTTTGTTGTCGAGACTTTTGCTACTTCTTTGGAACTTCTTGGCAGTTATTTATATGGATCACTCACCTATGGGGACTTGATATGGCCTCCTCAAGGCCTCATCTTTATTGCATCATTCGATTTATGCTACTTAGGGTTAATTTCCTTTTTTCCTTTTCCTTTTCATGCACTTTAGTTTTTCCTAGGTTTTTCTTGGGGATTTTTTAATATTTTACTTATATGGGTTCATGGGGAAGAGCTAACTACTAGGCTTGTTGGTAGCTCCATCTTAATTGTAGAATAAAATTACATGAGTGCTCTCCTCCCAACAAAGATCACTCATGTTTGTCCAAAAAATGAATCATTAATATAAATTTTGTCCTCCATCATTTATATATTTGTATATTACTTGCATACTCTTTAGCTTTCCTCAAGCTAGAATGTTACATGTACTATTGTTAATATATTGACTAGACGATGTAAGATACATGCACGTATTGTTGAGCTTTCCTTAAGGTACATGAATTATAATTAGTCTGTCGCGGATTGTAAGGTGCGAGTAAATAATCTCTCTAGATTTGTTGATCTTTCCTCAAAGTCAAGATGAGATTTGGACAAAGACCAAGGGTTAGGAGTTATGTATGGTACAACCGATATGGTGTTATCCATCGCATGTAGGCCTATTATTTGTTAAGCATCCTCAAGGTCAAAATCCCATGGAATGCAAGTTGTAACACTCGCTAGAGAAGTTGAAAGGCTTCTGTATTTCCCTTTGGATTTTGAGAAATACAAAAGTCTAATGGAAGCTTATTAATAAAATGAAATATAATGTTTAATCTTACTAATAATATAAGTACATTTTTTATATATAAGTGGCCTAATCTACTTAATTAAATTTGTAGAAAAATGTCCACGCCAAAGTTATTTTCAGAAAATGGCAACCTCACTAGACCTAATTATTTATACTGGCTTAGTGTAATTTCCCCCTACTTGGAGGCCCAAAACTAACAACTACGGATATTGCAGTCATCCATAGTTATTAATCCTTGGCGACCAAATACGGTAATATTAGATGCATTGATACACAGAAACACATGAATATGAAAATATTTCTCAAACAGCAAACAAAGTCAACATTTCATTTCAAAATATTTCAAATACATTACATAATCCGAGAGTGCAGACCACGTTCAGACAAAATATACTTATTACAAAATACGTCAAGAGTGACATATGAAGATACCCCCTTGGATGATAAGAGTATAGATAAGGCAATAAAACAAATTAGCCTTTACAATTAAACACAGCGGAAATAAAAGAACTGTAAGTAGCTAACATGCCTCCTACTCATCACCGGAAGCTTTATTCATCTAAAAGAACACCTGGAAACCTTAACTCTCAACCTACTCAAATTCAATTTAGTACCCGAGAGTTTAAGGGGATAACAAAAACTGCGAGTCAGACAAAAAGCCTGGTATGAATAATAATCTGCCATCTCAAACCATTTAGATATCTAGTGAGACCACGCCGCTTAGCGGAATGGGTTTTCCCCTCACTAATATCCTAAAACATTTATAACACAATATATTGTACTCCTGCATCCACAATGGTTAAAACATAGTATTTCAAAACATTATGATGATATGCAAAACAAGTAATTTAAATCTGGATTACCCATCCCATGTATTCTGACTGTCTGTCTCAATTATAGTTTCTAGGGTTACTATTAACATGTTTAATATTTTTGGACTATCTGTCCACTATCATAGTTTTCATGGGATCACTAAAAACCTATTGGTAACTCCAATATCTTTTCTATTGTCCTAGTTTTCATGTGCTAACTAGGAACCTATTGACTAACTGTCAATATCTTAATCCAGATATAGTATTCATGGGCAAACTATAAACCTATTTGCCGCTGCCAATATCAAACCATAGTTTTCATGAGCTGACTATGAACCTATTGGCCCCTGCCAATATCTTTAGTTAAGATTTTTAACATTTCTTAATTTCTATTCATTACTGGGCCAACCTAGCTGGTTATTCTGCCATTCCCCAAAGTACCTTTATGGGATAATAACAATGTGAATAAATATATGAAGAAGCAATCAAAACAATGTAGTAATACCAACACATGTGGTTAAATATCCTTGAAATCAGTTCATATAAAACTTGGTTAATCCCTTTAACCTATAAATCAAGGAAAGCTTCTTCCAAAACTTCATTTCAAAAATCTTTATTTATGCCATGGTTTTTCCTTTAAAATGAGATCGGGTTTATTTATTTTGAAAACCTTAAAACATCTCTTCCGAAACACCCGGATAACCTCCTTCGAAAGCAAAGAAAACTCTTTTTCAAAACAATATGAATATCCCTTTCGAAACCCTTGTTCAATAATCTCTTTCGAAACCAAACATATACCTTTCAATGGTATCAAAACATTACTCAAAATCTTTAGAAACATAGCATCGAAACAAATGAAAGTACCCCTTTCGAAAGCATTGGGTTTACCCTTTAAAAACATCTTTTGGGTCAAAGTGGTTATATACGAAAGTATCTCTTTCGAAACCCTTACAAAATTGTTTGGGGAAAAGTTGATGGTGTCGAAACCATCTAGTCGAAAGCAACAACCTTTAAATTAAAACTTCGAAGGATAGAGTCGAAACCTTCTTCCGACCCCATTACCTTTGGAACCCTCAACCTCTTTCGAAAGCATTTAGGAAGTGGTTTAGCTTAGGTAAAACAAAGATAACCCTTCAAATGCATTGATGGCTTCAATACAGTTGAAAGGAAGATTAGCGGTTGGGTTTCGACTTGGTCGAAACCAATCCTTTTAAAAGCTCTTAGCTAAGGAGAAAGGTACTCCTTCGAAAGCTAACACTTTTTACATAGCATGGTAACCTTCTTCGAAAGCTATTTATAAAATCCTTTTCGAAAGTGTAGGTCTTGACTATGTCGAAAGCTTTTAGAAAAAAAAGGCAAGATCTTATCTTTTGAAAACAAAATAGGGTTTCGACCCCATCAGAAGCATTCCTTTCGACACCATGGCTTTCGCCTTTACTCCAATCCACTACGTACCATCTAAGTGATACCTTGTGTATTGGTTTCGACTATGTGGGTTTCGACTGGGATGGTTTCATCTGAGATGGGGCGGAGTCAATGGAGTCGAAAGGTGCTGCTATTTGAGGCGGAACCAACTTTTCTGAGTTAAAGGCTAGAATTTAGTTTCTTTTAGTTATTGCTTTATAACAACTTGCCTATTTGTAAACTTTTGATTGGTTGCCATAAAAACTTTTCAAATACTTTACCTTTAAAACTGCCGCATTTTCATCACATCTAAATCAAAGAAATATAATGTTTAAGCCCTTACGTTTAACAAAACCAACATTTGTAGAAAAGTCCCTCTTTTAAAATAATTTATTTTCCCTAGTAAATCAATTGGGAAAAATCCCTAAAATCACCAAAAATTCAATTTCATCATGTAATCAAACATATTAAATTTCCAGACCTCATTTCTTCCTGAAATTCTCAAAATAAATTTTAAACTCAATTATCTCGTATTTTCCTTTAGAAATTTATGATAAATTTTCCATAGCTTGGGAAATTCTGAAAATTAAAACCCATCTCCAAAATCATGTTTTACTTAACATAAAATTTTTCCATGGATTCTAAAATCATAAACTCTCGGTTTTTCCCTAAAATCGCACAATTTCATATGTAAATGAATTAAGATAAATCAAAAATAATATAATCCAAGCATATCATCATCCATATCATCATAATCCAAAAAATATAATCCTAGAATAAAATAGAGAAGGTTTAAAATTATTATTCACCTTAGATATGATAAGGAATTTGAGATCTGTTGTTGATTAATCCTTTCTAGCTTTGATCCTTAACTTTAGATTGAATTTTCCTCTTTTCCTCCTTGTTAATGGTCGGCTCCTCTTAGGGTTTGATTTGTGTTTTCATTATGAGAAATAAAATGAACGTGAATGGGCAATTGAAAGTGTATAGCTGTGAGTAATAATAGTGTGGCTATATTTACTAATATGCCCATGTTTTAATTTATAATTTAGAAGCCATTTTAAGCCCATTTAAGGTAAATTAAGCACGGCCTTCTTATAGTTTGATTCAAATCTCAATCCCCTTATCATCATTATTCTATTTAATTTATCTAATTAAATCTCCTGAATAATGTTATTAAAAATTAGGGATGTTACAGGCTCCCCCCTTAAAGAATTTCATCCTCGAAATTCAGTAAGGACTAAATACTAAACATAGCAATCATCTGTAATAACTCCTAACAAACATACTAGCCTATCTGACTAGTAACTATCTATATAAATATAATATAGACATACCCTCAAAGCAGTTCAGGGTAAATATCTCTAATCATGTCCTCTGTCTCCCAAGTACAGTCCTTCTCGTTTTCGCTCCACTGAAATTTCACCAACCTGACTGTCTTGTTCCTCCATCTTTTCTCATCTCTCACTACAACTCGAACTGGTTGTCTAACAAAAGTCAAATTAGGCTCTCCTACCAAGTCTTCCAACTCTGTCGGAGGAATAGTAGTCTTTGGGTCATGCACATACTTGCGAAGATGAGACACATGAATACATCATGGACACCTGCCATACTGCTCGGTAACTTTACTCTGTAAGTGAGCTTACCAATCCTCTCTATAATCTGGAATGGTCCAACATATCTCGGGACTAACTTCCCTAACTTTCCAATCGTACCACACTCTTCATCGGTGATACCTTAATGAAAACCTTATCTCCAACTGAGAACTCTAGGTCCTTATGCCTCTTGTCTGTGTAACTTTTCTATCTGGATTGAGTTTCCTTCAGCCTTTCTCGGATTAACTCTATCTTCTCTGACGCCTCCCTAACCAAATCTGAACCTAAGACCAATCTGTCTCTAGTCTCCAACCAACATCCTGGCGATTTGCATGGCCTTCCACACAAAGATTCAAAAGGTGTCATTATACTAGTTTGGTAACTATTATTATAGGAAAACTCAACCAAATGTAGGCGATCTTCCCAAGATCCACCAAAGTCCAATACACAAGCTCTCAGTAAATCCTCGAGTACTTTGTTGACTCTCTCTGTCTGCCCATCAGTCTGGGGGTGATATGCATCATGTTAAGCTTGGTAACCATCACTTCCTATAGACTCTTCCAGAATTCACTAGTGAACAAAGCATCTTTGTCACTGACTATACTACTAGAAACTCCATGTAGTCTAACTATGTTCTTCATGAACAACTTAGCTAAAACAGGTGCCGTCTTGGTTGACTTAGCTGGAATGAAATGGGCACTCTTGGTCAATCTGTCCACTATGACCCATATACTTTCATTTCCCTTATTTGACCCTGGCAACTTGTCTATAAAATCCATGGATATCGAATCCCTTCCAGACTGGAATCTCTAAAGGCTGAAGTAACCCACTTGGTTTCTGATGTTCGGCTTTCACTTGTTGACAACTTGCACACTGCCTGACCCACAAGCCAACATCTCTCTTCATACCTTCCCAATAGAAGCTCCTCCTCATATCCTGATACATCTTTGTTCCTCCAAGATGAATCGTAAACTTGGACCGATGACATTCTCCAAGAACTTCCTTCTTCAAGTCCTTAGTATTTGGAACACACAACCGTCCTCTCTTTCTCAACAATCCTTTCTGATCAAGGCTAAAATCCTTTAGATCCTCGACCTCATTTCCAACCTTAAGCCTTATGGTCTTTTCAGCTAACACTGGATCCTCTTTCTGCTTAGAAGCGATCCTCTCAATCAATACAGGTCGAACTTCTAAACAAGACAACCGGGCGGTACCCTGACTAGAACTAGCAGTCGATCTTAACATCACACCACAACTGGCCAGAGCTTCTAAATCCTTCCATTCTGCCAACATAGCTAACACCACATTTTGATGTCTTCTGCTAAGAGCATCCGCTACCATATTACCTTTCCCAGGTGTATACTCTATACCAAAATCATAAGCAGCCAAAAACTCCAGCCACCTTTGCTGTCTCATATTCAACTCCTTCTAAGAGAATAGGTACCTTAAAGACTTATGATCCATGTATAGCTCAAACCTCTCTCCTAAGAGATAATGTCTCCAAATCTTCAATGCAGAGATCACCGCAGCTAACTCTAAATCATGAGTAGGATATCATACTTCATGCAGTCTAAGCTGTCTGGATGCGTAGGCAATAACTTTACCCTTCTGCATCAACACTGCCGCTAATCCAGTTCTACATGCATCAGTATACACCACCAACCCCTGGTTTCCATCTGGAACTACTTACACTGGTGCATTGGTCAACAAATGCTTTAACTTAAGGAATGCTTCCTCACATTTTCCGGACCAAATAAACTTCACCTCCTTCCTGGTTAACTCAGTCAAAGGTGCTGCTATCTGCGAGAAATCCTTGATGAATCTCCGGTAGTATCCAGCAAGTCCAAGAAAACTTCTAATCTATGTCACTATCTCTGGTCTCTTCCAATTATTCACCGCTTCAATCTTATCTAGATCAATTGACAATCCTTCCTCTGAAACCACGTGACCAAGAAACTTAACCTCTTTCTTCCAAAAATGGCACTTGGTAAACTTTGCTTCAACTGATTCTGCCTCAACATCTCAAGTACCACTCTAAGATGAACCTCATGCTCTCTTTCATCCTTAGAGTATACTAAAATTTCATCTATAAACACCAGTACAAACCTATCCAAGTATTCTTGGAAAACTAGGCTCATTAAATCTACAATGAAAGCATGTGCATTTGTCAATCCAAATGGCATCACTAACCATTCATACGAACCATACCTAATTTGAAATGCTATCAAAGGAATATTGTCCTCTGCCACTCTTAACTGATGGAAGCCAGTCGCCATGTCCAACTGAGAAAACACTCTGGGTCCACTTAACTAATCGAACAGGTCATCTATTCTTGGCAAAGGATACTTATTCTTAATCATCCTTTCGTTCAACTTATGATAGTCGATACACATTCTCAACGACCCATCTGGTTTCTTCACAAACACCACGGTCGCTCCCCAAGGCGAACTACTTGGCCTGGTAAAATTCCTTCCTTCAAGATCTACTAGCTGCACCTTCAATTCCTTCATCTCAGTTGGTGTCATCCTGCTAGGTAGTCTACTCACAGGTTCAGCTCCGAGCATAAGATCAATACGAAACTCAACTGCTCATTTCAGTGGTAGTCCAGTGACTGGCTCAAAGACATCTGCAAACTCTCTTGCTACCCGAACTTGACTTAACTCATCTCCTATCTCCATAGCACTAAGCAAAGTACACTCCGGTCAGAGTTCTCCACCGGATATATTACTCGGTTATGACTATCAAGATGTCTCGGTGATATCTCCCTTTCCTGGTAGAATATTGTAGCCTTATACCTACCCAACCAATCTATTCCCAAAATGATTTCGAAATCTACGAAATCAATAACATACAAGCTGCATGCAAACTGATGACCTAACAAATCAAGTTCTAACCGGTCACATCTCAACCCTAGAGTTGCATACCCTCCTATTGGATTTGCAACCCTTAAGGAAGTAACAAGGTAGGTGGGTACTAAGCTTAATCTATCAACTAAACAATGAGATATAAATTAATGTGATGCACCGATATCAAAAAGTACCCTAAATGGTATACTCTGAATCAAAAGCGTACCTTCCATCATAGTCTTCCCTTTATCTGCTACGATAGGCCTAGCTGGTTCAATAGCAAAAACCTTTCCCTTGTCAGCCCTGACTGGCTTCGGACACTGATTCTTATAATGTCCAACTTGATCACAATTAAAGCACTTCACATTCTTCTTAGTTGCAGCCTTCTTCCCATTACCTGACTGGCATTCATTTTCATAATGACCTTTTTTGTCACACTTAAAGCAAACTAACTCAGCCTTCGCCTTCTTGGCAGTATCTCCCTTCTGAGCTCCCTTCTTCTTAAAGAACTTCCTCTTCTTCCCCTGAGAACCCTGACTTCCACTGGCTTTTCTCTAACACAATTAGCCAGCATCTCCTCGTGGCGAATGGCCATCTCCACAACTAAATTACTAGAATCACGAAGATGTGGCAGGGTCGCCCTAGCAATCTCGGGCCTTGGTCCCTAATGAACCTCTCGTTTCTTCTGATATCAGTGTCTATAATATTATGTCCATAATGGGACAGCTCCTCAAACTTAGTAGCATACTCAACAACCGACATCTCACCCTACTCCAGATCCATAAACTACCTCATCAGTTCTCTTCCTCATCAGTTCTGACTTGGCAAACTCAGACACAAACTTCTGCTCAAATCTTCTTCCAAAATCCACCCAAGTCAACTGCTCCTCCGGAACTCGGGTAGTAACACTATTCCACCAATGAAGCGCTGACCCTTGTAACTGTCTAGAGGCCAACCTTCTCCTTCGTCTGTCATCTAAACCCAAATCAGCAAATATACGCTCACAATGCAATAGTTAATTCTCTACCTCAATAGCATCTTCCGTCCCTATAAATGGCTTCCCACCTAAACGGGTGTAGTCTTTACTCAGCTTAGCATAATTATTCCCACTTGGAGCTAAAGGATTGGCTCCTCCAACATTTCCAACCACTCCAGCAGCAACTCCTGCCTGCATCATATTGACGAAGAACTGATACAACACCCCCATATCTACTAGTGGATTTCCAGCACCCACATTGGCATCAGCATTTTGGTTATTAACATTAGTCGGTCGACCAGGGTTCCTCCTGGTAGTGGGTCGAGCATTTCCATTAGTTGTGGTGCTTCCTCCACCTTGATGTCCTCTTTTGTTTCCTACTTCCATATCTCCTTTCTCGTAAATCTACATACGAGCCTTAGTAGGATACGGAACAACGGTCTAAGAGAGCGGGGAGTACGTACACACATATATACATAACTATATATCAAATACAAGTATGTTACTATAGCGTTAACCCAAACCCCAATCTTGTTGATTGATTCATTGGATTATGTTTGAAAAATCTTTTAGGTTTACGTTCCTTTTAAAGTTTCATAAACCTATGCTTAGATATCAACTTGTAACATCCCCCTACTTGGAGGCCCAAAGGTAACGACTACGGATGTTGCGGTCATCCATAGTTATTAATCCTCGGTGACCAAATACGGCAATATTAGATGCATTGATACACAGAAACACATGAATATGGAAAATTTTCTCAAACAGCAAATAAAGTTAACATTCAATTTCAAAATATTTTAAATTTATTACATAATCCCAGAGCAGAGACCACGTTCAGACAAAATATACTTATTACAAAATACGTCAAGAGCGACATATGAAGATGCCCCCTTGGATGATTAGAGTATATGATAAGGCAATAAAACAAATTAGCCTTTACAATCAAACATGGCAGAAACAAAAGAACTCTAAGTAGCTAACATGCCTCCTGCTCGTTACCGGAAGCTTTATTCGTCTAAAAGAACACCTGGAAACCTTAACTCTCAACCTACTCAAATTCAATTGAGTACCCGAGAGTTTAAGGGGAAAACAAAAACTTCGAGCCAGACAAAAAGCCTGGTATGAATAATAATCTACCATCTCAAACCATTTAGATATCTAGTGAGACCACACCGCTTAGCAGAACGGGTTTTTCCATCACTAATATCCTAAAACATTTATAAAACCATATACTGTGCTCCTACATCCAAAATAGTTAAAACATAGTATTTCAAAACATTATGATGATATGCAAAACAAGTAATTCAAATTTGGATTACCCATCCCATGTATTCTGACTGTCTGTCTCAATTATAGTTTCTAGGGTTACTATTAACCTATTTAATATTTATGGACTATATGTCCAATTTCATAGTTTTCATAGGATCGCTAAGAAGCTATTGGCAACTCCAATATCTTTTCTATTGTCCTATTTTTCATGTGCTAACTAGGAACCTATTGACTAACTGTTAATATCTTAATCCGGATATAGTTTTCATGGGCTAACTATAAACCTATTGGCCGCTGCCAATATCAAATCATAGTTTTCATCCGCTGAATATGAATCTATTGGCCCCTACCAATATCTTTAGTTAAGATTTTTAACATTTCTTAATTTGTATTCACTACTGGGTCAACCTAGCTGGTTATTCTACCCATCCCCAAAGTATCATTGGGGGTTAATAACAATGTGAATAAATATATGAAGAAGCAATCATAACAATGTAGTAATACCAAAACCTGTGGTTAAATATCCCTGAAATTAGTTCATATAAAACTTGGTTAATCCCTTTAACCTATAAATCAAGGAAAGCTTCTTCCAAAACTTCATCTCAAAAATCTTTATTTATGCCATGGTTTTTCCTTTAAAATGAGATCGGGTTTATTTATTTTGAAAACCTTAAAACATCTCTTTCGATACCCCTGGATAACCTCCTTCGAAAGCAAAGAAAACACTTTTTCAAAACACTATGAATATCCCTTTTGAAACCCTTGTTCAATAATCTCTTTCGAAAACAAACATATACCTTTCGATGGTATCAAAACATTACTCAAAATCTTTAGAAACGTAGCTTCGAAACAAATGAAAGTACCCCTTTCGAAAGCATTAGGTTTACTCTTTAAAAACATCTTTTGGGTCAAAGTGGTTATATACGAAAGTATCTCTTTCGAAACCCTTACAAAATTGTTTGGGGGAAAGTTGATGGTGTTGGAAACATCTAGTCAAAACCAACAACCTTTATATTAGAACTTCGAAAGATAGAGTCGAAACCCCCTTCCGACCTCATTACCTTCGGAACCCTCAACCTCTTTCGAAAGCATTTAGGAAGCGGTTTAGCTTAGGTAAAACAAAGATAACCCTTCGAATGCATTGATGGCTTCAATACAGTCGAAAGGAAGATTAGCGGCTGGGTTTTGACTTTGTCGAAACCAATCCTTTCGAAAGCTCTTATTTAAGGAGAAAGGTACCCCTTCGAAAGCTAACACGTTTTACATAGCATGGAAACCTTCTTCGAAAGCTATTTATAAAAACCTTTTCGAAAGCGTACGTCTCGACTATGTCAAAAGCTTTTAGAAAAACAAGGCAAGGTCTTCTATTTTGAAAACAAAATAGGGTTTCGACCCCATCAGAAGCATTCCTTTCGACACTATGGCTTTCGCCTTTCCTCCAATCCACAACGTAACATCTAAGTAATACCTTGTGTATTGGTTTTGACTATGTGGGTTTCGACTGGGATGGTTTCGTCTGAGATGGGGCGGAGTCAATGGAGTCGAAAGGTGCTGCTATTTGAGGCGGAACCAACTTTTCTATGTTAAAGGCTGGAATTTAGCTTCTTTTAGTTATTGCTTTATAACAACTTGCCTATTTGTAAACTTTTGATTGGTTGTCATAAAAACTTTTCAAATACTTTACATTTAAAACTGCCACATTTTCATCAGATCTAAATCAAAGAAATATAACGTTTAAGCCCTTATGTTTAACAAAACCACATTTGCAGAAAAGTCCCTCTTTTAAAATAATTTATTTTCCCTAGTAAATCAATTGGGAAAAATCCCTAAAATCACCAAAAATTCAATTTCATCATGTAATCAAACATATTAAAATTCCAGACCCCATTTCTTCCTGAAATTCTCGAAATAAATTTTAAACCCAATTTCATATGTAAATGAATTAAGATAAATCAAACATAATATAATCCAAGCATATCATCATCCATATCATCATAAAAACGAATCTAATCATAAATCCAAAACATATTTTCCTAGAATAAAATAGAGATGGTATAATATTACTATTCACCTTAGATGTGATAAGGAATTTGAGATTTGTTGTTAATTAATTCTTCCTAGCTTTGATCCTTAGCTTTAGATTGAATTTTCCTCTTTTCCTCCTTGTTAATGGCCGGCTCCTTTTAGTGTTTGATTTGCATTTTGTTTATCTTTGCTACTAATAAAGAGAATTCATTGAATAGATTTACTCAATGTATTTTTGAAATTCCAAATATACTCTTTTTCATCTCATAGAGAAATAGTATTCAAATATGAGGATATAGCCAGTTAATTTCTAAGTACAACTGTTAGTCACTATAGAGAACTACAGTGTGCGTTCATAAGATGAAGTATCTGAGTGTATCATATTGTCCGTAATTTAGGTGGGAGTTCATCGGTCGAAGTTTTGTCAGATTCCAAGTGAGTATGAAGAAGTTATTGCAGCCTGAACAAAAAAAATAGCGGCTTCTGCACTAGGCGGAGTTCAAATATTGGAATGTGGTAGCCTGTTATATTATAAGTACAACTGTCAGTCCACATGGAGAACTATAGTGTGCGTTCACAAGATGAAGTATCTGAGTGTTCCATATTGTCCGTAATTTAGGTGGGAGTTAATCGGTCGAAGTCTCGCCGGATTCCGAGTTAGTATGAAGAAAATATTGCAGTCTGAACAAAATAAATAGCGGCTTCTACACTAGGCGGAGGTCAAATATGGGCATGTGGTAGCATGTTATTTTCTAAGTAAACTGTCAGTCCCCTTGGAGAAATACAGTGTGTGTTCACAAGATGAAGTATCCGAGTGTACCATATTGTCTGTAATTTAGGTGGGAGTTCATCGGTCGAAGGTTTGCCTGATTCCGAGTTAGTATGAAGAAGTTATTGCCGTCTGAACAAAAAAAATAGCGGCTTCTGCCCTAGGCGGAGTTCAAATATGGGGATGTGGTAGCTTGTTATTTTCTAAGTACAACTATCAGTGCCCTTGGAGAACTACAGTGTGCGTTCACAAGATGAAGTATCTGAGTGTTCCATATTGTCCGTAATTTAGGTGAGAGTTAATCGGTCGAAGTCTCACCGGATTCTGAATTAGTATGAAGAAGTTATTGCGGTCTGAACAAAAAAAAATAGCGGCTTCTGCACTAAGCGGAGTTCAAATATGGGGATGTGGTAGCATGTTATTTTCTAAGTACAATTGCCAGTCCCCTTGGAGGACAACAGTGTGCGTTCACAAGATGAAGTATCCAAGAGTGCCATATTGTCCGTAATTTAGGTAGGAGTTAATCGGTCGAAGTATCGCCGGATTTCGAATTAGTATAAAGAAGTTATTGCAGTGTGAACAAAAAAAATAACGGCTTCTACACTAGGCGGAGTTTAAATATGGGTATGTGGTAGCCTGTTATTTTTTAAGTACAACTATCAGTCCTCATGGAGAACTACAGTGTGCGTTCATAAGATGAAGTATCCGAGTGTTCCATATTGTCCGTAATTTAGGTGGGACTTAATCGTTTGAAGTCTCGCCGGATTCCGAATTAGTATGAAGAAGTTATTGCAGTCTGAACAAAAAAAAATAGCGGCTTCTGCACTAGGCAGAGTTCAAATATGGGGATCTGGTAGCATGTTATTTTCTAAGTAAACTGTCAGTCCCTAAGGAGAACTACAGTATGCGTTCATAAGATGAAGTATCCGAGTGTGCCATATTATCCGTAATTTAGGTGGGAGTTCATCAGTCGAAGTTTTTCCTGATTCCGAGTTAGTATAAAGAAGTTATTGCAATCTGAAGAAGAAGAAAAAAGCGGCTTCTGCCTAGGCGGAGTTCAAATATGAGGATGTAGCCTGTTATTTTCTATGTACAACTATTAGTCACCATGGAGAACTATAGTGAGCGTTGAAGAGGTGATATAGCTGTTATTTTCTATGTACAACTATTAGTCACCATGGAGAACTATAGTGAGCGTTGAAGTGGTGATATAGCCTGTTATTTTCAAAGTACAACTGTTAGTCACCACGGAGAACTATAGTGTGCGCTCACAAGATGAAGTATCCGACTGTACCGTATTGTCCATAATTTAGGTGGGATTTCATCGGTCGAAGTATCGCCTAATTTCGACTTAGTACGAAGAAATTATCGCAGTTTGAACAAAAAAAATAGCGGCTTTTGCACTAGGCGGAGTTCAAATATTGGGATGTGGTAGCTTGTTATTTTTAAGTACAACTGTCAGTCCACATGGAGAACTACAGTGTGCGTTCACAAGATGAATTATCCGAGTGTTTCATACTGTCCGTAATTTAGGTGGGAGTTAATCGGTCGAAGTCTCGCCGGATTCCGAATTAGTATGAAGAATTATTGCAGTCTGAACTAAAAAAATAGCGGCTTCTGCACTAGGCGGAGTTCAAATATGGGGATGTGATAGCCTGTTATTTTCTAAGTACAACTGTCGATCCCCATGGAGAACTACAGTGTGCGTTCACAAGATGAAGTATCCGAGTGTACCATATTGTCCGTAATTTAGGTGGGAGTTAATCGGTCGAAGTATTGCCTAATTCCGAGTTAGTATGAAGAAGTTATTACAGTTTGAACAAAAAAATAGCGGCTTCTGCACTAGGCGGAGTTCAAATATGGGGATGTGGTAGCCTGTTATTTTCTAAGTACAACTGTCAGTCCCCTAGGAGAAATACAGTGTGCGGTCACAAGATGAAGTATCCGAGTGTGCCATATTGTCCGTAATTTAGGTGGGAGTTAATCGGTCGAAGTCTCGCGGGATTCCGAATTAGTTTGAAGAAGTTATTGCAGTATGAACAAAAAAAATAGCGGCTTCTGCACTGGGCGGAGTTCAAATATGGGTATGTGGTAGCCTGTTATTTTCTAAGTACAACTGTTAGTCCCCATGGAGAACTATAGTGTGCGTTCACAAGATAAAGTATCTGAGTGTTCCATATTATCCGTAATTTAGGTGGGAGTTAATCGGTCGAAGTCTCGCCGGATTTCGAATTAGTATGAAGAAGTTATTGTAGTTTGAACAAAAAGAATAGCGGCTTCTACACTAGGCGGAGTTCAAATATGGGGATGCGGTAGCATGTTATTTTCTAAGTAAACTGTCAGTCCCCATGGAGAACTACGGTGTGCGTTCACAAGATGAAGTATCCGAGTGTACCATATTGTCTGTAATTTAGGTGGGAGTTCATCGGTCGAAGTTTTGCCTGATTCCGAGTTAGTATGAAGAAGTTATTGCAGTCTAAACAAAAAATAGTGGCTTCTGCCTAGGCGGATTTCAAATAGGAGGATGTAGCCTGTTATTTTCTAAGTACAACTATTAGTCACCATGTAGAACTACAGTGAGCATCGAAGTGGGGATATAGCCTGTTATTTTCTAAGTATAACTGTTAATCCCCATGGAGAACTACGGCAAACATTCATAAGCTGAAGTATCCGAGTGTTCTATATTGTCCGTAATTTAGGTGGGAATCCATCGGTCGTAGTTTTGCCCGATTCCGAGTTAGTATGAAGAAGTTATTGCAGTATGAACAAAAAAATAGTGGCTTCTGCCTAGGCGGGGTTCAAATACGAGGATGTAGCCTGTTATTTTCTAAGTACAACTGTTAGTTACCATGGAGAACTATGGTATATGTTCACTAGATGAAGTATCTGAGTGTTGCTTATTGTCCGTAATTTAGATGGGAGTCCATCGATCGGAGTCTCGCCTAATTCCGAGATAGTATGAAAATGTTGTTGCAGTCTGAACAAAAAAAATAGCGGCTTCTGCCTAGGCGGAGTTCAAATATGGGGATGCTACTATCAAATCTATTTCCACAGGTGCAACTAAAAATGCATGCACGTTGCGATTAAATGCAGGTCCACATGGACGTGCATATGTACTCGTGAGAAATAAAATGAACGTGAATGGGTAATTGAAAATTTATAGCCGTGAGTAATAATAGTGTGGCTATATTTACTAATATGCCCATGTTTTAATTTATAATTTTAAAGCCATTTTAAGCCCATTTAAGGTAAATTAAGCACAGCCTTCTTATAGTTTGATTCAAATCTCAATCCCCTTATCATCGTTATTCTATTTAATTTATCCAATTAAATCTCCTGAATAATGTTATCAAAAATTAGGGATGTTACACTTAGAGTAATCAAAATAATACTAACCTTCGAACGCTTATAGTCATCATTAACCAAACCTCTAAGAAAAAAACCTACGTATGCAGATCTCGAATTAATAACTTCTTGTAGCAAATGGGTTGTGGACCTTAAAGTCGCCTAGGTTTATGTGTTGTCTACTCTAGACAAACCGTTAATAAGACAACATAAAAACATGTATGTCCATCAAATCTTAGATTGCCTTAAAGCATTATTTGGGGAGCAATCTTGTTCTACAAGTTACGAGATTACTAAGAAATTGTTCGACACAAAGATGACAAAGAGCATGAGTGTGGACGAGTACGTCATATTAATGAAAGGCCATATTGACAGGCTTTCATAATTGGGTGTCACAACAAGTAATGAGTTGCAAGTGGACTTGATCCTAGAGTCTCTTACTCGGTAGTTTGAGCCATTCACATTGAACTACAATATGAACCAGTTGAATGTAAGCCTTGTAGAGCTGCTCAATATGTTGAGATTGGTCGAGTCTTTATCCAAAGATCAAGGCGCATCACTCGCTGTAAAAGAGAAGGCATCATCTTTGAATGGTTCAAAAAAGATAGACCGTGATAATAAGAAGAGTAAGAAGAGCACTCCTAACGAGAAGGGTAAGTGTCACCATTGTCACAAGAAGGAGCACTGGAATTGGAATTGTCCGAACTTCCTAAAACTTGTCAAAGAGAAGAAAGAGAATGGTTCTACTGCTCCTATAGGTATATTTATGATTAAAAATTATTTTGCAATCAATAAGTTATCTTGGGTTTTAGAATTGGATCTAGAACTCATAACTGTAATTTGTTACAATGACTTAGAAACAGGCGGCATATGGCAAAGAGTGAAATGAGACTTCATGTTGCTGATGGATCTCTAGTAGATGCGACTGCGATTGGAGATTATCACTTGGCTTTGCTAAATGGATTAGAATTAATTTTAAATAACTACTATTATGTGAAAACCTGTATTTTATGGAATAATTTATGTGACTAGATTGTCTGAGACTGGATATGTTTTTCATTGTGTTGATAATGTTTAGAACATCATGTTTGATAGATATAAAATCTGTAATGGTGTTTGTATAATGGCATTTATGTACTTAATTATAATCATATATATGACGTGAATAATTCTTCTAATGTTGACATTAATAACAATTATCAATGGCAATGCAGACTATGTCATATTAGTGATAAATAACCGCACAAACTAAAACCCGGAGATTTTCTACCATCATTTGATTGAATCGTTTGATACATGTGAGTCATATCTTAAAGTAGAAATGTTCGAGCACTCCTTTAGTGGGAGCAATGAAAGAGTTAATGAACTGTTGGGTCTCATACATGCTGATGTATATGGCCCAATGTCTGTGGTTACAAAAGATAATTCTTCTTGCTTTGTAGCTTTCATTAATGATTTCTCAAGACCAAGATATGTATATCGTATGAATAATAAAATCCAATATCTATGAGAAATTTAAAGAATATAAAAATAAGGTCGAAAATTAAACGAACCATAGACTAAAATACTTCGGTCTGATCAAGAAGATAAGTATTTTGGACAAGTACTCAAATAGCACTTAAAAGATAATGAATTATTTCTCATGATACTCCACTATATACTTCTCAACACAATGGTGTTTTGAAAAGAATGAATCAAACCCTATTAGATATGGTTTGTTCCATGAGTAAGGCTGAATTATCTCTTTCCTATTGGGGATATGCACTAGAAACCATAATGCATATGTTGAATTTAATTCCCTATAAAGTTGTGCCTAAGAAGCCATTGAGATTTTGCATAGGTAGAAACGTCACCTTAATTAGTTAAAGGTGTGGGGTTTTCCGGCCTATGTTAAGAATATTGACCTTAACAAACTTGAGGCAAGATCAGCCCAGTGTAAATTTATAAGATATCCCAAGAATTCTAGGGGA
This sequence comes from Allium fistulosum, assembly GCA_030737815.1. Classification (NCBI taxonomy): domain Eukaryota; kingdom Viridiplantae; phylum Streptophyta; class Magnoliopsida; order Asparagales; family Amaryllidaceae; genus Allium; species Allium fistulosum. The sequence goes on from CM060906.1 coordinate 409,747,498, forward strand.
TATATTTTCTATAACACCGAGGAACAAAAGGATATTGTTTCCACACACGTTGTTTTTTTAGAAAAGGAACTTCTATCAAAAGAAATTAATAGTGAAGTAGTAGACTTAGTTGAGACCCGAGAAATTAACACAGAGTTTGAGCCAATGGGAGAATCAAATACACCAATATACAAAAACACATAACCTGTTAGAAGGTCTAATAGGGAATCTCGCGCACCATAGAGACACTACGATTTCTCGTGCATGACGAGAAAGAAGACTACATCTTAGAAGACGATACCCATCTCACATTTTAACAAGCATTCCAGAGTAAAGACTATAAACTTTAGAATGAAGCTATGAAATCCAAATCCAAAATGGATTCCAAGTATGACAACAAAGTATGGACTTTGAATAACATACCCGAAGAGATAAAACCCATCAGTAGCAAATGGATGTTTAAGAAAAAACTAAATGCATATGGACAAGTAGAGACTTATAAAGCAAGATTAGTTGTGAAATGGTTTTGTTGAATTCAAGGTGTTGATTATGATGAAACATATTCACCTGCAACCATGCTTAATTCCGTTCGGATAATGCTAGACACGGTTGCATTCTATGACTACGAAGTATGGCAAATGGACGTGAAAACAGGATTTTTAAATAGTGATTAAAAAGTGATAGTTTACACGTCGCGTCAAGATGGTTTCGAGATCAGTGGGAGCGAGGGCAGGGCCAGCAAGTTGTTAAGATCAATTTATGGTCTTAAATAAGCTTCGAGAAGTTGGAATAAGTGTTTTTATGAAGTGGTCAAATAATTTCGTTTTTATCAAAACACAGAATAAGCGTATGTAGATCAGAAAGAACAAGGAAATGCAATAATGCTCTTTGTTCTATATGTCGACGATTTGTTACTGATTGGCAACGACATTGCATTATTGAAATTAGTGAAAGCTTAGTTATCCAAGAACTTGTCCATGAAGGATTTTGGAGAAGTAGCCTATATACTTGGTATTAAGATCAACAAGGATGGGTCTAAAAGGTTGTTGGGATTGTCTTAATCCCTATACATAGACATCATACCTTAAAATTTTAGTATGGAGAATTCCAAGCACGAAAATATTCCAACGTAATCTAAAATCGTTTTTCTCAAGAAGGACGTATAGGAACCGGTGCAGTTGGAAGTGGTTGAAACGGGTAAATTTCAACAACAAAAATCCTATTTTAGATTTTTTGTGTCTATGAAGTCTAAAGATATTTTAGATCCAATCTAAAATTAGTTTTAAATAAGTTCTTATTTTATTAAATTTTGTCTAAAAGAATTTTTAATTATTTATTTTAATAAACATATTATAATGAGCATATCAAATATGCTCATATGTGTATAGTGCAAGTGCAGCATGGCATAGGATGTACAAAGCTAACGTATATGTATCTGATGTTGGGATTTGCATATATAACATATACACTGTCCATTTATATATGCAATGGCTATTACAATTTTTTTAAATTTATACATACATACATACATACACACACACACACATATATATATATATATATATAAGTAGACACTCACACACATGTGTGTATGTGTCAATATCAACTTATGCATTAAATAAAATAAATAACACAAAACACTTAAATAGATTTGAAAAAAGGAACTCAAATTGGAGTGTTGCATTTAAGTGACATTAAAAGAAAGAGTAAAAGGCGTTTAAGAGGCAATTAGTGAAAGGTAAAAAAGGAACCTTTTGACATTCTTTTAATCTTTTTAGCTCGTTTTCAAAACATTTTAAACTTGTACGCAAATCTATGTATGTAGTTCCATTTTAAAATATATAAAAAAATAATTGAATTTACACACACGCATTAAAAATGTTTTCGACCATTTTACATGTTTTGAAATCTAAAACTAACAATTTGAAATCAAACTTTAACTTGGGAAGGCGTTCAACATTAGTTTTGTAATTCTACATAAAAGTCCTATTATAAATTTCAGATTAAAATTTTATATATATCTATATGAACATAATAATAAACTATATTAGAATTCAAAATAACATATATTTGTAAAGTGTACAATTTCCTATGTTTACAGTTTGAATTAGAAAGGAATTCAACTTTAAATTTGTGATTTTACACTAAAATCTTTTGATTTTGAATTGAAACAAGGTAAATAACAACCAAAATAACTGATAAACAAAATAACAAAATTATGTATGAAACTTTCATACTATTTCATGAAATAATTTCTAGTATGGTTTAGATCTAACAATACATTCAATTTAAAATATAAATAACAATTAGCTTCAAACCAAAATTAAAATAAAAACCTTTTCCCTTTTTTCATCATGCTTTAATTTCTAAACAATAGCAACTAATAAATTGAACAATATATGCACTACAAATTCATTGTATAAGAAGTAAAATATAAACTATATTGACAATACATAACATATTATCATGATAGCAATTAATAAATTGAACAACATATGCACTACAAATTCATTGTATAAGATATAAAATGTAAACTATATTAACAATACATAACATATTATCATTATGAGATGTATACACTTGGGATCTGCATTATTCTAATGATATATGACATATATACTAAAAGGATAGCATAAAATGTAAGCAAAAAGATCACACCTTGAATGAAGAAAGACTCCTGGATACAATTGAATCACCTCCAGAAAATGCAATAATATGAGCATCACCTTTTATTTATTTTATTTTGATTTTAATTAAATTTATTTTGGGAATTTTTCTCGATGGAATTTTGACCATGAGAGGGAGGGAGGGGGAGAAGAGAGAAAATGAATTATCAAGAGAGTGAACAGGTTAATGGATGAAAGAAAATATGTTTTAAAGGAAACGTTGAAGCCTTTCCAATTTCCGCCATTATAACCTTCCATCTTTAATTCATTATTAAATCCCATCAAATCCTTTCCTACTTAAACATGCATGATTAGACATAGATGGCACCACATGGGCCCTCAAAAAATTTCAAAATCACTTAGCAATTAATTTATTAAAATGCAATTTAAATATTCTATCGATATCGTATACCGATATGCATATGTATAACTTTCATATATGCAATTTATTAAATACCAATGCCAGTCAAACACAAAAAATAAAATTTAATAATTAATATTTCATAAATATTAACTCATTTGTAATGATTATAAATTAGTTAAATCATGTAGTTTCTCAGAGTATTCATCATTACAGTTATGCAACTCAAAGGTGTAAATTCAATCAACGATTAATATTGAACAATTCGAATATTAACGTTCTCAAGTCACCTTAGCTAATGGTAGGACATTTTAGCTGAATTTATCACTTGCACATCTTTTCGCTAAAAGGCAATTTTACTATTATAAATGGTATCCAATAGTAACAATTATTTACACAAATTCTCTTCATCAACTATATACATTAAGACTTATGGAATTATGTTTTTCTCAAAATTCCTACAACGTCCACATTCAAATTGATTATGCAAACACAAAATCCTTGGTTCATTAATTATTATTATCATTAATTCTACTACTCTAGCTAAGGATTTTGACTTCGAGTTGACTATAGTTGATCGTTATACTAACATTATATAACTAAAGAGATGAATTCTCTGTTGAATAGTGTTTTACTTCCAATGTTTCAACTCAGACCCAACTACGGTCGCTCAATGGATTTCATGCCATAATTTATCTATAATCAAAGTGGAGTGTCCACATTGAAGTTCCACAATATTCTTAAGTCGAGGGAACTATGTAACATCGTAACTTCACGATATTTTTTACTTTAGTTATATTAACCAACAAAAAACTCTCGAGTGAGGAATTCTATAGTTATCGAATAACTATCGGTACGTAACTCCTTGATGCCCTCAAACGGTCATGAGTAATATATTGTCTAACAGTTGAAGAGAATTTAATACTCTGGTTTTGATGGAAGAATATATACCATTTCTCAAAACATCTTAACTAGGAATATTTAAAACAACATGTTATCTTTTAATGTGATAAAGTTCTTGTGGTTACAACACATTGTAATTACTATCATATTACATATCATTTATGGATTCTCTATTTAACATACTTTACATTAGTTACTTAATTAATTATATCATAATATAATAAAGAATATAATAGAAATCAAACACATGTATTATGAATAAGATTGGTAATTGAGTTAGATATATATCAAAAGTACATAACTACCCCTAAGACATACCCTAACTCTATCAATCTTCCACTTGGACTTGTGGTCAATTATGGAATCTTATCCCAACTCCTTCGATCAGTTTTCTCAAATTTAAACGGACCAGCGGCTATGCTATTTTGTCTTAATTATCTACTTTGTCAATTAACTCTCTAAGAAGATGATAAACCGCCATTATCAAGTGGAACCTTTCAGAGTATGTTTTTCAACTTCTAGTGAGCTTTAGGTTCTTTCATGATCTGTATTACGACATTATTATTGTACAACAACATAATTGGATTCTCAACATTTGGAATCACTTCTAGCTCTATTGTAAGTTTGTGCAATTATTTATGCTACTATTGTTGTAGCATTGTTCAAGGCGATGTGCATAGCCTTTGGTTGAATCAGCAACTACTAATTGTTTAAAACATTACCTCCTTAGAGTTCTTAACTGAAGTACGGACATGAATTTTAGATTAACACACTATAATCTGTATCATTTATGAAATTCAAGTTTGTGCACTCCTTCATAAGGATTTTGTTGTTTCTGTAAACAATTCTCTAGCATTTCATAAATACTAGAGAAGACTCTAAAAATCAATCCCAATTTGATTTTGATACTTGCCCCATTTATCAAATATAAGCAAAATACGATATTGTAGACAATACAACATGTATGATAACTCTTATTTCCAATGTGTAAGAAATATATCTTACATGCTGTACATTAAACATTTTGATATGGTGTTTGTGTATATCATTTTAAGACAATCCTTATACTGATTATAAAAGATGTCAATTTCAAATCCAATATCGAGAATGAGAAAACCAAACTAAAATGATTTTTATATAAGTACATCAGTAACAATGGTAAGTTTGTTGTTTACTTATAGTTTTGGGATATTTTAGTACTATTATAGTGCTTTCTTAATACACATGCTTCCTCTACATTTTGATTGAAAATCAGATGATTTGATTTCTCTATCAAAATACTTTCTTAACTAAAATCCATAAACTCAAAATCGCTCTCATTGGCTTCGATACACTATGGTTATGAAGAGCAAACAACTTATTCTAAATCATTATTCAGAATTTTAGTTTTAACATACGCATACCAAAACTCAAAATCATATCGACCGATAATTTTATGAGTAAAATTCAAATTAATTTAAGTACATTGAATGACGAATATGTTACACTAATTTCAACAATTGAAATTTATAATGTTATTCTATCAATGTAGCTTACCATATTCCGATTGCATTTGTCTTCTTATCGAAGACACTTTTACGACCGATGGATCATAACACTTTGGGTACAACCATCATTATCATATTTTGAAAATTTATTTGGAATCTATTCAGATTTTCGCATCATGCTATATGATATAGTCAATACTCTTAATGGATTATTGACAACTGAGGAAATTTCTTTCTCAACATCGATTAGAAAATCATGGTTTCTCTTTATTGTGCGAGAGTTTTATTAGACATTCTAATTAGTTGTGTCCCGCTTGGACAATTTCATTTCATCCTATATTGTTAGTTTTATATTTGGATCATATCCAAATCCATTTTACAACCAATAATTTCTATAAAAAAATCTTCATCATAAAGTTTGCGTTTCTTGAAACAACTGTTGTTTCTCAGTATAACGAAACAGACATTCAGAAACGTTTTATGAACTGCCTTTATATATGTTTGAAACCGATTTAGTTTTAAGTTTACGAAACTTGTGTTCATAACATAAATTGGTCGGTCAATATTGATCAGTCCTAAATTTCTTTGGGGTGGTCCGCATAAGATCCATACGAGAAACTATTATGTGTTTTCTCTTGACTCACGCAACTTGTCATCCACTTGACCTAGGATATGTAAGGATTGTTTCGTCAACTTTTATCTTATATGATCTCATAGACTGTGCTTTGTATGAAATTAATTTTAAGCTATGTACCTAAGGACACATCCTAATTGAAAGAAGTTAACGTAACTTTACTTATTATTAATTATTCTTCGTCCAATAAAATCTGATCACTCCTTATCGATATATTATTATGTACCATCGGGGAGGAGTGACTTCTCGGATAGATTCCTATTTATTTTAGGTTCATTGGGAACTCCTTCCAATAAACTTGCTTATTCGATCAAATCAAATAATTTATTTCCATTGCATATAATGTTTTCTACTTCCATTCTATATTCAATGAACTTATCATAAATACATTGCTTGTATATCGAATACACATGTTCATTTCTATGATAATTCATCTGTTAATTAAACGAAGTAGGTGGATTTTTTTTGATATCATTAGACTTTTGACTACATACATCTTTATTTATCAATCCGAAGGGTTTCCCAACTCTTCTGTCGATCCCACTAAATGGATGCTTTGCCCTTAATCTTCTGTGATATAATTCGTTAGTACCATATGATTAATAATCATGTGATTTAAAGAATTATTCCTCCAAGATATGGCTAAGTCCATAATCCAAAAAATAATTGTTAAAATTTTAGATACTTAAGTGTTATGTAGCTAATGCAAAAAATATCGTTATTCTAATAGATTTATTTCATAAAGAATATTCAAAATATTCATAACAAAATAAAACTATATTTATTTTCAATTAATACTATAAATTGTTTTTATTTCATAAATAATATTTGGTATATTTTTTAAAATAATTTTCTCTATCTTGATGCATCCACTGTAAGTATTATATAGCATGCACCCACTATTTCCTTCATTACTATTATAGTGTATGAAACATGAAGCTTTATTTAGATACTTATTATGGGTTATTTATTTCTTTTACGGTAGCTAGTTACATTCAAGAGTTTTTGATCAAATATCTTAAACCCGTAGAAATAAACTTTATAGAAAACAATTTCAATATTACAACACAATTGAAATAGAAATTACATTACTCATTCCATATTAACTATTTTTTGTAGTTTATACAGTTCTCATTTCTGATGTCCCTTTCTGAAGTGGAGGTGACCATTCACTCTTTTCATCCTAACCGTGCCTAAGTTACATCCACCATCGTGCATTCTCTTTCCTTCCAACTGGTCAAACCGTTCAAAGATCTTTATTATATTTAATCATATTAAATATATGATTTTGCATTATGGTTTATTTGTTTATTTCCAACGAACTAATTTCATTGAAGTTCCATAATTACGAACTATGACCATTCACTATATAGCATTTATATTTGATTGAACATTGATCAAATATCAATATCCTTGTATTGCAATTAGAGTTCAACACTCATAAAAGACAATACGTAGTCTTGTACAAATAAACAATTAAGCGACCGAGACACGAATGTTTTAGTGGTTGTACAAATTTGCTCTTACGTGGGTCTTGAAGCGACAACATGCCAAAGGATTTAAAGCTAAATATTTTTTATGTTTCTTTATCAATTTTTAATTTAGTTCATCTGTATATCTTAACCGATAAACATTTTTAGTTGCATAAATTTATCTATGTATATTGTTTTAACTTTATATAGCAGGCGTTCTTACAATATTATACAGGTTAAATTTTATCACTTCATTTTTTTAATAATGCTTCCACTAGATTTTTATGTTTCCCAAAACACTAAGAAAAACGTAGAAATCTTTGATTTCTCTAGTGGGTGTTAGGACTTGCTTGCCTTGGGATTCTGACCTTAAGGAATATCAACAAATCATAGGTCCGCAAGCGATGAATAACACTTTATCGGTTATATAAAGTACAACTCCAACTCATGGTCTTTGTCCTATCTCATCTCGACCTTAAGGAATATTGTAACAAACCACCGTTCGTAGTACCCTGAAATCAGTACCGAATGAAAATTTCTGACTTTCGAATACCACAAAAGATGGACTATCGGGAAAGAATAATAAAAATAAACATTATACTAAGGCATATCGACAAAATCTCACAACGGGATGACAATATATAATATACTGAATACACATGAACAGAACATGTTAACAACATATAAGTATAACAGACTGCACTGGAGGAAATCACTGATAAATGGATATCAGTACAAAAATTTAAAATACATCGAACTCCCCACAAACCGGGGTTCTAAATATAATATCTAATGCATCAAGTCTCATATATCAATACATATCTATCATGTACTACTACAATATCAAGTATTTACGAAGTATCGACATCGCCCCCATAGAATGCTTCAGCTATCCATAAAGCATATCACCAAAAGCACGTGACTCCCAAACTATTCAATCGTGTACCAGAGAGTTGTCATGACATAAAAAGATAAAGACAAAATGTGGGTCTAATATAAAGCCTGATGTGTGAGGAACTATTTCAAAATATTGTATACAAAAACTATATACAAATAAACAGGAAACTACCGAGGCATAGCCGATCGTCTCCACAATCATGGCGGACTGTCCATAAACAAGTAAAGTAAACCCATTACAAATGTAGGTAATCATACCATAACCATCTCATCTCCTGTAATCAACAAATCAACACAACTAATATAATGTGCCTCATACGTAACAGTATACTATGATATGGTAATCCAATATACGAATGCAGAGACAATACAAATATCATATTATAAGCGTATCCTAGAATACACAACAATATTATCAACCAACTAACATAGCATGCATAACCATAATGATAAGTGATGGGCAGAGAATATGAACTGATACTCATCATTGTTGGTGAGTGGAGTCTGCTATGGACACTAATTGATTCAATGATCCCTATCTAGGATCTAAAACAAATACAATTAGTACCAAATTGTACTATAAGCATCAATTGCAATCTATTGATTCCTATGTGGGCCTCACTGTGTCCCTCATTAAGCATAGGTGGTACCTAACACATTTGTGAATCTCATTGTGGCCCATATAGGGCATAGGTGACATCTAACCCACTTGTGAATCTCACTGTCCCCCTCATCAAGTGTTGGCGATATATAATCACTTGTTGATCTCACCATGTCCCTCATCGAGCATAGGTGATATACAATCAAATATAATTACGTAATCAAATACAGCTATCGCAAACGAAGACCGGTATATTTTCACCATCTTTTAATATCGATGGCCTTTACTATAAGACCAATAATAGGCATGGCCACTAATATAAGACAATATGGTATATGATCACTAATATAATATCAATACTATGTATAGTCACTAACATAGGACCGATACAATTCATCAAACTATACGTACATAGAGGTTAAAGCCCAAAGGTACAGATTTACTCTATTTGATCGTATACACTCGTCGGACACAATCGTAACTAATCACTATGTCAATACCATGCCGGATCGTTGTAGATCCTATAGGCATCACTTAACATTCGCATTCGAATCTCGAGCTTCGCCATGCATTTCACCTACCCAAGCAGCCTATATCCTTCCCCTAAGTCGTGCCAATGCTCCGCACGAATCCACATCCGAAATACAGGAAGAACCCCCACTTAAATAGCATCTAGCTTGTGCTTTATTGCATAGGTCAGTGCACCAACAGTCCACCGATGGTGTACCATCGATCAACTGGTGGCTGCCTTTCCCTGGTTAGTAAATCGTAGATAGGTAGCCTCCAAACCGGCTATTCGAGCCCCGTCTTCTCCGCTGCTTCGCCCGATGAGTCGCCTGCTCTTGTAGCCTACCTTTGCCGCATCGAACATTTTCCAGAGTCCATTGATTGTTATTTTAGAAGTTCTTCTTGATATGTTCAAAAATCGATTTCGACACGATATCCACTTATTCCACGTGTAGAGTACAACGGGCGAATTCAGCGACCCGACCTCCTCTAACATGCCAAAACAACATAACCAACCTTCCTATGTATGATATCTAGGTGTACGCCCATACATGCATTTGTGTACGTTTATACACACATGAACACACAACCACACTTTCAACTATATAAATCACGCTTCGAACTTCAACGAAGCGATTGCTCTACCTGGTATTTTCTCATGCAACTTAGCACACACGATAGGTGTTATAGTTACATGAGACGCTTGCCACGTGTTTATTTAAAAATGTGGATACACACACAGAGATATATATATATATATATATATATATATGATACTTCACTTATATACATATATATGCATGACTACATACAACGATTCTAGCTACAATACAAGAATTATCTTGATTATTATGCTACTTTAAATACACATATACATATACCCACTCGTGCACTTATATGTACACGTATAATTGAGTAAGTAATTCAATTATTACTTAAATCAAAACTTACTTTTATTTATTAAATCTTTTCAATAAAAGTAAAACATAATTTTATATTATTTTATAAAATCTCATATCATTTTATAAAATACAATAGTAGCTTATAAATCCATTTAAGCCTTCGAAATACTAATTCTCTTTATTAGTAATCAAGTATTCCATTCGTAAATATTTTATAAAAATTTATAACCATATTATAGAATATCTTCTTCATGTTATTTTTTAAAATCCTATATTCATTATAAAATATCTCATTCATACTATTTTATAAAATCACTATTTCGTAAAGTATCACTTTTATAATATTTTATAAAATCGCTTATTTGATAAAATATTATTTTATTCCATTTTATAAAATTGCTTATCTTATAAAATATCACTTGTATTTATAAAAATATTTCTTTACATAAATAATATTTAGAAATAAACCATTCACTTAAAAAAATCATTTCTTTACTTTAAATAATATTTATAACTACTAACCAAGTTTCATAAGGCCTCTAATTACGTTAATGAAATAGAGCCCTTAAACCACTAAATTAGCTTACAAAATTTTTCCAAAAATCCATTCAAATGGTTGAACAATTACTAACTAATGATGTGTAACTAATTATATCACTAGGTTAGTCTCTAATCACTAATAATATCATACAAAATCAATTACTTAGTCCATAATCAAAATTTTGGTTTACAAACTATTTACAAAATAGCAATTAAGGCCTCAAACTAATTAATGAGTTAACATAATCATCATGTTTATAGCATAAATACAATTTTAAATCAACCCCAACAATCTCCATACCACTTCATGTAATTCCATAATTATCAACAAACGAAATAATGAATATTAACAAGTAAATATAGATGGAGAATCATCCCACTCACCTTGCTTTTTCCTAAATCAAGCTCTAATCGCCAAAACTCACTCCAAAATTCTCTTGAAATCATAGATGAAGCCCCAAATCAGAACTTCATGTTAATCCATTTATGAGTTTTGTAGAGAATTGGATGATAGGAATTTGATGTTTTATTTGAATTTAGAAAATTTATTTTCAGGGTTTAGGGCAAGGGATTTGGAGATGATTAAGGGTAATTAGGAGGAGACTAAGAGAGGGAGAGGAAAAGAAACGTGAAATGAAAGTGGGATGTGAAATATGAAGAGAGTTAGTCACTTATAGACTAGCTAATCGGCCTTAGTCCAAATTCATTTTATCCACTAAAACATCATTATTCATTCCAAAAATTCATCGATTCCAAACATAGTCAAGTTTATAGTCATTTTGCTCATGTTAGAAAAGCAAAATCTGTTACGGGATTTTCGAGTCCCAATTCATCCGTCTTTGAAAATCGAGTACAAGGCATGTTCTATTAATTAACGATTAAATATTTAAATTAATCATCCAAATATTCGGTCGTTAAAATTGCGGGGTGTTACATTCTCCCCTCCTTAAAAGAATTTTGTCCACGAAATTTTAAGGAGTAGGATAAAGTAACACGACTGACCAAAATTCCCGAATCAAATTCGGAAAATCTCAACAGTATTTTCCTTATACTTCAAGCGATACAGAACCTCCTAAAAATTAAAATGCATCACGCGTATAGGAAACACTAGATAATGTACACTATCTCATATTTTCCAAAGTACATACCTCTTTTTAAGAAAGCTTCTTGCCATTTAAATGCAAATCTAAGCAAGCAAACATCTAAATAGCCATAATTATGCTCTCAAGTACCTAATTATACTATACAAAGAGGATTATGAACCAACATAACAACAACAACATAGAATTCAAACATGTATAACTTTTAGTGTAGTGACCGATACTATCACAATTATACATGAAAATAAATTGGAGAGTTGGCTCAAGTGAGTTAGTATCAAAATATATCATAGACTCTGAGTCATATCAAAAGGCAGTAGAGTCGTATAGATCTCACCTCGACCCCTACAATGGTCATAGATGACATGATCTATTTAAGATAGCTATTGATATCACTCTCAAAACATACTTTAATCATATAATTACAACTACCATACAAGCAACAATTTACCAATAATAATTAACAATTAACAACAAGCAATAATCATACAATGACAACCAATGATAAGCAACAATAACTAGCATACAAATGATCAAACATGCATACATGCAACAACAATAATCAATCAAGCAAGCAAGCAATGATAAGAAACAACAAGCAATCAACAATGAGCAATAGCAACCAATTAATAAACAGCAATGATTAACATATAAACTACCAATCATACAAAACAATCAATAGCAATGAAACAATAAGAATCAAAATAAATCAACAACAAACAATAGCAAACAATATCAAACAACCAACAAACAACAATCAAATGATAATAAGCAATAATAAATAACAACATGCATTTAAAATAATGAAACATCCAGAAAGAGACTATACTGATACACACAATAACCAACCATAGATGAAATGTGCATGGCAGATTATTGTAATAACCGTACCCCAGTAGGCCCGAATTTTCACTAAATTGAAAAGCCAAGTCCACCAAAGTATGGATCATTGGTTTTGGTAACCTGCAAATAAATAAATGCATATCAGAGAACCATCGATATAAACTCAGAGCGGAATAGTAAAATATAATGAAACATATAGTTACTAACCAAGAGTGGAACTTTCAATATCTAGTGTCCTTCTTAGTGCCGAGCATGCATAAGGAAATATATCCTTCCACTATTCCCGCCTTGTACCAGTACCTATTCCTCTAAAGTTATCGTGTAGATTGTAATGAGGAGGAGGTCAGAACAATGTTCTAGTGACTATTAAATTATAAATTCTACACATAACACTAGTTTATGCTGATTGCCTTCCATTACATGTTATGTCGTTTTATTTTACATAGTCGTCTCGACTCCACATACGCGTATGATACGCCCCATTCACCCGAAGTAGACCATAACTACATATCTGTATATATATAAATATAGTACTACAGTCCCCCTTTGGACCAAGGTACTATCACCGTTAGTATTCGTAACCCAACACCTCATTAGGATTTTTCATCAATGTAGTATCACGTCCTCGTCATCATGCATACCAAGGAACTCCTGCAGTGCCTAATAACGAAGTCATAATGGTTTAGCCATATTCTATCTCGTCTTCGAAATTTACTTACTTGTTTGCTTTTTATTATGGACTCAGCTCCATGGACTATGGAGGACTCGGCTTCTCAGACTACCCTACTCTTTTTGAAAGACCATTAAGATTTAACTAGCCTTGCCTATAACAAACAAACAAGCAAACAACTATGGCAGTGCATGACCTAAACGTGACATACACTAGTAGGAGGTGTAGCCCGTTTAGGTGTAACCCATGCCTTTCCCGCTGACTGCTCAAGACCGATGACATTCTCGACCTATATATGGCTCCTACTACCTAATATGATACTAAGACACTGACATAGCATCAATTCTTCCTCACCGGCCCATTTAAATTGCCTAATGCAATCAAGGCAATACCCCTACTAAAAAGATTAAAGCAGACCTTATTGGGTATCCCTTCACCTATACGCAAGCATATATAATTCCATGGGTCCTACGGTTGGATATGTCCCACATCAGTATAATGTATACACAACTGTTGGTAGCCCCTTGCGGTGGGCAGATTTTTGTTATGTAACACTACTGACCTCGCATTCCAACCCATTCTAATGACTATGTCATTCTTATCCACTTAAGTTATTTACTAACTTTAATAATTCACATCCTTCATAAACTCATACTTGAGGCTACCTATATATGTATGTCTGTATATCTATATATATATATTCATTCTTACTTGTTTAATTATTCCGCCTCCACTATTCACTATTAATAACATTACTTGACTTCTTTATGTGTTTACATCTTATTTAATTTAAAGACATTTACCGTTTTCTTTAAATGATCTAAATACCTTGTCCCATTTATTTCCATTTCCTTTTTATTGTATTATTCTTTATATTCCTTTTAACATTTACTACCCTCCCTTGTTTGATAAACTTTCCATACTCTTTTTATTTTTAAGTTGCTACTTGCCTACCTTTTCATTAATATTATTATCTAGTTTCCATCTTGTCATTATTGCATTTTTTGTGAAGGAAATGTGTGGTCCTCTAATAGAGGAGAGCACATATGCACATATATATAGCACCAAAAATATAGGTGCTGCCAACATGCCTAACAGGTAACAAAACATATAAAAATAAAAATTTCCAAAAAAAACTAATGAATATCCCTCAAAAGAAACAACCACACAGTGTAACCTCTAAAATGAGCTCCGGCAAAGCCACCACCCATTACACTTCACTATTGAACTCCGACAAGGCCACAACCCGATAGTGAAGTGTTAGAAGTACCATGTGCAGTTAATGCCCCGCTATATCCCCGCTATAACTCCGATATATCTTATAGCGGATTTCTACCGCTACGATTTTTCCATATATCCCCAACATATAGCCTTTTCGCTTTAATCCCCGCTATTTTCGCTATATCCCGTTATTTCCGTTATTTTCGCTATATCTTCTATAAAAAATTGGATTGAAAAATGATATTTATACGCTATAAAAATTATGAAATTAATTAATTTCATTGAATTTTTTATATATGTTTAGAAATGATAATACTCTAATATTCTACTAAATTAAATTAAGTTATATAACAGTTTTACGTTCATTTACATTACATTTGCACATATTTTTATTTAAAATTATTTTTGTATTAATTATAATTCAATTGAATGTTAATTTTTCACATAATTACTATCTATATATTTGTAAAATCAACAAGTATGGGATTATATGCTATTTTAGAGTAATCCGATATATCCCGCTATATCTTCGCTACATCCCCGCTATGACTTTTTCCACCTCTACCGCATTGAATCCACCGAGCGCTTTAACTGCACAGGAAGTACCTAATACAGACACAAGTGCATCAAATTACACAACATAAGATAAATATGTGCCTCCACTAGAGTATGAACATTCCACGGCTAGAGCAAACGATCCATCCACTGCTAACTCCAAAAAAGCATCCACTGAGTAAAAAATCTCCCCCGAACAGCAACACTGCAAAATCAACAGCCGAAACCAGAAGCTATCACTGTATCTGTATAATTTCTACACAAAAATGTAAGAATAATACATATATATATGTATATAAATAA
The DNA here is from genome assembly GCA_030737815.1 of Allium fistulosum. NCBI lineage: Eukaryota > Viridiplantae > Streptophyta > Magnoliopsida > Asparagales > Amaryllidaceae > Allium > Allium fistulosum. The sequence goes on from CM060906.1 coordinate 409,763,139, forward strand.
TGCATAAAAACAAAAATAAAAGTAGCTAGAACAAATAATATAAGGCGGTGCCAAGAAAAATAATAAATGTTAAACAAATAACAAAATCAACCTCATATTTGCATATACTAAATTTACATCATCTAAGCCTACTTCTAAGCTATTGGTCAATAACCATGAGATCAAAAACATATGTATGTATATAAATTTGTATATATAAACATATATCTTTGGAACAAAAAATAATAAACTAATAATAATACTACACTCCTTAGATCAAAAGTTTATTAGTATAATCAGTTATCATCACTTAAGTTTAAATAAATACTAATGCAAAAGTTATAATCTTTAAAGATATTGTTTCTATGTTTACATAAATCAATGTGTTTTCTAACCTTATTAAGATACTCTTTAAAATGAATATTTCTTGCCAATTTATACTTTGGATTTGAGATCCTATTAAAACAAAATACGAAAATTGTCATAATCAATTTATTATGATGACTATTATTATTATTAAATATTCTCTTGTAATATCCCGGAAATTTGGGGCAATATCAATTTAATAATCTGTTAAATAATTAAATTGATATTGATAATCTTTGATAATAAAATTTGAATTTAATTTAATAATCTGATTAAATAAATATTTAATTGGTGAATTTATCTTTTAAAGGCTGATAAGATATTTTCTATTTGTAATATATATATTTATTTGTATATATTGTAAATAGAAAAGCTTTGATAAATTGGAAATTTAGATTTAATTTAATATGAGCTTTTCAAAGATATTTAAATAAATAACTTTATAGTTTTAAAATACTTTAGGTAATTGTTTAAATTATTTAAGAAATATTTTAACTTAAACTTAAATAAATAAGATAACAAAAAGGCTTGTTATATTTCTTTTTAAAATATTACTTGATAATATAATCTCTTATATAAATTATTTAAATTATCAAATATATTATTTTCAAATAATAAGTATAATGTATTATTTTTATAAATATGAATGAATTTAAAAGACCATGGAATTGTTATTTTTAAATTGAATGAGTAGTTTTATATATATTATAACTTAACTTTAAATTAAATTTTAGGATTTAATTTGATTTGAATTTAAAGTTTGAAATTCAAAAGAATAGATATTTAAATTATTTTGGATTTTAGAATATTTGTATAAACTTTTATTTATAAGTATAATTAGTTTTTGTTTCTCTTTAAAAAGTAATATATATAAAAATAAGTATTTAATAAATAAGAAAAAGGATTTTTATTTACTTTTAAAATAAATAAAAATAAATAGTAATTACTTAAATGACAAGTGTCATTATCTAAAGCTTCATTATAACATGTGTAATTTAAATAACAAATGTAATGACAAGTGTCTTAATTATGTTCACTTTCTTTTATTTTTATAAAAATCATAAATTTACTTATATAAACATATACATTTCCTTTACTTCATTCTTTCTAATCTCTTTTCAAAACCAAGAGAACTCAGATTTTTCTCTAAATACAAATCTGAAATCAATATACTTTCAGATTAGAATTTATACAAATCAAAGATTTGTAATCAACTCCTCAAACCAGAAAATTCAATACCCTGTCTCATTTTCAAAACCTCAATTTCAAAGCCTGTAACCCAGTTTGCAAACCTGAGGTCTTCAGCATGGATTTCTTTTCAATCTGGAATCATCTCAACAACTTAGTGTTTCCAGCAGCATGCATGCAAGTTTCCAAAGCCAGCATTCAAGTTTTAAAAGTTTTAAAGATCAAAAAGACATCTCAGTTTAAAAGTTTTCAAAGAAGCAAACTCAAGTTTTAAATCAAAAACCAGAAGCTAAGGCTATTTCAAAGAATAAGCTCTGTTCACTTTTAAAAAGGTGAGTAACTTACATTTTTAAAAACTTAAGTATATGATATCTGTTGCATGCTATGAATTCTTGTATCTATGATGTGATATGCTTGCATGTTGTTTAATATGTTTGGTATGTATGTATATTTTTGTATATATGGATGAATTGGTGTGCATGTCTGTTTCTTGCTCTGTTTCCAGTTTCAAGCTCAAAAGTTTGGGTTTAAATCCTGTATCTTTTGACCTAGTAACCATTATGATTTAACTTGAAACAATAATTGTTTGTGTGTTATAGATTAGTGTTTAAAGTTTTATTTAAGTTAAAATAAAGAGGAAATTGCTCTGGAAAATATAGTGGAACAGGGAACTTTAGTTTTTGTTAAAATTCAAATATCTTAATTCATCGATACAGGCATATAATCTGAAATCATATTCTAAAACATGAATTATAAAAGTAAAATCACAATTTTTAGATTGGGTTTGAATGTGCATTTTGGGTTTGATCAGATAATGTGGTTTGGGTGTTTTCTGGTGATCTACTTGCTAGGGAAGATCGGGGTTCTCATTGATGGTAGTGGAGTGATAGGAGAGTTGTAGAAAATTATCTGATGATGGTGAAAAGCAGTGTGGCGAAGGGATTTGATCAGGGAAGTTTATAACCCTAGTTTTAGTGAGGTTGGGAAATACGTTCGTCACGACGTCCAGAGGCGATCGAGTTCATCTGAACTCTGGGAATCGGCAGCTCGATGGATGATGAAGACGTGGTCAGAGGTTCTGGTGCTCAGGCGATTGGAGGAGTGAGTTCGAGGAATTTTCCAGGCTTTGGTTCCTGTTCGTGGTTGTGGTGGGTTGCTCGAATTCGATTTTCGTGTTTGATCGAGGCTCTGGTGATTGAGTTAGGGTATGGGGTTGATTGTCGACTTGTAGAGTTCGTCGTGGGTGGCCGGAGCTCAGGCGAGTAGCTGTGCACGTGCACATGTACGTTTCGTACATCTGGAAGAAATTGAAGTTGGGGAAGAAGAGATGGGTACGGGTTTGGCTCGAAGTTTCTTTGCGTTCGACTCGAAGGGAATGGAGACGAGAGTTACTCGAAGTTATCTCGGGGTTTCCAGGTTTTGCCTCGGGGAAATGGTGATGAGCTCGGGAAATTTTGGTGATAACAGTTTTAAAACCTGGTAGTGTTTTCAAAAATTTAAATGAGTTTAAAAAGGATTAATACTTATATTTAAAGATTAATTAAGGTTTAATGATTTAGGATAATTAAAGAATAATTTGATAATTTAATTAATTAATGATTTAGTGTTAATTAATTAAATAATTAAGATTATAAGTTAATTAATTAAGGTTAATTAATTTGGGATTAATCATTTATTTAAATAAGTATAAATTTTTAATAAATGATTAGATAATTTAATTAATCAAGAGATTAAAGGTTTATTTATAAATTAATTAAGTAATAGAGATTAATTAATTGGTAATTAAGAATCTATTTATTTGTAATTAATAATAGTTGGTTAAGCTTAATTACTTAAAGAAAGTAATTAAAGGATTGTTAATAATTAATGAGAAATCATTAATTAGGAATTATTTAATAATTAATTAATATGATTAATTTTGATAATCAATTAGATTAATTAATTAATGATAATCATTTTTAAAATGGGTTAAGTATAATTACTTAATGGAAGTAATTAAGGTAATTAATTACTTAAGGTAATTAATTAAATAAATTTGATTAAGTTAAATTAATTAATTAAATTAATTTAAGATAATCATTTAGAGATGTGATAAATATAATCACTTAAATGTAATTAGGGAGAGTAATTACTTAGGAAAGTAATTAAAGTTAATTAAAGGATGTAATTAACTAAAGAAGATTTTTAATAATAAAAGTAATTTTAGTTTAATTACTTTTGTATAATTAATCAAGGGATTAATTAAAGGATAATTAATTTTGGAGAAATTAATTTATGGAAGAGTAATTAAGGGTAGTTAATTACTAAATGTTATTAATCAAAGGTGATTAATAAATGTGGTTTAATTAAGAATTAATTATTAAATATAATTTTTAAATGATGTAATTAAGGATTGGTTAATTAAGATTAATTAATAAATAATTAGTGATTAAAGTAATTAATTAATTTTAATTAATTAAGGATTAATGTAATTAAGTATAATTAATTAATTAATGAAGTAATTAAAGATTAATTATTGAATGGTTTAAGATAATTAATTTATGAAATTAATTAGGGATTAATTACTTAAAGTAATTAAAGTATAATTAATCAGGAATGATTAATTAAGATGGATATTTAGAGTAATGATTAATTAATTGGTTTAATTAATAATTAAGTAAGCAAGATTTATAGAATGAAGTAATTAGTTTAATTCACTTTAAATTAATTAGATGATATAAATCATTGCTTAAGGATGGATGAATGAGATTTAATGTATTTCATTGTTTGATATCTCTGATGAGATATGATTGATCTATGATATGGATGTTGGTTGAATTGGAATGATAATATGAGTTATCTGTTTGTGATGATAATGTAGATTATATATTGAGTTATCTATCTGTGTGTATATAGATAAGAATTGAATTGTTTTAACCTTAAACAACTTGGCCTTAAAAGATACGTTTTGGATTTCGATGAGACCGGGATCGGGTTTCCGTATACCGGTATTCCAGGTCTGGAGACCCGAATACCACATCGATCCAAATTAACGATAGGTCGTGAATCTCAAGTGAAGATGAAGATTTAGAGTGCAAGGGTTATTGTCGTTAACTCTGAGGGTGATTCCAAAACGAGTGTAACGAGATAATGCCTTCGGTTTCGTTCGAACCCGGAACGAACTTGTATGGATTGAATGCTTTCAGCACATCGTCAGGCGGACGATGAGCATTCTAAGTGATATGTTCTGATTAAAGGTAATCGTAACCTCAAGCCTCATCAACCGGGAATGGCTAAAACAGGGGAGGTGCAGCAAGGCTTCGTGGGTAGCACCCACTGAGAGCAAGATAGATCCCTGTCTAGAGGTCCCTTTTCTTTTTATTCGGCTTAGTGTGTGGTTGGTCGCGCCAACTACGGGGTTATCTTGTTCGGAATTATCCAGTAAGGGATGGTTCCGGCTTTGTGTTGCAGGGGAGCGGGCGTACTCCTCGGTACGGTGATCTAGGCCACGTACTGTGATGGGCGGTACCCCAGTAGCCCTGCCATTGTATGGAATCCAAACTCCAATAAGTGCCGTACGTATTAGTTGTGCCCAACTATGTTGGAATGTGAGATGTAAGCATTTCAGCTATTTCTATATTTTACTTGAAAACCCTAGACCCTATTATAATAAAATCAGATTTCCTATCAAATAATTTGGTTAGCGTAAGGTAAAAACTTACCCATGTTTATTTGTGGGGAGTCTTACGTGATGCCTTTTCTTTCTAAAGGTTTTGAAGTTAAGCAAGTTTAACCTGTTACTCACACCAGACCCATGTCTGACCCAAGTGTTTATTTCTATTTTATAAACTCTTGGGTACTCAAATTTTTACGAGTAGCCAAGGGATTCAGGTTTAGCTTTGACGAATATTCTTGAGGAGCAATGGAGCAGGAGGCTTCGGCGTTCGTAGATATAGTATTCCGCTGTGTTGATATCTGTGATAGTGTCTTGTCTTGTATTTGAGTTGTAATGTCTAGACAGATGTTTATAACTGTCTAGTAAGTGATGTATATGCTGTGTAACTCTGTAAATTGTTGTATACTATGTAATAGTTTATGTTATTAATATAATTTATTCGTTCCGCTGTGAGATCGTTGTTGTTGTTTCTTTCTTTCTTCTCTTCTTTTCTATTTTCTACCCCTTTCTTTCTTATTAACGATGCGACTTTCTGTGGAGAGAAAGCCTTGGTCGTTACAGTGGTATCAGAGCATAGGTTGAGCGAATGCCTAAGCTTTTGGTTAAGTGAATATCAGAACACTAGGTTGAGTGAATACCTAGGTTCGGAAGGATTGTTCATTAGAAATAGGATCTGTAGCAACCTATTTGAGTCTGAGTGTATATATATTCGAGAGCGCGTATTTGTTAGTTATATAAAATGGTTTTATATTGTGTTAATTGATCGGTTGAGTGGTATATGGATTCTGGTCAATACGAGTAGCTAACGTTATTGATAGGGATCTCTAAACACTTGACCAGGCCAACGGACACAATATTGTTTTAAAACGGTAGATGAAATAATTTTACCCAGATATAATTTCTATATAAAAAAAGTATCATTTTAAATGTATATGGTATTTGTAATGATTGGTTGAGATGATAATAATTTATCATCTAGGATTAGGAGTCTGAGTGTTGAGGTTGGAAGTGTATTTGTCGAGACTGTAGACCTAATACCGTCTCGAGTAAACTTTACAGTTGTGTAAGGATTTCACAATCTCTGAAGGAAACCTGTTAAGGTTCGGAGTTTATCTTTGAAGTTGGATGAGTAGAGTTGGATCTGTCAGTTGGGCAGAAGCGAGTGATAGTATCTTGGTATCTTCTGGAAGAAGTAGCTGTGTGATGAGATGCAGTGACTATGGATGTTCCCGAAGATGTTTTCTTTGGAACAAGTTAATGAAGTGTGTCTGCTTCGGTGTTGTGGTTGAGTTCAGCATGGTGTTTCTATTTGGTTTGAGATTCGAGTTTCTCGAAGAGCTTTGGATAAGGAAATCTTTGGCATCGGTGGAAGCGTTGCAGCTCGGAGTATTCTGTATGTTGGAAGGAAGTGTCTGGCTGAGCAGTTTTCTGAAGGAGAAGTTCAGAAGCAGTAGAGTGTATCCATTTCTTCGATGGATTGGCTAGATAAGCGTAAGCTGTTCTGATTGGTAAAGAGAGAACATTTTCTTTGCATTTTGGCTGGGTTGATCGCAAAAGTGACTTGCGATAGTTTGAGTATTCTTTTGAGTTATCTGAGATTTTCTGGGATGTGTTGTCCAGTTTGTGCTTGTGTTTTCATCAGCATTCTTATCTATTCCAGATCAGAGTGGTGTAGCGGAAGCAGTTTGGCGAGTGCTCCTATTTGTCTTTTCCAGATAAGAGAAGTTAGTTCAGTCTACTAATGGTAGTAGAGTTTGTGTTTTGGATTTGGGTAGATCTTGGAGGATCATTTGGTTGAGTTATTTTTAACCCGGTTTATTTCTAGAAGCATCAGCGAAGGTTGAACTGATCAGGAAGGATGTAGTCAGCTCAGGATCGTCTGAAGGATTTTGAGGATAAGAGGCGGAGGAATTTGGAATTCGAAGTTGGAGACTTCGTTGTTGTGAAGTTTTCTCTGGTTGAAGGGAGCTATAAGATTGGGTAAGTCTGGGAAGTTAGCTCCGAGTTGTTTTGGATCTCTTCTGTATTCTGATTTGGATAAGAGTTTGATCTACTTGGTTGAATTGTCAGTTTGGATAACTGGAATTCAATGTATTTTACGTATCTCTGAGGGAGTACGTGTTTGATCTATCTCTGGTTTTGGAACCAGCAGTTCTGGAATATTTGGTTGTTGAGTCAGACTCGTATGTAGTCTGATATTCTGTTTAGTTTTGTAGATCTAGATGAGTAGGAGCTCTATAGCTTAGTAGTATTGGTTGTTTGGATTGTTTGTAGAGCGAGTATCCCGGTATATATATATACTTGGGGAAACTCGAGGAAATTCTATTCAGAATTTTTCGCTGGATAGTTAGAATTGTTTGTTTGGATGATTGGTTGCTATGATTGTTAGCATATGGATGATAATTCATCCTTGTGATTTAAAAAGATTATTAAATTACCTTTGTTTTAAATTTCGGGGACGAAATTATTTTAAGGGGGGAGGAATGTAATATCCCGGAAATTTGGGGCAATATCAATTTAATAATCTGTTAAATAATTAAATTGATATTGATAATCTTTGATAATAAAATTTGAATTTAATTTAATAATCTGATTAAATAAATATTTAATTGGTGAATTTATCTTTTAAAGGCTGATAAGATATTTTCTATTTGTAATATATATATTTATTTGTATATATTGTAAATAGAAAAGCTTTGATAAATTGGAAATTTAGATTTAATTTAATATGAGCTTTTCAAAGATATTTAAATAAATAACTTTATAGTTTTAAAATACTTTAGGTAATTGTTTAAATTGTTTAAGAAATATTTTAACTTAAACTTAAATAAATAAGATAACAAAAAGGCTTGTTATATTTCTTTTTAAAATATTACTTGATAATATAATCTCTTATATAAATTATTTAAATTATCAAATATATTATTTTCAAATAATAAGTATAATGTATTATTTTTATAAATATGAATGAATTTAAAAGACCATGGAATTGTTATTTTTAAATTGAATGAGTAGTTTTATATATATTATAACTTAACTTTAAATTAAATCTTAGGATTTAATTTGATTTGAAATTAAAGTTTGAAATTCAAAAGAATAGATATTTAAATTATTTTGGATTTTAGAATATTTGTATAAACTTTTATTTATAAGTATAATTAGTTTTTGTTTCTCTTTAAAAAGTAATATATATAAAAATAAGTATTTAATAAATAAGAAAAAGGATTTTTATTTACTTTTAAAATAAATAAAAATAAATAGTAATTACTTAAATGACAAGTGTCATTATCTAAAGCTTCATTATAACATGTGTAATTTAAATAACAAATGTAATGACAAGTGTCTTAATTATGTTCACTTTCTTTTATTTTTATAAAAATCATAAATTTACTTATATAAACATATACATTTCCTTTACTTCATTCTTTCTAATCTCTTTTCAAAACCAAGAGAACTCAGATTTTTCTCTAAATACAAATCTGAAATCAATATACTTTCAGATCAGAATTTATACAAATCAAAGATTTGTAATCAACTCCTCAAACCAGAAAATTCAATACCCTGTCTCATTTTCAAAACCTCAATTTCAAAGCCTGTAACCCAGTTTGCAAACCTGAGGTCTTCAGCATGGATTTCTTTTCAATCTGGAATCATCTCAACAACTTAGTGTTTCCAGCAGCATGCATGCAAGTTTCCAAAGCCAGCATTCAAGTTTTAAAAGTTTTAAAGATCAAAAAGACATCTCAGTTTAAAAGTTTTCAAAGAAGCAAACTCAAGTTTTAAATCAAAAACCAGAAGCTAAGGCTATTTCAAAGAATAAGCTCTGTTCACTTTTAAAAAGGTGAGTAACTTACATTTTTAAAAACTTAAGTATATGATATCTGTTGCATGCTATGAATTCTTGTATCTATGATGTGATATGCTTCCATGTTGTTTAATATGTTTGGTATGTATGTATATTTTTGTATATATGGATGAATTGGTGTGCATGTTTGTTTCTTGCTCTGTTTCCAGTTTCAAGCTCAAAAGTTTGGGTTTAAATCCTATATCTTTTGACCTAGTAACCATTATGATTTAACTTGAAACAATAATTGTTTGTGTGTTATAGATTAGTGTTTAAATTTTTATTTAAGTTAAAATAAAGAGGAAATTGCTCTGGAAAATATAGTGGAACAGGGAACTTTAGTTTTTGTTAAAATTCAAATATCTTAATTCATCGATACAGGCATATAATCTGAAATCATATTCTAAAACATGAATTATAAAAGTAAAATCACAATTTTTAGATTGGGTTTGAATGTGCATTTTGGGTTTGATCAGATAATGTGGTTTGGGTGTTTTCTGGTGATCTACTTGCTAGGGAAGATCGGGGTTCTCATTGATGGTAGTGGAGTGATAGGAGAGTTGTAGAAAATTATCTGATGATGGTGAAAAGCAGTGTGGCGAAGGGATTTGATCAGGGAAGTTTATAACCCTAGTTTTAGTGAGGTTGGGAAATACGTTCGTCACGACGTCCAGAGGCGATCGAGTTCATCTGAACTCTGGGAATCGGCAGCTCGATGGATGATGAAGACGTGGTCAGAGGTTCTGGTGCTCAGGCGATTGGAGGAGTGAGTTCGAGGAATTTTCCAGGCTTTGGTTCCTGTTCGTGGTTGTGGTGGGTTGCTCGAATTCGATTTTCGTGTTTGATCGAGGCTCTGGTGATTGAGTTAGGGTATGGGGTTGATTGTCGACTTGTAGAGTTCGTCGTGGGTGGCCGGAGCTCAGGCGAGTAGCTGTGCACGTGCACATGTACGTTTCGTACATCTGGAAGAAATTGAAGTTGGGGAAGAAGAGATGGGTACGGGTTTGGCTCGAAGTTTCTTTGCGTTCGACTCGAAGGGAATGGAGACGAGAGTTACTCGAAGTTATCTCGGGGTTTCCAGGTTTTGCCTCGGGGAAATGGTGATGAGCTCGGGAAATTTTGGTGATAACAGTTTTAAAACCTGGTAGTGTTTTCAAAAATTTAAATGAGTTTAAAAAGGATTAATACTTATATTTAAAGATTAATTAAGGTTTAATGATTTAGGATAATTAAAGAATAATTTGATAATTTAATTAATTAATGATTTAGTGTTAATTAATTAAATAATTAAGATTATAAGTTAATTAATTAAGGTTAATTAATTTGGGATTAATCATTTATTTAAATAAGTATAAATTTTTAATAAATGATTAGATAATTTAATTAATCAAGAGATTAAAGGTTTATTTATAAATTAATTAAGTAATAGAGATTAATTAATTGGTAATTAAGAATCTATTTATTTGTAATTAATAATAGTTGGTTAAGCTTAATTACTTAAAGAAAGTAATTAAAGGATTGTTAATAATTAATGAGAAATCATTAATTAGGAATTATTTAATAATTAATTAATATGATTAATTTTGATAATCAATTAGATTAATTAATTAATGATAATCATTTTTAAAATGGGTTAAGTATAATTACTTAATGGAAGTAATTAAGGTAATTAATTACTTAAGGTAATTAATTAAATAAATTTGATTAAGTTAAATTAATTAATTAAATTAAATTAAGATAATCATTTAGAGATGTGATAAATATAATCACTTAAATGTAATTAGGGAAGAGTAATTACTTAGGAAAGTAATTAAAGTTAATTAAAGGATGTAATTAACTAAAGAAGATTTTTAATAATAAAAGTAATTTTAGTTTAATTACTTTTGTATAATTAATCAATGGATTAATTAAAGGATAATTAATTTTGGAGAAATTAATTTATGGAAAAGTAATTAAGGGTAGTTAATTACTAAATGTTATTAATCAAAGGTGATTAATAAATGTGGTTTAATTAAGAATTAATTATTAAATATAATTTTTAAATGATGTAATTAAGGATTGGTTAATTAAGATTAATTAATAAATAATTAGTGATTAAAGTAATTAATTAATTTTAATTAATTAAGGATTAATGTAATTAAGTATAATTAATTAATTAATGAAGTAATTAAAGATTAATTATTGAATGGTTTAAGATAATTAATTTATGAAATTAATTAGGGATTAATTACTTAAAGTAATTAAAGTATAATTAATCAGGAATGATTAATTAAGATGGATATTTAGAGTAATGATTAATTAATTGGTTTAATTAATAATTAAGTAAGCAAGATTTATAGAATGAAGTAATTAGTTTAATTCACTTTAAATTAATTAGATGATATAAATCATTGCTTAAGGATGGATGAATGAGATTTAATGTATTTCATTGTTTGATATCTCTGATGAGATATGATTGATCTATGATATGGATGTTGGTTGAATTGGAATGATAATATGAGTTATCTGTTTGTGATGATAATGTAGATTATATATTGAGTTATCTATCTGTGTGTATATAGATAAGAATTGAATTGTTTTAACCTTAAACAACTTGGCCTTAAAAGATACGTTTTGGATTTCGATGAGACCGGGATCGGGTTTCCGTATACCGGTATTCCAGGTCTGGAGACCCGAATACCACATCGATCCAAATTAACGATAGGTCGTGAATCTCAAGTGAAGATGAAGATTTAGAGTGCAAGGGTTATTGTCGTTAACTCTGAGGGTGATTCCAAAACGAGTGTAACGAGATAATGCCTTCGGTTTCGTTCGAACCCGGAACGAACTTGTATGGATTGAATGCTTTCAGCACATCGTCAGGCGGACGATGAGCATTCTAAGTGATATGTTCTGATTAAAAGTAATCGTAACCTCAAGCCTCATCAACCGGGAATGGCTAAAACAGGGGAGGTGCAGCAAGGCTTCATGGGTAGCACCCACTGAGAGCAAGATAGATCCCTGTCTAGAGGTCCCTTTTCTTTTTATTCGGCTTAGTGTGTGGTTGGTCGCGCCAACTACGGGGTTATCTTGTTCGGAATTATCCAGTAAGGGATGGTTCCGGCTTTGTGTTGCAGGGGAGCGGGCGTACTCCTCGGTACGGTGATCTAGGCCACGTACTGTGACGGGCGGTACCCCAGTAGCCCTGCCATTGTATGGAATCCAAACTCCAATAAGTGCCGTACGTATTAGTTGTGCCCAACTATGTTGGAATGTGAGATGTAAGCATTTCAGCTATTTCTATATTTTACTTGAAAACCCTAGACCCTATTATAATAAAATCAGATTTCCTATCAAATGTTTTGGTTAGCGTAAGGTAAAAACTTACCCATGTTTATTTGTGGGGAGTCTTACGTGATGCCTTTTCTTTCTAAAGGTTTTGAAGTTAAGCAAGTTTAACCTGTTACTCACACCAGACCCATGTCTGACCCAAGTGTTTATTTCTGTTTTATAAACTCTTGGGTACTCAAATTTTTACGAGTAGCCAAGGGATTCAGGTTTAGCTTTGACGAATATTCTGGAGGAGCAATGGAGCAGGAGGCTTCGGCGTTCGTAGATATAGTATTCCGTTGTGTTGATATCTGTGATAGTGTCTTGTCTTGTATTTGAGTTGTAATGTCTAGACAGATGTTTATAACTGTCTAGTAAGTGATGTATATGCTGTGTAACTCTGTAAATTGTTGTATACTATGTAATAGTTTATGTTATTAATATAATTTATTCGTTCCGCTGTGAGATCGTTGTTGTTGTTTCTTTCTTCCTTCTCTTCTTTTCTATTTTCTACCCCTTTCTTTCTTATTAACGATGCGACTTTCTGTGGAGAGAAAGTCGTGGTCGTTACATCTCTAGTTTCTTTCAAACCAAATAACCAAAAAATTATAGTAAAAAAAGTGTCTACTAAAAATCTATATACACGTTTGAACTTAAATCTTAAATTAGTCCAGTAGAAATCACAATTTGAAACCTTAGTATTGAAATTAACATTGAAAATTTTAAGAGTATTACTAAGAATGAAATCAGTATCCCTACAATCGTAATATATACGATTAACATTTTCTAATTACTACTTACAAAAAGTACATTTATTATCGATAAACAAATTCTTCCTTTTTAAATGTTCAATAGTATTTAATTTCCTATGTATAATCAACCATATATGAATCCTGGCCATTGGTAGTGCATTGGATTTCCATGTAAGATTATAAATGTTATTAGTAACACCCGAATAATTAAGATATTTATATAATGAATTAGAAGTAAACTTCTTACTTTTATCCCAACCCCAATTAATAATATCATTGTGACTATCAATATTATATAAATTCAATTTGCACACAACAGTGCAAATTGTCTAAAAGTTAAACCTTCTAAGACTCAAAAAAATGTAAATTCCAAGGTTGATCATTATCAGGTCTAAAAAATCTTTAATTAAAACATTCTTAAATTTGCAAATTTCATAAAGTTTCTTAAATTTGTTATGCAAAGATTGCACAAATGCCCAAAAAAACAATAAACAAGATCTAGATTTGCCAATTTGAACATCACTCAATCTAGCAACAATTATTCTATTACTCCAAATAAATAGTAAATAAGTATAAAAAAGAAAAAGAGATGCACAATATTTATACTGGTTCCACTATCATCAAGATGGTGTACGTCCAGTCCAAAGGAGAGAGATTTTATTACACATGAGAGAGTTATAAGAGATTACAAGATAAGAGTTTACATACCAAAGCCCTAATTAAGGTTAACAAGAAGAGACGCTCCATTAGGGGATCGCTGGCTGAATGTTAGGATGGGTTTACAATGAAGTCTACTCTCAATATATAGCCAGTACAAATCCATGAGAGTCGTTGATTAAATTACCAATATATAGTAAGAAGATAATGGAGGCAATTTACAATGGTAACATATGGTACAAATATAGCAAGTAATTCACTCATTCCTTTAATTAGCAAAGATGGAAGAAAATAATCCCAAAGCAATGGGATCACTGAGAAAGAAATAATATGCATATCCATTTGCATATATATTATTCCATAATGTGAGCATGCATTTATTCCCTTGCCATCTCATGGAAATGCGGTCCAATAATTTATGCATTTCCATAATGAGCACACGTGATTACTTTCCTTTTTTGCATATTTGTTTCCTTCTATTTGTGATTTTGTATCACCAAAATTTAACACTCCACCTTGATGCAAAATCGCATATCTCCAACACCCTACCTCGATTCAAATTCTCTTTTCAACATAAAACTCTTTAAAAAAATGAACTCCACCTTCAACCAAAATCTCTTAACGAGACAGAACCAAAAAATGAATACTTACCCAATGGGTTCCGGCAAGGCCATCCCCCATCACACCTTGCGAACGAGCTCAGAAAATGTCCCCGCCCGTCAACAAAATGTTGCAAATATCCAAAAATAAAAAACGGTAGATACCAAAATAATCTCAATGCCACCAAGGCCAAAAAATTCTCTCAATCACCAATCCAAATATAGAACTGAAAAATAAAAGCTAATGGACATAAAAATAGGCTAATCCAAATCTCTGTATGCAAGACAAATCTCTCTCCTTCCACATATCATCATGTGGCACCACAAGTCGTTGAGGAAAAAAACGAACCAAGTTCGACGCACACTCAAACGCACCAATATGAAAATCAACAAATCCAAAGCTAGCTAGAAATTTCACTATGTCTCCGAAGTCCACATATGATTTGCATAATTCCTTTAAGATGACATCACAAAATCGACGATGTACCTCAACGGCACCAAATCCGCTAAAAATCAGCTTTATGAACAGAACTCTCCAACACGGCATCACAAGTCGACAAGTCTCAATGACACCAAATCCGTCACTAAAATCAGCTACATCAGTTGAACTCTTCAGTATTATGAGCACCACTCTCGGTACTTTAAGAACCAAGTAAACTACAAATATGGTGTACCAAAAGAAAATGGAATCTCATTTTGCAATCTCCTAAATTTCCCATGGAAATTAACATAAGACTCACACATCAGCGTTGAGCCATAAAGCAGATATTGGTTCCCAAATCCAGATGTTCCTTCAACACACTAAACTCCTTATCACCAAAATTCCAAGATTGGAAAACTCTTCTCTCTCAACACAATCTACTCCATCTTTATCTTCCATATTGCATAAAATCTCCTTTTCCATCCAAATGAGTAATAGCATAATTACCATCGGATCTACCTTCTTTCTAGAAACCATTGATGCTCAAATTTAAAAAAATCGCCTTACTCTGATACCAATCTATTGTGCAAAGATTGCACAAATGTGAAAAAAAACAATAAAAAAGATCTAGATTTGCCCATTTGAACATCACTCAATCTACCAACAATTATTCTATTACTCCAAATAAATAGTAAATAACTATAAAGAAGAAAAAGAGATGCACAATATTTATATTGGTTCCACTATCATCAAGATGGTGTACGTCCAGCCCAAAGGAGAGAGATTTTTTTATACATGAGAGAGTTACAAGAGATTACAAGATAAGAGTTTACATACCAACCTAAATTAGGGTTAATAAGAAGAAACGATCTATTTGGGGATCGTTGGCTGAATGCCAGGATGGGTTTACAATGAAGTCTACCCTCAATATATATCCAATGCAAATACACGAGAGTCATCGATTAAATTACCAAGATATGGTAAGAAGATAATGGAGGCAATTTACAATGGTAACAAATGGTACAAACATAGCAAGTAATTCACTCATTCCTTTAATTAGCAAAGATGGAAGAAAATAATCCCAAAGCAATGTGATTATTGAGAAAGAAATAATATGCATATCCTTTTGCATATATATTATTCCATAGTATGAGCATGCATTTATTTCCTTGCCATCCCATGGAAATGTGATCCAATAATTTATGCATTTCCATAATGAACACCCGTGGTTACTTTCTTTTTTTGCATATTTGTTTCCTTCTATTTGTGATTTTTGTATCACCAAAATTTAACAAAATTCAACCTTAAGAGGAATGATAGATATCCAACATTCATGCTAGAAGGATGTGTTATTTCCCGAATGTACAATCATATTAATACCTAATTTAAAAATATCATGGCATTTTAAAATTGATTTCTAGAAATTAGAAAAGTTATTAGAAGCATTGGGTGTAACTTGATATAATTTATCATTATTATCTTTAAATTTCCCGAACCATTTACCTTGTAATGACATATTAATATTATGTAAATTAATAACACCTAGTCCTCCCTTCTTTTTCGATTTATATACCGTATCCCAGTTAACTAAACATTTTATACTACTATTGGGATTTCTCCACCCCATAAAAAATCGCGTCTTATTCTATCAATTTTATCTATCACCCACTTTGGAAAAAGGTACATAGACATCTAATAATAGGAAGTGCATATAAAACTGAATTGATAAGAATTAATCTACCAACTCTCGATAAAAATCTACCACTCCAATTAGGAATTCTATTATTAAACTTATCAATTATAATTAACCAGTCCTCGTGTTTAAGTTTAGTCGGTCTAATCAAAAAGCCTAAATAATCAATAGGGGAATTCATGGTAGAATAATTTAACGTATTAGCTACTAACCCCTCAACCTTATCAATGTCATTTCAAACTAAAACCGAACTTTTATCAAAATTAATTTTAAGTCCTGCTGGTAATTCAAAACTGTGTAAAATAAACTTAAGTGCAATGGCATGCTTAGGTAAATGTGAAGTAAATAACATGGTATCATCCGCAAATTGTAGAACTTAAAATCCATTGCATGTAATTTCATTACCTACATTCCCTAAAGTTCCATTTCCTACGGCTTTCTCAATTATCCTAACGAAACATCAGCAGCTAGATTAAACAAAAGAAGCAATAAAGGATTACCCTGTCTAAGACCATGTTTAGATTGTATTTTATTCTCTAAAACACCATTAACCATTATACTAGAATTACCATTTTTTAACAATGACATAATCCAACCAATCCATCTAAAACTAAAACCTCTACCCAATAACATATCACTAAGAAAATCCCAGTCGATTGAATTAAAAGCTTTCGCAAAATCAAGTTTTAAGAGCGTACATGTAATATTATTCTTACAACAGTGATTAATAAATTCTTCGACTACTGCAACACCATCAGTGATGTTTCTACTCTTAATAAAAAGCAGTTTGTGAACAATCAATTAAACCATTCATTTTCATACTAAGCCTATTTGCTAAAACTTTTGAATAAATTTAACTGAGCAATTAATTAAAGAAATTGGTCTAAAATCTTTCAAATTGTTAGCACCAACTTTTTTATGTAGTAAAATGACATTGGAAAAATTAAATTTACCTAATTGTAAATGTCCGTTATAAAATTTGTTAAACATATTAATTAAGTCAGATTTTAATACATTCCAAAAAAAATTATAAAATAAAATAGGAAAACCGTCATGCCCTGGAGCTTTGTCACTAGGTATATAATTTATGGCCTTCAAAATCTCCTCTTCCAAAAAAGAACTATCAATATCATTAAGATCAATTCTAGAATCAATGGGATATAGTTCATTCCATCTAGCCTTAATTCTTTGTTTATTCTTATTGCCAAAAATATCCTTATAATAATTATTAAATGCCTTATTCAAATCTCTTTGCTCAACCAATTCAACATTATCAACGAAAATAGAATTAATGGTATTATAACGCTTTCTACCATTTGCCATTTTATGGAAAAAAATTGTATTATTATCTCCTTCATTGATCCATTGAATTCTAGATCTCTGTTTCCACATAACCTCTTCTTTTTCAAGAATTGAATTAAGTTCTTCTTTTAAGTTTGCGAGAACATTACGTTCCGCCGAATTAAGTTTTCTAGTTTCTTCTATCTTATTAATTTTAATACTTTCATTAAGTAGATTCCTTTTTTTCATTTTAATACTACCAAATACATTCTTACTCCAAATCTTAAGAAAGTTCCTAAGGCTTCTAAGTTTCAAAACAAATTTTTTTGTTGAATGACCAGTATGTCTAATATTATAAAAATTCATTGAATTCCATTTATTATTAATTAAATTAGAAAAGTCAAATTCTAATAACCACATTTTTTCAAATTTAAAAGTTTTGTTAACAATTTTATGATAATCATAAGTGAGAATAATGGGGCAATGATCTGAATACAAATGAGGCAACCCAATGGCTCTACAAATAGGGTATTTATCCTCAATTTCATCGCTAATAAAGAATCTAGCTAATAAGGCCATAGAAGGGATTTCCCTAGTGTTAGCCCAAGTAAATTCTATATTACTTAGGGGTAACCCTATCAAATTACTACTAATAATAAATTGATCGAATTCTTCCATTGTGGAGAAACCACCTTCACATGGTGAACGTTCTCCTAAAAAACGTGTGACATTGAAGTCACCTCCCATAATCAAGGACCAGGAAAAAATGTTCTAAATTCGATACACTCGCTTCATTAAACTCTACGACCAATTTTGGAGTTTGGTCCATAAATATTAGTTATATTTAATAAACAATTATCACTAAGGTTGATTAGAATAATATATAAGGAGTGCTTTTTAGTAATAGTTTGAAGAAGTTTAAAAGAGTTATCATGCCAACCTATAAGTAACCCCTCCAGAACTGCCAATTGAAGGTAAACACGCCAATTGATGAAAGTGGTATCCACCTAATCTTCTATAGAAGCGAAGATCAGGACATTCTATTTTCGTTTCTTGTAAAAGGGCTATATCAATAAAATAATCTCTAAAAAATTCTCTAATTTTATCACATTTATTTAGATCGTGAAGACCCCTAATATTCCAGCTAATAATCCTCATAATCCAGATGATCTAACCATTTCTAATTCCCTACTCCTAATATAAGCAGTATCTAATTCAACATCAGTAAAAACAAAAGCAGTATCATTAGCTAACTGACATAACTCATTAGTGAATAAACTACCTAAAGCATAGGAAGAATAAGTACTACCTAAAACAGTAGTTGTACCTGAGCCTGAATTCGTAGTGCCACTAATAGCACTCGAATCAGGTAACTGACCCATAGTCGAGGAATGAATGCTATGGACCCTGGCACTACGTCGAACAACACCATTGAATGCAGCCAATTTCCTGCGTCTACCTTTCTTTGATGATCTAGACAAAAATGCTTCAGCGTTTAGACCATCAACTGCACTCTCATTTTCAGGTACATGTTCACTTAAAGTTACATGATCTTTTTCAGGTACTTGCTCACTTTCTTGTACATGCCTACTGTCATACACACTTTCAGATACCTGTACAATATCAGGCACAATCCCACCTTCAGATGAATGCTCAACTTTAGGTAGAAGCTCACGAACATGCTCACATTCACGTTCAATCTCGATTCCAGTTAAATGCTCAACTTTAGATACATCAACACTTACATATACAAGCTCGATTTCAGATATTTTCTCGCTGACATGCTCACTTTCAATTACATGTTCAATTTCTGATACACGCTCGCTTACAGGTAGTTGCTTTATATCAAGTATATGCTTACTGACATGCTCACTTTCAGGTATATATTTGTAACGACCCTAATTTTGACTAATATTATTTAGGACATTTAATTAGATAAATTAAATGAAATAATGTAAATGGTTAAGGGAATTGGGATTAGAATATTAGAGGGTAGTCATGCCTAATTAACTAATGAACATAAAGGGAATTAAAATGAAATAAGTAAGGGTAATAGATAAGGGCAAAATAGGAATAGGTTATATTCTAATACCCTAAACCCTCATGCACTTTCATTTTACACGTTCACAAACAAAAATAAATTCAAGAGAGGCCGGTCTCCGTTAGGAGAAAGCAAGAGGAGACAAGCTAAAATCAAGAGGAAGAAGCTTAATCAATTTAATTCAAGAGCAAATCTCAACTCCTTAACATCAAGCTAAGATGAATAATAGGTTACATCTTATATTTTCTTATTTTCGGTTCTAGATCAAACCCGAATATGTTTTGCAAAGTATATGCCATGTTTTGAATGTTAAATAAATATATATGCTTGTTGATGAATTTTGTTTGTTCACATAGATTTCATGACAAGTTTTAATTTGAAAAACCTATCAAATGACATCCAATGCCTTGCGATTTTGATATAAGGTCGGAAATATTATTTTAAAGACTGAAGTTTTATAATTTTCTGAATTTATGTGGATTTTTATGAATTTTCTAGTGAATAAAATGGTTAAACTGGATTTAAATTAATTACGGCTATTATTTGATAGCTTTGGGTCAGAAATTTATATATGTTAGAAAACATATTAAAAGTGATTTATGGGAATTTTTGAAGAATTTTCCTAAGTGTTTTAATAAGTATATAAAATTATTTAAGGCATGGGACTTAAATGTTTTATATGTTTATAAAAGGAGAAGGGGTAATTTGTAAATGTTTTAAATTGTTAATCTCTGAAAATCAGCAGCGTTTTTAGAAAAGATTTTGGAAAAGCATTGGCAACTAATCATATGTTGACAAACAAAGCAAGTTAGTTGAAAGAAATTACTTTTTAAAGTTAAAAATCAGTTTTATAAGGTTTATCTACTTCGCCACTTATAGCAGCACCTTTCGACCTCATACCACTGCCTCCATCTAAGTCGAAACCAATACACATGGTATCAGCTTCGGTACGTAGTAGATTGGAGTTGGGTGAAATGTATGGAGTCGAAACAGGGCTTCCAAAGGGGTTGAAGTAACTTCTGAAAACTTAGAACTATTTTGGTTGTAAATGAGGCTTTCGTATGAGATGGCTTTCGACTTGGTCAATTGTTTTAAAGAAAAGAGCTTTCGAAAGAGGTTGCCGCCTTTGTTCTAAAAAGAAGCTTTCGAAGGGTCGAAACCCCTTCTGCCGCATTCTACCTTTCGAAGCAATGCTTTCGAAAGGGTTCTTTTGTTTTAAACCCTGAAGTCACTTCTCCAATGCTTTCGAAGGGGTTGGTTTCAACACTATCCACATCTTTTATTTAGGAAAATGCTTTCGAAAGAGTTGCTTTCATCCCAGTTCTTTTAAGACCCTTTTACTATTTTGGAAGCTAAACCCAAAGGTTTTGAAAGGAATGATCTTAAAGGTTTCGAAATTATGTTCCACGGATTTTTACTTGAACCCAATGCTTTCAAAAGGTTTGTTATATGTAAAGAACTTTAATACTTTTGAAAGGTATATGATAAAGATTTCGAAGGGGTGATTTCCCAATGTTTTCGAAAGGTTTACCTTTAGTATTTGAATGGAGGGTTTCCAATGTTTTCGAAAGGCAAAGGGAAGTGTTTTGAAAGGAGGATTTCTAAGGTTTTATAAAGCTTTCGAAAGGGACACTTTCAATATTTTCGAAAGGTCTTTTGTAAATGGTTTCGAAAGGTATGTTTTGGCCTATCGGCCTAATGTTACAAAGTAAAGTGGTTAACTTGTTTCGAAAGGGGTATTTTCAAAGGTTTCGAAAGAGATTGTTTATATATTTTAAATAAAGGTTTTGAAGGTTTTCATCAACAATGTTTTGAGTAAAGCATATATCATGGCAAAGAGATTTGAGTAAAGAAAATAGAATGTTTTCCTTGTTTAAGTATGATTTAAAGGGTTAAATCAATTTGAAAGATGTTTTCAAGGACAATTTGATGGGTAGTTAACCCTAAGTAAATGACTCAGATATTAGAATACCAATTATGGGACTGGTATAGGGTCGCGCCCTATACATTAGCTATAGCCCCTAGCTAATTTAGTCCACAATTCTAGTGTGTAGGGCTTAGTCATAGGTAAGACTTAAATGATGTTACACACAGAAATGAATATATACAGAGAAGGATGATAGGTTATTAGTGAGCCCGCAAAACCATTAGGATCAGTTGACCTTGGGAGAAGTAAATTAAGGACAGACCGTCCAGAAGTTTGTCTAATAAATGTTAGATTGTTTATTTTGTCTAGTAGGCCCGAGTTAGCCAATGGTTAGTAGTTAGCCAAACACAACTGTATTGTTCGGACAGATGGTCCATTTATTACCTGATTTATAAACATATATGATATTGCTATTATTGTTTTAATCAGTTTGATTGCAGGATTCTAATTTGCAAAAAGATATGTTTTAAAGGGATATTAGTGAGGAGAAACCCGTTCCACTAAGTGGCGTAGTCTCACTTAATTTCAGTAAACCAAGATGTAATAATATTATTCACACCAGGCTTTATGTTTGACTTGAGTTTATGTTTTTCCCCTTAAACTCTCGGATGCTCAAATTTAATTCGAGTAGATTGAGAGTTAGGGTTTTACAGGTTTAGTAGGTGGATGAATAAAGCTTCTGAAGACGTGCAGGAGGCAAAGTTAGCTATTTAGGGGTTGTTATTTTTATTTCCGCTGTGATATATCAAGACTACTATGTCTATCGAGTACTCTGATCATCCAAGGGGGCATCTTCATATGTCGTTCTTGGCGTAATTTGTAATAATTATATTTGATCGAAACTTGGGAACCGTTTTGGGATTATGTATTTGAATATGAAATATTGATTTGAAATGTAATTAGAGAAGTTGTTTTAAATCTATGTTGATTTTATTTCATATTCAAGTGCTTCTAATATTATGGATACCATTAACATTACGGTATACTGTCACCGGAAGTTAATACTATGGATGACTGCAGCATCTGTAGCGCTTAGCTTCGGGACTTAAGATAAGGGATTTTACAATATTCAATTTTAGATACTTGCTCAAATTCAGGTATATGCTCAATTTCAGATACTTGCACACGGACATGCTTAGTTTTAGGTACATGTTCGATTTTAGATACTTGCTCACTGACATGCTCATTTTCAGATACATGTTCAATTTCAAACACAAGCTTACCAGCTCCACTATTGCATACTTCAAACATTATCATCACACATGAGTTTGTACCATTGTCCACCGAAATTTCGATAACTGCACTATTATCAATGCCACTAATCCCCACAACACCATCATCAATATCAGTGTTAGTGTCAGTGGTGACAGTGCCTATGTAATCGGTATCTTCAGCACTTTTGATATCCATCCACAATTCTTTAAAACCCCTAGCCTAGATACTGTCATTGTTATCATTCAATAATTCATGGCATTTATCCTCATCCACCATATCATACAAGATATTAAACTTGTTATATACTGTTAAACCCATATTATGACTATGGTCGGAACTCTCTTTATCCTTATCCACTAGCACATCATCAAGGATACCATGGTCAGAACTCCCCTTATCTACAGCAGTCGCCAACACATCAATTTCTCCAGAAGAACTTTCCAAACCATCAACCTTATTCTCACCTAAAAAGAACAGTTACCCATAGCATTCTTATTTGAATCACTCTAATCCATTACCCCATCCTTATCTAAGTATCTCTGAGCAGAATAGTTACCCATATCAAACACTTTCAAGGGAGAAGCTACATGACTGACCATTCATTATGCATATTAAGAATCTCAAAGTCATTATTAATACTAGTTGTCTCTAAAGATATTACATATGAGGCTCCGTTAATATTCAAGTTAGTAACATTAGGTATGCAGGATTCCTTACCAATGAGAGCTTCAACACTAAGAAATGAGTGATCAAATTTTAAATTCAAATCCTCTAATCTAAACACAAAGCCAACCCAACAAGAAAATGTCTTAAGAAAGATAAGTTCCATAAAGAACAATGCGAACCCATTAGCTTAATCCAAACACTTTTATTGTAAACATACTACTTCACTCCATCATTAATAGCTCATTCACGAATGCCAATGATTGCACAGAAATTTCGAAACCAAAGCAGCAGATAATACTTATTTAGTTGGAAATTTGACTAAAAATTCATCATTAAATTTCTGGATTCTTAGGATCCAAAACTTTCAACTAATAATCTTGCAATATCATAAATACTAATAGAGCCCTATAGTAAACTTAAAACTGCCTGTAACAACCCGAGTTTTTCTAACACGAAAAACCGGACCATTTGGGTAAAAAGAAGAAGAGGTAGAAGAAGAAAATAAAAGAAAAACAACATCAGATTCTAACCATCGCAGCGGAATAAAATATAATATATCAACAGATCTTTACACAAATCAAAATTATATCTGTTTATACAATACATCAGAATACATCAACATCCATAACATACAACTAAATACACAGCGGAAAAATAATAACAAGTACGGGAGTACGTATCGACATCCAGCTCGTCTCCTGAGCTCCACAGCATCATATCCTGAACCTGTTTATCTCGGTCTGACCCGAGCATCATATAAAACAATACCCGAGTCAGTCTGGAAAACCAGCGTGAGAAAATCACACTCAAATTGATTATTAAAGTTTCAAAATCTTTTGAAAACAAAAGCATCTCGTAAGACCACGCCACAAATAAACATGTCGGGTTTTTACCTTACGATAGCTAAAACACTTTATATCAAAATCCTCTGATATTATAATAGTGTCTATATACACATACTTATTAAAATAGCTGAAATTGTTACATTATTAAATTCCAGCATACTAGCCACAAAAGTGGGTAATACAAACAAATACCGTACAAGGCACGTAGAAAAAATGGATTTCCAACGAATGACTAGGCACTGGGGTACCACCTATCACAGTACGTGGCCTAGATCACCGTACCGAGGAGTACGCCCGCTCCCCTGCAACACAAGGCCGGAACCATCCCTTACTGGATGATCCCGAATAAAATCACCCCACGGTTGGGATCAGCAACCGCACCACTAAGCCGAAATAAAAAGGGACATCTAGACAGGGATGACCTTACCCTCCAGTGGGAGCTACCCACGAAGCCTTGCTGCATAACCCCTGATTTTCAGTCATTCCCGGTTGATGAGGTTCGAGGCTAAACGATACCTTTTAGAGAACATATCCCTTAGAATGCCCATCGTCCGCTGACGATGTTTCGCAAGCATTCGTCCATACAAGTCCGTCCTGGGTTTGAACGGAACCGAAGGCACTACTCCTACTACATCCATTTTGGAAATATCCTCAGGATTAGTAGCGACTAGCCCTTGCACTTCACTGCTCCATCTTCGACTCCGAAATCGTTACACGAAACGTACAAACCGGATCGAAGTGGTATTCGAGTCTCCAGACCTAGAATCCCGGTATACGGAAACTCGATCCCGGTCTCTTCGAAACGATCAGCGCATTTGGCCAATATTGATAGTCGGTTATTTAACTATCAATTAACATCCACAAGCAACCATCACACAATAAATAATTTCCCACATTATTTATTTGCCCAAATATCTTTTCAAGATATATTTCCAAATTTTCAAAGCTCATTTGAAAACCGTTTCAAACAGTTTCCGCTTACGGAATACATTTCCCAAATAATTATTTCCACTGAATCACCAAGTACAAAATACTTTTAATTTTAAAATAATTTAAAAACACCAAATATATTTTATAACATTGAAATTTTAAAACTACTTTAATACTTTATCAAAATATATATTTTAAGAATATTTAAAATAAAACCACTTTATAAATATAAGCTGACTTCCTCTTTAAAACATAATACCAAATTACTTTTATATAATTACTACAATAATAGATTTTTGAAACTACTTACTTTAAAAAGTTAACATTTAAAAATAATCAATTTTCTAAAACATGTTTTTTTTAAAACATATTAAAACTTTTAACTTATATTTAAAACTACCTTGAAAACGTACTTGGCTATCCAGAGAAATACACTTCTCATTTCCATCCTTTAAAAATAAACCAACATTTATTTTAAACCAATTCATATCCCTTTATAAATTCCCACCTTGAATTTATATTTTCTAATATCCACTGATATTTTATTTTATTTTATAAACCCAGTTTATAAATTCCAAAATCTCATTTCTCTTCTAAAATTCCAATTTTAAACAACTAAATCAATTCCCAATTGATTTCTCAATTTACTCTACTTACTTTGAAATAAATTTCCTTTGCTACTTCATTTATTCCAAAATACATTAACCTTTAGATTTTTATTCCTTATTACGAGTTAAACCCCTTTTTACCAATATCAATTACAGATTTCCAAAACTCCTCATTTATTCTTTAATTAACTTTAATCCTTAATTTCAAAAATAACTTCTTTTATTCTTCAAATAATATCACTTAAGTATAAAATTTATTATCCCTTGTAGATTCAAAATCCCCTTATTTCATATTTGTTAAAATTCCAAATCACCTTATTTTTATTTCAATTCGTTATAAATTTTATCCCAATTCCTCGAATTATTTTACTTAAACTTTTACTCCTTGATTTCTTTCCAAAAATTCAATTCCATAGATTTTATAATTTATTATACTGGACAATCCAAATCAACCACATCATCCAATATAAAATCATCACATAATATCAAATATTCAGAACATAGAATATTAAATAATCTAATAATTTTGAGGAATCCAGTTGGATCCCTCCAACCTGTTTCCCTGCATCCAAAGACGTTAGCACAATACCAATTCCACATTGTATATTTCCACAAAGCGTGTTAGAAAAACTCACGCAATCACAGTCGCTAATTGCGAACGACGCGACACCTTCCCAGCTTCCAATGCCTGCCACCACTTCGAGACTTCGAACACACACCACCCCACTCCCCTCGACCCCTTCAAATCGAACTGATTTCGAAATCGAGTTGCGAAACTCGATTCCACAACTCGTCGCTTGCGTCGAGATCGGCTGCCAATTATTTGGGTTTCGATTTTAGAACGAGAGGGATTTTTTTTCTTTGTTCGGCCATAAATTTTTTTGATCTGTTATACGTGTTCGGTTGTTTACTTTTAAGGGGGACGCGTGTTCTACTAGGTGAACACGTGTTCTAAAATTTTCTTTCGTTATCTGGCTTGAGAATGAAGAAAGAAAGAGATAAGGTCGGGTACTTGAATAGCGGTTTGATTTTGAATAGCAACCATGATTTTCTTACATATTAAGGAACGAACGAGATTTGGATTCTCGCGGAAGCTTCGTTTTGTTTTCTGAACGAAGAAAAATATCTACCCCTTTTTAAATTATTAAACGAAGAAGCGTATTGGAGAAGGATCAGGAAGGCTCTAATGTGAAGAAATCTAGACCAGTCAACAATACAGATTATATTTTGAATTCTCGAATAAATTCCAACGCGTTTACATATCGTACGCTCACACAACACTTCTGATCACTATGAAATTTGAAATCCGGTAATAATACAATATTACGGACCCAATGGAACTGGTTTCGTCGAATTCCGAGACTGTGCCTCGGAAGGCCATTTTTAAATTCAATTTAAACGATATATTTTTTTAAAAACTGAACAAAACTCTTTTAAAATTTCATTTTAAAAGTTCTATCATCTTCAGTATTAACAATATAAATTTTCTGAACCTTTGAACTATTTTTAACAGGCTTAAAATCAAGATTCAATATTTTACCCAATCCCGATAATTAAATTTAATAATTAATTATCCAAATAAATACTGTATATTTGAAATTAAAGTTAAAATTTAACCTTCGGATATTTAAAATAAATTAAATATTCACATTTCAAATATACAAAAATTCCGGGTCGTCACATTCCTCCCCCCTTAAAAGAATTTCGTCCCCGAAATTACTAGTTAAGAGGAATGATTCAATCCCCATTAACTATTTCCTTAACCCCAAATATTTTTAACCACCTCCCAAAACAAATCCTTTAATAGAGATACATTATCCCTCTTTCTAACCTTTCAAACTTACTCCTAAGTCCCAAACAATATTATCTTTCTTATCAGTTCAAATTTAAATTTGAATTCAAATTTTGAATTATCAAATTTTTCTCGAAATTTTTCTAACTCCCTAAATTTCGAAAAATTTCGCCAGCGTCTCCTTTGCGCGGCTAGCTCGGTACTACTACAAAATGGCTCTACGGCCTCCCAATCTCAAAAAGAAAACAAAAAGCCAAGTGGCTGGATCCAAAACCCAATCAAATTTCATATAGAAATTCAAATACATACCTTTTTGTCGGGCCATTAAATTTTTATCTTCTAAAATCAAAAATCCCAATTATCCATTGCTTTTATACACCTGTATATCCTACTAAGCAATAATATTCAATCACAATCCCAAAGTCATTTTATATTTTCCTTTACAAATTTTCAATATTTGTTTTACTTAAGCCCGTACGATGCACATATATCATCCGTACGCAATATCATATTCGATCGCTCAATCGATCACACAATTCCACTTCCGAACTAGTATCGTCCACCCGACTTCCTAGTGCAGACTCAGATCTGGTTCCTTGATCAGAAACCGTCATTCTCCTTGCATAGCCACAAACTATGATAGAGAATATCCAGAATCAATCAACAATCCATATCCAGGCTCGCCGTTGAAAATCGAGTGAAAAATCCTGATTCGGATCGATAAAACTATCTCGAAATTCTGTGTTCGACATCTGGACCAAATAGCTATGCGAATAAAATAATATACGTACATCTTACGTATAAATTCCAATTGATTACCAATTATATCAATTTTCTTTTATTCACATTCATTTTGATTGTTATCCCCTTATTCACAACTATCCCATTTCATATGAATCTCAACTTACTTCAATTTTACTACTTCATTTCCAATTTAAATACTTATTCCACATTTTCATTCAGATTTTCATTTCTAATCAATTTCTTAAATTCAATTCATCTCCGACTTCTGAATATTGAATTTTATTTAGCTCGAAAACAATCCAAGTTAATTCATTCCATAACTATTTCTCAACTTATTTAAACCACTCCTAAGTTGAGTTCAGTTTCCATTCAACATTTACTTAAGTCAATAACTTAAGTTTATTTTCCATACTCAATTCATCTGGAATTATTTTATTAATAACCAGGTCATTTCCAATTTATTTTCACTTATTTTGATTTCATTTGCAATTCAAACCATCACTATTTTAATCCAATTTCATTAACTCACAATTCAATTTCATTAACTAATTTATTATCTCATTAGTTCCTTCGCTGGTTAAAATTAAATACTTGCTTTTTAATTCCAAATATCACTTCACTTAATTTTCTTAAGTTCAATATATTTTATAATTCGAGTTTGGATTTATTAAGATTGCTCATCTTAGTCGTTTCCATTTGATAATTACAATTTCATTTCTATTCATAAGTTTTAACTTACTTACTTAAGATCTAGGACTATTCATTTAAGTCCATTTCCATCTTCATATCAAATTTCAAATTATTACACTTAAGAACTTAAGAATATGAATTTCTTTACACAATTATAAGCATTTTACATTACCTTTATATCCAATTCAATTCGACTTCAACTCATTTACATTTAACTCAATTCCAATTCTCAATTCTTATTTAACTTATCTTAAGTTAAATTCAAATATATTTTATTTACCTTCATATACTCGAATTAAATTTTAATTCCAGGATACAAATTTTATACAAGTTTTACAATTCATTCACCTTCAAGTTCTCTAACTCTTTTATCTACCAGCTTATATTACTCATTGAGTTAATTTCATCTCATAATTATAATCCCAGAATTTAACTTTCATTCCTTTCTTATTTCAATCAGCTTCATTCTATACTTTATATTGTTGATTCATTTAAATTTCCACATTTAAATTTTAAATAGAATTTTCAGAATCCAATTGCCCGATTTTATTCCAAAACCATTTTGAATCCATAAATAACTCATACACATCTGGTATATCACATCAAATCCCAATTTCTAAAACAATCTGCTTTTACCAAACAATTTTCCCTTTTGAATTTCAAAACCAACCCAGTTCACAATCATTTCCAACTTAAAACAGTTTGGTAGCAATTTCTATTTGGAAACTCGAAAATAGACATCGATGATGCTGCAGTCATCACCGAAATTATTTTCCAGCGACCGAAAGAGAATTTAATGCTTTTATCACTCTAAACATTTCAAACATTTTTAAATCCCAAATCCCACCAGATTTCAATTCAATTTCGAAAAATATTCATGAAATAATATCACCATTATTTCCCTAAAACCTTTAAAAACTATTTTTAAATCCAAAGGAATTTAAACCTTTCCCAAAACTTCAAATTCAAAGTCCATTCAATTTTATATCCAAACATTACTCTGGAATTCTATCACATTTTACTTCAAGTTATAAGTCACATATACAATTTACATTTACAAATTTCATTTGTTTATGAATTTATCTCATTTGATTATAAATCACATTTGTAATTCACATTTGTATATAAAGTTTATTTCAATTTATAAATTTCATTTATAGTCTATATTCTCAAATTCCATTTGTTATATAAATTTATTCTTCAACTTAGGTTATAAGTTTTCAATTTCTACTCAATAATGAGACTAACTCATTATTGTCATTTTCTAACAACCAAGCATCCAAATATAACTATAATAAATTTCGAATAATTATTTCTTTTATATACAAAATAATTTGGGCAAAATTATTTCATTCACCCTATTTAAAACCATACTGTGTCGAACTGTTCTATTCAAGTGTTTAGAAACCCCTTCGATACAGTTGTCCAGACTGTGCCGACGAAGGTTCATATGTCACTCAATAAACCAACCAACACAATATAAAACCATTTTATATTCACTAACAAATACGCGCTCATATCTATTAATACTCTCAAAATTCCCACCAGAGCCAAGGTTATCGCTAGCCTAAGCTCTGATACCAAGTGTAACAACCCGAGTTTTTCTAACACGAAAAACCGGACCATTTGGGTAAAAAGAAGAAGAGGTAGAAGAAGAAAATAAAAGAAAAACAACATCAGAATCTAACCATCGCAGCGGAATAAAATATAATATATCAACAGATCTTTACACAAATCAAAATTATATCTGTTTATACAATACATCAGAATACATCAACATCCATAACATACAACTAAATACACAGCGGAAAAATAATAACAAGTACGGGAGTACGTATCGACATCCAGCTCGTCTCCTGAGCTCCACAGCATCATATCCTGAACCTGTTTATCTCGGTCTGACCCGAGCTTAATATAAAACAATACCCGAGTCAGTCTGGAAAACCAGCGTGAGAAAATCACACTCAAATTGATTATTAAAGTTTCAAAATCTTTTGAAAACAAAAGCATCTCGTAAGACCACGCCACAAATAAACATGTCGGGTTTTTACCTTACGATAGCTAAAACACTTTATATCAAAATCCTCTGATATTATAATAGTGTCTATATACACATACTTATTAAAATAGCTGAAATTGTTACATTATTAAATTCCAGCATACTAGCCACAAAAGTGGGTAATACAAACAAATACCGTACAAGGCACGTAGGAAAAATGGATTTCCAACGAATGACTAGGCACTGGGGTACCACCTATCACAGTACGTGGACTAGATCACCGTACCGAGGAGTACGCCCGCTCCCCTGCAACACAAGGCCGGAACCATCCCTTACTGGATGATCCCGAATAAAATCACCCCACGGTTGGGATCAGCAACCGCACCACTAAGCCGAAATAAAAAGGGACATCTAGACAGGGATAACCTTACCCTCCAGTGGGAGCTACCCACGAAGCCTTGCTGCATAACCCCTGATTTTCAGTCATTCCCGGTTGATGAGGTTCGAGGCTAAACGATACCTTTTAGAGAACATATCCCTTAGAATGCCCATCGTCCGCTGACGATGTTTCGCAAGCATTCGTCCATACAAGTCCGTCCTGGGTTTGAACGGAACCGAAGGCACTACTCCTACTACATCCATTTTGGAAATATCCTCAGGATTAGTAGCGACTAGCCCTTGCACTTCACTGCTCCATCTTCGACTCCGAAATCGTTACACGAAACGTACAAACCGGATCGAAGTGGTATTCGAGTCTCCAGACCTAGAATCCCGGTATACGGAAACTCGATCCCGGTCTCTTCGAAACGATCAGCGCATTTGGCCAATATTGATAGTCGGTTATTTAACTATCAATTAACATCCACAAGCAACCATCACACAATAAATAATTTCCCACATTATTTATTTGCCCAAATATCTTTTCAAGATATATTTCCAAATTTTCAAAGCTCATTTGAAAACCGTTTCAAACAGTTTCCGCTTACGGAATACATTTCCCAAATAATTATTTCCACTGAATCACCAAGTACAAAATACTTTTAATTTTAAAATAATTTAAAAATACCAAATATATTTTATAACATTGAAATTTTAAAACTACTTTAATACTTTATCAAAATATATATTTTAAGAATATTTAAAATAAAACCACTTTATAAATATAAGCTGACTTCCTCTTTAAAACATAATACCAAATTACTTTTATATAATTACTACAATAATAGATTTTTGAAACTACTTACTTTAAAAAGTTAACATTTAAAAATAATCAATTTTCTAAAACATGTTTTTTTCTAAAACATATTAAAACTTTTAACTTATATTTAAAACTACCTTGAAAACGTACTTGGCTATCCAGAGAAATACACTTCTCATTTCCATCCTTTAAAAATAAACCAACATTTATTTTAAACCAATTCATATCCCTTTATAAATTCCCACCTTGAATTTATATTTTCTAATATCCACTGATATTTTATTTTATTTTATAAACCCAGTTTATAAATTCCAAAATCTCATTTCTCTTCTAAAATTCCAATTTTAAACAACTAAATCAATTCCCAATTGATTTCTCAATTTACTCTACTTACTTTGAAATAAATTTCCTTTGCTACTTCATTTATTCCAAAATACATTAACCTTTAGATTTTTATTCCTTATTACGAGTTAAACCCCTTTTTACCAATATCAATTAAAGATTTCCAAAACTCCTCATTTATTCTTTAATTAACTTTAATCCTTAATTTCAAAAATAACTTCTTTTATTCTTCAAATAATATCACTTAAGTATAAAATTTATTATCCCTTGTAGATTCAAAATCCCCTTATTTCATATTTGTTAAAATTCCAAATCACCTTATTTTTATTTCAATTCGTTATAAATTTTATCCCA
This sequence comes from Allium fistulosum, assembly GCA_030737815.1. Taxonomy (NCBI): domain Eukaryota; kingdom Viridiplantae; phylum Streptophyta; class Magnoliopsida; order Asparagales; family Amaryllidaceae; genus Allium; species Allium fistulosum. The sequence continues at coordinate 409,796,234 of CM060906.1, forward strand.
ATTCCTCGAATTATTTTACTTAAACTTTTACTCCTTGATTTCTTTCCAAAAATTCAATTCCATAGATTTTATAATTTATTATACTGGACAATCCAAATCAACCACATCATCCAATATAAAATCATCACATAATATCAAATATTCAGAACATAGAATATTAAATAATCTAATAATTTTGAGGAATCCAGTTGGATCCCTCCAACCTGTTTCCCTGCATCCAAAGACGTTAGCACAATACCAATTCCACATTGTATATTTCCACAAAGCGTGTTAGAAAAACTCACGCAATCACAGTCGCTAATTGCGAGCGACGCGACACCTTCCCAGCTTCCAATGCCTGCCACCACTTCGAGACTTCGAACACACACCACCCCACTCCCCTCGACCCCTTCAAATCGAACTGATTTCGAAATCGAGTTGCGAAACTCGATTCCACAACTCGCCGCTTGCGTCGAGATCGGCTGCCAATTATTTGGGTTTCGATTTTAGAACGAGAGGGATTTTTTTTCTTTGTTCGGCCATAAATTTTTTTGATCTGTTATACGTGTTCGGTTGTTTACTTTTAAGGGGGACGCGTGTTCTACTAGGTGAACACGTGTTCTAAAATTTTCTTTCGTTATCTGGCTTGAGAATGAAGAAAGAAAGAGATAAGGTCGGGTACTTGAATAGCGGTTTGATTTTGAATAGCAACCATGATTTTCTTACATATTAAGGAACGAACGAGATTTGGATTCTCGCGGAAGCTTCGTTTTGTTTTCTGAACGAAGAAAAATATCTACCCCTTTTTAAATTATTAAACGAAGAAGCGTATTGGAGAAGGATCAGGAAGGCTCTAATGTGAAGAAATCTAGACCAGTCAACAATACAGATTATATTTTGAATTCTCGAATAAATTCCAACGCGTTTACATATCGTACGCTCACACAACACTTCTGATCACTATGAAATTTGAAATCCGGTAATAATACAATATTACGGACCCAATGGAACTGGTTTCGTCGAATTCCGAGACTGTGCCTCGGAAGGCCATTTTTAAATTCAATTTAAACGATATATTTTTTTAAAAACTGAACAAAACTCTTTTAAAATTTCATTTTAAAAGTTCTATCATCTTCAGTATTAACAATATAAATTTTCTGAACCTTTGAACTATTTTTAACAGGCTTAAAATCAAGATTCAATATTTTACCCAATCCCGATAATTAAATTTAATAATTAATTATCCAAATAAATACTGTATATTTGAAATTAAAGTTAAAATTTAACCTTCGGATATTTAAAATAAATTAAATATTCACATTTCAAATATACAAAAATTCCGGGTCGTCACACTGCCCAACAAGATATATCTGAAACACCTTTACTTGGAATCTAATTAGTGCTTTTCATGTAGGAATTCATAAAAGCATCAAAATTCATCTTATATAAAGGAAAGAATATACTAGAGTTTTTGTTAGATGAATTAGACGAGATATAAGCGAACCATTTACACTGTGATCTTTTGTGACTAAAGAAACCGCACACAAAACACCTGATTGGATCTCGGCATTCTTTTGCCAAATGCGATAAGTCACCACATCGATAACAAAACTTCTTGCCAATTTTCTTTAAAATCCAAGGAGACGACTGCACGGAAACATTCTCGCCGCATCTGATGGGATCTTCAATTGTCTTAGTAGCTAAATAACGATTCTTGAACAAAGACTTGGTGCCATCAAAAGATTCAAAACAAACTTCGGCATATGAACGATTCTTGTTACCCTCAAAAGTGAAAATCGACAATTCATCAATAGAGAGATTTGATTTTATTGTGGATGTGATCGGTGGAAACTCTTTTTAGAAATCGAAATTACAATTTTGATAGAGAGGAGTAGCGAAATTAGAGAGACGAAATAAGGAATGTAAGTATTGCATAGAGTCAACGTCCGACATTAAAAAAAAATATAACTCTTGAAACAAATCATTCTTTACAATTTCAACAAAGCAAATCAGCTTGAGATTGTGTATTCAATATAATTAATTACAATATTGGCCTTTTCTTTATTGCATATATTTATCTCTTGATTTTCATAATTTAACCCTTATTATTATCACACTTCAATTATTTAATTCATACTTACGGATTTCTGTATTTTAATGCATTAGAACTACATCTCACTCAAAAGGAAAGATTAACACTATAAATCGCTATATCTTATATAAAAAGGGAATTTGTGTTGCATTTGCAATTTTAAGGAATTATATTTTATAGTTGTTGAAATGGACAATATAAAATACAATAAAATATTCCTATTTTATACATTCTTTTCTTTTAGGCGTGTTCCTTGTTGTTTCTAACGATACACTTTTGTTTACAAATCTGAACTTGATAACCTATAGAAATTTACATGCAACACACTACATTCCAATAAATTAAAATACTACTTAAATCCCCATTATTTATTATGAGAACTTCTAACTTTGAATTTACTTGCATAAACCAATTAATCAACAAATCTAAAATTATAATATAATTTATCAAATTCAGATACTACTATTACCCAATACTTTCTAGATTAACATACATACAATATATAATTAAATTTATCAATCATAGAATGTGTAGGCAGGGTTTATAGATTCATTATACATGTATAATTTTAGCCTACAACTCCAATTTACATTTTTAGGCATGGAATAGATTTACAACGATATAAATCTAATATTATATAAAAATATATAATTTTCCACTCACCTTTTTTAGCTTTTCAAATCTCCAGATCTAATCGCGGTTGTCCTATTTTGACTCCATTTTCTTCCTATTTGGATATATGCACCGCAAGCGTACAAATATATTTCAGAAATCAAGATTGGAAAAGAGATTTTCAACTGATTAATATTTTAGATCCGGATTTACAATTTACCTTGGCTTTGCCAATTTGATTTGACCCTATTCTTCTTCTTAATCATCCTCTACCATTCTCCAATTATACACGTCTAAAGTATAACTACTTTTAAAATTTTAGAATTTGGTGAGAAAAGAAAAGAACAGAGCTCCAACGTCGCTTCGAAAAATATGAGCTTGAAAGTGAGGGTTTAGGTCTGTATTTATAACGGTTTAAATCAACGTCAACCATCCGATTGAAGTATGTTGAATACGGGCTGTTGGGCCACATTTTGTTCTCAAATTTATAGCTCGAACGGTCGATCGCTAGCGGTCGACTAGCAAGATCCAGGGATCGACCGTTGGGTACTGATTTTTGTTGCCTGATTCTCTTCATTCATTTCCGCTTTTAATATATATTATACGATATTGTTAATATTAATTATACTTAACGTCTAAGCTATCGTTAATGTTACAGTTAACGTTAATTAATTATTTCATTTACCTTAATTGCATATATAATTATTTCCAATTCGAAAACTTCAAACGTTAATAAGTTTTTCGTTTGAATTCCGATCGGAAAACTTTATCTATGCAAGTTGATCAGAAAATCACTGCGAACCCAACTGTGCAAGTTTCATAACAAAATTCCAACGTTTATAAAAATCTTTATTTTTCGGCGTTACTATTTATTAATTAATTTCCTTTAAATAAATTATCGTAAAAATTACAGGGTGTTACATTCTCCCCTCCTTAAAAGAATTTCGTCCCCGAAATTCCTCAAGGGCCGAACAATGTAACATTATGTACAACCTTTCTAAACTAACCAACCAATTAGTATACAACCAATCGTACACAAGTGCACGGTATATCACGACATATATGATAAGCATACTGATCAATTCTAAATCGCTATCTACTATATGAATGCATTTTTTTAAAACTATTTTAAAAATATGGGCAAACAACCTAAATATACTGGCAGCTCTATATGTGTGCAAATTTTGAAAACCAAAACTTTGTTTTTGCATCCAAATTTTCCTGCAACTTCCATGAATGGAAGTATAGTTCAACCAATTTTTCATCCAATCCCTACCACTCAAAATCCTTGCACACAATTTCTATAACGACCCGTATTTTTGGGTCATCAAATTCGAATATTAAAAATGTAACGACCCATAATTTAATCACTTTGAACATGAATAGTTAATATGTTTTTAAATGATTAAATAATGGATTTTATATCTAGAATTATTAACCCTGCCTAATAAAACAGAATAGTATAATTACTTGCCTAATAAAACAAGAGAGAATTATTAACCTTGCCTAATAAAACAGAATAGTATAATTACTTGCTTAATAAAAACAGAACAGTATAATTACTTGACTAATGAAACAAAATAGCATAATGATTATTATATTCCATGCGGATGGTTGCCATTGGACCAAAATCTGGTCGAATCAGGTTCTGCCATGCGGATGGTTGTTATTGGACCAAAATCTGGTCGAATCAGGTTCTGCCATGCGGATGGTTGCCATTGGACCAAAATCTGGTCGAATCATGTTATGCCATAGTTGATAAGGAGGATTTCTATTGGACCAAAATGTGGTCGAATCAAATTAAGCCATCAAGATGTTTTCTATTGGACCAAAATGTGGTCGAATCAAATTAGGCCATCAAGATGTTTTCTATTGGACCAAAATGTGGTCGAATCAAATTAGGCCATAAGGCTGGTTTCTATTGGACCAAAATCTGGTCGAATCTGGTTAGGCTATAGGAAATGACTAAAGTACCCTTCTCTTCATCTATAAATAGCCAAGTCCATATCTCATTTTAATTCATTCAAAAACTAAAGAAAAGAACTAAAATTCATTATCAAAGGTGAAGTATTCCAAGTCTCCATCAAAGCAAATAGGATGTGAGTATATTCCTTGTTTTCATAGTTTAGTGGGTATAACTTATTCTATGAGTATAATTCAATTATTTTACAATGAGTGTAATCTTAATCTCTTTCCTTTGACTAATTCACATTTTAATAAATGTTGTGTTAACTATTGATTGTAAATTGTTAATAATAATGGGTCTGTTATTATTCTTGTTATTTTTCTTGTTTGGTTGTTTGATTTGTGCTCGGCGAGTTTATGAGCATTGATTACTATTTATTGATTGTTGACTTTGCTCGACCAGTTTATGAGCAATTAATTATCCATATGCATGGGTTGGGTAGAAAATAATTGTAGGCTAACACCTTGTGATTTATTTCACAATTTGACTATAAGGTGATTAGCAGTAATATTTGGTTCACTTCAATTTAATGAATTGTTTTGAAGATTGATTTTAAAGTTGAAATGCTATGAAATGTTTTCCCTTTAAAAGAAATAGAAATGTTTGGTAATGAATATTTTGAGGTTATATTATATAAAAGTGATTTATATAAGAATGGTTTTATAAAAATGTTTTATAAAACGAAAAGAATTTCGAGGACTAAACCCGATGGTTTTAAGATGATTTTTGAATGGATTTGGGAAATGAAAATTATTATAGATTTGAAAGTACTTGTGAATATTAGTGTGAAATGATTTGTCGCTTCAGGATACAAAATGATTTGTTATGTTACCAATGATTCGGGTAACCCGTAACTAAAAAGTGGGCATATGTTTTGGTATAGTCCACTCTTGGAATAGAGGGATATACTTATTTATCAATTGTATTAAGGCTGGGACCTAGTTGCCTTGTTATCGGGAGAAACCTCCCGATCTGGTTGCATATAGTTTGATATGTTTTTATTACAGTATTTAGGATTTCCAAATAAACTTTTCAAAACTGATTTGATTTAAGATCCCGAAGTAAAGTATAATTTGAATATAAAGGATATATATTTCAAAAGTTTTGAAACAAGAATTCGAGAATAAAGTCCAAAGAGATAATATCCGTAAAGGTAAATAGATTTGAGAATCTAAAATTGAAGATTAAGACTAAGTGGGTAGTTTTGGGAATTGCATATTGTTTGTTGCATCGTAGGCTCCATGAGTCCAATTTGCGGTAGGAGAACTATGTTGGCTTGATCCTGTATCTAATTGGGTACCCAATTAGATAGGGGTACGTAGGCAGTCACAAGTGGTACTGATGCAGCCCCAATAATAACATAACATTTTGTGTTTGTTGTTTGTCATATATCATGTATTGTTGTATCTTTCATGCTTACTATTTTATTCCGCATTTACATTGTTTATTGAGTTTGCAGGTAATGATATTGTTGTTTCTCATCAGAGTTGCACAGTGGTAGATTTACAGTTTGTTTGTAGTATTTGATTTTGGGTTTGTATTAAAGCACACTAGTAGATTAAATTTATTACTTTGATAACTTGTAAAATTGAAAGTTGTATCCTATACATTTAGTAGTGTCGGATATTTATCAAATATTGTGTATTAATGTAACGACCCGTATTTTTACGGATCGAAAAGTTTGTCAAAATCTGGAATTTTAGCATTTTTGAGCCATTTCAGATTTTAGGCAAAAATATGGCTAAGTCCTAAGTCGTTCACGACTTAGTATAAGTCGTAAGTCGTATACGACTTAGGGGATAGGAGCTACCCAAGGGACTGGCGAGTTAAGGGTTTGGAGATAGGTCGTTTGAACGACTTAAGGGGTAGGCGCGACTTAAGGATAGTGGTGAGTTAAGTTGTTACCGAGTTAAGTGTTTAAGTCGTTGCCAAGTTAAGTAGACTGGGTGAGTTAATGACCTAAGGGATAGACAACCTAAGGAAGTGACCGAGTTAAGAAACAGCGAGTTAGCAAGTTAAGTAATAGTGCGAGTTAAGTGAGTTAGCGACTTAAGGAGGGTACGACCTATGTGAGTTAAGTCGTGGACGAGTTAAGGTGTTAAGTCGTAAGCGACTTATGTATGGGTTGTTAGGTCGCAGGATATAGCTTAAGTGTTAGGTCGTGACACTGTTAAGTCGTAGGATGGGTTATCTCGCTAGGTCGTCTAACCAGTTAAGTCGTATCCCAGTAAGCCGTTAAGTCGCGTGATTCTTAAGTCGTAAGTCGTGTCTAGTTGTGAGCTGTTAAGTCGTGTGGACCTATAGGTCGTATGGATGCGGTTCTGCTAAGTGTTAAGTCGTAGGTCACACGCATTCTTAAGTCGTAGGTCGTTGAGTCGTAGGATAGCATAGCAGTTGAGTCGTTAAGTCGTATAGGAGCAAGTGTTAAGTCGCAAACGACTTAAGGATTAGCTGCTAAGTCTTATGTCGAAAGTTCACTAAGTCGTAGTCTGTTAGGTTGAAGGCTTTGTTAAGTCGGAGGTGTCTTAGGTCGTAAGTCGGAGACGACTTAGGAGATAGCTGAGTTACGACTTAGTGGATTTTCAGCTATAAATAGGAAGGGTTGTTCTCACTTTTTGGGATCCGGATTTCGAAGCGACGAAGTGCTGCCATTTTGAGAGCTCGACTTCTACACTTCTTCCTCTTTTCTCCACTCTAATATAGTGATTCCTTCCATCCAATTCGAAGATCAAATTGAAGATTCAAGAGCTTAGATTGAAGATCTTCATCTTTTCAAGAGAGATTTCTTCGTTTGAAGCGGATTCGTGATAGATCAAGCTTGATCCTTCGCTGTCCAGATCTGAAGCGTGTTGATTTGAGTTTGTTTTGGTGATTTGGTGAGTGGTGATTATCTCTCACACGGATCCAAAGGAGTATATCGGATTTTTGGTTCGATTTGGTGTTAAAATAGTGATTTCCATGCATTTTTCTTCATCCTAAGTGTAGATACATGTAGATCCATTGTTCATGATGATTTGACAACCATTTTACTAAGTGTTAACCTATGCAAGTTCATTCATCAAGATTGTAGAGATACTCATGATTTCATGCTTGTTAGACTTTCAACTCTTTAATTACGAAATTGCCATTATTGTGATTATTGTCTACTTAGATCATATTTGAATGCTTGATTGTTTGGATTAATGTTTGACTTGGTTGATTGCTATGAATGAGATGATTGATGATTTGATTTAGATCAAGGATGATTCAAAAGCTGAGGGAAAGGCTCTTGAATTGGGAAAGCTGCTCGTGGCATATGTAGCGGGATGATGAAGCTCTTATGCATAGATGATAATGTTGAGATGAGACTTTGCGAGGATGTGATGAAGCGAAGTATGATATGAGATAGTCTTGGTCTAATCCAGACGGGATCATTCCAAGCACGTTGGTAACTCGGTGATATGATTCGAGTTAAGAGTAATGGATGCTTGAGAGGCGCTTGAGCTAGTATGGAAATAGTCGTCAAGGAGGATGACTAGGAGGCTTGGATAGCATCGTTGTTTAAGGTTCTAGCATGCTCTAAGCAAGAGTACGTTTGGGCAGATTCGATAGTCCCAACGGCCAACTGTTGATGGTCGAGTACTCTGGGCAGATTCGATAGTCCTAGGCACGGGCTGTGACGACGTGCGGGAGTCATGTCTAGAACCGGGGTTTCCATTAGCCCTTGACGGACGGCTGAAAGAATGTGCCAGTCATTCAATTAACGGTGATATCGAAGCAATGATAACGGTGATAGCCAGAGTCATGGATGTTTGGTTATATCGTCATTCGGACTCAAGATCGGTATTTTCTGGGTGCTTATCTGATTTAGGCCTTGGTACTTGGAAAACATTGCCCTTGACTCGAATGATTATTACTTTACTTTAAATTGTATGCTCTGCTGTGTTGCTTCTGCTTAGTGTGTGTCTGGGGGCTATCACTGTAGAAAGAGGTGGAGTGGGAGGGTTGTATTCCTATTCCTTTTCCTTTATGCTCTTTTGGTATGTTGTTAGTTAATTTACTGCTCACTAAGACTGTTGTCTGACTCAAGGCTTTATGTTTTAACTCTTATTGCCTTGGGCTGTTCGTCCATTTTTGGGATGGGCAGACTAGGTAGCAGGTGACAGGTGCTGTTCTTGCTTCTCACGATGATGATATCGAAGACGAGCTGGAGGGCTGCATATTATCTTCTTACTATATGTACTGGATGTTCCGCATTTTTGTATAACTCTGAGTGTTATGTAGTGAGGCTTGATGTATTGGCTATTTGGATGTTTGTATTCAACTACTATGAAGTTTTATATGATGGCATTTTATTCTGTAAAGCTTCACTAAATATATGTTCTATTGTATTTTGTCCATGCGCTGTGAGTAATACGATAGATTCTGTTGTTTTATTTTACCCTGAAAATCGTCCATGGCTGCCTGGCACACTTTACAGCGCACTATCTCTTGATTCAGTGCAGGGGTCATGGGCGGTCGTCACATTTGGTATCAGAGCATTGGTTAATCGATTTTGCCCAACGCTCGCTGACATAACTACGTATGAGAGACGTAATTGTATTTTGATGGATGGATACTATATATAATATAGTAGTTTAGTTGAGTTTGAGTCCTTTATGCAGTTGTTTCTCTAGATGTTCTAATCATTCCTTTTTATAGATATTGAGAATGAGTCGAAGAGGGAGACCAGCTGCTAGGGAAGGCCGTGCTACTAAGGGGGCTGCTGATTATGCAGTTATGTTCGAAGCTATGATGACTTCGATCATGAGAAGGATACCAGTTCCGGGGGCAGCAGTAGATGTTGGAGTTCAAGTCCAAACTCCGAAACCAGTGGATTTTGCTAAGTTGTGCAAGGATTATACTGCTCTTGGAGGAAAGGTTTTCTTGGGAACAGAATCAACTATTGAGGTCCAGAGGTGGATAGATGCTTGTAGAAGGATCTTTGGTGATTTGGGAATTGATGATGCGACTAAGAGGAAGTTGGCATCAAGGCAGCTTTAGGGGAGAGCTTCTGATTGGTGGAACTCTATTACCATCAATACTCCGGAGGAAGAGATTACTTGGGAGCAATTCCAAGTCAGATTTGAAGCTAAGTTCATTTCTACAGCGCAGAAGTCTGTTCTGTTCAGGAAGTTCGTGGAGCTCAAGCAAGGTGGAAGATCAGTTCTTGAGTATGTTTCTGAGTTTGAAGCTTTGTCCAAGTATGCTCGGTCATATATCGAATCTGCATATCAGAAGAATGAGAAGTTTGTGACAGGCTTGGACAGTTATCTTGGGAGACAGTTGGTGGATCATTTGGACGATTCATTTGAGAAGCTTGTGGAGAAGGCTCTCAGGCATGAGAGTCTGTTTCCTAAGGAAGGGTCTGTTGTTGCTGTGACCAGGGAAGAGTCTAAACCCCAGCAGGGTGGAAACAAGAAGAGGAAGCAGCAGCAGCAGAAGGGTAAGGATGGCCAGAAGAAGCCGAAAGGCGAGGTGACTTGCTACAATTGTCAGCAGAAGGGCCATTTCTCTAAGGATTGTAAGAATCCGAAGGCACCGATGAAGTGTCACAACTGTGACAAGCCAGGGCATTTCAGGAATAATTGTCCAGAGCCAAGGAGGGACAAGCAGATTGTGCAAGCTTATGCTTTGGGAGCTGTTCCGTCGTCTTCGAAAGCTCCTACCGCTGAAGAGAAAGGAAAGGGTGTGGTGGTTCAAGGTACTCTTTTCCTATGTGGTGTTCCAGTTAGAGTTCTGTTTGATACTGGAGCGTCGCATTCGTTTGTTTGTAGTGAACTCGTAGGCTGGTTGGGTTTGGAACCGGATATTGTTGATAGGCCATTGGTTGTGACTAATCCAGTTGGGGGTTCGTCTTGTTTGTGTATGTTATGCCGTGGTCTGATTGTATCGAGTCATGGTTGCTCTTTTGTTTGTGATTGTTTTGTTCTGAACTTTGCGGGGTTCGGAATTATTTTGGGTATGGACTGGCTTAGGAAGTATGCGGCAAAGGTTGATTGCGAGAGGTTGGAAGTGATAGTCGAGAATGTGGAGGGGCGAAAGATTGTGATACGATGTAAGCATGAAGAAGGCGTCTTCATGAGCTTCATGTATTCGCTGGTTGTTCCACGGGATGGACTGTCATCAGTGCCGATCGCTAATGGATTCGAGGATGTCTTTGACGAAGTCAAAGGGTTGCCGCCGCATAGAGAGATCGAGTTTCGTATAGATCTAGTTGAAGGAGCCAGACCTGTTGTGATGCCTCTTAGGCGGATGGCGCCTAGGGAACAGCAGGAGTTGAGGGTGCAAGTTGATGATCTTTTGCAGAAAGGATTCATTCAGCGTAGTGTGTCCGAGTGGGGTGCACCAGTTGTGTTTGCAACCAAGGCAGATGGGTCGTTGAGATTGTGTGTGGATTATCGTGAGCTGAACAAGGTGACTAAGAAGAACAATTATCCATTGCCGAGAATAGATGACTTGTTTGATCAGCTTCACGAGGCTAAGGTGTTTTCTCAGATGGATTTGGCAACGGTATTTCACCAGTTGAGAGTGGCTAAGGATAGTGTGCCGAAGACTGCTTTTCGGACACCATCTGGTTTCTTTGAGTGGCTGGTAATGCCGTTTGGATTGACTAACACGCCAGCATATTTTGTGGATCTTATGAATAGAGTGTTCAGAGATCAGTTGAACAAGTTCGTACTTGTGTTCGTGGATGATATTCTGATTTATTCCAGAACGGAAGAAGAGCACAAGACGCACTTGCGTATTGTTTTGGAAATCTTGCGGAAACATCAGCTGAAGGCTAAGTTTTCGAAGTGTCACTTCTGGAAGAGAGAAGTGAGGTTCTTAGGCCATGTTATCTCTGGAAATGGAATAGTGGTTGATCCCGCGAAGGTGGCAACAATCCAGGATTGGGTTAGACCTAAGAATGCACCTGATGTGAGAAGTTTTCTTGGATTGGCAGGATACTATCGACGGTTTATCAAAGACTTCTCCAAGATAGCTGCACCGTTAACAGGATTGACGAAGAAGAACCAAGTGTTCAGTTGGGATGCTAAGTGTGAGCAAGCTTTCGGAATCCTGAAAGAGAGATTGACGAGTGCTCCTGTTCTGACTATTCCTAGTGGGAATGATGAGATGGTGGTTTACACCGATGCATGTGGTACTGGACTTGGAGCAGTGCTGATGCAGAGGGATAAAGTTGTTGCGTATGCAAGTCGACAACTGAAGCCGCATGAAAGGAATTACCCGACTCATGATTTGGAGTTAGCGGCGATTGTATTTGCTCTGAAGATGTGGAGACATTATCTATTGGGAGTTCGATTCGAGTTGTTTACAGATCATAAGTCGTTGAAGTATCTTTTCTCCCAAAAGGATTTGAATCTTCGGCAGCAACGTTGGCTAGAGTTTTTGGCATCATATGATTTTGGTATAGCTTATACTCCGGGAAAAGGTAACGCAGTGGCAGATGTGTTAAGTCGAAGACATGTAGGATTGGGAGCCATGTTTTCAGAATGGAAGAATCTCGAGTATTTAGCTGGAATTGACTTCAGGCCTAGATGCAAATTGGAACCTGAGATGTTGGCAAACTTATCGATAAGACCTTCTCTTGTGGAAAGGATTGGCGAGAGCCAAAAGCGAGACGATAAGCTTGTTAGAATTATCCATGATTTGGAATCTGGATTGGATCCAGAAAAGGATAAAGGATTCGAGGTCGATCGAGAGGGTTGGCTTCGGAAGCAAGGACGACTAGTTGTTCCCGATATAGATGAATTGAGGAGTGAAGTTCTGAAGGAAAGTCATCACTCGAAGCTGACAATTCATCCAGGTGGAAATAAGATGTATCGGGATATGAAGAGAACCTACTACTGGGAAGGCATGAAGAAGGATGTTGGAAATTTTATTTCCAAGTGTATGAACTGCCAGTTGGTAAAAGCCGAGCAGAAGAAGCCAAGTGGATTGCTTCAGCCATTAGAAGTTCCTACATGGAAGTGGGAGCAAGTGTCGATGGATTTTATTGATGGATTGCCTAGAACCAGAACGGGAAATGAAGGGATTTGGGTCATTGTAGATCGCCTGACTAAGAGTGCAAGATTTATTCCTGTTCGATCGACTAGGACTGCATCAAAGTTGGCTGAATTGTATGTTAAGTGGATAGTTCGATTCCATGGTATTCCGAAGAGTATAGTGAGCGATCGAGATCCATTGTTCACTAGTGGATTTTGGAGAAGCTTCCAGGAAGTTTTGGGAACCGAGTTGTGTTTGAGTACAGCTTATCACCCTCAAACAGATGGTCAGACTGAGAGAGTCAACCGAGTTTTGGAAGATCTCCTCAGAGCTTGTGTTTTGGACTTCGGAGGATCATGGGAAGATCACCTTCATTTGGTGGAGTTTTCATACAACAACAGTTACCAATCAAGCATTGGAATGGCACCGTATGAGGCATTGTATGGAAGACCATGTAACTCTCCGACATGTTGGTTGGAAACTGGAGAAAAGCTGATACTTGGGCCAGAGATGATTCGACAGACTTCGGATTGCATAGAGATCATTCGGCAACGAATGAAGGCAGCCCAAGATCGTCAGAAAAGTTATGCCGATAAGCGTCGAAAGGATTTGGAATTCGACGTAGGAGATATGGTTTTTGTGAAGATTTCTCCACTGAAGAACGTTATCCGATTCGGGAAGAAAGGAAAATTGACTCCGAGATTCGTTGGACCATTCCCGATCATCGAGCGAATTGGAAAGCTCGCCTACAGATTGGAGTTACCAGAGAAGATGTCGAGTGTGCACAATATTTTTCATGTATCATATCTACGGAAGTATGTGCACGACTCGAGTACGGTGGTTTCTGCTGATAGCTGTGAAGATTTTGAAGTTGATCCAGTCGATCGAAGACCTCGTAAGCCGCTTCGTGTTGTTGAAACCGACACGAAACAGCTTAGGAGGAACGTAGTTAAGTTGCTCAAGATACAATGGAGTGATGATGATAACGACTGCACATGGGAGGTGGAAGAGAGGATGAAGGCAGCTCATCCTGAACTCTTCAAGGTATGGCCCTAAGGTGTCGTATCATCTGACAACATTGTAACTTGTTCTAAGTATTAGAATTCTGCATGCTAAGCTAGAATTGGATGCATGGTTGGCTGATTGCTATGGATGGTAGGCATGCAGAATAGTCTTTGATTGCTTTGTTTGTTTGGAATTTCGGGGGCGAAATTCCTAAGGGGGAGAGAATGTAACGACCCGTATTTTTACGGATCGAAAAGTTTGTCAAAATCTGGAATTTTAGCATTTTTGAGCCATTTCAGATTTTAGGCAAAAATATGGCTAAGTCCTAAGTCGTTCACGACTTAGTATAAGTCGTAAGTCGTATACGACTTAGGGGATAGGAGCTACCCAGGGGAATGGCGAGTTAAGGGTTTGGAGATAGGTCGTTTGAACGACTTAAGGGGTAGGCGCGACTTAAGGATAGTGGTGAGTTAAGTTGTTACCGAGTTAAGTGTTTAAGTCGTTGCCAAGTTAAGTCGACTGGGTGAGTTAACGACCTAAGGGATAGACAACCTAAGGAAGTGACCGAGTTAAGAAACAGCGAGTTAGCAAGTTAAGTAATAGTGCGACTTAAGTGAGTTAGCGACTTAAGGAGGGTACGACCTATGCGAGTTAAGTCGTGGACGAGTTAAGGTGTTAAGTCGTAAGCGACTTATGTATGGGTTGTTAGGTCGCAGGGTATAGCTTAAGTGTTAGGTCGTGACACTGTTAAGTCGTAGGATGGGTTATCTCGCTAGGTCGTCTAACCAGTTAAGTCGTATCCCAGTAAGCCGTTAAGTCGCGTGATTCTTAAGTCGTAAGTCGTGTCTAGTTGTGAGCTGTTAAGTCGCGTGGACCTATAGGTCGTATGGATGTGGTTCTGCTAAGTGTTAAGTCGTAGGTCACACGCATTCTTAAGTCGTAGGTCGTTGAGTCGTAGGATAGCATAGCAGTTGAGTCGTTAAGTCGTATAGGAGCAGGTGTTAAGTCGCAACCGACTTAAGGGTTAGCTGCTAAGTCTTATGTCGAAAGTTCACTAAGTCGTAGTCTGTTAGGTTGAAGGCTTTGTTAACTCGGAGGTGTCTTAGGTCGTAAGTCGGAGACGACTTAGGAGATAGCCGAGTTACGACTTAGTGGATTTTCAGCTATAAATAGGAAGGGTTGTTCTCACTTTTTGGGATCCAGATTTCAAAGCGACGAAGTGCTGCCATTTTGAGAGCTCGACTTCTACACTTCTTCACTTCTTTTCTCCACTCTAATCTAGTGATTCCTTCCATCCAATTCGAAGATCAAATTGAAGATTCAAGAGCTTAGATTGAAGATCTTCATCTTTTCAAGAGAGATTTCTTCGTTTGAAGCGGATTCGTGATAGATCAAGCTTGATCCTTCGTTGTCCAGATCTGAAGCGTGTTGATTTGAGTTTGTTTTGGTGATTTGGTGAGTGGTGATTATCTCTCACACGGATCCAAAGGAGTATATCGGATTTTTGGTTCGATTTGGTGTTAAAATAGTGATTTCCATGCATTTTTCTTCATCCTAAGTGTAGATCCATGTAGATCCATTGTTCATGATGATTTGACAACCATTTTACTAAGTGTTAACCTATGCAAGTTCATTCATCAAGATTGTAGAGATACTTCTCATGATTTCATGCTTGTTAGACTTTCAACTCTTTAATTACGAAATTGCCATTATTGTGATTATTGTCTACTTAGATCATATTTGAATGCTTGATTGTTTGGATTAATGTTTGACTTGGTTGATTTCTATGAATGAGATGATTGATGATTTGATTTAGATCAAGGATGATTCAAAAGCTGAGGGAAAGGCTCTTGAATTGGGAAAGCTGCTCGTGGCATATGTAGCGGGATGATGAAGCTCTTATGCATAGATGATGATGTTGAGATGAGACTTTGCGAGGATGTGATGAAGTGAAGTATGATATGAGATAGTCTTGGTCTAATCCAGACGGGATCATTCCAAGCACGTTGGTAACTCGGTGATATGATTCGAGTTAAGAGTAATGGATGCTTGAGAGGCGCTTGAGCTAGTATGGAAATAGTCGTCAAGGAGGATGACTAGGAGGCTTGGATAGCATCGTTGTTGAAGGTTCTAGCATGCTCTAAGCAAGAGTACGTTTGGGCAGATTCGATAGTCCCAATGGCCAACTGTTGATGGTCGAGTACTCTGGGCAGATTCGATAGTCCTAGGCACGGGCTGCGACGACGTGCGGGAGTCATGTCTAGAACCGGGGTTTCCATTAGCCCTTGACGGACGGCTGAAAGAATGTGCCGGTCATTCAATTAACGGTGATATCGAAGCAATGATAACGGTGATAGCCAGAGTCATGGATGTTTGGTTGTATCGTCATTCGGACTCAAGAGCGGTATTTTCTGGGTGCTTATCTGATTTAGGCCTTGGTACTTGGAAAACATCGCCCTTGACTCGAATGATTATTACTTTACTTTAAATTGTATGCTCTGCTGTGTTGCTTCTGCTTAGTGTGTGTCTGGGGGCTATCACTGTAGAAAGAGGTGGAGTAGGAGGGTTGTATTCCTATTCCTTTTTCTTTATGCTCTTTTGGTATGTTGTTAGTTAATTTACTGCTCACTAAGACTGTTGTCTGACTCAAGGCTTTATGTTTTAACTCTTATTGCCTTGGGTTGTTCATCCATTTTTGGGACGGGCAGACTAGGTAGCAGGTGACAGGTGCTGTTCTTGCTTCTCATGATGATGATATCGAAGACGAGCTGGAGGGCTGCATATTATCTTCTTACTATATGTACTGGATGTTCCGCTGTTTTGTATAACTCTGAGTGTTATGTAGTGAGGCTTGATGTATTGGCTATTTGGATGTTTGTATTCAACTACTATGAAGTTTTATATGATGGCATTTTATTCTGTAAAGCTTCACTAAATATATGTTCTATTGTATTTTGTCCATGCGCTGTGAGTAATACGATAGATTTTGTTGTTTTATTTTACCCTGAAAATCGTCCATGGCTGCCTGGCACACTTTACAGCGGACTATCTCTTGATTCAGTGCAGGGGTCATGGGCGGTCGTCACAATTAAGTTGGTAGTTTTCATTCGTAGTTTTAGAACGGACGGGTCTTTCGGTGATTTTGACTGGTCCGAAAACCCGGTTCGTCATAGTTGGTATCAGAGCTTAGGTTAGTAAATTATCCTAGAAATTTTAAAATGAAACTACCTTAAATTGATAAATAAAAACAGAATAGTTGGTATCAGAGCTTAGGTTAGGTGCCTAAGTAAAATTTGTCTAGGTTAGTAAATTATCCTAGAAATTTTAAAATGAAACTACCTTAAATTGATAAATAAAAATGGATAGGATAAGGCATCGTACCTCTGACCGGGGTTATGGGCGATAAGATTTTTAGTATGCTTAGCTTTTGTTAATTGTTTGGTTTTCGTTATATCTTTTCGTCCTTCAAATTTCGAGGACGAAATTCTTTTAAGAGGGGAAGAATGTAACGACCCGTATTTTTGGGTCATCAAATTCGAATATTTAAAATGTAACGACCCATAATTTAATCACTTTGAACATGAATAGTTTATATGTTTTTAAATGATTAAATAATGGATTTTATATCTAGAATTATTAACCCTGCCTAATAAAACAGAATAGTATAATTACTTGCCTAATAAAACAAGAGAGAATTATTAACCTTGCCTAATAAAACAGAATAGTATAATTACTTGCCTAATAAAAACAGAACAGTATAATTACTTGACTAATGAAACAAAATAGCATAATGATTATTATATTCCATGCGGATGGTTGCCATTGGACCAAAATCTGGTCGAATCAGGTTCTGCCATGCGGATGGTTGCCATTGGACCAAAATCTGGTCGAATCATGTTATGCCATAGTTGATAAGGAGGATTTCTATTGGACCAAAATGTGGTCGAATCAAATTAAGCCATCAAGATGTTTTCTATTGGACCAAAATGTGGTCGAATTAAATTAGGCCATCAAGATGTTTTCTATTGGACCAAAATGTGGTCGAATCAAATTAGGCCATAAGGCTGGTTTCTATTGGACCAAAATCTGGTCGAATCTGGTTAGGCTATAGGAAATGACTAAAGTACCATTCTCTTCATCTATAAATAGCCAAGTCCATATCTCATTTTAATTCATTCAAAAACTAAAGAAAAGAACTAAAATTCATTATCAAAGGTGAAGTATTCCAAGTCTCCATCAAAGCAAATAGGATGTGAGTATATTCCTTGTTTTCATAGTTTAGTGGGTATAACTTATTCTATGAGTATAATTCAATTATTTTACAATGAGTGTAATCTTAATCTCTTTCCTTTGACTCATTCACATTTTAATAAATGTTGTGTTAACTATTGATTGTAAATTGTTAATAATAATGGGTCTGTTATTATTCTTGTTATTTTTCTTATTTGGTTGTTTGATTTGTGCTCGGCGAGTTTATGAGCATTGATTACTATTTATTGATTGTTGACTTTGCTCGACCAGTTTATGAGCAATTAATTATCCATATGCATGGGTTGGGTAGAAAATAATTGTAGGCTAACACCTTGTGATTTATTTCACAATTTGACTATAAGGTGTTTAGCCGTAATATTTGGTTCACTTCAATTTAATGAATTGTTTTGAAGATTGATTTTAAACTTGAAATGCTATGAAATGTTTTCCCTTTAAAAGAAATAGAAATGTTTGGTAATGAATATTTTGAGGTTATATTATATAAAAGTGATTTATATAAGAATGGTTTTATAAAAATGTTTTATAAAACGAAAAGAATTTCGAGGACTAAACCCGATGGTTTTAAGATGATTTTTGAACGGATTTGGGAAATGAAAATTATTATAGATTCGAAAGTACTTGTGAATATTAGTGTGAAATGATTTATCGCTTCAGGATATAAAATGATTTGTTATGCTACCAATGATTCGGGTAACCCGTAACTAAAAAGTGGGCATATGTTTTTGGTATAGTCCACTCTTGGAATAGAGGGATATACTTATTTATCAATTGTATTGAGGCTGGGACCTAGTTGCCTTATTAACGGGAAAAACCTCCCGATCTAGTTGCATATAGTTTGATATGTTTTTACTACAGTATTTGGGATTTCCAAATAAACTTTTCAAAACTGATTTGATTTAAGATCCCGAAGTAAAGTATAATTTGAATATAAAGGATATATATTTCAAAAGTTTTCAAACAGGAATTCGAGAATAAAGTCCAAAGAGATAATATCCGTAAAGGTAAATAGATTTGAGAATCTAAAATTGAAGATTAAGACTAAGTGGGTAGTTTTGGGAATTGCATATTGTTTGTTGCATCGTAGGCTCCATGAGTCCTATTTGCGGTAGGAGAACTACGTTGGTTTGATACTGTATCTAATTGGGTACCCAATTAGATAGGGGTACGTAGGCAGTCACAAGTGGTACTGATGCAGCCCCAATAATAACATAACATTTTCTGTTTGTTGTTTGTCATATATCATGTATTGTTGTACCTTTCATGCTTACTATTTTATTCCGCATTAACATTGTTTATTGAGTTTGCAGGTAATGATATTGTTGTTTCTCATCAGAGTTGCACAGTGGTAGATTTACAGTTTTTTTGTAGTATTTGATTTTGGGTTTGTATTAAAGCACACTAGTAGATTAAATTTATTACTTTGATAACTTGTAAAATTGAAAGTTGTATCCTATACATTTAGTAGTGTTGGATATTTATCAAATATTGTGTATTAAGTTGGTAGTTTTCATTCGTAGTTTTAGAACCGACGGGTCTTTCGGTGATTTTGACTGGTCCGAAAACCCGGGTCGTCACAATTTCAAACATCCAAGTTTTAGAAAAAATCCAGTTTTCTAAATCTATATTCTTATGCCGAAAAAGGGTTTAGATGGAAAATCCATATTTCCATCCTTCTCTTACGTACCCTTTTTACACTCTACCGTAGAACCTTCTCTTTTGCCCTCAATTATCTTCCAACTTTTCCAAGTACAGTCCGCATAAGTAAATTTTATTTTAGATCTTCAAATTTTTAAATTGGAATTTTTTTTAAAAATCATTTTTTTTCACCTACCCATAGGTATAGAGAAATAAATTTCATATTTGAGATAACTTTTTTCCTTGTCACCAACTAAATCTTATATTACTATCACTTCTACTACATAGTAAAATTTCTATTTACTAATCCGTTGACTTCTTCCCCTACTAAGCATGTGACATTTCCATAATAAAAAAATTTCTCTTTCTATGCACAAAATCATTATAAACTTAGGCACTGTTTGGTAACAACTTATTTTCCTACTTATTGACTTTTAAATAGCCCTATCACAAAAGTGTTTGGCAACTATTTTTTTTGACTTATAAGTCAGAATTTTAACTAATTTCATAAGCAACAAAGAGTTGCTTATGACTTATAAGTTACTATTGAGAGAAGTAATTTTCAAGTCATTTTGCAACAAGTAGTTGCCAAACTGGCCCTTAATTTTGAAATACTTGAAAAAAATCTTAAAAATTTATAATTTCACTATAATTTTTTCAAATTTTTCATAAAATTTATTTTATCTCTAAAATTTTGAATTTTGAACAAAACCTCAAAACTGTGTGTGTGTGTGTCTTTTTTTTTCAAAACAATTCATGCCACATCCTACGCAGTTGGTGTCTACTCGATAGTTTGATTTTCATAATGGACATTGTTCTATTACACAGTAAATGTCAGTTTCAAAATCCTTTCTTTAAATGTTTAAATAATAACTAGCACACAAGTTTGTTTATAAATTTCAACTTTTAAGGCACAGGCATACTGACATGTGGCTTTGCAACAAACTTTCCCTGTTCTTCGCTCACCATAATTTATCTTTCCAAAACTTTAAGGCTTTTGGGACTTAACTTTATTTTTCTTTTAGCAGCTAATGTAATAAATTCCCCAACCTTTTATTTATTAAGTTCAGTGTCTACATGAGATTTTCTTACTTGCACAGTTTTCCAATTAATATAGCAATCCATCCAGAAAACCAATTTTCAAAAAAACAATTTCTCATGATATTGTACGCATTTTACAGAAACAACTAATGCTTACAACCCAAACCTCAAAGAAACAATTGCTGGAAGTTGCCGTTCAACATCAACTAACCTTAACAATGTATGACCCTACCACTTCTTACTTAAATTAGATGGACCTTTCTAACATGTCATCCTTCTGCAACCCACATATCTTAAATTTCCATTATGGCTTCTGATGAATAAGGTCTATCTATTACATCCATTGCCATACCCAATTATGGAATAATTGTGCATCCCCACACTGTAGTGGGTGAGAAATACAAACTATGCATATTTTGAATATCATTGGTAAATTAGCTTGGCAGAATAAATTTTCAATCCTCTATCTTGTCTTCCTTAACTTTGAGTCTACCAATGTCCTATATGTGTGTTCGTCATCTCATTATCCTCTGTTACTATATTCTTTAATCCAAATCTCCTAATAGCACTCTCAAATCTTGGTATTTACTTTCTTTATCCTTGATCCTTCGTACGAGCATACTCTAGAACTCGTAGAAGTGTACTTTAATAACATTTATCATTCCTTTGTGGTTCTTCTTATGGTTTTCACACATGTCTAACAAAACATTCCAAGGTTCTCACCAGTATTTTTTACACTCTACGGGGATTCCTTATTGCTACTCTATGAGCAGTCGTTGCTATTTACTTCATAGCCTTATCTTTTACCCAGTCTTACTTATCCCGTCATTCCTATCTACTCCATATTTAAAATTTTGGTTTAGTCTTCATCATTTTTTTGTCAAAAATTAGAATTTCAAAAAATTTGAAGTATTTAATCTCAAAACATTTATCTTTAAAAGTACAACTTAGAAATTTTTTATCAAATTCAAAAATAACTTGGCGTCTTAATTTTTAAAACTATAATTTAGGATTTTTGAATTTAGCTTATTCACCAAGTCCAAAAGAAAATGTAAGCATTTTAACCTTTAAAAAGTTTCTTTCCTTTCTTTTCAAATCAACTTTTCCTTTTAAAGATCCCTTTCAACTTTTTTTCCATAAAAATGTGGATTTTTAACTCAAACCATTTATTAAGTTGTTCTTTTAAAAACCCAATTGTTATACCAAACCATTTCTTTTCAAAAATTCACTTTACATTATTTCTAAACATCTTTATAATTTTAAACAATAAAAAATGGAGTAAATAAGGATAACTCTCACTCTATCATTTTCTTATTAATTACACTATCTCCATTTTCAGCAATAGCGGAGGCTCTACTAGCATCTTAGGGGGACTTCAAAAGGATATGTGCTGTTGTTGCACCTATTATGAAAACCATCCATTTTTCTTTCTTTTAATTTCTTATACTATTTCTAATTACTAACGTCATTTTATAAGAATTTCTAATCATGTTTCTATTTATTTTTCATAACTTTTCTACTATTTAACTTTCTTCTACCTAAACTACTCTTTATTTAAATTGCTTCTATTTATATAGTTTCCCTCTCAATTGACTGTCCTCTTATTGAACCATTGCAGTGCGTTCGCCTATTGCTTATATTTTTGGGATCTAGTCTTCTTTCCCATAATATTTACCCCATTTTAAACTTGTACCACTTCCTATTGTCTACCCCTAAAAAGGATTTCACAACTTAATTTCATATAGAAAAACCCACGAGCTATATTTGCTCTACCATTTTTCTCGAAAGAATTAGCTTCATATAAAATTTCCTTTATTGAAATTTTAGTTTTTAACAAATTTTAATTTCTACTAGAACTTTATATTTAAATAACACATAAATATTTTATTTTTTTGAAAATTTAACACTTACTTACTCTTCAAAAATAGAGCTTTTCTACTTTAAATAAACACTTTAAAAATCATTTAAATATATCATTATTCTATATTTTTCTAAAACCTTTAAAATCATTTTCAACTTTTATATTAAATCCTTTCACATAAGGTCGGACTCAGAGTGGATTTTTATTTGTCCCTACTTTTAGACTTCTCTTCCTTCAACTTACTTATTGACTTATCTTCATCCCAATATTAAAAATCTGACTATTAACTTTGATTGACTAATTAACACCTTCCTTCGGGAACTCAATTGCTTTCGAATATCTACAACATATGGACTCTTACTTTTCCCTTATCTGGACCTACTATACATCATCAATCGACAATCATATAGGGATCTACAACCATTAGGCTTTCGAGGGTCCAACTAGGGAGTCACGTACTATCCAGCATCAAGAACCTTCCATATGCTGCAGTCATGCTCTTCTTAAGTCAACACCTTTTCCATACAACTTATTTCCTATAAGGTAATCCGGGTAGGTGTATATCTTCAATTTCATCCATTGTTCCGAGTCATAATGGACTTACCCATCTTTTCAGTGCATGTTTGCAACTACACTATAATTGGAATTTATAAGATTTTCTATATAGTATATTTATAGGAAAAATACAAATAAGTTCTCTCAATGTTTTCTAATTTTTCAAGATTGATTAACCTAAGCTCTGATACCAAATGTGACAACCCGCACCCCAGTGGGTCCGTATTTTCACTAAATCGAAAACCTAAGCCCACCAAAGTATAGATTGTTGGTTTGGTACCCTATACATAAATAAATACATATCAAAGCATTATTGATATAAACTCACAGCAGAATAATAAAGGATAATAAAACATATAGTTATTGACCAAGAGTGACACTTCCAATATATAGTGTCCTTGTTAGTGCCGAGCATGCATAAAAAATAGAAACCTATCATTCGAATGTGCTCGACTTGTACCGGTACATGGTTCTCTAAATCTATCATGTGGGTTGTAATGAAGAGGGGATTAGAATAATATTCTGCTGACTGGCAAATTATATATTTTACACATAATACTAGTTTATGTCGATTGTCTTCCATTACATGTTATATTTTTTATTTTACATAGTCATCTCGACTCCACATACGCATATGATACGCCCCATCTACCTGAAGTGGACCATAGCTACATACGTATATATATAAATATATAGTACTGGACCAAGATACTATCCCCGCTAGTATCTATAACCCATCACCTCGTCAGGATCCATCATAATGCAGTATCATGTCCTCATCGTCGTGTATACCAAGGAACTTCCATGGTGCCTAATAATGGCGTCATAATTGTTTAGCCATATTCTATCTCGCCTTGGGGATTTACTTACTTGTCTGCTTCTTATTAGGACTCTGCTCCACGGACTATTGAGGACTCAGCTCTTCGGACTACCCCATTCGTTTTGAAAGACTTTTAAGGTTTAACTAGCCTTGCACATAACAAACAAACTAGCAAAAAACTATAGTAGTGCATGACCTAAACGTGATCTACACTAGTAGGAGGTGTAGCCCATTTAGTTATAACCATCGTCTTTCCCGCTAACCGCTCAAGACGTATGACATTCTCGACCTATATATAGCTCTTACTCCTAAATATGATACCAACACACTGACATAGCGTCGATTCTTGTTCACCATCTGATGTAGGCCAAGCTATAATTTCCCAAGGCATAAGTCGTAGCCGACTTATCAGAGCAAAAGACATAAGTCGTGACCGACTTAAGGAAGGTGCTATGAGTCATCAACGACTTAAGGACAATGTCGTGAGTCGTACACGAGTTAAAGCTAACAGAGGAATTATAAGTCGTGACCGACTTATAGAAACAGGCATGAGTCGTGACCGACTTAACTGGAGAGAAGACATAAGTAGTGACCGACTCAACTCGAACGAGCTACGACCTAAAACTACAGGAGGAGCAACACGAGGTGGAAAATGTGAAGGCTTAAGTCGGCAACGACTTAAGGGAAGTGTTTTGATTAATGTACGACTTATCGGAGCGGGTTATAAGTCGGAACCAAGTTACGACTTAGTTAAGTCTCTTGAACGACCTAACGAGTCAGGAGTTAAGTCGCTGAGGATAGAAACCATTGATTTCCTGCCGAGTTAATCTGGACTGTTGTTTCTGAAGTCACTGCTATTGTTGAATCGTGTTATGTTGTTAAGTCGGCAACGACTTAAGTAATGTTGTTTGTTCGTACTTTTCTGTCTTTAAGTCGTATGTCGCCATATGCTAAGTCGGAGGATATCTTAAGTCGGAGCTGAGTTAAGGGTTGTTGTACTGTGTTGTAATTTCTTTAAGTCGTATGTTTTGCATAAGTCGTAAGTCGGTTGTGTTGTAAACTGTTGAGTCGTATACGACTTATGGTAGGACGGCTATTGTTGAGTCGCTTGTTATAAGTCGGAGCCGACTTAGGACTTGTGTAAATTTGTTGTTTTTTTGTGTGAGTTGTAAAACGCCTATAAATAGGCCGAGTCTCTCATTTGTAAAAAGTTGTTGAATATTGAATAAAATTCTCTTTTGATTGCTTTGTGCTTTCATTCAAATTGGTAGTTGAGTGTAATCTCCTATCTCCTCTTTCGGTTAATCGAGTGCGCTCGATTCAACGATTGTAGAAGCCGATTCGTGGAATCAAGTGCGCTTGATCAACGCTTGAAGAATTGAAGATCTTTGAACCCAGTATCGTGCGCGATCAACGAGTTCGAGATAGCTAGAGTTCGGTATCTTCGGATCAACGAATTCGGGCAATTCAGCATTCATCAATCCATCGACTGCTACTTTCACCGATCTACATCATTTTTGTAATATCCGCTGTGTCAGTTTGGTATCAGAGCTTGTTCTAGCCAATCATAGCTAGATCGAGACTTGGAGGCTATTCATTTGAAGTTTGAAGAGATTTGCCGAGCTTGAAGGGAAGGTTTGGGTTTGTGTTTATCACGGCCGAGAGTAAGAGGAAGAAGAGTCATCATTATTCGAAGATTGTTTGATCGGATTTGCATTGGAGGCCGAAACTTTGTCCATCGTGTTCATCGCGATTTGCTACAAAGTGGAAGTTTTCGATCCGTTTCATTTTGGATCAAAATCCGGAAAGTGTTTGAATTTGAAGTGTTGAAGAATTTGTGAAGTTTTCGAGTATGCCGCCAAGAAGAGCTAATCGCCACCAAAACGTAGAAGCTTTATATCGAAGAGAAGAGGCTGATGAGATGGAGCAAAGAATCAATGAGAATTTTAGTGAAAAGCTTAACGAAGGAATTGACCGGTTAGAAAAGCTTATGACGGAGATGAATCAAAATCGGAGAAGGGTTTCACCAGAATCTAACCATGGGGGTAGTAGAGTCTCGCAACATTCCAATCGAGACAGAAGTGTTGAAAATGATCAAGGGCGTGGGAGGAACGTGAATGATCGTGAACGGAGGAATGTCGATAGAAGGGATGAAGGTGGAAGGCGTAATGGTAGTAGAGATGTTGGTGGTCAGAATCGACATCGTTATGCATCTGATTTTGAAGAGGAATATGATGGTGGTAGTATTCAAGGAAGAGGACAAGGAAGAAATTACTCTGAGTATGATCACAAGTGGGAGTCGGGGATGAAGACAGAAATTCCTGAATTCAAAGGTGGTATGCAAGCAGAAGAGTTTCTAGATTGGGTAGCTAATGTTGAAGAAATTTTTGACTTCAAAGAAGTTCCAGAACATCGTAGAGTGAAGTTGGTTGCTACAAGGCTGAGGGGTAGAGCTTTGGCATGGTGGCAGCAAACCAAGCTTACACGTGAACGAATGGGAAAGTCAAAAGTTGAATCTTGGGAGAAGATGAAGAAATTGATGAAAGCAACGTTCTTACCTTACAATTATCAATCTTTGATGTATCAACGTTTGCAAAACTTGAGACAAGGAACAAAGACAGTTAATGACTATGCTGATGAATTCTATCAACTCATTGCAAGGAATGATATTATGGAAACAGAAGAGCAGCTGACATCTAGGTTCATTGGAGGATTGAGAATGCAGATTCAGGATATGGTTAATATGTTCGATCCAAGATCTGTGGCAGAAGCACATCAGAAAGCGTTGGCTTGGGAAAAACAAGGGAGACAAGGAAGTGGTGTGTTCACTAATTCTAACAATCAAGTGAAGGGTGTTGGTGGAAATTCTAATGTTTCTAAACCTATCAGTAGACCAGTAGTGAAAGAAGCTGAGAAGACAAAGGTTAACAATGGTTTCAAATGTTACAATTGTCAGGAATTGGGTCATAAAAGCAGTGAGTGTCCAAAGCCAAAGAAGAGAACCATGATTGCAGAAGTTGAGGATGAGGATGAAGAAGCAGAGTGCCCTAATTCTTTACCAGTTGAGGAGGAAGACTTACTGTCAGGAGATGATGGGTACGCATTGATATTGAGGAGAAGTTGTTTAACACCGAAGCAAGAGGAGGAAAGTAGTTGGTTGAGGAACAACATCTTTCAATCTACATGCACTATTCTGGGAAGAATTTGTAAATTTGTTATTGATGCTGGGAGTTGTGATAATATTATCTCTACAGAAGCAGT
The DNA here is from genome assembly GCA_030737815.1 of Allium fistulosum. Taxonomy (NCBI): domain Eukaryota; kingdom Viridiplantae; phylum Streptophyta; class Magnoliopsida; order Asparagales; family Amaryllidaceae; genus Allium; species Allium fistulosum. The sequence goes on from CM060906.1 coordinate 409,823,340, forward strand.
GAAGAAGTTAGAGCTGAAAACCGAGAAACATCCTAAACCGTACAAGTTAGCTTGGTTGAGGAAGGGTGGTGAAGTGAAAGTTGGACGTAGAGCTTGTGTGAAGTTTTCAATTGGGAAGAAATACAAAGATGAAATCTGGTGTGATGTCGTAGATATGGACGTGTGTCATTTGTTGCTAGGGAGACCGTGGCAGTATGATCGAGCTGTGCAACATGATGGGCGTACCAACAGTTACAGTTTCATGTTTGAAGGGACAAAGATTACTCTAGTTCCAAAGAAGAGACAACAGGAGGAAAACAAGTTGGAGGAGATTGAAGAGCTCAAAACTTTGTTATCTTTGAAGGAGTTCGTGAAGGAAGTAGAGGAGGAACCTGAAGTATTTTTATTAATCGGGCGAGAGAGTCAGGAAATAGTGGAAGTACCAGAAGAAGTAAAACCAGTACTGGAAGAGTTTGACGATGTATTTCCGAAAGAGTTGCCAACGGAATTACCGCCGTTGAGGGACATTCAACATCAAATCGATCTTGTTCCAGGAGCTGTGTTACCTCACAGACCACACTACAGAATGAGTCCGAAGGAACATGAAGAGTTACGGAGGCAGGTAGAAGAATTGCTTGAACAGGGGCGTGTGCAGGAGAGTTTAAGTCCTTGTGCTGTACCGGCTTTATTGGTACCCAAGAAGGATGGGACGTGGAGGATGTGCACTGACAGTCGAGCATTGAATAAGATTACCGTGAGATATAGATTTCCAATGCCGAGGTTGGATGACTTGTTAGATCAAATAAGCGGAGCTAATATATTTTCGAAGATAGATTTGAAGAGCGGATATCATCAAATTCGTATCAGACCAGGAGATGAGTGGAAGACTGCTTTTAAAACCAGGGAGGGTCTATACGAATGGTTGGTCATGCCATTTGGTTTATCCAATGCACCAAGTACTTTCATGAGGGTGATGAATCAGATTTTTCGACCATTCATTGGGAAATTCGTGGTGGTGTATTCGATGATATTCTAATTTACAGTGGGAGTACAGAAGAACATTTGAATCATCTTAGAGAAGTGCTGATGGTACTGAGACAAGAACAATTTTATGCTGCTACGAAGAAGTGTGTGTTCATGACGCACAGTGTTTTATTTCTGGGGTATGTTGTTTCAGAGAAAGGAATACAGGTTGACCAAAGTAAAGTTGAGGCGATCAGAAATTGGCCGCAGCCCAAGACGATAACAGAAGTACGTAGTTTTCACGGGTTGGCTTCATTCTATCGAAGGTTCATTCCACACTTTAGTAGTGTGATGGCACCTGTTACAGATTGCATGAAAGGTAAACAGTTTGCATGGACAGAGGAAGCAGGGAGTGCTTTTGGGAAGATCAAGGAATTGCTGACGTCTACACCAATTCTAGTCTTACCTGATTTTCAGTTAGTGTTTGAACTACATACTGATGCATCCAAGGTTGGGATTGGAGGAGTGTTGAGTCAGAAGGGGCGTCCAATTGCATATTTTAGTGAGAAGTTGTCAGTAGCGAAGATAAGATACAGTACATACGATGTGGAGTTTTATGCTGTTGTGCAGTCTATTAAACACTGGAGACACTATCTATTTCAGAAGGAGTTTGTTCTGTATACTGATCATGAAGCATTGAAACATTTGCAAGGGCAAGACAAGATTTCAGTGAGACATGCATCGTGGATTGCATATCTGCAACAATTTACATTTGTTGTTAAACACAAGTCAGGGGTGACAAATCGTGTGGCTGATGCTTTGAGCAGGAGGAGTCATTTGTTGACAACAATGAAGGTTGAAGTGACTGGGTTTGAATTATTGCCGGAGCAGATTGCAGAAGACTCTTATTTTAAGAAATTTGTTGAAAAGGACAAAGAAGGGAAGACTGATGAGTTTATGTTGGTAGATGGTTTTCTTTTTAAAGGAAGTCGATTATGCATACCGGAGGGTAGTCTGAGAATGAAGATTATCAAGGAGTTACACGAAGAGGGACATGTTGGGAGAGACTGTACCTTACAGTTGATTTCACAATCCTACTTTTGGCCATCAATGAGGAAAGAGGTGGAAAGGTTTGTGGAGCGTTGTCATATTTGTCAGGTTTCGAAAGGAACTGCGACTAATGCTGGTTTATACATACCGTTACCTGTACCAATTAAACCGTGGGTTGATGTGAGTATGGACTTCGTGTTGGGATTGCCAAGAACGCAGCGTGGTAATGATTCCATATATGTGGTGGTGGACAGATTTTCGAAGATGGCACATTTTATTGCTTGTAAGAAGACGGCGGATGCTGTTCATGTTGCTCAGTTGTTTTTCAAGGAGGTCTATCGACTTCATGGATTGCCAGAATCTATTGTGTCGGATAGAGATACTCGATTTCTGAGTCACTTTTGGTTGAGTTTGTGGAAAATGGTGGGAACGAAGCTAAAATTTAGTAGTGCTTATCATCCGCAAACTGATGGACAAACGGAGGTGGTTAATCGATCGTTGGGAAACTTGTTGAGGTGTCTTGTTCAAGATAATCTGAAGAGTTGGGATGTGAAGTTATGCCAAGCAGAGTTTGCCCATAATCATGCTGTGAATCGAAGTACTGGGTTCAGTCCATTTCAGATAGTATATTCAAGTTTACCGAAGGGACCGTTGGATCTAACGGTAGTGCCACAATCAAAGAAGACAGTTAAGAAAGCTGCTGATTTTGTTGAAGGGTTGTCGGAATGTCATAAAATCGTTCAGGAACGATTGGAGAAAGCAAATGAAAAATATAAACGATCTGCAGATTTGAAACGACGAAGTGTTGAATTTCATGAAGGTGATTTGGTTTATGCAGTTTTAACGAAAGATCGTTTTCCAGTAGGCGCTTACAATAAATTGAAAGCACGGAAAATTGGTCCGGTGGAAGTCGTGAAACGAATTAATGAAAATGCTTATAAATTGAAGCTGCCAGATGATGTGTATACATCCGACGTATTCAATGTGAAGCATCTCGTACCATATCACGGGGATGAGCATATAGAGGGGGAGGAAAGTGCAAATTCGAGGACGAATTTCTTTCAACCTGGGGAGGATGATGTAGGCCAAGCTATAATTTCCCAAGGCATAAGTCGTAGCCGACTTATCAGAGCAAAAGACATAAGTCGTGACCGACTTAAGGAAGGTGCTATGAGTCATCAACGACTTAAGGACAATGTCGTGAGTCATACACGAGTTAAAGCTAACAGAGGAATTATAAGTCATGACCGACTTATAGAAACAGGCATGAGTCGTGACCGACTTAACTGGAGAGAAGACATAAGTAGTGACCGACTCAACTCGAACGAGCTACGACCTAAAACTACAGGAGGAGCAACACGAGGTGGAAAATGTGAAGGCTTAAGTCGGCAACGACTTAAGGGAAGTGTTTTGATTAATGTACGACTTATCGGAGCGGGTTATAAGTCGGAACCAAGTTACGACTTAGTTAAGTCTCTTGAACGACCTAACGAGTCAGGAGTTAAGTCGCTGAGGATAGAAACCATTGATTTCCTGCCGAGTTAATCTGGACCGTTGTTTCTGAAGTCACTGCTATTGTTGAATCGTGTTATGTTGTTAAGTCGGCAACGACTTAAGTAATGTTGTCTGTTTGTACTTTTCTGTCTTTAAGTCGTATGTCGCCATATGCTAAGTCGGAGGATATCTTAAGTCGGAGCTGAGTTAAGGGTTGTTGTACTGTGTTGTAATTTCTTTAAGTCGTATGTTTTGCATAAGTCGTAAGTCGGTTGTGTTGTAAACTGTTGAGTCGTATACGACTTATGGTAGGACGGCTATTGTTGAGTCGCTTGTTATAAGTCGGAGCCGACTTAGGACTTGTGTAAATTTGTTGTTTTTTTGGGTGAGTTGTAAAACGCCTATAAATAGGCCGAGTCTCTCATTTGTAAAAGGTTGTTGAATATTGAATAAAATTCTCTTTTGATTGCTTTGTGCTTTCATTCAAATTGGTAGTTGAGTGTAATCTCCTACCTCCTCTTTCGGTTAATCGAGTGCGCTCGATTCAACGATTGTAGAAGCCGATTCGCGTAATCAAGTGCGCTTGATCAACGCTTGAAGAATTGAAGATCTTTGAACCCGGTATCGTGCGCGATCAACGAGTTCGAGATAGCTAGAGTTCGTTATCTTCGGATCAACGAATTCGGGCAATTCAGCATTCATCAATCCATCGACTGCTACTTTCACCGATCTACATCATTTTTGTAATATCCGCTGCGTCACCATCCCATTTAAATTGTCTAATGCAATCAAGGCAATACTCCTACTAAAATGATTAAAGCATACCTTATTGGGGTATCCCTTCACCTATGGGGTATCCCTTTAAATAAATTGTCATAAAAATTATGGGGTGTTACAACTATAAACTCCATTGAGTCTACTCGACATTCAAGGTGAACAAAATGCTTAAGGGATGTAACTCCTTTCGTGAATATAATACACTGAAGGCTGTTAGACCTCCCACTATGAAAAGTAAAACTTTTATAATATGCCAGATCATCGAGTCTCAAAACTCTCAAATAAACCTAGCAACCTAAGTCTCTATTTTCTTTCCTCTTGAATAGAATTCGGTCTTCAAATGAGAAAACTTTACAAATTAAACCATCATTAAATGGCGATCTATAAACGCCTGAGTTTGCTTGAGTTCAAACTCACCTCAACCGCATAATTTAAATAAGGATAGTATACTAAGTGTACCATGACGCTCGCCTAGGCAAGTGTCAACTTTCCACTTAGAAGATTATCTGAATCGCCATAAAACTAGTCAAGAAATCCTACTTCGAACTATCCCAAAAGACCTTAACAATACTATACTAAAATTTACAATGATTAAAGATCATCCAAAATGGTGTGATGCCTGATCCAAACCTTCGTTTGCTCACAAGATCCCTTTGTTAAATTAGGGTCTACCACCTGACTCTTCTCATGTGAACTTCAATCGGGTTCGTTGATCCGATCATTGAAATTCTCTCGTACGACCAGAGTCGTGCTTTAAAAACCTTCCAGTCATCCCAAAAATCCGACTCAAGTGCTCACCTTTAAGAATTTATTGAAAAACCCTTTCCTAACTGGTGCTAATTGCTCGGAAACCCTGCACTTAAACTAATGATTATGAACTGGTATGTGAATGGATAAATCTTTAGAAAATATCCTTTCTAGTGTATGGGATTACTCTTATCTCCTAAGGTTTACTAACACAAAGAAAAATAATTCTAACATGAACAACTCTAGACAAGTGCCTATAATCATCTGCTCAGTCTTTTCTCATTACTACGCATCCACTGAACCTTACTTGGATACATATCTAAGTCACACTTCATCGACCAACCCCACTCAACTTGAAAGCCCGTGCATCAAGTTCGAATGGTAGTACTCTCGATTGCTTCACCTCAGCTTTGCAGCTAAGGTTACTCATACACGGTTTGTCTTTACCAAAGAATTGGCCTACTATGAAAGGTGTCACCTATCAATCAAGTAACTAGCAAAGATAAATATACTACTCAAGTATTAAAAGGAACAGAAGTGAGTTCCCTAAAAATAGAGCATACCTTGCTACATAAGCTCCTTCTTTTTTTCCCTAAACAGTAGGCCTACTAGGACTCGGTAATGCCCACAAGGCAAAAGTCATCATCACTCACCCACCCCTCAATAATGTAGGATTATCCTTCTTCAAATGATCAAGCCAACTGCAATTGAAGCACTTACACTTCGCAATAGCTGGATGACATTTCATAGTGAAATGCCCTTATATACTATAGGATTGATGTACTAAGCCATCTTTATTCTTTGCATAAGCTGGATGTTCCTTTGTATCTGCTGGGAATGCTCACGGGTGGCAAAACATCCCTTGTAGTAGTTAAATAGTCTCTGAACTAATCAGGCATCTCAAACTGCCTATCCACAATCGTGTGTGCACTCCATCTGCTTATACTGGTAGCCCGATGAAGATACCTTAGCAAATAGCGGTAAAAATAAATCAAAGTCCAGAAGACAAGTGATGTATATAGTACAATATAATATAAAAACACAAGTACGCTCTCTCAACGTATCTCCTTCTACCAGATTGATTGACTCAAACTAGTCTACTTGGTTTGAGTGTTAAGCCTAATCTCTGATACCAAATGTAACAACCTGTCCTTCTTAATACCCTGAAATTAGCACCGAATGACAGCATCTGACTTCCTAATACCACAAAAGATAGACTGTTGGGAAAGAAAAATAAAAACAAACATTATACTAAGGCATATCGACAGAATCTCATAGCGGGATGACAATGTATAATATATTGAATGACACAAAAACAAAACTGGTTAACAAGATATAGGTATAAGAGACTACACTGGCAGAAATCATTGATAAACGAATATCAATACAGAAAGGAAGAGTACATCAAACTCCCCACAAATTGAGGTTGTGAATATAATATCTAGTACATCAAGTCTCATATATCAATACATATCTATCATGTACTACTACAATATCAAGTATATACGAAGTATCGACATCGCCTCCATAGAGTGCACCAACTATCCTAAAAGCATATCCCCAAAAGAACCCGACTCCCAAACTAGTCAATTGATTACTCGAGAGTTGTCGTGACATAAAAAGACAAAGAGAAAACATGGATCAAACATAAAGCTTGGTGTGAGGGGAACTATCTCATAATATTGTATATCAAAACTATATACAAATAAACAAGAAACTACCGAGGCACAGCCGGTCCTCTCCAAAATCGTGGATCAGGCATAATCTGATCTGTCCATAAACAAGTGAAGTAAACCCATCACAAAATTATGGAATCATACCATAACATGCTCTTCTTTTGTAATCAACGAATCAGCACAACTAATATAATGTGACTGATACATAATAGTATACCATGATATGGTAACCTAATAACCAAATGCAGAGGCAATATAAATATCACAATATAAGCATATCCAAGAATACACAACAATATTATCAACCAACTAACATAGCACACACAACCATAACGATAAGCGATAGGCAGAGAATATGAATTGATACTCATCATTGCTGATGAGTGGAGTCCGCTATGAACACAAATTGATTCAATGATCCCTATCTAGGATCTAAAACAAATAGAGTTAGTATCGAATTGTACTATAGACATCAACCGCAATCAATGATTCCAATGTGGGTCCCACTATGTTCCTCACTGAGCGTAAATGGTATCTAACCCACTTGTGGATCTTACCGTGTCCCTCATCGAGCATAGGTGATATCTAACCCACTTGTGAATCTCACTGTGTCCCTCATTGAGCATAGGCGATATCTAATCCACTTGTTGATCTCACGGTGTCTCTCATCAAGCATAGGTGATATATGATCAAATATAACACTACGTAATCAAATACGTCTATCGCAAACGAAGACCAATATCTCGTCATTGTTTATCCATATCAATGGCCTCTACAATAAGACCAACAATAGGCATGGCCACTAATATAAGGTCAATATGGTGTATGATCGCTAATATAAGATCAATATTATGTATGGTCACTAATATATGACCGATACAATTCATCAAACTATACATACCTCGAGGTCAAAGCCCGAAGGTACATATTTACTCTATTCGATCATACACGCTCGTTGGATGCAATCGTGACCAATCACCATGCCGATCTGTGCCGGGTCATTGCAGATCCCATAGGAATCTCTTAACATTCACATTCGAATCTCAAGCTTTACCTTGCATTTCACCTTCCCGAGTAGCTCACAGTCTTCCCTCAATTTGCATCAAAGCTCCATACGAACCCGCACCCAAAACAGGGGAAGAACCCTCGCTTAAATGGCACGTGACGTGGGCTTTACTACCCAAGTCAGTGCACTACCGGTGCACCGATGGTCTACCACCGATCCACGATGGTTGCCTTTTCCGTTACATTAAAGCCCAGGTAGGTAGCCTCCGAGCCGTCGATTTGAGCCTCATCTTCTCCATTGCTTAGCCTAATGAGTTGCCTAGCTTCCATAGCCTGCCTTCACCGCATTAGACCTCTTTTGAAGTCTATTGGTTGAATATTTGGAAGTGGCTCCTGATGTGTTCGAAAACCAATTTCAACACGAAATCCACTATTTGCATGTGCAGAGTACAAAGGGCAAATCTAGCGACCCGGCCTCCTCTAACACGCCGAAACAACATAACCAGCCTTTCCACCTTGTGTGATATCTACGTGTATGCCCATACATCCATTTGTGTATGTTTATATACACAAGAACACACAATCACACTTTCAACTATATAAATCACGCTTTGGACTTCACCGAAGCGATTACTCTACCCGGTATTATCTCATGCAACTTAGCGCACACGATAGTCGTTATGGTTACATAAGACGCTCGCCATTTAATTTACTTTTATTTACTAAATCTTTTCAATAAAAGTAAAACAACCTTTTATATTATTTTATAAAATCTCATATCATTTTATAAAATACAGTACTAGCTTATAAATCCATTTAAGCCTTTGAAATACTAATTCTCTTCATTTATAATCAAGTATTCCTTTCATAAATATTTTATAAAACTTTGTAACCATCTTAAAAATATCTTCTTCATATTATTTTATAAAATTTTATTCATTATAAAATATCTCATTCATACTATTTTATAAAGTCGCTATTTTATAAATATTACTTTTATAGTATTTTATAAAATCACTTATTTTATAAAATATCAATTTATACTATTTTGTAAAATCACTTATTTTATAAAATATCACCTATATTTATTAGATTATTTCTTTAGATAAATAATATTTATAAATAAACCACTCACTTATAAAAAATTATTTCTTTATTTTAAATAATATTTATAAGTACTAACCAAGTTTGATAAGGCCTCTAGTTACATTAACGATAAGTGTAGAACCCTTAAACCACTTAAATAGCTTACTAACTATTTCCAAAAATCCATTCAAATGGTTGAATAATTACTAATTAATGATATGTACCTAATTATATCACTAGATTAGTCTCTAATCATTAATAATATCATATAAAATCAATTTCTTAGCCCATAATCAAAATTTAGGCCTGTTACCTATTTCCAAAATAATAATTAAGGTCTCAAACAATTAATGAGTTAACGTTATCATGTTTGTAACATAAATACAAGTCTAAATCAAACCCAACAATTTTCAAATCACTTCATATAATTCCATAATTATCAATAAAAGAAATAATGAAAATTAACAAGTAAATATATATGGAGGATCATCCCACCCACTTTTTTTTCCCTAAATCAAGCTCTAATCGCCAAAACCCACTATAAAGCTCTCTTGAAATCATAGATAAAGCCTCAAATCACAACTTCATGCTAATTCCTTGATGGATTTTGTAGAGAATTGGATGAGAGGAATCATGGTAATTTTTATTTGAATTTAGGAAATTTATTTGAAGGGTTTAGGACAAGGAAATTAGGAGATAATTAAGGAGTAACTAGGAGGAAATTATGAGAGGAAGAGGAAAAGAAACGTGAAATGAAAGTAGAAAAGGAATTATGAAGAGAGTTAGCTACTTATAGGTTAGCTAATGGGCCTTAGTGCAAAATCATTTTATCCACTCAAAAAACACTATTCACTTCAAAAATTTATCGACTCCAAACATAGTCTTGTTTATACTCATTTTGCTCACGTTGCAAATAACGAACTCAGCTATGGGTGCTTCGAGTCTTAATTCATCCGCCTTTGAAAGTCGAGTACAATTGGTGTTCCATTAATTAACGATTAAATATTTAAATGAATCATTTAAATATTCAATTGTTAAAATTGCGGGGTGTTAGAAATATCAACAAATCGAAAGGATTATTCACCGGTACCCACTATTCAAAGATGGACTAAGTATAATGCACTTACCACGAGAAATATCAACAAAAATGTACATGTATCTTACCTCTTCTAGTCAATATATTAATAATATTACACATAATATCTCTAGCTTGAGGAATATCAACAAGTAAAGAGTATGCAAATAATCTATTAATATATAAATGGTATAGAACAACTTATATTAAGGATTCATAATCTTCAAAATACATATACTAAGTGATACCAATTTAGAGAATAATATATTTCTTGTGAAGTACCATTGTGATTCAAGTGTCAAACACATATGGAATCATGGTATACGTACTATATGTATGTACTTGTTTCATAAGTCTAATTTGGTTTTTTTTCCACTTAATTTTATACATATATAATTATATAAGCATTAACTTATGTATAAATTTTCTAACATGATTTATTACATAATATATACATGTGTCTTATAAATTAAATCTTATTTAATTAACTTTAATTCTTAATTTAATTTATTTTATATTACTCATCTTAAACTATTTAAGATAGTTAATCGACTATAATATTTATAGTTTGTTTATATGTACATATCAACATATGTATACATTTAAATTAATTAGATTTAATAAGTTTTATTTAATAAGTTTTATTTAATTAAACAATTTAATTAAATATTTTAATTAATTTAAAATTTTATTTTAATTCATCATAAAAAAATTTAAGATAAATAAAAAACTACAAAAATTACAGTTATACACATATACCAAATATATGTTTTAATCAATTAACTTTTAATTAATTATTTTTATTTTATTAATCATATTAATTAAATTTTAAATTTCAAAATTTCAGAATTAAGTATTTAATTTCTCAAAATAATTTTGAATGCATTTTATAACTTTTATAAAATTTTACTTTTATATTTTAAACTTAACATTTAAATTTAAAATATCTTTTAAATTTTCAAGCAGATTTGGAAATTTTGCCCAAGGTCCAAAATCAATTTGGGCTTACGTCATCTTTTCGGTCAAGTCAGTAGCCCGGTAAGGCAAAGTACTTGATTACCCAAATCCAACCTTTAACACTACCTTTCTTGATACCATACTAAATGGGTAGGCTTTAATTAGTAAGCCCTAACATTGCTAATTTTAGAACACATAGCTCCGATACCATTGCAGAAACCGGGCTAGTTAGAAGCAGGCGAAATAGGTAGATTTCAAAAAAATCCTATTTTGAATTTGTTCGGCTTATGAAGTCCAAAGATATAATAGATCCAATCTAAAATTTATTTTAAATAAAGCCTTTTTAATTTATTTATTTTTGAAATTAGTTTCAATTATTTATATTTCAATAAACATACTTTTAATGAGCATACCAAATACACTCATATGTGTATAGTGTAAGTGCAACATAGCATAAGGTATACAAAGGTATATAGAGGTTGAGATTTGCATCTACAACGTATACACTGTCCATTTATATGTGCAATGGTTGTCACAAAGTATTTTAAACTTTTATATATATGCATGTGTGTGTGTGTATTTGTGTGCGTGTGTATGTGTATAAGTTTATATGTATGTATATATATAAGTCTATATGTAAGTGTGTCTCAAAGTCTACTTATGCATTAAATGAAATAAATGGCACAAAAATTTTAATAGATTTGACAAAAGGAATTCGAATTTGAGCGGGTAGTGTTGCATTTAAGTAACAATAAAAGAAAGAGTAAAGTGCATCAATTAATGAAAGGTAAAGAAGGGAATCTTTTGGTACTCTTTTAATCTTTCCTTAACTTGTTTTCAAAACATTTTAAACTTGTATGCAAATATATATGTGTAAAGTTTTATTTTAAATTATATACAATAAGATTTGAATTTATACACACACACATTAAAATTGTTTTTGACTATTTTACATGTTTTGACATCTAAAACTAATAATTAGAAATCAAACTTTCAACATTAGTTTTTTAATTTTACATAAAAGTCCTGCTATAAAATTTGAATTGAAACTATATATATGCGTGTGTGTACATGCGTGCATGTGTGTATGAACATTATAATAAACTATATTAAAATTCAAAATAACATACATATGTAAAGCTTACAGTTTCACATGTTTACAATTTAAAATCTAGTTTGACTTAGAAATGTATTCAACTTTAAATTTGTGATTTTACACTAAAGTCTTTTGATTTTGTATTAAACAATGCAAATAACAAGCAAAATATTGGGTAGTCAAAATAACCAAATTATATATGAAACTTTCTAATTATTCCATGAAATAATTTAGAGTATGGTTTAGATTTAAACTATACATTCAATTTAAATATGTACACCAATTAGTTTCAAACCAAAAATAAAATAAAAATATTTTCCTTTTTTTATCATACTTTAATTTCTAAACAATAGCAATTAATAGATTGAACAATATATGCACATATAAATTCACCGTATAAGAAATAAATCTAAACTATATTGAACAAACATAGCATATTATCATGATGAGATGTATACATAGGAAATATAACATACATACATATATATATATATATATTAAAAGGACATTGGACCTTAAGTTGTAGCCAAAAAGATCACACCTTGAATGAAGAAAGACTCCTAGATCCAATTGATCACCTCCAGAAATTACAACGATCTAAAGCATAATTGAATTTGGTTTTTGGAATTTTTCTCCATGGAAGCCATGAGATGGAGAGAGAGAAGTGAAAGAAAATGAATTGTCAAGGAGAGTGAATCAGTGAATGAATGAAAGAAAATATGTTTTAAATGAAACTTCGAAGCCTTTCCAATTTCCTCCTTTAAAACCTTCCCTCTTTAATTTCTTATTAAATCTCATCAAATCCTCTCCTCTTTAAGCATGCATGGTCAGTCGTAAATGGTGCCACATGGGCTCTCAAAAAAATTTAAAACTAGTTAGCAATTAATCTATCTAAATCCAATTTAGATATTCTATCGATATTGTATATTGATACACGCATGTATAACTTTAATATACACATTTTATTAAATATCGATGCCATTTAAACAAATCAAATAAAATCTAATAATTAATATTTCATAAATATTAATTAATTTAATAAATTTACCATTATTATAAATTAATTAAATTGCGTGGTTTTTCAGAGTATTCATCGTTACACTTGTGCGACTTAAAGGTGTAGATTTAGTCAGCGATTAACATCAAACAATTTGAATATTAACGTACACACATCATTTTTGATAGTGTTGTGACGTTTTAGCTAGATTTATTACTTACACATTTTTTTGGTAAAATCTAATTTTACTATTATAAGCGGTAACCGATAGCAACGATTATTTACACCAATTCTCTTTGTCAACACCATATCACATTTAGACTTAAGGAATTTGGTATTGGCCAAATTTCCAACCTCATCCACATTCAACTTGATTAAACCAAACACAAAATCTTTGGTTCAATAATAATAATTATTATTAACCCTAACCAGAAACTTTGACTTTGAGTGAAATACATTTGACCGTGATACTAACCCTCATATGACCGAGAAGACGAATTCTCTATTAAATAGTGTTTCACTTCCAATGCTTCAACCCAGATCTAACTATAGTAGTATGATGGACGCCATGCCACGATTTAAATATAACCAAAGTGGAGTGTCCTGAAGTTCCATGGTATTCTTAAGTCGAGGGAACCGTGTAACATCGTCACTTTGAGATTCTCTATTTGACCTTAGTTATATTAACCAATAGAAAACTCTCAAGTGAGTCGTTCGATGGTTATCCAATAACTATCGGTGTGTAACCACTTTATAATCCTAAGAGCCATGAGTAATACACTGCACAACATTTGGAGAGTATTACATACTCTAGTCTCAATGGACTAATTTATATCCTTTCTCGAAATATCTTGACTAGGAATATTTAAAACAATATGTTATTTTTTTAATGCGGTAAAAGTCTCATAATTACAACACATTGTAATTATTATCTCATAAATATATCATTTAAGGATTTTCTATTTAATATCTTTAAATTAATTACTTAATTCATAATATCACAATATAATAAAGTATATAACAAAAATCAAACACTTTATTATGAACAAGATTGGTTATCGAGTTAGATACATATAACAAACTACATAATTGCCTCTAGGGCATATCCCTAACTCTATCAGGATGCTCTCATACTAATGACGAGAAAAAGCATGTGAATAGGATATAGTATGCATCCGCAATCGGTTCCATAATATACGCCATGCTATGTACCAAACTGGATGTGGCTTACGCATTAGGATGCGTAAGTCGATACCAATCTAATGCTGGATAGAAGCATTGGAATGCTATAAAATGTATACTTAAGTATTTGAAAATTACTAAGGACTTATTCTTTATATATGGGAATGAAGACCTCCTTATGAAGGGGTATACAGATTCCAGCTTTTAGAGTTATATCGACGATAATAAGTCTATATCTGGTTACGTTTTTACATTAAACGGTGGGATTGTTATTCGAAAAAAATTTCTAATGGGAAACAGTAGCTGATAAAATGACGGAGGCTGAATACATTGCCCTCAACGAAGTAGCTGAAGAAGCAGTCTGGATACACAAATTTATGCCTGAGCTTGGGGTGATTCCAAACATTAAAAATCCAATGAAATTGTTTTGTGGCAACAATACTGCGATGTAGATAGAAAAGGAACCAAGAGTTCATAAGAAATCAAGGCACATTCTTTTTAAGTTCCACCTTATTAAAGAATTTGTTGCTAATAAAGAGTAGTGATTGATATAGTAGATACCAGGGACGACATAACAGATCCATTCACAAAGGGACTAGCTCGGTCAGTTCTCAGCAAGTTGATCGAAGGGATGAGATTGAAATTCCATAATTGGCCCTAAATGCAAGTGCGAAATTGATAGAGTTAAGGGTATGCCATTGGAAAAATTCTGTAATTTATTGTAAATTATTAAATTTATAAAAAAATCTCGTTCAAAATGAAAGGTGTTTTTTCTTATTATATACTAGTCATACTATGTTTTTTTAATTTATTATTTAATTTAAGTATATTAAATAGAAAATCCTTAAATAATATATTCTGTGTTAAAAATAACATATTGTTTTAAATTTTTCTAGTCAAGATGTTTCGAGATACGATATCAATTTGTCCGTTGAGGCTAGAGTACGTAACGCTCTTTAAATGTTGAACAGTGTATTGTTTCATGGCTATTGGAGCCACGAAGGGTTATATACTGATATTTATTAGATCATTATGGAATGACTCAATCGAAGTTTTTAATTGGTTAATGTAACTAAGGTCAAACAAAGAATCTCGAAGTGACGATATTACGTACAGTTCTCTCTACTTGAGAATTTATTAAACTTTTGATTATAATTAAATCATGGCATAGCGTCCATTGAACGATTATAGTTGGGTCTTAGTTGAAGCATTAGAACTGTGACACTGTTCAATAGAAAATTCATCGCTTTAGATATATGAGGTTAATATAACGAGTAACTTTAGGCAATTCAAAGTCATATTCTTTGGTCAGAGCAGTACGATTAATAATAATTATTATTATTGAACTAAGGACTTTTTGCTTGAATTAAACAAGTTGAATGTGGATGATATTGGAATTTTGACCGAATCCAAATTTCATAAGTCCTAAAGTGACATAGTTCCAACGAAGGGAATTGATGTAGATAAACGTTACTACTAGGTCCGCTTAAAATAGTGAAACTGAATTTTCCCAAAAAATGTGTAAGCGATAAATTCGGCCAAACTGTCAAACCACTAGTTAAGGCAATGTGTAAACATTAATATTCGAATTGTTCAATATTAATCGCTGAATAAATTTACACCTTTGAGTCGAACAACCGCAATGCTGAATACTCTAAAATACCACCTGATTTAATTAAATTATGATTGTTATAAATTAATTGAATTAGTTAATATTTATGAAATATTAGTTATTAATATTTTATTTATTTATTTGACTTACATTAGTATATGCATATATACGAGTTATATATGTACATATCGATATACGATATCAATAAATATTTAAATTTATATAAATACTGAATGGTTTTTGGAATTTTGCGGGGCCATTTATGCCCTTTGTAATGGCCGGCCATAGGAGTGAAGGGGGTGGGCTTTTAAATGCCCAAATAGCAATTTGAATTGGTATAAGAGATTGAGTAAAGAAAGGAGATTAGATCTCCACTTTTTGCTCTAATTAGATGTCTATTTAAACTCTCCAGTCTCTTTCATTTGTGCTTCCTTCTACCTTCCTGTTTCAGCTAAAAATATCAAGGGCATAAACCCATTTAATTCCAAAACAAATTCAAACCTAAATCAATTAAAACATAGAGTGGTATTCATCTATAGATTGCTGCAATTTCTGAAGGTGGTTCGATCAGATCTAAGGAGTTGGTTCTTCATTCAAGGTGCATTTCACAGGCTATAAATTTTAGTAACACTTTTTTATGAATGTTATTTATAATCATACATGACGACTATTTCATTTATGCATTATATGTCGATTATTATAATGAATTTATATATATGTTTGTTGTCCAATCTTACACACATACCAAACACACATCTAAATTGTTTTAAATAAACATTATATATTATTGTAATTTATATATTCAATTCGGTCATATTTTAAATGTTAAAAATAATTTCGTTTCAAAAAATTTGAATGATTTTTAATTAATTTCAAATTTAAAATATGATATTTGTAATCAAATATGTATAAAAATATGTGTTTCATATACTAAATTATTTAAAACTAATTTATTTGTATGTATATATTTTCGAATTAATAAAAAGGATATAATATATATATATATATATATATATATATGTATGTATGTATTCGAATTATAATTAATAATATAAATATAATTTTTAAATCCTTTTAAATCAATAATGTATGTATTATTTTTTTAAATCTTTAATGTCAAATCAGTATGGATTTGACATTGTATAAAAAAAATTGCTAAAATCGTTTCCAACCGAAAATAAAAAAATTAATTTTTAAACATATGTGTATATACTTTTTAATTAATAATTTATAAATAAATATTTTAAATTAAAATATAAAATTCTTTTAAATGTTTATTTCGAATAATATACACACACGCACACACAGACATACATCTATATGATATTTTGAAATTTGAATATAAATTTAAAATAGATATTTATCTGGATCTTGATCTGGTTTTAAATTTTAAACTAGCACAAGATATTTTGGATAATTCAACTATTTTGAATTAGCCAAAATGTTTTAAATAAATATAACAATTATAATTATTATTTTATATATACATACATACATATAATTAAACAAAACTATGGACAACAAATTAATGTATATATAAATAGACAAATAAGTCAGTGTGCGGTGTAAATTTCAGCACTTATGAACGATCGCATTAGCCATGTACACTCGTATGCACGCACACTATACATTATAAGTGTATTTGATACACTTATATGTTATAACTTATATAAATTAAATAAAACCTTTTATACAAATAAATTAAATTAAATAAAAAATTTGTTTAAAATATTTAGATTTTACATGAAACAATTTAGACTTACTATGCCCAATAAAGATCTAAAATGAATTTTTTTAAATTCACTCATTTAACCCACTACGACCCGGTCCAGTTCCTTCAACGGTGTATCAGAGGCATCGAAGGTGTATCAAAGGTATCGAAGGTATAGAAGAGTTATCGAAGATGTAGAAAAACTGTTGAAGGTATAAAAAAGCTATTGAGCTTCTAAACAAGAAATTATCGAACATGTAGAAAGGGATGTTACGAGTTCGAAGAAGTTATTAAAGAAGTGAAGACATTAAGGATATTGTGAGGAGGTATATTAGTTAAATACGTCGATTAAATTCTTATAAAGCAAATTAATTCAAGAATAAATGAGGAAGGGAGACATGGATTATACTCGACGCAAAGGGATAAAGATAAATTAGTTGACAAGCATCATTGTCTCAGTGGTTAAGTGATTCGACTTTGGTGCGAGAGGTCACAAGTTCGAAACTTGCGTAGCGTGATTCGAACATATATTGACATGTGATGTGTGTTATGTTATCCCGACATGTTGTATCTAAGTACCATTTTAAAAAAAAGATACATTAGTTATATGAAGAACTAGTGCAGTTGTATAAAAGGAGTTTACATCCAACTAGTGATAAAAGGTTCAAAGCATTCCCTATGCAACCATATCATCTTTGTCAATTTCATGGTCAAGCTAGTGATTCACGTGAACGACTCAAATTCTGAGATCACGTCATATATCTCCATCAAGATCATCCATCTTATCAAGTCGTTAATTCGCATCAACTTTAATCGACCGATAAGAACAAGCCACACCACTTGCCAACTACTATTTTATAGATAGGGACTTAACCTCGCATAAAAAGGGGCTCATCTTCTCTTTCTCTCAACCTAGATCATTTTTTGGACTTGAAATTTCCAAGCTCTTTCCTTTTTTATCAACCTAGACAATTTTTTGGACTTGAAATTTCCAAGCTTATATGAGGACTATTTTTAATGGCAAACGAAGAAGAAGATGATATGAACTTTTGTCACAAGGGCCAATAAATAAAAGAAATTGCATATAAGCCCAAATTTGACATTTTGGACGATAGGAAAAAAAAAGCTTTTTGACATAATGACCAATGAATAAAAGAAACTATAAATGGATTCAAATTTAATATTTTTGTTCATTTGTGCTTATCAATATTTATTCAAGTATGGGCATATGTTGTATTTACGCAAAATGTAGTAGTTTTTTAACGAGGGTATATGGAGAGAAAAAACCATTAGATTCATAATAAGTCAAAAACCCCTCATGTTTATCATATTACGGATTAAACATTTGAAATTTATCAAAATTCAAAACATATTCCTATTTTTTGCACTCTTTGCCGTGCAACATTCAAAAGTTCATGATTGACAAAATTTTGAACATTTATTTTGTTTGTATCAGGCAATTGAATAAACTATGTTATTTTTATAAATAAAATCCAAGTTAGTTCAAAAGAAAATAGTGCAGATAGGTTGCACCGTAAACAATGTAATGAAATTAAACAGTTCAGGTAGGTTGCACTATAAACAAAGCAACATACAATAAAAACAACTAAAATGCATAAAAGTACATTAGTACTAGTACGATCTACTTAATAATGTTTATTTTCATTAAATATATCATTGTCGCTGTATAATAGGAAATAGAACTTTAAAAATTTCGAGTAAGTTGCACTATAATGCTTTAAAAACAAAGGTTTGCTTTGAGTTTTGATAAGTTTTAATGGTTCATAATTTCCACTTTCATGAAATATTTTGGGTGTTTGATCAAAATTTGGTTAACACATAAAACATCCCCAAAATGAAATTAAGCTTTTTCCAAAGAGTTCTTTATTTTACACGCTTAATAAAAGAATGATGTTAGGTGCACCCTAAAATCCTCGAAATTTTAATCAAAATTACTCAATCACCGAGTAACATGTTACCCGTAAAATAGTGTTGGAATAAGCGTATTTAGATTCGAACTGTTGAATATTATTGGTCTTTTGACCAACACCGATCATTTTGGTAAAGACGACAAAACCATATTGGGCGATATGAAATAATGTAACGACACAGAGATGGGTAAAATGAAAATCTAAGTAGAACGAAGGATAACTTAGGGTTGAATAAACATGATCGATGGATTAATTACAGGGCCGCTACTGCTGCTAACCAAACATTTATGCGACACAAACTGAGAATTCCTTTTACTATCATACTACTGTTTCCAAACACACAAGTTAGCTGCCATTACTGCAATTAAAATAACTACTTTCGCAATTAATAAATCTGAAATGTATTGTTACAAACAGGATTCCCAACTCAGGTTGGAAAGCTTAAAATATTGCGAAAGATTTTAAACCATCTGATTAACAATCGAACAGTTCGGATGTTCATACATGCACAGCTTTGGTTTAACATGCATACAAAATCATAAATGTTACACATTGCTCATATCTTTTAAGGAACTGCCTTGAAAACCGAAATTTGCAACACATGAAACCACAAACTAATTAAAAAGAGGTCGTGAACGTCATTAACAATTAATCAACTCAAATTCAATTCTGCTTCTCACTCAATCTAGGAGAAGTCAAAGGAAACAAAGGCAGCAATTTAGGAGGCTCACCATCTCGCGGCGAATGATGCAAATAATAACCTTTATTCTTAATCGCTTGATCTTCCGCCGCATGATTTATAAACGGATCGGCAATCAACGGCGTCACTGGACTCAACACCAAATTAGGAAACTTCAGAACACTAGGAGAATAACTGTTATAATCCGAAGGCAAGGGCTTGTTGCTGTTTAGCGTAGTAATCATGCTGAGATTCTTCATGCTTTTCCGACGCTCGTACAGTTTGTTTTTGTTCGGCTTCGAGTACGGAGGGATGTGATTCGCGGAGGATTTCGAAGCGGGTTGCGTGGAACCCGTTAGCATTTGCACTATTTGCTTGAAGTTTTGGGTGTCTGCTTGGACGAAAGTTGTTGGGTTTTGGATCGGGAAACTAGGGTTTTGATTTGGGGTCAATGGAGGAAGAGTTGAGGATGACGTCGATGGAGATGACGAAGGAGATGATGAGGTTTTCGGATCCATGGATAGTATCTTTTAGGGTTTCTGTTTCGATTTTTATGGGTTTTTTTTCCCTGACAGGGATTTGGGAAGAAGAGATTCTGAGTTTTTTTAGAAGAACATATTATTTGTGTGTGGGAGGAGGGAGAGGAAAATGGAAGTTATATGACTTCTAAGTTCTAAGCGTTTTTCTTGAAAAGTCCCTAGGATAGTTTATTTTGCTAGACAATGCGCTGAAAAGGTTTTGAAACTAAAATAATTGCATTAACGTCTAGTGGGTTTTGGAGCGTAGTTTGACAAGTATGTGCAAAAAAATAAAATAAAAAAAATGCACTTCTCAAGTTGTTTAATTGACGATGATATTATTTCCTTTACATGCTACCGTATGAACGTATGAATTGAAATTTTTAGAAAGTTCACATCTTTAAACTTTATAAAGAAAATAAAAATAAAAAGAATAAAAAATCTACGCTAAAATTTAGAATGCTATTGATTTTGAGATAAATGTAATAAAAATTTGGAAAGCAATGGCCATAATATCACAAAACATTTGTGCTTTGTAGTTTGTACCTTACTAATATGCCATTTTATAATATTGCATTCGTTTGGAGAACCTGTTGATTCACTGAACCAGTTCTAAAGAGTTTCTGATCTGAAAACTATTTTATCAAAGTGATATTTTAGTTAACATACGTACTGTATGTACCTACCTTCATAAATTATATTAAGACGCTTTTGTTTTATTATTTAAATAATAAGTTGGAAACGGTGACTTCTGATTTGTCCTTATTTTACATTGTATTATGCTCCATCTACTAATACAAATTACTACTCGACATTCTTGGTACGAAAGCAACAATCAAACAATTCACTATTAAAAATAACCTTGGATTATTATTTTGCTAATATTCATAACTTACCAGCTTGCAGTTGCAATTTAATCATATCGTCTATTATCTGAATTTCCATAAATAAATTAACAAAAAAAGGGAGATGGATCTCATATGGAAAAGTGAATTATAAGAATAAATGAATAAGAAGTTTCATTTGCCAATACTACAGATGGTCACTGTACAAGATTCAAATTTGGTCAGTAAGAAATAAATGGCCACTGTGCGTCAACTTAAATTTGTTCGGGACTAAGTACAAGATTTACCTCGTTACTTTTTTTCCTTTTGTTTTTTTTTTTAACTTTTGTTTAATTTGCACAAGTCAATGATGAAAATGACTGCTGTCTATAAGAAGTAACAAAACTGATCTGGAACCTCTTCACGTCTTTGTTCGTTTTTTATCTACAAAGGTCAACTCTTGTTCCCTTCCTCGTTTTCATGTGCATATGCAAGGTGTTTATCAAGTTTAATATGTCTTGAAATTTTTGATCAACTTTTAAACCAATTAATTATTGTATTTCTACTGTTATTAAATGACAGTATTTTCCTTTAGATCTGTTGCTGTTTCTCTTCTTATTTGTTTGTATAAGAACATGTTTAGAATGTCTTTTCAATGTATAAATAATATGGTTTAAAAGATGATATAGTGCTGAAAATATAAAACGTATGGATTTTAATATTTCAAAATTGAAATTCTAATATGGAGGATGAAGATAGTAACTTCAGTGGACAAAATGGAAAGATGTGTATAAAAAAGATGAAAGAAGTCTGGTACTTCAAATTTCAAAGCTATGATATTAAAAGTGAAGCAACACAATAATTTCTGGCTGACTAAACAGTAAGGTTTGGTAATGTCGACTGATTTGAAGATGGGGACCGAGCGACATAAAACATAAGGAGTCAAACGATGCTAAAGAGCTGTAGCATCATGGACCATTTTTATTTATTTATCAATTTATTTTTGTTAATTTCCAACCCCAATTTCAAACAATCAATTTCAATCTTTCAATTTGCAGTAATTATTGAATACGACTGTAACCTTATTCTTCCTCTTTAGATGTGATAAAAAGTCTTAACATAATGTATTCATGTACACACTCAAATGAACGGAGATATGAAGGAAAAAAAAATGTGAATGAAGTAATATCCGATGGTACTCATCTCAAGTAAAAACAAAACATGATTATATATATATATATATATATATATATATATATATATATAATTTCCAATTCATTTAATATCATTCAAATAGTTTTTTTGATCAAACACGGGCATACAGAGTGTGAGTTCACATTCAATACATATTAATGGTTTCATATATAATAAAAAATATACATACTTTATCTATAAAAGGATGAGATATATACCACATGCAAGGTAATAAAAAAAAATTAAGAAAAAAAAAAGACCATTCGAATAAATCAAAAACTGAACCATGAGTCATAATACTACATTATCATTTTTATAGCTCAAACAAACATAATGTAGAGTCGTCTTAAATATGATCATTCGGAAATAATTTTTTAGCAGTTGCTTATAAAGCAACTCAAAACAGAACAAGATAAGAAACGTCACTCTCTCCCTGCTATTCAGCCTGAAAACATGGCTTTCTTCTCTTTGCTTTTACACTTCTTGTTCCTTTGCCATTTGCCGAATTTTGCTTCCACTTTCTGTTTCCAATTTTAGTTTTTATGATGCAAATGCATTCCAAGTTTCAATTTACATATTAATATACCTGTACGCCAAAAAAAAAAAAAAATTAAAGCCATCAATTATTCGACCTGCAAATTAAAAATTGGAGTTTTGGAATCAATGCATATACATTTGGCAACACAACACATTTCTGAATTGGTATTATTTCTCTCAAGTAATTTAGATTTAATAACTACATCTCTGCTGCTAGATTTTTGTTTACAAACTCCAAAGATACATGTGCCTTCTAAGTCCTAACACATTTGATAAATTAAAGAAACTCAACTTTGTCTACAAAACTTAGCGCCTGATTGGTTTCATTTTGTGTTTTCTGTTTTCAATGTTCATAACAAAATATAGTATAACGGAAGACAAATGTAAAATTTTAGGTCATTACGACGATGGATGGCGGAGGTGATGAATTCTTTTTCTTTTTTTTTTCTTTATATGTTTTTTGTGTTTTCTGTTTTCAATGTTCATAACAAAATATAGTATAACAAAATACAAATGTAAAATTTTAGGTCATTACAACGACGATGGATGACGGAGGTGATGAATTGTTTTTTTTTTTCCATTTTTCAAAACATGAAAAACAAAATAAATTTGTTTTTCATTTTATATGTTGACGACGTGACGTCATTTTCCAAATTGGTTGTTCTAGAAAATACATGCGTCGTGTGCACGTTTTTTGGATGAAAACACAAAACTAAAAATAACAAACCGAACTGAGCCTTGGTGTCATCTTTTAGCTAAACTATGCTTATAAACTTTTAGGTGATCAGTCAAAAAAATGATTATCACCCAATTATGCACCTCTCGGTTTTCATCTTACTGTTTTTATTAACACGATTACTCCTTGGGCCTCGCATGCTAAATATCTGATAATCATGGTTGATGAAATAAAATGTGCAGCATGAATGACACGTTCTTACTAATAGGTATGTAATGGGACACTATCAACAAAATAAGAATATATATTATTAAAGTTAATACGTAAGATCAAACTATATTGCAAGAAAAAACTAAGGCTAAATAATTCTTCAAAGCAACAAATACAGGCTATATATTCCATAAACTGGTGAGAAGTTGAGTCCAAATAAAGCATCTACGTCACTTGTCAAAAAAGCAATTCATGAAGTCAAATTTCAAACATATACAAATTATAAATTATGCAACACTTTTGCAACCTAATTGACATTCTCCTTATGAGTGCGTATAATTATATGCATATATGTTTATTCAGTGTAATTTTGATGCGCTTGGGGCCGAGCAATTGGTTAGGTTCTCTCCTTTTAGAATACTAAAACTAGAAGAACCGTATGCTTTTTCTGTCTTTTTCGTTGTGCTACTTTTGCTTTAATTCAAAGTTAAAAGCTTATACAATTCACCTAGCATGGAAAAATATTTGGCATCTTGGGTAGCTTTTTTCATTCGTAGCTCTTAGCCGTTCATTCCAAGGTTTGGACAAACATTTAGAGGTATAATTTGGTCCTTTTCAATCATATCCAACTCCTGCTCAGTGTTTTCAGTTTATCAACAAGAACTTAAGTTCATACTAACTTCAAATTTTTACTGTTGATACCATACGATGAATGAATGATAGAAACCTTAGAATTATTTGTGCAAGTGGTAACAAAAAAAACAAAACAACATGCAAGTAAGTATAACCACAAATGAAATTCAGAATAATGTTATCTTTCATGTTGTCTCAGTATCCTCATTATTGTAAGTAGCTGTCAAAGACTTGACTAATCTATTTGACAGGCAATGCAGCAGATATGTTGACACTATGTTCAACATATCGTATTAAGTACTAACCAAACTTAGTCAAACCTTTGTTGTCAGTATATTCTTGTAGTATCAAAATATTACACTGATTGCTCTTTCAAAGATCAACATCAAAATATCATGTTTACTGAAAGAACGTCATTTGTAGGACACATACAAGTTGTAATATGCTGTGATGAATGCTTGAGCTACTACATGAAACAATAATGTGACCTTAACAAAGTTGAAATAATAAGAAAGTCATATTACCAGAATCAGACGTAAAATTCCTCTCCATATTTCTCCGATGACCATAATTCTCTGCTAGTTTCATTTTTATAGTGCACGCGCAATATTTTTAAACTCGTTTAAACAAGACTGCAAAAAGGCTTGTCGCTTCTGTAGGGACTGCCTTTCATTTAGAAGGGCATCAATTGCACCAGGTGCAACAAACATATCCATGAATTTCTCATCATTCACCCCAAATAGATCTACAGAAAGTGACACCAGCAATCTTTCACGGCTACATATCCCATACAGAACAAAAGTCCTTAGAACTCTAAGTGGAGTGAAAATGATAACAATGTTTTATTCATAGACAGATTACTAAATAAACACATACCATGGAGTTAAAAATCCAGAGTTCAGAGCTGAGGGAACATTCCTCTCTATCAAAACTTCCCTAATTTTTGCAAAATGCTGAGCAGCAATGAAGCAAATATCCGAATATGAAGACCCCGAATTACCAAAAGAAAAACCACTGTGGTTTCTGATGATTTCAGAGTTTCTTCCATTGGTCATAACTCGTGCTTGCCTTTTACGTGCACCAACATCCAAACCATTTTCTTTCTTCTTAGCCCCGAAACTGGCATCACTAGGCATTTCAGGAGAGGGAGTTTCCGGAACAGTTAGTTGGTTCTCTCTGTATGCTTCTTTCAGTTCTGCAATTTTACCAGGAGGCGTTTGCTGCTGACCTTTTGGAGGTATGTTCTCTTGATCCATGTTTAAAGTTTCATTCCGGATTGTTCCACCATCAGATAAATCAAGAAAAAACCTAGCCTTTTGAAATTGATTTGATTGGCTAATAGAAGCTGCGTTAGAATGACTGTCATATTCATAGCAAACTTGGGAATAGGGACTGGTTACTGAATCCAAGTGATGGCGCACAAGTTCCTTGCATTGTTTGGAAAGTTCGTGAATAAAATTATTGTACGAGCGCCTCACAGCAGCATGAAAACCAATGTAACCATCCATATCTCCATTTTCTTTTCTGACTGAAATGCATGTGATAACATAGTCAAAATCAGTTGTTATTTACTCTTCACCAAAGGATAAACACTCAGTAACATTAAGCAATACAACAGTGTATACTTGCAGTACAGTACAATCCAGTTGAAAATAAACATTTCAAGAGCAATATAAGTATAGGAGAAAATCACTTACAATGTGTGTCATGGCTGCGATTTCGCTCCATGGCAAGATCAAATAAATTTTTCAACACATGTGAGAGCCTTTCAATAGCAGTATCAAGTAAAGGAGCAAGCCAAGATCGTGCAGCTGCCCGTGCTATCTCAGCAGCAGCCTCTGTGATTCCTCCACCACCTCCTCTACCAGCATGAGCAAGTAAAATATTTGCAACCTGTTTTGATAACGAGTTTACAGTTTTACAATAAGGATGTAATGAAGTATTTCAAAATAAAATTTACATTGTTAATGCATTGAATACTTACCTTTTCTCTGGACACTTGAGGGCATTCAATTGAATACGCAGCACACCTGAATTCGTGCATTACTCTTTCAAATGCAGCTCCACCATACAACATAAGAGAGTAATTCGGAGGTTTAACAGAAATAGTCACCCCGGGCCAGCTCCCGATTCCACTTTCTGATTGTTCCTCATCGGTAGTTCTTCCCCATTGCTCAGGAGCAGGGTCAGCTGCTCCATCAATCAATGTGTCCTTTTGATATAAAAATAATAATGCAGTTAAAAGTTAATTTTTCCTCTTAAATTGCAAGTACGTTTCATCAATGTTGAAAATTAATCTCTTACATTCAGTATTTCATTGTTTAGCGTCTCGAAATAAAATAAAAATAAGAACTTGCAAGTTTTTAAAAACACAGCATTTCCATTCTAAGGGTATATCTGTCACAATTTACTGATTCAGACCAACTTAGCTGGTCGACCTATAAAGATCTAATGTTGAATGCCAATATATTACTGCAACCAGTTCAATACTAAAAGCCCAATAAAATAAAGGTAACAGAGGAAAGCAATACCACATGACTACAAATTGAGGCAGTATGCAAAATGGCAGATCTTCTTAGATGTGACACATCTGAAGTAGCTTGTATTTTTGATTCCATGCGACACAATTCATTTGATACTTCAATACATCGTTGCTCTAACAAAGCAAGTGTAGCTGGAGCTGCCTCTTTATACCTTTTCTGAAGCTCCAATTCCAAAAAATGCTTCAAGTTATTAAAACCAACAAAAGATCCAAATTTGTCTTCATCAAATCCACCTGCAACATTCTCACGAAGATGGTGAAGCACTTCTGTATCTACTTGAGAAATTTGTCTTCGAAATTCTTCATTTGACACTGTTCCTCTGTCTTTTGGCAAAGCTACAAAATATGGATGTATATTGTCCCCAAGATAACCACTTGCACTAAGGTACCGGTCCACTTCCCATCTTTCCGTAAATTCCTATAGTAAGTTATCAGAAAGTTATACTTATATTCATACATGTGATGACTGATTAGAATGTATAGTAAAAGAAGATAAAAGGTTCAACTTTATTGCAGCGTATATGTGAATCATACTTTTTTGACCCACAAATATATACATTAACCATGATCATGTTGTTATTGTGAACTCGTGAACAAAGACTATATTATATTGTTGCAGTAGCCCGAGTATAGTATGGGGAAGTGGTCGAACAGATGGTATGGATGAAGCATGGAGTCGACGCTTGTGCAAACTTTAGTGCAGAAGCTTGAGGCATTTGAGCATTTCAAGCATATATGTGCCATGCATTTCACGAAATGAGAGTGCATTTTCTGGTTTGTAAGGACCAATGTTCCCAACACAAGGTGAATGCATGCTCAATTTTATAAATATATGTTTGTTCTTGCTATGTATATGCATTAGGCTACTTTGGACTGACTGGTATCCATTTTGCTCAGTTTGGGTTCATTTCGTTCAAAATTATAAACCAAATGACTTTATAAGTGATCATGTAATGTGTTAGAGGGCTGCATTTCAAATTCGTTGGTATGAGAATTACAAAATTTCAGAGGTTAAGGGTTTAGTGCTTATGAGAGCAGCCAGAGAACGCAAAATGTCTCGGGAGAGTAGGAAATGAAATGTGCAACTATTGTGGAGAAAGAGTTGATATGCTTGTTAAAGTTTATGTAAGTGAATATAGAGGTACTCTTTTGAGTAGTGCCTTCCACTACGTTGTGAGGCATAGATCTGTGCTTCTTGTCTACATATTCTGATTTGTTTGTCGCGTCCGTCTTGGAATTACATTAATAGGGCACCACTCTATTTGGATATTTCAAAAAAGATAAATATATATAAGATAAATTGAGCATTTCTTTCATAACCGTGTAGGGTAAAGTGGGGAAATTAGGATTAGAAATTAGGTTGGGACAATTTGCATGTCAAGATTGTTTTCATAACTCAGAATCTACATCAGTGAGAGGACGACATCAAATATATATTTTGTCAGAAAAGGTAGGCTAAAGCATGATAAAAATGTTTGCCTTTAAGCGGTTGTCAAATTTGGAGACAACTATAATGGTTCTTTTGAATGAAGGGTCGATATCACGAATAGCATCCAACCAAAGAGAAGAGCACCACTCAACGCTGCTTTGTTGAAGAAATAAAAGAACTCTATGAGGAGGGCTTGCTAATGACTTAACCATTGACAATATCTCATTTGGTGTAGTCTCGGGTTCTCCCTTCTTTGCCTGAAACAAAAGGCATTGTTTAAAATGTAATGGAAATCATTGATAATGTCTCATCGGATGAACTACATGAACATCTTTATCTTTAATAATAGTTGCAATAACTTTGATGTCACACCATATTGGTGTCAACGAAAACTACCAAAAATGCCTCTATATAAATATTACCAAATCTGAATATCACTTAAAAATAAATCTAACAAATAAACTTTCTTTACAAATTTAAAAAATTTCTACGTGAATATTACCACAACTTAATATCAAAATATGATCTAACAAATAAACTTCCATTGCAAATTCGTTCTTTATTAATTAATAACAGAAATAAAAATTCAAACTAAGAAATAATTATATGTTGTACCTCAAATTCAAACTAACTAAACATGATTTCAATGCAAAAATATAGTTAAATATTTATGGAAATCATTTCTCTTGAATGTGTTAAACATATAAAAAAATTGTAGAAAAACAATTCACGCGCTTCGCGCGTACCATAACGCTCGTAATAATAATATTTATATTCATTAATGATGATACTAAGAAGGTCGTGCACCTTAAGAACAAAACCGGGAGTGTCTATGATAGTTAGATTAGGGCAATGCGCATATTCTGCTCTCATCACGATTGGCTTTTCCGACACAGTGGCTTGAACCTTTCTCAAGTGTGCCTCGGTTCTTGATTTTATTGTATCAGCTATTTCCGAAGCCGACACCATTGGGCTTCCATATTCCTCCGAATCTTCTTCCTGCAAAATTAGTCTTTTGGTTTAGAATTACAAAATCTTCATCAAAGAGAATTGAAGTATATTTATAAAGCAGACAAGTTTCTTGTTTTAGCTAAAAATAGTCAGCAAAAGACATCAATTGTCATGTTTAACAATTGTCATGTTTAACTAAACCAACCAATTCCAATATCATGCAGCAAATGTAAAACATGAACTAACAAAAGGACACTTGATCAGAACACTCGCTGCATTTTTTTTTCAATTTAATACTGCAGATAAAGCCATAACTTAAAGGTCAACCATTAAACAGACAAACCATCGATTAACCAAATGTCAAATTCACAGTAAACAAGTACAGGAAACATGCAATACAAAAGCATTTGTTAAAACTTAAAGACTAGTAAACATAATTAATCAACTGAATAAAGTATAATATTAAACTTTATAATCAGTGCCACGAAACATGAAAAAGGAAATATAATGAACTACTACGTAAAAGTTTAGCTCATCAAAACTTCACTTGGAAAAGCCACAGCACTTGAGCTTCCAATTTGATATTAATTTTAATGTTAATTAACTTTTCAGCAGCTAAACTGCAAACAAATTAGGAAATATAAGTTTAGTTTAAAGACACTAAACGGAGCATAAATTAACTGCAACAATAATCTTAGGTAATAGTACCCAAACAATCTATAAATATTAAACTCTCAAACTTGATTATTTTGAAGTTCAAAAAAATGCTGAACAAAAATAAAGAACACTTATGGCAACAATTCGGTGAATAAGCGACAATTCATTTTCACTTAAAGACGGTAGAGACAAGTGTTAAGACATTTTATTGATCACACAGACACACAAAAAAAAGTACATTGTCTGCATAATTCAGCATATTCAAATGAATTAGCACCAGAGTTAACTCTTGCAACTCCTATTTGGAATCTCATTTTATTGATCAAGATAAGCTACCCTTTGCAGGTGGCGTAAGAATATATTATTTCCTGCTTACAAAACTTCTTAATGATTATTATATGTATACAAGCATAACACATTGATAAGTTAATTATAAGTAACATTCAAAAAAGTCGTTAAGCAATAAGCCATCATACTTCTTGTTGCAAACATAGATGTTGCCTTACACGTGTGTTTGCAATAAGAAATCTCCTTGTTGAATGTTGATTTGTTTTAAGTGTGATTCTTTTACCATTAAAATTTTATAAGCAATAAGGATAAAAAGTTTATAATATTTAATACTTGTAAATCGTTACTGTTGGGGGCAAACTTGACATAGTTTCGAAATATACTCAAAACCATTTAGGAAAAATACATGGGATCGAGACATGAACCAAGATTGAAATCGTGTTCCAATCCAAGCTACAATACAAAAGTTATAAGAGTGTGAAAATCGATTCTCCATCTAACCGATTTGGGTCTTCCTTGAGTAGCTATCAACTATTCTGCTAAAACGGAACATTTGAAAGCACCAAACATTCAACTCAACAGTATGAAGCTATCGGTTTGTGTTCTACTCTATTCTGACTAAGAACAGAAAAGACGTGGTCCCGACAACAACAGTTTAACTTTTTTCTCCAACTTGAAAAACGATAAGTATCAAGACTCGAAACTCAGCAAAGCAAAGCGCCGAAGCAATGCACACAAGAGGTAGGATGGAGCATAAACTTGCAGGGACTCCAGGATACATCCGGGACTATTGTTGTCAAAAATCTTAAAATCCTACGATTTAAATCCTATTTCAGATCGAATTTTTCCTTTTACGATTGGATTTACATTCAAATTCAAATCAGTTAAAACCACTGTAGAGAAAATTCATTCAATACTTATCGATACATTCAATATACTTATTTGAGTCTACAGCTTCAATTCTAAGCTTTTCTAAACAATATAAAAATGGAACAAAAGAAAAAATTGTATTTTAGGTTTAGATGTAAATTCAAACATCAAAATCAATTACAAAGTGTATATGAACCTTAAAATATGGATCTTTTGAATTCACTATTTACAATATAAATCCTGTTTCGATTTTAAATCTAAACTTTACGATTCACAACTTAAATCTCATTTTAATAACCCTGTCCGGGACCACCAAACCCAACCGGAAAAATCAGGTCGGTTGTGATCTAGCTGGCCTGGTTCAGGGTTCACCTGGCTGGCAACAACCAGGTCGGTGTCAGCCAGATTCTGGTGGGTCCAATGTCCTAAAATACAGTGAAATGGTCCGGTAGACTTCTACCGACCAAATGTTGCCTGCAGCGGAACCAAGTCCAAACGGACTTGGTCTTCGCGCTATCCCAGGGCTTCTCCTCCACTTCCGAATCCGGACGACATCTCCATCGTAAGCAGTGATTTCAGATTCTCCTATCCTCCAAACTACGCCAATAAATACCTCACACCATCAACATTACACAAATCGATTCCTAAAACCTCTTTAGTGCCCATATTTTGTCGAATTGAATAGGAACACGTCTGGAGCACTTCCGGACCGCAAGGAACCATCAGAAACACAAACACAAATCTGGAATTGAAACTACCTGATTTATTACCCATAGAATTCTAACTGTAAGCACCAGAATTCGAATTGTAAGCATTAGAACTCAGAAGCCTGGAATTTTGCCAATTTAAAGACCTAGCCATTTAAAGTTGTTATCACTGATTCAGAGTGATATCGAATGTGTGGTGGCAATTGTAAATTAGATAACTGTAATAAAAGATAAATCCATAGACCAATGATTTGCCAAACCGGTAAAAAACCTGTTGCGTTATATTTTTTTTTTTTTTGCGTTTACTTGATATAATCATGATTTCTAGTATCTTGACTTTGAATTGTGATCTGAATTAGAGTAAGAACTCGATATATTCGTTGAACAGAGACTCCAACCCTCTTAAAAATCAACATTAGGATCGCGTTCAGGGTTCTAAGCTCCATCAGATCTTTGTTCTAAGGTATTTGGTCATTTTTAAGGCAAACAATTGCAAAACACTTATTGTAAGAGACACTGAACTGTTTTAAGCTCTTTTTGTTTACTGAAACAAACAGAGAGAGGACCCACAAATTATTTCAATCAGAATAATGAAATATAATTTTTATCGGACCTGAGATTGTTAATTTGTTATTGAAATCCAAGAAACATCAATCATAGTATCTGAGCTACCCGTGTTCCCCTAAAAGTTTCGTACTTAGGGCTAGGTTAGTAAATTACAACGTCACTAACTACACATTGAACCAAGAAAAACCCCAATGAAGTTAATTTAAATGGCAAGAAAAGCAAACTAAACCTGAAATCGGCATCTGGGCTCAAGAGCAGAAGAATCATGGACCATCTGTAACACAAGCGGCCGCCTAGTCCCCATCTCCACCTCCCTGACGTTAAACCTGAACCCTAACAGAGCTTCCAGAAGCGAACTTTTTCCGTCCGATTGGCCTCCAAGCGCGACGATTTCAGGGATCGGAACCTTCTCCCCGAACGCCACCGCTGCCGCCTGCAGGCGGTTGTAAGCCTCGAATCTGGACTTGAAGTCCGACGTGGAGATTGTCGCAGGATCCATTGGTTTCTTTTTTGAGGCTTTAGAAGATGGGGTTTTCATTTGCGTGCTTTGAACACTATTTATCAGAAAAATGGCGTCAAATCTTTAAATTTTCGGAATTTCAAATTTATTTTGGTGAACGGTCGGGTTGGAGAGAGAGAGCGGGGGAGAGAGATTAAAAAAGACTACAAAGCCCGTATCACTGGAACGAAATTGGAATACCAAATACGATTAACAAACGAAGCAGACTCTTCAACGGGAAAATCATGACCATCAGAGCTTAGAGCATCTCCGACTGGAGATTACAATTTACAGAATTGAAGATGTACAAATAAAAAGCGTTGCAACAGAAGGTACATTATTGGATCGACTACCAACTCAATCGTTTTGGTTCAGAAAGCGTAATATACTTGGACGTTTGTTGAATATACGCCCCAGTTACGTATGGGGATTGAACGTCTGTTCAACAAGCGTTCAATTGAATTGTCCCTCCCCTCAAAGACTATTTAACCGATCTTTTTCCGTTCTTTACAAATATCATCCATCTTTATCTTTTCTTTTCCCACACCATACTGCAACATTTTCAAATATTCTACTCTCACTTCTCTCATCTCAAAATGTTTTCTGATTTTGATGTCGATACCACAAGATGCAATTTCGAAGAATTTGATTTAGAAGACAATACGGGTCCTATTGATAGAGCATTAACTACTGATAGTTGGACTTCGGCGAAAAACTATGATTAATGTTACATTTGATGTGTACTTTCAAGCGATCCGATCCGAGTACCGACCAAAGGTGGTAAGACTTTTTGGGACAGAATTACAAATTGCTACAATTGGAAGAACGTTGATCGCAAAAGATCACTATCTTCGATCAAATGTCGTTATGAAAAAATTAATCGTTAAACACAAACATTTGATTCTTAAATGTTCAAGTTAAAACAAACGAATCCTAATGGATTTGGGAATGAGACGCATTTGATAAGATATCCTAAATTTTCATATGTCTATAATTTTACAGTTCTCTAATTATTTAAGCGATTTTTTTATAGAGGATTGCAGCAAATAAATTGTTTAACAAATCAACGAATTTAAGAATAAACAAGCACCTCATTTTTATCAGTTCATGCACGTTTATGACCTGCTAGTTGAGCATGTAAAATGAAAATCCTCTCTTCGGGAAACTGTTCAAGACATCCAATCAAACAGCAACCGAGGTAAAGCGCCAAGAGTCACGGAAAGCTTTAGTCTAGGAGAATCACTAGAAATTCAAGGTGTGGGGTCAGAAGAGCGCCTAACTCCTACCGAAGAGGATTTTGTTAGGCCTCTGAGAGCCGAAGCAGCCAGAAAGAAGCAGGTTACTGGGGCGGATTAAGCAGAAATAAAAAAAACTCCTACTTGAATCCGAAGATAGATATAATCATGCAATGAGTTTCGAGCTGCTCAACATTATTAATCCAGAAATTGGATCAATATCCAAAAATCGAATGAAAACACCAGTTCTAATAAAAATAAAGGAAAAAGTAGAAAAGTAAAAGGACATACAAGAATTTTTATAGTGGTCTGACGTAATCTCTGGCTTATATCCACTTTAATCTTTTTTATTAATTGTTCTCTCTTTGGCTTACAACTAATTATCTCGGATCTGACAACAATCTAATGGATCTTATATTTACAATAGAGTTTCTAGATTGTTTGAGAGGTAAAGGATGGAAGTAAAGAAAAAGAAGAGTCTCCCACGGCCGAGAAATCAGATCCCGAGTCAAGAGAAGAAGAAGATTCCCTTTTGATTGCAGGTAGGCTTGTATTTATAGAGAAACAGAGGTAATGGGTCAGAAGCCCACTTGCACTAAGGTCCAGGAGATTACCCGATGTTGTACTAGAGAGACCGAAGTCCCACGAAGATTATAGCTCGATACTGATCTAAGTTAGCTCGGTACTGACCTATAGATCTTGGTACAAGTTGAATTATTTCGCTTTCTTTGCTCTTCTATCTTCTGTTCGATGTGTTTCAAGCTCTTTTCTATAGATTTTGGGTTGATTTTAGTGATTTTTCTGATAGTTGCGTTCTTTGCTTTCTTCTCATCAACCTTTGGAATTGCTCATCAAAATCATGGAAAAACCACTTGATCACGAGTAATCGGAGTGGTATAGGAGGTGTGTGGAGTTTGGAAAGTGGAACGGGGGAAATGACCTATGGATAGCTTGGTATCAAGCTATGCACTTAGCTTCGAATTGAGTGAAACTTTCCCGAGTTGTTTATCTACTCCATTTAGGTGTGCTTGCAAGTTTCTGAATCGTCTCATCTTTGTTTTGGTCTTCTAAGTCCAGTTGAAATCCGCTTGGTTAAAAAGCGAGTTAACACTTGCCCCCTATGGTACGTCTTTCTAATGTGAGGTGTGTTTTGCTCAAGAACAAGTTTTAGTAATCGGTCTTCGATAGTTGAGCTCTCTGGCTATTCATTGATCCCAATCTTGATGAATTATCAGGAAGTGTAATTCCACATATTAAAGCCATCCTACGTTCGCCTAGGGCATATCTTCCTTCCTCCGGTTGTATGGCGTTCAAATCTTTTTATCAAGTCTGCATCCACTCTGAGGCATGGTCTCATCGGACCATTGATCTTTCAATCTAGAGTTTGATCTCTTTGAATCGTCTATTGCTAATCTAGGGTTCTAATCTCTTTGGATTCTTGCTGAGTTCAATCCGCTCGCTCTCCGACGAGGGAATCCAACGACCAAGCAAGCCCATCCGCTCAATCTCTGGTGAGTGCATTTACCTTTCGTACAAGCCCATACGCTCGCTCACAACAAGAAAGCTTGCACCTTGCACTTCGGTCATGTCTCTCCAGATATGACTTAAAGCGATTAATATCATATAAGCCCATCCACTCACTCTCCAATAAGGGGATTTGCACCCTGCACTCTGGTCCCATCTCTCCGGACGGGGCTTAATACAATCAATATCGTAAAAGCCCATTCGCTCGCTCTTCGACGAGGGGACTTGCACCCTGCACTACAATCCTGTCTCTTCGGACAAAACTTAAAGTGATCAATATCAGTCATCACATTCAATGTGGATTTTTCAAAGGTCAAATATTCAAATCAAAGCATACAAGCAAAAATCCTAATTATCCATCCAAGACATCCGACTCAAAGCGTGCCTAGGGATAAACTAGGTCCCGTACACTTGTAAGCGGTCCGAGATTATTACTGTCCTAAATAATTATCCCAGACATCCGACCCAGAGCGTGCCTAGAGACTAATCTAGGCCATATACACATGTAAGCGGTCTAAGGTTATTATTATCCTAATTATTTAAAGTAGGAAAAAGCAAAGCGATGGAATCGAACCTGACTCCCGTTCACGCGATTTCGAGTCTCGGACCAGATCCCTGGATGCTCCTTGATGCATTCGCTGTAGATGGTGGTTTCTCCGGCTGCACCATTGTAGTTCGGTTCCTCGCTTACTACTGCAGCTAGTTGCTTTAAACTAGATTTTCTATCAGATCATGAAACTCGTTCGTTTCATGTCCATCTAGCTCATGGAAGATGCAAAACTTTTTAGATCTTTTCTCCCGATCAGTGGGCTCTCTCCTATATGGCTTCCCATAGGGGATATGCCCTTAGTGTCTAGATATATCCTCTCGAGGATCTTTATTAGCTCAATGTAAGAAGAGAACTTTGGTTCCCTCCTCTACCGTTTCGGTTCTCTGAAGTCATCATCAGCTCTTTTTTTCCTTTGTCCTTTCTATTTCCCGCTCCGGCCAGTCCTCTATCATCCACAACATTAATTTCAGCATCCTTGGCTTTGGTATCTTCTTGATGCAAATGTCTCTCGGCTTCATGGTAGAATTCCATAAGATCCGTCGGTGGATCCCTTTCCACTGCAACTTTAAAGTCGATTTTGGTCTCGACTCCAGATACTGCCACCATTAAGATTATAAATAGATTTGGTTTATTGATGGCTGCAATCGTCGCATTGAACCTTGTCAAATATCTTCTCAAGGTCTCTCTAGGCCTTTGTTTTACGCTTGATAGCGTCATCACATTCTTCAGTCCTGAGACATGAACTACGGACTGTCTTAAGATCTTATTCACTAAATCGGTCCATGCACTTATGGACCTATTCTCCATTTGTCTGAACCACATCGCCGCCAAGTCCATTAAATATAATGGGAAACACTACCCAATTACTTCCTCAGAAGCACCCAACACCTCTATATGTCAGATGTATCTCATCAGATGAACCGTCGAATCCAACTTTCCATTGTACATTTCCAATGTTGGAAGCTTAAAATTAGGAGGTCACCTCAGATTCCGAATATTAGAAGTGGACAGATTCCTGCTCACATTCGATAAGCTTTAATCTTGGGTCCACCCTTAATTATCCTCCATACCAACTCAGCAATTCAATTTTCATCGTCCAATGATGGTCTTCAACCAAAAGCGTTATTCTGCCTACTGCATCTTTAGGGGAATTCTAGAATATACTCAACACATGCTTCTCTGGCTGCACGTTTGCATTCTGATCCGCCCCTCTGGTTTCATTCTATCCTCTGTTCCTATGGGAAATCTCTAACACATGTTCCTCTGGTTGTTCCACATTTGCATTCTGATTTGCGTTTCTAGCTCTAGCATCGTTTGCTCTCGGCATTCCAACACGTCCCAGGTTCACACCAATATTGCCTCCAAGCGTAATTCTCTTGGTATGGAGTTGATTTAGGTCGGTACCAAGTTGTACTGTTTATGGAGGCATCATTCCAGTTTTCTCCACTCCAACTTTAACTGTTCCTACATTAGCTCCTAACACTTGGTTCTGAATACCTACAGCTCTAGTTATTCCTTTTATCTCATCCTTCGACAAAATCCTTTAACCATTTCATGCTGTTGAATCATTAATCCATCTTGGATCTCCTTTATCATTTTCTCCATTTCTTCTCTAGTCACGTAGATGGTCAATGTAAATTTAAGGACACCTCCGGCTGCCTCCATGCTCTGGTTGGCTTGCTCCAAACTTAGATTTAGTTTTAGGTCTCTTTATCTTCTCCAAATTTCAGATCCAAGCTTTAGGTTGTGAAATCAGCTTCCTTCTAAGTGAAAGCATCAAAATGTTAACCCACAAAATGGATCAAAATCCAAAAATCAAATGAAAGCACCAGTTGTTGTAAAGATAAAATAAAAATCATAAAAGTAAAAGGACACACAAGAATTTTTATAGTGGTTCTGCGTAATCGCGGCCTACGTCCACTTTAATCTTTTTTATTAGTTGTTCCCTCTCTAGGTTACAACTAATTATCTCAGATCTGACCATAACCTAGTGGATCTCATATTTACAATGGAGTTTCTAGAGTGTTTGATAGGTAAAGGATAGGAGTGAAGAAGAAGAAGAAGTCTCCAGTGGTCGAGAAATCAGATCTCGAGTCAAGAGAAGAAGAAGATCCCCTTTTAGTTGCAGGTTGGCTTGTATTTATTAAGAAATAGAGGTAATGGGACAGAAGCCCACTTGCATTGAGGTCCAGGAGATAGCCTGATGTTATAGTAGAGAGACGGGATCTCATGACCCAAGATTATAGCTTGGTACCGATCTAAGTTAGCTCGGTACCGATCTAAGTTAGCTCGGTACCAACCTATAGATCTTGGTGCAAGTTGAATTATTTAACTTGCTTTGCTCTTCTTTCTACTATCTGATGTGTTTCAAGCTCTTTTCTATCGACTTTGGGTTGATTCTAGTGATCTTTCCAATAGCCACGTTCTTTACTTTCTTCTCATCAACCCCTAGAATTGCTCATCCAAATCATGGGAAAATCACTTAATCATGAGTAGTTAGAGTGGTATAGAAGATGTATGGAGTTTGGGAAGTGGAACAGAGGGAAATGATAGGTCGGTACTGACCTATGGATAACTCGGTACCAAGCTATGCACTTAGCTCTGAATTGAGTGAATCTTTCTTGAGTTGTTTATCTCCTCCATTTAGGTTTGCTTGCTAGTTTCCAAATCATTTTATCTTTGTTTTTCTCTTCTAAGTCCAGTTGAGATCTGCTTGGCTAAAAACAGGTTAATAAACACCAAGAAAAAATGTTGAAATTGAATTGACTTCTTATTGCAAACAAATAGAGAGATGAAGATGCAATAATGTTCATGGATACGTCGAATATGTTTGAAGAACAACGAGAGTATACATAATCCAGAAGGAGAGAAATTATGATGCATAGGCGTGAAGAGGGGCTGTAGTTGTATTTGTATTCCTAGAACTATTCTATCTTTGAATTTTTAGTAGATTTACTGATTTGAACTTAATCCAGTAATTTTAGAAGTACAACCAAATGAAATTGCATTACATTACTTGATATGAAATGAAATTTCGATACATTATTTGATATGAAATGCAACATAAATACATTATAACAACATTAAGAACAACAACAAGAAACTTAACAGTAATAATAAACTTTTACTGATTACCATAAAAGCTCCAAAGATGATTTATTTGATCGTTTTGTAGTATTTGGTGGAGTTGAACACTATGATATGACATTTGACTAGAAACATGAAACTCGAGTTCAATTTTACTTTCAATCATATCGTCGCGCTACACATCTAGTGCTACTGGAGCACCATCGTACACAAAGTCATCTTCTATGTCTCTTTTGTCCTCAATAATCAATTGTGTAAAATAATACAAGTGTACATTTTTTTGCCATTTTAAGTGGATCCCAAAATCTACATGGATTGCTGACTATGGCAAACCTTGATTGAAGAATACCAAATGCTCTTTCAATGTATTTTCTCTATCCTTCTTGC
Source organism: Allium fistulosum (assembly GCA_030737815.1). Classification (NCBI taxonomy): domain Eukaryota; kingdom Viridiplantae; phylum Streptophyta; class Magnoliopsida; order Asparagales; family Amaryllidaceae; genus Allium; species Allium fistulosum. The sequence continues at coordinate 409,863,242 of CM060906.1, forward strand.
ATTATCGCAAACTTTGATTGTTTATTGTTTAATGGGTTAGGAATTGTCATGACAATGGTATTCCATTTAGGGTATATACCATCGTGTTACACCCTTAATTTTGATTAACATTATTTAGGATATTTAATTAGATAAATAAAATAAAATGATATAAGATAATAAGGAGAACGAGATTTGATAATCAAATTGGTCGAGCCTTAATTAATAAACCAATAAGGGTGATTAGAACATTAATAAGAAGGAGGATTTATGAGAATGACAAAATAGGAAAAAACCATATTTCCTTAACATATACCTTCCCATTCTCAATCCCTCCCTCACATTCATTCATACAAACAAAAATAAAGAAGAAGGTTGGCTATTATAAGGAGTTACAAGAGAAGAAAACGCTAAGAAACAAGATTAAAGCTTAGAGGAAATCAATTCTAACTCAAATCTCAAGTTCCTTTATCAAATCGAGGTGAATAATGATCATCCATCTCAAGTTTTATATGTTTGGTTTGGTTTTATGATTAAACCTGAATTCTTTGATGTTATTATTCCATGTTTTGAATAATTGAATGATTATATGTTATTGATGAATTATTGAATTTATTTATGAAATTAGTTAATAGGTTGAAGTGTGAAAACCTATCATATAACATCCAAATGACTTGAAATTTTGATATAATGTAAAAATGTTATTTTAAAAGTAGGTTTTTAATTTCATAATTTTTCAATCATGTATGAATATTTTATGAATTTCTTAAGTAAAGGAAATGGTTTATTTCGGGTTTTAATTATTAAAAATAATTAAATAATATTTTTGATCCTGAAATTTTTATATGTTAAAGAATACAATAAATTTGATTTATTATAATTTTTGGATTTTTTTCCCCAAGTGTTTGCGAATTATTATCAATTTATTAAGCTAGAAAAGCTTAATAATTATATTAAAATATTAATATAAATTATATGGTTTGCTGATTATTTTGGGAATGAGAAATTAGATCTATAGCAGTTTTCTGAAAAGGATTTGGTAAAGAAAGTTATTATCCAATAAGAATTTGACAAATAATTGGATTGGTGAAAAGATATTGCTTTTTAAAGAAATAAAACAGTTTTATGTTAATTATGAAATTGCCACGCATCATTAATCAACGTCGAAATTCATCCATGCCACATTTCATCTCTAACCTGTAGGGAAGCATACGATAGAAACTTTGTTGGTATGCAATGATTCCATTAAGGTTGGAACGTATCAATGCCGACATTGATGCCTACAACATTGGTGATGTCGCGGGTGTTCTATGCCGCAAGTCTTCCATGCCGCATATATTATATGGCGCATGTTTTATACCACATATTTTATTGTGACATTGATAGTGCTGCAAGTTTTATAGCAACGTCCATTAGGGGTGGGCACGGTCGGTTAACCGAACCAATCAGAATGGTTAACCAGTAAAAATTAACGGTTCGGTTAACCGATACTTCGGTTAAAAATGGTTGGTCATACCGACCGAACCAGTTAAATTTAACCGTGGTTAACCGGTTAAATTTAATCGGTTCGGTTAACCGTTCGAACCAAATGGTTAATCGTCTAGTGGTTAACCGTTTAACCCAAACAGTTAACCATTGAGTGGTTAACTGTTAGTTAACCGTATATACTGCATAATATGCAAGATCATTGAATGTTGATCTATAATTGCAAAGATCGCAGCTAGTTGTATTAGACACTTTAAGAGCACAACAAAGATTATAGACACACATTGCAACATTAATCCACAATCCAATAGTGCACTGTGCACAGTTCTGCTAGTCTGCACAGTTCTGCTAGTTCGCACTTCCACAATACAATACTACAATGATTATTAAATCATTGATTACATTCATAGTTTAATAATACATTAATAACTTAATGCAAATAATATGGAGATTAAAATTCCAATTTCCATAGCCAGCTGTTGTTCCTGAGCTTCAAGTGACCAAGTCCATGACCATCCATTTTCCTCTGCAAAATGTAAACTAGTAGACACATTAAAACCAATCCAATTTTCACTGCAAAACGCAAAATGCAACTTAAAATATGAGGTGTTTCTACTTGATCTATTGATGTTTCTACTTTTGCACTAAAATGTGTAATTGTTATACAATATGAGGAGTTTCTACTTGAAACCAATCCATGTTATTTACACAGTTACACAATTATTATGATAGCAAACTACCGATACATTTACACTAAAATGTAAACTACTGATACATTTACACTAAACTGTGTAACTATGTAACTGTGTTAGAGCATTGTATTAGAACTGTATTAGAGCATTGTATTTCAAATTCAATAAATGAATTTGTATTAGAACTGTATTAGAGAAAATTGTATTAATACAGCTCTAATACAGTTCTAATACAAATTAACCGATTGTATTAGAGCATTGCATTAGAACTGTATTAGAGCAATGTTAACTAAACTGTGTAACTGTGTTGAAGACATGGATTTGAAGTTTGAACTGTGTATCACCTGTGTATGACTGTGTACTTAGAAAATCAAGTACATGAAATTAAGTTTATTCATACATGTGTGTGTAAGTCGGAGTCTATACCAACTATAATTTAGTTTATATGCACACAGTACACAGTTCATATGCCAATATGTAATACATAGTTTAAAACTATAAATTAAAACCGATAAATTAAAAGTTAAAACTATGGATGCATAGACTATTTAATTTCTCTTTCTCATACCTGAAATAACAATAATTCATTAATTCTGAATTATAGGTCATCGTTGATATAGCATCCACTTATCACCTGAAATCAAACAGTCAAACAATCCAATTAGTGAATAAATAAAAATCGAACATCATTGAATGTTACAATATCAAATACACCATAACTATATCCGTGAAATTATTAACTGTCATTATAAAGTTATATGATTGTATATGAAGAAAGTATATGATTGTTTTGAAAGTATATTATTGTTTTGAAAGTGTAAACACTAAACTATATGAACATTTCTACCAAATGAAACTAACCACGGTGAAGGTGAATACAACGATGACGAACATGGACCATCCATGGTGAACATAAAATTTGATGGCAACTCATGTTCACATCCATGTACAAAATCTACATGGAAAACAATTTAATTAGAGCATTGTATTTCAAATCCAACAAATGAAGAGCTATATTATTTTACAAATGCAAATATCAACTGATAGGAGTTCATCATAATAAGAAACATCATCGATAGGAACCTCAATCCGATGATCGACAAAAATTGGTTTGGACCTTAACCAATTCTGAGTACAAACCAATGCCTCAACCATCCGTGGACTCAAAGTACTACGAAAAGGATCTATAATTCTTCCTCCGGTGCTAAAAGCGGATTCGAAAGCAACTGTGGATACCGGAATAGCAAGAAGATCCCGAGCGACTAAAGATAAAACTCGATATTTGGAACTATTTACCTTCCACCATAGTAAAACATCAAAATTATTTGGTGTACCCTCAATAGGTGCATTTAAATACTTTTCTAGTTCGTTTCCTTCGTTATCGTGTTATTGAACCTGTCTTAGAAAAGTGTTCATTCTTCTAGAAAGAACATCACTAACATCCTCAACACGTTCACTAGCAACGGGCGTACTAGGTTGTGGCTCCTCACACGTTTGTGTTCCAAATGTAGAATCGTTAACATAAAAGTCAAACAACCTTATCAAAATATTCTTCACACTTTTTAATCTGTTTTCCGCAATATTTTTTTCATACATGTCTTCAACACATAACTTCAAAAATTGGAATTTATACCTTGGCTCAAGCACACACGTAACAAATAAAATTTTGTTCATATGACCTTCGCTTCCCCAATATTTATCAAACTTCATTTTCATACTAGATGCCATTTTAGCAAGATAAGGATTCATTTTATCAGCCAATCCTTTAAGTTCTTCTTGAATTCCACTAAGCTCGGCAAAAAAAACATTTGCGGTAATGGACAAAGTTTTGCTAAATTTTAAAGTAACATCATAAAAATACTTTAAGAATTTAACAAGTAATTCAGCATTTTTCCATTCCATAGAGCTCGGAGGATGAATTTCATCATCAAAGTATGCAACAAAAATTCCATTATTTTCTCTCATATCATCAAAAACTTTTTTGTACTTTAAAGCCGCTTCCAACATCAAATACGTTGAATTCCATCTAGTTGGTACATCTAAAATAAGCATTGATTTATTCTCAATTCCCAAACTTAAACATAACTCTCTAAATTTACTCAATCGTGATGGAGATGATCTCACAAATCTGACTGCAGTACGAATTCCAGCTATATTACTACTAATTTCTTTTAGCCCGTCATTGACGATTAAATTGGTTATATGAACACAACAACGAATATGCATGAAATCACCATTCAAAACACAACCACCATTATAATCATTTAATTTGTTTTTCACATAATTAATTGCCACCTCATTTGCACTAGCATTATCGACTGTGATAGACACTATTCTTTTGAGTTCCCATTTTTTGATGCAGTGGACAATAACTTTTCCAATATTTTCTCCTTTATGACTAGTAATCACACAAAAATTTATAATCCTTTTATGTGGCTTCCAATCTCCGTCGATAAAGTGTGCAGTTAAAACCATATAATTCACATTCCGAATAGATGTCCATGTATCAGTAGTTAGACAAACACCATGCAATGATTTTGAGAACATTTTTTTAAGAGATTCTAACGAATCCCAATATAATTGAAGCACATCCCTACAAATTGTTCTATGTGAAGGAACTTCAAAACTAGGACACAATTCCCGACAAAATTGAAGAAAACCTTCACCCTCTACAAAACTAAAAGGGAGTTCATCAATAACTAGCATTCGAGCTAATGATTTTCTACATTCCTTTTTATTGAATGACCATGCGATAAGATTGCAACTACCTTCACTATCGCTATTTGTTCCAAAAGCTAAAGTTTTTTGTCTCTTATCACTATCACGTGGAATGGACTTACATGAATGTTTTATATGGTAATTTAAGTGTATTGCCATTTGATTTAGAATCACATGCAAATTGTTGACCACAATAGTTACATACACATTTCTGAAAATTGAAATTACCGTCTTTAGTAAAATGTTCCCATACCAGAGAAGGCTTGTGCACCGGGTGTAGAGGAGGTTTTCTAATATTGATGCCATCTTCGCCAGTTTCCTCATCATCCGCTTCTTCCACAAACTCATCGTCATCTCTTGTTTCTCTAGAACTACCTATTTGTACCTGTTATAGTGCATGAAAAACAAAAATACATTTTAGATTAGAAATATATGGTTCATATCTACGTGTATCAGTTGCAATTGCAATCACTGTAAAATGATTATACAGTCAGGTTAAAATGATAGCACAAATGTGACACAGTCTGGTTATATAGTCAGGTTAAAATGATAGCACAATGCCACAAATGTAAATATATAAGTTTATAACAATTACATAGTTTAATAAAATGTAAACAACAGTTACACAGTTTAATAAAGTCAGGTTAATTCAAGCATATGCACTACAGTCAGGTTAAATCAAAGCATACACGGTCAGGTTAATTCAAGCATACACAACTTAATCTAACTTAATATCAACTAAAAATAAGCATATAATAAATATCAGTTATAAGAAGTATCAGTTAATCATCAAAATTATTGTATAACTAACAGCCTTTAATTAACTACAAGCTAATCAATATCAGTTTAATAGTTAGTTTATCATCTAAATTATTCATTTCAACAGCCACAAATGTAAATATATAAGTTTATACCAATTACACAGTTTAATAAAATGTAAACAACAGTTACACAGTTTAATAAAGTCAGGTTAATTCAAGCATATACACTACAGTCAGGTTAATTCAAAGCATACACAGTCAGGTTAATTCAAGCATGTACAGTCAGGTTAATTCAAGCATACACAATTTAATCTAACTTAATATCAACTAAAAATAAGCATATAATCAATATCAGTTATAAGAAATATCAGTTAATCATCAAAATTATTGTATAACTGACAGCCTTTAATTAACTACAAGCTAATCAATATCAGTTTAATAGTTAGTTTATCATCTAAATTATTCATTTCAGCAGCCACAAATGTAAATATATAAGTTTATAACAATTACACAGTTTAATAAAATGTAAATAACAGTTACACAGTTTAATAAAGTCGGGTTAATTTCAGCATATACACTACAGTTAGGTTAATTCAAAGCATATACAGTCAGGTTAATTCAAGGCATATACACTACAGTCAGGTTAATTCAACAACAAGCTAACTTCGAAATTGATAACAATTAGCATTTTAAATAAAAATTCAAGCTGTTTGATTAAATGTAAATAACAGTTACACAGTTTAATAAACTTAGTTCCAAGTATAGAAATATATAACAATTAATATACAATTTAATCGAACTAAATATCAACTACAAATAAGTTCGGAGACTCTGTATGGATCGATCTAAATTTGTATATTTTAAAAGCAGTTTAATCTGAACTTAATATCAACTATAAAGAAATTCAACTTGGTCATATTTTCAGTTTATTGAGTATAACGAATTATACAGTCCATACAAACTAAACAAAACATATAAAAACTAAAAATAAACATAATCAAATGATTAATACAAGCTTACGTTTTTTCTTTTCCTATTAGTATTCACCATATCTGAATTTGTAGATCAGTAGACCGATCTGAATTTGTGTTGATCGGCTAGGTAATTGATGGGTGGTGTAACGACCCGGAATTTTGAACAAATTAAATTGAGAATATTTAATTAATTTTAAATATTTGAACGATGATTTAATTTGAATCCCCGATATACATTTGAATTTGACGATTAAAGTATAAAATTTAATATATTGAGAGTTGAATAAAAATTTATGTCTTCAATTTTAAGTTGAAGAAAATTATTTCGAAAGCTTTTAAAATTCGTATTGATAATACCGAAGCTAATCGAACTGTCAGGATTGAATTTGAAACTGTTCTGTGCAGTATTAAATTTAATTGTTCGGATCGATATTTAAAAATAGTCAATTTTCAAACAGTCTCGGAATTCGACGAAACCAGTTCCATTGGGTCCGTAATATTGAATTATTGTCGGATTTCCAATTTCGTATTTTTCGGGGTTGATATGTGACCGTACGGTGAGTAAACGTGTTGGATTTTAATTCGAATTCAATTTAAAATTTAAATTTTAAATGCTTAGTCAACACACACGTTCTCCCCTCAACCACGCCTTGAATCACGCCCAAAAACCACGGGGAAGCACGTTCTTCTGTCTCCCCCATTCCTTTCTAAATAATCACGCGCCCCTCCTTTTCATTTCGAAAACGAACGAAGAGAAAAAATGGCAGATGAAATTTGCGAATCTACAACTCCCCTCCTCAAATTAAAACTGCGTACTCCTCTTCTTTTCAAATCAAACGAATCGACGAAATCAACTTCGATTTCGTATAAAAATGGATTGCGGCATCATAGGGTCGCAAGCTCATCATGACTGGGTGGTGGCGACCAGGCTCGTTCACGATGCCGGAGCGAACGCGTGGGCGCAGCGGCTTGGGTCGGCGAAGCTGGGGTTGCGATGAGGTCGTATTGTCGTTCGAAGGGTCGTAAATTCGTAGGCAGGGTAGTTTTGTCGAACTCGTGAGCATCGCTGGTGGCAGCGATTCGTGTCGCGACGTGGAGCTCGCGATTGGGGGAGTAGTGGCAGGCGCTCGCTGGAAGGGGTTGGCCGGGGTCGTTCGATCTGGGCAAAGCGATGGTTCACGTGACTCGTGAGTCTTGGCAAACTGTGAGGGTCCGGCGATCTTCGATCGCGATCGAGTGATAGGGCTCGCGTTTGATTCCTGGATCACACCGAGGTATATTTATTTTGTCTTTAATTTAGTTCAACATATAGATAAGTTTTAATTTGCAGTAAAGGGAAAAATATATAACAGTCAGTTTATAAAAACAGTGGATTTATATACTTATATACAATAAAGAAGATTATTGTTGTTATTTACAGGAAAAGAAAGCAAATTTTTACACACATATTTATATTTATATTTATATAGGAAATCCAGAAAAGAAATAAATATATAAGTACCCACACGTTTTAAATATATATATATATGTAGATAAAACATTTAAAAAGGAAAGTTTAATTGTTTAAATTTAATTTCAGTTAAATAAATTTATAAAAGGGAAATGAGTTTAAAGGATTTTTTTCAAAAGGAAGTTAGTTTGAAATTAAATTTTTCGTTAGATTTAAATCATTAGTTAAAATTTAAAACTATCAAAACGAAATAAAATTGGTTCAAATATTAATTAATTTGTATAATATTTATACAAGGTCAAATAAGTCGAGAAAACAAGTCGGATTGGAAATGGATGGCAAATTAAAAGCTAAGGTGAGATCTTCTCACTCAAATGTAAAATTGATGTTTGCAGTTATTTATTGATTGATATGATTGCTGTTGGATTTGTGATATTAGATATGATAGGATATATCTATATATATAGCAATATATACATATTGGCATATGTATATATTGGATTGATGATTTCCCGCCTCGTATAGCGGATGAGACCCTATTGCGCCGTTAGTAAGCGGATTTTTATAAAACCCATATACCGCGATAATTCCGTACTGGAGCAGAATTGGTATTGTGCTAACGTCTTTGGATGCAGGGAAACAGGTTGGAGGGATCCAACTGGACCCCTCACATTGATTGAATTTATTTCTACTGTGATGTGATAATCTGTGAATGATTATTGATGTTATTGAATTGATGTCTGGAAATTGTTGAAAGCTAAAATTTAGCTGAATGGATGTTTGATATCATTGGATTCCAAAAATAAACGAAATTGAATTTTTGGTAATTCAAGCAGAAAATTTTAAGTGAATTGATTTTTTTGAAATTGAATAAAATTTGAAGAAAAGAATTTAAAGGCATAAAAGTTGATTTTTATAGTATTATCGAATTTATTCCAGAATAAAGTGAAAATGTTAAACAAATGGATTTCGTAAAATAGTGATTTTAAATTGAAGAATTTAATTTAAAATTTGGATTTTTAAAATAGATTGAAAGAAACGATTGAAATTTATTTTCTTAAAAAGGAATTTATTTAAGAGAAGATAAGTTGGAAATCCTATTAGAAATTTAATTGGTAAATTGAAATAATTTGGGAAATCAATGTAAAATGATTTCAATTTGAAGAATCCATTTAAAACAGAATATTGAATAATTTGAGAAAAATAAGGAATTTATTTAGTAGTGATAAATAAAATTAGAAATCAATCTGTAATTGATTTAATATTTGGAAATGGATTTTTGAGAAATCAGTATGGAAATTTTATTTAAGGTTGAAAATAAATTTAGAAATCAATATTGAAATTGATTTGGTATTGAAGTTTTATAAATAGAATTGGAATTTGTAAAAGTTGTTTATAGATCCGAAATCACTTATTTTGATAAGTAAAATATAGAAGTTAATAAAAAGAAGATTTATAAGTTAAAGTTGTTATTAAATAGAAATAGAATTTATAAATGTTGTTTTATAAATTCGAAATCGATTGAATTTGATAAATTAAATATAGAAGATTATTAAAGAAGATATATTCGCGATTTTGGATAGCGAATTTTTATTGAGATAAAAATGTGTGGAAATGATTGAAATTGGGTTAAGTGAATTATATTCACGATTTTGGACAGTGAATATATTATTAAATAAAATGGATTTATTTTTGAAGAAGTGATATAAAAAAAATGAGGTTAAACATTTTAAAGATGTTTTAAAATGTATTATGAATCGAAAGCATAGATTTCAACATTTATTGTTGAAATAGACGTTTTCGAAAATATAAGGAAATGGTGGACTATAACACTGTTGTTATAGTAAATGGTTTCCGAAAGGAAATATTTTTATCTAGTATTGGGATTTATATATCTATCTCAATTCCGAATCCCTATACTAGTGATTTTGAGTCGTCGTAACGATGTTTTACGTAACATTCGTTTTGACTCAAATAGATGTTGTTATAGTAAATGATTTCCTTAACGAATGAAATATATACTTAATATTGATTTAAGTATATCGAATATTTTCAAATGTTGAAAATAAATAGATTTGTGAATTACTTATTATTAAATAAGTATGGAAATGTTTTCCAAAATGAAATGAAATGTTTTTTTTTGAATTTATCTTCTTAAAGATAAATTGAATATTGAAAACGATTTGAAAATCGAATATCAGTAGATATTCGAAAGTATAAATTCAATATGGAATTTATAAAAAGAAATGGGAATTCGTTTTAAAAATAAACGTTGATTTATTTTTGAAGTGTGGAAATTTTATATCTAGTAAAGATATTTTGGCAAAATAAATAATTTGGAAAATTATTTGGAATCTGATGATGTTGCGCATCTTTAGTGATAGTTAAATAACCGACTATCAATAATTACCTTTAGATAGGTATTTGTTGTGAATTGGATGAATTTGAATGCCACACTTATTTTGAATAATCGCTCACTATTCGGGTTAGCCGGGAAAGGACCATGGGGTCGTATAACCCATTCCGAATATGTGATACGTCGTTATGAATTGCATTCGAAGACCGGTGTTGAAGACCGGATATTTTTGAAAACGGAAGGATTACCGTCGAGTTACTCTACATCGACTGATCTTCGATTTAGAGGTTTTATCACCCTTAGTGACGGGAAGTCCGGACGTGATTAGAAATTTATCCGGATGTGCAAGGGCTTCGTGAGAAGTGCCTTCGGTTCTGTTCGATTCCGGAACAGACTTGTATGGATTGTGTGTCTGACGTTACAATTTGAGATATAAAGCTGATTTCTTTCAAATACATTTCTGTTGGTGGCGGAGAATTTATTCTCTTAGCTTAACACCCTTCTCTGAGACGTACGAGCTCAGAGGTTATGTAGTTGAAATTTATCAGCAATATACTCCCAATTTGGTAACGTGGCATACTGAGTGTTGCTGTGAAATGATCAGTGTTTGATCATTTGCGATATGATCATTTGTTTGATCTTATATCTTTGTGATCATAGGTTGATCATTTGTTTGACCCGAAGCAGGGCTTTGTAGAAAGCGTAGCTTTGTGGACGAGACTTCGTCGAGCCTCACACCCCGGAAATGGTCGAAACAGGAAGGATGCGGCAAGGTTCTAGGGAGTAGCGCCCCTTAGTGTATGTCATTCCTTCTGGATAAAGGTGGTATCATGGTATGGAGCCCAGATACTTAACCTATGTGGTTGCTGCATTATTATCTATGTGGTTTGTTGGAAATCGGGGATCCTCGGGAAGATCGGTGACGATCGGGGGATGGCATACGCGTGTCAGTAGTTACCTATTTTTGCAGAGGTAACCCGGCCTTGTGTTGGCAGAGATCCGGTTAGGTTCTCGGGTCGTCTATTCCAGGGACGTACCCATCGTGGAAAAGGAAGTTCCTTAGCCTGACCATTTGTTGGAAATCCAAAGAAACAATACGAGCCTTTACGATTTCAATTGTATAACCTGTCTCCTCAGGAGGCAGCTATAGCAGGCATAATATAATGGTACCTATGCTGGCTAAGATTTATATTCTACTTTCGAAATGTTTTCCACTATGCACTAATAATAATATCCAAAATGATTTGATTTTGCGTAGTAAGCATCTTTGACTATCATAAGAAGAAATCTCCTCCAAGTCTGCGTTTGCATTGTGTGTGTGGTGGGAGGTCTTATGGTAGTTTCATTTTCCAAAAGCATTGCGAATTGACTTTAAAATTCTCTGCTATTTATTTTAAAGATAAATAACTGTTTTACGATCTCACACCAGTCACCATGACTGACTCGGAGTTTATTGTTTCCCTTCTAAACTCTGGGTGCCCACCAATTTCCACACGGGCAGCCTAGAGTTATGTTATCAGGATATTCTGGATATTCTGGAGCTTTGGAAGCAAGCTGGATGGCGAGACGTAGTATTTGTATCTGAAATTATTTATTCCGCTGTGTATTCTGTATGAGGACGAGTTATATAACTGTCCATTGTTGTATTGAGTCGTATATTGACTCTGATTGATGTATGTATAAAATGATATAGTTCTTTGATTTAAAGATTATTCAATTATCTATTATATATTGTTCCGCTGCGATATGTGAGATTTTGATATTGTTTTCTGTTCTGATGTGTTTTCTGTTGTTCTTCTTCTTTCTTTCTTCTCTTTTTCTTCTATCTTCTTCTTCTTCTACTTTTTCTTTTTCTTAAAACCCTCACTATTGGAATTTCCGGCACTCGATTGCTCGGCAGTCGATAAAGTGAGTATCGATGTCGAATTTTCGAAAGTCGAAAATTTTAGTACGTGACAGGTGGAGAGGCTTTTTGTGATCTGGGTTTCTCTAAGAACGATCAGGGATTGAGAAATTGATATTCGATAGATTTGAGAAATTAGTAGGTTTAAGAAATTTGGGAACAAGATCGATAAGCTTTCGCTGAAGCTCCGTAGTCCGTAGTTTGTAGAATGAATTGTGAAAGCGGCGGACACTCACTAGTCACTAGGGTTTCTATTATTTTTCATTACGCGATATTAATGATGGGCCGGGTGTGGGTGGCTTGGCTTCGTAGTTCACTACGCGATATTATTTTCGGTTAACGGTTAACCGTTAAATAACATTTGGTTAACCGTTAACCAAACCGACTTTTATCGGTTAACGTCGGTCGGTTAACCGAATGTTCGGTTAATCGAATTTATCGGCTAATGCGGTTCGGTTATGGTCGGCTGGATCGGTTAAGTCGGTTAGGTCGGTTAAATGCCCACCCCTAACGTCCATGATGCTGCATATTTTTTGTATTGGCATCAACTCCATAAAGCAACAATGCCGCTATAAGTATATTTTCGATATAAGCTATGTTACAGCATTGATGCTTCATGTATGACTTTCGACATTGGTTTTATACGGCAATGTTGCCGCTATTTTCTTATGGGTGTTTGGTCATAATGCCGCTATAGCTCCTTTTGAAATTGATTATAAAGAGGCAATGACGCCGCTAGTTTCTTATGCCGTTGTGTTTTCGCTATGATGCTGCTATGGGCTATTTTTGACACTGATTTATACAGCAATAATGCTGCCTAACCTTAATATCGAAATTTCCATATTTCCAAGTTTTAAAGTTTTATACTATACAACCTATAATTATGCCACTTGTATTCGATGATCTATATGTATTTATAGTATGCGCCATAAATAGTTTTGGCCTTATGTTCTATAAATCAGATGCTTTAACATGATTTCAATATAGACGGGATGCAACAACCTATATAGGCAATATTAATGTCACACTTTATCAATATAAATGGTTTTACGGTATGTGGCTTCATAGCGTATGCTTTTTAGGTGCGATAACCTCTAAATGACTTCGAAATTCATAAATGTTATTTATAAAAGCTTATATACATCTTGGCATAATATTTTAAATAAAGTAAAGGGCTACAGTTTCCTTGTTTAAAGTATGATTTCAAGGGTTTAATCAATTATAAAGATTTATGTTTTAAAGGAAATAAAAAGGGCATTTAGCCTAGAATTTTACTAAAGAGATTATTGTTCTTATCACCTTTAGATAAATTATGATAGGATGAATTGACTCACATATTAGAAAACCAAATGGGACTAATGTAGAGGCGCACCTTATGCTTCAGCTGTTAGCCCCTAGATGATATTAGTCCAAAATTCCAGTGCATAGGGCTTCCTCAAGGGTAAGACTAAAAGTAGGTTTACACACAGAAAGGAATACACAGAGATGAGGTAGACTATTGGTTGGTCTGTAAAACCATTAGGATCAAAGTGACCCTAGGAATAGTAAGTTTTGGACAAACCGTTCAATTTTCTTCTAATAGTAAGTTGGAGAATTTAATATATTTGGTAGGCCGAGTCAACTATATAGGTTTGTAATTACCTTGAGAAAACTATAATGTGGGATAGATAATCCATTTATATAAACAGATTGGTCATGATTACCCAGGTTGCATGCATGCATACATATGATTGTTTATATTGTATAGTTTAACCATTGTGGTTGTAGGTGCTTTATTTATAAAAGACATATTTTGAGGATACTAGTGAGGGAAAAATCCGTTCCGCTCAGCGGCGTGGTTTCACTGGATATCTATTAACCGAGATGGCATATTATTATTCACACCATGCTTTTTGTCCGATCTGAAGTTTTTGTTTTTCCCCTTAAACTCTCGGGTACTCATTTGAGTAGTTCAGAAGCAAGGTTTCCAGGTTTTTAGGTTTGATGAATAAAGCTTTTCGAGACATGCAGGAGGTAGATCTAGCTATATAGGAGCCTATCTATTTATCTATCCGCTATATTGTTATGAATTTTGTCTATATGTATATAATGGCAGAAGTTGTATCTGTCTGGTAGTAAACTCTGATCAACCAAGAGGGCATCTTTATATGTCGTTCTTGGAGTATTTTGTAATAATTATATTTTATCTGAACTTGGGCAACGTTTGGATTATGTAATGGATATGGAAATTAATTAAAGAAATCTGTGTTTTAAAAAAATTTCATATTCTTGTGCTTTGATGTTAATGATACTATTAAATGATCTCATTTTGTCACCGGAGAATAATACTATCGATGACTACAGCATCGGTAGCACTTATTTTTTAGCCTCAGAATGGGGGATGTTACACATCACCAAGATAATATGTAACGTGTTACCTCCTAAACTGAAGGAACACGAAGTTGATCTACCATTTGCTAAATCGGTAAGCAAAATAGATCATTCGACTACGTTTAGGTCATTGTTAGAACTTGGCATTTTGAAAAAGGCATGCCGGATCCATAAGTCATATAAAGCTTCCACTTCAAGAATAATTATCAACCTACGAGACATACCCTGATAAACTCCAGCATATGCCTTTGAACAGTTCTTCCACTCTTAATGCATACAATTATACTGCCCAACATTCCTGGCCATCCACTACTGCCGTGCATCCCCATTAATCTTGCTATGTCGGCTTTATTTGGTCTTTGTAAGTATTAATCGTCGTAAATTTCGACATTAGCTAGACAAAAATGGTCCAAAGATTCTAATACCACGCTTTCCTCAGATGTAAATTCTCATCGAGAGCGTCTGCTGGTCCTGCATATGCAAGCATTCTCAATGTAACAGTCATATTTTGGTATCCAGTCAATCCTTGAGCACGAGATGCATTGGGTTTGAAGATGAAGTATTTATCATGTTGTTTAATGGATTCTGGAATCCTAAGAAATAAAGGTCGGCGCATTCGAAATCTTCTTCTAAAATCACCGTCGATAGAAGTATAAGATCTTTATATTTGCTACTAACTCTCTTTCACGAAGAAAATAATCTTCCATCATTTCATCAAAGCTATCGTTGAAAAATATAAGATCTTTAATTGACATTATTTTTTTAGTTGGCAAAATATAATACCTGAATGTGCATGAATGAATAAGATTATCATGGGTATTTATATTTGCTGAAATACTTGATTAATGGAGATAGAGTGGCTCAGTGTCTTGTCATAATCTAACATTGTAGCCACGTTGCACAAATTTCTTCACATGCTAACGTGGTTAATGGAGACAGAGTGGCTCAGTGTCCTATCGTAATCAAACACTGTAGTCATGTTGTGTTGCACATTTTTCTTCACATGCTAGACTGGTTAATGTATTCTATTATATATATATATCATATTTCTTGCCATCCTTCTCTGCAATCATATCATCCCATTAGTATACAAAAAAATGGTGGATTACAATCATACTACCTTACCCTTATCATACTCATATGAAGGTCTTTTAAGTTAAGATACCCAGCTGAATACGTCTTTCCCCCAACCACCAATCGAGTGGTATGTTGAAATGGTAGAAAAATATTATGATGACATAAGAAAGCATGAGAGAGAATTGCAAGAGCGCGGGCTTCTGGAGGATGGAAGAAGACAAAGAGCAAAGCGAGGTAACCACAATGGAAGAAGGCAAAGACAACATGAAACATGCCACCAAGTACCTCAAACAGATCAAGAGGTTGACTATGGAGCAATATACTATAACTGTGGAGTTTAAGTTCTGTATTTTGTCATAAGAAATGGAAATGACATCGGTCGACGTCACTATAGATGCCGCAATTTTCTGGATGGATGTTAACTTTGGCGATGGCTTTATGATCCTTTACCTCATCGAGAAGTTGTGTACACCACTGAACTTGAAGAACAAATTGAAACGCTTCATAGAAGAATTGGTTTAATTCAGTTATCGGGTGATCATAGATAGTTTTTTTAATCAATATGTGTGTTATTTTCGATCTATGTTGTCATTTCTATTTCAATGTTTGTTGTCTTTTCTGTACCGTTTTAATTAAGTAATTGTCAGATTTTTTTCTCAAGTACTTATTTGAATTTTTCAGTTTCTCATCAATCAACTAACTTAATCAAATTTGAAAATACATAGAAATTATTGAAGGTAGATAACTTAAACTAACTTACTTGAATTCGAAAGTACATAGAACTTACTAAAGGTAGATAACTTAACTAACATACTTGAATTCAAAATTACAAAGGACTTACTAAAGGTAAATAACTTAGTTAACTTACTTAACTTCAATTCGAAAATAAAGGCAACTTGCCTAACATAGCTAACCCAAACATCATTCAAATTGTTGAATATAGCTAACCCAAAGATAATATGCAGCATGTCCAACAAAATTAGTACGATACTCCCACAAATATCATGAATCAAATGTGGATCGTGTTAACTGAAATTGGTCTTCTTCCTCTACTATATTTATAATGTTTCTATATCTTCGACAAGCTCTAGTAAACATGACATAAGTACTCTGAATTTCCAGAATCTTACGAATTAATCTACATTCGGGATGATTATTAAATGCTTCATTTAGAGTAACCTAAAAATCTTGATCCAACTCCTCTTCCATTTGTCGACGCTCGACTTTTATGTACGCTTTAGTTAGCAATAAACAATCTTGTGGAGTCCAACTTTCATTTGCCATTGAATATGTTATGAACTTTCAATACAAAACTTTCGTTTAAATAGTTTGTTCATAATCTGCGTCATATGAATCAAGTGTCATATGGATGACCACATGACAAACATCCACGGACTTGTGAACAAACACAAGTGTGTTTTCTTCTTCGCAACTGTTTCTTCACAAATGTTTTTATTTATGCCATGAATATAGTACAAAATGAAAATAGAATATGAACCATTATCATACGACTGATAAAAGAATACGTACACAAGCATGCATAAATATCATCATCAACATACCAAATGCACTAATCTGAAATACATGTATGAAACAATAAAACATGTATGAAACAACAAAACATGTATGAAACATAAAAACAACATCAGTCTATGTGAGGGGACCCAATACCACTCCACTCATCATTGGTATCATTATTAACGTCATCAAAGTCATATGGCTCTAGCGGCGGCTGATGCTACTGAATCTAAGTCTGGTAATCATGTATCTGAGCCTCATACTGAGTCTGTTGTTGTTGATAATCAGTCTGATAACCAGATACATAACTGAGTACAATCAAGCGTCATGCACTTAAATGTAGCAATCATCCATCTATCCCGATCCATGTACTGAGCAAGCTACGATGTAAAAAAGAAAAATTATACATATATCGTGGATGTAATTGCTAGTGAACTATATGAAAATTTAAAGGTCGTACGTACCGAATGGAGATTATATATACTAGAAGAAGGTATCCCTGAACATCCTCATCTGTAGGATACTGTAGTGGATACTCAATGACTTCACTGTGTAATGTGTACGCTCTAAACGAATGCCGAGGGGGATCAAACATAGGAGGCTGTGTGTACTACGATGACGTAGGCTCAAAAGTAAATGGTGGTAACAGTATTCTACCAGAAGAGATATGCGAGCCAATATGATTGAAGTTCAAACCTCATATATAATCAGGTAATGAGTAAGCACGTAAGGCTACTCGAGTCCAATATGCATCGAAATTTCTGGCTACCGTAATAGGCTCACCATCTACCCATCCCGTAGCCCTTATACTAGCACTATAAGTCGGGCCAGCCTGAATAGATCCATACATATCATCCTAGGGAAGCAGATCAGAGGGAATGCAAACTATACCATAAAACTACAACCAACACTGCTCCTCTGAATACCATATGAAAGGACATGTAGGAACCTAAAAGCAAATCCTACATCTTGAAAGAGAAAACTGAAAAGTGAAGGGATGATTGTAATGACCTACATTTTCAACCCTTAAAGTCGACACTAATACATCCATGGTATTCACGTGCCGAGCATTCAAGTGCAAGAAAGATGGATTATTGGGGGAAAAGACAGAACAGGATCTCACATTGTGATGAGTAATATATAATATACAATAGATATTTATAAAAGAAATCTGTAATATACATACACCAATCAGAGTAAACTAACCAATCATCGGCCTGAACAATTACAACGACCTATCCTTACAAATGCTGATAAATACAAACAACAAATGCAGAGAATAATAAAATATATACGAGTATACGTCTTGGAGGCACCCACTTGGAATGCTAACTGTCCTCCAGGCAACAATGCAATGCTAGCATTCATCCATACAAGTTGTTCAGGATATGAACAAACCAAAGGCACTACTTCTACTACATCCATTTTGGAATCATCCTAGAAAGTAGCCCTTGCACTTTTAATAACTACATCTTCGGTTATCTTCAAGATGTCTTCAATTCTAACACTTATGCCGGTTCAAAGTGGTTTTTGGATAATACATCTGATCCAGGTCTCTCCGAACCGACAACGATAATTTTAAAACTGGCCAACGTTTGATAGTCGGTTATTTAACTATTAAATAAACAAACAATCCAATCATGGATTGAATTCCATATGGAAACCAAACATAGTTAAGCATATAAGCCACCACTAAACCTCTTTAATTAATTCCTACATTAATTAAGACCACTTTGTAAATTATTATATTAAAATAATTTTATAAAGATATATCCACAAACCCTTCTCTACTCTTTTCAATACTTGAATATTGATATATTTATCTTAACTGTTTAGTATACTCACAAAACATTTAACTTTCTATAGAAAACTTTTCCATATACTTATATTAACGGCATAAGTATATTCACAAAACACTACACTTTCAATACTTATGAAATGTACCCATATACTTATCTCAACTGTATAAGTATATTCATAAATATTAAGGAAGATTTCATTTTCCAAAGCCATACTTGTTTGGGTTAAAACAAATTTCGTTTAAAACATTGGAAACAATAAACCCAAAACACTTTTCTTTTGGTGTATGTAAATGGATCGTATAAAAACTAGACCAAATATACTTACTACCACTTTTCAGTTTCAAGCAGTACTATCCCTCGATTAACAACGAGATCGGACTAGTTAGAAAACGATCCTTGCCTCAACACACATTCTTAATTCTCAAGATAGAGACGAGTTTCCATAGCTTGGAATTTGGTGTTAAGTATGAAAAGAATACTTTCACCACAATTCAAAATGATCATCTATGGAAACCAAATCTCATTCTTTTTACAAAATTTCTTTTGTAAATCCATTTTATAAAATTCCTTTATGAAACTCCTCTATATTTATAAAACTCTTTTATATTTACAGACTCCTTTTATAAAAATATATTTATAAAACTCCTTTTATAAATCTCCCAATTTAATTTAAACTCTTTTTATAAAACTCCAAATTCATTTATAAACAACTTTTATAAATTTCCAAATAAAATAATAAAACTCATTTTATAAAACTTCATTTATAATTATAAAACTCCTTTTATAAAACTACATTTTTAATTATAAAACTCCTTTTATAGATCTTCATACTTTCCATAAAAGGATCACTCTATATATCACTATAAATCCATAGATGCGATTTATTTTCCAATTTATCACATTTGTATCATTTCCCTTTTAAAAATATTATTTTGTATAAAACTATTCTTATATTATAAAAACACCATTTATAAACTATTCTTTTTATTCAATATTTAATGTAAAACGTTTCACAAATATTTTTTGCAAAATATTTCTATCCTCTTTTAAAATAGGATCACTTTATTATAAAACAGATAACTTCCCTTTATTTTCCTTTAAAATAAACGTTCATTTTTCTAATAAATTTTCTAGAAAAATAAATACTTCTTAAAATACTTCTAAAACATTCCCATATAAATTAGAAAAATTATAATAAGGTTGAAATAAAATACATGAGTTCTAAACCCATTTTTAAATAAAATATTACATTCCAAAAAGTCATATATTAAAATAATTCTCCAAGTCAAAATCAATTTCAAATCATAACACCATTTAATAGTATTTCAAAATACTATAACAATGTCAATAACTACCATAGCACTTAACCAATGCTATTACTACCTTTATCACTATAAAGGTTAACATTTTAACATATATCAATGTCACATCCAATATGGCCAATTACCAAGTTTTGATATTTAACAAATCTATATAACATGCATATAAATGGAATTAAATCAATAGGTATACGATTGAAATTAAAATCATAATCGCGAGAAATCCGGGTTTCTCTATAAAATTCCCCGTATTTCATTTAAATGTCATTCGCTTTTTGAAGCAGAAATTCAACCAAACCAAACTAGTAAATCATTCAAACACAAATAGTAATTTATATCTACTATATATCATTATAGTATTCATTAAGAAGCGAGATAACTCACCGAAATCCCAGTTGATGCTTAAGCATTTCCAATTTGAACTAAAATCAAATGATGTTCGATGTTAGCTTAAAATTTCACTTGTTTCAAGCTCGACGAAACTAGTTCCAGCACATGGATATCACTCCGACAAGCGTAACGCAAAACCACATCGTGATTGGACCTTGTATGGAAAATATATTCATTTTATAAGACTGAGAATTAATTAATATAATTAATTAAAATTTTAATCTCAAATTACTCGCCACATCTCACCTTCTTCCCAAATTCAAATCTCCCTTCATCCCCAAATCGACTCTTCATGTATATGATATGCACCTCTTCCAGGCCATGCACGCACACCTTATGCAATGCGTGTCTTTCACATGGAAAACTTGCCTTAGTTCAATCTCGAGCAACACACCACGAAATTGCAATCCATCACCTCTGTTAAACTCCTCTTCATGTGCTCTTGCCATCCCACTTATGATGTGAAGCTCAACCTCTCCATTAAATTTCCGTCTAGCTCCTCTCTCCACTCATCCACGAAAATTCGCACATCCCTAATATCCATCGAGCTCCACCAAATTATCACCACCAAAGCCCCTAGATGCTGGAAACTCAATGAACTAACCTCATCTCCTATCTCCTCCTCTAGCCACCAAAACTGCCAAACCTAGCATATATTCACCATGCCTAAAACTGTTGCATCACCTAATACGTAACCGAGCCATCTCAGAATTCACCGATGCCCTAACACACGGAAAACTCAAATCTACACTCGGTTTTGCCTAGATCTATCACCACCTCAAACCCTAGCTTTAACTATCTACCGTCGAACGTCCCAAACTAATGCCGCACCTTTCAACATCTATGCCAAATCCAATATGTCACTAAGACGAACCCAAAGATTCTTTTTTTATAATTTGAAGTTGAGTATTTCTTATGTTTTTAATGAAAGAGGCTTAAACTTTCTTTTACATGAAGCTTTGAAAATGAAAAGAGATTGGGAAAAAGAAAAGTCAAGTTGTGTTGAATTGTCCAAGTGTGGAGTTAGTTTATATTGCAATTTTTGGTGCCTCGCTACCCAGAATTTTGTTTGCATACGACCCACGAACTATAAAACAAAATTACGATCATGCACAAAATGCAATATGATCACAAAACAATAATAGTATATAGTGGTTAGATTATTCTGTAAAATTTCAAAAATATCGTCGTTTTCCATAAAATACGCCAAACGATAATTTCAATATTTTCCAAATTAAAAATTATGAAAAATCCTATAAATAAAAATAAAAATACTACAATAAAAAGATAAAGTCATTTTATTTACAATTTATTTTCTTATTATTTATTAAATTTGAATCAAATCCAAATATTTAAATAAACTAAATATTCCAATTCGAAATGTAAAAAATTTCAGGTCGTTGCATTCTTCCCCCTTAAAAGAATTTCATTCTCGAAATTCCCAAAGGAAGGAAATTGCCTCATAACCCTTAAGCTTTTAAAAACTAATTTAATAAAATGATTTATTAAACTTTTAAAATCCCATATGTAACGGGAAATTTCGGCATCACCTCTTTTGTGCGGCTCGATCTGGAAAAACCATAACTCGTCACAATGGCCCAAATCAATAAAAGAAAATAAAAGCCCAAAAGTGGCCTTCCATATTTAGGGCATGAAATCATAAAAAAACAATATGTACTTATAATATATCTTATAGAGTGTGTCTGTCACATAATGAACACACCCTTAAGCAATAAACACATACCATATTGTCAAGCAAACAAACTTTACTCATGAAACCAAAAGCAGCAAGCTAGCCTTTGCTTCCATACACCTGTATCTTACTTACAAATGCCATCAAACCATATAACTTGCATTCCTAATGAAAGAAGCACACAATTTATTAAAGCCCATATGATGTATATATTTCATCCGTATGCAATATCAAATCTGGTAACTCACTCGATCATACAAATTTCACTTCCGAACTAGTATCGCTCACTTGACTTCCCTAGTGCGGATTCCAATCAGGTTCCTTGATTAGAAACCTCTGTTATCCTTACATAGGCACATACCATGATAGAAAACTTCAAAATCTTATCAAAAATCTGTATCAAGTGTTTACAGTCAAGCGTCGAGTGAATTTTTTTAACTCGGATCGGTGTAGATCACCTAGAAATCGTGTACTCGAATCTGGATCATGAACTGTTATACGAATAAAATGATCTACGTATAACTTACATATTTATTCCATTGATTTCTTAACTACACCAATTACTTTTCATTCACATTTACTTACACTAATAGTATTTCATTTAATACTAACATTAATTATGAACCATTTCATAAAACTAGTACTTAAGTTTATAAACATCTTATAAAACACGACTCATGATTATTAACACTTTAAAACTTAAGTTCATATTCGTATAACACTCTTCTACATCCTAAGGATATATATATTTATAAATTTCAGATTGGTTTTACTTAACCAGGATATTCAACATATTTAAAACTTGTAACTTATTTTCTTCTCAAAATTCATAAGTTATTGAAACTTATTTTCTTATATTTTCACAAAAGCACTTAGCTTCAAGTTCTAAATCAATTCAGAAGTTTTCGACTGTCCAAAATGGACAAAATTTCAATTTCGTTTTAACAAATGAAATACCAAACAACTCATCATGAGGAGATGCACAAACCAGTATATCCTAATGAATAGAATATATGAATCCATACAATAGCTTAACTGAAAATTTCAGAATTAAACACTCGGGTTTTATTTTAAAACATTTTGAAATAATAATATACATATCTTGTTTTATATCAAATCATACTTTTGAAATTTAGAACAAAATTTGTTTTAGCAAAACAACTCTGAAGCAAAACTACTATGGTAGCAATCCCTCACTTAGAAACTCGAAAATGAACGCCGATGATGCTATAGCCATCGCCAGAATTATTTTCCAATGACATAAGTGAGTTTTGTGCTTTCTACTTCCTTTAAAATCCTTTATAAGTATTTCTATACAAAAATACTTTTAAATTATACTCTTATTATTTTCTATAAAATTTTGAAAAATAATTTCCAAAACATCGGGATTTAAGTTCTCAAATTCTCAATTTTAAATTTCCTTTTATTTATAAACCAAATTTATAAACCATACTCATACCAATTTGCTTTCTTATATAAAAACATTTCATAAATGTTTATCTTTGTTTGAGTTGTAATAAACAACTTTTATTAAAATTAAACTTTAACCCAACATTGTCACCGAATGCCTTATAGTCAAACTGCGAAACTTAATTCACAAGGTATTCATATTTAATTTAATCCAAGAATAAATACTCATAAACCGACCGAGCACAAATAATCAAACAATAAATGATAATAATCTAATATTGTCATTTCCTAACAAACAAATACATCTTAAATTACTATAACAATTTTTGAAAATTATTCTTTTATATATAAAACCTAGGTAAAATTATTTCATTTACCCAATTTTAAAACAATACCGTATAGGTTTGCCTTGTACAAATGTTTAGAAAGCCCTATCGATACAGTTGTACATTCTGTATCGATTAGAATTCATAAGCCGCTCAACAGATAAGTCAACACAATATAAAACATTTTTATAGGATTAACAAATATGCCTTCATATATATACACACTCAAACCATTCTAAGGTATTAATAACCCTATCTCTAATGAATTACCCCACCAAAACCTAGGTGTTCGCTCAACTTAAGCTCTGGTACCACGTGCAACAACCCTCCTTTTCGACCCTCAAAAGTTGACACTAATACATCCACGGCATTCACGTGTCTAGCATTCAAGTGTCGAAAATACAGATTTTTGGGGAAAAGAAAGAAAAGATAGAACATAATCTCACATCGTGATGAGTAATGTATAATATACAATAGATTTTTACAAAAGAAAACTATAATATACGTACACCAATCAAAGTAAACTAATCAATCATCAACCTGGACAATTATAATAACTTATCCACACAAATGCTGATAAATACCAACAACAAATGCAGCAAAAAATAAAATATATACGAGTGTACGTCTTGGTAGCATCGGGTCCGTCTCCTAAAGCTCCAAAGCATCCAAATTAAATCTGTAAAACATGATCCGACTGACCCGAGCATTATAAGAAAATAACGCCCGGATCAGTCTGGTAAAACAGTGTGAGAAACACACATCATATAGATTTTTAATGTTATAAAAACCTTTCAAAACAAAGGTATCTCATAAGACCACACCTACGATAACCAAACTATTTCATAAGAAAACTTGTGATATTATAATAATGTCCGAGGTTTAAAATAAATATTGAATCATAGCCGAAATAGTTACATTAATTACATTCCAGTGTATTAGGTATACAACTAAGTCCATAAAGGCACATATTGGAGAATGCGTGCCATATAATAACAAGGTACCAGGGTACCACCCGTCACAGTACACCACTAGAAATTGTACCAAGGGCCTCGCCTAGAACCCTTACCAACATAGAACCGGCATACCTCTTACTTGATAGTATCGAATATGTCATCACCCCGATTGCTTTGAAAACTTTTCCTCGAGAGTTTTTGTGCACATATCAAATCCATAAATCCATAAATAGTGATCTAGAAGGGTGATCACATACCTAATGGGTGCGACCCTCATAACCCTACTACATCTCCCCTGATTTTTTTTCATTCCCAGGTGTGAGGCTTGAGGCTACGTTTTATCTTTTTAGCAAATACCACTTGGAATGCCAACACTGCCCTTTAGGCAATAATGTAATGCTAGCATTCATCAATAGAAGTTGTTCAGGATATGAACAAACCGAAGGCACTACTTTTACTACATCCATTTTGGAATCATCCTCAGGATTATTAGAAAGTAGCCCTTGCACTTCAAAGAACTCCATCTTCGATCATCTTCAAGATGTCTTTAATTCGAACGCTTATGACGGTTCGAAGTGGTTTTTGGATAATATATTCGATCCCGGTCTCTCTAAACCGACAACGATAATTTTAAACTGGCCAACATTTCATAGTGGTTATTTAACTATCAAACAAAAAAATCCAATCTTATTTTTAATTCCATATGGAAACTAAGCGAGATTAAGTACATAAGCTACCAATTAATTCTTTCATTAATTAAAACCGCATTGTAAATTCTTATATTAAAATACATTTACAAAGATATATCCACAAACCCTTTTCTACTCTTTTTAATACTTGAAAAATATTGATACACTTATCTCAATTGTATAAGTATACTCACAAAACATTTAACTATCAATACTTAGAAAAGTTTGACATATACTAATATCATGATATAAGTATATTCACAAAACACTACACTTTCAATACTCAGGATATGTACCTATATACTTATCTCAACTGTATAAATATATTCACAAATCTTAAGAAAGATTTCATTTTCCAAAACCATACTTATTTAGGATAAAACAAATGTCATTTAAAACATTGGTAACAATAAACACAAAACACTTTATTTTTGGTGTAAGTAAATGGATCGTATAGAAACTAGACCAAATATACTTACCACCGCTTTCCATTTTCAAATATTACTATCCTTCGATTAATAATGAGATCAGACAAGTTAGAAAACTATCCTTACCTCGACACACATTCTTAATTCTCAAGATAGAGATGAGTTTTCATACCTCAGAATTTGGTGTTAAGTATGAATAGAATACTTTCCATACCACCACAATCTAAAATGATCATTTACGAAAATCAAATCTCATTATTTTATAAAAATTCTTTTATAAATCCACTTTACAAAATATCTTTATGAAACTCCTTTCTATCTATAAAATTCTTTTATATTTACAAAACTCCGTTTACAAAAATATCATTTATAAAACTCCTTTATAAATCTCCAAATTTATTTATAACTCTTTTTATAAAACTCCAAATTCATTTATAAAACTTCTTTTATAAATTTCCAAATATAATTATACAACTCCTTTTATAAAACTTCATTTATGATACTCCTTTTATAAAACTTCATCTACAATTATAAAAATCCTTTAATAAATCTCCGTACTTCCCATAAAACGATTTTACACTATAATGTATACTTAGTAAAAATTATGAATATTCGAAAGAAAAGCCCCTTGGCTTGTAATTTCGAGATCCATTATTTGTTTTCCACCGGGAGCTTAAGCGCCAAGCTTAATATTCGAGAACATGAAATTCGAAAGTAAGAGAAAAGACGTCAATTAAGATCAAGACCATTGCCCAATGAAGACAACAAGCTCAATCGAGAGCGGTAACTACTGAGACCAAAGACATTTCAACGAGTATCAACAACCAACAGCTTAGATAACCTTAAACTAAGATCAACGACCAAATAAACGAAAGGAATCAAAGGACTATAAATAAAAGCGCCAAGTCATCAATCCGCATCAAAGCACTCTTCATATGATGACGACAACTGTTTGAATCCAAGCCGCCTATAGAAAGCTAGGTCATCAATCCACGTGAAAGCTCCTGCACCAATGCATGAACCTTAAATTTGCTATAAATAAAGGACTACGCACTACTGAGAAGGTGGAGATTTTATGATAGTCTACAATCATTCCATATTCCTTATTCTATTTAGAAATATTTAATCAAAAGATCATTAATGGCGGACTTTGTAACAAATGTACTTGTACATCAAATTGAGGAATAAAAGTTCAGGCAGAACCTTCAAAGTGGACGTAGGGATCTCGGTTTCGAACCACCATAAATCTTGTTCTTTACCTTTCGGCGCTTATTATCTACATAGTTTTAGTATTCATTCAATTTATCTACATCCCTTCAGAACAAGATTCCAAAAGCTTTGGAGTATGAAAAATCTGTCTAACATTTTGGCACTAGAAGAAAGGTAGCTCCCAACCTCCAATCTTTTCTAATCCAGTGAGCTTAGCATGAAGTCAAAATCCTCCTTTCGGAAGACACCCTATTCCGCTGCCCAGGATGAAGGAATTGAAGAACGACATACGAATGAAGGAAATCAAACCGACCAAACCAATCCAACTATTAATGAGGAAATTGCTACCCCAATCCTCACCGAAAGCAAGTTTTGGCAAATGATGTGGAAGTTCATTTCTGAAATAGCACAACACCTAAACAACTATCAAAACGAAGTTAACAACATTTTTGCCCTTCGGTCACAAGAACACAAGGGCAACGTATCAAAGGCTAGTTGACCAAATGTTCACCAAGCAAATAGGTTGAAATATGAAGGTATGTGTAACGACCCGTATTTTTACGGATCGACAAGTTCGTCAAAATCTGGAATTTTTGCATTTTTAAGTCATTTCAGATTTTTGTGGAAATTTGTCTAAGTCCTAGGTCGTGGACGACCTAAGAGCTAAGTCGTGACCGAGTTAAGGACTTCGGCGAGTTAGTGTTAGGTCGTGGGTTAGTTGGAGCGACCTATAGAATTGTGCAACCTAGGATTTAGTTAAGTAATTAGGTCGGCAGGGCGAGTTAACGACCTAAAGACTGACCGACTTAAGGAAGACTAGTTGTTGGCTTTGGTTAGGTCGTAGGCGACCTAAGGGGTTAAGTCGTGACCGACTTAAGAGGTTCTGGCGACCTAAGAAAATGTGTGAGCGACCTAAGTGTTAGGTCGGCAGTTCGAGTTAGCGACCCAGTAGAGTTAACGACTTAGGGAATAAGCGGTTTGCGACCTATAAGAGTTAGCGACCTATGGGATTGACCGACCTAAGTGTTAGCGTAGTTAGGTCGTTAGATCTGTGTTGAGTTAGGTCGTAGACGACCTAAGATGGTTAGGTCGCGTGTGTGTTAGGTCGCGAGTTTGCTGAGTCGTAGGTCGCGTGAGTTGTTAGGTCGCTAGAATAGTTTAAGTGTTAGGTCGCGTGGATCTAACTGTTAGGTCGTATGTTGTTTTAGGTCGCGTAGGAGCCTAAGTTGTTAGGTCGCAACCCAACTGAGTCGTAGGTTGTTAAGTCGCTTAGATAGTTTAAGTGTTAGGTCGTAACATCGTTAGGTCGTAAGATGGGGAGGCCTGTTAGGTCGCTAAGCGCGTAAGAGGTTAGGTCGCGCGTGCGATGAGTCGCTGGGTCTGGCTAAGTCGTTAGGTCGGAGAGGCTTAGGTCGGAAACGACCTAGGGAGATAGCCGAGTTACGACTTAGAGCAGTTTTCAGCTATAAATAGGAGGGGTTGTTCTCACTTTTTGGGATCCGGATTTTGAAGCGACGAAGTGCTGCCATTTTGAGAGCTCGACTTCTACACTTCTTCACTTCTTTTCTCCACTCTAATCTAGTGCTTCCATCCATCCAAATCGAAGATCAAGATTGAAGATTCAAGAGCTTGGATTGAAGATCTTCATCTTTTCAAGAGAGATTTCATCGTTTGAAGTGAGATCTTGTCGGATCTAGCTTAGTTCTTCGCTGTCCAGATCTGAAGTTGATATCTTTTGGATTGTTTAGGTGATTTGGTGAGTGGTGATTATCTCTCACACGGATCCAAAGGAGTATATCGGATTGTTGGCTCGTTTTGGTGTTAAAGTAGAGATTTCCATGCATTTTCTTCATCCTATGTGTAGATCCATATAGATCCATTGTTCATGATGATGTTACATCCATTTTATCATATGTTAACCTATGCAAGTTCATTCATCAAGTTTGTAGAGATATAATCCATGTTTTCATGCTTATTGGACTTTCAACTCTTTAATTACGAAAATGCCATTATTGTTATAATTGTCTACTTAGATCATTTTTGAATGCTTGATTGCTTGGATTGATGTTTGATTTGATTGATTGTTATGAACTAGATGATTGATGATTAGATTAGATCGAAGATGATTCAAAAGCTAAGGGAAAGGCTCTTGAATTGGAAAAGCTGCTCGTGGCATATGTAGCGGGATGATGAAGCTCTTATGCATAGATTCGATGATGTGATGATGAGATGAGGCTTTGCGAGGATGTAATGAAGCGAAGCAATCATATGATGAAGACTTGGTCTAATCCAGACGGGATCATTCCAAGCATGTTGATAACTCGGTGATATGATTCGAGTTGAGGATAATGAATGGATATGAGAATAGTCGTCGAGGAGGATGACTAGGAGGCTTGGATAGCATCGTTGTTGAAGGTTCTAGCATGCTCTAAGCAAGGGTACGTTTGGGCAGATTCGATAGTCCCAACGGCCAACTGTTGATGGTCGAGTACTCTGGGCAGATTCGATAGTCCTAGGCACGGGCTGCGACGACGTGCGGGAGTTATGTCTAGAACCGGGGTTTCCATTAGCCCTTGACGGACGGCTGAAAGAATGTGCCGGTCATTCAATTAACGGTGATATCGAAGCAATGATAACAGTGATAGCCAGAGTCATGGATGTTTGGTTGTATCGTCATTCGGACTCAAGAGCGGCATTTTCTGGGTGCTTATCTGATTTAGGCCTTGGTACTTGGAAAACATCGCCCTTGACTCGAGTGATAGTAGTTTTACTTTAAATTGTATGCTCTGCTATGTTTGCTTCTGCTTAGTGTGTGTCTGGGGGCTATCACTGTAGAATGAGGTTGGAGTGGGAGGGTTGTATTCCTATTCCTTTTCCTTTATGTTCTTTTGGTATGTTGTTAGTTAATTTACTGCTCACTAAGACTGTTGTCTGACTCAAGGCTTTATGTTTTAATTCTTATTGCCTTGGGCTGTTCGTCCATTTTGGGACGGGCAGACTAGGTAGCAGGTGACAGGTGCTGTTCTCTTCTCACGATACTGATATCGAAGACGAGCTGAAGGGTTGCATATTATCTTCTTATTATATGTACTGGATATTCCGCTGTTTTGTATTCTCTGAGAGATATGTAGTGAGGCTTGATGTATTGACTATGTGGATGCTTGTATTCAACTATTATGGAGTTTTATATGATGTCATTTTGTTCTGTAAAGCTTCACTATACATATGTTCTATTGTATTTTGTCCATGCGCTGTGAGTAATACGATAGATTCTTTTGTTTTAAATCTTACCTTGACAATCGTCCATGGTCGCCTGGCACACTTTACAGCGCTTTATCTTTAGATTCGGTGCAGGGGTCATGGGCGGTCGTCACATTTGGTATCAAAGCATTGGTTAATCGATTTTACCCAACGCTCGCTGTCGTAACTACGTATGAGAGACGTAATTGTATTTTGATGGATGATTACTATATATAATATAGTGGCTTAGTAGAATTTGAGTCCTTTATGCAGTTGATTCTCTAGATGTTCTAATCATTCCTTTTTATAGATATTGAGAATGAGTCGAAGAGGGAGACCAGCTGCTAGGGGAGGTCGTGCTACTGAAGAGACTGCTGATTATGCAGCCATGTTCGAAGCTATGATGACTTCGATCATGAGAAGGATACCAGTTCCGGGAGCGGCAGTTGATGTTGGAGTTCAAGTCCAAACTCCGAAACCAGTGGATTTTGCTAAGCTGTGCAAGGATTATACTGCTCTTGGAGGGAAGGTTTTCTTGGGAACAGAATCTACTATCGAAGTCCAGAGATGGATAGATGCTTGTAGAAGGATCTTTGGTGATTTGGGAATTGATGATGCAACTAAGAGGAAGTTGGCATCAAGGCAGCTTCAAGGAAGAGCTTCTGATTGGTGGAACTCTATTACCATCACTACTCCGGAAGAAGAGATTACTTGGGAGCAATTCCAAGTCAGATTTGAAGCTAAGTTCATTTCTACAGCTCAGAAGTCTGTTCTGTTCAAGAGGTTTGTGGAGCTCAAGCAAGGTGGAAGATCAGTTCTTGAGTATGTTTCTGAGTTCGAAGCTTTGTCCAAGTATGCCCGGTCATATATTGAATCCGCTTATCAGAAGAATGAGAAGTTTGTGACCGGCTTGGATAGCTATCTTGGGAGACAGTTGGTGGATCACTTGGACGATTCATTTGAGAAGCTTGTGGAGAAAGCTCTTAGGCATGAGAGTTTGTTTCCTAAGGAAGGACCTGTTGTTGCTGTTACCAAGGGAGAATCTAAACCACAGCAGGGTGGAAACCAGAAGAGGAAGCAGCAGCAGCAGAAGGGTAAGGATGGCCAGAAGAAGCCGAAAGGCGAGGTGACTTGCTACAATTGCCAGCAGAAGGGCCATTTCTCTAAGGATTGTAAGAATCCGAAGGCACCGATGAAGTGTCACAACTGTGACAAGCCAGGACATTTCAGGAAGAATTGTCCAGAACCGAGGAAGGACAGGCAGATTGTGCAAGCCTATGCTTTGGGGGCTGTTCCGTCGTCTTCGAAAGCTCCTACTGTTGAAGAGAAGGGAAAGAGTGTGGTTGTTCAAGGTACTCTTTTCCTATGTGGTGTTCCAGTTAGAGTTTTGTTTGATACTGGAGCTTCGCATTCGTTTGTTTGTAATGAACTAGTAGGCCGGTTAGATTTGAAGCCGGATATTGTTGATAGGCCATTGGTTGTGACTAATCCAGTTGGGGGTTCGTCTTGTTTGTGTATGTTATGCCGTGGTCTAGTTGTATCGAGTCATGGTTGCTCTTTTGTTTGTGATTGCTTTGTTCTGAACTTTGCGGGGTTCGGAATTATTTTGGGTATGGACTGGCTTAGGAAGTATGCGGCTAAGGTTGACTGTGAGAGGCTGGAGGTGACAGTCGAGAATGTGGAAGGGCGAAAGATTGTGATACGATGTAAGCATGAGGAAGGCGTCTTCATGAGCTTCATGTATTCGCTAGTTGTTCCACGGGATGGACTGTCTTTAGTGCCAATCGCAAATAGATTCGAGGATGTCTTTGACGAAGTCAAGGGGTTGCCGCCGCATAGAGAGATCGAGTTTCGTATAGATCTAGTTGAAGGAGCCAGACCTGTTGTGATGCCTCTTAGGCGGATGGCGCCTAGGGAACAGCAGGAGTTGAGGGTGCAAGTTGACGACCTTTTACAGAAAGGATTCATTCGGCGTAGTGTGTCCGAGTGGGGTGCACCAGTTGTGTTCGCAACCAAGGCAGATGGATCATTGAGATTGTGTGTCGATTATCGTGAGCTGAACAAGGTGACTAAGAAGAACAAGTATCCATTGCCAAGGATAGACGACTTGTTTGATCAGCTTCACGAAGCTAAGGTGTTTTCTCAGATGGATTTGGCAACGGGATTTCACCAGTTGAGAGTGGCTAAGGATAGTGTGCCGAAGACTGCTTTTAGGACACCATCCGGTTTCTTTGAGTGGCTGGTAATGCCGTTTGGATTGACTAACGCGCCAGCATATTTTGTGGATCTTATGAATAGAGTGTTCAGAGATCAGTTGAACAAGTTCGTACTTGTGTTCGTGGATGATATTCTGATTTATTCCAGAACGGAAGAAGAGCACAAGACGCACTTGCGTATTGTTTTGGAGATCTTACGGAAACATCAGCTGAAGGCTAAGTTTTCGAAGTGTCACTTCTGGAAGAGTGAAGTGAGGTTCTTAGGCCATGTGATTTCTGGAAATGGGATAGCGGTTGATCCCGCTAAGGTGGCAGCAATCCAGGATTGGGTTAGACCTAAGAATGCATCAGATGTGAGAAGTTTTCTTGGATTAGCAGGATATTATCGACGGTTTATCAAAGACTTCTCCAAGGTAGCTGCACCATTAACAGGATTGACGAAGAAGAACCAAGTGTTCTGTTGGGATGCTAAGTGTGAGCAAGCTTTCGGAATCCTGAAAGAGCGACTGACGAGTGCTCATGTTTTGACTATTCCAAGTGGGAATGATGAGATGGTGGTTTACACCGATGCATGTGGTACTGGACTTGGAGCAGTGCTGATGCAGAAGGATAAAGTTGTTGCGTATGCCAGTCGACAACTGAAGCCGCATGAAAGGAATTACCCAACTCATGATTTGGAATTGGCGGCGATTGTATTTGCTCTGAAGATGTGGAGACATTACCTGTTGGGAGTTCGATTCGAGTTGTTTACGGATCACAAGTCGTTGAAGTATCTTTTCTCCCAAAAGGATTTGAATCTTCGGCAGCAACGTTGGCTAGAGTTTTTGGCATCATATGATTTTGGTATAGCTTATACTCCGGGAAAAGGTAACGCAGTGGCTGATGCGTTAAGTCGAAGACATGCAGGATTGGGAGCCATGTTTTCTGAATGGAAGAGTCTCGAGTATTTAGCTGGATTTGACTTCAGGCCTAGATGCGAATTGGAACCTGAGATGCTGGCAAACTTATCAATAAGACCCACTCTTGTGGAAAGGATTGGTGAGAGCCAAAAGCGAGATGATAAGCTTGTCAAGATTATCCGTGAGTTGGAATCTGGATTGGATCCAGAAAAGGATAAAGGATTCGAGGTCGATCGAGAGGGTTGGCTTCGGAAGCAAGGACGACTAGTTGTTCCCGATATAGATGAGTTGAGGAGTGAAGTTCTGAAGGAAAGTCATCACTCGAGGTTGACAATTCATCCAGGTGGAAATAAGATGTATCGGGATATGAAGAGAACCTACTATTGGGAAGGTATGAAGAAGGATGTTGGAAATTTTATTTCCAAGTGTATGAATTGCCAGTTGGTTAAAGCCGAACAGAAGAAGCCAAGTGGATTGCTTCAGCCCTTAGAAGTTCCTACATGGAAGTGGGAACAAGTGTCGATGGATTTTATTGATGGATTGCCTAGAACCAGAATGGGAAATGACGGGATTTGGGTCATTGTGGATCGTCTGACTAAGAGTGCTAGATTCATTCCTGTTCGATCGACTAGGACTGCATCAAAGTTGGCTGAGTTGTATGTTAAGTGGATAGTTCGATTCCATGGTATTCCGAAGAGTATAGTGAGCGATCGAGATCCATTGTTCACTAGTGGATTTTGGAAGAGCTTCCAGGAAGTTTTGGGAACCGAGTTGTGTTTGAGTACAGCTTATCACCCTCAGACAGATGGTCAGACCGAGAGAGTCAACCGAGTTTTGGAAGATCTCCTCAGAGCATGTGTTTTGGATTTCGGAGGATCATGGGAAGATCACCTTCATTTGGTGGAGTTTGCGTACAACAACAGTTACCAGTCAAGCATTGGTATGGCACCGTATGAGGCGTTGTATGGAAGACCGTGTAACTCTCCGACATGTTGGTTGGAAACTGGAGAAAAGCTGATACTTGGGCCAGAGATGATTCGACAGACTTCGGATTGCATAGAGATCATTCGGCAACGAATGAAGGCAGCCCAAGACCGTCAGAAGAGTTATGCTGATAAGCGTCGAAAGGATTTGGAATTCGACGTAGGAGATATGGTTTTTGTGAAGATTTCTCCACTGAAGAATGTTATCCGATTCGGGAAGAAAGGAAAATTGACTCCGAGATTTGTTGGACCATTCCCGATTATCGAGCGAATTGGAAAGCTCGCTTACAGATTGGAGTTACCAGAGAAGATGTCGAGTGTGCACAATGTTTTTCATGTATCATATCTACGGAAGTATGTGCACGACTCGAGAACAGTGGTTTCTGCTGATAGCTGTGAAGACTTAGAAGTTGATCCAGTTGATAGAAGACCTCGTAAGCCGCTTCGTGTTGTTGAAACCGACACGAAACAGCTTAGGAGGAAGGTAGTTAAGTTGCTCAAGATACAATGGAGTGAAGATGATAACGACTGTACGTGGGAGGTGGAAGAGAGGATGAAAGCAGCTCATCCTGAACTCTTCAAGGTATGGCCCTAAGGTGTCGTGTCATCTCACGATATTGTAACTTGTTCTAATTTTAGAATTCTGTACGCTAAGTTAGAATTGGATGCATGGTTTGTTGATTGCTATGGATGGTAGGCGTACAGAATAGTTTTGATTGCTTGGAATTTCGGGGGCGAAATTCCTAAGGGGGAGAGAATGTAACGACCCGTATTTTTACGGATCGACAAGTTCGTCAAAATCTGGAATTTTTGCATTTTTAAGTCATTTCAGATTTTTGTGGAAATTTGTCTAAGTCCTAGGTCGTGGACGACCTAAGAGCTAAGTCGTGACCGAGTTAAGGACTTCGGCGAGTTAGTGTTAGGTCGTGGGTTAGTTGGAGCGACCTATAGAATTGTGCAACCTAGGATTTAGTTAAGTAATTAGG
Organism: Allium fistulosum; assembly: GCA_030737815.1. Taxonomy (NCBI): domain Eukaryota; kingdom Viridiplantae; phylum Streptophyta; class Magnoliopsida; order Asparagales; family Amaryllidaceae; genus Allium; species Allium fistulosum. Next base: position 409,899,071 of record CM060906.1, read on the forward strand.
TCGGCAGGGCGAGTTAACGACCTAAAGACTGACCGACTTAAGGAAGACTAGTTGTTGGCTTTGGTTAGGTCGTAGGCGACCTAAGGGGTTAAGTCGTGACCGACTTAAGAGGTTCTGGCGACCTAAGAAAATGTGTGAGCGACCTAAGTGTTAGGTCGGCAGTTCGAGTTAGCGACCCAGTAGAGTTAACGACTTAGGGAATAAGCGGTTTGCGACCTATAAGAGTTAGCGACCTATGGGATTGACCGACCTAAGTGTTAGCGTAGTTAGGTCGTTAGATCTGTGTTGAGTTAGGTCGTAGACGACCTAAGATGGTTAGGTCGCGTGTGTGTTAGGTCGCGAGTTTGCTGAGTCGTAGGTCGCGTGAGTTGTTAGGTCGCTAGAATAGTTTAAGTGTTAGGTCGCGTGGATCTAACTGTTAGGTCGTATGTTGTTTTAGGTCGCGTAGGAGCCTAAGTTGTTAGGTCGCAACCCAACTGAGTCGTAGGTTGTTAAGTCGCTTAGATAGTTTAAGTGTTAGGTCGTAACATCGTTAGGTCGTAAGATGGGGAGGCCTGTTAGGTCGCTAAGCGCGTAAGAGGTTAGGTCGCGCGTGCGATGAGTCGCTGGGTCTGGCTAAGTCGTTAGGTCGGAGAGGCTTAGGTCGGAAACGACCTAGGGAGATAGCCGAGTTACGACTTAGAGCAGTTTTCAGCTATAAATAGGAGGGGTTGTTCTCACTTTTTGGGATCCGGATTTTGAAGCGACGAAGTGCTGCCATTTTGAGAGCTCGACTTCTACACTTCTTCACTTCTTTTCTCCACTCTAATCTAGTGCTTCCATCCATCCAAATCGAAGATCAAGATTGAAGATTCAAGAGCTTGGATTGAAGATCTTCATCTTTTCAAGAGAGATTTCATCGTTTGAAGTGAGATCTTGTCGGATCTAGCTTAGTTCTTCGCTGTCCAGATCTGAAGTTGATATCTTTTGGATTGTTTAGGTGATTTGGTGAGTGGTGATTATCTCTCACACGGATCCAAAGGAGTATATCGGATTGTTGGCTCGTTTTGGTGTTAAAGTAGAGATTTCCATGCATTTTCTTCATCCTATGTGTAGATCCATATAGATCCATTGTTCATGATGATGTTACATCCATTTTATCATATGTTAACCTATGCAAGTTCATTCATCAAGTTTGTAGAGATATAATCCATGTTTTCATGCTTATTGGACTTTCAACTCTTTAATTACGAAAATGCCATTATTGTTATAATTGTCTACTTAGATCATTTTTGAATGCTTGATTGCTTGGATTGATGTTTGATTTGATTGATTGTTATGAACTAGATGATTGATGATTAGATTAGATCGAAGATGATTCAAAAGCTAAGGGAAAGGCTCTTGAATTGGAAAAGCTGCTCGTGGCATATGTAGCGGGATGATGAAGCTCTTATGCATAGATTCGATGATGTGATGATGAGATGAGGCTTTGCGAGGATGTAATGAAGCGAAGCAATCATATGATGAAGACTTGGTCTAATCCAGACGGGATCATTCCAAGCATGTTGATAACTCGGTGATATGATTCGAGTTGAGGATAATGAATGGATATGAGAATAGTCGTCGAGGAGGATGACTAGGAGGCTTGGATAGCATCGTTGTTGAAGGTTCTAGCATGCTCTAAGCAAGGGTACGTTTGGGCAGATTCGATAGTCCCAACGGCCAACTGTTGATGGTCGAGTACTCTGGGCAGATTCGATAGTCCTAGGCACGGGCTGCGACGACGTGCGGGAGTTATGTCTAGAACCGGGGTTTCCATTAGCCCTTGACGGACGGCTGAAAGAATGTGCCGGTCATTCAATTAACGGTGATATCGAAGCAATGATAACAGTGATAGCCAGAGTCATGGATGTTTGGTTGTATCGTCATTCGGACTCAAGAGCGGCATTTTCTGGGTGCTTATCTGATTTAGGCCTTGGTACTTGGAAAACATCGCCCTTGACTCGAGTGATAGTAGTTTTACTTTAAATTGTATGCTCTGCTATGTTTGCTTCTGCTTAGTGTGTGTCTGGGGGCTATCACTGTAGAATGAGGTTGGAGTGGGAGGGTTGTATTCCTATTCCTTTTCCTTTATGTTCTTTTGGTATGTTGTTAGTTAATTTACTGCTCACTAAGACTGTTGTCTGACTCAAGGCTTTATGTTTTAATTCTTATTGCCTTGGGCTGTTCGTCCATTTTGGGACGGGCAGACTAGGTAGCAGGTGACAGGTGCTGTTCTCTTCTCACGATACTGATATCGAAGACGAGCTGAAGGGTTGCATATTATCTTCTTATTATATGTACTGGATATTCCGCTGTTTTGTATTCTCTGAGAGATATGTAGTGAGGCTTGATGTATTGACTATGTGGATGCTTGTATTCAACTATTATGGAGTTTTATATGATGTCATTTTGTTCTGTAAAGCTTCACTATACATATGTTCTATTGTATTTTGTCCATGCGCTGTGAGTAATACGATAGATTCTTTTGTTTTAAATCTTACCTTGACAATCGTCCATGGTCGCCTGGCACACTTTACAGCGCTTTATCTTTAGATTCGGTGCAGGGGTCATGGGCGGTCGTCACATTTGGTATCAGAGCATTGGTTAATCGATTTTACCCAACGCTCGCTGTCGTAACTACGTATGAGAGACGTAATTGTATTTTGATGGATGATTACTATATATAATATAGTGGCTTAGTAGAATTTGAGTCCTTTATGCAGTTGATTCTCTAGATGTTCTAATCATTCCTTTTTATAGATATTGAGAATGAGTCGAAGAGGGAGACCAGCTGCTAGGGGAGGTCGTGCTACTGAAGAGACTGCTGATTATGCAGCCATGTTCGAAGCTATGATGACTTCGATCATGAGAAGGATACCAGTTCCGGGAGCGGCAGTTGATGTTGGAGTTCAAGTCCAAACTCCGAAACCAGTGGATTTTGCTAAGCTGTGCAAGGATTATACTGCTCTTGGAGGGAAGGTTTTCTTGGGAACAGAATCTACTATCGAAGTCCAGAGATGGATAGATGCTTGTAGAAGGATCTTTGGTGATTTGGGAATTGATGATGCAACTAAGAGGAAGTTGGCATCAAGGCAGCTTCAAGGAAGAGCTTCTGATTGGTGGAACTCTATTACCATCACTACTCCGGAAGAAGAGATTACTTGGGAGCAATTCCAAGTCAGATTTGAAGCTAAGTTCATTTCTACAGCTCAGAAGTCTGTTCTGTTCAAGAGGTTTGTGGAGCTCAAGCAAGGTGGAAGATCAGTTCTTGAGTATGTTTCTGAGTTCGAAGCTTTGTCCAAGTATGCCCGGTCATATATTGAATCCGCTTATCAGAAGAATGAGAAGTTTGTGACCGGCTTGGATAGCTATCTTGGGAGACAGTTGGTGGATCACTTGGACGATTCATTTGAGAAGCTTGTGGAGAAAGCTCTTAGGCATGAGAGTTTGTTTCCTAAGGAAGGACCTGTTGTTGCTGTTACCAAGGGAGAATCTAAACCACAGCAGGGTGGAAACCAGAAGAGGAAGCAGCAGCAGCAGAAGGGTAAGGATGGCCAGAAGAAGCCGAAAGGCGAGGTGACTTGCTACAATTGCCAGCAGAAGGGCCATTTCTCTAAGGATTGTAAGAATCCGAAGGCACCGATGAAGTGTCACAACTGTGACAAGCCAGGACATTTCAGGAAGAATTGTCCAGAACCGAGGAAGGACAGGCAGATTGTGCAAGCCTATGCTTTGGGGGCTGTTCCGTCGTCTTCGAAAGCTCCTACTGTTGAAGAGAAGGGAAAGAGTGTGGTTGTTCAAGGTACTCTTTTCCTATGTGGTGTTCCAGTTAGAGTTTTGTTTGATACTGGAGCTTCGCATTCGTTTGTTTGTAATGAACTAGTAGGCCGGTTAGATTTGAAGCCGGATATTGTTGATAGGCCATTGGTTGTGACTAATCCAGTTGGGGGTTCGTCTTGTTTGTGTATGTTATGTCGTGGTCTAGTTGTATCGAGTCATGGTTGCTCTTTTGTTTGTGATTGCTTTGTTTTGAACTTTGCGGGGTTCGGAATTATTTTGGGTATGGACTGGCTTAGGAAGTATGCGGCTAAGGTTGACTGTGAGAGGCTGGAGGTGACAGTCGAGAATGTGGAAGGGCGAAAGATTGTGATACGATGTAAGCATGAGGAAGGCGTCTTCATGAGCTTCATGTATTCGCTAGTTGTTCCACGGGATGGACTGTCTTTAGTGCCAATCGCAAATAGATTCGAGGATGTCTTTGACGAAGTCAAGGGGTTGCCGCCGCATAGAGAGATCGAGTTTCGTATAGATCTAGTTGAAGGAGCCAGACCTGTTGTGATGCCTCTTAGGCGGATGGCGCCTAGGGAACAGCAGGAGTTGAGGGTGCAAGTTGACGACCTTTTACAGAAAGGATTCATTCGGCGTAGTGTGTCCGAGTGGGGTGCACCAGTTGTGTTCGCAACCAAGGCAGATGGATCATTGAGATTGTGTGTCGATTATCGTGAGCTGAACAAGGTGACTAAGAAGAACAAGTATCCATTGCCAAGGATAGACGACTTGTTTGATCAGCTTCACGAAGCTAAGGTGTTTTCTCAGATGGATTTGGCAACGGGATTTCACCAGTTGAGAGTGGCTAAGGATAGTGTGCCGAAGACTGCTTTTAGGACACCATCCGGTTTCTTTGAGTGGCTGGTAATGCCGTTTGGATTGACTAACGCGCCAGCATATTTTGTGGATCTTATGAATAGAGTGTTCAGAGATCAGTTGAACAAGTTCGTACTTGTGTTCGTGGATGATATTCTGATTTATTCCAGAACGGAAGAAGAGCACAAGACGCACTTGCGTATTGTTTTGGAGATCTTACGGAAACATCAGCTGAAGGCTAAGTTTTCGAAGTGTCACTTCTGGAAGAGTGAAGTGAGGTTCTTAGGCCATGTGATTTCTGGAAATGGGATAGCGGTTGATCCCGCTAAGGTGGCAGCAATCCAGGATTGGGTTAGACCTAAGAATGCATCAGATGTGAGAAGTTTTCTTGGATTAGCAGGATATTATCGACGGTTTATCAAAGACTTCTCCAAGGTAGCTGCACCATTAACAGGATTGACGAAGAAGAACCAAGTGTTCTGTTGGGATGCTAAGTGTGAGCAAGCTTTCGGAATCCTGAAAGAGCGACTGACGAGTGCTCCTGTTTTGACTATTCCAAGTGGGAATGATGAGATGGTGGTTTACACCGATGCATGTGGTACTGGACTTGGAGCAGTGCTGATGCAGAAGGATAAAGTTGTTGCGTATGCCAGTCGACAACTGAAGCCGCATGAAAGGAATTACCCAACTCATGATTTGGAATTGGCGGCGATTGTATTTGCTCTGAAGATGTGGAGACATTACCTGTTGGGAGTTCGATTCGAGTTGTTTACGGATCACAAGTCGTTGAAGTATCTTTTCTCCCAAAAGGATTTGAATCTTCGGCAGCAACGTTGGCTAGAGTTTTTGGCATCATATGATTTTGGTATCTAATTACCTGTTGGAAGTTCATTTCTGAAATAGCACAACACCTAAACAACTATCAAAACGAAGTTAACAACATTTTTGCCCTTCGGTCACAAGAACACAAGGGCAACGTATCAAAGGCTAGTTGACCAAATGTTCACCAAGCAAATAGGTTGAAATATGAAGGTATGTGTTAACGACATGTTGGTCAAATCCAAACAATCGAAGAATCATGTCTCAGATTTAGCCGAAACGTTCATCGTTCTTCGAAGGTACCAAATGAAGATAAACCCACATAAATGTACCTTCGGAATACAATCTGAAAAATCCTAGGTTTCATAGTAAATGCTAGAGGAATCAAAACAAATTCAGATCAGATAACAGCTATAACAAATATGAAGGCTCCAACTAACAGGAAGGAGTTAGTGAGTTTAAACGGAAAGACCGCTGCTTTGAACAGATTCATAAGTTGATCAATCGGCAAGTGCGTTTCCTTTTTCGACCTCTTAAAGAAGCATGTTACTTTGAAGTGGACAAACGAATGCCATAAGGCATTGGAGGACCTACAAAAGCATTTAAGTTCTCCTCCAGTATTGTCAAAGCCGATAGATGGAGAAACTCTTTTCCTTTATTTGGCCACCTCGAACCAAGCCATAAGTTCAGCCTTAGTTAGAGATGATGATGGAATCTAGAGACCGGTATATTATGTAAGCAAAAGGCTAGGTCTAGCCGAGAAGCACTACTCAGTAATTGAAAAACTCGCCTATAATTTGGTATTTATAGTAAGGAAACTTCTGCCATATTTCCAGGCCCATCCCATTAAAATCCTTACAAATCAACCGTTTCAGCAAGTTTCTAATAAACCCGCAACCGTGGGGAGATTAATAAATGGAAAATACAACTCAACTAGTATGAGATGTCTTATGTGCCTAAGACAACAATCAAGAGTCAAGCACTAACCGACTTCGTTGCCGAATGCACAGGTTTCGAAACCAAAACTGGAAAAGAAGATAGCAAGGATAAACGAATCCCTTGGCAACTTTATGTAAATAGAGCCTCAATTAAGCAAGGGGTAAGTGCCAGTTATATCTTGGTAACCTCGGATAATCATCAGACTTACTACGCAATTAAGCTCACCTTCTCGACAGCCAACAATGAAGTCGAGTATCAGTCCTTGATTGCTAGGTTAAGCATGGATATCTCCATTAAGGTCTCAGAGATTGGGATATACAATGATTCTTAGATAGTCATTAATCAAGTTCTTGGCCATTACCATGCCCGAGATCCGAGGTTAATTCTCTATGTTAAACAGGTAAAGCAGCTACTTGAAGCTTTTGGGAGTTATCATATAGAAAGCATTCCCATAAGCAGAAATGCTATGGGTAATGCCCTAGCAAAATACACAAACTCACATGATTGTGAAAGAGTTTAATTTCATCCCGATTGAAATCTTAGAGAAACTTAGTATACAGGTACCATAGAAAGTGCTAGTTACAACCCATGCTCAAGCCACCCAAGTCAAACCATAACACCAACAATAATCGAAGAAAATTGATGTCGCTATATATCTGATATTTGACCGATGGTATTATACCCTTAGATGCTACTGAAGCAAGACGAATTAAATATAATGCTCCAAGATTTAGTATTATAAATGGAATACTGTATAGAATGGATTCTCAACTCCATACTCTTGGTATGTGATAGCCTCGGAAGGTCAATAATTATTAAGAGAAGCCCATGATGGAATTTGTGAGGACCATTGTGGAGGATATAAATTGGCAAAGAAAATACTTAGGCAAGGCTTCTATTGGTTGACACTGAATCAAAACGCGTTGGATAATGTAAAGAAATGCAACAAGTGTCAGTTTTATGCAAAGGTGCCGAGAGCTCCTCCTAGTGAGCTTACCCCAATGGTGAGTCCATGGCCCTTTCATATTTGGGGGCATTGATCTCATCAGACCCCTTTCGATTACTAAAGAAGGAGCGAGATATGCTATAGTAGCGATCAGTTACTTTACAAGATGGGTTGAGGCAGAACCTTTAGCTACCATAACCTCTCATCAAGTAATAAAGGTTGTGATATGGAATATCGTATCCAAATTCGGCCTTTCATATAGGATCATTATGGACAATGACACTCTTCGAAAGTGAGAATTTGCAGAGTATTGCTGAGATTATGGTATCATCAAGATTTTTTCTTAAGTAGCCCATCCACAAGCAAATGGAGCCTTAGAGGTAGCCACTAAAACTATCAAAGCCCGCTTGAAGAAAAGATTGAAAAAAGCCCAAGGAAATTGGGTAGATGAATAGCCTTTTGTTTTATAGGTATATATGACAAGCTCTAAGACCTCAACAGGACATACTCCTTTCTCCCTAGTTTATAGCTTCGGAGCCATGCTCCCAGTTAAGTTAGAAATTGCATCTTACCGAAGGTATTATTATAATACGCAGCAGAATGCGGAACTCCGAAAGGGGTTATTGGATTTATTACCCGAACTCAAAGACCAAGCTACTTTGAGAACAATGGAGTATATTCGAAGGATGACCCAATACTACAACCAGAGAGTTCGGACCAGAAAATTTGAGAAAGTGGACCTCGTCCTCGTAAAGATAATGCCAAACACCAAGGATCCGTCAGATGGACCTCTCTATCCAAATTGGGAAGGATCCTCGCTAATTCACGATGTCACCCTACTGGGAACATATAGAATAAAGAGGCCGGATGGCAATATAATACCTCAGACTTGGAATGCCAAGCATCTGAAGCACTATCATAGTACGAGGTTGCTACCTGAGTAAAAGTTTTATTGAAAATTTAAGACAGTGATCAATCTTTCAGCCGTATCTCAAATATACCATACGAAACTTCAATCTTCTTAAGTATTAATCATTTCAAACATTGCATCAAAGTGTTTTAGTCGTGATTGTTGTCATAATCAAGTAATATCATGCAACTTTCAAAAGTACATCAAAACGTCTTAGTCATGGTACTATTCTAATCAAGTAGCGTCATGCAAGTTTTAAAGCCATGCTTTCGCCTCTACTAAGTAAATGATTTTGCCTCATGGAAATTACTTAGTTTCACCAAGTAAATGATTTCGCCTCATGGAAATTACTTAGTTTCACCAAGTAAATGATTTCGCCATATGATAATTACTTAGTTTCACCAAGTAAATATTTCACCTCACGGCAATTACGTAGTTTCTTTAAGAATATGATTTCGCCTCACGGCAATTACTTAGTTTGTGACGACCCACATTTCGGGAGGCTTAAATCAACAATAATCCACACATGTCCAACTTAAACAATCCAGAACATAGATAATCAATGAGGTTAATTAAGAAAAATAAGAAAGGAAGAAGAAAACAACACAGAATCTCCTAGCGAAATGATAAAATATAATAATCAAATAAACAGTTCATGAAACTATTCATATTATACATTTGATTATAATTTATACAACATTTATCAGAGTTATATATATAACAGAACAAAATACAATGCAACAGAACAACATGATGCAGAGGATAATATTAGTAATAATAATATACCAAATCTTCGTCTTCATCCTCCAGAGAATAATCTTCAATGCGTTGAAAAACTCAGGACTGACCCGAGCGTAATGAAGAACAAAACACTCGAGTCAGGACTAACATATCCTTATGTGAGTCAAATCAATATCACATAACCTGAGTGTAATAGCGTTAGAGATGTTTACGGGATTTCACATCTCCTATCCAGTGTACAACGTGCATGCAATAACTCAAGAGATGTTATGGGATTTTCCATCTCTTAAGGATCCGTCAAATTATTTATATATAGTAGAATATGCTATATATATATATATAAGCGGCATTTCACCAGAAGGACAAACTTTGCAGTCTAATTAGTTTCTAGGACACATATTCAAAGAAATTACTTTCAAGGCCAAAGTCAGCAGAATAATTACTTTCAAGGACAAAGTCAGCAGTCCAATTACTTTCAAGGACATAATTTCATAGGTTTTTAGGTTCTAGAAACTAATTATTTTACGCTTTGTCCTTGAAAGTAATTATTTCAGTTGTGTGTCCTAGAAACTTATTCCACTTGCTAAAGAGGCCTTTGTGGCTAATTTCCACTATATATAATGTCTAATCAGTAAAATAAATATTTTTCTTAGAGTTAACGCTTTACATTAATCCCCTTTAACGCGTTTTTAAGCATTATTGTACAGTTTACATTTAGCACAACCAGTAGCACGTCGATAGCCAGTGATGCGCCTTGATATGGCAACACTAAACCAAAATCGTAGGGGTCTCATATAGGGATAAAAAGTATGACAAGGCACGTTAGGCAATACCCAAGATAGGATACTACCAGTTCGGGTCGCAGGGTTAGTGGTAACGCATCGTAGCCACGACCGCCCACTGCGTCCATCCATCCCATATCGAGTTAAGGGAGGCTATCCCAAATCAAGGTGCACCAATCGAAACCAACAACAAGAGGAATAATATGGACCGAGTCTAAGAAAATCGAAGAACGGATGTTCGCTAGGGGTAGCTAGCCCGTTTGGCCCTGTCAAGCCGTCCTGTATTAGTCATTTCAAATTGGCACAAGTGCATGGGTCTATCCATCATCATCCTCTTTCTTCAAATCCAGCAAACGATGCCAAATCCAACCACTTCGTTCTAGAGTCTCCTCTGGGTACACAGTTGTTAAAGTGGTTCCAGTATTGACAGAGAGTATGCCAATAAGAGGCTCCAGTCTCTTTAACAACCTAACGTCGTTTTACACACCGGTTGGTACTTTAACATTTAGAAATGATTCATATTTGATATCAAAAATATCATTTTCACTTCAAAATACCATTTCATTTTGAAATCATGTTCACTTCAAAATATCATTTCATTTCGAAATCATCATATTTGCTCAAAATATACTATTTCACTTTAAAATATCATTTCATTTCGAAATCATCATATTTGCTCAAAATATACTATTTCACTTCAAAATCCTTTTCGCCTCAATATCTTGATTTCGTTTCCAAAATTGTTTCGAATTTCAATTTAGGTTATAACTTCATTTTAACCCAATTCGTATTTAAATCAACGATTTAAATATGAACATTCTAGCCTTGACCAGTTTAAATTTTTAGAAAATAGTTTGAATAGTTATAAATAGTTAAAACAAGTTAAAATGGTTTGATATAAACTAGTTTAATAAAATGGTTTATATATTGAAAATGGTTTATATAGGAAATAGTCTGGAAAATCAAAATAATTTGAATAAAGATAGGTTTTAAACAGTTTGTATTAAAATAATTTATTTGAAAATAGTTTCAAAGTCAAACTGATTCAATTTCAAACCTTCCAATTCAAATCAATTTCAATTTTAATTCTATTCATTTTCGATTTCAATTCAAATTAACTTTGATTCCAATTTTAATTCAAATCAATTTCTATTTCGATTTCAAATTAATTTAATTCCAGTTAATTTCAATTTCGATTCCAATTTGAATTAATTTAATTAGATTCTCAGTTTTAAACCATTTCAATTTAGTGGAAAATAGGCACAAGAACAAATTTTCATAAAATTTTTGGCTGAAGGACAACAAGTTTTATTTTTAGGCTGAAGGACAAACTTTGAAAGATAATTAGGCTGAAGGACAATGCTAATACAACTAGCATTTTGTACAATGTAAAACTGGATATAATGCTAGTTATAATTAGCATTTTGTACAATGTTTGCACTGTACAAAATGCTAACTATATTTAGCATTTTCCTTCAGTCTAATTTTCTTCCAAAGTTTGTCCTTCAGCCTAAAAATGAAACTTTGTGTCCTTCAGCCTAAATTTTTTTCAAAGTTTGTCCTTGTGCCTAATTTCCTCTTCAATTTATATGAGTTTGAGTCGATTGCAAGATATCAATTTAAATCATTTAAATCAAATTTAACTTCGATATTCAATTTAAGATTCAAATCTTCAAAATAATTCAATTTCGAGCTCAATTTTGAAATATCGTTTTAAATGACCTTTGCTTAGCAATATTTCAAAGTTCAAATAAAATCCAAATCTTTTAAAACAAATTAATTTCCGAAACTCAAATCATATTTCAATTATAACTTCAAAATCCCAAATTTCATTTTTAAACAATTTCGTTTAACACATTTTAATTCAACATTTGAGCTCAAGTTCGAAAATAATTGGATTTCCATAAATTCGATTTTTATTTCTTTAAATCAAAATCATTTAAATAATTTCAAATCAAAAATTTAAAATCATTTAATTTAACCAATCCGGTATCTGTATATAATTTTCTATCCTATGGCCAAGTGAATAGTTATTTCAATTTTTAATTTCAAGGATGGATATATATCATTTCAATCCAAATCAAGGTGTCATATGTATATATCATTTCAACCTATTTCATAATTCATTCAAAATAATTTCATTTACAGTTTTATATACTGTAAATAGTTTACAGGGTGATAACATGATACATATATATATATATATATATATATATATATAAACATCCAAATCATCCAAAATATCAACCAATAGCATCCATCACAATCAATCATCCAAATACTCAATATAACACAACAATTAAGACGTTATCAATATCGAGCGTCTAACTGGCAATTTAATTTCAAATTTAACAGTCCATTTATATCCTTATCAATTCAATTCATATATCAATCTAATGTCAATTAATTTACCAAACATCAGCAATTGAAGTTAAATTACTTCATGATTTTAATTTAACTAATGTTTGCACAAAAAATGGACAAACACCTCAAAGTTGTATGATTTAGTGGATCTTATGTTGTTCTTAGTGATTTGGGTAATTTCTGCAAATATATGAAAAGCAAGGGCTAAACTGTAAAAAGACACACAGATTTATAGTGGTTCAGCCAGAATATGCCTACGTCCACTTTATATGTTATTTCTCTTCTCTTGCTTTTATTACAAGTACAAAGCTTTGATACAAGTAAAAGAAAGTTGTTTGAAAGTTCTCTCCGTGCTTGAGCTCTCAAACTTGTCCCCCATTGTTGTACCCCTGCCTCTCTATTTATAGAGTGAGGTTGGGGGCAGGGGTCTTGGATATATTCAGCTGCTGGTGGGCCTGGGCTGAAGTGATCTGGCCTGGTAGTCTGGTTCGGCATCCTCTTGGTCTGGTCATGAGGTGGAGGAGATTTGGTCCGGTTGTACTTCATTCGGTGGTAGCTTGGATCGGTAGAGGGGATTTGGTCCGGTTGAGCTCCATTCGGTGGTAGCTTGGATCGGTAGAGGGGATTTGGTCCGGTTGTGACGACCGCCCATGACCCCTGCACCGAATCTAGAGATAGAGCGCTGTAAAGTGTGCCAGGCGACCATGGACGATTGTCAAGGTAAGATTTAAAGCAACAGAATCTATCGTATTACTCACAGCGCATGGACAAAATACAATAGAACATAAGTATAGTGAAGCTTTACAGAACAAAGTGACATCATATAAAACTCCATAATAGTTGAATACAAGCATCCACATAGTCAATACATCAAGCCTCACTACATTTCTCTCAGAGAATACAAAACAGCGGAATATCCAGTACATATAAGAAGATAATATACAACCCTCTAGCTCGTCTTCGATATCAGCATCGTGAGAAGAGAACAGCACCTGTCACCTGCTACCTAGTCTGCCCGTCCCAAAATGGACGAACAGCCCAAGGCAATAAGAATTAAAACATAAAGCCTTGAGTCAGACAACAGTCTTAGTGAGCAGTAAATTAACTAACAACATACCAAAAGAGCATAAAGGAAAAGGAATAGGAATACAACCCTCCCACTCCAACCTCATTCTACAGTGATAGCCCCCAGACACACACTAAGCAGAAGCAAACATAGCAGAGCATACAATTTAAAGTAAAACTACTATCACTCGAGTCAAGGGCGATGTTTTCCAAGTACCAAGGCCTAAATCAGATAAGCACCCAGAAAATACCGCTCTTGAGTCCGAATGACGATACAACCAAACATCCATGACTCTGGCTATCACTGTTATCATTGCTTCGATATCACCGTTAATTGAATGACCGGCACATTCTTTCAGCCGTCCGTCAAGGGCTAATGGAAACCCCGGTTCTAGACATAACTCCCGCACGTCGTCGCAGCCCGTGCCTAGGACTATCGAATCTGCCCAGAGTACTCGACCATCAACAGTTGGCCGTTGGGACTATCGAATCTGCCCAAACGTACTCTTTCTTAGAGCATGCTAGAACCTTCAACAACGATGCTATCCAAGCCTCCTAGTCATCCTCCTCGACGACTATTCTCATATCCGTTCATTATCTTCAACTCGAATCATATCACCGAGTTATCAACATGCTTGGAATGATCCCGTCTGGATTAGACCAAGTCTTCATCATATGAATGCCTCGCTTCATTACATCCTCGCAAAGCCTCATCTCATCATCTCATCATCAAATCTATGCATAAGAGCTTCATCATCCCGCTACATATGCCACGAGCAGCTTTCCCAATTCAAGAGCCTTTCCCTTAGCTTTTGAATCATCTTCGATCTAAATCTAATCATCAATCATCTAGTTCATAACAATCAATCAAATCAATCATAAATCCAAGCAATCAAGCATTTAAAAAAATGATCTAAGTAGACAATTATAACAATAATGGCATTTTCGTAATTAAAGAGTTGAAAGTCCAATAAGCATGAAAACATGGATTATATCTCTACAAACTTGATGAATGAACTTGCATAGGTTAACATATGATAAAATGGATGTAACATCATCATGAACAATGGATCTATACGGATCTACACATAGGATGAAGAAAATGCATGGAAATCACTATTTTAACATCAAATCGAGCCAACAATCCGATATACTCCTTTGGATCCGTGTGAGAGATAATCACCACTCACCAAATCACCTAAACAAACCCAAATCAATGCACTTCAGATCTGGACAGCGAAGGATGAAGCTTGATCTATCACGGATCCGCTTCAAACGAAGAAATCTCTCTTGAAAAGATGAAGATCTTCAATCTAAGCTCTTGAATCTTCAATCTTGATCTTCGATTTGGATGGATGGAAGCACTAGATTAGAGTGGAGAAAAGAAGTGAAGAAGTGTAGAAGTCGAGCTCTCAAAATGGCAGCACTTCGTCGCTTCAAAATCCGGATCCCAAAAAGTGAGAACAACCCCTCTTATTTATAGCTGAAAACTGCACTTAAGTCGAAATCTGGCTATCTCCTTAAGTCGCTGCCGACTTACGACCTAGGAACTTGCCGACCTAAAACCCACCGACCTAAGCCTAACGACCTACAACAACGCGCATCTGCGACTTAACACTTAGGAAACCCAGCGACCTAACATCCTAACGACTCAACTACCTACAACTCAGTTGGGTTGCGACCTAACAACTTAGGCTTCTACGCGACCTAACACATGGCGACTTAACAAACACAGGAGTCTACGACCTAACTTAGGTCGTTGCCGACCTAACACTTAAGTCAACACGCGACCAAATAACATTACGTGACCTACGACTTAGCAGAACCTCCGGCTTAACCCATCACAGATACTCAACCACTCCTAAGCCGTCTAGACGACCTAACGATGTTACGACCTTACACTTAGACCCACACGACCTATCAGTGCTACGACCTAACACTTATGCGACCTATCTCCTTAGGTCGCTAACACAGCAACTCCTTAGGTCGCTAACAAGCTAACTCCTTAGGTCGCTAACACGGCAACTCCTTAGGTCGCTAACAAGCTAACTCCTTAGGTCGCTAACACGGCAACTCCTTAGGTCGCTACCGACCTAACTCTACCCCACGACCTAACCCCAGAATACTTAGGTCGCCTACTCCTCTTAAGTCGGTCAGTTCTTTAGGTCGTTAACTTGTCCTGCCGACCTAATACTTAACTAAATCCTAGGTTGCATAATTCCATAGGTCGCTCCAACTAACCCACGACCTAACACTAACTCGCCGAAGTCTTTAACTCGGTCACGACTTAGCTCTTAGGTCGTTCACGACCTAGGACTTAGACAAATCTGCCTAAAAATCTGAAATGACTTAAAAATGCAAAAATTCCAGATTTTGACGAACTTGTCGATCCGTAAAAATACGGGTCGTTACATTCTCTCCCCCTTAGGAATTTCGCCCCCGAAATTCCAAGCAATCAAAAACTATTCTGTACGCCTACCATCCATAGCAATCAACAACCCATGCATCCAATTCTAACTTAGCGTACAAAATTCTAAAACTTAGAACAAGTTACAATTTCGCGAGATGACACGACAACTTAAGGCCATACCTTGAAGAGTTCAGGATGAGCTGCTTTCATCCTCTCTTCCACCTCCCACGTACAGTCGTTATCATCATCACTCCATTGTATCTTGAGCAACTTAACTATCTTCCTCCTAAGCTGTTTCGTGTCAGTTTCAACAACACGAAGCGGCTTACGAGGTCTTCTATCAACTGGATCAACTTCGAAATCTTCACAGCTATCAGCAGAAACCACTGTACTCGAGTCGTGCACATACTTCCGTAGATATGATACGTGAAAAACGTTGTGCACACCCGACATCTTCTCCGGTAACTCCAATCTGTAGGCGAGCTTTCCAATTCGCTCGATGATCGGGAATGGTCCAACAAATCTCGGAGTCAATTTTCCTTTCTTCCCGAATCGAATAACATTTTTCAGTGGAGAAATCTTCACAAAAACCATATCTCCCACGTCGAATTCCAAATCCTTTCGACGCTTATCAGCATAACTCTTCTGACGGTCTTGGGCTGCCTTCATTCGTTGCCGAATGATTTCTATACAATCTGAAGTCTGACGAATCATCTCTGGCCCAAGCATCAGCTTTTCTCCAGTTTCCAACCAACATGTTGGAGAGTTACACGGTCTTCCATATAATGCCTCATACGGTGCCATACCAATGCTTGACTGGTAACTGTTGTTGTACGCAAACTCCACCAAATGAAGGTGATCTTCCCATGATCCTCCGAAATCCAAAACACATGCTCTGAGGAGATCTTCCAAAACTCGGTTGACTCTCTCGGTCTGACCATCTGTTTGGGGATGATAAGCTGTACTCAAACACAACTCGGTTCCCAAGACTTCCTGGAAGCTCTTCCAAAATCCACTAGTGAACAATGGGTCTCGATCGCTCACTATACTCTTCGGAATACCATGGAATCGAACTATCCACTTAACATACAACTCAGCCAACTTTGATGCAGTCCTAGTCGATCGAACAGGAATGAATCGTGCACTCTTAGTCAGATGATCCACAATGACCCAGATCCCTTCATTTCCCGTTCTGGTTCTAGGTAATCCATCGATAAAATCCATCGACACTTGTTCCCACTTCCATGTAGGAACTTCTAATGGCTGAAGCAATCCGCTTGGCTTCTTCTGTTCGGCTTTTACCAACTGGCAATTCATACACTTGGAAATGAAATCTCCAACATCCTTCTTCATGCCTTCCCAGTAGTAGGTTCTCTTCATATCCCGATACATCTTGTTTCCACCTGGATGAATTGTCAGCTTCGAGTGATGACTTTCCTTCAGAACTTCACTCCTCAATTCATCTATATCGGGAACAACTAGTCGTCCTTGCTTTCGAAGCCAACCTTCTCTATCGACCTCGAATCCTTTATCCTTTTCTGGATCCAATCCAGATTCCAAATCACGGATAATCTTGACAAGCTTATCATCTCGCTTTTGGCTCTCGCCAATCCTTTCCACAAGAGAAGGTCTTATCGATAAGTTTGCCAACATCTCAGGTTCCAATTCGCATCTAGGCCTGAAGTCAAATCCAGCTAAATACTCGAGATCCTTCCATTCAGAAAACATGGCTCCCAATCCTGCATGTCTTCGACTTAACGCATCAGCCACTGCGTTACCTTTTCCCGGAGTATAAGCTATACCAAAGTCATACGATGCCAAAAACTCTAGCCAACGTTGCTGCCGAAGATTCAAATCCTTTTGGGAGAAAAGATACTTCAACGACTTATGATCCGTAAACAACTCGAATCGGACTCCCAACAGATAATGCCTCCACATCTTCAGAGCAAATACAATCGCCGCCAATTCCAAATCATGAGTTGGATAATTCCTTTCATGCGGCTTCAATTGTCGACTGGCATACGCAACAACTTTATCCTTCTGCATCAGCACTGCTCCAAGTCCAGTACCACATGCGTCGGTGTAAACCACCATCTCATCATTCCCACTTGGAATAGTCAAAACAGGAGCACTCGTCAATCGCTCTTTCAGGATTCCGAAAGCCTGCTCACACTTAGCATCCCAACTGAACACTTGGTTCTTCTTCGTCAATCCTGTTAACGGTGCAGCTATCTTGGAGAAGTCTTTGATAAACCGTCGATAATATCCTGCTAATCCAAGAAAACTTCTCACATCAGATGCATTCTTAGGTCTAACCCAATCCTGGATTGCTGCCACCTTAGCGGGATCAACCGCTATTCCACTTCCAGAAATCACATGGCCTAAGAACCTCACTTCACTCTTCCAGAAGTGACACTTCGAAAACTTAGCCTTCAGCTGATGTTTCCGCAAGATTTCCAAAACCATATGCAAGTGCGTCTTGTGCTCTTCTTCTGTTCTGGAATAAATCAGAATATCATCCACGAACACAAGTACGAACTTATTCAACTGATCTCTGAACACTCTATTCATAAGATCCACAAAATATGCTGGCGCGTTAGTCAATCCAAACGGCATTACCAGCCACTCAAAGAAACCGGATGGTGTCCTAAAAGCAGTCTTCGGCACACTATCCTTCGCTACTCTCAACTGGTGAAATCCCGTTGCCAAATCCATCTGAGAAAACACCTTAGCTTCGTGAAGCTGATCAAACAAGTCATCTATTCTCGGCAATGGATACTTGTTCTTCTTAGTCACCTTATTCAGCTCACGGTAATCGACGCACAATCTCAACGACCCATCTGCCTTGGTTGCAAACACAACTGGTGCACCCCACTCGGACACACTACGCCGAATGAATCCTTTCTGCAAAAGGTCATCAACTTGCACCCTCAACTCCTGCTGTTCCCTAGGCGCCATCCGCCTAAGAGGCATCACAACAGGTCTGGCTCCTTCAACTAGATCTAATCGAAACTCGATCTCTCTATGCGGCGGCAACCCTTTGACTTCGTCAAAGACATCCTCGAACCCATTTGCGATTGGCACTAAAGACAGTCCATCCCGTGGAACAACTAGCGAATACATGAAGCTCATGAAGACGCCTTCCTCATGCTTACATCGTATCACAATCTTTCGCCCTTCCACATTCTCGACTGTCACCTCCAGCCTCTCACAATCAACCTTAGCCGCATACCTCCTAAGCCAGTCCATACCCAAGATAATTCCGAACCCCGCAAAGTTCAGAACAAAGCAATCACAAACAAAAGAGCAACCATGACTCGACACAACTAGACCACGGCATAACATACACAAACAAGACGAACCCCCAACTGGATTAGTCACAACCAATGGCCTATCAACAATATCCGGTTCCAAACCCAACCAGCCTACGAGTTCACTACAAACAAACGAATGCGACGCTCCAGTATCAAACAGAACTCTAACTGGAACACCACATAGAAAAAGAGTACCTTGAACCACCACACTCTTTCCCTTCTCTTCAGCAGTAGGAGCTTTCGAAGACGACGGAACAGCTCCTAAAGCATAGGCTTGCACAATCTGCCTGTCCTTCCTTGGTTCTGGACAATTCTTCCTGAAATGCCCCGGCTTGTCACAGTTGTGACACTTCATCGGTGCCTTCGGATTCTTACAATCCTTAGAGAAATGGCCCTTCTGCTGACAATTGTAGCAAGTCACCTCGCCTTTCGGCTTCTTCTGGCCATCCTTACCCTTCTGCTGCTGCTGCTTCCTCTTCTGGTTTCCACCCTGCTGTGGTTTAGATTCTCCCTTGGTAACAGCAACAACAGGTCCTTCCTTAGGAAACAGACTCTCATGCCTAAGAGCTTTCTCCACAAGCTTCTCAAATGAATCATCCAAATGATCCACCAACTGTCTCCCAAGATAACTATCCAAGCCGGTCACAAACTTCTCATTCTTCTGATAAGCAGATTCAATATATGACCGGGCATACTTGGACAAAGCTTCAAACTCAGAAACATACTCAAGAACAGACCTTCCACCCTGCTTGAGTTCTACAAACTTCTTGAACAGAACAGACTTCTGAGCTGTAGAAATGAACTTAGCTTCAAATCTGACTTGGAATTGCTCCCAAGTAATCTCTTCTTCCGGAGTAGTGATGGTAATAGAGTTCCACCAATCAGAAGCTCTCCCTTGAAGCTGCCTTGATGCCAACTTCCTCTTAGTTGCATCATCAATTCCCAAATCACCAAAGATCCTTCTACAAGCATCTATCCACCTCTGGACCTCAATAGTAGATTCTGTTCCCAAGAAAACCTTCCCTCCAAGAGCAGTATAATCCTTGCACAACTTAGCAAAATCCATTGGTTTTGGAGTTTGGACTTGGACCCCAACATCAACTGCTGCCCCCGGAACTGGTATCCTTCTCATGATCGAAGTCATCATAGCTTCGAACATGGCTGCATAATCAGCAGTCTCTTCAGTAGCACGGCCTTCCCTAGCAGCTGGTCTCCCTCTTCGACTCATTCTCAATATCTATAAAAAGGAATGATTAGAACATCTAGAGAAACAACTGCATAAAGGACTCAAACTCTACTAAGCTACTATATTATATATAGTAATCATCCATCAAAATACAATTACGTCTCTCATACGTAGTTACTTCAGCGAGCGTTGGGTAAAATCGATTAACCAATGCTCTGATACCAAATGTGACGACCGCCCATGACCCCTGCACCGAATCTAGAGATAGAGCGCTGTAAAGTGTGCCAGGCGACCATGGACGATTGTCAAGGTAAGATTTAAAGCAACAGAATCTATCGTATTACTCACAGCGCATGGACAAAATACAATAGAACATAAGTATAGTGAAGCTTTACAGAACAAAGTGACATCATATAAAACTCCATAATAGTTGAATACAAGCATCCACATAGTCAATACATCAAGCCTCACTACATTTCTCTCAGAGAATACAAAACAGCGGAATATCCAGTACATATAAGAAGATAATATACAACCCTCTAGCTCGTCTTCGATATCAGCATCGTGAGAAGAGAACAGCACCTGTCACCTGCTACCTAGTCTGCCCGTCCCAAAATGGACGAACAGCCCAAGGCAATAAGAATTAAAACATAAAGCCTTGAGTCAGACAACAGTCTTAGTGAGCAGTAAATTAACTAACAACATACCAAAAGAGCATAAAGGAAAAGGAATAGGAATACAACCCTCCCACTCCAACCTCATTCTACAGTGATAGCCCCCAGACACACACTAAGCAGAAGCAAACATAGCAGAGCATACAATTTAAAGTAAAACTACTATCACTCGAGTCAAGGGCGATGTTTTCCAAGTACCAAGGCCTAAATCAGATAAGCACCCAGAAAATACCGCTCTTGAGTCCGAATGACGATACAACCAAACATCCATGACTCTGGCTATCACTGTTATCATTGCTTCGATATCACCGTTAATTGAATGACCGGCACATTCTTTCAGCCGTCCGTCAAGGGCTAATGGAAACCCCGGTTCTAGACATAACTCCCGCACGTCGTCGCAGCCCGTGCCTAGGACTATCGAATCTGCCCAGAGTACTCGACCATCAACAGTTGGCCGTTGGGACTATCGAATCTGCCCAAACGTACTCTTGCTTAGAGCATGCTAGAACCTTCAACAACGATGCTATCCAAGCCTCCTAGTCATCCTCCTCGACGACTATTCTCATATCCGTTCATTATCTTCAACTCGAATCATATCACCGAGTTATCAACATGCTTGGAATGATCCCGTCTGGATTAGACCAAGTCTTCATCATATGAATGCCTCGCTTCATTACATCCTCGCAAAGCCTCATCTCATCATCTCATCATCAAATCTATGCATAAGAGCTTCATCATCCCGCTACATATGCCACGAGCAGCTTTCCCAATTCAAGAGCCTTTCCCTTAGCTTTTGAATCATCTTCGATCTAAATCTAATCATCAATCATCTAGTTCATAACAATCAATCAAATCAATCATAAATCCAAGCAATCAAGCATTTAAAAAAAATGATCTAAGTAGACAATTATAACAATAATGGCATTTTCGTAATTAAAGAGTTGAAAGTCCAATAAGCATGAAAACATGGATTATATCTCTACAAACTTGATGAATGAACTTGCATAGGTTAACATATGATAAAATGGATGTAACATCATCATGAACAATGGATCTATACGGATCTACACATAGGATGAAGAAAATGCATGGAAATCACTATTTTAACATCAAATCGAGCCAACAATCCGATATACTCCTTTGGATCCGTGTGAGAGATAATCACCACTCACCAAATCACCTAAACAAACCCAAATCAACGCACTTCAGATCTGGACAGCGAAGGATGAAGCTTGATCTATCACGGATCCGCTTCAAACGAAGAAATCTCTCTTGAAAAGATGAAGATCTTCAATCTAAGCTCTTGAATCTTCAATCTTGATCTTCGATTTGGATGGATGGAAGCACTAGATTAGAGTGGAGAAAAGAAGTGAAGAAGTGTAGAAGTCGAGCTCTCAAAATGGCAGCACTTCGTCGCTTCAAAATCCGGATCCCAAAAAGTGAGAACAACCCCTCTTATTTATAGCTGAAAACTGCACTTAAGTCGAAATCTGGCTATCTCCTTAAGTCGCTGCCGACTTACGACCTAGGAACTTGCCGACCTAAAACCCACCGACCTAAGCCTAACGACCTACAACAACGCGCATCTGCGACTTAACACTTAGGAAACCCAGCGACCTAACATCCTAACGACTCAACTACCTACAACTCAGTTGGGTTGCGACCTAACAACTTAGGCTTCTACGCGACCTAACACATGGCGACTTAACAAACACAGGAGTCTACGACCTAACTTAGGTCGTTGTCGACCTAACACTTAAGTCAACACGTGACCAAATAACATTACGTGACCTACGACTTAGCAGAACCTCCGGCTTAACCCATCACAGATACTCAACCACTCCTAAGTCGTCTAGACGACCTAACGATGTTACGACCTTACACTTAGACCCACACGACCTATCAGTGCTACGACCTAACACTTATGCGACCTATCTCCTTAGGTCGCTAACACAGCAACTCCTTAGGTCGCTAACAAGCTAACTCCTTAGGTCGCTAACACGGCAACTCCTTAGGTCGCTAACAAGCTAACTCCTTAGGTCGCTAACACGGCAACTCCTTAGGTCGCTAACAAGCTAACTCCTTAGGTCGCTAACACGGCAACTCCTTAGGTCGCTAACAAGATAACTCCTTAGGTCGCTACCGACCTAACTCTACCCCACGACCTAACCCCAGAATACTTAGGTCGCCTACTCCTCTTAAGTCGGTCAGTTCTTTAGGTCGTTAACTTGTCCTGCCGACCTAATACTTAACTAAATCCTAGGTTGCATAATTCCATAGGTCGCTCCAACTAACCCACGACCTAACACTAACTCGCCGAAGTCTTTAACTCGGTCACGACTTAGCTCTTAGGTTGTTCACGACCTAGGACTTAGACAAATCTGCCTAAAAATCTGAAATGACTTAAAAATGCAAAAATTCCAGATTTTGACGAACTTGTCGATCCGTAAAAATACGGGTCGTTACACCGGTTGAGCTCCATTCGGTGGTAGCTTGGATCGGTAGAGGGGATTTGGTCCGGTTGAACTTCATTCGGTGGTAGCTTGGATCGGTAGAGGGGATTTGGTCCGGTTGAGCTCCATTCGGTGGTAGCTTGGATCGGTAGAGGGGATTTGGTCCGGTGTTTGAAAACTTGGCCAACATTTGCCCCCCAAAGTAGGGTATATGTTTACCATATATCGTGCTTTGTTTTTTGTCCATCCATTCTCGACGTCTGCGTGTGTTTCATGTTGCCGATCCAAGTGGTCCGGTACACTGCCTTCGCCTATAAAATAGGGGGCTAGGGCTTCTATCTTCCCACCTACCGAACCATTCCCACGAACCTCAGCGTTAGCCGAACCAAACAATTAACCGAATCAGTCAGCGTTAGCCGAACCAAACCTTTAACCGAATCAGGTGAGATCTTCAGCCGGACCAAGTCTAGTCTTTTTTGCCGAATGAACTTGCGTATGTACGTTTGCATGCCGAATGAACATGCGTGTGTACGTTTGCATGCCGAATGAACATGCGTGTGCACGTTTGCATGCCGAATGAACGTACTCCTCTGATGCCGAATGACACATGAACGTTTTAATACCGAATGAGATTATTGAAGTGCTGCATCTGTTTGCCGAATGAATTGTTGTATCGAGTGAACATGTGTTTCATACTTCGAATTTTTTAAGCGAAATTCCAGATTACGCTGCTTGTATATTCTAACGATATATTTTTCCCATGTTTGCAGATAAATGTCTCGAAAAGTTGAAACTCGATCAGATAAGAAGAGATCCGGGGGCGAAGGAGAGTCCTCGGCCGTGCCCCCAGCTCAATCAGGATCGGAGCGTCATGGGCCCGCCCCGAGGTCATTAGTGGATGGATATGGTCCTCAGGAGCTGCTGGATTCCCCGCCTGACTGCTTTCCTAGCTCTCTCAAAGAGGAGCAACTCGATGTTATATCTCGTTCCTTTGGGATCGATAGAGCCCTCATGCTGCTGCCGGGCCCAGGAGTCATGCCATACAGTCCTCCCGAAGGATACTTTGCTTATAGTAGGTACCATTGCATGTGTGGTGCTATCCCGCCTCTCAATGCTTGGGTAGTCAGCTTCCTTACGTACCTGAAGGTGGCCCCATTCCAGCTTCAGCCCAACTCTTATGCCATACTGGTGAGCCTTTTCGTTATTTTTCGGAGGAAGTATGGTCGCGCTCCCTCCAACCGGGAGATCCGGTACTTGTATAATTTAAGGGGCTATAAGAAGGGGTCCCCATATATTAGCTTGGAGTCTGCTGTGACCTTCAAGCCGGTCCTGGACCTGTACTCTAAATTCAGCATGTTCAAGAAAGAGTGGTTCTTTGTTAGGGACGACTCCGTCTCCATCCGGCGCTTTACCTCTGGATGTAAGTTGATGCTTTTACTTATAATTTCTATTCCGATTGCGATGCTTCTTCTCATACTTTCTCATTTTTGCTAGCGACAGGTGGCTTTCCGGTTGTGGAGACTGACCGCTTGGTTCAGACGGCGGCGGAGATAGAAGCCATTCTTGGGAAATACAGATCATCTGCCTTCTTGATTAGAAATGCGATTCTTCTGGAATATAACTTGATCCTTCCGCAGCAGTCTGTAGTTAAGTTGAGGGAAACGGCGGAAGAGAGGGCGGCTGCTCAGGCTAAGGGAGGCGTTGCGGCAGAGGGTGGAAAGAGAAAACCATTCACGAAACCTCCAACCGTCGGAGGTAAGAAACTTAAGAGGTCGGACGGTCCTTCTCCCAGCAACTGTCCACTTACTCAGGGGGAGATAGATGCGGAGGAAGAAAGAGGTGAGGCGGAGGGCGGAAGTGACGTTGAGCGACTTGGCGATGATGGTGGCGATGGACAGGGTGGTGATGGTTCCAGGGCTCTGTCTTCTGGGCAAGTAGGCGAAATGCAAGAGTGGACGGATGATGCTCTCCGCCAAGCTTTTGAGGGGTTGGATGATGATCCGGCTTTGGTAGAGAAGACCGGGAAGGCGGACAAAGCCGGGACTGGTGCAAGTGAGTCTCTTCCGACCATTCCGGCCAAGGCGGCTCTGACGACTCAAGGTGAACTCTTGACCCCTGCATGCTTCACTAATGATAGGGACTTAGGAATATTTTATGACCCGCTCCCGTCCTGGAATGAAATCCAGGACTTATTGCAGTATCCCACTCCTCCCCAGGGTTTGTACAATCACAGCTGTGTTTCTTTTCCCCTTTTTTAACTCGTAATTTATCGCGTTTCTCGAATCGTATAGTGATGTAAGATTGTGACATTTGTTCTTTATATCAGGAGCAGGCAAGACGTCCAAAGCTTCAGACCTTCGACACAGGCTTGAGCAATATAAACTTTCCAAAATTTCTGCTAAGCCGAAGCCCTCAACCCAACGCTCCGGGGATGTAGTCGGATACCGTCCTCTTCTTGGGGTCATCGAAGAGGGTATTCAGCAGAGGAAGAGGAGTCATCCTTTATCCGAAACTTCGCTCGGTCCTCAGCCTCCGGCTCAGCCTATTCATGATATTACTGAGGAAGGTAGCGAGTTTGTACCTTCTCCACACCCGTTCGGAAACCCTTCTGTTATTCATATCGACTGTCCCGACTTGGCCCGTAATCCATTCGCGGGTCATCCTGATCTGGATCCAGGTTCTCATGATATTACTTTTGACGAAGTCACTGGTGAACACCTTCTCCCCCGTAACCCCATGGTACGAGTACTTGATGAAGCCAAGTCCTTAGATCTCGATCTACTCACCACTCGTATAGTCACTATGGGAGACGAGGCCAAAGCTAATATTGATCGGGTGGCAGAGGAGACCAAGAAGCTGATGGGGCATCATGCTCGGCTGGTTAAGGCCGGAGAGGAGATTGGGAGCGCCAATATCCGACTTCGATTGGTGGTTTCGGATCAGGCCAAGCAGCTTGCGGATCAGGCTATCCAGATTTCTCAGCATGAGGCTGCTACTGGGCGATTAAGGAAAACCATGGAAGAGGCCAGTCGGGCCGAATTGCGGAAAATGGAAGCTGCTTGCAAAGAGCGGATTGATATGGCTATTGCCACGGTGGATGAGGTTCGGAGAGCGGATCTCGAGCAGGTGGAGGAATTGTCCGAGAAACTTGAGGCTGCAGAGTTTGCCCAAGCTAAGTTGAGGGAAGAGATGGAGGTGATGCGGAGGTCCCTTCAGGCTGATTGCTCGAGATACAGACTGGAGAGAGATGCTGCCGTCGAAAGGTTGTCGGCCTCCGATGCCCGGATGAGGGAGTTTGAGGAGAATGAGGGAATGATGGATGACATGCTCCAGGACATGTATTTCCGGACTTGGAAGCAGGGCAATCTCTCTTGGATGGATGATTATCCCAGGGTCATGGCCAAGACCTATCTTCGGGCTTTGGAGGAGGCTAAGGCTGATGCAGATAAAGAGGGTGGAACGGTCTTCAGTATGGATGTGGTCACTGCCCAGTTCACCAAGGAGGAGAAAGTGGCGGTAAAGGAGGGTATGTGGCTGCTTGCTGCTGAAGAGGCAGGTGTGCAGGTAGAGGATGACGACCAGGATGGTCAAGAAGCAGGTACTGGTAAGTTTCCCTTTCTAGTCTTTCCGTTAACTTGGTTACTCATCACTAATGAATCCTTTTTATGACCGGACAGGCGGGCAAAAGAGCAAGGACAAGACTTCGACGCAACCGGCTCCCTGATTAGACCTGGAAAATTCTTTTTGTAGGCTTGGCAGTGTTGTATCTGTTAGTCTTAAGACAGTAGAGTAACTTCTAAGTTGTAATTCTTGCTGCTTGTAATAATATTATTCTTGACGTGTAATTTTTTAGCTTAAGCTGATTCTGTCGTTTCTTGAATGTTTGTTGCTGTTTTGACATGTCGTATGAGAAATATAGCTGTGTATATTCTCGTAATTAAATTGTGTTTGATGTCAGATTCTGGTTTTAAATCATAATCTCATGACTTGCAATGTTAGCGTGTGGTGTGAAAAAAAAAAAAATTAAATTACAGTCATGCATATGCACATAAAGGAAGAAAATACCGCCTTTCATGTTCTGTTTGTAAATGGCAGTTTCGAATATCTTGTATGACCAAGCATGGAAAGCAGTCGAATGCCCTGTCATCTGATTGTGAATCTCTGCATCCATTGGCGGGTATCTCTTACCCTGCATCCTGTACTTTATGGTTTGTTATAGAGGATAGGAGGAAAGTTTTTTAAGTAAAATTGAAATATGTGAAATGGTAAAACTTCCAGTCACGGAAGGCCTTCGATGTGCTTAAGTTCGTGGCAAACGGGTTTTGTAGTCACTTTCCCTAGCTGTGGGTCTTGGAGACATTTGTCACCCATCTTACGCCTCCGCGGGGAGTTAATTCTTTTTTACCACAGCCGCACTTAAGACACACCGGAGCCGAGATCGCGCACAGTAACTACCCAGGCCATTATGGCCCGTACTCATGGGTATTATTCGACTTACTGTGGCCGGCTAGCGTGGGTGCCGATCGTCAACTGTGAACTGCCCCTGGCTGGCCACACCTTATGTTGGGGCTTATAATCGGTTCACAGTCGCCGGCGAGCCTAACGCCGTAATGAGCTGCCTCGGCTATAGTCGGCCTTCTCGGTGGCTTATAATCGGCTCATTACAGTTGGCTTTAAGGGCCGTCGCGAGCAATGAGTTAACCCGCAGCAGAGGGATGCTGGAGCAAAAGTGTCTCATTGGCGAGGGCATAGATTCGCTTAGTACCTGTTGGGTCTTGTCCACGTGAAGTTGCATCGTGGAGTGCTTTGAATAGAAATGCTATATGCTCAGGATTTTGTTCAACAGAAAAGGATAAAGTTAACAAGCAGCCAAGATACAAAGGAACAAGTTAAAAAAGAGACAAGGCTTTTTTAAAGTGGTTCGGCACGAAAAAATGCCTACGTCCACTGATTCTCTTTGTTAATTCACTTCATATGGGCAATACAAGTTAAGAAAAGTATCGATGGAGGTGTTGGATGTTCCATGCCCTCTGGAACACCTCTCCGTCCACTGTTGACAAAATATAGGCTCCGTTGTGGAGATCTTTATGAATTACATATGGTCCATCCCAGATTGGGTCTAGTGCTCCGGGGCGAGGGAAGATTCGCTTGAGGACAAGATCCCCTTCTCGTAAGGTACGATGCTTGACTTTGGAGTTGTATTGTGCTGCCACCTTTTGCTTGTGGGCTGCTGTTTTTAGGACTGCATCATTCCTTCTTTCCTCGACTAGATCCAAAGACATGTTGAGGAGCTCTTCGTTCTCTTCTGGGTTATAGTGGATCCTACGGTGGGAAGGCACAATGGTTTCAACTGGGAGCATAGCCTCCGATCCGTATGCCAAAGAGAAAGGAGTGTGCCCTGTTGATGTTCTGAAAGATGTGCGGTAGGCCCATAGTGCCGTAGGGAGTTCATCCACCCAAGCGCCCTTTGACTTTTCGAGCTTCTTTTTGATCAGAGTTTTCAGAATTTTGTTGACTGCTTCGACTTGTCCGTTTGCTTGGGGATATGCTACGGATGAGAAGCTTTTGTGAATTCCGTGTTCTTGGCACCAGTTGGCGAATTCCTCGCTGTCAAACTGAAGTCCATTGTCTGATATGATTTTTAGTGGGACTCCGTACCTGCACAGAACATTTTTGATTAAGAAGTTGATAACTTTCGCTGAAGATACTTTATTTAGAGGTTCTGCTTCCACCCATTTGGTGAAATAGTCGACTGCTACTATAGCATATTTGGCGCCGCCTCGACCCATTGGCAGTTCACCGATTAAGTCAATTCCCCATACTGCAAAGGGCCAAGGGCTGGTCATCTGAGTAATCTCGGTTGTTGGTAGCCGAGGGATCTTAGCAAATTTTTGGCATCTGTCACACTTTTTGACGAAATCTAAGGCGTCCTTGCTTAAGGTGGGCCAGAAATATCCGTATCGGAGTATCTTTTTTGCTAATGTTTGCCCTCCGGTGTGATCTCCGCAGCTTCCTTGATGAATGTTGGATAAGATTTCCTTGGCTCCCCTTCCGGCGACACACCTTAACAATGGGTTAGAGAACCCGCGCCGATAGAGGATGTCTCCTTGTATTGTGTAGCGGGACGCTTTCCTCAAGATTTTCTTGACTTCGTTACGCCCGTCGGGTAGTGTTCCATTCTGTAGGTAGTCTCGGATGGGAGTCATCCAAGTTGCCTCTTCGGTTGCAGCTATCAGATTCACTTGCTCAAAACTTGGGATCGTTTGCTTTGAGACAGTTACTGCTCCGAAGATGGCGACGTCTCTCATACTTGCTTGCTTTGCCAATTCGTCGGCCTCTTGGTTCTCTTCCCGAGGGATGTGTTTGACTAAGTAGTGGTCCAATCGGCTGAGAAGTAACTTGGTCTTCTTTAGATATGCTATGAGTCGCTCTTCTCGAGCTTGGAATTCCCCTAGTATTTGATTAACAATAAGCTGAGAATCGCTGTGAAGACACAAAGAATTGGCTCCGATCTCGATAGCAATTTCCAATCCGGCTATTACTGCTTCATATTCCGCATCGTTGTTGGTGGCAGCGAACTCCAACCTTATAGCATAGTGCAGTTTATTTCCCCTGGGAGTGATTATTACCACACCTGCCCCCGAGCCTTGTTCGTTAGATGCACCGTCCACAAAGAGATTCCACTTGATATCTTCTGTTATTTCCAGTTGCTCCTTATCCTCGTTGGTAGTGAATTCTGCAATGAAATCAGCCATGGCTTGTCCCTTGATGGCGGTGCGAGGGTGATAGGTGATATCATATTGACTCAGCTCAATACACCATTTAAGTAGTCGACCGGAAGTGTCGGGACGATGGAGTACCTGCCTCAGTGGTTGATCGGTCAGAACTTTGATGGAATGGGATTGGAAGTAGTGACGTAGCTTTCGTGAAGTGATTAGTAAGCAGTATGCTAACTTTTCAAGCTTAGGATATCTGACTTCTGCCCCAGCAAACCTTTTACTGACGAAGTAAATTGGTCGTTGCGTGCGGTTGTCTTCCCTTACCAAGGCAGCGCTTAGAGCGTGAGATGACACAGCAAGGTATAGGTATAATTCTTCGCTTTCGCTTGGGGTCGAGAGTACCGGTGGTTTCTGGAGGTGTTCGATTAGGTTAAGGAAAGCGGTTAAGCATTCGTCCGTCCATTCGAACCTTCCTTTATCTTTCTTTAGAGCTTCGAAAAAGGGGACGCACTTGTCCGTTGCTTTGGAGATGAATCGGCTTAGGGCAGCCACTTTTCCATTTAGGCTTTGCATTTCCTTTCGGGTGGAAGGTATCTTGATGTCCCTTAATGCTCGGACTTGTTCAGGGTTTGCTTCTATCCCTCGGGCATGGACGATGAATCCTAAGAATTTTCCCGATGACACTCCGAAGGAGCACTTTAGTGGATTCAACTTCATTCCATACTGTCGAAGTACCTGGAACATTTCGCCTAGGTGGCTTACGTGATCTTTGGCTTTCCGTGATTTTACCAGCATGTCGTCTACATATACTTCCATTGTTCGTCCTATTAGCCCTGCAAACATCTTGTTGACGAGGCGTTGGTAGGTGGCTCCTGCATTTTTAAGTCCGAAGGGCATCACTTTGTAGCAGTATAAACCCCGATCGGTGATGAAACTAGTGTGGTCTTGGTCGGGAGCATGCATAGGAATTTGGTTATATCCTGAGTATGCATCCATAAAAGACAGGAGTTCGTGCCCGGCTGTGCTGTCTACCAGTTGATCGATTCTGGGAAGCGGGAAGCAATCCTTTGGGCAGGCGTCGTTTAGGTTGGAGAAGTCAATGCAGGTCCGCCACTTCCCATTAGCCTTCTTTACTAGTACCGGGTTGGCGATCCATTCTGGGTAAATAGCTTCTCGTATGAAGTCATTGGCGAGTAGATTCTTTACTTCTTCATCGAGGGCTGCTGATCGCTCTGCCCCCATACTTCTCTTTTTTTGTTTTACAGGCGCCTTGGTAGGATCAATTTTTAATACGTGGCATGCTATGTTGGGGGAGATTCCGGTCATGTCAGCGTGTGACCAAGCGAACACATCCAAGTTGTGGCGGAGAAAATCAATGAGTTGTTCCTTCAATTCAGTTTTCAGCTGCGACCCAATCTTCAGTAGCCTACTTGAGTCGTGCTTGTCTACAGATATAAACTCCATAGCCTCTGCAGGCTCGGCGGTGGCCTCCTCCTCTTTGTCCCTAGGGTCTAATTCATTGAAAGGGTCGCTGGTGTATCGAAGAGGAGGGGCTTTCTTTAGTTGCTATGCTTCAAGGCTTTTTGTGCAGAGGGCAATCTCTACACCTTTCCCTTTATCTCTCCTGTGGTTGTTGCGAAGTTCGGTTACATAGCAGTCTCGTGCAATATCTTGGTCTCCTTCCACTTCCCCTACCCCATTGTCTGTTGGAAATTTCATTTTCAGGCACCACGGGGCTAGGACAATCTGGAAGTCAGATAGGGCTGGTCTTCCTAGGAAGGCGTTGTAGGCCGAATGGTTTTCTATCAGCACAAACGTCTGTTTCCTTACAACGGAGCGGGGATGGCTTCCAATTTCAACGAAGAGGTCCAGCTGCCCGATGGGCATTTTCGCATCTCCAGTGAAACCGTGTAGCGGTTTATCGCAGGGAGATACATCCTTCATTGATAGCCTCATTTTGTCGAATGCGTGTTTGAACAGGATATTTACAGAGCTTCCAGTGTCTACCAGGATTCGGTAAACTTCGGCGGGACCGAGTCGGGCAGAGATAACCATGGGATCCATGTGAGGGTACTGTCTTCCTTCTAGGTCGCGTTTACTGAATGTGATGTCATCATTTTCTTTCCGCTTTGGGTGGCGCTCTTCTATAACCGTATTGACACAGTCTCTATTGTCTCTAAGCGACTTCCCATATCTTTCCATCTCTTTCCAACTTCTGTCTGCGATGTGCGGACCTCCTGAGATGGTATGGACCACTATCTTCTCTTGACTAGAGCTGCTAGCGTTGCGGTCGCCTCTGCCGGTCCCTGGTGAGGGTAGCCTTGGGTTTTCATTGGCAGGAGCTGGAGTCCTGTCTTGACTTTTTACATAGCGTTCCAGTTTCTTTCTTCTGATGTGTTCCTCAATCAGATCTCGGAGATGATGGCATTCGTTGGTATCATGTCCGTGGGATTCGTGGAAGCGGCAGAATTTTCCAGATTTCTGTGCGCTATCTGATTCCTTCTTGTATGGTGGGCGTTTGTATCTAACTTCGCCTTGGGTGGTAAGGAAGATATTTTCGACGGTCTCGTTCAAAGGGGTGTAAGAGTCGAATCTTGGTCCTGGCCGATATAGGCGTTTTTCTACTTTCTTGCCCCCAGCATTGTCTCTGGAATCATTTCTTCGAACGTCCCTCGCCACAGCAGGGGCGTTGCCATGGGTCGTCTTACTTTGCTGTCCTGACTGCCCCTCAATGGCAGCATCCTCAAGCCTCATGTATTTCCCGGCTTCATGGAAGAAATCGGGTAAAGTAGCTGGTTTTTCTTTTGTCAATCTTCTAGCAAATTTAGTGTCCGGATGCACCCCACTGCAGAGGGCCATTAGGATAAGCTTCTCATCGGCATCTTGAACTGCGGCTGCTGCGGCGTTGAATCTGGTTAGGTATTGCTGCAGCTTTTCTCCAGGTTTCTGTTTGACGCTGGATAAGGAATAAGCGTCCTTAGGTTGCTCCACATGAATGCGGAACTGACTGATGAATTTTTCTTTCAACATTTCCCATGAGCTGATGGATCCTTGGGGTAGATGACAGAACCAGGAGGTAGCAAGATCTGCTAAGAAGAGCGGGAAGCATTTGCACAGTACTCCTTCTGTTGCTCCACTCATGAGCATATGCTGCGTGTACCTCTGTAAGTGTACAACGGGATCGGAGGTTCCTTTGTAGGGTTCCATTGTTGGCATCTTCCATTCTCGGGGGGTGATAGCAATTTCGATATTGCGGGCGAAAGGGCTGGTTACCCTAGCGCCTATCCCTCGATCTCTTTGCTCCCGTTGGACACACTCTCTGAATAAGCGCGCCATCCTTTCATCAGAATTTGGAGCGGACAGGAATGAGTTTGGTTCTGTTCTGTGGGGTTGATTCCGTCCAGACAACCTGTAGGGATGGTATCGTCTATCATTCCTCATATTTTCCAGTGGCTGCCTTTGATCTTCTGGGAGCATGCTTGGGTCAGCTACAGTTGGCCCTTGCCTTGATCTTCCCCTGTTGGGTTCTGATCTAAGCACTTCCTCGGGTCCAACTTCGGGCTGAACTCTAGCTCGGCCCCGTTCACTGGTGTTCCTGTGGTTAGGCAGCATGACAGGCTCAGCTGCAGTTGACCTTCGCCCGGTACCTTCCCCGTTGGGTTCGGCACCAAACGTTTCCTCAGGCCTAACTTCGGGCTGGGCTCGGTCTCGGCTCCTACCACAGCTACTCCTGCCGTTAGCTCCTTCGAAGAAGGAAGATCTTTGCTGTCTCTGAGATCCTCCAGACTGGGACTCGCCCCATGATTCAGTGTTGCGGTTGGATTCTTCAGCGTCCCTCAAGCGTGACATGAGATGGTCCACCAAGGCTTCCTGCTGGGACGTGAAGCGGTTAGTTACTTCAACAACAACTCTGTCCAAATCTGCCCTAGTAATTGCTGCAGGCTGTTCTGTGGCAGGAGTGGTTGGGTTAGCCTGTTCTTCATTTGTTGCCGTTGCTGGAGGAGGACGATTTACTTGATTCGCGGCAACTGGATCAGGAAGGCTACTGGATGCGATGTTTTTTCCTTTGTTAACATCTTTTCTCTGTTTGGGAGGCATGTTTTCCAAGTGGCGGACGATGCTGTTAGGAAAACTCGTTAAGTAGATGAAGCTGAAGCTTCGAGTTTCTACTCTCAGTGAAAGCACCAAAAATGTTTGCACAAAAAATGGACAAACACCTCAAAGTTGTATGATTTAGTGGATCTTATGTTGTTCTTAGTGATTTGGGTAATTTCTGCAAATATATGAAAAGCAAGGGCTAAACTGTAAAAAGACACACAGATTTATAGTGGTTCAGCCAGAATATGCCTACGTCCACTTTATATGTTATTTCTCTTCTCTTGCTTTTATTACAAGTACAAAGCTTTGATACAAGTAAAAGAAAGTTGTTTGAAAGTTCTCTCCGTGCTTGAGCTCTCAAACTTGTCCCCCATTGTTGTACCCATGCCTCTCTATTTATAGAGTGAGGTTGGGAGCAGGGGTCTTGGATATATTCAGCTGCTGGTGGGCCTGGGCTGAAGTGATCTGGCCTGGTAGTCTGGTTCGGCATCCTCTTGGTCTGGTCATGAGGTGGAGGAGATTTGGTCCGGTTGTACTTCATTCGGTGGTAGCTTGGATCGGTAGAGGGGATTTGGTCCGGTTGAGCTCCATTCGGTGGTAGCTTGGATCGGTAGAGGGGATTTGGTCCGGTTGAGCTCCATTCGGTGGTAGCTTGGATCGGTAGAGGGGATTTGGTCCGGTTGAACTTCATTCGGTGGTAGCTTGGATCGGTAGAGGGGATTTGGTCCGGTTGAGCTCCATTCGGTGGTAGCTTGGATCGGTAGAGGGGATTTGGTCCGGTGTTTGAAAACTTGGCCAACAACTAACATAAAAATTAATTTAGTCAATCGTGAGCGTATAAACACTCACCTTTTATTTGAAACCGAAAATTTTCTTAGCTTCAAATAAATTCCAACTCGATCCTATATCGTAGACGACGTCGATACGATTCCACTACAATTTGTTTCGTCCAAAACAGGCCTCGTATACAAAAGTTACGAATTTATTAATATCGATATGATTAAATCATAATTAATAAACTTAATAATATAATTAATAAATCTTAATCGTATCTCCAAATCTCCTTCCTCGTTCATGCTTCAGTTCCCAGTCACACAAGAAATCCATACGCGAATTGAACATCCACACGCGCACCCATATCGAGATGACCAGACGACGATCCATCCCTACTACCGCGTGCGCCAAGACGATGTCCACCTCCGCCTGCAAGCACTCAACCTCCGCCACCTCCATCTGCTCTTGGAAACCAAAAACGCGTGCAAACTTCCACCATAGATCCTGGCGAAATCACCACCTCTCGACATGATTCGACCGTTGGATATGTAGATCTCATCGAGATCTACATTTTCCCTTTTGGAAGTTTTTGAATTCGATGAATGGATGAAGAGAATTCGAAGGAGGAAGGTGGCGAATTTTCATCCATTAAAATGTTATAAGAGACGCAACCGTGATATGCTAGGGTTTGACTAAATGAACGTGGCCTTATATAAGCTCTGACCCAATTGACTCATGAAATTTCCGAACTCCAAACGAAGCATGCCACCTGGCATTCTTAATGGTTTACCCCATTTCGAACGCAATGGAACTAGTGTCGAGGCCTAATTCGATCGTATTTAGAAAAGATCATTTTAAAATCAAATTATTTAAATTAAATTCCTTTAATTTATTTCTACGTGTTTCAAGCTCATACGGCCAAACAACAAGTCCGATCGTGACGAAACTTAAAATCCTATAATAATTCACTATTACGGATCCGATGAAACTGGTTTCGTCGAAATCTAAGACAGTGGCCAAAATGGCTAATTTTTACTCGTCAATTAAAATATAAAATTTCCAATTTCTATTTATTCACTTTCAAATCCAATTTTAAATGTTAACAATCTTCATTCATATTTAAATAAAATTTAAATCAATTTTCGATACCATTTTCACTCACATTAATTCAAGATTCAATTATCTAAACAATTTAATTATCCAATAGGTTACATTATTTCAAATATAAGTTATTTAACTTATAAAATTTACTTTTAAACACGAATTAAAATAATAAACAACTACTTTCATTTTACAGTAATTCAATATTTATTATTCAATTCTTGCTATTGATTGTAAACATATTAAATACATAGAATTTCATTTCAATACTTGTTATCGCCAAAATCTTCGAAATTATTTATTTCAAAATTTTATTCAAGTTCATATTAAATAACCACATTAATAAATCATTAATTTTTTATTTTTAACCACTTTTATTCAATAATCATATTAAACTTAATAATTTAAAATAGTTAAAAATACGGATCGTTACATAGTTTCACCAAGTAAATGATTTCGCCTTAGGGTAGTTACTTAGTTTCACCAAGAAAATGATTTTGTTTCACAGTAATTAATTAGTTTCACTAAGTAAATTATTTCACCTCACAGCAATTACTTAGTTTCACCAAGAAAATGATTTTGCCTCACTGAAATTACTTAGTTTGTAATTGGGTAGATTCCCAAAAAGATTAATAAGTTGGGTAGATTCCCAAAAGATTAGTAAAATTGGATAGATTCCCAAAAAGATTAATAAGTTGGGTAGATTCCCAAAAAAATTAATAAGTTAGGTAGATTCCCAAAAGATTAGTAAAATTGGGTAGATTTCAAAAAGATTAATAAGTTGGGTAGATTCCCGAAAGATTAATAAATTGGGTAGAATCCTAAAAGATTAATAAATTGGGTAGATTCCCAAAAATATTAGTAAGATTGGGTAGATTACCAAATTCCCAAAGAGATTAGAAAATTGGGTAGATTCCCAAAAAGATTAATAAGTTTGGTAGATTCCCAAAGAGATTAGTAAATTAGGTAGATTTCCAAAGAGATTACTAAGTTGGGTAGATTCCTAAAAAGATTAATAAATTGGGTAGATTTCCTAAAGATTAGTAAGGTTGAGTAGATTCCTAAAAAAA
The DNA here is from genome assembly GCA_030737815.1 of Allium fistulosum. Taxonomy (NCBI): domain Eukaryota; kingdom Viridiplantae; phylum Streptophyta; class Magnoliopsida; order Asparagales; family Amaryllidaceae; genus Allium; species Allium fistulosum. Next base: position 409,936,101 of record CM060906.1, read on the forward strand.
TTGATAAGTTTGGTAGATTTCAAAAGAGATTAGTAAGTTGGGTAGATTCCCAAAAAGATTTATAAGTCGGATAGATTCCCAAAGAGGTTAGTAAGTTGGGTAGGGTCCCAAAAAGATTAGAAAATTGGGTAGATTCCCAATATAATGAGCCATGGTCTATAAAAACCATGCATTGCGTAGATCCCCAATGATAGTGATCCAAGACCAATCGTGTCGTGCAAAGAGTGAGTCATGGGAAGTCGACCGTGCCGAACGCACCGAGTAAGCCACAACCAAAGCGTTGTGCAAAAGAGTGAGCCATGGTCGAATCTTGTCATGCAAAGAGTGAGCTAAGGTCAAATGTACCATGCATGGTGCTGTACAGTGAGTCATGTCAACCACATGCAAAATATAGGCATTATACCACTAGTGGTAGTTTACTAAAAACCCAATACCCATGTGATACCAAGTCTAGATGATTGAGCATAGTATCTTTGTATTTTCGCCTCAGGGCACTCATTTCAAATTATTTTCCGAAATCCTCTAGATGAGGTTATATTTCAAGTCGTTTTTCGAAATCCTCTAGATGAGGTTAGATTTCAAGTTATTTTCCAAAATCCTCTAGACGTGGTAAGATTTTAAATTATTCTCTGAAATCCTCTAGATGAGGTTAGATTTCAAAATGTTTTTCGGAATTCTCTAGATGAGGATAGATTTCAAATTATTTTTCGAAGTCCTCTAGAGGAGGTTAGATTTCAAGTCATTTTCCAAAATCCTCTAGAGGTGGTTAGATTTCAAGTTAATGTCCAAAATCCTCTAGACGATGTTAGATTCAATTTGTTTCCGAAATCCTGTGTACGAGGTTAGATGTTAAATTGTTTTCCGAAATCCTCAAAATAAGGTTAGATTTCAAATTGTCTTCCGAAATCCTCTAGAGGAGGTTAGATTTCAAGTTATTTTCCAAAATCCTTTAGAAGAGATTGAATTTTAAATTACTTTCAAAACCCTTTAGATTGGGTTGGATCTAAAAATGTTTTCGAAACAAGGTCAAATCTTCATAAGTTGTCTTGGTAAAGTAATATTGCAGAGAGTTCTCAAGATAATTACTTCACACAAAGGATTTGTAATGACCCAGAATTTCACCGTTTTAATTTGCGAATATTTAATTAATTTTAAATATTCAAATAATAAGTTTTATAATTAAAATAAAACTCATTTAAATAATAAATAATAATGGTTAAATAGTTTTTCAAATTTGTTTACAAAAATATTTAGTTCGAAGAAAAATTGAAATGTGACCGGAAATCGTTTTCCGAGTTTTCGACTTTTCGTCAACTAAAAGTTGTCGGAAATGTTATGTAATCTTGTTAGAACCTCAATTCCAGAAGGAGTCTGGGACTGGACGTAGAACGGGAAGTTAGAACCAGTATAAAAATCTCTGGTGTGCTCGTTTATTATTTACTATTATCTACTAATTATTCTATTATTCCGCACTGCTGTTATACTATTCCATACTAGCACGATCCGCACCGTCTTTTCATTTGGTATCAGAGCCTGGGATTCTAGAGATCGTAACAACATCCTAGAATAAATGGCTACAAAGAGATCTAGTCAAGGCAATAGGAAGAACAATAAAGAAGAATCAAAGGAGCAAACAAGCAATGCTTCATGGCTACAAGTGATGATGTAAGTGAACTAAGTTTTGAAGATTTGGTTGAAATTAATTCAGAACTAGTGGAATTTGTAAAACAAACTAAAAAGCAAAAAAAGGAGTTACAAGGAAAATTAAATAGATCCGAATTAGAAATTAGTATGCGAAGAGATGAAAAGAAAATCCTAGAAGAAGAACTTGAAATATCTCAAAAATCTAATTCTAATTTAACATCTCAACTATCTATGATCACTCAGGAATTAGAAATTCAGAAGAATAAAAATGATGATTTATCAGTAGAAATTAATGATTTAAAATCTAACACTAAAGTATTAGAGTTAGAAAAATCTAGTCTCAAAACTATGTTAGAAGATATTAATAAAAATGATTTATTACAATCATCTTTAGATAATTCAGAATCTCGAATTTTTCTTCTCGAAAATGAGAACTGTGCGTTAAAAAGGGAGAATTCTTAATTAAACAAGCAAATTGATATTTTGAAAAACAGTAATATTTCTTTTGAAAATAATAATTGTGACTTTAAAGCTAAATTTGATAAACTTAACACCGAAGTCACAAAATTTAATAAAGGTCAAAACGATTTAAACATGATTTTATCCAATTCTAGACCTTTACATGATAAAAGTGGTTTAGGATATAATAAAATTAATAGTAGAACTAGCACTAGATACGCTTTCATGTATAGTAAAAATGTCAGTGCTAGTACTAAATTTCGAGTAAAATCTAAATCCAATTTTTATAGAAATTCAAATACTGCTATGACCAATAATGTTTATAATTTCTCTAGAAGTACAAAATCATTGACGGGAAATATGAATAAAAATTATCTAAGTATTTGGGTTCCTGTTAATTGGAAAAATAGAGAAAAATACATTAATGATTATTTTGATATGGTAGTTAATAATGAAAATTATATTTATAAAGGTTCAACCACACCCAAATGGGTATGATTTCCTAAGATCTAACCCCCCGGACCCTAACATAATAAATGGGTACCGAAAATGATTAATATTTTTTGCAGGTACTCGGAGAAACAAAAGGAAAAGGATAGATTTTGAAATTTTAAAGAATGTTCCATACGTTTAATAGAATTACGTGCTTACAATGAAATATGGATTTCAGCAAATATGGTAAAATCTATTTTATTTTTCCTTCATAATTAATAATGAGTTTATCTCGTTATTTACAAGATATTTTATATAATTTATTATATTCCCTCATTCTTTTTGATAATGACAAAGGGGGAGAAATTCATATGCATATTAATAGAGGGAGGTATTATACTTAGGGGGAGATGTTATACTTAGGGAGAGCTTTAAACATATTAATATTATTATTTTTATATAGAATGAATATTTTTTAAAATTGTATAGTTGTCATCCTCAAAAAGGGGGAGAATGTTAGAACCTCAATTGTTGGATTTTAATGACAACAACTATACAATTATGTCAAAGAATCTCTAAGCTAATTTGCAGGTACATGAGCATCATAAAGAGATAATCAAATACGTTCAAAATGAAGATACACTGTACAAAAGTGTGAAAGACTGTATATGGAGATACAAGAAGAGATATATACGATAGAGACAAGACGAAGGTGACAAACAAAGTATTATTAGTCATAGAGTGTCGTGTCTACAGTTTACAAATGTTAAAATCTTCTCCAAATGGTATACACTCATATACATTCATATTTTAAGTGAAAAATCAAGTTTTCAAAAATTGCACGAAGCGGGACTCAAACCCGGGTCACTAGTTTAGAAGGCAAATGCTCTAACCATTTGAGCTATTGTAATTGTTTGTTACAGGCTAAATTCAGACGTCTGAATAACTCCATTCAGACGTCTGAATGCTGAAACCTGAATATTGTTTCACAATATTTAGACGTCTGAATGAAAATATTCAGACGTCTGAATCAGGTCAAAAATGACCTATTTGCTTTCTGGTTTGCACGTGAACGATTTCAGAAGTCTGAATTCTATTGATCAGACGTCTGAATATCTCCAACTGCTATTTTCTTGAAAAGTCACTTCTCTTCACCGAAGAGAAACTCTTTCAAAATCAATGGTTGCACCTGTTCTTTTCAATATAACTTTTCGTCTATAGTTGCAACTCTTTATACACTATAAATAGATTATTGAATTCAACAAACAATTCACCGAATCTAATTTTAATATTCTTGAATTCTTATCTATTCTCTATTTTCAAACTGCACTCAAACTGCTTACATTCTATGATCGTTGATCACTCTATCTTCCACTATTCTCAAAGCACATCACACTATATATCATAAAGGAGAAGATTATAGGAAGGTTGTACTATCAAGAGACAAATCCGTGTTATCAAGAACACACTGTGTCAAATACTCTCTGTATAAGTTGAAGTCCTGTTCTGCTGCTCAGGCGTGTGAAGTCCTCTTCGGCTGTTAAGGCGAAATCCTGTTCTGTTGCTCAGGTCCCTGTTCGGCTGCTCAGGGGTTGTATAGACCTATTCCTCCGGGTTAAGTGAGGGTTGTTGTTTTAGTGAAATTCCAGAAGGAGTCTGGGACTGGACGTAGAACGGGAAGTTAGAACCAGTATAAAAATCTCTGGTGTGCTCGTTTATTATTTACTATTATCTGCTAATTATTCTATTATTCCGCACTACTTTTATACTATTCCATATTAGCACGATCCGCACCGTCTTTTCAAATTTTATGTAAGTATATTTATATACATTCACAAATAATTAGGATATATATATATGTGTATGTATTTTCTTAAGTTAATATAAAAGTGAGATGTGACTAGTTATGTAAAGTTAAATATACTTAAAATTTAGCTAGTCACATCACTATAAAACATAAGTACAATGTTATTAAATACACGTTGGCTCATAGTATTGAAGGGGGACAATATTTTCGTGATTTTCAAGGATGGAGGAGACATGGTGATGAGGTGGCAAGGCTTGAATGGAGAGTAATGTTCAAAGAGGTATTTTAGTAATTCATTTATACCATTTTATATAAAAGCTTTTTCTCTTTCTCCATTCTCATTCATTTTCATTTTCTAACTTTTGTTTTCTCATTTCAAAAACTGCTTTTTGGTTTTCAAACCTCTTAAAACTTATTAATGGCTTCCATGTGAATTTTTTTTTAAAATTTCTTAGTTTTATCACTTTTAAAACTATTAAAACTTGTTTAAGCACCTTCCCTTCCTTTTCTACACCTCAATCTTTCCAAAGAAAACCCACACCACCCCATTCAAGCTTGGTCAATCCCTATGCTCTCCTCAGGCCAAATTATCTTAGCCTTGAAGGTCTCCAAAATGTAATTTTTCCTAAAGCAAAGCTAGGATAGGTCATGCTCTGATGTTAGAAAATACCGGGTTAAATTAGTAAGCCTTTGGTAGCTTTAAAGTGAGTAAAAGCTCACCTTTTTATATAAAGTTTTAAATTTTATTTTGTTAGTTACTTGATTGCTAAATTTTTAGTTGTTTGAAAGGAAAACAATATTGGTTGTATAGTTGACTATAATGCTGTGTTGTACTTAGTGTGATTAGATGTTGCATTTGTTATGAACTTGAAAATAAAGTCAATAAGATAAGCTAGGGTTTAAAGTAGTAATTTTTATCTTATGTATTATGTATGGCATGTGATAGATGTTGTGCAATGCTATGTGTTATATGCTAAATAAGTTAGCATTTAAGTTGTGTTTTGCAACATCGAAATCCCTTGTATAAATTTGCTTCTTTACTTGCTTTACTTTCTAAAAATGTTTTATAAAAGTTTTAAACTTTATTTCTAGTTTTCAAAACTTTATCCAAAGTTTATAAAAGTAAATTTAAATATAAAAGAGTAGAGTTTTGGAAGCTATTTGGATATAATTTCAAGTTTTGAAAATTACGGGTTATATAGCGATAATCGCTATAAGTGTAGTTCGTAAAACAGTCTAGTTTTGGAAAAATCTAAAAAGTGTTTTTACTTAAATATTCTATTTGCAAAGTGTTTTCAAAACTTTAATTAAGTAATTAAAAGTAATTATTTAATTAGTTATTTGTTTTAATGATTAATTAATTAATTAATTGAGATAATTAGTATTTAATCATTAGTTAACAAGATAATTAACACTTAAGTATAAATCAAGTAAGTAAATTATAATTAGTTAATTAATAAAAGGGTTAATTATTATTTAATTAATAATTTAAGGATTAATTTTATTTATTTATTTATAAAAATGTTTAATTATTAACTAATTATTATTAATTAAGATTTAATTAAGACTTAATTAAGATTTAATTTATTATTTAAAAAGGGTTTAAATAATTATTTAATTATTAATTAAAGATTAATTATGGTTTAATTAATTATTTAAATATAAACTATTATTTAATTTTTTATTTTAAAAGATAATTATTATTTAATTATTTATTTAATAGTTAATTTTTGTTTAATTATTAATTAAAGGTTTAGTTATTAAAATAAAAACTTTAAATGTCATTTAATTATTGAATAAAAGTTTTAGAAGTTTAGACCACCTTATTTTTAAAGATCGGTTTTGTTTTGAAGAAGCAACTTTCTTTTAAAGGAAGATTTTAATCCAAGGGATTTCTTTGTCGACTACCCTTAAGTAACCCCAAGTGAATATGAAATCCAATGATATCTGTTTAGCAAAATAAGTCACTGTTCTACTAACTAACTTATATTTGACATCTGTTTGGTAGAATAGATTGCCATTCTACCGTAGTTCATCAAATAGATTATGTTGACATCTATTAGGCAAAATAAAAACCCATTCTGCCATTATATTAACTTAGACACGTGTTTTAGCAGAACGAATCCCTGTTTGCTATCTTGGTAACTTAGACATTTACTTATGATTGATTATTATTGATTGTTTCCCTTGTACATATCTACTTGTTATGTAAATACCCATGTTATAACTTGAAAAGTAAACCCAGTTAAATGAGAACCATTGTGGTCACTAAGCTTCCTTTTGATATTTAAGGTTAATCATACTTTTAATAATGGTTTCAAGTTAAATAATGAATTTTGTAAAGGTGTTTTAAATAATTGTTTTGTTTACCAAAAAGGACTTTATTAAATGAGTTTATTAAAGGAGTTTTGTTAATGTTTATAAGAAAGTTTAATAAAGATTTTGGATATTTATAAAGGAAGTTTTATAAATAATTTTTGGAGATTTATAAAGAGATACATAAATGGTTTTGATATTTATAAAAGAGTTTTGTAAACTAAACTTGGTGATTTATAAAAAGTTTGGTATATGGGGTTGGAATTAAGTAAAGGAGATTTATAAATAAAAGAGATTTATTAAGAGGATTTATAGAAGGAAATTTATAAAAGAATTTAAGATTAGATTTTCTTTAACCGACCTTCTTAATTCTGATGGTATGAACATTCGTTCCACACATAACACCGGAGGAATATTGTTTGAGGTTGTCCTTATCTCTATTTTAAATAACACTTGTTTTGATCCCTTTTAATAGGATTATGAAAATAAAAAATCTTTCACAATGTTTTGTGAATATACGTATATCACTGAGATAAGCACATGAATGTTTTAATAAACATTTTTGTAAAGAGTTTTAATTAATGAAAGATTTAGTTTGAGCCTTAGTGGTTGCTATGGGTAATTAGGGATGAAAATGAGGCAGGTTGTGGCAGGTTTTTCAAGCCCCAAATCTGCCCTGGGTTTTTCAACCCTAACCCAGACCCGCCCCGTAGACATGGTGCAGGTCTGGATTTTTTCCCCAAACCCGGAACCCGTCCGGGTTAAGGTAGACCCTCCCCGCCCCAAGGCCCGACGAGACTTTATGTATTCTTTCAGGATTATGTATTAATATACATATATTTATTTATTTATTTGTAAGAGACATTATCACTAAATGACACTGAATATAAATCATAATATGTTGACAATAATGCTGAAAAATAATAAAAATGAGGTGTAGAATAATAGTTCAAAACATACACATATGTTAATATATAATTATCAATGGTACAACTTAATATTTTCCATAACTTGTTGAATGAGCATTATAATATCCATGATATAATGTAACGCCCCACTCTGAGACCCACTGTAACAAAGAGTATTACGGGAGTAATACTGTCTGTTAAAGCGGAGAATAGAGTATAGTGGAAGCGACCATTTGTAATCAAGCTATAACTATCTACTGAATACGTCGAAAGGATGGTATCTATATATTTTTTCAAGTGGTTCGACATATTCGGTAAATACTTATGACGAAATTACAAATGGCTAAAGATCTATCAGGACAAAGCATAATAATAAATGATAAAACATCATAGAACATAATCACATAACAGATATAAAATCCCAGAACAATACATCGTCAATACAGATCCAAATACTATAAGTGGGTACAAAGCCACTGCTCACACATGTGAGTCAAAAATATATACATATCAAAGTCTGAATAATAACAGAGTAGCGGAATAGTGGAAAAATAAAAGTGATATCTATCAGCATAGCAAATAATGTCCAAGCGGAAGCACAGAGTAGCTAAGTCCAGAGACCTAACCTGAAACAACTCGGTCTGACCCGAGTGAAAAGAACACTCGGGTCAGGCTAGCTAAACAATCAGTAATAACTGAGATATATAATAATGCGGTACATAAATAAAACAGTACTTATCCAAAGAGAAGTATATTATGAACCACATGAATATAATGACGATCCCTAATCATCAATAAACAATAAAAATCTCCAAAGAGAAATCAACACCAAAGTGTAGAATAAATAAAATCGCCTCATATCATCGGCGTAGCCAAAGCTATAAAAAGATGCCCATAGGCAATAATCCCAAGAGTGACCAGAGTCTGTAATCAATGCCCAAGCAAAGATCGATGCTCCAAAGAGCAATGGGGATATAATGAAAAGTCAATGAAATCCAACACTGAAAAGCAGTGTCCAGAGACACTGTGAATCCATAAGGCAATCGCACTTACATCGTATGGTTCCATAGAACCAACACCAAATGGCGGTACTCGAATGGATATAAAAATCATCAAATAATACCAATATTGCACGTGCACCGACCAGAGTCGTTGTTGCCAAGTATTGTAGAGTTGTGATCGATCACTCGCACAGATGCGGAACGCGCGAGACGGCAAGATCCTTCCCAGAAGGATAAAGGCCCAGAGGCGCATGCCGAAAAATAAACTGCTCCATAGAGCAGGTGTCCAGAGACGGTTGCCCAGAGGCGTGGTGACCCAGAGGTCCAGTACTGGCCGCCCAAAGGCTAATGTGTCACCAACTTCTTGGAGAGGAACCCGTAAAGTGTTAACAATAAGTCCCATACCCCACGTTCGCACTAAACGATTTACTAACCAATAGCAAGCTCACACTCCAAACAATAAAAAGTCCACCTCGTATCATCGGTAAACTAGACCCAAAGGTCAAAACGATCAATCGAATAGGTCGGGGATTAACCGGAAAGAAAATACACACGGTTCCATAGGCCGGAGATTTCCTAACCGTTTAAGCACCTTTCCACTTCGCTCGACGTGCTAAAAAGTGAGTGTGAGATTTTTATTATAGAAAATAATGGTGCGAAACGGATTTATAATTGATTTTGAAATCACTTTAAAACGGCTTTTGAAAACTCTCCTATTATGGAGTAATTAATTTAATAATTAAAAATAATATTATATAATAATTTCTAAAGCCATTTAGGAGTGAAAAATCTTTTGAAAATGATTTATAAAATCCGTGTACGAAATCTAGAGACAAATCTCAAAGAAATCAATAAAACCAGAAAATCACTGAAAAATATTCCAAGTGTTTGTAAACATTCAAAAACAGCTGCGAACCCAAGTTCGGCAATTTATTTGGACCAGCAAACTATGTCCAAATGTCATGAAAATTTGCAGGCATGTAGTCCAACATCCCTACTTTAAGATGCAAGAAGAATTTCTGAATTCCGAGTTGAGACGAAGAGGCAGCGACATCTCAAAGTTGGACCAGAAAAGATTCACACTGTTTACCAACAGCGTCCAGAGTTCAACTTCGACATGAAATTTGTAGTACCAAACGAACTCCGATGTTGCCCAAACTTTCCAGAGATGGAGTTCCAAACTCCACCTTTCCAACGAGACCAAAAACGTCGAATTCCGACTTCGGATGCGATTGTGGCGGCATCGCGAAGTGGCGATAAAAATCTGGAAACAGGCAAGCCCAGCCCGTCTGGACTGAGAAAGTGGGAACAAGCCCCCAGCCCTCCTGGGCTGGGGAGGTGGGAGCAGGCCCCCAGCCCGCCTGGGGAGGTGGGAGCAGGCCCCCAGCCCGCCTGGGCTGGGGAGGTGGAAGCAGGCCCAGCCCGCCTGGGCTGGGATGTGGTGGGAAGCCCCCAGCCCGCCTGGGCTGGGAGGTAAGGGGAGCCCCCAGCCCAGTGTAAGGGGGAGCCCAGCCCGTTTGGGCTGGGTGGAAGGGGAGCCCCAGCCCGCTTGGGCTGGGGTCCATCCAGGCCCTAGCCCGCCTGGACTGGGGAGGCCCCAGCCCACGCGGGCTGGGGTCCTTCGGGTCCCCAGCCCGCCTGGGCTGGGGTCTTAGGGTCCCCAGCCCGCCTGGGCTGGGGAAGCCCCAGCCCATGTGGGCTGGGGTCCGGATCGGTCCCAGCCCAGGCGGGCTGGGGTCGGATTCCTGCCCCAGCCCAGGCGGGCTGGGGTCGGGTTCTGCCCTCAGCCGCCTGGGCTGGGGGGGGGGGGTTCGGCCCAGCCCGCCTGGGCTGGGCTGGGCTGGGCTGGGAGGTTTCTGCCCCAGCCCAAGCGGGCTGGGGTGTGGTTCTGCCCCAGCCCAGGTGGGCTGGGGTGTGCATCAGCCTGGGTGCAGCCCAGGCCTGCCCTGGTGCACCCAGATCACTGTTTCAGCCTGTTTTCAGGCTGAAACATTCCAGCCATCAGTTTTTTGTGATTTTTGGTGATTTGGGGTGTTTTTTTCAAGTTTTGGCATCAAATTTTCACCAAAATTAACTAGCAATAATCACTAATAGATATAACTAGCAATAATCACTAATAGATAGTAATTACCTTAATGAAGCAATATCACAAACACCTTATGTGCAACCCCAAAATGAAAGCAAAGATGATCAAAGAGCTATGATTCACATGTTACATAAGAAAACATGTGTTACTAAATGATTATTGAAATCAAAAGATGATTAAACACATGCTAGAAGAGGTTTTTAGCAATATACCTCTCTTGAAAGCAACAAATACTATTATAGCATCAACCCAAATTAGCAAAAGGTGATTAGGAGGCTATAAGATCAAAAAAACACATAAAACATGTGTTACTAATCAAATTTCAGAAATTATGAAGATATAAAATATGGATTTGAGGTGGGTATTTGCATTACCTTTGCATAGAATCACTTGCATAAGCTAAAACTAGAAGGAGATGAAGATGGAGGCCATTTTTGTTATGAAAGCTTTAGGAAATGGTTAGGGTTTTGATGAATGAGGTTAGGAGAATTTGAGATAATTTATAGAGGAAGTTTAGGGTGGGTTATTGGGTAAGGTTTAATAACCCAATATGAAGAGAGTTATTTCCATGTTTTCAAAAAATTTCTAAGTGTTCATATATGTTTATAAAACTCACTTTTCTTATTCAAACCCATTTTAAATCCTCTCCTAAAATATTTAACTTTTCAAAAATAACATTTTATCCTCATTTTAAAATCCCATATTTCCCATTTAATTAAAATAGCCTTTTTCAAATAAATTTTGTTATTCTAAATCCTTTTATGCTTCATTAAAATAAATAAAATCCTAACTTTTATTTATTAATTGGTAATGCAAATCCCGGGTTGTTACATATAAGTAGTTATGTGTAAAAGGATTAACAAATCATCATTATAATAGTAAAGTAATTTTATGATATATCAGTAGTGCGGGTCGGGTTGGGTCAGCCAAGCCCTAACCCGACCCTAGACCGAGAGCTTCCAAGAGCAAGTTATGGGTCAACCCGCCCCGACAACCTGATGGGGCGGGTCTTAGCGGGTCAAAACATGGGCGGGTCTACTGAGTTTAGACCCTAGGCCTGCCTCATTGCCATCCCTATGGGTAATTAAATCTATGAATTTGTTGTTGTTTGTTTATTTGATAGTTAAATAACCGACTATCAAATCTGGACCAAAATATAACTCCCGAAATATCTAGGAGAAACACATGAGTTATATGGCATAGTCATCTTCGAAGATGTTGTACTGTGCATGTAAGTCTCGTTTTGTTCCCCTAAGTCAAATGATAGGGAGATCCGTCCAGGTTCGAGGTGTTCCCTGCTCCTATGTATTGTCTATTTATTTCCAAAAGAACCGGTGTTGAGTTTACCGGAACTATCGAAAGTTGTTTTGAAGAGACGGGGATTAGCTAAGTATAAATTATCCAAAAACCACTTCGATCCAAGTTAAGTGTTTCGAACTAAAGATATCTTAAGAATGATTGAAGATGGAACTTTTGAAGTGCAAGGGCTACTTACTAATCCCGAAGGTGATTCCAAAATGGACGTAGTAGAGGTAGTGCCTTCGGTCTCATTTAGACGTAGAATGAACTTTTATGGATGAATGCTGGCATTGCATTTCTGCTTGGAAGGCAGTGTTAGCATTCCAAAATGGTTTGCTATATGAAAGGTAATCGTAGCCACAAGCCTCTTCAACCGAGAAAATGATTAAAGTAGGGACATGCAGCAGGGGTATGTGGGTCGCTCCCATTAGGGTTTAATCATTCCAAGATCCAGTGTCGATATTTATGTATGCTTTGGGGCCCATTATGGTTGTTTATCAACCAAGGGGTGATCATATTCAGCGCTATCCAATAAGGGGTAGGGCCGGTCCTAAGTAGCAGAGGTGCAACGTGCTATGTGCTACGTACATTTTATTTTGAGGTATACGGATTCGGTAGGTGGACTCTTACCCTTTCATAGTCGTAATACATTCTCTAATAAGTGCCTTCGGACTTAATTGTATACCTATTATGCTAGAATTTAATTAGTGTAATAGTTTCGACTATGATTAATATGTATTTGTATCCTAGACATTATTATAATATCACTGGATTTTGTATAGAAAATGTTTTGGTTATCATAAGGTAAAAACCCATCCGTGTTTATGTGCAGCATGGTCTTACGAGATACCTTTGATTTCAAAGGATTTTATAAGTTATAATAAATAGAATTCCCTGTGATTTGAGTTTCTCACGCTGGTTTTACCAGACTGATCCGGGTGTTATTTTCTTATAATGCTCGGGTTAGCCCGAGCAAATTTCCAGATTTAACTGGTTCCTTTGTAGATTTCAGGAGACGAGCTGGATTCTTCAAGATGTATTCACATATCTTATATTCTTCCACTATTGTCGTTTTGTTATTAATCTGTTTGTTGTATTTATCAAACTGTAAGGATAGGCTGTTATAACTGTCCAACTAATAATGGGTTAATGTACTCTAATGTTGTATAATAAAGATGATTTATTTTTGTAAAGATCTTGTGTATCTTATATGTTACTCGTCACATATGTGAGATGTTGTTCTGTCCTTTCTTTCTTTCACCCCAAACGACCTGTCTTTTGGACACTTAAATGATCGACACGTGAATACCGAGGATGCATTAAGTGTCATTTTTAGGTTTAAGAAAGGCTGATCATTACATGTGGTATCAAAGCGCAAGGTTAAGCGAGAACCTTGGCCTTGGTAGGGTAAACTCACTTGAGATTGGGTAAGTGAGACCCTAGAATGAGTATGAGTGTATTATGTATATATATAAGAGTGTGTATTTGTTAGTGATTAAAAAACGTTTTACATTATGTTGTCTGATCTGTTGAGTGGCGTAAGAATTCTAATCGATGCGTTTGGCCAACATTATTGATAGGGATTCCCTAAACACTTGAATAAGTCCAATCGATACAATATTGTTTTAAAATTGGTAAATGAAATAATTTTACCTAGGACTATATTTTATATATATAAAGGATTTTTTTTCAAATATTTATATAGATATCTATGATATGATTGTTGTTAGAAGTTGATAATATTTAATCATTATTATATAGAATTTGATTAGTCGTGCTCGTCCATTTTTGAGCGTTGACTATTTTCTAATCTTTTAGTAGTTTTCCCTTTTAAGTGTAGGTTGGGTAGATAGAGTTTGTGGGAACATTGAATCAAACACCTTATGAATTAAGTTTCAAAGTTTATCTATAAGGCGTTCGATGATAATGTTGGGTTAAAATTGGATTTTAATAAATGGTGTATATTAAAAGAAATATTTCAGATGATTTTATAAAAGTTGATTTCACAAATCACGATTATAAAATATATTTTAAAAATAAGATGAATTTTCAAAGGATTTAAATCCTGGTGGCGTTGATAAAGTTGTCAAACGATTCTTGGAAAAGTAATAATAATTTTACTTAAAAATACTTTAAGGTGTAAATATTTTGAAAGGAAATTTGAGAGTAATATTTTTCTTTGGATAGTTCGAGGAATGAGTCTCGATCTGTTTTGTGAAGATCAGAATAATCTTCTAAGTGACAATTGGATGTTTGCTTAGGCAGATGTGATGGGACACTTAGTAAATTATTCTATTTATTATTGTACAATCGAAACGAGTTCGAATCCGAATGAATCCAAAGCAATTACATGATAAATATTTTTTTAAAAACAATTTAGTTGGAAATATGTACATAATATTATTTCAAAAAGGGATTTGAAAAGAAGTATTTTTTATGATTAACTTGTTCAAGTGACTCGAAAGTGACTAAAAACGGGCAGGAGATTTGTTCATATGGTAAACACTTCTCTTAAGTATTGCCCTTCTCGGTAAAGGGATGTATGATACTATTTGGTAGTACCCGGTTCCTTGATATCATTTTGGAGTTACTCGGACTATATGTATATTTCTAAAGGTTAAATATAAAGTATAATTTCAAAAAGATTTTTGAATTAAAACCCGAGTATTTGGCTCCTAAATTTTCAAAATAATAAAGTATTTTGATTTAAAAAGTAGGTAAATCAATGAAATTTTAATTTGGATCTTTAATAAACATTGTTTTATTAAACCATATCTTTTGGTTTTAACATCTAGAGAGTGAAATTTTTATTAGATGTTATTGGGTCGGCTAATAAACAATTTTACCTTAGAGGTGTCTAAGAAAAGTAGATTCTAGGATGGAGTTGGAATACCATCATCATACTCTTCTTAGCTACTTGTCAGACCGAATAGGTAAAGAGGTTGGATTGGTCGACTCAATTTTAAGACCCAAATTTTTTTAGATCTACAATCTGTATAGTTAAAAAACTGAATAGATTTAAAAATAAGATGTTTTGTATATACTCTTAGGATATCGGAGAGTATTATACAAGTTAATAAATCCAAATGATTTTATGAAAAGGTTTCATAAATAAGCTGTATCATTTAAAAATGTTTGAACCTAAGTTGGAATTGTTATGAAATGTTTTCATAAATATTTTTGGGAGGGTAGA
Source organism: Allium fistulosum (assembly GCA_030737815.1). NCBI lineage: Eukaryota > Viridiplantae > Streptophyta > Magnoliopsida > Asparagales > Amaryllidaceae > Allium > Allium fistulosum. The sequence goes on from CM060906.1 coordinate 409,951,246, forward strand.
AAGTAGTTGGGTAGTAAGAACCAATAAGATAAGTACGTAGGTTGTACTTAGATCATTTTTCTTTTTCACATAATTCTCGATCCAAGATTCGAGTACATGATTCAAGGTGTCCCACACCATTCCTACTAAGGATTTATCACTCGGTTTTTGACGACGAACACTTGGTGAGGGTACTTAATTTAGACCCACAAATTGTCTATCATAGTTTATGGCTATGTAAGGAGAACGGAGGCTTCTAATTAAGAAGCCTAATCGGAGTCCGCACTAGGAAGTTGGATAAGCGATACTAGTTCGGAAGTAAAACTATGTATTCGAGTGAGTGATCAAATCATATTTTTCATAGGAATGATCTATGTACATTATACATACTGATGTATAGTATTCTTGGTTGTTTTGTAGTCTGGATTAGGTTGTGGAAAAATTTCGGGGTCGAAATTCTTTTAAAGAGGGAGAGTGTAACAACTTGGAATTTCACTGTTTTAATTTGCAGGTATTTAATTAATTTTAAATATTCAAATAATAGGTTTTATAATTAAAATAAAACTCTTTTAAATAATAAATAATAATGGTGAAATAGTTTTTCAAATTTGTTTACAAAAATATGTAGTTCGAAGAAAAATAAAAATGCGATCGAAAATCATTTTCCGAATTTTTGACTTTTCGTTAGCTAAAAGTTGTTGGAAACGTTATAAACTCTAGTGTAAGTATATTTACATACATTCAAAAATAATTAGGATATGGTTTCATATATATATATATATATTTATATTTATATATGTCTTTTTTTAAGTTAATATAAAAGTGAGACGTGACTTGTTATGTAAAGTTAAATATACTTAAAATTTAGCTAATCACATGTGACAACCCACCTTTTTGACTCCTGGAAACGACACTTAATACATCCTTGGTATTCATATGTCGTTGCCCAAGCATACGAAAGATAAATTATCATGGGGAAAAAGAAAGAACAGAACAAGACAGAATAGAAAAGAAAACCTCACAACGTAATGGTTACACATAATACAAAATGATATAGTACAAAAAGTTACTCCTTACATGTAGCTATCAAAGTTAAATAAAAGTACCACATCTAATAGATTTGCAGTTATACATTCTGAATTATTATTTTAGATACAAAATACATCTTTATAATTATACAACAGAAAGAAATAACTAGATAACTAAGGAGCTGCCTGCTCGATCACCGTATTCAAAGAGCTCCAAAGAAAATGTGACGCCCCACCTCTATACCCACGCTTACCAAGAACACTACGATGTAGTGCTGTCAATTAGCATGGAGAATAAGGCTGTGGAGGAGCGACCATCCATGTAACTTCTTTGTGCGAGCACCGATACGTCAGATAGAATAGAATGCATATCTTTTAAGGAGGAAATCCGACATACCGATACAAACACAAAGCTATCACGCGGTGGCTATATATAATCTTCGGAAACAAACATAGAAATAATCATAACATAAATCAGTCCCAGACATCCATATCACAAAGGCGGAAGAAGATATGAATAAATATATAACACATGAAAGTGTACATCAGAGTAGTGGTCAGAAAGATCCACTATAATACAAAAGAATAGCATCACGTGCTATACAAAAGAATAAGTACATAACATAGAGTCTATATCTCAAAGGTGTACATCCAAAAACTACTAATCTATGTAGTTAGCCAAAAGTCAGAGTAATCCAGAAGAGAAGTCAAGCAGAAGCACCTATAACATCTCGGTCTGACCCGAGTATTATTTATAAGAAAATAATAAACGGATCAGTCTAACTATAAATATCAGATGACATGATATAGGATAAGGGGTATGGCATAAACATATAATAACCATGATGGCATACTACTATAAGTATGTAAATGATAATCAACAAGGGATTAATCAATGTCACAAGAATCTTCTCAAAGATCCAAACACATAAAAAGGGTAATGACCCACAAGTTCACCAATACACAAAAACTGATATCATATCAGTGAAAACCACAAAAGTTGGTGAAGCACTAAATCCAGAAATCAACACACGAAATCCAGAACAAATCCCAGAAATCAACACACGAAATCCAGAAATCACTAAAAGGGGGAAGTCCGAACACACGGACGAGAAGCTATCTCATGGAAGCTATCCATTTAATTTTTCCGAACACACGTATGGCCCGAAGGCAAGTCCGAACACACGGACGAAGAGACATCGCACATTGCTAGTCTAAACCATAAAATGATCATCATCGATCATAAAGAAGTGTCGATTACACTAAGCTAGTAAATATAAGGGTTTAGCTTCATGTCCCATAACCACTTGCTTAACTCAAATATTTACGAACAAACTGTAGATCTTCACTAGGAAATTGTCACAAAAGGGTTCAATCGAACAAGTCCAAGAGCTAACCGACGAAGTGAACGCAAGCGTTTCATACCACTCGTTTTACTAAGTCGTTTAAGTCGATTTCTCATTCGAGTGAAGTAAAGGCTTGTATATACTAGTAGATTGAAAATCGGTTTGAGAAAACGAACTTTTGATATTTAAAATAGTGTTGAAATCGCTTTGATGAAAGAGTTTTGATATTTACTATTAGTATTGAAACCTTCATATATCTTTAAAGTGACAAGTCATAAAACGATTGTAGAAACAAATCAATTCACGTTCGAAGACGTGAGTAAAGTCCAAAGAAGTCAATCCCAAAACCATCAAAGTAGAAATTCTGATAAATGTTTTTCAGAAGAGATTGCCTACGCAGAGTAATACGGGGTTCGACCTGCCCGGTCAGGTCGCGGGGGTCCAGGGGGCAGCGCCCACGGCGGGGTGCGGGGCAGCGCCCCGTCACGGTACGACCTAGTGAAGGCAAGCGGTCCAGCGACCTAAGGAAAAATAGGTCATACGACCTAAGGAAATCGCGAACTAAAAAGACCAAGTGTAAGGTCGGCGACGACCTACGACTTACAGAGTCCTGCGACCAAAGTGGGATGCGACTTAGTGGGGCATAGGTCGGAGACGACCTACGACTTAAGGTCAAGCGACCTAAGGTAAATGGTCCAACGACCTAACTCGAACGACCTAGAAGGTCGAACGACTTAACTGGAGGATAAGTCGGAGACGACCTACGAGATATACTGGCCGACCTAACTCGAGCGACTTAAAGAATTAGCAGGGTCGAGCGACTTACGAGCTACGACCTAAGGTGACGAGGGCGTTAGGTCGGAGACGACCTAACACTTGACTCGCGAACGACTTATGGAAAAGAAGCTTAGGTCGGAGACGACCTACGAGATAAGCCAGTGCGAGCGACCTAAAGTTTGCCTGGGGGATTATAGGTCGGCAACGACCTAACGTTTTGCCTGGAGATTATAGGTCGGCAACGACCTAACGTTTTGCCTGGGGATTTTAGGTCGGCAACGACCTAAGACTTAACAAAATTCAAGCGACTTAGTGGTTTGCCTTGGAATTTTAGGTCGGCAACGACCTAAGACTTAAAGCTGTTTCGACCTACGACTTATTTCCCTGCGACCTAAGCCAGAACGACCTAAGCACGCATGCGACCTAAGTCCTAACTCGTGAACGACCTAAGAAAGTGGAGACTTTTCAACACGCGAGCTAGCAGCCTGGACGACCTAAGGAGGGCAGAACGACCTAGGGCCAGAATTTGCAAACAGCACTGAAACTTGAGTTTCTCACCAATTCAATCCAAACCAGTTGCAAACATTAATGCTAAAGTGATAGGAAGTCATTTCCAACAACCCAATGACAGTTATAGGCGAGATGTGAGATTAAAAATCTCACCTTTTCCACGAAATTGATGTTGGAGAGCTTAAGAGCAAAGCAAGAATCAACCCCTAGCTTGAATCTATGTTCTTCACCTTGAAGTCGGAGTTTGATGCTGAATTCACTAAAGATCTCGAGCTTGGAATTTTAATTTCTCTTTCCCTCCACCATTTTTGAAGAAGCTTGAAGTATTTGATGAAGTGATGAAGAGAAGAGGGAGTTGGGCTGAGTTAAGAAGGTGCAGTCCCAACCAAAGTCACAAGTGGGAAAAGTGACGAAAATTTCACTATCTCCAAACATATCGAAGTTTACACTCAAAAAGATCGCAAACGTCATTTTGAACTCAATGGGGGTGGTCTCGAGTCCTAATTTGACCGTATGCAAAAAGTAGCTTTTCGGACTAACATCCGACTAACGATAAAATATTTAAATATAAAATCGATAGATATGCGGGTTGTTACAGAAAAAACCTGCTATTCTTGGACTACTCAAATATAATTGAGTACCCGAGAGTTTAGGGAAAATAAACAACTTGGGTTAGAAAATATGTCTGGTATGAGTAAAACTCTGAAACAAAAGGGAATATATTTAACAATAATATGTGGGACCATGCCGCTAACGCGGAACGGGTTTTCTTCCACATAAACAACAACCAAACACAAGAATGGAAAAGAACAATAGGAAACAAATCCAAACATAGATGATGGGCAAAAATATTATAAGATCTAGATTTGAAAGAATGGAAATAGTCTGAACAAAATCCAAATTGGATAGAATGGATAAAACAAGATAACAACCCAAACTTGATAGAATGGACAAAACCTATAATTAAACATTGTGAAGAGTGGTTGACTCTTCCCGTTGTAATTATAGAAAATAATTTGAAGGTTCGAATCAAATAAGTAAAGGAAAATTTTCCAACAATGACTAGGAGAGTGCATCCACTTTAAAGACCTCTAGAAATATACTTGAAAACCCCGGAAACTCCAAGCCGGACTCCACCAATTCTTACCGAGAATTCGAGCATTTCACATCTAAATGCGCAAAAACAAATCCAATCTAGATGAGATGTGAAAATACCCTAATGGGAGTAACCCCACATAACTTGGCCCCCAAAAACATGCGCTTTTATTTAGTTATTTCCAGCAAAGGGTAATAAAGCTCAACGAAGCAAGAAATCATCTTAGAATGACGATAATAAAGAAGCTGAAGTAACTGATAGCTGAAAAACTAACTATTGAGGATATAAAACGATCATATATGGAAATTAAGTCTTGTATACTTATCACCACTCATTGAATTCAAACTTGTACTATTTCTTGGTTAACAATAATACCGGGCAAGTCAACGTAGTGTTACCTCAAAGTCATGTCTCACGATTATTCTTAAATTTTGAAATAGTGACCAGTCTACTTCTTCGACGTTTAGTGTTAAGCATACAAATAAATTATTTCCATATAAGTGATATTGCTTTACAGAAATTAATTTATTTTCATAAACGAATCAAACCTTTTCTTTTAAAAGTCAAATTCATGCTTGGCTTCACATTACAGGTATTAGCTTTAAAACTTATAAAAAGATTTTAATAACTTATAACATCCTTATTACAATAATTAATTAACTTTAAAACTTCATTAATTCAGTTGATGAATTTACTTCAATAGCCTTTAATCCAAAAGAAGTTAACCACTTTTAAACACCATTAATTTAATTAAAAATTAATTAAAATAAATAAATAATTTATTATCATTAATTAAAATGAATAACAAGTTCAAAACATCATTGTTAATTTGATAAATTCACTGTGAAACTTCATTAATTAAGTTGATAAATTAACTTCAAACGCCTTTAATTGAAAAGGATAAATTACCTTTAAAACATCGTTAATTAAATAAATTAGTAATATATAAAAATAATTAATTAAATTAATTATAATTAAATCTCATTTTTTAAAATTATTTATTAATTATAAACATCATTAAACAAAAGATTAATTAAAGTTAAAACAAGTTGACTAACTTGAAAAGCCGTTAATTAAAAAGATTAATTAATTTATAAACATTATTAATTCATTGAGTAATTAACTTTAATCCATCATTATTAAAAGATTAATTATCCTTAAACATCATTAAATAAAATTATAATTTAAACAATCATTAACCAAGTAATTAGTTAAATTTAAAACACATCATTAACTAAGTAATTAGTTAACCTTAATCCTTATTAATTAAATAACTAATTAATTAAATTAAATAATCATTATTAAAATAATAATTATTTTTTGAAAACATCATTAATCAAAAACTCTCTTAACTTGTAAAATAATTTCAAGCACAATAATGGAACCAAATGGTTTCGATAAAGTGAACTTTACCGTAAGTGCCGATATAGCGACTATCGCTATATGGGCGGTTCAGAAATCAAGTATATGTTGTTGCAATACATCCAAACATCACATAACAAGGGTATGAAATATATACATACTGATTTACAATAATACAACATCAAACATTTTTTAACAATATAATTAACTTTAGCCACTAACTTTTCATATCGCTTACTACATGCAAACTAACTTCCAAATGCGACAACTTTTTGCAACATGAACCAAACCAATTACCAAACCATCACTACACATATACAACAAGCATTCATAGGTCAATAATATGAGCATTAAAAATAGTTTAGAAACTTTGGTTATAAGAGTGGAGTTTACTCACAAAAATGTAACCAAAGGAAGTCGAATCGTTACACAATCTTGCCAATACTCGAATTATTTAAAGAAAAAGCATTCTACTTAAACCAATATTAAAATTTTATTTTGAAAGACAAATTTATAATGCTAAGTGTATTAAAACAAGGGTTAAAAACATATGTCATTTTAAGCATCGTTTACTATAAACCAAAACAAGTTACACTTAGCTTTATTTATAAACAATTCTATTTTAAAGTTCTCATTTAAAAACCATCATTTATAAAAACAATATTTATTATCCCAAAGGTAATAAAATAATTAAATACCTTTATAAACAATGTTAATTGCCTTAAGGGATGATTTATAAAATTCTTTTTAAAATCTAAAACAATATTATTATCCCGAAAGATAATTAATCAAATTTATAATTTCCTTTGATAAAAAAATCAATTATTTTAATAATAGGTAATTACTTCCAAAGCACTTTCATCAAATCACTTGATTTACTTTAAACTCATTTATTAAATTAATTAAATAACTTAAAATATCATTTATCAAATGATTTATTAAATTTAAATAATCATTAATTAAAATGAATAATTATTCTCAACTGTCATTAAGTAAAATGATTTACAAAAAGTTACATACTATTAATTAAAACAATTAATTAGATTCAAATGATCATTAGTTAAAATGATTAATTACATTTCAAATATCATTAGTTAAAATGATTTAGTTGAATTCAAACATCATTAATTAAAATGATTAACTAAATTTCGAAACGCTATTATTTAAAACAATTAATTAAATTTAACCAATCATTAATTAAATGATTAAATAAAGTTTAGTATCAATAATTAAATTGATCTGATTAAATTCAAATCTCATTAATAAAAAAGATTAATTAATTTTAAACATCATTTGTTAAAATGATTAATTAATTTAAAATATCATCAATCAAAATGATTAATGAATTTTAAACATCTACTTTTGTGAAAATACAAGCTCAAAACAATTCATACGAAAGTTAAGGGAGATAATATTCAATAAGTGAAGATATATCGAAAAATCGCTATAACGACACTTAAGCAATTTAAATAGAATATCACGATCAATTTCAACCAAACGACAATATAAGCGATGCAAGGATGTAAATAACTAAATATTGACGAGCAACCCCTTAGGGTCTCTCTACAAATGGTCCCTGCAAGATAATGGTTACGGATGATATATATATATATATATAATTGATATCGTTTTACTACAATTGAATTAATATGCCGTCTGTTTTCAAAAACAGAAATTTCAACCAAACAACCAATCAAACCATTTGCTAACATACAAGCAATCAACAATAGTTTATAACATCACAAATATGATATAATAAATTTGAATGTGAGTTAAACTCATATTTAAATATTTCTCCTTTATTATAACTATATTTCCTCATATATTTATCCTCTAAATGTATTATCCTACCATTCAGATTTTAAACAACTTTTTTGTAACGACCCTAGATTTTAATTACATTTAATTGATAATTAAATGAATTTTTGAATAAAAATTGTAAAATAAATCGATAAAATGATGCGAGTTTCCCCGATATCCAAATATATTTTGTGTAAATCATTTAAATTGAAATATTTTAAATATTGTATATATATGTTTATATATGTATTTGGGCATATACGAGTGAATTTGAAAATAATAAATATATAGATATATATTTTACTTGAATTTAAATTGTAAATAATGGTTTAATAATAAATGATAATAATAAATATTAGAAAGGATGGTTAGTAATAATTTGAATTTATAAATAGAAATATAAGACAATAAAATATTAAAGTAAAATAATATTAATATTGTAAAGACAAAGTATAAGTCAAAAAGACAAAGCAAAAGGAATATATGTACACAAGTGAATAAATGTATATGTGTTAACTCGTATAAGGAGACACTAGTGTAAATTGGATAGGTATTCAAATATACATACAAATATCCATTAGCTTGTAAATGAAGACAACATTCTATTCATATATATACAACACACATATACATCAAGGACAACATACACATATACAAACCTGAAGACAACAAACAATATATACATATATATCAAATAGCAAAACAACAATTAATACAAGTAGGTAAACATAATGTCTTCAGCCAAGATAAAAATGCAAACAAAATACAGGACAAATACCATATTAGCCAAAACAAAATAAGTCAACAAAACAAAAATAAAAATATTTGCATACAGATACAAGATCAAATGAAATAATTCATGTAAACTTAAAAGGAAGCATATGTACTTACTAATATCTCCAGCCGAAATCAAATGTAGTATAGTCAAAGCAAGAAGAAGTAAAATAAGCAAGTTGTACAAAACAATTAATGCAAGCACAAAAATGTATCCATCAGCCTCCACAAATCTGCCTAGGCCAGATAAAGAAAAGTAAAGAGAGAAAAATCTATGATCCTATGGTACAAAACAATATAATCATCTTGTACAAAATGAACACACCATGTACAAAGTTTTACACCAGTAACTTCTTTTTCCATATCTCCATCATTTCTTCAATTCCTTTTCATTCCATTAAAACTGAGAAAAAGAAACTAAGTATCATCATTCTATAAACTATAATCCAATTCAACAAAACAAAGCAAGAAATTTCAAAGGCAGATCAACTGCAGCTGTTTGAAAACACCAAAGTATCCTCTGTTCAAAAGAAACTCAGGTGAGCAATCTCCTCCCTGAATCTGTTTATTTTTGTTTGTGAGTAACATTTTTAATAAATTACTTAAGTGAACATGGTTGCATGATTAATCCAGTGATAAGTATAACCTGTATGGATATGGATAAGTAAGTTGTATACTTATATGTGGAATATCTGTGAATATTTGGATGGATGTGTGCATACCTCTGTTCTTTGTTTTAGGATCTAGGTTGCAAACATAATCCTTATCTTTTAATCTAAGATCTGTTAGAACTTGGAATATAGACAAATATTGTTTGTTTAGTTATGCAGTAAGTTTTAAAATTTATGTAAGTTAAAATAAGTTTAGAAATCTCACTGAAACCTCTCAAGAACAGTGCAAGCTTGATTTATGTTAATTTTCAAATACATTAATTCACTAATCTAAGTATAAAATCTGAAAGCTTAATCAAAATCTTGATTTTTAAAAACTTAAACCAAAGTTTTCAGTTTGGGTATGGATGTACATTACTGTTATGACCAGAAATGACATTTTGATCGAAATTGGGTGACTGGGTGGATTCGAGTGGTCGTGGCTTGGATTGGAGCATGTGTAGTGATCGGTGAACCCAAGAAAAATAGGGGAGGAGGTAATCGATCATCGAGGAGTTGGAATTTGGGGGTAGTAGGGTTTAGCATAGTGTTTTGGGACGCGTTCGAAATTGCGTGATTGGAAATTCTGTAGTGGATCGAGTTGCGAATGATTTTGGGGGTAGCTGCGTGGAGGCCTCGTGGTGATGTGGTCGAGGTTGCGTAGGGAACGATGGTCGAGGTCGTCGGCACGGTGTTGATTCAGGCAACTCGTTTGGGTTCCAGTTTGAGCTCGATAGCTCTTTTTCATTTCACGATGCATGTGGCGATACTGGGTAGTCCATTGGGTTGAGGTGGTCGATGATGATTTGAGGGTGATAGCGGAATCGATCAGAGGGAGGCCGATCATTGGTGCACGTGCACCTGTGCACGCCATGTCTGGAAATCATGGAGTTGGGGGAAGAAGAAAGCGCGACTCAAAGTTTTACTCGGGTTGATTCATGTTTTGCTCGAGACCTTGTGATGTTTTACTCGAAGTAAACTAAAGGGGGCTCGGGTAGTTTTGTTTTCAAAGTTTTAACCTGTAACCTGTACACAGTTTTAAAATGTTGATTTTCAAATTGAAGCCAAGGTTAAACTGAGGATAAATAAATGTTTAAATTCCAGATTTTTTGGACGGAAGAAAGTTTATAATTTAAATACTTCAAATAAGTTTAAATATTTTGAACTTAAGGGGATTTGATTTAAAATCCCTTCATAACTAAGATTTGCTTTAATTTGTAATTTAAGGGTTTTTAAAAAGGTTAGTTTTATAAAGAGATTTAAAGTTCAGTTGGTATTCGTTTTAAGCTTGAAATTTAAAATGAATGTTCAAATGGAACTTAATAATGTTGAATTAAGCGAGTGTTTAAGATAATGTGATTAATTAATGTGGTTAATTAAAGATTAAATAAATATTAGTAATTAAAGGGTAGTTAATTACTTAATTAAGGATTTATTACTTTGAATTAAAGGATAATTAATTGTTTTAAAAGTTAATTAATTAAAGTGATTAATTAATAAATGTAATTACCTAAGAGTAATTAATTAAAAGTTAATTTATTGATTAAGGGTTAATTAATGATTAATTAAAGGATAATTTTTAAATGTTTTATAATTAATTGATTATTAATTCACCATGACTAGTAATTTATTCATAAGTAATTTATCTGATTTAAATTTATCAGATAAATAAATTGACCTTTATGAATGTTTGGATTCTATTGAATGTGAATTGTTTGATATCCCTGATTGTGATGCTTTGTGATACATCCCGATTTATGTTGTGATCTGTAATTTACTTATCTGTGATATATATATCTGTGATTTGTGAATGAAGATAAGCGTTATTGATTATACTGCTTATCAATATATCTGTGATGATTGATGTTGCACTACTGTTGTGTAAAACCCCTGGACTACACCTACACACACAAATATGGATTTCACGTGGAAATCGGTTAAGTCACAAATAATTTAAATTCGATGATTTTGAAATTGAAATTTTAATTTCAATTGATTTTGAAAATTAGAAATTTGGGTTTAAAGTGAAAAGCAATTTAAATGGGATTTCAAAGATAAAAGTCATTTCGAATAACTTAATCGAGTTTTGAAAATTTAAATAATTTGATTTAAATTTGAATTCAAGTTTGAAATTGAATTCTATGATTTAAAACTAGGGATTAAAGATGCTGTACAAGTTATATATAGGTTAAACCATTTTAAAGATATTGATTTGGGAATTTGAATTTTAATTCAAGGGTTTTAACTTGTGTAAATATAACTGGATTTTTTCGAAACGAAAACTACTTGTTTTCAAATAGTAAAAGCTTTCATTTTAAGAAATGAATTTCCAAATTGTGTTGAAGGGTTTCAAGTTTGAAATAAAATTGAAATGTTTTGAAAACTATAAAATGAGTCTTTGATTCAAAGACCGAATGAGTTAATCCAACTTGAAATAAAATTGTTTTGAAAGGCTATGAATGAATCTTTGGAAACGAGTTTTGAAAGCTATGAGTTAAATCTTGACTTAAAGATTTAACGAGTTAATTAAATTGAAATGGAAATTGTTTTCAAATCCATAAATGGATCTTTGTGAATGGGGTTAACTTTGTGAAATAAATCTTTTTGTTTAAAGATTTAAAATGGTAATTTGTTTAACCATTCGAATGAAAAGTTTTGGGTTTTAAGCTGTGACTTAATTGAAATCCCATATCCATATGTTTTAAATATTTCGCTCACTATTCGGGTTAGCCGGGAAAGGACCTTTGGGTCGTATAACCCATTCCGAATATGTGATACGTCGTAATGGATAGCATTTGATGACCGGTGTTGAAGACCGGATATTTTTGAAAACGGAAGGATTACCGTCGAGTTACTCTGCATCAGCTGATCCCCGATATAGTGGTTTTATCACCCTTAGTGACGGGAAGTCCGGACGTGATTGGAAATTATCCGGATTTGCAAGGGCTTCGTGAGAAGTGCCTTCGGTTCTGTTCGAACCCGGAACAGACTTGTATGGATACATGCCTGACATTACACTTTGAGATATAAAGCCGATTTCTTTCAAATACATTTCTGTTGGTGGCGGAGAATTTATTCTCTTAGCTTAACACCCTTCTCTGAGACGTACGAGCTCAGAGGTTATGTAGTTGAAATTTATCAGCGATATATTCCCAATTTGGTAATGTGGCATGCTGAGTGTTGCTTTGTGATGATCATTGTTTGATCATTTGTGATATGATCATTTGTTTGATCATTTATCTTTGTGATCATTGCTTTGATCATCTGTTAACCCAAAGCATGGCTTTGTGACAAAGCGTAGCTTTGTGGACGAGACTTTGTCAGGGCCTCACAACCCGGAAATGGTCGAAACAGGAATATGCGGCAAGGTTATGAGGGTCGCGCCCTTTAGGGTATGTCATTTCCTTCTGGAAAAGGGTGGTATCATGGTATGGAGCCCAGATACTTACTCATGTGGACACACTTTATTATTATGTGTGATGTTGGTTATCGAGGCCTCGGATAAAGGTCCCAAAGGACCGGGAGGTGGCATATTCGTGAGTTACCTATTATAGGGGTAACCCGGCCTTGTGTCGGCAGAGAGCAGTTTGTCTCTCGGGACGTCCAGCCAGAGGCGATCTCATTCGGCAGGAGGAAAGGAAGTTCCTTAGCCTGACCATTTGTTGGAAATCCAAAGAAACAATACGAACCTTTACGATTGCAATTGTATAACCTGCCATGGAATGTGGCGGTAACCTGCTATTGAACATGGTAGCTATAGTAGGCATAAGTGCGGAATGCCTATGCTGGCTAAGATTAATATTATACTTTCGAAATGTTTTCTGCACTATGCACTAGTAATAATATGGAAAAGAAATTCTCTCGTATCAAGCATCTTTGACTATCATAAGGAGAAATCTCCTCCGATTCTGCGTTTGCATTGTGTGTGTGCGGGAGGCCTTATGGTAGTTTCATTTTCCAAAAGCATTGCGAATTGACTTTAAAATTCTCTGCTATTTGTTTTTAAAGATAAACTGTTTTTGTTGCTCACACCAGTCCCATGACTGATCCGGAGTTTATTGTTCCCTTCCTAAACTCTGGGTGCCCACCATTTTCCACACGGGCAGTCTAGAGTTGGGGTTTTCAGATATTCAGGATTAGTAGATTTTCTGGAGCTAGTTCAGTCTTTGGATATGGACTGCACTTGCTTATCTTTGTGCATCGTTATTGAGAGTTCAAGCTATTTCTGGATTGGCGTTTTGGAGTTGGAGATTATCCGCTGCTGGTGTTATCGTTTTCTTTTCCGCTGCTATTTCTTGTATCATATCTCTGATGTATGTTGATATCTGTTGTATCATTCTGTTGTATCATATTTTATCAGATTTTGTATCTGTCATTGTATCAATGTTATATATATTGATATATTCTTTTCTTCCGCTGTGTTATTTACTTAACTGTGTTATAAGCTCCGGCGACTCGGATTTGAGCGGTCGAATCTACGGCATTCGAGTACGATGTAAAGTATGGATGTCGATTTTCGAGCGCGAAAAATCCGAAGCGTTACATTTTTATTAAAAGTTTACTTTCAACTTAACACTATTAAAACATACTTTTAACTTAACCCTTTTATCGAACACCTTATAGTCAAACTGTGAAACGGACTTCACAAGGGGTTCGTTCTTAAGGTTCCCTAATTCCTATTTACCTAACCTACACCTTACTAAGGAAAATCTCTTATGAACTAATGCAATAATAGTTCATGCTCAAAATGGACAAGCATAACTAAACTAATCCTAAATGATAATAATAAAATATTATCATCTCCTAATAATCAACTCAATTTATACACTATATATTTTTTGAAAATCATTACTTTATACATATAAAATATATTCCCAGGTAAAATTATTTCATTTACCATTTTAAAACAATACTTTATCGGTAGGTATGTTTTAGTGTTTATGAATCCCTATCGAAAACACTAATCAAAATTCATATACTACTCAACAGAACAAACAACACAATATAAAACATTTTTACAACACTAACAAATACACACTCACTATATATATATATATATATTTATACTCTCAGACTTATCCTAGGACATTACTAATCCTATCCTTAGAGAGTATACCCCACCAGGGCTTAGGGTTTCTCCAAACCTAAGCTCTTATACCAACTGTGATGACTCACCTTTCCAACTCCTGGGAATGACACTTAATACATCCATGATATTCATGTGCTGTTGCCCAAAAGTCCGAAAGACAAGTTGTCATGGGGAAAAATAAAGAACAGAACAAGACATAATAGAAAAAAAACCTCACAACGGAATGGTTACATATAATACAAAATGATATAGTAAAAAAGGTTACTCCTTACATGGAGCTATTAGAGTTAAACAAAAGTACTACATCTAATAGATTTGTAGTTATACATTCTGACTTTTCATTTTAGATACAAATACATCTTCATAATCATACATCGGAAAGAATAACTAAGGATCAGCCTGCTCTATCACCATCTTCAAAGAGCTCCAAAGAAAAAACTTGTTATTCTCTGTTAATTCTAGCCTTAAGGATCTTAAGGCTAGAATTAACACTAGAAGGGGGGGGGGGGTGAATAGTGTTTTAAGAAATTTGTTAATCTTTTTGAGTTTATCTTAATTTGTTAACAATGTATACACTAATCAGACACAGATATGAACACAGAATCAAACGCAGATGCAAATATAAAGTAAAAGCAGTAAAGGAAAGAACACACCGGATTTTATACTGGTTCAGAGTTACCCTACATCCAGTCCCGCAACACAAGTACGGATTTCCTTTCAAAAACAATTCTTACAAATACAATCCTTGGTTTTAAGGCTACGAGGTACACCCTCCAAAATCACAATCCTTTGAGTAGAGATACTTGATTTCCGGGGCAACAAGTTCACCCAATTGATTTCCAGGGCTACAATCACACCGTTTTCCTTTTGATTGATTTCCAAGGCTACAATCACACCTTTTCTCGCTAATATATTACAAAGAAGTCTATAACTCTAAATAGCACTGAGAACCTTGTAGAGATAGTGATGGAGAATCACACTAGAAGTAATCGAGTATGATTCGATGTTGATTTCGGCAGAGTAATGGTATGATTTTGTATTAAGAAATGTGGAAGAAGAAGAGAAGTGAAAAACCAAAAAATATGTATATAAATTCGTTGAAACTGACCCTATTTATAGAAGAACAACAGCCATGACCATTCATGAAGAGTTTTGGCGAATAGACACTTTTGAAATTTGAATTTTGAATTAAACTGTCACCATGTCGACATGGTGCCTATGGGCATGTCGACACCCACAACCAAATTTGATGTTTTGAATTTTTATAAAAATAATATTTATCTTATATAAAAACTATTTAAAACTTTATAAATATACTTGAATATAGTTGAAATTCATAAGTAAATATAAAGAACAATATATATATATATATATATAATTTTAATTATAATTTAAATCAAAGTAAATAATTTAAAAGTTAAATATATTATTTGAAAAGACAGTTTAAAATCAGGAGAAATTTTGAATCTGAAAATAAAGATGTTTTGAGGCTAAAATTATTTAAAATCGGAATCGAGGGTTTTGAATCTTTTTAAAAGGAAGGTTTTGAAATCATTTCGAAAACAAGATAATTTTGAAAAATCATTTGAATTAAGATTAGTGGATACAAAACAATGTCCCACTAGATTTTCGTAGGTTCCATCCTACTTAGGGTTCCATCCCTTTAACGGGCTCGAAGTGGATTCCATTCCACGAATAAATTGGATATTAAGATGCCAGTGCTTTTCTACGAGTTTTAACAAATATTCCTAATAAAAAAAACTTACCTTTGAAATCTTGAACTCTTGATAATCTTGATACTCATGAGTCTTCTATCTCTATATCTTGAATCTCTATACTGTACAGTCTTCATTCTTGATACCTGCATGGTTAGATCCTGCATATACATATATATCTAAACTTTTAATGTTAGTATTTATATTTTATAATCTATTCTAAGGTTGTTGTCATCAAAACCATCATCTCATGGACTAACAATCTCCCCCTTTTTGATGATGACAACCTTTGTTTATAAAATATTACTTCTATCCTAATAACTCTAATAACTCCCCCTTAACCTATGCCTAACTATCCTATTTTATATTTCTCCCCTTTTGTCATCAACAAAAACCATCCTAAAACCATAAAACTATAAAACTCCCCCTTAAACTAATACTATATAACATGTGATGATAATGATAGTGTTATCATAAATAATCAACACTTAACTCTAAAAATTAGAACTTAATCCTAAATTACTAACTATCCTAACTAAGAATCTATGATAATGCTTATAATAGTTAGAAATCAAATATAAAAACATAAATTATTTATTAAGTATATTTCAACACACTCATCAAAACCAATCATGTCAGACAAGTCAAACAAATCAATCAAGTCAAACAAGTCAAACAAGTCAATTAAGTCAATCAAGTCAATCAAGTCAAACAAGTCAAACAAGTCAATTAAGTCAATCAAGTCAATCAAAACATCAAAAACTAATAATCCTATATTATAAGACAATACTACAAACTCCTCCTAAATAAAATACACTCGTTATGTATATATGTATGCAATATGTAGTTTGTAATGCAGTATGAAATGTATGACATATGCAATGTAGCATGAGATGATATGCAGCAGAATGAAGTGCAACTTGTGATGCAAATGATTATGATATTTCATGCATTGTAATTTATGATGTAATATGCAATGAAATGTGATATGAAATAGGATGTATAATGATATGTAATATGAAACAAAATGATAATGAAGAAAAAATAATAATAATATGCAGAATGATATGATGATATATATACTACGGTAAGTGACATTCAGATTATAAGATAAACATGAGTGATAAGTAATATCTAATTGACAAGCATATATATATATATATATATATATATATGTGTGTGTGTGTGTGTGTGTGTGTGTCTATGTATGTATACATATATCAAACTATTTATTATAAAACACGTCAACCAAACAAAGGTAAAACACACCAATTACTAGACTTAAGTTAAGGAAACTAATGAATGGGACTGAAAGAGTTGTAAAGAAAGAATTTAAAGGTAATAAATGGTATTAAAACTATAACATATTCATGAAAGGTAGTAATCACACTCAATATCAAAATTAAATTGATAAGAAATATGGTCTTTAAACTGCATATATGATCAAATATGTTTTTTTTTAAAAATTAATATCCTAATTATTTAATTTATTTAAAATGATTTTTTATTAACTTGGTTGATTTTTTAAGAATCCAAACTTCCATGTTCTTAAGTTACTAATTAAAACCTTTATATCAAATTATTATTGATTTAAATATTTAGAAACATGTTTAAACATATTTTAAATTTAAAAAAATATCATAATGAAATATTAAATAAAATAATAAGGATTGAAAAACTAAAATAAACATGTGTTACATTAAGGCTTCTTACATTAAAAAATTTAATTAATTAAAAAATAATATTTAAACATGAAATTACTTTTTAAATATTCTAATATAAGTTAGAAAATAACTCTAAAAAGAATAGAGAAAAATACTTAGTTTAAATATCATTTTTTTATAATTTAAAATTTCAAACAGAAAAGACAGCATTTATAGAATGCTATAAAAAGTTTTTGCAATAAAATATGTTCAAAACATTATAAAATAAAAATTGTAGCTTTTACCAAATGCTGTGTAAAGTTTCTGAAACTCTACAGCGTTTCAAAGCACAGAAATGCTATAAAAACGAATTTGCAGTACTTACAAAACAATTTAGAAGAAAAGAAGCATTTTAGAAATGCTATCTAAAATTCCGGTCATGTGATGTGGTGCAATCTTATTAATTGAAGAAATATATAAATAGAGCCTTATTCTAACATTCTAAATTCATTCTACTAATTTCTTAAAGATATAAAATTAGTATCTTAAAAGAAATAGAGTATGAGAAGTAAAAATAAAATTAGAAAAGTTGAAATCATGAATGAATGTATGCTTTTCTACTTAGTATAGTTGTAATAAATTAGTTGTAGATTTTATTTGAAAGAAAATACATTTTAAAAGACTTTTTTAAAAAATTTAGACTTGTATAATGATATTTATACTATGGTGTGTCGATATATGGACCAAAATATCAAAACTTATAAAAGAGATAAATTTCTATACCTAACTAAATGCATAGATATATATTTCTAAATGCAACAATAAAGATGAAATAATAGTAAAGCGTACCAATTTTTGCATTCCATATTTCTAACTTTGCTGTTCCTCCATTGTTGTAATCCACACATTTATATCTTTATTAATCTGATGACGAGATATGTTCTATTGCGACGGATTCGTTTTTCTGATCAGCGTAGTATATTCATTTGCTGAATTTGAAGACCGTATGAGAAAGATACAGATGATTTAGTAAATTGACCAACTTGGCGCCAAAACTTTGAATTCGAATTTTGAATGAATGGACACTTCAACCACTATAAATAGGCCCAACGGTCACCACTTTTCATAAAAATTCCTCCTCTTCATCTTCTTCCCGTTTTTCTATATACTATCAAACTTCTAGAAGGCATATCTCCTTCGTTTCTTAATGGAATTGGATGAATCCAGCGGCAAGTCGAAGAGGAAGGCAAGGGTTACGATCTAGTAATAGTTTGGTGTCGAATTTGGACAGTATTGTGATGCAACCGGCCGAAGAGTAGAAGAAATGTAGAAGATCCCGTACACAGTTTTTCAGTTTTGGATAGCCAACTTCAAACTGTCATATCTCACTCAATTTTGATCGGAATTTGATGATCCACCCATCAAAACGACCGCGAGAACAAGAACTACAATTTGAAAAGGATTGGGAACAAAATACTCAAATCTATGGATACAATTTGAAGAATACCTTTGACAGTTTTGCCTTCTTTTTCTCTTTGTTCACCAAAACTTCATTTGACCATTACTTGGTCATTTCTTGACGAATTCACACGAAACCAGTGGCATTGCAAAGCAGATAGAGAGAAGTACAGTATTAAATCAAGTTGTAGATGAGAACCAAAAGTTTGTATTGATCTGGTACCCATTTCTTTGTTGATTTCCAATATATATCCACTTGTTCTTCTTGATCGATGAATGATTATCTGAAATCTTTTAACCAACAGTCATTAGACATAATTCTTCTCCTGCAAAAAAAAATAACTTTTTAAAGAATCAAGTGACTTTTCAAAATAACTTTAAACAAAAATATCATGATGATTCTATGACACATTCATATGAAAATAGTGTTAATAAAATCCTAAAAATAGCCATTTAAAAAAAAACTTTTTCAAAATTCAGATTATGAAAACTTTGAAAACCTTGCTCTGATACCAAATGTTAGAAATGCGGATTAAGGATCTTAAGGCTAGAATTAACACTAGAGGGGGGGGGGTGAATAGTGTTTTAAGAAATTTGTTAATCTTTTTGAGTTTATCTTAATTTGTTAACAATGTATACACTAATCAGACACAGATATGAACACAGAATCAAACACAGATGCAAATATAAAGTAAAAGCAGTAAAGGAAAGAACACACCGGATTTTATATTGGTTCGGAGTTACCCTACATCCAGTCTCGCACAACTAAGTAAGGATTTCCTTTCAAAAACAATTCTTACAAATACAACCCTCGGTTTCAAGGCTACGAGGTACACCCTCCAGAATCACAATCCTCTGGGTAGAGATACTTGATTTCCGGGGCAACAAGTTCACCCAATTGATTTCCAGGGCTACAATCACACCGTTTTTCTTTTAATTGATTTCCAAGGCTACAATCACACCTTTTCTCGCTAATATATTACAAAGAAATCTATAACTCTAAATAGCACTGAGAACCTTGTAGAGATAGTGATGGAGAATCACACTAGAAGTAATCGAGTATGATTCGATGTTGATTTCGGCAGAGTAATGGTATGATTTTGTATTAAGAAATGTGGAAGAAGAAGAGAAGTGAAAAACCAGAAAATATGTATACAAATTCGTTGAAACTGACCCCTATTTATAGAAGAACAACAGCCATGACCATTCATGAAGAGTTATGGCGAATAGACACTTCTTTTGAAATTTGAATTTTGAATTAAACTGTCACCATGTCGACATGGTGCCTATGGGCATGTCGACATCCCTCAGCCAAATTTGATGTTTTGAATTTTTATAAAAATAACATTTATCTTATATAAAAACTATTTAAAACTTTATAAATATACTTGAATATAGTTGAAATTCATAAGTAAATATAAAGAACAATATATATATATATATTTATTATTTTAACTATAATTTAAATCAAAGTAAATAATTTAAAAGTTAAATATATTATTTGAAAAGACAGTTTAAAATCAGGAGTGATTTTGACTCTGAAAATAAAGATGTTTTGAGGCTAAAATTATATAAAAACGGAATCAAGGGTTTTGAATCTTTTTAAAAGGAAGGTTTTGAAATCATTTCGAAAACAAGATAATTTTGAAAAATCATTTGAATTAAGATTAGTGGATACAAAACAATGTCCCACTAGATTTTCGTAGGTTCCATCCTACTTAGGGTTCCATCCTACTTAGGGTTCCATCCCTTTAACGGGCTCGAAGTGGATTCCATTCCACGAATAAATTGGATATTAAGATGCCAGTGCTTTTCTACGAGTTTTAACAAATATTCCTAATAAAACAAACTTAACCTTGAAATCTTGAACTCTTGATAATCTTGATACTCATGAGTCTCTATCTCTATATCTTGAATCTCTATACTGTATAGTCTTTATTCTTGATACCTGCATGGTTAGATCCTGCATATACATATATATCTAAACTTGTAATATTAGTATTTATATTTTATAATCTATTCTAAGGTTGTTGTCATCAAAACCATCATCTCATGGACTAACATTCTCAACTACTCAAATATAATTGAGTACCCGAGAGTTAAGGGATAATAAACAATTCGGATTAGATAATATGTCTGGTATGAGTAGAACTCTAAAAAAAAGGTAATGTATTTAGCAATAATATGCGGAACCACGCCGCTAACATGGAACGGGTTTTCTCCCACATAAAAAAAAACCAAACATAAGAATGGAAAAGAACAATAGGAAACAAACCAAACATAGATGATGAGCAAAAATAGTATAAAGATCCAGACATGAAAGAATGGAAATAGTCTGAACAAAATCCAAATTGAATAGAATGGCTAAAACAAGATAATAGCCCAAACTTAATAGAATGGACAGAACCTATAATTAAACATCGTGAAGAGTGGTTGACTCTTCCCGTTGCAATTACAAAAAAACAATTCGAAGGTTCGAATCGAATATTCCAACAATGACTAGGAGGGTGCATCCCCCTTAAAAGAAGTATACCTCTAGAAATATACTTGAAAACCCCGGGAACTCCAAGCCAGACCCAGCCAATCCTTACCGAGAATTTGTGCATTTCACATCTAAATGCACAAAACCGAATCCAGTCTAGATGAGATATGAAAATACCCTAATGGGAGCAACCCCACATAACTTGGCCCCTAAATCATTTAGTCATTTCCGACAAAAGATAACAAAGTTCAACGAAGCAATAAATCATCTTAGAATAACGATAATAAAGAAGCTGAAGTAATCGATAGCCGAGAGACCAAATATCGAGGATGTATAACGATTGTATATGGAAATTAAGTCTTGTATACTTATCACCACTCTTTGAATTCAAACTTGTACTATTTCTTGCTGAACAATAATACTGGACAAGTCAAGGTAATGTTACCTCAAAGTCATGTCTCACGATTATTCTTAACATTCGAAATAGCGACAAGTCTATTTCTTCGACGTTTAGTGTTAAGCATACAAATAAATCATTTCCATATAAGTGTATCGCTTTTTATGGAAATTAATTTATTTCCATAAACGAATCAAACCTTTTCTTTTAAAAATCGAATTCGTACTTGGCTTCACATTACACGTATTATGTAACGACCCAGAATTTCGAACGAATTAAATTGAAAATATTTAATTAATTTTAAATATTTGAACGGTAATTTAATTTGAATCCCCGATTCCCATTTGAATTTGGCGATTAAATTACAGAATTTAATCGATCGAATGCTGAATAAAAATTTGTATCTTCAAATTTTAAGCTGGAGAAAAATATTTCGAAAGCTTTTAAAATTCGTATTGATAATACCGAAGCTAATCGAACTGTCAGGATTGAATTTGAAAACTGTTCTGTTCAGTTTTGAATTTAATTGTTCGAATCGATATTTAAAATAGTCAATTTTCGGACAGTCCCGGAATTCGACGAAACCAGTTCCATTGGGTCCGTAATATTGAATTATTGTAGGATTTCCAATTTCGTAATTTTCGGAGTTAATACGTGATCATACGATATGCAAACGTATTGAAAATAAAATGAAATTCAATTTAAAATTTAAATTTAAAATTTGAAAACTGGACAACGGCAGCACGTTTCTTTCCCTTAGCTTCAGCCTAAATTCACGCAGAAAATCACGAACGAAAATAGTGCAACCCATACTCTTTCAATTTCATATATTCCTCTTCAACTCAGAAAACAAAATCAAGGCAGAACGAAAAGAAAATGGCCGCCTTCGTTCCAATTTCGCAATCTGAAAATCTCGCGATCGTTTTTTCTTCGCGACTGCTCTTTGAGGTGAGGTTGGGCAATTGGTCACTGACAAGGGGTTCGTCGACGGTAGGTCGCGATTCAAGGGGAGCTCGATTTCGAGCATCACGTTGGCGATGGTGATTCGCGTGGGTGAAGGCGAATTAGGGTTTCGCGAGCGAATTAAACTCTGGGCGCGTTCGACTTCGAGGCGGCGTCGAAGTCGAGAGGGTCGCGACAGCTCGAATCGCATGGAGGCTGGAGGGGGTTCGCCTGGAACGAGAAGCATGCTATTTTGGGGGAAGCTCGAGATTCTGGTGGAGTCGCGTGGTCATTGACGAGGCGCAGCGGCGTGTTCGTCGTAGGGGAATGAAGCGCGACAACAAGCGATTGAGTTCGCGAGGAGGCAGGCCGGTCCTTTGTCCGAGTTGCTGGCATTTGAGTGGGGTTCGGATGGTCTCGAGCCTGGGTTGCTCAGAATTTACAGTAAGGTAATACAAATAATTTTGAAATTTAAAAGTTGTTAAAATTTACAGTAAGATATTTTTTTTTGTTCTATTCAATTTGAATTTAAGAATGAATGTATATAGACAATAAAATAAATTGCTAGTTTATTTTGGAAACCATAGGGATTTATATAAAGATTTGATCTTTATAGATTATTTTTAAAAGTGTCGGTTTTAAGTAAAATTTGTTAGTGAATTTAATTTATAAAGGAAATTTGGTTTAAAATAAAATCTCTGGTGAATAAAAGAAAATATAGTTTCGAATTTAAATTCTGATTGAATCAATTTATTAAAAGGAGAATTTGTTCAAAATATAAACCACCTGGAAATGTACACTTATCAAATGAAATTTAATTTATTCGATTGATTCGAATATTAATCGATTGTATAAAATTGTTATACAAGGTCGAATACAATGAAGAAATGATCAAAATGGAAACGGATTGCAAAATAAAAAGCTAAGGTGAGATCTTCTCACTCAGATTTAAAAATTGATTTGCAGTTATTGATTGATTATTTGACTGTTTGGATTGTTGATATTAGATATAGTAGGATATATCTATATATATATAGCAATATATACATATTGGCATATGTATATATTGGATTGATGATTTCCCGCCTCGTATAGCGGATGAGACCCTATTGCGCCGTTAGTAAGCGGATTTATAAAAAACCTATATACCGCGATAATTCCGTACTGGAGCGGAATTGGTATTGTGCTAACGTCTTTGGATGCAGGGAAACAGGTTGGAGGGATCCAACTGGACCCCTCAATATTGTTGTGAATTTATTTTATTGTGATATGATAATTCTGTGAATGATTATATTGATACGATCGATGATATTGATGATTGGGAATTGTTTGAAAATAAAAATTGGCCGAATGGATGTTTGATATCATTGGATTCCAAAATATACGAAATTGGATTTTTGAAATAAAAAAAAATAGGAATTTCTAAATGAATCAATTTTAGAAATTTAATAATTCTGAAGAAAGGAATTTTTAAAGTATAAAAAGTTAATTTTTATAATCTTATGGAATAAATTCCAGAATAAAGTGAAATTGCTAAATAAAAGAATTTCATAAAACAGTGATTATAAATTGAAGAATTTAATTTAAATTTGGATTTTTAAATAGATTGAAAGAGACAAAGAAATTTATTCTCTTCAAAAGGAATTTATTTAAAATGAAATAAGTTGGAAGTCCAATTAGAAATTAAATTTATGAATTGAAATAACTTGGGAAATCAATGTAAAAATGATTTCAAATTGAAGAATTCTTTTAAAAATAGAATATTGAATAAATTGGAAAGAATAAGGAAAATTATTTAGAAATGATAAAATTTTGGAAATCAATCTGTAATTGATGTAGTATTTGGAAATGACGTTAAAATGGGTTTATAAAAGGGTAAATTTTACAGTTGTAAAGTTTTAAAAGAATGATCTTTGTAAATAAATGAAATTATAAGTATTTAACTTATAATATGGATTGTGGTATATAAATTGAATTGTGAATTGAATTGGTAAATAAAGAAGATTTATAAACTGAAGTTTTTATAAATAGAAATAGAATTTATAACCGTGTTTATAAATTCGAAATCGATTGAATTTGATAAATTAAATATAGAAGATTATCAAAGAAAATATATATTCGCGATTTTGGATAGCGAATTTTTATTGAAATAAAAATGTGTGGAAAAGATTGAAATTGGGTTAAGTAAATTATATTCACGATTTTGGACAGTGAATATATTGTTAAGTAAAATAGATATGGTTTTGGGAAAGTGATATTTGAAATGAAGTTAATTGTTTTAAACGATGTTTTAAATTATATTGAATATCGAAATCATAGATTTCAACATTTATTGTTGAAATAGACGTTTTCGAAAAATAAGGAAATGGTGGACTATAATACTGTTGTTATAGTAAATGATTTCCGAAAGGAAATATTTTATATAGTATTGGGATTTATATATCTATCTTAATTCCGAATCCCTATACTAATGATTTTGAGTCATCGTAACGATGTTTTACGCAACATTCGTTTTGACTCGAATAAATGTTGTTATAATAAATGATTTCCTTAAAGAATGAATATATACTTAATATTGATTTAAGTATATTGAATATTTTCAAATGTTGAAAATAAATAGATTTGTGAATTACTTATTATTTAATAAGTATGGAAATGTTTTCCAAAATGAAATGAAATGTTTTGAGAATTTATCTTCTTAAAGATAAATTGAAATTGAATATTGAAAACGATTTGAAAATCGAATATCAGTAGATATTCGAAAGTATAAATTCAATACGGAATTTATAAAATAAAGCGAAGTTGTTTAAAAATAAACATTGATTTATTTTTGAAGTGTGGAAAATTGATTTGAAATTGTTTTCAAATGGTTAAGTGTGGAAATTTTATATCTAGTAAAGATATTTTTGAAGGTGAAATAATTTGGGAAATTATTTGGAATCTGATGATGTTGCGCATCTTTATTGATAGTTAAATAACCGACTATCAATAATTACCTTTAGATAGGTATTTGTTGTGAATTGGATGAATTTGAATGCCACACTTATTTTTGAATAATCGCTCACTATTCGGGTTAGCCGGGAAAGGACCATGGGGTCGTATAACCCATTCCGAATACGTGATACGTCGTTATGAATCGCATTTGAAGACCGGTGTTGAAGACCGGATATTTTTGAAAACGGAAGGATTACCGTCGAGTTACTCTACATCGACTGATCTTCGATTTAGAGGTTTTATCACCCTTAGTGACGGGAAGTCCTGACGTGATTGAAAATTATCCGGAAATGCAAGGGCTTCGTGAGAAGTGCCTTCGGTTCTGTTCGATCCCGGAACAGACTTGTATGGATTGTGTGTCTGACGTTACAATTTGAGATATAAAGCTGATTTCTTTCAAATACATTTCTGTTGGTGGCGGAGAATTTATTCTCTTAGCTTAACACCCTTCTCTGAGACGTACGAGCTCAGAGGTTATGTAGTTGAAATTTATCAGCGATATATCCCAATTTGGTAACGTGGCATACTGAGTGTTGCTGTGAAATGATCAGTGTTTGATCATTTGCGATATGATCATTTATTTGATCTTATATCTTTGTGATCATAGGTTGATCATTTTGTTTGACCCGAAGCAGGGCTTTTTGAGAAAGCGTAGCTTTGTGGACGAGACTTCGTCGAGCCTCACACCCCGGAAATGGTCGAAACAGGACGAATGCAGCAAGGTTCTAGGGAGTAGCGCCCCTTAGTGTATGTCATTCCTTCTGGATAAAGGTGGTATCATGGTATGGAGCCCAGATACTTAACCTCTGTGGTTGCTGCACAGTTATTATTACTTTGTGGTTTGTTGGAAATCGGGGATCCTCGGGAAGATCGGTGACGACCGGGGGATGGCATACGCGTGTCAGTAGTTACCTATTTTTGCAGAGGTAACCCGGCCTTGTGTTGGCAGAGATCCGGTTAGGTTCTCGGGTCGTCTATTCCAGGGACGTACCCATCGTGGATAGGAAGTTCCTTAGCCTGACCATTTGTTGGAAATCCAAAGAAACAATACGTGACTTGTACGGTTTTAGTTGTAGAACCTGCCATCTAATATGGCAGCTATAGCAAGCATACTATAATGGTACCTATGCTGGCTAAGATTTATATTCTACTTTCGAAATGTTTTCTACACTATGCACTAATAATAATATCAAAAAGAATTTGATTTTTGCGTAGTAAGCATCTTTGACTATCATAAGAAGAAATCTCCTCCAAGTCTGCGTTTGCATTGTGTGTGTGGCGGGAGGTCTTATGGTAGTTTCATTTTCCAAAAGCATTTCGAATTGACTTTAAAATTATCCTGTTGTTTATTTTAAAGAATAACTGTTTTACGATCTCACACCAGTCACCATGACTGACTCGGAGTTTATTGTTTCCCTTCTAAACTCTGGGTGCCCACCAATTTCCACACGGGCAGTCTAGAGTTAGATTATCAGGATATTCTGGATATTCTGGAGCTTGGAGATAAGCTGGATGACGAGACGTAGTATTTGTATCTGATAGTATTTATTCCGCTGTGTATTCTGTATGAGGACAAGTTTATGAAACTGTCCATTGTTGTATATTGATTCTGATTGATGTATGTATAAACTGATATAGTTCTTTGTTTTAAAAGACTAGTGTTTATCTATTATATATTGTTCCGCTGCGATGTGTAAGATTCTGATATTGTTTTCAGTTCTGATGTGTTTTCTGTTGTTCTTCTTCTTTCTTTCTTCTCTTTTTCTTCTATCTTCTTCTACCTTTTTCTTCTTTCTAAAACCCTCACTATTGGAGTTTCCGGCACTCGATTTCTCGGCAGTCGATAAAGTGAGTATCGATGTCGAATTTTCGAAAGTCGAAAATTTCAGGATGTGACATATTAGCTTTAAAACACTTTGTTTAAAGTGTTTATTAACTTAGAAACACCATTATAAAAAGGATTTAATAACTAAAAACATCCTTATTACATTGATTAATTAACTTTAAAACTTCATTAATTCAGTTGATGAATTTACTTCAATAGCCTTTAACCCAAAAGAATTTAATCACTTTTAAACACCATTAATTTAATTAAAAACCAATAATAATTAATTAAAATAAATAAATAAATAATTTATTATCATTAATTAAAATGAATAACAATGTCAAAACATCCTTGTTACTTTGATAAATTCACCGTGAAACTTCATTAATTAAGCTGATAAATTAACTTAGAATGCCTTTAATTGAAAAGGATAAATTACCTTTAAAACATCATTATTTCAATTAATTAATAATATTTAAAAATAATTAATAATTAAATCTCATTATTTAATATTATTTATTAATTATAAACACCATTAAAGGGAAGATTAATTAAAGTTAAAACAAGTTGATAAACTTGAAAAGCAGGTGATTAAAAAGATTAATTAATTTAAAAACATCATTAATTCATTGATTAATTAACTTTAATACATTATTATTAAAAGATTAATTATCCTTAAACAACATTAAATAAAATGATTAATTAATTTAAACAATCATTAACCAAGTAATTAGTTAAATTAAAAACACATCATTAATTATGTAATTAGTTAACCTTAATCCTTATTAATTAATTAATTAATCATTATTAAAATAATTAATTATTTTGAATACATCATTAGTCCAAAACTTTCTTAACTTGTAAAATAATTTCAAGCACGATAATGAAACCAAATAGTTTCTATAAAGTGAACTTTTCCATAAGTGCCGATATAGCGACTATCGCTATACGGGCAGTTCGGAAATCAAGTATATGTCATTGTAATAAATCCAAACATCTCATAGCAAGGGTATGAAATATATACATGGTGATTTACAACAATACAATATATATCAAGCATTTGCTAACAATATAATTAACTTTAGCCACTAACTTTTCATATCGCTTACTACATGCAAATTAACTTCCAAATGCGACAACTTTTTGCAACATGAACCAAACCAACTACTAAACCATCACTACATATATACAACAAGCATTCATAGTTCAATAATATGAGCATTAAAATAGTTTAAAAACTTTGGTTATAAGGGTGGAGTTTTACTCACAAAAATGTAACCAAAGGAAGTCGAATTGCTACACGATCTTGCCAACACTCGAACTACACTTCCTAATCACCAAAGCTCGAACTTTTAGGCCATATATAGACTTTTTAGGTTCGACCATGTACTATTATGGCTCGGAATTGGCTCAAAATGAGGAGTTATGGGTCTTGTTTGAATGTAGAGTGAAGTATAGAAGGAATAAGCTAGTTTTAAGTAGATGGAAATGAAAGAACAAGTGTTTTATGCCAAGAACTTTAATATGGAAGCCATGGAAACATAAATGAAGAAAATGAAGAGAGAAGTAGGAAATAAAGATGGAGGATTAGTAAAGTGGAAATTATGAAGAGGTAATGGTATTTGTAAGCATATAAAACTAGATTTACCAAAATACCCTTAACATAAAATAATATAATCTCATGCATGCTACACCAAGCCTCTCCCACCCCTAGCACATGTTACCCCCTCACTCCTACCTCCTTAAATCATGCTACTCCTTCCATGTGTATGTACTTAGGGTATGAAGATGATTTGTATACATATAGGTTTGTTTATTTGTATATATATGCCTTTTATAACATAATATATCACATCCATCCTTAAGTAATAATATGTATATGTTAATATATTTAAGTGTGTTTTATTATTACTAATCCTAACATATATAAATGTGTGCATGTTAATACAAATGTGCACGACGTTTTCGATGACTTTTACGATGCCGAAAAGTCGAAATTTCGAAAAACGTTTTTCGGTCACATTTTCTATTTTTATTTAAACTAATTATGTTGGTAAACAAAATTCGAATATGATTTTAACATCATTAATTATTATTTAAATTTTTAATGTTTAGTTATTAAAATCCATTATTTAAATATTCAAAAATGATTTAAATATTCAAATACAAAGCGAATAATTTATGGGTCGTTACACTACATCACTAAAAAAACACAAGTATAATGTTATTAAATGCATATCGGCTCAAAGTATTGAAGGGGGACAAGATTTTCATGATTTTCAAGGTTGAAAGAGACATAGTGATGAGGTGGCAAGGCTTGAATGGAGGGTAATGTGAAAGGGGTATTTTAGTAATTCGTTATATCATTTTATATAAAAGGTTTTTCTCCTTTTACATTCTCATTCATTTTCATTTCCTGACTTTGGTTTTCTCTTTTCAAAAACTCCATTTTGGTTTTCAAACCTCCTAAAACTTATTAATGGCTTCCATGTGAAAGTTTTAAAATTTCTTTGTTTATCACTTTTAAAACTCTTA
Source organism: Allium fistulosum (assembly GCA_030737815.1). Taxonomy (NCBI): domain Eukaryota; kingdom Viridiplantae; phylum Streptophyta; class Magnoliopsida; order Asparagales; family Amaryllidaceae; genus Allium; species Allium fistulosum. The sequence continues at coordinate 409,981,648 of CM060906.1, forward strand.
AAACTTGTTTAAGCACCTTCCCTTCCTTTTTACACCTCAATCTTCCAAAGCTAACCCACACCACCCCATTCAAGCTTGGCTGAGCCCTATGCTCATCTTAGGCCGAATTATCTTAGCCTTAAAGGTCTCCAAAATGCAATTTTTCCTAAAGCAAAGCCAGGATATAGGTCGTGCTCTAATGTTAGAAAATATCGGGTCAAAGTTAGTAAGCCTTTGGTGGCTTTAAAGTGAGTAAAAACTCACCTTTTATATAAAGTTTTAAACTTTATTTTGTTGTTTACTTGATTGCTAAATTGTTATTTGTTTGAATGGAAAACAATATTGGTTGTATACTTGACTATAATGTTGTGTTGTACTCAGTGTGATTAGATGTTGCATTTGTTATGAACATGAAAATAAAGTCAATAAGAGAAGCTAGGGTTTAAAGTAGTAATTTTTACCTTATGTATAATGTATGGCATGTGATAATGTTATGCAATGCTATGTGTAATATGCTAAAGAATTAGCATTTAAGTTGCTTGTTTTGAGACATCGAAATCCCTCGTATAAATTTGCTTCTTTACTTGCTTTACTTTCTAAAAAAGTTTTATAAAAGTTTTAAACTTTATTTCTAGTTTTCAAAACTTCATCCAAAGTTTATAAAAGTGAATTAAAATATAAAAGAGTAGAGTTTTGAAACCTACTTGGATATAATTTCAAGTTTTGAAAATTACGGGTCATATCGTGATAGTCGCTATAAGTGTAGTTCATAAAACGAACCAGTTTTGAAAAAATATAAAAAGTGTTTTCACTTATATATTCTATTTGAAAATCATTTTCAAAACTTTAATTAATTAATTAAAAGTAATTATTTTATTAATTATTTATTTTAATGATTACTTAATTGAGATAATTAGCACTTAATCATTAGTTAATAGGGTAATTAGTACTTAAGTATTAATAGAGTATGTAAATTATAATTAGTTAATTAATATTGGGTTAATTATTATTTAATTATTTATTTAAGGATTAATTTTTAATTGATTATTTATTTATAAAAAGGTTTAATTATTAACTAATTATCAAATAAATTAAATTTTAATTAAGACTTAATTAAGATTTAAATAATAAGGGTTTAAATTATTGTTTAATTATTAATTAAAGATTAATTATGGTTTAATTAATTATTTAAATATTAAATATTATTTAATTATTTATTTTAAGGGATAATTATTATTTAATTATTTATTTAATAGTTAATTTTGTTTAATTATTAATTAAAGGTTTAGTTATTAAAATAAAAAGTTTAAATATTACTTAATTTTTAAATAAAAGTGTTAGAAGTTTAGACCACCATATTTTTAAGGATCGGTTTTGTTTCCAAGCAGAAACTTTCTTTTAAAGGAAGATTTTAATCCAAGAGATTTCTTTATCGACTACTCTTAAGTAACCCCAAGTGAATATGAACCTAATGACATCTGTTTAGCAAAATAAATCACCGTTCTACTAACTAACTTATATTTGATATCTGTTTGGTAGAATAAATCACCGTTCTACCATAGTTTACCATGTAGATAATGTTGACATCTATAAGGCAAAATAAATACCCATTCTGCCATTATATTAACTTCGACATGTATTTAGTAGAACAAATCCCTGTTTGCTATCTTGGTAACTTGGACATTTACTTATATGATTGATTTTTATTGATTGATTCTCTTATACATATCTACTTGTTATGTACATTCCCATGTTATAACTTGAAAATTAAACCCAATTAAATGAGAATCATTATGGCCACTAAGCCTCTTTCTAATTTTTAAGGTCAATCATACTTTTAATAATGGTTTCAAGTTAAGTAATGATTTTAGTAAAGGTGTTTTAAATAATCGTTTTGTTTACCAAAAAGGAGTTTATTAAATGAGTTTATTAAAGAAGTTTTTTTAAAATAATGAATATTTATAAGAAAGTTTAATAATTGATTTCAGATATTTATAAAGGAAGTTTTATAAATAATTTTTGGAGATTTGTAAAGAGATATACAAATAGTTTTGATATTTATAAAAGAGTTTTGTAAACTTAACTTGGTGATTTATAAAGAGTTTTGTAAATGGGTTTGGAATTTAAGTAAAGGAGATTCATAAATAAAAGAGATTTATAGAAATACATTTATAAAAGAATTTAAGATAATTTCCTTTAATTGACCTTCTTAATTCTGGTAGTATGAACATTCGTTCCACAATTAACACCGAAGGAATATTGTTTGAGGTTATCCTTATTCCTGTTTTAAATAACACTTGTTTTGATCCTTTTTAATAGGATCTTGGAAATAAGAAATCTTTCACAATGTTTTGTGAATATACTTATGTCAGTGAGATAAGTATATGAATGTTTTGGTAAGTACTTTTGAAAAGAGTTTTAATGAATGAAAGATTAGTTTGAGGATTATTGGTTGCTATGGGTAATTAAATCTCTAAATTTGTTATTATTTGTTTATTTGATAGTTAAATATTTGACTATCAAATTTGGACCAAAATATAACTTCGGAAATATCTAGGAGAAACACGTGAGTTATATGGCACAGTTATCTTTGAAGATGTTGTACTGTGCATGTAAATCTCGCTTTGTTCTCCTAGGACAAAAGATAGGGAGATCCGTCCACTTAAACGTTTAGGGGGTGATTCCTGCTCCTATGTATTATCTGTTTATTTCCAAAAGAACTGGGGTTGAGTTTACCGAAACTATCAAAAGTTGTTTTGAAGAGATCGGGTCAGATAAGTATAAATTATCTAAAACCACTTCGGTCCGACTCAAGCATTTCAAACCGAAGATATGTTGAAGATGATTGAAGATGGAGCTTTTGAAGCGCAAGGGCTACTTGCTACTAATCCCGTGGGTGATTCCAAAATGGATGTAGTCGAGGTAATGCCTTCGGTTTCGTTCAGACCCGGAATGAACTTGTATGGATGAATGTTGGCATTGCATTTCTACTTGGAGGGCTCTGTTATCATTCCAAGATGGTTTTCTATATGAATGGTAATTGTAGCCTAAAGCCTCATCAACCGAGAAAATGACTAAAGCAGGGACGTGCAGCAGGGCTATGTGGGTCGCTTCCATTAGGGTATGATCATTCCAAGATCTAGTGTTGATATTTATGTATGCTTCGGGGCCATTATGGTTGTTTATCAACCAAGGGGTGATAATATTTGGCCCTATCCGATAAAGGGTAGGGCCAGTCCTAAGTAGCAGAGGTGTATTGCATTATAGCCTCCCGTACATTTTATCTAGAGGTGTACGGATCGGTCGGTGGACCCTTACCCTTTCATAATTGGAATCCATTCTCCAATAAGTGCCTTCGGACTTGATTATATACCTATTATGCTGGAATTTAATCAATGTAACAATTTCGGCTATGATTAATATGTATTTGTATCCTAGACATTATTATAATATCACTGGATTTTGTATAGAAAATGTTTGGGTTATCGTAAGGTAAAAACCCATCCGTGTTTATGTGCGGCGTGGTCTTACGAGATACCTTTGATTTTAAAGGATTTTACAAGTTATAATAAATAAAATTCCTTGTGATTTGAGTTTCTCATGCTGGTTTTACCATACTGATATGGACATTATTTTCTTATAATGCTCGGGTTAGCCCAAGCATATTTTCTAGATTTAGCTGGATCCTTTGGAGCTTTCAGAAGATGAGCTGGATTCTCCAAGATGTGTTGACATATCTTATATTCTCCCACTGTTTCCCTTTTGTTATCTGTCTGTTTGTTGTATTTATCAAATTATAAAGGCAGGCTGTTAAAACTGTCCAGTTGATAATAGGTTAATATACTCTGATGTTGTATAATAAAGATGATTTCTTTTTGTAAAGATCTTGTGTATATTATATGTTACTCGTCACGTATATGAGATGTTGTTCTGTCTTTTCTTTCATTCACCCTAAACGACCTGCCTTTCGGACACTTAAATGATCGGCATATGAATTCCAATGATGTATTAAGTGTCATCTTTATGTGTAAGAAAGGTAGATCGTCAAAGGCTCAGATCAACTTATAATGGGAATGTAATTAATAAGCCAAGTACTAAGCATGATATGACACCCTTCTTTCCAAAGTTCACCTCATACCAACCGTATGAGGTGTACTTTAGGGGGGCATGTGTTACACCATAATTTATACCTAGTACAAATTACGAATATTCGAATGGAAAGCCCTTTGGCTTGTAATTTCGAGACCCATTGTTTATTTTCCACCGAGAGCTTAAGCACCAGCCTCAATATTCAAGAACACGAGATCTAAAAGCAAGAGCAAAGACATCAATTAAGATCAAGACCATTGTCCAATTAAGACAACAAGCTCAACCAAGAGCGGCAACTATCGAGACCAAAGACATTTCAATGGGTATTAACAACCAATGGCTCAGATAGCCCTAGATCGAGATCAAAGCCAAGATAAAAGAAAGGAATCAAACGAAGAATATATAAAAGTGTCATGTCATCAATCTGCTTTAAAGTACTCTCCACAAGATGATGACAAGTGTTTGAATCCAAGCTACCTATAACAAGCCAGGACATCAATCCATGTGAAAGCCCCTACACCAATGGGTGAACCTTAAATTTGCTACAAATAGAGGACCACGCGCTACTGAAAAGGGGTTGACTCGAGATTTCCTGACATTCTACAATCATTCTATATTCCCTACCCTATTTAGAAAGCTTTAATCAAAAAATCATTAATGGCATACTTTGTAACAGAAGTACTTGTACATCGAATTAAGGAATAAAAGCACACGACAGAACCTGCAAAGTGGATATAGGGATCTCGATCCCGACCACTATAAATCTCGTGTCTTTACCTTTCGGCGCTTATTATTTGCATAGTTTCAGTGTTAATTCAATTTATCTGCATTCCTTTTGGAACAAGATTCTGAAAGCTTTGGAGTGTTATTCAGATGAAAAAACTATCTAACAACAATGACTCTATATATCATTATAAATCCACAAATATAGTTTATTTTCCAATTTATCACACTTGTATCATTTCCCTTTTAAAAATATTATTTTATATAAAACTATTCTTATATTATAAAAACCCCATTTATAAACAATTCTTTTTATTCAGTATTTAATATAAAACGTTTCACAAATATTTTTTCCAAAATATTTCTATCTTCTTTTAAAACAGGATCACTTTATTATAAAATAGACAACTTCCCATTATTTTCCTTAAAAATAAACATTCATTTTATAATAAATTTTCTATAAAAATAAATACTTCTCGAAATACTTTTAAAACATTCCCATATAAATTAGAAAAGATTATCAAAGGGTTGAAATAAAATAAATTGGTTCAAAACCCATTTTTAAATAAAATATTACAGAAATTCCAAAGAAAATCAAAATCAATTTCAAATCAAAATAGCACTTAATAGTATTTAAAAATACTATAACGAGGCCAATAGCTATCATAGCACTTAACCAATGCTATTACTACCTTTATCACTAAAAATGTTCGACTTTTAACATATATCAATGTCACATCCAATATGGCTAAGTACCAATTTTTGACATTTGACAATCTATATAATAGGTATATAAATGGAATTAAATCAACAGGTATATAATTGAAATTAAAAATCACAACGGCGTGAAATCTGGATTTCTCTACAAAATTCCATATATTTCATTTAAATTTCATTCGCTTTTTAAAGCGAAAATTCAACCAAACCAAACCGTTAAATCATTCAAACACAAATAGTCATTTATATCTACTATATATCATTGCAGTATTCATTCGAAGGTGAGATAACTCACTGAAATCTTAGCTGATGCTTAAGCATTTCCAGCTTGAACAAAAATAGAATGAAGCTCAATTTTAGCTCAAAATTTCACTTGCCCTAAACTCGACGAAACTAGTTCCAGCGCGTAGATATCACTTCTATGAGCACAACGCGAAAATCTATGTCTCGATTGGACCTCGTACGGAAAAGATATTCATTTTTTAAGATTATGAATTAATTAATATAATTAATTAAAATTTTAATCTCTAATTACCCACCATGTCATCACCTTCTTCCCCAATTCAATTCTCCCTCTATCCCCAAATCGACTCTTCCTATACATGATATGCACCTCTTCCAATCTGTGCATGGACGCCTCTATATTGAGCAACACACCATGAAATCGTAATCTATCACCTCCGTTAAACTCATCTTCCCATGCTCTTGCCATCCCCCCTATGATGTGAAGCTCAACCCCCATTAATTTTTTGACCAACTCCTCTCTCCTCTCATCCATGAAAAGTCGCACGTCCCTATTATCCACCGAGTTCCACCAAATTATCACTACCAAAGCCATCGACACTGGAAACCCAATAGAACTAACCTCGTCACCTATCTCCTTCTCTAACCACCAAAATCCCTAACCCTAGTTTATGTTCACCACGCCCAAAACTATTCATCACCCAATACGTGAACGAGCCATCTCAGAATTCACCCATCGATGCTCTAACACACGACAAACTCAAATCTACACTCGATTTCACCTAACTTTGCCTTGATCTCTTACCATGTCAAACCTTAGCTTCAACCATCTATCGCCGAACATCCCAAACCAACACCGCACCTTAAACACCTATACCAAACCGAAGATCTCACCAAGATGAACCCAAAGATTCTTGTTTTATAATTTTTATTTAAGTATTTCTTTTGTTTTGAATTTTTGAATGGAAGTGGCTTAAACTTTCTTTTACAGGAAGCTTTGAAAATGAAAAGATATTGGGAAAAAGAAAAGTTAAGTTGTGTTAAATTGTCCAAGTGTGGAGTTTAGTTTATATTGCAATTTCCGACGTCTTGCTACATAAAATTCCACTCGTGCATGACCCGCGAATGATAAAACAAAAATACGATCACACACAGAAAGGCAATACGGATCACAAAATAATAATAATATACACTGGTTAGCTTATTCTTTAAAATTTCAAAAATATCATCGTTGTCGTAAAATACGCCAACGATAATTTCAACATTTTTCAAATTAAAAATTATGGAAAAATCTTATAAATCAAAATAAAAATAGTATGATAAAAAATCTAGTCATTTTATTAATAATTTATTTTTTTATTATTTATTAAATTCGAATCAAACCTAAATATTTAAATAAATTAAAAATATTCCTATTCGAAACGTAAATTTTTTTGGATCATTACAATGATCATCGTCAGGCTTCATAAAGTGAATATACTCCTGCCAGGGACCTATGGTAATGTTGCTGCGCCGCCTCATATCCATCTACTGTCTGGTCTCCATCAACTCATTATGCACCCCCGTGCAACACGGTGCACAAGCATAGCATTTCTCTCAACGACGTAATCTGGGGAAGTAAATATATAGTGTGGTGTTTACTTCATTTATGAGTCATGGGTGCATTGTTGGCTGTTACTCATAGTACCAAAAAGGCAGGATGTACCAAAAACCATACATCTGTCGGGGCTCCTGTAGCGCATATATATCCAATGCTACATACAGATATCAAAGGATAACAGTACGGTAATCGTATATACGAAGTCCATCGATGTCGACCAATCAGCCAAATATCCAAGTTTAATCATGCCCATATTTTTTGAAAAAATATATAAAACCAAATAGATATAATAAAAAGGCACGTATAACGGGAGTGTGCATCTCCTCAACATCCCTATAGTCTGCTATATACTGTTGTAGATATGTGACTATAACAGTACCTCCTCTAACCTCATCATCGGCCAAAGTTGGTCAATATGCAGAATATGACTCAAAATCCTCAAATGAACTACCAAAGGGTACCGACGCATGATCTAGTTGGCCAATCTATATACCGATCAGTATAAAAAATTTAAAGGAGTCAATCCTAACTCAAAATCTTGAAAATGAAACGTATGAGTGGTAGACTACCATCTCTCAATAAGGGTCTCTACTAAACAACGGTTGACATGTGCAAATGTAGGTAACTGTAGAAATTCACCAAAAGTGATGCGTATAGCCTATCCTTAATCGGCTTAGGTAGTGTGAAAAAATACTCAATAATGCACCTATGTCAACTATTGCGCATAACTATGTGACGAACCTATATAAGTAATTATTTAACGTTAACGGTAAACTAAGAAAACCAATAACATCCATAGTCTGTGATATACATGTTCATCTAATAATTTGTAATATCCCGGAAATTTGAGGCAATATCAATTTAATAATCTGTTTAAATAATTAAATTGATTTGATAATCTTTATTAAAAATGTTTAATTTGGTTTAATAATCTTCTTCAATGAATATTTATTTGTTTCAAACAATATTAATAATATATTGTTTTATAGATATAAATAGATTTTAATAAAATAGGATTGTTATTTCAAATTGAATGTGTTGTTTAAAATTAACTTTAAATTGGATTTTAAATATAATTTGAATTTGAATGAAAATTTGAATTTAGAATTCAAAAGGTAATATTCAAATAGTTTTGGATTTTAAAATATATGGATAAGCTTTTATTTATATATATAATTGGTTTTATTTTCTTTAAAATAATATATATATATATAGATAAGTAATTAATAAATTAAGTAAAGTCTTTTATCTACATTTAAAATAAATATAAACTAACTAAAAAGACATGTGTAAATTCCTAAGGCTAAGTAATAACAAGTGTTAACAAATTAAAAATGGTTAGTGACAAATGTCAAAGTTTTGTATTTTTGTTTTTCTTTTAATTGAATAAATCACAAAATTTACTTATATAAACTTATGCTTCCTTATCTTCTTTTCTTTTTCTATTCTTCAATTCAAAACTAAGAAACTTCAGCCTGTAACCATTTTTCAACAAACCTGTAATGCATTTCTTCAAAATCTGAAATCACTTCCTCTCAAACCAAATACTCAAAAACAATTTCTCTCAACAAAGAAAATCTGTAATCAATATACTCCTCAAACCAGAAAGCTTTTTTCTTCAACAACCTGTAACTCATCTCTTCAATCTGATCAAAAAGCCTGCAAATGTAAACCTTCCTCAATCTCAAAATAAGATCTGTAAAACATTTCAAGATCAAAGCTTTTAGCCTGCATTTCTTCAATCTGGAAACAAGTAAACCTGTTTTAAAGCAAGATCAAAGGAAAAATCAAACCTGGAGTCTAAAGCAACACATCAAAACAAACAAATTAACATGCATGCAAGATTCATTAACAACAATTCCAGTTTTAAAAGGTTCAAAAGCAGTTTCAAAAGATAAGCTCTGTTCACTTTTAAAAAGGTGAGTAACTTACAATTTTTAAAACTTAAGTATATGATATCTGTTTGCATGCTATAAATTCTTGAATCTATGATGTAATATGCCTGCATGTTGTTTAATATGAATTGTATGTATATATGTTGATATTTTTGTATGTATGTCTGATATCACACCTGTATAGTTTCCAGTTTTGAAAACTTCTCAAGTTTTCTTTGTTTAAAGTGAGCAAACCCATAACCTTATACACATTTTGGTTTGCATATAATTAGTATTAATGAATGTTTGTGAATAAGTTGCATATGTTATGAATGTTGATAGGAATGTTGGTGTGCATGTCTGTTATTTGCTCTGTCCCAGTTTCAAGTTCAAGATTTGATTTAAATTTTGTATCTCTGGACCTAGGCATTGTTATGATTTAAATTATAAACAATAATTGATGGTTTAATCATAGATTAGAGTTTAAGAATTTAATTTAAGTTAAAACAAACTTGAATGGCCATGGAAAATAGAGAATAACAGTGCATGTTCAAATAAGTAAAAATTCAAATATCTTTAATTATCAATTCAGGTTTATAAATTGATTCCTTATACAAAATAATGATTTTTGGAAGAAATGTCACGATTTTTAATTAGGTAAATCTAGAGCATTAGGAAGTTGAACGTGAAATGGGTTTATGTTGATTTCTGGTGATCGCGATATTAATTGAGGTCGTGGTTAAGGCTGGAGGATGATGGATGATCAGAGAATCTGAGAAAAATATCAGAAGTGATAATAATTCACTGTGGTGATGGTAGGAGTTTGATTTCGTTTTTAACCCTAGTTTATAGGTTGGTCGGAATTTTGGTTGTCGCGAATGCTCTGGTGGATCGAGCTCCACCAAACTGAGGGAAATTGAAGTGGTGAAGTTGACGAAGCTTTAGGTGGAAGCATAGATGATCTGATGATCGGAGAAGTTGGGTTCGAGCATTTTTCCAGGTTGGGTTCTGTTCCAGGTTGTGATCGAATAACTCGAATTCGATCGGGGAGATGGTTCGAGTCGCTGGTGGTCGGAATCGTATGAGATGGTCGGGGTCGAGATGCTGGCGTTGGCAGCGATGATCGGAGGCGATCATCTCGCCTGTGCACGTGAACGAATATCACGTGTATCGGTGTTTTCGTTTGGGTTTTAGCAGAGGAACACTCGAGTATTTCTCGAGTTAAACGCGTGAGAGACTCGGGGAAATTAAGTTTTGACTCGGGTTTTAAACAGGGGAGGCTCGAGTAGATTGTGGGTTACTGTTAAAACCTGACAGGGTTTTTAAAATTTAAATTGAGTTTAAATTGTAAAGCAGGTTTTAAAAACAGGTTTTAAATCAAATATAAAGTATGGATTCAAGTTAAATTTGTATCACTAGTTTGAAATAAATAAGTTTATATAATTTACAATGTTTTAACAAAATGTAAGATGTTAAAAGTATAATTTTATAAAGGGTTGAATTTAAAAACCTTATAAATTTTCCTTTATAAATGTTAAGTGTTCTTAACATTTGATTTAAAAAAGATTTTGTATATTTGATTTAAATTTGGTTAAAGTTGAATTTGTAATTCAAATTTAAATCTTTAATTTGGAATGAAATTAAAGAAAGATTTAAAGGTAAAAATGTTTCAAGCTTTGTTAATAATAATTAAAGTAGTTAAAGGTAAATACTTTATTTTAGATAGTAATTAAGATTTAATGATATAGGAGTCATTAAATTAATAAAGTAATTTAAGAATAATTTAATTAACTAATGGTTTAGTGATAATTAATTAAATAATTAGGATTATAAGTTAATTAATTAAGTGTTAATTAATTTGGGATTTAGGATCATTTGTTTAATTAAGTATGAGTTATTAATAAATGATTAGACAAATAAATTAATATTGGTTAAGTATAAATTACTTAATGAAAGTAATTAAAGTAAATTAATTACTGAAGGTAATTAATTAAATAAATTTGATAAGTTTAAATTAATTAGTTAAATTAATTTAAGATAATGATTTGGAAATTTGATAATTACTTAAATGTAATTAGTGAAAGTATAATTACTTAGGAAAGTAATTAAAAGTAATTACTGGATGTAATTAACTGAAGATGATTTAATAATAAAAGTAATTTGAGTTAATTACTTTTGAATAATTAATCAAGGGATTAATTAAAGGATAATTAATTAAGGAGTAATTAATTTATGAAGTGGAGTAATTAAGGAAAGTTAATTACTAAATGAGATTAATCAAAGGTGATTAATAAATGTGACTAATTAATTATTAAATGTAATTAATTTAAATAAGATAATTAATTAAGAGTAATTAAGGATCATTAATTAATATAATTAATGATGTAATTAAGGATTGATTAATTAAGATTAATTAATAAATAATAAGTGATTAAAGAAATTAATTAATTGTAATTAATTAAGGATTAATGTAATTAAGTACAGTTAATTAATAATTAAAGATTAATTACTGAATGGGTTAAGATAATTAATTTGTGAAATTAATTAAGGATAAATTACTTAAAGTAATTAAAAGATTATTAATCAGAAATGATTAATTAAGATGATACTTAAAGTATGATTAATTAATTGGTTTAATTAATAATTAAGTAAGCAGGATTTATAGAATGAAGTAATTAGTTTAATTCACTTTAAATTAATTAGATGATATAAATCATTGCTTAAGGATGGATGAATGAGATTGAATGTATTTCATTGTTTGATATCTCTGATGAGATATGATTGATATATGATATGGATGTTTGGTTGAATTATAATGATAATGTGAATTATCTGTTTGGTATGATAATGTAGATTATCTATTGAATTATCTATCCTTGTGTATATAGATAAGAATTGAATTGTTTTAACCTTAAAACAACTTGGCTTTTAAAAGATACGTTTTGGATTTCGATGAGACCGGGATCGGGTTTCCGTATACCGGGATTCCAGGTCTGGAGACCCGAATACCACATCGATCCAAATTTACGATAGGTCGTGAATCTCAAGTGAAGATGAAGATTCAGAGTGCAAGGGTTATTGTCGTTAACTCTGAGGGTGATTCCAAAACGAGTGTAACGAGATAATGCCTTCGGTTTCGTTCGAACCCGGAACGAACTTGTATGGATTGAATGCTTTCAGCACATCGTCAGGCGGACGATGAGCATTCTAAGTGATATGTTCTGATTAAAGGTAATCGTAACCTCAAGCCTCATCAACCGGGAATGGCTAAAACAGGGGAGGTGCAGCAAGGCTTCGTGGGTAGCACCCACTGAGAGCAAGATAGATCCCTGTCTAGAGGTCCCTTTTCTTTTATTCGGCTTAGTGTGTGGTTGGTCGCGCCAACTACGGGATTATCTTGTTCGGGATTATCCAGTAAGGGATGGTTCCGGCTTTGTGTTGCAGGGGAGCAGGCGTACTCCTCGGTACGGTGATCTAGGCCACGTACTGTGACGGGCGGTACCCCAGTACCCCGGCCATTGTATGGAATCCAAACTCCAATAAGTGCCGTACGTATTAGTTGTGCCCAACTATGTTGGAATGTGAGATGTAAGCATTTCAGCTATTTCTATATTTTACTTGAAAACCCTAGACCCTATTATAATAAAATCAGATTTCCTATCAAATGTTTTGGTTAGCGTAAGGTAAAAACTTACCCATGTTTATTTGTGGGGAGTCTTACGTGATACCTTTTCTTTCTAAAGGTTTTGAAGTTAAGCAAGTTTAATCTGTTACTCACACCAGACCCATGTCTGACCCAAGTTGTTTATTTCTGTTTTATAAACTCTTGGGTACTCAAATTTTTACGAGTAGCCAAGGGATTCAGGTTTAGCTTTGACGAATATTCTGGAGGAGCAATGGAGCAGGAGGCTTCGGCGTTCGTAGATATAGTATTCCGCTGTGTTGATATCTGTGATAGTGTTTGTATTGTATTTGAGTTGTAATGTCTAGACAGATGTTTATAACTGACTAGTATGTGATGTATATGTTGTGTAACTCTGATAAGTGTTGTATACTATGTAATAGTTTATGTTATTAATATAATTTATTCGTTCCGCTGTGAGATCGTTGTTGTTGTTTCTTTCTTTATTCTCTTCTTTTCTATTTTCTACCCCTTTCTTTCTTCATAATGATGCGACTTTCTGGGCATAGAAAGTCAGGTCGTTACAGTGGTATCAGAGCAGAGGTTGAGCGAATACCTAAGCTATTGGTTAAGTGTATATCAGAACACTAGGTTGAGTGAATACCTAGGTTCGGGAGGGTTGTTCATTAGAGATAGGATCTGTAGCAACCTGTTTGAGTGTATATATATATATATATGAGAGCGCGTATTTGTTAGTTATATAAAATGGTTTTATATTGTGTTAATTGATCGGTTGAGTGGTATATGGATTCTGGTCAATACGAGTAGCTAACGTTATTGATAGGGATCTCTAAACACTTGGACCAGGCCAACGGACACAATATTGTTTTAAAAAGGTAGATGAAATAATTTTACCCAGATATAATTTCTATATAAAAAAAAATCATTTTAAATGTATATGGTATTTGTAATGATTGGTTGAGATGATAATAATTTATCATCTAGGATTAGGAGTCTGAGTGTTGAGGTTGGAAGTGTATTTATCGAGACCGTAAACCTAATACCGTCTCGAGTGAACTTTACAGTTGTGTAAGGATTTCACAATCTCTGAAGGAAACCTGTTATGGTTCGGAGTTTACCTTTGAAGTTGGATGAGTAGAGTTGGATCTGTCAGTGAGGCAGAAGCGAGTGATGGTATCTTGATACTTCTGGAAGTAATAGCTGCATGATGAGATGCAGTGACTATGGATGTTCCCGAAGATGTTTTCTTTGGAACAAGTTTAAGGAAGTGTGTATATTTCGGCATTGTGGCTGAGTTCAGCATGGTGTTTGTGTTGGTTTGGGTCCGAGTTTCTCGAAGAGCTTTGGTTAGGAAATCTTTGGCATCTGTGGCAGCAGTGCAGCTCGGAGTGTTCTGTATTGGCAGGAAGTTTTCTGGCTGAGCAGTTTTCTGAAGGTGGAGTTCAGAAGCAGCAGAGTGGATTCATTTCTTCGATAGATAGGATAGATAAGTGTAAGATGTTCTGATTGGTAAAGAGAGAGCAGTTTCTTTGCATGTTGACTGAGTTGATCGCAAAAGTGACTTGCAATAGTTTGAGTATTCTCTTGAGTTATCTGAGATTTTCTGGGATGAGTTGTCCAGTCTGTGCTCGTGTTCTTCATCAGCATTCTTATCAACTCCAGATCTGAGTGGTGTAGCGAAAGCAGTTTGGCGAGTGCTCCTGTTTGTCTTTTCCAGATAGGAGAAGTTAGTTCGGTCTTCTGATGTTTGGTAGTAGAGTTGTGTTTTGGATTGGGTAGATCTTGAGAGGATCATTGGTTGAGTTATTTTTGGTCCTGTTTGTTTCTAGAAGCATCGGCGAAGGTTGAGTTGATCAGGAAGAATTTGTAGGTAGCCCGAGATCGTATGAAGATTTTGTGGATAAGAGACGAAGGAATTTGAAATTCGAAGTTGAAGACTTCGTTGTTCCAAGTTGTTTTGGAACTTTTCTGTGTTCTGATTTGGATAAGAGCTTGGTCTACAAGGTTGAATTGTCAGTTTGGATGACTAGAATTCGATGTATTTTACGTATCTCTGAGGGAGTACGTGTTTGATCTATCTCTGGTTATAGAACGAACAGTTCTGGAGGAATTGGTTGTTGAGTCAGACTCGTCTGTAGTCTGATATTCTGTTTAGTTTTGTAGATCTAGATGAGTAGGAGCTCTATAGCTTAGTAGTATTGGTTGTTTGGATTGTTTGTAGAGCGAGTATCCCGGTATATATATATATACTTGGGGAAACTCGAGGAAATTCTATTCAGAATTTTTTTTTTCGCTGGATTGTTAGAATTGTTAGAATTGTTTGTTTGGATGATTGGTTGCTATGATTGTTAGCATATGGATGATAATACATCCTAGTGATTTAAAAAGATTATTAAATTACCTTTGTTTTAAATTTCGGGGACGAAATTATTTTAAGGGGGGAGGAATGTAATATCCCGAAAATTTGAGGCAATATCAATTTAATAATCTGTTTAAATAATTAAATTGATTTGATAATCTTTATTAAAAATGTTTAATTTGGTTTAATAATCTTCTTCAATGAATATTTATTTGTTTCAAACAATATTAATAATATATTGTTTTATAGATATAAATAGATTTTAATAAAATAGGATTGTTATTTCAAATTGAATGTGTTGTTTAAAATTAACTTTAAATTGGATTTTAAATATAATTTGAATTTGAATGAAAATTTGAATTTAGAATTCAAAAGGTAATATTCAAATAGTTTTGGATTTTAAAATATATGGATAAGCTTTTATTTATATATATAATTGGTTTTATTTTCTTTAAATAATATATATATATATAGATAAGTAATTAATAAATTAAGTAAAGTCTTTTATCTACATTTAAAATAAATATAAACTAACTAAAAAGACATGTGTAAATTCCTAAGGCTAAGTAATAACAAGTGTTAACAAATTAAAAATGGTTAGTGACAAATGTCAAAGTTTTGTATTTTTGTTTTTCTTTTAATTGAATAAATCACAAAATTTACTTATATAAACTTATGCTTCCTTATCTTCTTTTCTTTTTCTATTCTTCAATTCAAAACTAAGAAACTTCAGCCTGTAACCATTTTTCAACAAACCTGTAATGCATTTCTTCAAAATCTGAAATCACTTCCTCTCAAACCAAATACTCAAAAACAATTTCTCTCAACAAAGAAAATCTGTAATCAATATACTCCTTAAACCAGAAAGCTTTTTTCTTCAACAACCTGTAACTCATCTCTTCAATCTGATCAAAAAGCCTGCAAATGTAAACCTTCCTCAATCTCAAAATAAGATCTGTAAAACATTTCAAGATCAAAGCTTTTAGCCTGCATTTCTTCAATCTGGAAACAAGTAAACCTGTTTTAAAGCAAGATCAAAGGAAAAATCAAACCTGGAGTCTAAAGCAACACATCAAAACAAACAAATTAACATGCATGCAAGATTCATTAACAACAATTCCAGTTTTAAAAGGTTCAAAAGCAGTTTCAAAAGATAAGCTTTGTTCACTTTTAAAAAGGTGAGTAACTTACAATTTTTAAAACTTAAGTATATGATATCTGTTTGCATGCTATAAATTCTTGAATCTATGATGTAATATGCCTGCATGTTGTTTAATATGAATTGTATGTATATATGTTGATATTTTTGTATGTATGTCTGATATCACACCTGTATAGTTTCCAGTTTTGAAAACTTCTCAAGTTTTCTTTGTTTAAAGTGAGCAAACCCATAACCTTATACACATTTTGGTTTGCATATAATTAGTATTAATGAATGTTTGTGAATAAGTTGCATATGTTATGAATGTTGATAGGAATGTTGGTGTGCATGTCTGTTATTTGCTCTGTCCCAGTTTCAAGTTCAAGATTTGATTTAAATTTTGTATCTCTGGACCTAGGCATTGTTATGATTTAAATTATAAACAATAATTGATGGTTTAATCATATATTAGAGTTTAAGAATTTAATTTAAGTTAAAACAAACTTGAATGGCCATGGAAAATAGAGAATAACAGTGCATGTTCAAATAAGTAAAAATTCAAATATCTTTAATTATCAATTCAGGTTTATAAATTGATTCCTTATACAAAATAATGATTTTTGGAAGAAATGTCACGATTTTTAATTAGGTAAATCTAGAGCATTAGGAAGTTGAACGTGAAATGGGTTTATGTTGATTTCTGGTGATCGCGATATTAATTGAGGTCGTGGTTAAGGCTGGAGGATGATGGATGATCAGAGAATCTGAGAAAAATATCAGAAGTGATAATAATTCACTGTGGTGATGGTAGGAGTTTGATTTCGTTTTTAACCCTAGTTTATAGGTTGGTTGGAATTTTGGTTGTCGCGAATGCTCTGGTGGATCAAGCTCCACCAAACTGAGGGAAATTGAAGTGGTGAAGTTGACGAAGCTTTAGGTGGAAGCATAGATGATCTGATGATCGGAGAAGTTGGGTTCGAGCATTTTTCCAGGTTGGGTTCTGTTCCAGGTTGTGATCGAATAACTCGAATTCAATCGGGGAGATGGTTCGAGTCGCTGGTGGTCGGAATCGTATAAGATGGTCGGGGTCGAGATGCTGGCGTTGGCAGCGATGATCGGAGGCGATCATCTCGCCTGTGCACGTGAACGAATATCACGTGTATCGGTGTTTTCATTTGGGTTTTAGCAGAGGAACACTCGAGTATTTCTCGAGTTAAACGCGTGAGAGACTCGGGGAAATTAAGTTTTGACTCGGGTTTTAAACAGGGGAGGCTCGAGTAGATTGTGGGTTACTGTTAAAACCTGACAGGGTTTTTAAAATTTAAATTGAGTTTAAATTGTAAAGCAGGTTTTAAAAACAGGTTTTAAATCAAATATAAAGTATGGATTCAAGTTAAATTTGTATCACTAGTTTGAAATAAATAAGTTTATATAATTTACAATGTTTTAACAAAATGTAAGATGTTAAAAGTATAATTTTATAAAGGGTTGAATTTAAAAACCTTATAAATTTTCCTTTATAAATGTTAAGTGTTCTTAACATTTGATTTAAAAAAGATTTTGTATATTTGATTTAAATTTGGTTAAAGTTGAATTTGTAATTCAAATTTAAATCTTTAATTTGGAATGAAATTAAAGAAAGATTTAAAGGTAAAAATGTTTCAAGCTTTGTTAATAATAATTAAAGTAGTTAAAGGTAAATACTTTATTTAGATAGTAATTAAGATTTAATGATATAGGAGTCATTAAATTAATAAAGTAATTTAAGAATAATTTAATTAATTAATGGTTTAGTGATAATTAATTAAATAATTAGGATTATAAGTTAATTAATTAAGTGTTAATTAATTTGGGATTTAGGATCATTTGTTTAATTAAGTATGAGTTATTAATAAATGATTAGACAAATAAATTAATATTGGTTAAGTATAAATTACTTAATGAAAGTAATTAAAGTAAATTAATTACTGAAGGTAATTAATTAAATAAATTTGATAAGTTTAAATTAATTAGTTAAATTAATTTAAGATAATGATTTGGAAATTTGATAATTACTTAAATGTAATTAGTGAAAGTATAATTACTTAGGAAAGTAATTAAAAGTAATTACTGGATGTAATTAACTGAAGATGATTTAATAATAAAAGTAATTTGAGTTAATTACTTTTGAATAATTAATCAAGGGATTAATTAAAGGATAATTAATTAAGGAGTAATTAATTTATGAAGTGGAGTAATTAAGGAAAGTTAATTACTAAATGAGATTAATCAAAGGTGATTAATAAATGTGACTAATTAATTATTAAATGTAATTAATTTAAATAAGATAATTAATTAAGAGTAATTAAGGATCATTAATTAATATAATTAATGATGTAATTAAGGATTGATTAATTAAGATTAATTAATAAATAATAAGTGATTAAAGAAATTAATTAATTGTAATTAATTAAGGATTAATGTAATTAAGTACAGTTAATTAATAATTAAAGATTAATTACTGAATGGGTTAAGATAATTAATTTGTGAAATTAATTAAGGATAAATTACTTAAAGTAATTAAAAGATTATTAATCAGAAATGATTAATTAAGATGATACTTAAAGTATGATTAATTAATTGGTTTAATTAATAATTAAGTAAGCAGGATTTATAGAATGAAGTAATTAGTTTAATTCACTTTAAATTAATTAGATGATATAAATCATTGCTTAAGGATGGATGAATGAGATTGAATGTATTTCATTGTTTGATATCTCTGATGAGATATGATTGATATATGATATGGATGTTTGGTTGAATTATAATGATAATGTGAATTATCTGTTTGGTATGATAATGTAGATTATCTATTGAATTATCTATCCTTGTGTATATAGATAAGAATTGAATTGTTTTAACCTTAAAACAACTTGGCTTTTAAAAGATACGTTTTGGATTTCGATGAGACCAGGATCGGGTTTCCGTATACCGGGATTCCAGGTCTGGAGACCCGAATACCACATCGATCCAAATTTACGATAGGTCGTGAATCTCAAGTGAAGATGAAGATTCAGAGTGCAAGGGTTATTGTCGTTAACTCTGAGGGTGATTCCAAAACGAGTGTAACGAGATAATGCCTTCGGTTTCGTTCGAACCCGGAACGAACTTGTATGGATTGAATGCTTTCAGCACATCGTCAGGCGGACGATGAGCATTCTAAGTGATATGTTCTGATTAAAGGTAATCGTAACCTCAAGCCTCATCAACCGGGAATGGCTAAAACAGGGGAGGTGCAGCAAGGCTTCGTGGGTAGCACCCACTGAGAGCAAGATAGATCCCTGTCTAGAGGTCCCTTTTCTTTTATTCGGCTTAGTGTGTGGTTGGTCGCGCCAACTACGGGATTATCTTGTTCGGGATTATCCAGTAAGGGATGGTTCCGGCTTTGTGTTGCAGGGGATCAGGCGTACTCCTCGGTACGGTGATCTAGGCCACGTACTGTGACGGGCGGTACCCCAGTAGCCCGGCCATTGTATGGAATCCAAACTCCAATAAGTGCCGTACGTATTAGTTGTGCCCAACTATGTTGGAATGTGAGATGTAAGCATTTCAGCTATTTCTATATTTTACTTGAAAACCCTAGACCCTATTATAATAAAATCAGATTTCCTATCAAATGTTTTGGTTAGCGTAAGGTAAAAACTTACCCATGTTTATTTGTGGGGAGTCTTACGTGATACCTTTTCTTTCTAAAGGTTTTGAAGTTAAGCAAGTTTAATCTGTTACTCACACCAGACCCATGTCTGACCCAAGTTGTTTATTTCTGTTTTATAAACTCTTGGGTACTCAAATTTTTACGAGTAGCCAAGGGATTCAGGTTTAGCTTTGACGAATATTCTGGAGGAGCAATGGAGCAGGAGGCTTCGGTGTTCGTAGATATAGTATTCCGCTGTGTTGATATCTGTGATAGTGTTTGTATTGTATTTGAGTTGTAATGTCTAGACAGATGTTTATAACTGACTAGTATGTGATGTATATGTTGTGTAACTCTGATAAGTGTTGTATACTATGTAATAGTTTATGTTATTAATATAATTTATTCGTTCCGCTGTGAGATCGTTGTTGTTGTTTCTTTCTTTATTCTCTTCTTTTCTATTTTCTACCCCTTTCTTTCTTCATAATGATGCGACTTTCTGGGCATAGAAAGTCGGGTCGTTACATAGTTATATATTAAAATTATACATGTGGCATCGCTAGCGCCGCACTAAGTCAATGTGCCCTCATTAGGGGCAGCTCGTGCAAGCATAAGAGATTATCTATAGTCATGGTAGCATCTGGAATGATATAAGCTACACCGGCATTGACTTCGGTCGTATAATGGATAGTCTATCGTGCAATTTTGATGGGTCATGGTGGCATTTCGACATCTAAATGAATAAAAAAGGAAATGGTAAAAGAGAGGTGGAAGTAAATTATGAGCTCAATAGTGTTAAATAGCGTCTAATATAGGCCTTATCATCAGCCGCTTGTTGAACAAGTGCCCAAGCTCTTTCAAAGTTCGGGCGCTTGTTCAACAAGTGCCTATGCTTCAAGCGCTTGTTGAACAAGCGCTTGGAGCCAAATGTTGTTGGAGAATCAGTGCGCTTACATTTTGTAATATCTATACTCCGAACTGTTGGAATTGCCCTTACATCCATCTCATGAAATCCTATATCCATTAATAAATACATAGTGCAAACCCGTATTTAGCACTATATTTTTAAGTTTTTTAAGTTGTGAAGTTGAAAGTGAGTGTTTGCTTATTTAATTTTTTTAGATAGGGTGTGTTTTTAAAACATTATTGATAACATTTTCTAATAAATCTACTTAAGTAATTTCGAAGCATACAACATACAACTAATTTTCTTAGAGCACAACGACTTCATACAATTAATAGTAACATCAACCATCAATTAATCTTAACTTATTAAGTAGTACATTACTTTGTATCACTATAAATTTTCAAATGTAAGAAATATATATTCAATATAGGTTTATCCTATATTTAACACACACAAGGATATATATATATGTGTGTGTGTGTGTGTGTGTGTGTGTGTTGGATGTGTATATGCACGTGAATGTATATGTATGTATGTATGCACATAGTTTGGTTGATAATAGTGTTTCAAAGTCGACATAGTGAAATAATGCTTGAATTGAAATATTGTTAAAATTTTGGTTCAAATAAATAACATTTCAAATTTGATAAAGGACACATTTTGACATTATTCCGTACTAAGTGCGTTAGGAAAATATTAAAGTAGCTTTGACACATCATATTTCTTAATGCATATAGAATAATATGACATAAAAATATATTTTGAATATAAATATCGTATAGTCAAATTTTGGGAACAACTAAATAATCTATTTCATTAATTCAGAATATTCATCTAAACTCAGTAACTGAAATAGTACAATAATTAACATAATTCAATGTGCAATAGCATATCACTATAACATGGAATACTTATTGTGATGACCCACATTTCAGGAGGTTTAAATTGAAAATACTCTACACATGTCCAACTCAAACAATCTGAAACACAGATAATCAATGGGATTAATTAAGAAAAATAAGAAAAGAAGAACACAAATACAGAATCTTACAACGGAATGACAAAATATAATAATCAAACAAACAGTTCATGAAACTGTTTATACTATACATTTGATTAAAATTTTACAACATCTACCAGAGTTAAATATACAACAGAACAATAGAGTAATGCAGTAGAACAACATGATGCAGGGAAATAATACTAGTAATAATAATATACCAAATCTTCGTCTTTGTCCTCCAGAATAATCTTCAATATGCTGAAACCTCAGGGCTGACCCGAGCATAAAGAAAAGACAATACACTCGAGTAAGGACTAAAATATCATTATATGAGTTAAATCAATATAACATATAACAGGAATGTAATAGTGTCAGAGATGTTTATGGGGGTTTACATCTCCTATCCAGTGTATAATGTGCATATAATAACTCAAGGGATGTTATGGGATTTTCCATCTCTTAAGGATCCGTCAAAATATTTATATATAGTAGAATACGCTATATATGTAATGTCTAATCAGTAAAATAAATATTTTTCTTAGCGTTAAGGCTTTATATTAACCCCCCTTAACACGTTTTTAAGCATTGTCGTACAGTTTGCATATATAACGCCCAGTAGCACATCGTGGGATAGAGATGCGCCGTGATACGACAACACTAAACCAAACTCGTAGTGGTCTTGTATAAGGATAAGAGTATGACAAGGCACGTGAGGTAATGCCCAAGGTAGGATATTACCAGTTCGGGTCGCAGGGATGGTGGTAAAGCATCGTAGCCACGATCGCCCACAACGTCCATCCATCCTATATCGAGTCAAAGGGAGGTTATCCAAATCAAGGTGCGCCAATCGAAACCAACATCAAAAGTAATATTATGGACCAACTCCAAGAAGAAAATCAAAGAAAGGATGTCCGCTAGGGGTAGCTAGCCCACTTGGCCTTGTCAAGCCATCTTGTTTTAGTCATTTCAAATTGGCACAAGTGTGGGGGTCTATCCATCATCGTTCTCTTTCTTCAAATCCAACAAACGTACACCAAATCTAACCACTTCATTTTGGAGTCTCCTCCATGTACACAGTTGTTAAAGTGGATCCACTATTGACAGAGAGTATGCCAATAAGAGGCCCCGGTCTCTTTAACAACCAAATGTCATTTGATGGTTCTTTTACATTTCGAGAATGATTCATGCTTGATATCAAAATATCATATTCGCTTCAAAATATCCTTCATTTCAAAATATCATATTACCTTAAAATATGCTATTTCACTTCAAGAATAATTTTCGCCTCAATATCTAAATTTCACGTTTAGAATTTCCAGTTAGGTTATAACTTCATTTTAACCCAATTTGCACTTAAATCCATGATTTAAATATAAACATTCCAACCTTGACCAGTTTGAATATTTAGAAAATAGTTTGAATAGTTTTAAACAGTTTAAAAGTTAAAATAGTTTAATATAAACTAGTTTGAGTATTGAAAATGGTTTATATTCTAAAATAGCTTGGAAAATCAAAATCATTTGTATACTTAAAAAGATAGATTTTAAAGAGTTTATATTAATATAATTTATTTTGAAAATAGTTTCAAATCAAACCGCTCTTTCCATTTCAACAAATCTGGACTAGGTCTAAATTCCAATCAAACTGATTCAATTTCAAATCTTTCAATTCAATCGACTCAATTTCGATCTAAATTCAAATCAACTTCAATTCCGATTTCAATTCGAATTAACTTCAACTTCGAAACATTTAGTCTAACTACAAATTCGATTCAACGATTCGACTCAAAGGTTTAAATTTCAGTTCAATTCTTATTATAATCCATGTCCATTTATATAAATTTCGAGTCCAATTTCAGAATATCGATTTAAATCATTTAAATCAAATTTAACTTCGATGTTCAATTTAATGTTCAAATCTTTAAAATGATTCAACTCCAAGCCCAAGTTTGGAATATTAATTTAAATTACTTTTACTCTGTAATATTTTAAAGTTCGAATAAAAGTTCAAATCTTTTAAAACAAATCAATTTCCATAATTCAAGTCATATTTCGATATAAGTTCAAACTTCCAAATTCAATTCTTTAAACAACTTCTTTTAACAATTTAAATTTCAACATTTCAAGCTCGAGTTCGAAAATAATTCAATTTCCATATATTTAATTCAATTTTATTTTTATGAAATAAAATCATTTGAATAAATCCAAATCTAAGAATTTAAAATCATTAAATTTAACCAATCCGGTGTCCACATATAATTTTCTATCCTATGGCCAAGTGATCAATTATTTCAATTTTAATTTCAAGGGTGGATATATATCATTTCAATCCAAATCAAGGTGTCATAGGTATATATCATTTCAACTTAGTTCTTAATTTATTCGGAATAATTCAAATAACATTTTTATATACTGTCAAATAATTTACAGGGTGATAAAAGGATATATATATATATAATAAATAAACATCCATAATATCAACCAATAGTCATCCATCACGATCAACATCCAAATCAGCCAATAAATCACGACAGTTAACTAATTATCAATAATTAGGAGTTTAACTAGCAATTTAATTCAAATTCCAAATTTAACTACCACTTTAAATTTCTATCAGTTCAAATCATATGTCAGTGAAATTACCAAACAACAGTCAATAAAATTAAATTACTTCATGATTTAAATTTAAGTAACATAAAAATATTTTAGTCTTCGTGAGCATTTTAAACACTCACCTTTATTTGAAACTGAAAATTTTCTAGCTTTAAATAAGTTCCACTTCAATTCCATATCGTAGACGACGTCGATACGAATCCAACGCTACTCGTTTTGCTCAAATCGGAACTCGTACGAGAAAGTTACGAATAAATTAATATTCGATTATAATTAAATTTAATTAACAAATTAAATTAACAAATAAAAAAACAAAACCTATCTTCACTTTGCATCATCCTCCTAGGCACGAACCCAGGCCGGTGCTTCCTTTCTTTCTTTTTTTAGAGAACGATCGATCGCCAGAACGACGATCGCGCCCAGCTTTGACACGCCGCCGACCTCCACCGTAGCCATGCCTGACGCGCGTGCGTATGCGCGTATCGCGTGCACAAAATCATGCGCGAACCCATTACAACAGATCCGAACGTGAGCATATCGACGCCGCCTCTGGACATCATTCTCCGATCTACCACCGTCGACAGCTTCCTCTTGGCTCGCCACACCATTTTTATGTTGGATGATTTGCCTGAAAACGCCTCGATCAACGTGGGCGACGCAGGCCGTTGGATGGGCGATATTTTCGAATGGCTGGGGTTTAATATTTAGGGCTGAGAGCAAAGTGAATGGGTAAAGGATCCTTATATAGATTTTCCTAACCGGCACTATTCACTCTTTAAAATTGACGAACTCCAATCGAGACGTGCCGCTTAGTATTTTATATGTTATACCCCTATTTCGAACACAATGGAACATATATCCGGAGACAATTCCATCATATTCAAAAAATAACTTTTCAAAATCGAATTAAAGTTCCTTTAATTAATTTCTACGCATTTCAACCTCGCGCGACCAAACGATAAGTCCGATCGCTAAGAAACTTGAATTTTTTTAATAATTCACTATTATGGATCCGATAAACTGGTTTCGTCAAAATCTGAGACAGTGCCCAAAAAGACTATTTTTACCCGTTAATTAAAACAAGTAATTTCCGAAAATCAATTTATTCACTTTAAATTCAATTTTAAAAGTTAACAATCTTCATTCTTGTTTAAATATAATTTAAATCAACCTCCGAAATCATTTTCATTCATATTAAAATGAGGATTCAATTATTTAAACAATTTCCAATATTAAATTTAAACAATTTAATCGTCCAATGGATCGCCATATTTTAAATATAAGTTATTTAACTTATAAAATTTAACTTTTAAAACGAATTCAAATAATAAAAAACTACTTTCATTTTACAGTAATTCAACATTTATTATTCAGTTCCAGCTACTGATTATAAACACATTCAATACCTAAAATTCCATTTCAATACTTATTATTGCCTAAATCGCCAAAATTGGTTATTTCAATATTTTACTCAAGTTCATATTCAATAAACTACATTAATAAGTCATTAATTTTTTATTTCTAACCATTTTTGTTCAAAAATTATATTAAATTTAATAATTTAAAATAGTTAAAAATATGGGTCGTTACATTTTCCCCCACTCAAAACGTTTCGTCCTCGAAAAGGGGTTAAGTAGAGAATCAAACCTTTGATATAATTTACTCAAAATAATTAACTTATAAAACATTAAAATCTTATTTTAAAACATTTACTATGCTTCTGCTACTGTAACGACCCAGAATTTTTGATAATTAAAATTCGAATATTTAATTGATTTTAAATATTAATAAATGGAATTTAGGAGTCGAATGATTTATTTTTCGAATATTGGATTTAATTGGATAATTAAATCGATAAATTAAATAGTGAAATTCCAGAGATAATTGTAAATCGAGTTTAAAGTGATTGAAAATGATTTGGAAAATTTTATTTAATCATACTGGAGTTATAGAAATATTTTAGAACTCTTAAAATTTAATTTGGAGTTAATCTGTGAAAATTGAATATTTTAATATTTAATTATCGACTGAAAAATAGCTAATTTTCGAACAGTCTCAGAATTGAACGAGACCAGTTCCATTGGATCCGTAATAGTTAGTTATTATCGGATTTCAATTTTCGTATCAATCGGAGTTGTCGTTTGACCGTGGCAACTCGAAACGCATCGATATCGTTTTAATTTTAAATCGTCAAGTTAAAAATAGTCATTTTTCAAACGGTCTCGGATTTCGACGAAACCAGTTTCATCGGATCCGTAATGTGAAATTATTGCATGGTTTCAAATTTCATAATTTTTGGATTTACCATTTGTCCGGTACAAATTAAAACGCCTCGAAATCGATTTAAATCGGTTTAATTTAAATTGATCGTTTCTTGTCATATCTCACACATACGATCGAATTAGCTTCCGAAACCTGTTCCATTGCGTTCGGAACGCGGGGTAAACCTTACGAACGTCAACCAGCACGCTCGAATCGGAGTTCGAAAAAAATTCGATGAATAGTAAATCGTTAAATTTTCTATATAAGCCCCTCCACTTTTTCAATTGCAAAAGAAAACGACCCTAGGGTTTCTTAAAGCTTCAGGCCGCCACTTATTCGATTAATGGCCAATATCGTTCGATTGTTCTATCATTAATCCCTCTCAATCTGTTCGCTATCAAGCCTCGTGATCCAAAAGAAAAACGTCGGCAACGACGTGCTCTACCAATCCATACGGCCACGATCGTTTGAGACTCATCATCGACGACGAAATCTGGCGGTGAAGTTCGAGTTTTCGCGTGCAGTTTTAGAGAGGGAGGCACGACCGAGCTCCACTGCATTCCAGGCGAAGGTTCGTGAGGTGATGGCGGTTCCGGTGGTGGTAGGGTGATGGGGTTTAGATGTTGGTTGATGGTCGCGTAAATTCAAAAGGAAGAGGCGGCATGGGTTTCGCGTGTTCGACTTTAGCCTGGGGGGAAGATGAGAATCACGGTCGTGATTTCCTCAGTTTGAATGTGCGGCAGATGTGAAACTGAGGTTTAAATTTAAATGAAATTGTAAATGTTAATTATATAAAAATTTGTATAAAGTTTAAAATATCGTATCTCTTTCGTACGAGGTCAGAAAATTACGAAACCAGAAGTGTTGGAATCGCAGCGACGCGCTCTACGCTGCAGCGCAGATCTGGGCGTGTTTGGAATCAGTGAAATTTTTGAGTAAAATTAAACGGCCGTTTAATTTTATTCGAAATAAACGCTGGAACAGAATTTAAAATCACGGTGAGATCTTCTCACTCAAATTTGAATGTGGAATTATTTACAGTTATTGATTGATGATTGACTGTTTGGGTGTGATATTAGATATAGTAGGATATATATCTATATATATAGCAATATATACATATTGGCATATGTGTATATTGGATTGATTGATTTCCCGCCTCGTATAGCGGATGAGACCCTATTGCGCCGTTAGTAAGCGGATTTATAAAAACCTATATACCGCGATAATTCCGTACTGGAGCGGAATTGGTATTGTGCTAACATCTGTGGATGCAGGGAAACAGGTTGGAGGGATCCGACTGGATTCCTCACCGTATTGATTATTTACAGATATGTTGATATATATTCTGTTATCATATGATGATATATGGTATTGACTGTTGTGATGGACTAACTGATGCTGTTGCATCATCGGATTTAGTTTTGAAAAGTAAAAATAACGACTTTTACTTTAAAAAGGATTTTTAAAGTGATCTTTGAAATTATATGTTCTATTGAATTGTTGAATTGATTTATTTTAAATAAATAAACGTTTAAAATTTTGAAGTTATAAAAGTTAAGATTTTTGTGAATTATGACCGTAAGGTGATCTTTGAAATAAAAGTCGATTATTTATAAAATGGTTTAAACTGGGATTTTTGAATAACTATGAACGATTTGTATAGAAAGATTTATAAAAATTGATATTTTATAAATCAAAATATTGGACTTATAAAACGAATTTTATAAGTGTTAAAAATGAAATTTATAGATTTATAAATTGTGAAGTTGTAAAATGGATGAAACTGTAGAATAAAAGATTTATAAGAGATTAACTTATAAATTGGATTTTTACCTTTAGATGGAATATTTATCGAATTATTAAAAAGAAGATTTGTAAGTTGAAGTTGTTATTAAAAACAGGAATAGAATTTATAAACGTTGTTTTATAAATTCGAGATCAACTGGATTTGATAAATTAAAATGTTGAAGGAGATATATTCGCGATTTTGGATAGCGAATTATTATTGAAATAAAACGTGTAGAAAATAGTGAAATGTAAATAGTAAAGTATATTCACGATTTTGGATAGTGAATATATTGTTAAGTAAAATGAACTTGTTTTGGAAAAGCGATATTGTAAAATGAAGTTAATTGTTTAAAAGATGTTTTAAACGTGTTAAATATCGAAATCATAGATTTCAACCCTTTATTGTTGAAATAGACGTTTTCGAGAAATAAGGAAATGATGGACTATAACACTGTTGTTATAGTAAATGATTTCCGAAAGGAAATGTTTTTTATGTAGTATTGGGATTTATATATCTATCTAAATTCGAATCCCTATACTAGTGATTTTGAGTCGTCGTAACGATGTTTTACGCAACATTCGTTTTGACTCAAATAAATGTGTTTAAAGAGAATGATTTCCTTAAAGAATGAATATATACTTAATTTGATTTAAGTATATCGAATATTTTCAAATGTTGAAAATAAATGATTTGTGAAATACTTATTTTTAAATAAGTATGGAATTGCTTTTCCAATATGAAATGAACTGTTTTGAGATTTTATCTTTTAAAGATAAAATCGAAATGTGGAAATTGATTTGAAATTGTTTTCAAATGATTAAGTGTGGAAACTTTATATCTAGAAAAGATATTTTTGGAAGGTAAAATAATTTGGGGAAATTATTTGGAATCTGATGATGTTGCGCATCTTTATTGATAGTTAAATAACCGACTATCAATAATTACCTTGAATAGGTATTTGTTGTGAATTGGATGAATTTGAATGCCACACTTGTTTTTAAATAAACGCTCACTATTCGGGTTAGCCGGGAAAGGACCATGGGTCGTATAACCCATTCCGAATATGTGATACGTCGTTATGAATTGCATTCGAAGACCGGTGTTGAAGACCGGATATTTTTGAAAACGGAAGGATTACCGTCGAGTTACTCTACATCGGCCGATCTCCGGTTTAGAGGTTTTATTACCCTTAGTGACGGGAAGTCCTGACGTGATTGAAAATTATCCGGATATGCAAGGGCTTCGTGAGAAGTGCCTTCGGTTCTGTTCGATCCCGGAACATACTTGTATGGATTGTGTGTCTGACATTACACTTTGAGATATAAAGTTGATTTCTTTCAAATACATATCTGTTGGTGGCGGAGAATTTATTCTCTTAGCTTAACACCCTTCTCTGAGACGTACGAGCTCAGAGGTTATGTAGTTGAAATTTATCAGCGATATATCCCAATTTGGTAACGTGGCATACTGAGTGTTGCTGTGAAATGATCAGTGTTTGATCATTTGTGATATGATCATTTGTTTGATCTTATATCTTTGTGATCATAGGTTGATCATTTTGTTTGACCCGAAGCAGGGCTTTTTGAGAAAGCGTAGCTTTGTGGACGAGACTTCGTCGAGCCTCACACCCCGGAAATGGTCGAAACAGGAATGTTGCGGCAAGGTTATGAGGGTCGCGCCCTTTAGGGTATGTCATTTCCTTCTGGAAAGGGGTGGTATCATGGTATGGAGCCCAGATACTTACTCATGTGGATACACTTTCTTTATGATGTGTGATGTTGGATATCGAGCGCTCGGATAAAGGTCCCAAAGGACCGGGTGATGACATATTCGTGAGTTACCTGTTACAGGGGTAACCCGGCCTTGTTTGGCAGAGAGCAGTTTGTCTCTCGGGACGTCCAGCCAGAGGCGATCCTATTCGGCAGGAGGAAAGGAAGTTCCTTAGCCTGACCATTTGTTGGAAATCCAAAGAAACAATACGCGACGTGTACGGTTTTAGTTGTATTACCTGCTATGGAATGTGGCGGTAACCTGCTATTGAACATAGTAGCTATAGTAGGCATACGATACTGGTCGTATGTTGGCTAAGATTAATATTATTGTTTCGAAATGTTTTCTACACTATGCACTAATAATAATATCAAAAATGATTTGATTTTACGTAGTAAGCATCTTTGACTATCATAAGAAGAAATCTCCTCCAATTCTGCGTTTGCATTGTGTGTGTGGCGGGAGGTCTTATGGTAGTTTCATTTTCCAAGAGCATTTCGAATTGACTTTAAATTTATCCTGTTGTTTATTTTAAAGAATAACTGTTTTACGATCTCACACCAGTCACCATGACTGACTCGGAGTTTATTGTTCCCTTCTAAACTCTGGGTGCCCACCAATTTCCACACGGGCAGCCTAGAGTCATATTATCAGGATATTCTGGATATTCTGGAGCTTTGGAAGCAAGCTGGATGGCGAGACGTAGTATTTGTATCTGATAGTATTTATTCCGCTGTGTATTCTGTATGAGGACAAGTTATATAACTGTCCATTGTTGTATATTGACTCTGATGATTGATGTGATGTAATGTAATAACAGATATAGTTCTTTGTTTTAAAGATTATGCAATTATCTATTATATATTGTTCCGCTGCGATATGTGAGACTCTGATATTGTTTCTGTTTCTGATGTTGTTCTTTTGTTTCTTCTTTCTCTTTTCTTCTATCTTTTCTTCTACCTCTTCTTTTAAAAACCCTAATGGTTCGGTTTTTCGTTCACCTTGAGTAAATAGATGGAGATTAGTGTCTATTCAAGGGGTACGGAAAAGCGGGTCATTACATTTGGTATCAGAGCATATGGTTAAGCGACAACCCTGCTCTGTTGGGTATTACTCATTAGAGATAGAGTCAGTAGTACTCTAGAATGAGTTGAGTGTAATAATAGATACGAGTGCGTATTTGTTAGTGAATATAAAATTGTTTTATATTGTGATGATTGGTTTGTTGAGTGGTATATGGATTCTGGTCGGTATTGTCCGTACAACTCTATCGATAGGGATCTCTAAACACTTATATAGAACAATTCGGCACAGTATTGATTTTAAATAGGGTAAATGAAATAATTTTACCCAAAACTATTTCTGTATAGAAAATAAATGTTTTTCTATAAAAGTACTATAGTATATGGTTGCATGGATGTTAGGAAGTAATAATAGTGAATTATCATCACTAAAATTGAATAAGAAGTTGAAATTGTAACTCCAAAGTTAAGAAATAAATTCACATGCAAATGAAATTTGAGAATGTAAATTATAAATGTGAATTGTAATTTAAAACGGGATTCCAGAGAAGTATTTGGAAATGTTTTGAAAAGAATTTGAAAATTTTGGAGATTTGGAAAGTTTAAATCTTTATGATTTGAAAATGGATTTCAAAGGATTTGAAAGGTACTTTGGAAAGATAAAAGCTCTAAACTCTTTTCGGTCGCTGGAAAATAGCTTCGATGATGACCGCGGCATCGTTGGTGTTCATTTTCGGGTTTCCAAAAGAGGAATTGCTGCCAATTGTTTTAAATGGAAGTTGTTTTGAAAATTTGGATTTTGTTTTAGAAAATTCAAAGGATAATTTGAACTGTTTTCAAACATGGTTTTTGAAATGTTGGTAAGACTTTGGAATGCTATATAGAAATATTTATGAAATATTATTAAGTTGATAACTTATACAATTTGAATTGATAGAAAAAATTCAATTTAAAGGATGGAGTTAAATTAAAGTAAGTATAAGTGAAATTCAACTTGAAATGTTAAGTGAATTATCAATTGAATAAATAAATGTATTGGATGTTAATCAATCTAATGAAAGTAAATTGATATAGAAGAATGAATGTAAGTGTAAATTCATCAAAGCTAATTGAAAGGTGTTGAACCAAATTGAATGCTAAAATTTATTTTGAAATTGTAAGTAAGTAAGACTGGATTGAATTCAGATTTGTGGAAAACAAAGTGAACTATTAAACTAAAATTAGTAAGTAAAGCTAATTGAATGAAGTGAATAAGATTAAAGCTGAATATTGAAATTTAAAATGAGTTAGTGAATGAAACTAATATAAAGAGTGATATGAATTAGTAAATGAAAGATGATCGATAAAAATTCAATATTCAGAATAGAAGATGAAAATTGAATTCGAATAGAAATTTGAAATGCAAGATTGAACGAAATCGAATATGTAACTTCAATAGTGAAGTAAAAATGTATAAGCAGTTTATATTGAAATTTTGTAATAGAATTTGCAAAATGGTTTGAATATATGCAACTAGATATTATGGCTAGTAGGATATACAGGTATAAAGGAATTGGAATTTGATTTCGAAGATAAATTTGAATTGCTCGAAAAAGGTATGTATTTGAATTTCTATATGAGATTTGATGATTTCTTGTCTAGCCGCTTGGCATTTTTCTTTTCTTTTTGAAATCTGAGAGTCCGTAGGGACGTTTTGTAGTCGTGCCATGTTAACCGCGCAAAGGAGACGCTGGCGAAATTTTCTGAAAATTTAGGGCGTTAGTAAATTTTTGAGAAATTTTGAAAGTTTAAAATTTGAATTTAAACTCGAATTTGAATTGAGAAGTTAAACAATGTTGTTTGAAACTCACAATTGAAGTTAGAAAGCTAGTTGAATGATAACGAATCTTTATTAGAAAGATTTGTTTTGAAAATTTGAGAGAACTATTGAATTGTGAAAAATAGTAGACGGGTTAAGGACCTTTCTTCCTAACTTGTAATTTCGAGGACGAAATTCTTTTAAGGGGGGAAGTCTGTAACGACCCAGAATTTTTGATAATTAAAATTCGAATATTTAATTGATTTTAAATATTAATAAATGGAATTTAGGAGTCGAATGATTTATTTTTCGAATATTGGATTTAATTGGATAATTAAATCGATAAATTAAATAGTGAAATTCCAGAGATAATTGTAAATCGAGTTTAAAGTGATTGAAAATGATTTGGAAAATTTTATTTAATCATACTGGAGTTATAGAAATATTTTAGAACTCTTAAAATTTAATTTGGAGTTAATCTGTGAAAATTGAATATTTTAATATTTAATTATCGACTGAAAAATAGCTAATTTTCGAACAGTCTCAGAATTGAACGAGACCAGTTCCATTGGATCCGTAATAGTTAGTTATTATCGGATTTCAATTTTCGTATCAATCGGAGTTGTCGTTTGACCGTGGCAACTCGAAACGCATCGATATCGTTTTAATTTTAAATCGTCAAGTTAAAAATAGTCATTTTTCAAACGGTCTCGGATTTCGACGA
Source organism: Allium fistulosum (assembly GCA_030737815.1). Lineage (NCBI taxonomy): Eukaryota > Viridiplantae > Streptophyta > Magnoliopsida > Asparagales > Amaryllidaceae > Allium > Allium fistulosum. The sequence goes on from CM060906.1 coordinate 410,015,579, forward strand.
AACCAGTTTCATCGGATCCGTAATGTGAAATTATTGCATGGTTTCAAATTTCATAATTTTTGGATTTACCATTTGTCCGGTACAAATTAAAACGCCTCGAAATCGATTTAAATCGGTTTAATTTAAATTGATCGTTTCTTGTCATATCTCACACATACGATCGAATTAGCTTCCTAAACCTGTTCCATTGCGTTCGGAACGCGGGGTAAACCTTACGAATGTCAGCCGGCACGCTCGAATCGGAGTTCGAAAAAAATTCGATGAATAGTAAATCGTTAAATTTTCTATATAAGCCCCTCCACTTTTTCAATTGCAAAAGAAAACGACCCTAGGGTTTCTTAAAGCTTCAGGCCGCCACTTATTCGATTAATGGCCAATATCGTTCGATTGTTCTATCATTAATCCCTCTCAATCTGTTCGCTATCAAGCCTCGTGATCCAAAAGAAAAACGTCGGCAACGACGTGCTCTACCAATCCATACGGCCACGATCGTTTGAGACTCATCATCGACGACGAAATCTGGCGGTGAAGTTCGAGTTTTCGCGTGCAGTTTTAGAGAGGGAGGCACGACCGAGCTCCACTGCATTCCAGGCGAAGGTTCGTGAGGTGATGGCGGTTCCGGTGGTGGTAGGGTGATGGGGTTTAGATGTTGGTTGATAGTCGCGTAAATTCAAAAGGAAGAGGCGGCATGGGTTTCGCGTGTTCGACTTTAGCCTGGGGGGAAGATGAGAATCACGGTCGTGATTTCCTCAGTTTGAACGTGCGGCAGATGTGAAATTGAGGTTTAAATTTAAATGAAATTGTAAATGTTAATTATATAAAAATTTGTATAAAGTTTAAAATATCGTATCTCTTTCGTACGAGGTCAGAAAATTACGAAACCAGAAGCGTTGGAATCGCAGCGACGCGCTCTACGCTGCAGCGCAGATCTGGGCGTGTTTGGAATCAGTGAAATTTTTGAGTAAAATTAAACGGCCGTTTAATTTTATTCGAAATAAACGCTGGAACAGAATTTAAAATCACGGTGAGATCTTCTCACTCAAATTTGAATGTGGAATTATTTACAGTTATTGATTGATGATTGACTGTTTGGGTGTGATATTAGATATAGTAGGATATATATCTATATATATAGCAATATATACATATTGGCATATGTGTATATTGGATTGATTGATTTCCCGCCTCGTATAGCGGATGAGACCCTATTGCGCCGTTAGTAAGCGGATTTATAAAAACCTATATACCGCGATAATTCCGTACTGGAGCGGAATTGGTATTGTGCTAACATCTGTGGATGCAGGGAAACAGGTTGGAGGGATCCGACTGGATTCCTCACCGTATTGATTATTTACAGATATGTTGATATATATTCTGTTATCATATGATGATATATGGTATTGACTGTTGTGATGGACTAACTGATGCTGTTGCATCATCGGATTTAGTTTTGAAAAGTAAAAATAACGACTTTTACTTTAAAAAGGATTTTTAAAGTGATCTTTGAAATTATATGTTCTATTGAATTGTTGAATTGATTTATTTTAAATAAATAAACGTTTAAAATTTTGAAGTTATAAAAGTTAAGATTTTTGTGAATTATGACCGTAAGGTGATCTTTGAAATAAAAGTCGATTATTTATAAAATGGTTTAAACTGGGATTTTTGAATAACTATGAACGATTTGTATAGAAAGATTTATAAAAATTGATATTTTATAAATCAAAATATTGGACTTATAAAACGAATTTTATAAGTGTTAAAAATGAAATTTATAGATTTATAAATTGTGAAGTTGTAAAATGGATGAAACTGTAGAATAAAAGATTTATAAGAGATTAACTTATAAATTGGATTTTTACCTTTAGATGGAATATTTATCGAATTATTAAAAAGAAGATTTGTAAGTTGAAGTTGTTATTAAAAACAGGAATAGAATTTATAAACGTTGTTTTATAAATTCGAGATCAACTGGATTTGATAAATTAAAATGTTGAAGGAGATATATTCGCGATTTTGGATAGCGAATTATTATTGAAATAAAACGTGTAGAAAATAGTGAAATGTAAATAGTAAAGTATATTCACGATTTTGGATAGTGAATATATTGTTAAGTAAAATGAACTTGTTTTGGAAAAGCGATATTGTAAAATGAAGTTAATTGTTTAAAAGATGTTTTAAACGTGTTAAATATCGAAATCATAGATTTCAACCCTTTATTGTTGAAATAGACGTTTTCGAGAAATAAGGAAATGATGGACTATAACACTGTTGTTATAGTAAATGATTTCCGAAAGGAAATGTTTTTTATGTAGTATTGGGATTTATATATCTATCTAAATTCGAATCCCTATACTAGTGATTTTGAGTCGTCGTAACGATGTTTTACGCAACATTCGTTTTGACTCAAATAAATGTGTTTAAAGAGAATGATTTCCTTAAAGAATGAATATATACTTAATTTGATTTAAGTATATCGAATATTTTCAAATGTTGAAAATAAATGATTTGTGAAATACTTATTTTTAAATAAGTATGGAATTGCTTTTCCAATATGAAATGAACTGTTTTGAGATTTTATCTTTTAAAGATAAAATCGAAATGTGGAAATTGATTTGAAATTGTTTTCAAATGATTAAGTGTGGAAACTTTATATCTAGAAAAGATATTTTTGGAAGGTAAAATAATTTGGGGAAATTATTTGGAATCTGATGATGTTGCGCATCTTTATTGATAGTTAAATAACCGACTATCAATAATTACCTTGAATAGGTATTTGTTGTGAATTGGATGAATTTGAATGCCACACTTGTTTTTAAATAAACGCTCACTATTCGGGTTAGCCGGGAAAGGACCATGGGTCGTATAACCCATTCCGAATATGTGATACGTCGTTATGAATTGCATTCGAAGACCGGTGTTGAAGACCGGATATTTTTGAAAACGGAAGGATTACCGTCGAGTTACTCTACATCGGCCGATCTCCGGTTTAGAGGTTTTATTACCCTTAGTGACGGGAAGTCCTGACGTGATTGAAAATTATCCGGATATGCAAGGGCTTCGTGAGAAGTGCCTTCGGTTCTGTTCGATCCCGGAACATACTTGTATGGATTGTGTGTCTGACATTACACTTTGAGATATAAAGTTGATTTCTTTCAAATACATATCTGTTGGTGGCGGAGAATTTATTCTCTTAGCTTAACACCCTTCTCTGAGACGTACGAGCTCAGAGGTTATGTAGTTGAAATTTATCAGCGATATATCCCAATTTGGTAACGTGGCATACTGAGTGTTGCTGTGAAATGATCAGTGTTTGATCATTTGTGATATGATCATTTGTTTGATCTTATATCTTTGTGATTATAGGTTGATCATTTTGTTTGACCCGAAGCAGGGCTTTTTGAGAAAGCGTAGCTTTGTGGACGAGACTTCGTCGAGCCTCACACCCCGGAAATGGTCGAAACAGGAATGTTGCGGCAAGGTTATGAGGGTCGCGCCCTTTAGGGTATGTCATTTCCTTCTGGAAAGGGGTGGTATCATGGTATGGAGCCCAGATACTTACTCATGTGGATACACTTTCTTTATGATGTGTGATGTTGGATATCGAGCGCTCGGATAAAGGTCCCAAAGGACCGGGTGATGACATATTCGTGAGTTACCTGTTACAGGGGTAACCCGGCCTTGTTTGGCAGAGAGCAGTTTGTCTCTCGGGACGTCCAGCCAGAGGCGATCCTATTCGGCAGGAGGAAAGGAAGTTCCTTAGCCTGACCATTTGTTGGAAATCCAAAGAAACAATACGCGACGTGTACGGTTTTAGTTGTATTACCTGCTATGGAATGTGGCGGTAACCTGCTATTGAACATAGTAGCTATAGTAGGCATACGATACTGGTCGTATGTTGGCTAAGATTAATATTATTGTTTCGAAATGTTTTCTACACTATGCACTAATAATAATATCAAAAATGATTTGATTTTACGTAGTAAGCATCTTTGACTATCATAAGAAGAAATCTCCTCCAATTCTGCGTTTGCATTGTGTGTGTGGCGGGAGGTCTTATGGTAGTTTCATTTTCCAAGAGCATTTCGAATTGACTTTAAATTTATCCTGTTGTTTATTTTAAAGAATAACTGTTTTACGATCTCACACCAGTCACCATGACTGACTCGGAGTTTATTGTTCCCTTCTAAACTCTGGGTGCCCACCAATTTCCACACGGGCAGCCTAGAGTCATATTATCAGGATATTCTGGATATTCTGGAGCTTTGGAAGCAAGCTGGATGGCGAGACGTAGTATTTGTATCTGATAGTATTTATTCCGCTGTGTATTCTGTATGAGGACAAGTTATATAACTGTCCATTGTTGTATATTGACTCTGATGATTGATGTGATGTAATGTAATAACAGATATAGTTCTTTGTTTTAAAGATTATGCAATTATCTATTATATATTGTTCCGCTGCGATATGTGAGACTCTGATATTGTTTCTGTTTCTGATGTTGTTCTTTTGTTTCTTCTTTCTCTTTTCTTCTATCTTTTCTTCTACCTCTTCTTTTAAAAACCCTAATGGTTCGGTTTTTCGTTCACCTTGAGTAAATAGATGGAGATTAGTGTCTATTCAAGGGGTACGGAAAAGCGGGTCATTACAGCTACGCCACTCCAATATTTGAAAACATTATAAAACATTAAAACATTAAAATCTTATTTGTACCTTATTATTATTAATACGAGCGAGTTCGCTCATATTAAGCAAGCAAAAGCAAATCAAATAGCATATAAGTCCAAACGATTTTCATATGTATCTATCTCAACTCAATTTAGAATATTAATCATTTATAAAAGATATAGGAATATGTATGAGTTTAATAGAACCATATAGCATGAATTCAAATCATAAGCACAAGCACTAATACACAACCATAACAATCATATGTAATCAAAACAGTTATAACAATGATTTGCAATAAAAGAAACCATTCAACAATTAATAATATTTATCTAATTAATCCAAACTATCACAATTTACATTTCCAATGTCAATATTTAATTTAGACACTATCATTCTTATTAACTTTGATTCTTTATTGACATCCAATTTTTATTAACATTTAATTGGTTTACTTCTAATTTATTCACATCTATTTCATTTACATTCAATTTACTAAAATTTCGATTATTTCACTTTTTGTTTAACATATTTCTTATCAAATCATTTCTGGATCATTTTATAAATCATTTCATTTAACCTTATTTAAGTTAAATATTATTTCATTACCACATAGTATATTCTCTTTAACACTAATATCATTTACAAACCATTTCATAAATCTGTTTATATTTATTATGAACATTTTATAAAACGCAACTCATGTTTATTATTACTTCATAACTTAAGTTCATATTACTTCATTGATTCACTTCATTTGTTCATTTCATTAATTCATATCATTAACTTTACTTAAGTAAATTTTATTTTATAATTCAAATTCATATTAATAAATTTTTATTTTTATCATAATCAATTTCACTCAACTTTTCTTAAGTTAACTTTCATCTTATAAATTTCATCAACTTATTTCATTAATTCATTCCATTCAACTTGACTTAAGTAAAATTTCATTTCAAAATTCAAATTTCAACTTTCTTATTACATTAATCATTTCCAAAGTTTATAATCATTTTATACAAATGTATCTTCTTTTACACAATATTATTCAATTTCAACTTTCTTATTTCATTAATCATTTCCAAAGTTTATAATCATTTTATACAGATGTATCTTCTTTTGCACAATATTATTCAAATTATAATTATCTTAAGAAGCTACAATTAAATATTAAAACATCCTTTGCAAATTTAATTTTTTATTTTACAAACAATCTACAAAGATATGATTTAATTTATTATTTGTTTACCTTCTATTAAGTTCATATATAAATAGCATTTTTTTACTACTCAAATTATTCATTTAACATTTCTTTAAACACATTTTAAATTTGAACATTTTTATCACTTAAGTTCAAACTTGTATAATATTCTATTACATATTCATATTTAACATTTCAGGTAAGTTTTATATATGTTTTTAGAATGTAATTGAGTATTATACAAATTTATCTTATTCATTTTAGTTAACAAGAATGTCATATTTTACACATGTTTAAATTTCCATTATCTTGAAATTTAAGAGTTATAATTTAACTTCTCATATTTCATTTAAACACTTAGCTTAAATTTCTTATTTCTCATTTTAGAAGTTTCCAATTATTCAAAAAAAATTCACTTTATTTCTACAACTGAAAATCATTAATTTACAGGAACTTAAGAATTCAAATACAGGGTTTATTTCAAATCATTCTGAAATAATATATATACTCATATCTTTTATATATATCAAATCATATTTAGAAATTTTAAATCAAAATCTGTTTATCAAACCAAATGCGTAGTAAAGCTACTAAGTGACATCCCCCACTTTGAGACTCGAAAATGAATGTAGAGGATGCGGCCGTCATCATCGAAATTATCTACCAGTGATAGAAGAGGGAAGTACAGGACTTACTTCCTTTTAATTCCTTTTGAAACACTTTTATTCGTAAATATTTTTAAATAATACTAATATTATTTTCAAAATCTTAGAAAACAATTTCAAAAGCACCGGGGTTTAAGTTCTCAAATTCTCAACTATTAAATCCTTTCTATTTATAAGCTATATTATAAATATACTTATACAATCCCATTACCTTATTACGAAAACATTTCGTTAATTTACATCTTTGTTATTGCAAACAATTTTTATTGTAATTATATTTCAATTCAATTTAATTATCGAACACTTCATGAAGTAGAGTTCACAAAGTATTCATTTTTAGTTTAATTCAACCAATAATCGATGATAACTAAATATTATCATCTCCTAATAATTAACATTCATTAATAATCATATAGGTTTATGAATATTATCATTTTATGTATATGATATTGTTGGCGTCAAAATTGACCACAAACACCCAATTATATATGAAAGCACCAATATCCAGTCATATATCATAGATAGTATATGATGTAGAGAATATAATATGAAGAATAATCAAATTAAAATGAAAGCATGTAAAAGAGACAAGATTTATAGTGGTTCGGCTAACTTCGGCCTACGTCCACTCCAGAACAATCCTTTTTATTATACTAAAATTTGATTACAATTACAATCCAAGATTATAGAATGAAAATGGCAGAGTAACCTTTAGGTAGAAGATGAAGAGAAGCGGAATAAAGGTCCCCTTTCTAAAGCCAAGCCTACTGTATTTATAGGTGAAACTTCGGCTACAGGGCCTTTTAACCTACATGGGCCCACCATAACGATCGGCAAGCCCAACTCGTCCAAAAATAACGATCGGCCTAGAACTACCGATTGTTATTCCTTCACTTCATTCAATGATGATCGTTCCATTTCCACACTGCTACGCCAATCTATCATCCTCCAACGTACAATGCCGATCCACTCATCCAGAGGAATGCCGATCCCTCCTCCTTCATGCAAAATGCCAACCCCTCTTCCTTCATGAAAATGCCGACCCCTTTTCTTCTTGAGGATGTCGATCCACATTATGCCGAACCATCTTTAGCCGAACCCATACGATGTCAATCCATGCTATGCCAACCCACAATGGTTGGAATGCTATGCCGACCCAACAAGTGCCGATCCCTTCCTTCATATGCTACCCCAATCCAACCTTCATATGCTATGTCGATCCCTTGTCCACCCATCTATACCGATCACTTATTTGAGAATTGATGTATGCCGATCCCTTCTAGCCAACAATGTCGATCCATCTTGTCTCGAACTATGCCGATCCAATCACCTTTGCCAATGCCAATCCCTCCTTTGCTCCGACCACGCTAACCCTTACCATGCTGACCCCAATCATGCCGATCTCCTCCTATGCCGAGCCCAATCATGCTAACCGCCTCCTATACCGAATCCAATCATGCCGACCCTGTCCTATGCCGAGCCCAATCATGCCGACCGTTATTCCTTCTCACATACCTACCCATACTGTCCTACTCCATATTACACCAATCCCTTCTTATGTCGATCCTTCCTTATCCAAGCCAATATCCACCTTCCAAGCACCCTGCATCGTTTATTTACCGACTATGTTTAATCATGGCTTCATATTATTATCTGTAGTTGATTGTCCATTCATCCATCTAAACCAAATCCATGATATTCCAGCCTCAATAATCGTGAAGTCTGTTGGGTTAAATCCTTCTGTATACTGCCTTGCCAAAAAGCGGGTTAACACTTTGCCCCCCAAAACATGTCTTGCAGTAGGAAGGTGTGTTTTGAATTTCCACAAATCCAAAGTCCATAATCCATTATATTATCCAACCTAGAATCCAATCCGTTGCCAGTCCATTTCCTTGATCTCTACGGATCATTAGTGAAATCCATGACCGTTCCGAGTCGATATCCAATTCCAAATCCATTAACCGAATCCACGATTTCAACATGCCATTTTATTCAAGTCCGGGAACTCTTCGGATCCAAATCCTTAGACCTCTCCAGATCATTTAATCCAAATTCGGGACCTCTCTAGGTCCATATCCAAAACCTTAAACCTCTTCGGGTCATTTAATCCAAATTGGAACCTCTCCGAGTCCATATCCAAATTCTTAGACCTCTCCGAGTCATTTAATCCAAATCCAAGACCTCTCCGGGTCCATATCCAAATCCTTAGACCTCTCCGGGTCCTTGCCATGCACAATCCATGCTCAATGACCTGAGTAGGTCGATCTTGTCGCTCTCCAACGAAGCGGCCTACCCCTTGCCAGGCATAGTCCATACCCGATGATCTGTTAGGTTCTATTCTCTGGCCTTGACTCTCCCATCGAGGGCTTAATCCATGGGGTACCCTACTTCGACCTCGATCCCTAGTCGATGACTTGATCCGTGGGGTATCCTACTCCGGCCTCGATCTCCAATCGAGGACTTATACATGTTCGAGTCCAACTATCGCTCTCCGACGAAAGGACTCGTAACTCGTGGTTATTGCCCCGTCTCTCCGATCGGAGCCATAACCGTGACCTATGTTATTTATTACATTAATCCAGATTTAATCATTCTAGGGTCCAGTTGGTAAAATATAAATAAAAGCCTGTACAATCAAAAAAACTAAATAGCTATAGTATCAGAAAAACCAGAGTTTACAGTAAATGGAAAAAAAAATTCATAAACCCGAGCACCACGATTCATCGTCGTCTTAGAGCATGCCTAGGGACCGTCCTCAATCTCATACATGTGTAAGTGACTTAGCCATTTTACTGCGGGGTTTATTACTTATTCCATGCAATAAATCCAATCAATTAATGATAAGCTGGCGATGATGCCTTGATCCAGCGCCATCTTCATTCGAGGTGAGCGGTGGCTGCTCCTGTTCCACCGCCACAACTTGATTCCTTATATATTGTTGCAAATGACCATTCCTTACATGTTCATCAATGATGTCCTTCAAATGCCTGCAGTCATTCATATTGTGCCCATCCAGTTCATGGAATAGGCAATGCTTTCTCGATGCCTGCTCGTATTCAGATGGTTCCCTTTTTGCCGACCTTCGATACTGAAGGCGCCTTCGAGTATCCAAATAAATCTTTTCAAGAGTTTCGGTCAAATCCGTGTAAGAAGAGAATTTCGGTTCTCTCCATTGACTTTTTGACATATTACTACCATCATTCATTTTTCGCTTGCCTTTATCATTCTTGTTTACATCTCATGATGATCCTCCACTTTGCACAGCATTCACCTTCGGTTTGTTAGCTCGTGTGTCTTCTTGTCGTAGGAACCTCTCTGCTTCATGGTAAAACTCTCCTAAATCCATAGGTGGATCCCGTGCTAGTGAATCCATGAATTCCGTGCCATCAGCAATACCAGATACAGCTGCCATCAAAACCGTGGATGGATCTGGACGATCCACCGATGCCGCCGCAACATTAAATCGTGTTAGAAAACTTCTCAGGGACTCTCCGGTCCTCTACTTCAATGTTGCCAAACTCATCACATTTTTGGGTCTCGAGATGTGAACTCTAAACTGTCTCATAAACCTTTCGATCAATTCTGGCCATGTGCTAATAGAGCCCCTTTCCAATTGTCTGAACCATAGTGCTGCTATATCCATCAAATACAAAGGGAAGCACCGTGCCATGACCTCCTTCGATGCCCCCAGTACTTCCATGTGCCTCATGTACCTTGTCATGAACAGCGGGATTCGTTCTTCCATCATATGTTTCCAGCACTGGTAGTTTGAATTATGATGAATTCCTAGCTTGCCTAATCATAAGAGCGAAGGGGCTCATATTCACATCTTCCAAATCTCTATTTACCAATCCTCCTCTCATGGCCCGTATGATCATTTCCGCCAACCTATCGTTGTCATCAAGTGGTAGTATTTGTCCGTTGTCTCCGACCTGCCCCCCTCCGAGTCCACGAGGGACCCTAAAGTCTGCTCTTCTGGACGAGCACCCATATCCGGATCAACGCCAAACTACACAGCACCACCTGGTATCCTACCTAGAATCGAGCCAATATGATCTAGGGGTATGCCCCCCGGTGGGGAATAATCAACACCAATAGTTCTATAACGATCGGCTTTGCTTTGGTCGATCGTTCCTAGTTGGTCAGGGGCTGCTCCCGGTGGCTCCACTCTATCTCGTATCCTAGTTGTTCCATTTCCTTGGTTTTGATTCCGGACTTCCTCTGCTCCTACTGCTCCAACTCCGTGATCCACATTTCCAATATTCCCAACTACTCCATTTCCTTGATTTTGCAGTCCAGCTTGTCCAATCTATCGGAGTAGGTTCCACATCATTTCCTCCTATCTCTTCAGCATCCTTTTCTGCATAGCATCCATCATTGTTTCCATCTCGTCTCTGTTAATGAAGATTGAGGTTTGATTAGCTCCCGAGGAAGCCTCCTGACTTCCTTCATGATGGCTCCTGTCTGTTCATTGTCTCCTTGTCGATTGCCTAGCCATTGCTTCCCAAATCTAAGTTTTCAAGCTTTCAAATCCAAAATCCTAACTTCCAAATTCTTGAGTGCAAGCTTTCTCAGTGAAACCACCAAAATGTTGGCGTCAAAATTGACAACCAACACCCAATTATACGTGAAAGCACCAATATCCAGTCACAGATCACATATAGTATATAATGTAGAGAATATAATATGAAGAATAATCAAATTAAAATGAAAGCAAGTAAAAGAGACAAGATTTATAGTGGTTCGTCTAACTCCGACCTACGTCCATTCTAGAAAAATCCTTTTCATTATACTAAAATTTGATTACAATTACAATCCAACTTTCCAAAATGAAAATGGCAGAGTAACCTCTAGGTAGAAGATGAAGAGAAGCAGAATGAAGGTCCCCTTTTTGAAGCCAAGCCTGCTGTATTTAAAGGTGAAACATCGGCTATAGGGCCTTTTCACCTACATGGGCCCACTATAACGATCGGCAAGCCCAAATCGTCCAAAAATAACGATTGACCTAGAACTACCGATCATTATTCCTTCACTTCATTCAATGCCGATCGTTCCCTTTCCACACTGCTACGCCAACCTATCATCCTCCAACGTACAATGTCGATCCACTCATCCAGAGAAATGTCGATCCCTCCTCCTTCATGCAGAATGCCGACCCCTCTTCCTTCACAAAAATGCTGACCGCTTTTCTTATTGGGGATGCTGATCAACATTATGCCGAACCATCTTTAGCCGAACCTATACGATGTCAATCCATGCCATGGCGACCCACCATGCTTGGAATGCTATGCCGACCCAACGAGTGCCGATCCCTTCCTTCATATCCTACCCCAATCCAAACTTCATAGGCTACGTCGATCCTTTGTCCACCCATCTATATCGATCCTTTATTTGAGAATTGATGTATGCCAATCCCTTCTAGCCAACGGTGCCGACCCATCTTGTCTCGAAATATGCCGATCCAATCGCCTTTGCCAATGCCAATCCCTCCTTTGCTCCGACCACGCTGACCCTTACCATGCCGATCCTAATCATGCCGAACTCCTCCTATGCCGAGCCCAATCATGCCGACCTCCTCCTATGCCGAGCCCAATCAATGCGACCCCGTCCTATGCCGAACCTAGTCATGCTGACCGTTATTCCTTCTCACATACCGACCCATACTATCCTACTCCATATTACACCAATCCCTTCTTTTGCCGATCCTTCCTTATCGAAGCCAATATCAACCTTCCAAGCACCCTACATTGTTTATCCACCGACCATGTTTAATCTTGGCTTCATATTATTATCCATAGTTGATTGTCCATCCATCCATCTGAACCAAATCCATGATATTCCAGCCTCGATAACCATGAAGTATATTAGGTTAAATCCTCCTGTATACTGCCTTGCCAAAAGGCGGGTTAATAGATATAATTTAAGTAAAATTATTTCATTTACCCTCTTTTAAAACAATATTATGTCGACTTGCCTCATTTAAGTGTTTAGAAACCCCTATCGATAATATGGCGTCCCACGCACCGACCAAAATTCATAAGCAACTCAACGGATAAGTAAACACAATATAAAACATTTTGTAATACTAACAAGTACGCACTCTCATATACACACACTCAAACAAACTCATTCTAGAGTATTACTACCCTATCTCTAAAGAGTCTAACCCCAAAAAGCTAAGGTTATCGCTAAGCCAAAGCTTTGATACCAACTATGACGACCTGCATTTCAAGAGGTTTAAACTGACAATAATCCACACATGTCCAACTCAAATAATCAGAAACAAAGATAATCAATAGGATTAATTAAGAAAAATAAGAAAAGAAGAACACAAATATAGAATCTTGCAGCGGAATGACAAAATATAATAATTAAATAAACAGTTCATGAAGCTGTTTATACTATACATTTGATTAAATTTTTAAACATCTATCTGAGTTATATATTCGACAAAATAATAGAATAATGCAACAGAACAACATGATGCAAGGAAATAATACTAGTAATAATAATATACCAAATCTTCGTCTTCGTTCTCCAGAAAATAATCTTCAATGCGCTGAAAACTCAGTGCTGACCCGAGCATAATGAAAAGACAATACAATCGAGTCAGGACTAAAATATTTTTATGTGAGTCAAATCAATATAACATATAACAGCAGTGTAATAGCGTTAGAGATGTTTATAGGGTTTTACATCTCTTATCTAGTGTATAACACGCGTGCAATAACTCAAGGGATGTTACAAGATTTTCCATCTCTTAAGGATCTGTCAATATATATATATATATATATATATATATATATTAGAACACACTATATATGTAATGTATAATCAGTAAAATATTTTTTTTAGCATTAAGGTTTTACATTAATCCTCCTTAACGCGTTTTTAAGCATTGTCGTACAATTTTCATATAACGCGCCAGTAGCACGTCGGGGATAGGGATGCGTCATGATACGACAACATTAAACCAAACTCGTAGTGGCCTCGTATAAGGATAAGAGTATGATAAGGCACATGAGGCAATGCCCAAGGTAGGATACTACCAGTTCGGGTCGTAGGGCTGGTGGTAACGCATCATAGCCACGATCGTCCACCGCGTCCATCCATCCCATATCGAGTCAAAGGGAGGTTATCCTAAATCAAGGTGCACCAATCGAAACCAACATCAAAAGTAATAGTATGGACCAAGTCCAAGAAGAAAATCGAAGAAGGGATATCTGCTAGGGGTAGCTAGCCCACTTGGCCCTTTCAAGGCGTCCTGTTTTAGTCATTTCAAATTGGCACAAGTGCTAGGGTCTATCCATCATCGTTCTCTTTCTTCAAATCCAGCAAACATACACCAAATCCAACCACTTCATTTTGGAGTCTCCTCTGAGTACACAGTTGTTAAAGTGGTTCCACTATTGACAGAGAGTATGCCAATAAGAGGCCCCGGTCTCTTGAACAACCAAACGTCGTTTTACACACCGGTTGGTTCTTTTACATTTCAAAAACGATTCATACTTGATATCAAAATATCATATTCGATTCAAAATATCATATTTACTTAAAATTTTCTATTATACTTCATAAATCATTTTTTCCTTAATATCTAAATTTCACTTCCAAAATCATTTCGAATTTTCAGTTAGGTTATAACTTCATTTTAACCCAATTCGCACTTATATCCACGATTTAAATATAAACATTCCAACCTTGACCAGTTTGAAAGTTTAGAAAATACTTTGAATAGTTTTAAACAGTTTAAAAGTTAAAATAGTCTAATATAAATAGTTTGAGTATTGAAAATGGTTTAAATAGTAAAATAGCTTTGAAACTCAAAATAATTTGAATATTTAAAAAGATAGATTTTAAACAGTTTATATTAAAATAATTTATTTTGAAAGCAGTTTCAAGTCAACTTGCTCTTTCCAATTCAAAAAATCTAGGTCCCAATCCCAATCAAACCGATTCAATCTCAAATCTTTCAACTCACTCGACTCAATTTCGTTTAAATTCTAATTAACTTCAATTCCGATTTTAATTCGAATTAACTTCAATTTCAAAACATTCAATTAAATTTCAGATTCGATTTAATGATTCGATTCAAAGGTTTGAATTCCAATTCAATTCTTGTCACTAACCATTTCAATTTATATAAATTTCGAGTCCAATTTCAGAATATCGATTTAAATCATTTAAATCAAATTTAACTTCGATGTTCAATTTAATGTTCAAATCTTTAAACTGATTCAACTCCGAGCCCAAGTTTGAAATATCAATTTAAATTATTTTTACATGGTAATATTTCAAAGTTTGAATAAAAGTTCAAATCTTTTAAAACAAATCAATTTCCATAATTCAAATCATATTTCGATTATAACTTCAAACTTCCAAATTCAATTCTTTAAACAATTTCTTTTAACAATTTTAATTTCAACATTTCAAGCTCGAGTTCGAAAATAATTCAATTTCCATATTTCAATTCAATTTTATTTTTATAAAATAAAATCATTTAAATAAATCCAAATACAAGAATTTAAAATCGTTAAATTTAACCAATCCGGTGTCCGTATATAATTTTCTATCCTATGACTAAGTGATCAGTTATTTCAATTTTAATTTCAAGGATGGATATATATATATCATTTCAATCCAAATCAAGGTGTCATAGGTATATATAATGTCAACCTATTTATTAATTTATTCGCAATAATTCAAATAATTGTTTTATATACTGTCAAATAATTTACAGGATGATAACATGACATATAAAAAAACATCCAAACATCCAAAAAATCAACCAATAGCCATCCATCACAATCAACATCCAAATCAGCCAATAAATCATGATAGTTAACTAATTATCAATAATCAGGAGTTTAACTAGCAATTTATTTCAAATTCCAAATTTAATTGCCAATTTAAATTTCTATCAGTTCAAATCATATGTCAATTTATATGGCAATTAAATTACCAAACAACGGTCAATAAAATTAAATTACTTCCTGATTTAAATTTAACTAACATAAAAATATTTAGCCTTAGTGAGCATTTTAAACACTCACCTTTTTTTGAAACTGAAAATTTTTCAGCTTCAAATAAATTCCACTTTAATTCCATGTCGTAGACGACTTCAACACGAATCCAATGCAACTCATTTCACTCGAATCGGACCTCGTACGAGAAAGTTACGAATAAATTAATATTCGATTATAATTAATTTAATTAACAAATTAAAGTAACAAATAAAAAAACCAAAACTTATCTTCACTGTGCATCATCCTCCTAGTCGCGAAGCCAGGCCAATGCTCGCTGCTTCCCTTTTTTTTAGAGAACGATCGATTGCCAGAATGACGATCACGCCCAGCTCTGATACGCCACCGACCTCCGCCATAGCCGCGCCTCACACGCGCATATGCATGTATCGTTCACACAAAAATCATGTGCGAACCCATTACAATAGCTCTGAATGTGAGCATATAGACGCCGCCTCGGGTCATCATTCTCCGATCCACCACCGTCGATAGCTTCCTCTTGGCTCGCCGCACCTTTTTGATGTTGGATGATTTGCCTGAAAATGCCTCGATCAACTTGGGCGACACAGGCCATTGGATGGGCGATATTTTTGAATGGCTAGGGTTTAATATTTAGGGCTGGGAGCAAAGTGAATGGGTAAAGGATCCTTATATAGATTTTTCTAACCGACACTATTCACTCTTTAAAATTGACGAACTCCAATCGAGGTGTGCCGCCCGACGTTTCATATGTTATAACCTTATTCTGAACACAATGGAACATATATCGGGAGCCAATTCCATCATATTCAGAAGATAACTTTGCAAAATTGAATTATTTTACTTAAAGTTCCTTTAATTAATTTCTACACGTTTCAAGCTCGTAAGACCAAACAGTAAGTCCGGTCGCTACGAAACTTGAAATCCTATAATAATTTACTACTACGGATCCGATGAAACTAGTTTCGTCAAAATCCGAGACAGTGTCCAAAAAGACTATTTTTACCTGATAATTAAAACAAGTAATTTCCCAAAATCAATTTATTCACTTTAAATTCAATTTTAAAAGTTAACAATCTTCATTCCTGTTTAAATAAAATTTAAATTAACTTCTGACATCATTTTCATTCATATTAATTTAAGATTCAATTATTTAAACAATTTCCAATATTAAATTTAAACAATTTAATCATCCAATGGATCACCATATTTTAAATATAAGTTATTTAACTTATAAAATTTAACTTTTGAAACGAATTCAAATAAGAAACAACTACTTCCATTTCACAGTAATTCAACATTTATTATTCAATTTCAGCTACTGATTATAAACACATTCAATACTTAAAATTCCATTTCATTTCTTGTTATTGCCTAAATCACTGAAATTTGTTATTTTAATATTTTACTCAAGTTCATATTCAATAAACTATATTAATAAATCATTAAATTTTTATTTCTAACCTTTTTTGTTCAAAAATTATATTAAATTTAATAATTTAAAATGGTTAAAAATACGGGTCGTTACACTTATGGATACATATAAAATAAATTATAGATGACATTTCATTGCATAAAATAGCAATAAGATTGAACAGTGTAAGAAAATACAATTAACGAATTGAACTATTAGAAATAGGTTATTATCATCAATAGAATAAATTATTCTGGATAAGTATATTGTAAAGTAGAACAAATACGAGGCTATATTTGCATAAAACAAGAACTTAAATAAAAGTAGGAGTGTTATATAGCAAATGCCAAAAGTAGCAAAAGTTAGTGCTTACTATAAACCAAATTTTATAGGAACTATAATCTACTTAAGGAAAATTATGCATTACTTCCATAGAAAAATAAGACAAAACTGGCATATCAATTAAGTCCATTAAAAAACTTCAATATGTTCCAACATGATTAACTAAAGGGAAACATTTTACAAACTTTCCTCCTTGATTAAATCAACAGCCGCTTATATAAAACTCTAAATTTAAAACACAGCTGATTTAAATTCGACTCTTTATTCGATAATTTCTAAATTTCATCTTCTTTTTTATGTTATCAATCTTCATTCTTTTTTACTCAACACATAATGTTATAGCTCCAAACATTGTGCATGACTTTTCTTTTGAGTTTGAATTGGACTTTGTCCACGAATTTTGATTGAAGTATTATTCCAACGTTAACATGTATGCTTGTAATATTTTTTCTATACATGCTATATACTTATAGCCTTATTAATTACGATGCTTATAAGATAAAAAATTATAATATCTTTTGTAATATGTAGAATATATATAATGCTATCTTTCAATCGTATGTGAATATCACCATAACAACATTCTATTTAGTTTATTAATTAAAAGTATCAACAAATATTTCTTTGCTCATTTATTTTATTCTTCTTCTAGATTTGTTAAGAAAAAAGTATTTGTTAGGAATTGACATTAAGTTCCAATTTTAATACTTCTATGTGGTATATATAGTTCTTATATTAAGGAAGCATTTGCAAATGTTACAGAACAATTCAAGTTAAATATTCACTCCAAAAATTGAACTTGCATTTCTTTATAAATATTAGTGATAAAGGAGTTAATTAAAGGAATCAACTAATCATAGATTAGTTTTGAATTGACTAAAATTATAGAGAACTAATATGCAACTAATTCTCTCATTAAATTAAATTTCATTTGTGCATAATTTAGTGTGATTAATTCTATTAGTATGAAATCAAATAAAACGGAATTAATAACAGTTAATTTCTTTTAAAATTATTTAGTGTGATCCTCTATTCGAAGTTAGTTTACTTATAAACATTATAAGTAACTACATATCAAATCTTAATATATAAATATCTCAAACCGAAAAAAAATCGAAACAATAAAACATTAAACAAACTATGTAATACAATTGATAATTAAAACATTGCATCATAAAGTACCTATGAATTTAGTGGTAACTATGCACTCAAATGAAAAAACAAATTGTGTTACTTATGAACATTTCATAGTATACCGAACACCAACGAAACATATATTAAAGCCTATGTTTTTAGGACCACATAAAATATTCATAAAGAAATAAGTACACATAATACATGTTTAATTACAAATTTTAAAGTTACCTGCTATAACCAAAACAAAAATGTTACTTGTACACTTATATGTTTTATCTAAAATACAATATGAAAATTTATTGTTTGAATATTTTTCATGATGAATATAGTGCTCCGCCCAACTTGACTTACTTATATAAGTTTGATAATACCAATATATGCATAGAAACTCAAACACTAAAAGTGACAGGCAGCAACTCAATCTCTGCAAAAAAATGAATAATATCATAAATATTATAGTGAATATAAAAGTGAAAAATTATTGATGAATTAATCCAAATTCTATCATATTAAAAAATTAAATTGATTGCGTAAAGATTGTTTGAAAAGAATCTTTAGTTTCATTTGGACTAAAAATAGCATTTTTTCTAAATTGTTATATACATATGAAACTGAAAAGAAGTGACAAAGTTATGAAAAAGAAATGGGAAAAAGAAATTGAAAATGAGAATAATTGAAAATTAAAAATATTTGTATTGAAAGTGTGGATAAGATGAAGAAATTACACATTGATGATAAAGGAGTAATGAATATAAAGAGTGTGGTCAAAGGAAATAAGAATGATGTAAGAGAAATTTTGTAATAAAGAGTTAACAACCTAGAAAATAAAGATTTTATTCTCAAAGATAATATAAGGATGTTCTAAGATTAAACTTCTTACGTAACACACAAACACACACACACACACACACACACATATATTAGAGTTGAAGGTAAGGCATTTAAATAGGAAATGAAATAGCTTTTGGCATTTTTCAAATAAGATGATTTGTTGGATTTGTAAAAGTTGAGTGAGAATCCTTACCTAATATAGGAGGAACAAACTTTATGATAAAAAATGTTATAATTAAACTGAAAATGCATTTTTTGGAATGAATTATGTAATTAATTATCACATTTATGTTTTAAGTTACAGAAAGATGAATAGTTAAAGAAAATGTGTGCGATTAATTTTTAATGGAGAGGAAGAGTAAACCATGTCTGTCATTAATGTGTTGTGACATATTTTATAAATGAGGACGCTGTCAATGCAGACGTTAAATAAAGATTTATAGAGCAAATGAACTTTAATGCAAAAATTTAAGCTGGAAATTATGAGTATTTAGCATTGGGATGAGATTATAGGAGATGGGAGATGAATATTATCTCTATATTAAATTCATATACAAATTAATAGAATAGCTAAAATAGATAAAAAAAAGTATGGTCAAAATGTTCAAATAAATATACTTTGCTAAAATCCATGTACTAATCATCCGTAAGGTTTAAGTCACGATTTCCTATGTAAAGTAAATGAATAGTATATTGATACAAGTTCTAGAAGATTAATAAATTTCCAATTATTATGAAAACACACACACATTTGTATACGTATATTGATTTTCATAATTTAGTACCATATTTTTCAGCAAAATAATAGAGATAAGTTACAAAGATTGAAAATTCACTTGAAAATTAATCTTTAATTCTCTAAATTGTCGATTATGTGAAATTCAATCTAAACCCCACAATAATTTAAATACAAATAATAAAGTCAAATCCTTAATGAAGAAATAAATTATTTGAATTCTTTAAATATTAAAATATAATATCTTTAATAAATAATACACATAATTTATCACAAAATTCAAAAATCATGTGAAAATCAATCCTTTAATTTTCCAAATTTTGATTCCGTTAGCATTTTTTAATACCGCAACAATTAAAATACAAATAAAAAAATCAATCCAAATAAGTAATTAAATAGTATTAGTTTAAAATGAGCTAAAAAACACTCGTTGATTATTACTTTTTAAAATAGAAAACTCAAATCAGAATGAAATAAACAAGTAGAAGGAGGCAACGTGGAATTAGTGGTATAATATAGCCATTAATGGTATAATTAATATATAAGATGCATGAAAATAAAATTATAAGGATGTAAAATTTAATAATCCTTCAAATCACTAATGAATTAGGTACTCCAGTATATAGGATGTGATGAATTGTGAAAAGAGTATACAAAGAGTAAACTATTCTCTTTTATATAGTAGAATAGGTTATATATGTATATAATAGATATTTTTATTAAAAAGAAAAGAACCAAAATTTCTAAAACATAAAAAAATCAAGTCAGCAAGTTGAAAATGAACATGCTCCACATGAGCATGGGCTCCTAAATGTGCTTCACTTATGCATTATTTTAAAAGATGAAAACTTAGATATATAATATAATAAGATAATCTAGGAATGGATTACCATTCATCAACATTGGGCCTTTCAATTCATTCATCAGTTCAAGTCAGTCCTTTAGAAATCAAGATCCAAGCTTAATTAAAAATAGACAAAAATGGAATTGTTTATATATCAAATTAAACCTCCAAAGAAATCATGTTTTTAAATTTTCTGACAAACTTGTCCCCCCGTCGAAGGAAATCATTGATGAAGGAATTGCAATTTGGAAAGACTACTTAGTCACTAACAAATACGCGCTCATATCTATTAATACACTCTTCTAGAGTACTACTCACTCTATCTCTAATGAGTAATCCCCACCAAAGCCAAGGTTCTCACTTAACCTTCAGCTCTGATACCAAGTGTAATGATCTGGGCTTTTCAACCACCGACAATGGGTAAACCCACCATAGCTTACACTAGTACCTCGAATTTGCTTTTACGGCCAGCCTCTCGACTGTAAGCACCTAGCAAACCAACCACTCAGGGACATGTAGGGGTAAGAGTCATCTGTTCGCTACCTAACAAGAAGCGAGAACCCCCAATCATGCATGAACCTATCACCAAGCAAATCCGATCCCAGTCTCTTCGAAAC
Organism: Allium fistulosum; assembly: GCA_030737815.1. Lineage (NCBI taxonomy): Eukaryota > Viridiplantae > Streptophyta > Magnoliopsida > Asparagales > Amaryllidaceae > Allium > Allium fistulosum. Next base: position 410,037,036 of record CM060906.1, read on the forward strand.
GATTAACGAATTTGGCCAGAATCTGATAGTCGGTTTTTTAACTATCAAATTACACACATAAGTAGTCAATAGGCCCTATTTTATAAATCTTCAGAACATTCATTCAAAATATCTTTATAAAAATATATATATTCAAAACTCTTCCAGTATTTCAACGTTTGAAAACAATTTCAAATCCTTATATCTTTAACGGGATATTTTCAAACCATAATAACACTTAGAAATATTTCTGTATAACCTTCCCATAGTCAAAACATTCCCAATCATTTTATTCCAATAATTAGAAATATATTTATAAATATATTTCCTTAAATCGCTTACTTCTTAGCACTTAGGAAATATTTATATCTTAATGATTTTATAGGTATATTCACAAACGAGGAAATCTCCCTTTTATTCCAACTTCATAGAACCATTTACAACCCTTTTTTGTAAAGTCACAACTCATTATAATTCATTTCATAAATCTCCAGAATTTTCGTAATCCCTTCTACAATTTCCAAAATCGATTTTTCCGATTTATAATCTCATTTACCAATTTATAACTTCTTTTATGAATTCAGATTCATTTTTTGAAGTTCACTTATCTAACCATTTTTGAAATTCCTTAAGTTTTCCAAAATTCCGTTATAAGATTCCTCTTATGAAAATCATATCCATTAAATAAACCCCGTTTACAAATCTCGAGAGCATTTATAAATCAATTCCAATCACTTCCCAAATCTCTCTCTATATAAAATAACTATTTTTAAAGAATAGTTATTTATTTTCAAAACACGTTTAAGAAATTATTTAAAATATCAAAACACTTTAAATAAAAAATCAATAACTCATTTCCAACTCATTTTTAAATAAAACTAATTGATTTACAAAGTTGATTATAAAAATTAGAATTTTATTCCAATTATGTGACGCCCCACCTCTATGCCCACGCTAGCCAAGAACACTACGGTGTAGTGCTGTCAGCTAGCACGGAGAATAAGGCTGTTGAGGAGCGACCATCCGTGTAATTGCTTTGTGCGAGCACCGATATGTCAGATAGTATAACATGCATTCTTTTTCAGGAGGAAATCCGGCATACCGATACAAACACAAAGCTACTACAAAGTGGCTATAATAGTTTAGGAAAAAATATAGAATAATAACACAGATAATATAGATAAATGCGGAACACAGATTAAACAGAAAAGTCTCATATATATAATAACTGATGTCAGTTACAATACATTTGACACGGTACATATGATACGACTACAACAGTAGACACAGGAAGTTATATATATACAAGTACATTATCGACTAATATACATGAATACATATCAACCTATACTATAACGCGACATCTCCCAAAAATGTGAAAAGTCTTCATAGCTCAAACAGCAACCCAAAGCAAGAGATCTACACCCTAAAATAACTCGGATCTGACCCGAGTATTACGTTCAAAAGAAAATAATACACGGGTCAGTCTAATTCAAACTCAGTTATTAGTGCACGAAAGCAATAACAATTAGACGACATTCCGAATAAATTCACCTATCCGATCCTTTAACAAGGAAATAGGATAACGGTGAAAATAACACGTAATAGTGTTAAACAACAAATCAGAAAATTCAAAATATCAACAAAGATAAATGAAAAGACTTTCAGTAAAGATACTTTAGAAAATATCAAAATTGCCTAAACGGCAATTACAACAAAATCATCAAATTAAACCAAATCAAAATATCAAAGTATCACTGCAACAATGAACTGTGCATGTACACAGAGAAGTCAAACAAATGCATCTGGAAACTACAATGCACAACGACATGGGTCAGAATCAAACAAGTTAAAGTATCAGATCATCAGCATGCAAATGAAACTGTCCAAGGCTCAGTACAACTAAATGACAACACATGTGTAGCTATAAGCAAGCATATATGAATACTTCAAGCAATACAACTAAAGTATGTCAAGTAAATCGTTCAGGAACTAAACTATGATCAGGCAAAGGCTATGGAGACCATACTGCAAGATCAAGTGTGCAGATGATCATCACAAGTTAAAGACAAGAGCAACAGAGCTACAAAGTAAAGAGCAGTGACAACATACATGATGACCAGACCAGATATGTTCATCAAGACTACAACATCAGGTTATACTACAGAAGTACAACAAGATACATAGAACAATCAGTGGCAAATGCATGTACAAGTGAGCACATGAACACAGCAGTCTCAATCAAGACACAATGACAACTGTCTACATGAATTAGTTCAAAAGGAATACAACTGCAACCATGAATGTAATTCAACTGAACAGGCTACATCATAAATGTAAACCAGGCATGATCAAAGACCAGACTACTGAATGCATCAGCAAAACCAAGCAGAAGCATTAGACAACATGATGGTGAAACAGTGTCAAGTAAAGATCAAAGTCAAGTTCAAGTGAACTCAATAACAAAGCTATTAAGAACAATAACAAGAATATCAGGTGATGTCAGAACATATCACAAATACAAATCAGTTTAACAACAAGTATAGCAACTGGAAGTGATCAGTGAACTGGAGGAAGTAAAGCAGCTCACAAGTGAAGCATGTACACAGAAATCATTCAATGAAGGTACAAACAAGTGGAGTGGAGTTTAAAATCAAGCAGAGAATTATAAACATGAATGCAGACTAAAGCTCACAGGCCAGAAGCATGTGAAGACTCAATATATAAACAAGTCAACAGTTCATGACAGGGAGCCAGAATATCATCATCGAATAAATGATCAAAGTCAGGGATAACCACTGTAATAACCAAGTGATCGAAGTGGAAGACATAGGTCGAACAAGTCGAGTATGCTACAGATCAGACAACCAAAAATATGAAGTCAACATTGAACAAGTCAAAGTTGAAGACGTAGTCAATAAATCAAAGTCGTATATATATCAATCACGTTTAAAAGTTGAAAAAGTCAGATTTATAAATTAAGAAAGTATCACGACTGTTTAAAATCAAAAGGATCGAACGTTCAATAATCGAAGCCGTGAATCAAAAGAAATTTCCTAAAATATCGAGATGTAAAAACGACAAGTATAAACAACGTGGTGATCAAGACAATTAAATCAGACGCATATATAAAGAGACCCAAAATCATCATCGACTGTGTGGTGATTCAGAGCAGAGAAAAAATCCCAAATCATCACTGACACTCAAGAATCAAGTTCAAGTTCAAATCAGAGAACACAAAGCAGAAGTACATACCACTTTCAGAGACGAAGCCGAAGCTCTAAATTGCAATAGGGAAAAACCCTAATTCCAGAGTCGCCACAAAGGAAGACGAAGCCGAAGCTTCAATTCGCCAGCAAAACGAACAAGGGCAAAGCCCTAATTCAGTCGAGCAAGTATTGAAGAAGATCGAGCCAGATTCGCCAGAGAATCGAAACATCGCCGTGGCCCTAAATCGCCATTTTTATTTCTCAAGGGATCGGGCCAGGAAGTAAAGAAAAAAGGGGGATCGAAGTTACCAATTGAAGCGGGCCGACATGTTAGGGCAAATAACAAAAAAAAATTGTGCCGGGCTTTAAAAAAAATAAAAGAAATACATTTATTTAAAGCCCAAAATAATTTCTCAATCATTTTTATAAAAGAATTTCAAATTGATTTTAAATTTCAATAGCAATTTTAATTGTCTAATTTCGATAATCAATTTATGCAAAATACTGGGTTGTTACAGACTCCCCTCCTTAAAGAAATTGCGTCCCCACAATTTTCATAATTAAGATCGTCACTAACAATAAATTTTCTAACCTAAACTGGTTAAGCTAGAAAAATAAAGGTAGAGAATTCAAACATCAAAGAAATCTTTTAATTTCATAAAAGAAATTCACAATTCTCAACAAAATATAACTATCCAATAGATAATCAGAAAACAACAAAACTGAATGAACGCAGTTATCAGCAATATTCAATTATCAATTAGACAATTAGAATTCAGAAATCACAAAACAGCGATATCTAATTATCGATACGATAATTAGAGAACAGCAAAATCTAATTATCAACAAAGATAATTAGAAAACAAAATTCGCAAATCGCAAAACTGCAAATATCTAGTTATCCAGCAGATAAGTAGAAAACACGAACTTTATAATCAGCAAACTCTAACTATCAACAGAGATAAGTAGAAAACAGCAATTCAATATAATCAACATAATCTAGAATCAATTAGAGACTAGAAAATCTTATAATCAACAAAATTAGCAATTACCTAATTATCAAAACGATAATCAGATCTCAAATTGCAAATATTCAATCATCAAAAACGATAATCGAATTTTCAAAACACAAATATTTAATTATCTTAAAAGATAATTAAACCACAAATCACAAGTATTCAATTATCACAAACGATAATCAAATCGAAAAAATATTTAATTATCTCAAACGATAATCAAATCAACAAATGTTTAATTGTCAAAACGACAATTAGAATCTCAAATATCGAGTTATCACGAGCGATAACCAGAAATCACAAATATCCGATTATCAAAAACGATAATCAGAAATCACAAATATTCGATTATCAAAAACGATAATCAGAAACCACAAATATCCGATTATCCAAAAACGGTAATCAGAAATCACAAATATCCGATTATCAAAAACGATAATCAGAAATCACAAATATCCGATTATCAAAAACGATAATCAGAAATCACAAATATTCAATTAACAAATTCGGAATTAAGCGAAATAGCAAACGCACATGTCCCATAACCACGAGTTTTACTAAATCGTTTAATTCTCTTCATCGTTCCTTGAAAGTGCAAAATTGTGTATTTTTTTTAAATAACATTTCACATTCTCAAACGGAAAAGTTCGAAATTAAGCGAATCAGTAAAAGAAAGGGGTCATAATCCTCGATTTTGCTGAAACGTTTAAATCGCTTCCTCATTCTTTTGAAAATGCAAACTGTAAAAATTTTGAAAACAATTTTAATTTATATTTTGAAACAACTTTTAAAAATAATGAATTTTGAAAACACGTGATTAAATTAGCAACATCAGTAGCAACTTTGATAAGGAAGTTGCACTTCTCAAAATACCGTAAAAACGGACAACAAAATCAGCATTGCGGGAGAACCGCTTGTAAATCCATTTTAAAATTGACGGTTACCGAAGTTAACACTTCAAAATCTTATCAAAATAACTGGTATCAAAATATAATACCAATGAATTTTCATTCATCAAAATGTCACAAGAATCTTCTCAAAGATAGAAAGGGATACAATACCCTAAACTTGTATTCATAACAAGTCAATGACACACCAATTCACCAATACACCAAAAATTGATAAAACTTATCAATAGGAATCGCGAAAATTGGTGAAGCACAAATTCTAGAAATCATCACAAGAAATCCAGAAAACACAAATTCTAGAAATCTACACACGAAATCCAGAAATCACAAAAATTCTAGAATCGACACACGAAATCCAGAAATCACAAAGAGTGGGAGGCCTATCATAAAACGGGAGTATGAAAACTCAAAACACCGGTATCACAAGAACGAGAAGCTATCTCATGGTGGCTAACCATTAAATTTTGACACACGAATGGTCCGAAGACCGTGGGGCGCTACCCCACATATGTGATGGCGAAACATCACACAAACGGAGTTTAGTCTCCCTCGCAGACAAAGAGACATCGCACAATCGCTAGTCTAAATCATAAAAAGAAAAGGGGAAGGCCTATCACAAAATGGGAGCATGAAAACTCACCGACCGGTATCACAAGAATGAGAAGCTATCTCTTGGTGGCCAACCATTAATTTTTGACACACGAATGGTCCGAAGACCGTGGGGCGCTACCCCACATATGTGATGGTGAAACATCACACAAACGGGGTTTAGTCTCCCTCGTAGACAAAGAGACATCGCACAATTACTAGTCTAAATCAAATCACAAAAATGATCGTCATGATCATATGGAAGTGTCAATTACACTAAGCCAGTAAATATATGAGTTTAGCTTCATGTCCCATAACCACTAGCTTAACTTAAATATTTACGAACAAACTGTAGATCTTCACTAGAAAATTGTCACAAAAGGGTTCAATCGAACAAGTCCAAGAGCTAACCGACGAAGTGAACGCAAGCGTTTCATACCACTCGTTTTACTAAGTCGTTTAATTCGATTTCTCATCCGAGTGAAGTAAAGGCTTGTATATACTAATAGGTTGGAAAACGGTTTAAGAAAAAGAGCTTTGTAGTAAAATAGTTTTGAAATCGTTTGAAGAAAAGGGTTCTGATATTTACTACTAGTATAGAAAACCTTTATATTTTTGACAAATCACAAAAATGATTGTAGAAATAATCAATCGCAAGAATTCACATACAAAGATGTGAATAGAATCCAAAGAAATCAATACCGAATCCATCAAAAAGTATGTTCACAAAAATCCCGAAGAAAATGTCATCAAAGTTGCTAATAAATGATAGCAACAAATCGGGAAAATAATCAAGAATCGATTAAATTTTGGAAACCAAATCAATTCACTAAAATTCACATTCGAAGACGTGAATAAAATCCAAAGCATTCGATTCAAAATTCATCAAAGTGGAAATACCCGAAAATTCCAGAAATAGAAGTTATCAAAGTCGACAAAGGTGATAACAACTAATTGGAAAAGAAGGATCGATTATCAATTGGAAAAACAAAGCAAAACGAGCATAAATGCAAAAATGACTTAAACAAAAATAAGAATCAACTTAATGCCGAAGTCAACAATTGATGGCCACTGTCGAGTACAAAATGAATCATCATCATCAAGGAATCCAACAACAAACAAAGTCAGAGTCTTGGAAATCAAGAAATTAGCAATTTCACAAAAACAAAGTGACCGAAGTCGAATGGAAATCAAGCCGAGGAAAACACAAAATATCAAGTTCAAAATCGCTGAGATTCGAACAAAATCAACATCGGCTAAATCAATTCAAAGCCGAAAACACAAGAACAAAATCCTCATCATCAGAAACCCAACTTGAGTTCGCAAAGCAAATGGGGATGGAAGCCAAAATACTTTCACGAAATCAAAATCAAATGCACATGAGTAAGCGTTAGGAATTCATACCTAACAATCAAAGATAATCATATGTAAAGATGAGAGATAAAACATCGACAAATAGTTGTAACACATGTTCCATCTAAGTTATGTTTTATATTATGTCCATAAACCCCTGGATCTGATACCAAGCTGTGATGCCCCACCTCTATGCCCACGCTAGCCAAGAACACTACGGTGTAGTGCTGTCAGCTAGCGCAGAGAATAAGGCTGTTGAGGAGCGACCATCCGTGTAATTGCTTTGTGCGAGCAACGATATGTCAGATAGTATAACAAGCATTCTTTTTCAGGAGGAAATCCGGCATACCGATACAAACACAAAGCTACTACACAGTGGCTATAATAGTTTAGGACAAAATATAGAATAATAACACAGATAATATAGATAAATGCGGAACACAGATTAAACAGAAAAGTCTGATATATATAATAACTGATGTCAGTTACAATACATTTGACACGGTACATATGATACAACTACAACAGTCGACACAGGAAGTTATATATATACAAATACATTATCGACTAATATACATGATTACATATCAACCTATACTATGACGCGACATCTCCCAAAAATGTGAAAAGTCTTCAAAGCTCAAACAGCAACCCAAAGCAAGAGATCTACACCCTGAAATAACTCGGATCTGACCCGAGTATTACGTTCAAAAGAAAATAATACACGGGTCAGTCTAATTCAAACTCAGTTATTAGTGCACGAAAGCAATAACAATTTGACAACAGTCCGAATAAATTCACCTATCCGATCCTTTAACAAGGAAATAGGATAACAGTGAAAATAACATGTAATAGTGTTAAACAACAAATCAGCAAATTCAAAATATCAACAAAGAAAAATGAAAAGATTTTCAGTAAAGATACTTTAGAAAATATCAGAATTGCCTAAACGACAATTACAACAAAATCATCAAATTAAACCAAATCAAAATATCAAAGTATCACTGCAACAATGAACTGTGCATGTACACAGAGAAGTCAAACAAATGCATCTAGAAACTACAATGCACAACGACATGGGTCAGAATCAAACAAGTTAAAGTATCAGATCATCAACATGCAAATGAAACTGTCCAAGGCTCAGTACAACTAAATGACAACACATGTGTAGCTATAAGCAAGCATATATGAAGACTTCAAGCAATACAACTAAAGTATGTCAAGTAAATGGTTCATGAACTAAACTATGATCAGGCAAAGGCTATGGAGACCAGACTGCAAGATCAAGTGTGTAGATGATCATCACAAGTTAAAGACAAACAACAGAGCTACAAAGTAAAGAGCAATGACAACATACATGATGACCAGACCAGATATGTTCATCAAGACTACAACATCAGGTTATACTACAAAAGTACAACAAGCTACATAGAACAATCAGTGGCAAATGCATGTACAAGTGAGCACATGAACACAGCAGTCTCAATCAAGACACAATGACAACTGTCTACATGAATTAGTTCAAAAGGAATACAACTGCAACCATGAATGTAATTCAAGTGAACAGGCTACAACATAAATGTAAACCAGGCATAATCAAAGACTAGACTACTGAATGCATCAGCAAAACCAAGCAGAAGCATTAGACAACATGATGGTGAAACAGTGTCAAGTAAAAAACAAAGTCAAGTTCAAGTGAACTCAATAACAAAGCTATCAAGAACAATAACAAGAATATCAGGTGATGTCAGAACATATCACAAATACAAATCAGTTTAACAACAAGTATAGCAACTGGAAGTGATCAGTTAACTGGAGGAAGTAAAGCAGCTCACAAGTGAAGCATGTACACAGAAATCATTCAATGCAGGTACAAACAAGTGGAGTGGAGTTTAAATTCAAGCAGAGAATTATAAACATGAATGCAGACTAAAGCTCACAGGCCAAAAGCATGTGAAGACTCAATACATAAACAAGTCAACAGTTCATGACAGGGAGCCAGAATATCATCATCGAATAAATGATCAAAGTCAGGGATAACCACTGTAATAACCAAGTGATCAAAGTGGAAGACATAGGTCGAACAAGTCGAGTATGCTACAGATCAGACAACTAAAATGACGAAGTCAACATTGAACAAGTCAAAGTTGAAGACGTAGTCAAGAAATCAAAGTCGTGTATATATCAATCACGTTTACAAGTTGAAAAAGTCAAATTTATAAATTAGGTAAGTATCACGACTGTTTAAAATCAAAAAGATCGAACGTTCAATAATCGAAGCCGCGAATCAAAAGAAATTTCCCAAAATATCGAGATGTAAAAACGGCAAGTACAAACAACGTGGTGATCAAGACAATCAAATCAGACGCATATATAAAGAGACCCAAAATGATCATCGACTGTGTGGTGATTCAGAGCAGAGCAAAGATCCCAAATCATCACTGACACTCAAGAATCAAGTTCAAGTTCAAATCAGAGAACACAAAGCAGAAGTACATACCACTTTCAGAGACGAAGCCGAAGCTCTAAATTGCAACAGGGAAAAACCCTAATTCCAGAGTCGCCACAAAGGAAGATGAAGCCGAAGCTTCAATTCGCCAGCAAAACGAACAAGGGCAAAGCCCTAATTCAGTCGAGCAAGTATTGAAGAAGATCGAGCCAGATTCGCCAGAGAATCGAAACATCACCGTAGCCCTAAATCGCCATTTTTATTTCTCAAGGGATCGGGCCAGGAAGTAAAGAAAAAAGGGGGATCGAAGTTACCAATTGAAGCGGGTCGACATGTTAGGGCAAATAACAAAAAAATAGGGCCGGGCTTTAAAAAAAAAAAAGAAATACATTTATTTAAAGCCCAAAATAATTTCTCAATCATTTTTATAAAAGAATTTCAAATTGATTTTAAATTTCAATAGCAATTTTAATTGTCTAATTTCGATAATCAATTGATGCAAAATACTAGGTTGTTACAGACTCCCCTCCTTAAAGAAATTGCGTCCCCGCAATTTTCATAATTAATGTCGTCACTAACAATAAATTTTCTAACCTAAACTGGTTAAGCTAGAAAAATAAAGGTAGAGAATTCAAACATCAAAGAAATCTTTTAATTTCATAAAAGAAATTCACAATTCTCAACAAAATATAACTATCCAATAGATAATCAGAAAACAACAAAACAGAATGAACGCAGTTATCAGCAATATTCAATTATCAATTAGACAATTAGAATTCAGAAATCACAAAACAACGATATCTAATTATCGATACGATAATTAGAGAACAGCAAAATCTAATTATCAACAAAGATAATTAGAAAACAAAATTCGCAAATCGCAAAACTGCAAATATCTAGTTATCCAGCAGATAAGTAGAAAACACGAACTTTATAATCAGCAAACTCTAACTATCAACAGAGATAAGTAGAAAACAGCAATTCAATATAATCAACATAATCTAGAATCAATTAGAGACTAGAAAATCTTATAATCAGCAAAATTAGCAATTACCTAATTATCAAAACGATAATCAGATCTCAAATCGCAAATATTCAATCATCAAAAATGATAATCGAATTTTCAAAACACAAATATTTAATTATCTCAAACGATAATTAAACCACAAATCACAAGTATTCAATTATCACAAACGATAATCAAATCGAAAAAATATTTAATTATCTCAAACGATAATCAAATCAACAAATGTTTAATTGTCAAAACGACAATTAGAATCTCAAATATCGAGTTATCACGAGCGATAACCAAAAATCACAAATATCCGATTATCAAAAACGATAATCAGAAATCACAAATATCCGATTATCAAAAACGATAATCAGAAATCACAAATATCCGATTATCAAAAACGATAATCAGAAATCACAAATATCCGATTATCAAAAACGATAATCAGAAATCACAAATATCCGATTATCAAAAACGATAATCAGAAACCACAAATATCCGATTATCCAAAAACGATAATCAGAAATCACAAATATCCGATTATCAAAAACGATAATCAGAAATCACAAATATCCGATTATCAAAAATGATAATCAGAAATCACAAATATTCAATTAACAAATTCGGAATTAAGCGAAATAGCAAACGCACATGTCCCATAACCACGAGTTTTACTAAATCGTTTAATTCTCTTCATCATTCCTTGAAAGTGCAAAATTGTGTATATTTTTTAAATAACATTTCAAATTCTCAAATGGAAAAGTCCAGAATTAAGCGAATCAGTAAAAGAAAGGGGTCATAGTCCTCGATTTTGCTGAAACGTTTAAATCGCTTCCTCATTCTTTTGAAAATGCAAACTGTAAAAAATTTGAAAACAATTTTAATTTATATTTTGAAACAACTTTTAAAAATAATGAATTTTGAAAACACGTGATTAAATTAGCAACATCAGTAGCAACTTTGATAAGGAAGTTGCACTTCTCAAAATACCGTAAAAACGGACAACAAAATCAGCATTGCGGGAGAACCGCTTGTAAATCCATTTTAAAATTGACGGTTACCGAAGTTAACACTTCAAAATCTTATCAAAATAACTGGTATCAAAATATAATACCAATGAATTTTCATTCATCAAAATGTCACAAGAATCTTCTCAAAGATAGAAAGGGATACAATACCCTAAACTTGTATTCATAACAAGTCAATGACACACCAATTCACCAATACACCAAAAATTGATAAAACTTATCAATAGGAATCGCGAAAATTGGCGAAGCACAAATTCTAGAAATCATCACAAGAAATCCAGAAAACACAAATTCTAGAAATCTACACACGAAATCCAGAAATCACAAAAATTCTAGAATCGACACACGAAATCCAGAAATCACAAAGAGGGGGAGACCTATCATAAAACGGGAGTATGAAAACTCCAAACACCGGTATCACAAGAACGAGAAGCTATCTCATGGTGGCTAACCATTAAATTTTGACACACGAATGGTCCAAAGACCGTGGGGGCGCTACCCCACATATGTGATGGCGAAACATCACACAAACAGAGTTTAGTCTCCCTCGTAGACAAAGAGACATCGCACAATCGCTAGTCTAAATCATAAAAAGAAAAGGGGAAGGCCTATCACAAAATGGGAGCAAGAAAACTCACCGACCGGTATCACAAGAATGAGAAGCTATCTCTTGGTGGCCAACCATTAATTTTTGACACACGAATGGTCCGAAGACCGTGGGGCGCTACCCCACATATGTGATGGTGAAACATCACACAAACGGGGTTTAGTCTCCCTCGTAGACAAAGAGACATCGCACAATTGCTAGTCTAAATCAAATCACAAAAATGATCGTCATGATCATATGGAAGTGTCAATTACACTAAGCCAGTAAATATATGAGTTTAGCTTCATGTCCCATAACCACTAGCTTAACTTAAATATTTATGAACAAACTGTAGATCTTCACTAGAAAATTGTCACAAAAGGGTTCAATCGAACAAGTCCAAGAGCTAACCGACGAAGTGAACGCAAGCGTTTCATACCACTCGTTTTACTAAGTCGTTTAATTCGATTTCTCATCCGAGTGAAGTAAAGGCTTGTATATACTAATAGGTTGGAAAACGGTTTAAGAAAAAGAGCTTTGTAGTAAAATTGTTTTGAAATCGTTTGAAGAAAAGGGTTCTGATATTTACTACTAGTATAGAAAACCTTTATATTTTTAAAGTGACAAATCACAAAAATGATTGTAGAAACAATCAATCACAAGAATTCACATACAAAGATGTGAATAGAATCCAAAGAAATCGATACCGAATCCATCAAAAAGTATGTTCACAAAAATCCCAAAGAAAATGTCATCAAAGTTGCTAATAAATGATAGCAACAAATCGGGAAAATAATCAAGAATCGATTAAATTTTGGAAACCAAATCAATTCACTAAAATTCACATTCGAAGACGTGAATAAAATCCAAAACATTCAATTCCAAATTCATCAAAGTGGAAATACCCAAAAATTCCAGAAATAGAAGTTATCAAAGTCGACAAAGGTGATAACAAATAATTGGAAAAGAAGAATCGATTATCAATTGGAAAGACAAAGCAAAACGAGCATAAATGCAAAAATGACTTCAACAAAAATAAGAATCAAGTCAATGCCGAAGTCAACAATTGATGGCCACTGTCGAGTACAAAATGAATCATCATCATCAAGGAATCCAACAGCAAACAAAGTCAGAGTCTTGGAAATCAAGAAATTAGCAATTTCACAAAAACAAAGTGACCGAAGTCAAATGGAAATCAAGCCGAGGAAAACACAAAATATCAAGTTCAAAATCGCTGAGATTTGAATAAAATCAACATCGGCTAAATCAATTCAAAGCCGAAAGCACAAGAACAAAATCCTCATCATCAGAAACCCAACTTGAGTTCGCAAAGCAAATGAGGACGGAAGCCAAAATACTTTCACGAAATCAAAATCAAATGCACATGAGTAAGCGTTAGGAATTCATACCTAACAATCAAAGATAATCATATGTAAAGATGAGAGATAAAACATTGACAAATAGTTGTAACACATGTTCCATCTAAGTTATGTTTTATATTATGTCCATAAACCCCTGGCTCTGATACCAAGCTGTGACGCCCCACCTCTATGCCCACGCTAGCCAAGAACACTACGGTGTAGTGCTGTCAGCTAGCGCGGAGAATAAGGCTGTTGAGGAGCGACCATCCGTGTAATTGCTTTGTGCGAGCACCGATATGTCAGATAGTATAACATGCATTCTTTTTCAGGAGGAAATCCGGCATACCGATACAAACACAAAGCTACTAAACAGTGGCTATAATAGTTTAGGACAAAATATAGAATAATAACACAGATAATATAGATAAATGCGGAACACAGATTAAACAGAAAAGTCTCATATATATAATAACTGATGTCAGTTACAATACATTTGACACGGTACATATGATACAACTACAACAGTCGACACATGAAGTTATATATATACAAGTACATTATCGACTAATATACATGAATACATATCAACCTATACTATGACGCGACATCTCCCAAAAATGTGAAAAGTCTTCATAGCTCAAACAGCAACCCAAAGCAAGAGATCTACACCCTGAAATAACTCGGATCTGACCCGAGTATTACGTTCAAAAGAAAATAATACACGGGTCAGTCTAATTCAAACTTAGTTATTAGTGCACGAAAGCAATAACAATTAGACGACAGTCCGAATAAATTCACCTATCCGATCCTTTAACAAGGAAATAGGATAACGGTGAAAATAACACGTAATAGTGTTAAACAACAAATCAGCAAATTCAAAATATCAACAAAGATAAATGAAAAGATTTTCAGTAAAGATACTTTAGAAAATATCAGAATTGCCTAAACGGCAATTACAACAAAATCATCAAATTAAACCAAATCAAAATATCAAAGTATCACTGCAACAATGAACTGTGCATGTACACAGAGAAGTCAAACAAATGCATCTGGAAACTACAATGCACAACGACATGGGTCAGAATCAAACAAGTTAAAGTATAAGATCATCAGCATGCAAATGAAACTGTCCAAGGCTCAGTACAACTAAATGACAACACATGCGTAGCTATAAGCAAGCATATATGAAGACTTCAAGCAATACAACTAAAGTATGTCAAGTAAATGGTTCAGGAACTAAACTATGATCAGGCAAAGGCTATGGAGACCATACTGCAAGATCAAGTGTGCAGATGATCATCACAAGTTAAAGACAAGAGCAACAGAGCTACAAAGTAAAGAGCAGTGACAACATACATGATGACCAGACCAGATATGTTCATCAAGACTACAACATCAGGTTATACTACAGAAGTACAACAAGCTACATAGAACAATCAGTGGCAAATGCATATACAAGTGAGCACATGAACACAGCAGTCTCAATCAAGACACAATGACAACTATCTACATGAATTAGTTCAAAAGGAATACAACTGCAACCATGAATGTAATTCAAGTGAACAGGCTACAGCATAAATGTAAACCAGGCATGATCAAAGACCAGACTACTGAATGCATCAGCAAAACTAAGCAGAAGCATTAGACAACATGATGGTGAAACAGTGTCAAGTAAAGATCAAAGTCAAGTTCAAGTGAACTCAATAACAAAGCTATCAAGAACAATAACAAGAATATCAGGTGATGTCAGAACATATCACAAATACAAATCATTTTAACAACAAGTATAGCAACTGGAAGTGATCAATGAACTGGAGGAAGTAAAGCAGCTCACAAGTGAAGCATGTACACAGAAATCATTCAATGCAGGTACAAACAAGTGGAGTGGAGTTTAAAATTAAGCAGAGAATTATAAACATGAATGCAGACTAAAGCTCATAGGCCAGAAGCATGTGAAGACTCAATACATAAACAAGTCAACTGTTCATGACAGGGAGCCAGAATATCATCATCGAATAAATGATCAAAGTCAGGGATAACCACTGTAATAACCAAGTGATCGAAGTGGAAGACATAGGTCGAACAAGTCGAGTATGCTACAGATCAGACAACTAAAATGACGAAGTCAACATTGAACAAGTCAAAGTTGAAGACGTAGTCAAAAAATCAAAGTCGTGTATATATCAATCACGTTTACAAGTTGAAAAAGTTAGATTTATAAATTAGGAAAGTATCACGACTGTTTAAAATCAAAAAAATCGAACGTTCAATAATCGAAGCCGTGAATCAAAAGAAATTTCCCCAAAATATCGAGATGTAAAAACGGCAAGTACAAACAACGTGGTGATCAAGACAATCAAATCAGACGCATATATAAAGAGACCCAAAATCATCATCGACTGTGTGGTGATTCAGAGCAGAGCAAAAATCCCAAATCATCACTGACACTCAAGAATCAAGTTCAAGTTCAAATCAGAGAACACAAAGCAGAAGTACATACCATTTTCAAAGACGAAGCCGCAGCTCTAAATTGCAATAGGGAAAAACCCTAATTCCAGAGTCGCCACAAAGGAAGACGAAGCCGAAGCTTCAATTCGCCAGCAAAACGAATAAGGGCAAAGCCCTAATTATGTCGAGCAAGTATTGAAGAAGATCGAGCTAGATTCGCCAGAGAATCGAAACATCGCCGTAGCCCTAAATCGCCATTTTTATTTCTCAAGGGATCAGGCCAGGAATTAAAGAAAAAAGGGGGATCGAAGTTACCAATTGAAGCGGGCCGACATGTTAGGGCAAATAACAAAAAAAAATAGGGTCGGGCTTTAAAAAAAAGAAATACATTTATTTAAAGCCCAAAATAATTTCTCAATCATTTTTATAAAAGAATTTCAAATTGATTTTAAATTTCAATAGCAATTTTAATCGTCTAATTTCGATAATCAATTGATGCAAAATACTGGGTTGTTACAAATTAATATTAGATATTTGAGTCATTCACTTCCGAAGTATTTCAATACTAACTAGCTTTAAATTACATAGTTTAATAAATAAAATTTTCCATTTAAAACAAAACTTAACTTCTTAATAAAAATATATTTTTAAAATCCCAATAACCAATTTCAATTTATAAATCCCTCTCGATTCACAACACATCAATTTCATTCTGATTCTCTAACCATTCTCACTTTTCAAAATAGAATCCAATATTTTTTTTTACGAAAAACCTATTTTCATATCTCGATATAAATTCACATCATGAAATTATGTTCCCAATTTATCTACCGATATCATTTCCCTTATTTATAAACATCGTTTATTAATTTATAAACTCATTTGCGTTTTACTTGTTTACAGATATAATCTCATTTATAAAATTCCATGTTATAAATTCCATTTGTTTATAAATTCCATTTATTTTTCAAATCTATTTTAAATATCGATTTTAACTTCTTTTCCACAAAATTTTTAGAAATATCCTTTAAAAATCCATTGTTAAAAAAATCCTCTATATAAATTATTTTAAAATCTCTATTAAAAATATTTTTACGAATAGTTAAGTACAACCCAAAATCAATTATCGTTTTATTCAAATCAATTTCTTTTAAAATAATCCAAATTTCGATATAGTTATTTCTATATCCAAATTCTCCTTTAATTTGCTTCAAATTCAAAATAATATTTATGGTATTTAAAATACCAAATTCAAGGCCAGTACTACAATAATATCCAATAATTCAAATCACCACATAATCTATATCAAATTATTCACATAAATCATATATCACTATATATGAAATTAAAATCAACATTTTTGAGGAATCCAGTTGGATCCCTCCAACCTGTTTTCCAACATCCACAGATGTTATATAACCTAAATACCAATACCGCTTCGAGGCAGGATATCGTGGTAATATAGGGTCCGCTATTTTGTAGGGCGCATAGGGTCTCATCCGCTCCAATCGACGGGAAATATATCCTATAACGACAAGTAAATTTTAGTGGTTTTATTAATATAATTTATTAGATTTTTGTGAAATTTTAAATAATAAAATTTGAAAATAAAAATTTAATATTTGGAATACGTCTATTTAAACATATCAAATGGTAAATTTTCATCAGATAATATGGAAGTTTATTTTATTGTGTAATTTTATTTCAATCCAAATCAGTTAATATTTGATGATAATAAAATGTTTTCCAAACCTGAATATTTTTATATATAAAATTTGTAAATCATCTTCCGAGTGAGACGTCATCTTCCGTTTCGTCAAATTTGAACTGTTATTGCTCCGTTTACCTTATTTTTGGCAAATTGGCAGCATTTTCGGTATTGATTATCGACTTTTGATCGGATGATCATACTACTGATATCTATATACCGTTTTGATCGTCTCGTCGTGCTGATCTCAGCAGTACATTCGTATGTGTGTTTCGGCATCCGATGAACGGTGGAATCTATAAAATGTTGGATCGTATCGGTACCCGTTTTATAATTTTTTTTGGTATCCATCTTTCCTTTCATTTACCTACCTGTCGAAACAAACAGCCATTAGACTTTATTATCTCCTGGAACTCAATCGCTGGCTTTTGGTATTTCCTAATAGTTCCAAATTATTCTCTGGTTTCGTTCTATTCTTAGAAATGGGAAAAATTATAAATTTTATTTTATCACTAAAAGTTCATTTGCCTGCTTAGTCTCAAACCACTACTTCTTCTTCATTCCATATTCCCTGAACCACAGCCTCTCTTCCAAAACAACATCACCCGAAGCTAAAGTAGCAGCCGAGATTTGCTCTCTCATCCTTATATATATAAAGGTAATTTTATATGTATATGTTTTGAACTTTGTTGATTAATTTATATACTGTATTATATGTATACGTTTCGGTCTGTGTATGTATATATAATCTATAGTTTATATAAGTGTTGCTTTATGGTATATATATATAATCGTTCATTTTATATATTAGTATTTATATAAATATTGATTTTTTTACACATATACATATATGTAAAATAAGTTAGTACTATATGCATAGTTTATTTTGCTGTAGCCTCTTGATGACGTGTGTGTGTGTGTATAGTTTTCTTTTCCTATAATAGTTTGCAGTTAGATCAAATGTAAGTATATATGTGAATATAATATGTTTCTGGTTATACAAGTTGTATTATATTATAAATTAGAGTCTGTTATATTAGGAAGTCTGGTTATATATATACCATATTAAACTATACAAGTTTTAATAGCTACAAAAATATATGTTATACAATTATGGGCTTTTCGCATATATTAACTGTTTCACTGTATAAGTTGTATAAGATTTTTTTTAAAAGTGTTATCACATATGTATATACAAAGTATATATTGTCATAAAGCTTTTAAAGTTACAGAGTTCATATTAACATATGTATGTTTGTGTATATTATAAGTTGTATTTAAAATAAGCAGAGCTGTCTGCATATGTTGTTTGATTGATAGCCGTGTGTATATATATATATATGTTTGCTTAAAGATTATATATATGATGTTTTTTAAGTATATATATGGCTGTTTCATCCTATTTTATGTATTTAGTTATATATATGTGAATGGTAAATTGCAGTTTTATATATACTATATGTTTATATATATTAGCTTATAAGCTACTATATGGATAAATTGGCTATAAGGTTACAGTATATATATATATATGTATAAAGTTACTATATATAAGTTGTATAAATATATAGGTTAAGTTTAAATGTATTGATTCAAAAATTTATTATTTTATATATATATTTTTGACTTTAATATTTGAGTTTTAGTTTAAAACAATGGATTTTGAAATGCATATATATATACACTTGATTCAATATATGCTTGAATTTAGAATCTGATTTTATATATAGTTATATAGTTATATATATAAGTTCATGTATACCAATTATCTGCATCAATCCAATTCTGATTTGACTTCGTCAATTCTTATTTATCAGCTCTGTCGCCAAAATCCGTGCCAATCTTGATTTGATTTGGATTTCGTGCTTGGATTCGTAACTCATCTTAGTCTCGTTAATCTCTAACCTCGAAAGGTGAGCAATCACTCACGATTAACGTTCTTATATTTATTAAATTTGATTTCAATTGAAACGACAATTGAAATATGTTGCTGTTAGTTATTTACATTGCTATATATATGCCATTACCTGTATTTGTTCACCTATGAGATCTGACACCATTATCTGTTATTTATATTAATGATATATGCCTGTTATATTATTATCATATCTGTTATCACTCTGCAAGTTCCCTGTTAGTATAGAATTCACTATGGGTTGAAATGATACGTACCCGAATGATCTGTAGAATAGGAGAAAATCGTTTTGGGTTGAATGATAAACCCAAGCGATTTTCATTGACATTGAATTTGGGATTGCGGGTTGAAAAGATATATACCCGTATATATTTAAATTGCGGATTGAAATGATAAATATCCGTATCACTTGACCATAGGATAGAAAATTTTATACAGACACCGTTGGTCGATATATATAAATATTTTGAAAATGATTTCTATGGTTTTGGAAAGAAGTATATGGTTTATTAAATACTGATTTTTAAGATATTATATGTAAATATATTTATAAAGTTTAAAATTTGGGTTTTCTAAAATTATATGTTTTGAAAATTGTATAGTTATAAGTAAATTTTGAAATTATAAATTTTAATAATTTATTTAAAATCTTTCTATTTTTAAAATATATAAATAGATTAATGTTTAATATTGTTTAAGTATTTATTGAAAATTTATATTTTTCAAATATAGAGTTTATAATGATTTTTATAAATCTTAGGTTGGAAATTGGTTTGAAATTATATTTATTTAAGAATTATACTTAAATAAGTTTGATTTGAAATTTATTAAATTTGAAATTTTAAAGATATGTTTTTATAACTTGAATTTGATTAAAAGTGACTTAAATGAATATTTCAAATTTACATAAATTGAGATGGGATATTTTGTTTATTTGAATTTGTAAATTGAAGTTGTATTAGATGTTATTGAAATGATTAAGTAAATATTTGAAAACTAAATAATAGTAAAGTAAATTTGATATATATATGAAATTATCGAATTTAGTTTTGAAATGTTGAATATTTAAAGCTTTGAAATATATTGAAATTGAAATGGTTTATTTTGTGGTTCAAATCTGTATGTGAAATCGATATAATTCGGAATGGTTTATTGAGAAACGGATGTGAATTGGAATTGATGAATTGAGATTCAATTGAATTTGAATTTTTGAATTCGAGTTGATTTGAATCGATTTGTGAAATTTGAGGAAACTATTTTATTATATAAAGTATTTTTAAATTATATTTAAAACTATTTTATATTTTACTTTATAAATTATTTTATATAAACTATTTTAATATAAACCATTTTAACTTATAACAATTTTTAATATAAACTATTTTAATAAACTAATTATTTTAATATAACTATTTTAACCTATAACAATTTTTATATAAACTATTTTATTTTATAAGCTATTTTATTATATATACTATTATTTATACCTAAACGGTTTAAAGGAAATGTTATGATTTCAAAGTGCTATGATTTCCAAAGTGTTATGATTTCAAAGTGTTATGATTTCCAAAGTGCTATGATTTCAAAATGTTGTGATTTCCAAAGTGTTATAATTTTAAGTGTTTTGGTTTCGAAAGTGTTATAACTTTGAAAGTACTATGATTTTGGAAGTGAATATATTTGAAATGGAAATGATATCGTATTGATTTGGTTTTTGAAATGGAAATGATATTTTGGTTTTGAAGTATAAACTATTTTGAAATGACCGCGGTGTTATAATAACATTTGGTTGTTAAAGAGACCGGGATCAGATATGGGCATACTCTCTGTCGATACCGAAAACCACTTTAACAACTGTGTACGCAGTGGAGATTCCAGAATGAAGTAGGATGGTGGCGACGATCCTATATGAGGTATATATGTGGACCCGACTCCCATGAGTTGGCATAAGGTGGCTAAAACAGGAGCAATCGATGGGCAAATGAGGTAGCTCCTCTGATCGGACACACTCCATTGTATGCCATTCTATTACTTTGTGATTGATTTGGTGCGCACCTTCGGATTTTTGGGAGTGTGGCTCGAGTTGGGCGATTGCTGCGGCTTTGCGTTACCAACAACCCGGAAGTATAATTGGTATATCTACCCTGGCATTGCCTAGTTGTACCGTGTCACCTACCTTATCGAGACCACTATGAGTTTGATTTGTGTCGTACCTATGGAGTATCCTCTGGTAGCTCCAGTTTACGGGGTATTACGGTACTGTATAGACTACTGGCACTATAAAATGTGTTAAAGGGGATATGGGTAATGCCTTAACGCTATTTTAATAGTTTACTTTACTTTAGACATTTTTATAATAGCGTATATTACTACATAGTAGATAGTTTAACGGATCCTTAGAGGATGGTTATCCCAAACATCCTTTAAGTTACTTGTATTTCAATTGATATTTCACTTGAGTTGGATTTATTGATATAAGAATGTTAATCCCGACTCGAGTGTTTGTGTTTTGCTTTACGCTCGGGTTAGACTGAGTATCACCGCATTAGAGACTCACCTTTGGAGTTGGAGCTTCGCTCGGAGATCCATCCCGCTATCTATTCAGCTTGCAGTTATTCAGTTGATTCTAGTGATGTATTCTGATCTTGTATTTGACTATTGTATTGAGACTTCTATGTATTCGAGACTTCTGTTGTATCTTGTTTTAACTCTGATATATATATAGTAGTTTCATGAACTACTATTCTTTTGTTTCTGCTGCTTATTGTTATATTACTCCGTGTCTATGATTCTGTGATTATTTTATTTACTGTATATGCTAAGTTTTGCCAAATTTAAATTAAGAATCTGATATTTTGAGCAATTCAAGTCCGACATGTATGGATGCGAATGGTTGAAAATTTCAGGATGTTACATGTGGTATCAGAGCTCTGGTTTTAGGCAAAACTTAGCGTATATAGTGAACTTAATTACAAAATCACTTTCGTTCGAGCTTGAATCTCTTCCTCTTTGATTCGGTTTCCTTTGAATTTTGGAACTCTCCGCTTTGTTCTGGAATTCATTCTTGTCTCTCTCTATTCGTGTTTCCTTGATTCTGGAGTATTCCATAACTCCACTTCGGTTGATCTCAATAATGAATCGGCGGTTCCGCCAATCTTAGAATGATTTGTAAAGGGGTGAAACTCCTTTACAACAGGCATCGATTCGTCGAAGATTTCTGTATCCTCGGTTTAGATGCTGCTATCTCTTGTTATGCCTGAATTCTATCTCTTATGATCGAATGTCGACTTGCCTCAGTATTCTGCATCGATCTTATTCTTGAAGTCATGGTTGACCCGGTTAAGGTCGCTCGTGATTTATATGTGTATATTCATCTTTTCTCTTTTGATAATTAATCATCTTATCTTCATTTCGAGCCTATCAACTTGGTTAGAAATCTCTTTGATTAGGGTCCCTCAAAATTTGAATCTCTATCCTTGTTTTGAAATCCATTCTGGAATCATCGACTGAGGGAGTGCATTTGTATTAATATTAAAATGTTTTATAGTGTGTTGTTTGAGTTGTTGATGTTGATTTGGGTTTTCAATCGATTCTTCTGACCAATGCTATCGATAGGAATTCCGAAACACTTGAACAGAGCAAACTGACACAATATTATTTTAAATTGGGTAAATGAAGTATAATTTTGTATGATTATATCATATATAAGTATAATTTTTTCTGAAATATAAAAAGTTAAATGAATTGGTTAACAAAAATGATAATATTTGATTTCCATTTATTATTCTGTAAACCATTGATTATTGCCACATTAAATAAATGAAAGTATAAGCATGGTTTATAAACTGATTTATAATTTAAATGAATTTAAATTAAGAATGTGAGAATTTAATTTCTCGTGATTTCAAACTTTGGTTTTAAAGTTTTAAAATGCATATTATTTAAAGTATTTTCGAATAGAAATTATTTCCAAAGAATTTTAAATGTTGAAATCAGTGCTCTCCTCTTTTATCGCTGGAAAATAATTTCGGTGGTGGCGGCCGCATTATTGACATTCATTTTCGAGTTTCGAAGTGGAGAGACCAATTCGTAGCTTTGCTACACTTTTGTTTTGGAAAATAAATTGATTTAAATTCTTGAGTATGACTTGATTTATATTGAATATATAAGTATATGATTTTAAATTTGATCTGATATATAATATATATTTATCTCTAAATAGTTTGGAATAAAATCGGAAATTTAACTCTTAAATTTTAAATAAATATTTAACTTGAAATAACTGAATTGTAAAATTTTATTTGTATAATACTCAGTTGCATTCCATATATAACTTATCTTAATTATTCAGAAGTTAACTATGTAATTGGATAATATACAATGTAAAATGATGTTAAAGGGATTTCTAAATAAATTTGAGTAGTTATAATAAGGGTAAATATACTTAATATATGTGATAAGATATATTAAGTGGAATAAATTTAATAATAATTTGGAATAAAGAAGAATTAAATTTGTTGAATAAAATATGATTGTATAAATGACTATTCAAATTTATGATTTTAGAAAATTGTTAATTGAGGATAATTGAATAATAAGATAATGAATAAATTAGATAAATTAAATAATTTTTTTTGAAGGAATTGATAAATTTTAAATTAAATCAATTGAATGAAATATCGTTAATTTAAATTTTAATATTGAATATTAATTAATTTAAATTTAAATTTATATGGTTTAAATTAATTGTTTTATTTTGTATTTCAAATCTATTTTTCTTTCTGGTTGTTTCCATTCTCCTACCTCCTCCTTTTTCGGGGACGAAAAGTTTTGAGTGGGTGAGAGTGTAACGATCCGTAAATTTTAGTGGTTTTATTAATATGAAAGTTTATGAAAGTTTTAGTCTATTTAAACATAGCAAATGGTAAATTTTCAGTTTCGTCAAATTTGAAATGTTATTGCTCCGTTTACCTTATTTTCGGCAAATTGGCAGCATTTTCGGTACCGATTATCGACTTTTGATCGGATGATCATACCACTGATATCTGTATACCGTTTTGATCGTCTCGTCGTGCTGATCTCAACAGTACATTCGTATGTGTGTTTCGGCGTTCGGTGAACGGCGGAATCTGTAAAACGTTGGACCGTATTGGTACCCATTTTATAATTTTTTTTGGTATTCATCTGTCCTTTCATTTACCTACCTGTCGAAACAAACAGCCATTAGACTTTATTATCTCCTGGAACTCAATCGCCGGCTTTTGGTATTTCCCAATAGTTCCAAATTATTCGCTGGTTTCGTTCTATTCTTTTTTTTTGAAAGATGGTAAAGGGCCGAGCCCAAAATACAAAAAACGGGTAAAAACCTGATTCACTTATTACAAAACCTTATCTCCATTAGGGTTGCCGACATAATGTGTGATGCCCCACCTCTATGCTCACAATAACAAAGAGTATTAAAAGAAATACTGTCTGTTATTACGAAGAATAAGGCTGGAAAGGAGTGGCCATCCGTAGTTGGCCTTACACTAGTATTGGTTACCTCGATAGGAGTGGTATATATTTTTCATTTTTCATCGCTTATTTATTTACTCCCATCGACATACCCAATTTCCAATATAAAACGAACTACGATGGTTCATAATAGTTAAGGACAATAAATATAATAATAACACAGATAATATAAATGCGTAACACAGACAAAACAAAGAGTCTCATATATATATAACTGATGTCAGTTATAATACATTTGACACGATACATATGATACAACTACAAATCTACAACCTGAAATAACTCGGGTCTGACCCGAGTACTACATTCAAAAGAAAATAATACATGGGTCAGTCTAATTCAAACTCAGTTATTAATGCACAGAAGCAATAATAATTAATATCAAACAGACGACAGTTACAGAGATCTCGTATATCCAACTTCTCGATAAGAGAATCGGATAACGGCAGATATAACACTAAACAGTGTTAACCAACATATCAGCAAATCTAAATCATCAACAAAGATAGATAAAAAGAGTATCAATGAAGATAATTTTGGAAAACAACAGAATTGCTTAAACAGCAATTAACAACCAAATCCAATTATTAAATAAATAATTAGAAAATCTCAAAGTGGTTAAATCAAACCAAACTCTGTGTGGCTGCAGTACACGCACGCGTGCACTGCCTCGCCACTACAGTACATCGAACTGCAAAGGTCAATATAAATGAACCAAAAACAACTGGTACTAACTCAAATCAAAATGAACCATCAAATGAACAAAGTGCCCATGAAGGCATGATGAAAATTCACAATCAATCACAAGGTCAAACCCAAAATGCCGGATTCAACTCAAGTGTAGTCAGAAAAACAATCCATTTGCATCAATGCAATGCAAAACAACAAGGGCAAAATCGCAACAAAAGAAACTGCAACCACCACAAATATTCAAGGGCAAAACTGCAACAAACTACAGCCACCTCATGAATACAAGGGCACAGCAAATACAAACTGCAACTACAACATGTTGCAATTATACTTGAACATGAAGGCAAGTTGACACAGTTTCAAGCCGGAATGAACCCTGCAATATGTACAAAATGTGTACCAAACAAATGCACAAATGCAACTGCAGATACAAGGAGTGTGTCAACATAAAATAAATCAGAGAATACAAACCACCACATCAAGTGATACTAAGTGCAACAGAATCTCAAGCATCACCAACAAAAGGATACAACTACATGAACACCGCAGTATGAAGGTGAGGGCACCAAAATATGGTACCACAACACACAACAATAAAAGATACAAAGAATCAGTACCCAAGAGAGGCAACTGGTAACCACATGTATACATATACATGCTATCATCAACTACAAAAATGCAAACAACTCACCTATACTAGGTATAGGTCAAAAGTGCAATCGTGAATAAAATTCACAAATTACCAATATATATATAAGTGAACACTACAGGCAACAGTGAACACTATAAGCATGTTGATGACAAAATAATACAAACTACAAGGACTCGAATGACCAAGGGCACCCAAGATCAAGCGACATCATGTCAATAATGCACCGATCAGAGGTGGTAACTTGGAACTACAAACCTATCAAGCAATTAGGTGCAACAAAACTCAAGCTCGAGTAAAAAGACTCAAAGCTATGCACCGAACTAAAGGCAGTATAAACGAAATTCTGGCAGAGGTACAACACAGCTAATGGTCACGAGTGTAACCAAGTCACAGTCGAAGACACATGAACAAGTCGTGTGCTACTGACCGGAGACACAGGAAACAAGGAACAACATGAATAAAGCAAAGGACCCAACAGATGCAACATCAAAAGATATCAGGTTCGAACAAATCCAAAGCCGAGACAGCTAGCAACACAAGAATAAAAATGCCCGTATGCATATATATGAATACACATACATATCAATATCAAATGAAACATCACTTAAAATAATCAAGTGTCAAAGGTAGTTCGAACAAAGCCATCCAGACAGTGTCGAAACCACCGTGGATCAACAGTTTCACCATCAACATAAAGACTGAAGTCACCACTGAAAGAAATTTCAAAATCAAAGAAAATTCTCATTTAAACTATTTTCACAAAATTAAGTTGCAAATTTCAAATCAAGGCAGAGCCTAAATCAATTTTTTTCACAATTATATTCGCTAAATCCAGTTAACAACCAAAGCAATGCATCATGACTCAATAAACAAAACTGACACACATTGGAGTGTCATATACAAATCAAGACCAAAGTCCTTTGTTCAACATCAAAGAATTAACCAAAGTCGAATGAAATCACTTCGTCAAAATCAAGTTAAAGCCGAGGCCAACACTATCACAAGCCAAAGCGACCGAAGTCAAAGACGAATTCAAACAAGCAAGGACAGAGGCTCAAATTTCAAAAACCACCTGCGATAAACAAAAGTATTAAGTTCAAATCGAAATGGTCAGAAACAATAACAAAGCAATGGTGATAGCTGACGATAATACGAAGTTATGAAATCACATTCACACAACCACGTAACCGAAGTCAGATGGAAGTCGAGCCGTGGCGTTCACGAGATAAAGCAGTGCCGTGAATACCAGAAAAACAAGAAATCAACAACATCGAAACAAGTTTACCAAAAACGAACAATTCAAAACCAACGGAAAACAAAATCAACTTCATCAAACGAAAGACACACATTTGAACAAGCCAGAGATCGCCCAATCGATTTGAATTAAATGTGAGTGAAGCAATCACTCACCTTAGATTCGAAGGTCGCATACTTCAGAGACGAAGCGAGGTCGATCGAAACCCTAATTGCTGAAGCAGGAGGATCGAACAAAAACGAGCCGCCATTTCTTTCTCCTTTCGTCAATTTTTGTTTTAGGGTTTTCACCGATGAATGAAGAATGAAAGGGGGACGGGTATTTGTTTCGATATTCATCACAACCCAAAGCCAAAGAATCTTGGGCCAAAAATTAAATTTTAAAGCCCGAAACCCCTTAACAAATTATTAAAAGAATTTTCAACTCGATTTAAAAATTCCAACAGCAATTAGCTAGTAACATCAATCATTTAATGACGATTATAATTTGAAGCTAAATCCCAGGTTGTTACAGACTCCCCTCCTTATAAAAATTGCGTCCCCGCAATTTTCATAATCAAAGTCGTCAATAACAATTATTTTTCTAACATAAACTGGTTAAGCTAGAAAAGTAAAAGTCGGGAATACAAATGCCAAAGAAATCTTTTAATTCCATAAAAGAATTTCACAAATTCTCAACAAAATCTAATTATCAAATAGATAATTAGAAAACAATCAAAACTGAATAAATACAATTATCAACAATATTCAATTACCAATTAGATATTCAGAAATACAAAAATCACAAAACAGCAATATCTAATTGTCGATATGATAATTAGAAAACAACAAAATCTAATTATCAACAAAGATGATTAGAAAGCACAAATCGCAATTCGCAAAACTGCAAATATCTAGTTATCCAACAATTAACTAGAAAACACAAACTTCATAATCAGCAAACTCTAACTATCAACAGAGATAGATAGAAAATAACAATTCAATATATTCACATAATCTAGAATCAATTAGAGACTAGAAAATCTCAAAATCAATAAAATCAGCAATCAACCAATATCTAATTATCATAAACGATAATCAAATTTCAAATCAACAAATATTTAATTATCAAAATCGATAATCAAATTTCAAATCATCAAATATTTAATTATCACAAATGATAATCAAATTTCAAATCAACAAATATTTAATTATCAAAATCGATAATCAAATTTCAAATCATCAAATATTTAATTATCACAAATGATAATCAAATTTCAAATCAACAAAAATTTAATTATCAAAATCGATAATCAAATTTCAAATCATCAAATATTTAATTATCACAAATGATAATCAAATCTCAAATCAACAAATAGTTAATTATCAAAAACGATAATCAAATTTCAAATCAACAAATATTTAATTATCACAAATGATAATCAAATTTCAAATCAACAAATATTTAATTATCAAAACGATAATCACATTTCAAATCAACAAATATTCGATTATCAAAAACGATAATCAAATCTCAAGTCAACAAATATTCGATTATCAAAACGATAATCAAATTTCAAATCAACAAATATTCAATTATCAAACGATAATCAAATTTCAAATCAACAAATATTCGATCATCAAACGATAATCAAACTTCAAATCAACAAATATTTAATTACCGATACGATAATTAAATCTCATAACAGCAAATATTTAATTATCGATACGATAGTCAAATCTCGAATCAATAAATATTTAATTACCGATATGATAATTAAATCTCAAATCAACAAATATTTAATTATCACAAACGATAATCAAATTTCAAATCAACAAATATTCAATTATCAAAAACGATAATCAAATCTCAAATATCTAATTATCACAAGCGATAATCAGAAACAACAAATATTCAATTATAAAAAACGATAATCAAATCTCAAATATCTAATTATCACAAGCGATAATCAGAAACAACAAATATTCAATTATCAAAAACGATAATCAAATCTCAAATATCTAATTATCACAAGCGATAATTAGAAACAAATAATATCTAATTATCACAAGCGATAATTAGAAACAACAAATATCCGATTATCAAAAACGATAATCAGAACTCATATAAACAAATATCCAATTATCAAAAACGATAATCAGAATCAACAATTATCTAATTATCACAAGCGATAATTAGAAACAACAAATATCCGATTATCAAAAATGATAATCAGAACTCATATCAACAAATATCCAATTATCAAAAATGATAATCAGAATCAACAATTATCTAATTATCACAAGCGATAATTAGAAACAACAAATATCCGATTATCAAAAACGATAATCAGAACTCATATCAACAAATATCCAATTACCTGCAGATAATTGGAAACAACAAATATCTAGAAATCAATTAAGAAGACTAGAAAATCAACATAAAAGCTTGGATCGATCCCATCAGATGGCGAGTTTTTAGTTCGCCGCACGTGCATCAACAAATGGCCGAAGCCTACCAAGTACTCAACATAATTTTGGCGCCCAACAAATGACCCGAAGGTCCGCAGAGTGACCCGAAGGTCTAGTACTGGTATTTGACCCGAAGGTCCATCTGAGTGGCCCAAAAGCCCAACAAATGACCCGAAGGTCCAACAAATGACCCGAAGGTCCAACATAGTGGCTCGAAGGCACACGAAAGCATCAAAATCATCAAAACAGCAAATATTTCAATTAACGAGTCCGAAATTAACCGAAATAGCAAACGCACATGTCCCATACCACGTGTTTTACTAAATCGTTTGATTCTCTTCACCGTTTCCTTAAAGGTGCAAAATTGTGTATTTTGTAAAAACACATTTTACATTCTCAAACGGACAAGTCCGGAATTAAGCGAATCAGTAAAA
The DNA here is from genome assembly GCA_030737815.1 of Allium fistulosum. Taxonomy (NCBI): domain Eukaryota; kingdom Viridiplantae; phylum Streptophyta; class Magnoliopsida; order Asparagales; family Amaryllidaceae; genus Allium; species Allium fistulosum. Next base: position 410,067,591 of record CM060906.1, read on the forward strand.
GAAAGGGGTCATAGTCCTCGATTTTGCTGAAACGTTTAAATCGCTCCTCATTCTTTTGAAAGCGCAAACTGTAAAATTCATGAAAACAATTTTATTTATTTTATAAAAATAACAATTCACATTCTCAACTGGACAAGTCCGGAATTAAGCGAATCAGTAAAAGAAAGGGGTCATAGTCCTCGATTTTGCTGAAACGTTTAAATCGCTTCCTCATTCTTTTGAAAGCGCAAACTGTTAAAAATTTTATCAAACAATTTTCATTTTAAAACGATTTTCCAATCACGTGATTAAAGCAACAACATCAGTAGCAATTTCGAAAAGGAAATTGCACTTCTCAAAACATCATAAAACGAATCTTAAAATCAGCATTGCGGAATAATCGCTTGAAAATCCACTTTTAAAAATTTGTCTGTTACTGAAGTCAAAGCGACAGTAATTTTCAAACGTCAAAATCTCATCAAAATAATTTACATCTAAATGTAACACTAGTGAATCTTTATTCATAAAAATGTCACAAACATCGCGCTTCAAAAATTTAGCACCGATATAAAAATCCCGTTATAAAGATAACGGAAACAAAATACGTTCAAACCAAACATCGGTTCAACGTAAAATAAATGCAGTAACGTGCAACTCAAATTTGCACGTACTACAAAATGAACAAAGAAATCATTCAAATGTATCTTCAATGAAGATAATTCAAAACAGCTAAGTCTAATCAATATATGATTAGCATAAAAGAAAACCAGCAAAGATCTCAACAAAAATCACATAACTGCAATCGTTTCGAATCCTCAATTCGGATTCGAAATTCTCAAAGAAACAAAATAAACACAGCTAGGTAATCAACAAATGAAATCTATTTCAACTTCATATTTTGATTTTTAAATCAAAAAGATTATCAGTTGTACTCAGCGAAGACAGTTTCACTGTTTCCGCTGCGCACTCTGATAAACAGAACACAATTTAATCAAACAACAAAACACAGTTTCACTTTTATTTTAAATAAAGATATTTAAAAATTTCATCAAAATTTCACAACTTTAGTTTTGATTCAAAGCACAAATAAAACATCGACAAATAGTTGTAACACATGTTCCATCCAAGTTATGTTTTATATTATGTCCATAAACCCCAAGCTCTGATACCAACTGTGACGCCCCACCTCTATGCTCACAATAACAAAGAGTATTAAAAGAAATACTGTCTGATATTACGAAGAATAAGGCTGGATAGGAGCGGCCATCCGTAGTTGGCCTTACACTAGTATTGGTTACTTCGATAGGAGTGGTATATATTTTTCATTTTTCATCGCTTATTTATTTACTCCCATCGACATACCCAATTTCCAGTATAAAACGAACTACGATGGTTCATAATAGTTTAGGACAATAAATATAATAATAACACAGATAATATAAATGCGGAACACAGATAAAACAAAGAGTCTCATATATATATAACGATGTCAGTTACAATACATTTGACACGATACATATGATACAACTACAACTGTCGACTCTGGAAGTTATATATACACGTACATTATCAACTAATATACATGAATACATATCAACCTATACTATGACACGACTACTCCAAAAGATGTGAAAAGTCTTCATAGCTCAAACAGCAACTCAAAGCAGGAAATCTACAACCTGAAATAACTCGGGTCTGACTCGAGTACTACATTCAAAAGAAAATAATACACGGGTCAATCTAATTCAAACTCAGTTATTAATGCACAGAAGCAATAATAATCAATATCAAATAGACGACAGTTACAGAGATCTCGTATATCCAACTTCTCGATAAGAGAATCGGATAACGGCAGATATAACACTAAACAGTGTTAAACAACATATCCGCAAATCTAAATCATCAACAAAGATAGATAAAAAGAGTATCAATGAAGATAATTTTGGAAAACAACAGAATTGCTTAAACAACAATTAACAACCAAATCCAATTATTAAATAAATAATTAGAAAATCTCAAAGTGGTTAAATCAAACCAAACTCTGTGTGGCTGCAGTACACGCACGCGTGCATTGCCTCGCCACTACAGTACATCGAACTGCAAAGGTCAATATAAATGAACCAAAAACAACTGGTACTAACTCAAATCAAAATGAACCATCAAATGAACAAAGTGCCCATGAAGGCACGATGAAAATTCACAATCAATCACAAGGTCAAACCCAAAATGCCAGATTCAACTCAAGTGTAGTCAGAAAAACAATCCATTTGCATCAATGCAATGCAAAACAACAAGTGCAAAATCGCAACAAAAGAAACTGCAACCACCACAAATATTCAAGGGCAAAACTGCAACAAACTACAGCCACCTCATGAATGCAAGGGCACAACAAATACAAACTGCAACTACAACATGTTGCAATTATACTTGAACATGAAGGCAAGTTGACATAGTTTCAAGACGGAATGAACCCTGCAATATGTACAAAATGTGTACCAAACAAATGCACAAATGCAACTGCAGATACAAGGAGTGTGTCAACATAAAATAAATCAGTGAATACAAACCACCACATCAAGTGATACTAAGTGCAACAGAATCTCAAGCATCGCCAACAAAAGGATACAACTACATGAACACCGCAGTATGAAGGTGAGGGCACCAAAATATGGCACCACAACACACAACAATAAAAGATACAAAGAATCAGTACCCAAGAGAGGCAACTGGTAACCACATGTATACATATACATGCTATCATCAACTACAAAAATGCAAACAACTCACCTATACTAGGTACAGGTCAAAAGTGAAATCGTGAATAAAATTCACAAATTACCAATATATATATATATATATATATATCAGTGAACACTACAGGCAACAGTGAACACTATAAGCATGTTGATGACAAAATAATACAAACAACAAGGACTCGAATGACCAAGGGCACCCAAGATCAAGCGACATCATGTCAATAATGCACCGATCAGAGGTGGTAACTTGGAACTACAAACCTATCAAGCAATTAGGTGCAACAAAACTCAAGCTCGAGTAAAAAGACTCAAAGCTATGCACCGAACTAAAGGCAGTATAAACGAAATTCTGGCAGAGGTACAACACAGCTAATGGTCACGAGTATAACCAAGTCACAGTCGAAGACACATGAACAAGTCATGTGCTACTGACCGGAGACACAGGAAACAAGGAACAACATGAATAAAGCAAAGGACCCAACAGATGCAACATCAAAAGATATCAGGTTCGAACAAATCCAAAGCCGAGACAGCTAGCAACACAAGAATAAAAATGCACGTATGCATATATATGAATACACATACATATCAATATCAAATGAAACAGCACTTAAAATAAGCAAGTGTCAAAGGTAGTTCGAACAAAGCCATCCAGAAAGTGTCGAAACCACCGTGGATCAACAGTTTCACCATCAACATAAAGACTGAAGTCACCACTGAAAGAAATTTCAAAATCAAAGAAAATTCTCATTTAAATTATTTTCACAAAATTAAGTTGCAAATTTCAAATCAAGGCAGAGCCTAACTCAATTTCTTTCACAATTATATTCGCTAAATCCAGTTAACAACCAAAGCAATGCATCATGACTCAATAAACAAAACTGACAGACATTGGAGTGTCATATACAAATCAAGACCGAAGTCCTCTGTTCAACATCAAAGAATTAACCAAAGTCGAATGAAATCACTTCGTCAAAATCAAGTTAAAGCCGAGGCCAACACTATCACAAGCCAAAGCGACCGAAGTCAAAGACGAATTCAAACAAGCAAGACAGAGGCTCAAATTTCAAAAACCACCTTCGATAAACAAAAGTATTAAGTTCAAATCGAAATGGTCAGAAACAATAACAAAGCAATGGTGATAGCTGACGATAATACGAAGTTATGAAATCACATTCACACAACCACGTAACCGAAGTCAGATGGAAGTCGAGTCGTGGCGTTCACGAGATAAAGCAGTGCCGTGAATACCAGAAAAACAAGAAATCAACAACATCGAAATAAGTTTACCAAAAACGAACAATTCAAAACCAACGGCAAACAAAATCAACTTCATCAAATGAAAGACACGCATTTGAACAAGCCAGAGATCGCCCAATCGATTTGAATTAAATGTGAGTGAAGCAATCACTCACCTTGGATTCGAAGGTCGCATACTTCAGAGACGAAGCGAGGTCGATCGAAACCCTAATTGCTGAAGCAGGAGGATCGAACAAAAACGAGCCGCCATTTCTTTCTCCTTTCGTTAATTTTTGTTTTAGGGTTTTCACCGCTGAATGAAGAATGAAAGGAGGACGGGTATTTGTTTCGATATTCATCACAGCCCAAAGCCAAAGAATCTTGGGCCAAAAATTAAATTTTAAAGCCTGAAACCCCTTAATAAATTATTAAAAGAATTTTCAACTTGATTTAAAAATTCCAACAGCAATTAGCTAGTAACATCAATCATTTAATGACGATTATAATTTGAAGCTAAATCCCGGGTTGTTTCATAATGATAGTCTACTAAAAGAAACAATGGTGGTGAGATTTTCTCGAAAGTGAGACTTCAGATCTCGTTCACCAGCCTTTTCCGCTACTTTCTCCCCTTTCCCAATAAGAAAGACACTGATTAAATTTGCTTCTCATGCTTCCATCGGCTTTAATTGTGATGGTGTAGCTTTTCGAAGCTAAGTTGTAGTTTATTGAAGCTAGATTTATAGATCTGATGTCATCGCGACTCAGATCTGTAGATCTATATCTACTTTCATAAGTTTTAGGCTGAATGTTGGTCTGAAGCTCATTAGCATTTAGATCGAATTGCTGATGAATGCTCAAATCAGTTTGGTAGGCCTTCAGATTGTGGAGATAATGTTCGATGAACTTACTGCCAGCCTCTTTACTCCAAAAATCCGCAAGAAAATCAAAACCGGTTTGGTCTTTTACTTTTTTCTTTGACTTGTAAAGAATTACTCTGCTGTCACTTTCTATAATAAGCCATCTTTGCTCTTTGGTAGTTTCGACTTGTTATGAGTACGATTATTTCTCTCTTTCCATATGTGATACACTGCTGTAGTCAATAATACATGCGCAAGATCTCTTTCAAGTGATTTGCTTCTGAATTTGTTGTTGATATCCATTATAATATGTTTTAGATCAATGCTTCTTTTATTGTTTATGCTCAGTGTAGTTCTAATCTGGCTCCATATGTAATAACTGTAATTGCATTCAAAGAGTAAATGACTAGTACTTTCATTAGCTAAGTTGCATAGGGAACAGAGTGAATAAGTATTTCTTCCCCATTTATTGATTATATCCAAAGTTGGCAATCTGTTATTAATAGCGAAATATGTACAGATAGCCATCTTAGGATTATTCACCTTGTTCCAAATGCATTTATGCCAAACAACAGTAGGCTGTTTACTTCTAATATGTTCCCAAGTTTTTTTAAAAGAAAACTTACCTTTGCTGCTGGCTAACCATTCCCAATAATCACATTCTGCATTAGGATCTAAAGGAATATTAGTAATAATGTTTTTATGTGGATAAGTAGGTTGTCATCGATTATTTTTAATAATGACATCCACATTAGCATTAGCACCACTACAAATAACTAGATTATCCCATCCCACTCTATTAATAAAAGAATCATTTTGAAACCAAGGGTCAAACCATAGACTAGTTTCATTACCAGATTTGAATTTTCTTTGAATTAAAGATTTTCCTAAATCTCTGCATTTTAAGATTTGACTCCAAGCATTGGATTGATTATTTTTTGGTAAAGTTGTCCAAAAATTGTCATTTTAAAGATATTTGCCTGTCATTCATCTAGTCCATAAAGAGTCACCACTTAAAAATCTCCAAAAAAGTTTAAATTGACATGTTAAACTAAGGTCATTCAGATTTCTAATGCCAAGGCCACCTTCTTTTTGGGGTCCGCATACTTTATCCCAACTAATTTTATGATATTTACCCCTCAATAGAAAGTCAGCACACCTACTCTCAATTTTTTTAATTATAGCCAAAGGGATATGATATGTTTGAAACCAGTATAGTATAATGGCATACACAATAGTCTTTAACTGTAACGACTCGTAAAATTTTCAATAATTTAATTTGTTAGGTTAATAAGTTTTGGGTGATTTGATATTAAAAAATACAAAAAAAAACTTTATCTGTTAATAATTGAGCAATAGTAATTAGAACTAATTAGTAATAATTGAAATGAAGTCCCAATGATGAAATAATGTAAATTAGTTATAAATTTGAATGTAAGAAACAAGTGTGAATGTTGAATCATTAATGAGATAATATGTGATAAATAGAAATTGAAGTAAATCAGTGTTAATTGAGCAATTGTAACATTTGGTTTGTAAATAATAATGGATTCATTAATGTGGATTAAAGTAATAGTAACGGGTGTGAGTTACTATTTAATTGGCCTAATAGTTTAGTCATAAAAGTTATATTTGAGTATAAATTTAACTATAAGTAAATAAGGGTAAGTGGTGTATAAATAAATAAATTTGTATAATTGATAGTAATTGAATGAATTCAATATTAGGTAAGTAATTACGATAATTAGTTAATATATGATGAACTTAAGTGTAAATTAAAGGGTAGTGATAACAGCTATTATAAGTTGCCTATTTAGTCTATAAAATAATTAGAAAATCTTTAATGTCATTAATGAGAATTTATGCAGTAACGAGAGGTGTGAATGTATAAAATAAATAGAAACATAAATTTATTTATAAAGTAATAAATTGGTAAAAGGAATGGAACTATGGTAAATTAATTAATTAGTTTAAATTCTTAATTGATGTGTACAATTGACAAGATTTCACATTTAGAAATGTAACATTTTATACAAATTTAAGAAAAATATATATATGTTTCTTTTTCCCGTAACTCCTACCTTTTCCGTTTCTTAACGTTCATTTCCACTTTCTTACCATCCATCTCCTTATTTTATTATTGTGTTTGTATAAACTTTATTTTTATTTATTGAATGTTTCTTATGTATATATCTTTTATTTAATGGCTAGAAAACAAACCAATTAGACGTATGTTACTTTGCTTTAATTTGGCATACGTTACATTTTCTTGCCTCTTTATTTGCCTATTTATTTATTTCCTACCATAGCCGCCTACTACCTATCAATTCACGTGAAAAAGGAAGAGTATCTCTTCCCATTTGTTTCTTTTTATTTAATAGGAAATAAAACTTTTCAATTCTCTAGCCGTTTAAAACATTGATTACATGCCGTTTCTTCTTTTTCCTTCTATAGCCGTGAATTACTCTTACTAATTCACGTACAAGATTATTTCCCATTCACTCCTTTCTTATTTTATTTCTAGAAAATAAAAATACAATATCTATGTTCCATGGCTTCTTCCACTTTCTTCCTCTTCTTCCATCTTGTTTTTGCTTTTGTTCTTCATGCTATTGCTCGGCCTCCACCACCTAGCCGACCTCATCACCTCCTCCACCTTGTAGCCGTGACCACCTAGTTTCCATACATCACCAAAAGTTAATACAAACCATAGCCAAGCCTTCATATTCACCTTCCATCTCCTTCCTCTTGCCTTTAACCTCGGCCACCAATTCCAACCCCTCCTCCATCACATGCCATGACCATACAACATCCCTAGCCATGCATAGCTTGCTTGTTCCCATCAAGGCCGAGCATATTGGATCAAGGTCGAGCCATGTAAGGGTGTGGTCAAGCCCACTTGACCATGGCCGAGCCACTTGATTGATTTAAAGCAAGGTTATGTCCTCTTTGATTCATTTTTGCATTGTTTAATCCATCTTTTGTTGTGGTTGATTTTATTCTTATGATTTGTGTACTTGTTTATGTACAAGATTGGATTTTGACTGTTCATCCACTCAAATTCTTATTCGTGCTTTGTCATGCTTTTCGAAGTTTCAGTTATATATCTTGAATTGTTATCTTCAGCTTTAAAGGTGAGTTTTATCACTCTAGACATATGTACTTATATTATTGTGAAATGATGGCAAGTGAATTTGTTTAAATTGATATGTTATTTATACATGCATGTGATATATTATATGATGTTAAATGCTGTTTATATACCTGTTACATTACCTAATATGTTATTATATGTTATAATGTTCATTTTAATTACGGTATCTCACACTTCAAGTTTCCTATCATTATGGGTTGAAATGATACATACCCGAACGGATATTGGAATAAGGAAAAATCATTATGGGCTGAAATGATAGGCTTGAGTGATTTTGATTGTATTTTGATTGTATTTTATTTGACTTGGGATTGCTGGTTTGAAATGATAGAACTTGGATTTTTTGTTTTTAAATTACGGATTGAAATGATACATATCCGTATCACTTGACCTAGGTTAGAAAATATTATACAGGCCCATGGTTATTTTTTTTTTAAAAATAACATTTTCCTAAAAATTATTAAGTATTTTGAATGTTTAAATATATGAAATTTGAGCTAAAGATTTGATTTAAATGACTTAAATATAAGAAGATGTTGGTTTTCTATAAGTTAAGATTTTATAAGTAAATAAGTGGCTTAATGGAAATTTTAAAGATGTGTTGGTTTTAAATAGAATTTAAAGACATTTATTGATGTTAGATAACTTAATAATTGAATTTGACTTAATAGGGAAGTTGTAAATCTAACCTAGTAATTGTTATGAATGTTACTTTATGAAACAGACATGTTTTGTGTAATAAATAATGTATTGTGAACTGATAAAATGGAACATAGTTTTAATTGGACATTTGTAATAAAATTTATTTGACTAGAAAATCATAGTTATTTGATGTCTAAATGAATAGATCTAAAAGAAAAAGATTGATTGTTATATTAACTATGATAAAATATTCTTTTGTGAAATGTTATGTTTTGTAAAATAAATAGTTATGATTTTTAAATGGAAAAAAATGTAACTTTAATTATGACCTAACTTGATAATTGGAAATTTGGTTTTTCAAATGGAAATTTTAAGTTAAGTAAATAAATAGAAATTTAGTTTTATTTATGAAATGGGTATTTTAAAATAAAGTGTTAGGTTAGTGGTAAAAAGATAAAAGTTAAGTAAAATAGTGTATTTTGACTTAATAAATGAATTATGGTTTAAATTGGATATTTAATTATAAAATTTTATTTTATTAAATCATAAGTTAAATGATATCCAAATGAATGTTTTTGAAGCATGAAATATGATTTTTATAAGTAAAAATGACCAAATTTTAAGTTTTATTGTTTCTGAAAATTTTATAATAAAGTTGGAATTAATATTGCTAGCACTTCAGAAATGCTGTGGTCTTAAGACAGCATTTGTTAAGTGCTGTTATTTTTGGAAATAGACTAAGTTCTATAATAACAAAGAGCTACTGCAGCAGTTTATAAGTGCTGTTGTTTCTGAAACTAAACTGTTTTTGAAATACTAATATATCTACTGCAGTAGTTTATAAGTGCTTCTGTTTCTGAAATTAAACTGTTTTGAAATACAAATACCTACTGTAGAACTTTATAAGTGCTGCTGTTTTGAATTTGACAATGTTTTGAAATGTTAATATATTTACCGTAACACTTTATAAGTGCTGTTGTGGCTGAAATTTAAATAAACTTTGGAAATGAATATTATTTTGGAAGATTTTTGACATTTAATTTAAATGGTTTAAATGAATATATTTTGAGGTGAAATATAAACCATTTTTGAAATTTATAAGTTAATACAATGTTTTCGAAATAGGTATAATTGAACGAATGAACTTAATAATACTATAACTTTGGTAATGAATATTATTTTTAAGGGTGTTATGAATTTTCTAAATATTATGATTTCCAAATGATAACATTTTAAAATTGATATGGTTTCAAAGTATTATGGTTTCAAAGTGTTGGTTTCAAAGGTGTTATAACTTTGAAAGTACTATGATTTTAAAAATGAATTTATTTGAAATAGTATTTAATTAAGAATCGTTTTGAATATATTGATTTGCAATTTAAGATTTAAGAATATGGCTTTGAAGTATAAACTTGTTTTGAAATGGATATGATATTTTGGTTTTGAAGTATAAACTAGTTTTGAAATAGAAGTGATATTTTGGTTTTAAAGTAGAAACCTTTTTGAAATAAACATCCATGGGTTATAATAACGATTGGTTGGCAAAGCGACCGGGATTGGATATGGGCATACTCTCTGTCGATATCGAAAACCACTTCGACAACCATGTACGCGATGGAGATTCCAAAATGAAGTAGGATGGTGGCGACGATCCTATTAAGGTATGAACGTGGACCCGACTCCCGTGAGTTGGCATAAGGTGGCTAAAACAGGAGCGATTGACGGGACAATGAGGTAGCACCTCTGATCGGACGCATTTCTTCGATACTATTCTATTACTTTGTGATTTATTTGGTGGCCACCCTTCGATTTTGATTTGGGAGTGTGTTCCGAGATAGGCGGTAGTGGCTGCTATGCGTTTCCACCAGCCCGGATGCGTAATTGGTATACCTACCCTGGCATTGCCTAGTTGTGCCGTGTCACCTACCATACCGAGCTTTACTACTAGTTTGGATTTGTGCCGTAGCCTGTGGAGTATTTAGGGTAGCTCCCGATCTTGGGGTGCACTGATACTGGATAGACTACTGGGACTATTATGTGTTAAGGTGGAAAATGTAAAGCCTTAACGCTATTTAAAAGTAAGTCTATTTTACTATTAGACATTATTATAATAGCGAATATTACTACATAGTAGATAGTTTAACGGATCCTTAAAGAATGGGCGATCCCAAGCATTCTTTAAGTTACTTGTACCTTTATATTACAGTTCACTTGTGTTGGTTTACATTGTATAAGTATGTATGTCCTGACTCGAGTGTCTTGTGTTTTGCTTTACGCTCAGGTCAGATTGAGTGATACAACATTCGAGACTCACCTTTGGAGTTGGAGCTTTTCTTGGAGATCCAGCTATCTTTTTCGCTTTCAGTTATCCAGTTGATTCCAGTGATGTATTCTGATTTATACTTGATTATCATATTGAGACTTCTGTTGTATCTTGTCACTTCTGTTGTATCTTGTTAACTCTGATGTATATATATAGTAGCTTCATGAACTACTATTTCTTGCTTCTGCTGCATTGTTATATTACTCTGTGTCTGTGATCTGTGATTTATTTACTGCATATTCTGAGTTTTGACATATTTTATTTACAATCTATTGTTTTGAATTATTAAAGTCCGGCATGTGTGGATTTATTGTCGATTTGAATGGTCCAAAATAGTGGGTCGTTACATTAACACCTCAATTCTACCAACAATAGATAAAAGCTTACAAGACCAGGTCTCCATTCTGCCTTGAATTTTCTCAATCAGATTAGAACAATCACTGTCCTTAATATGATTGACAGATAAAGGGAGACTTAAATATTTAATAGGGAGATTACCTTTGCCCACTTTAAGAACATCCAACACCTCCTTTTTGTACCTGCAATGCTTACTGGAATATGCCTTGGTTTTAAATTCATTAATTTGAAGTCCTGCATATTTGTACATATTCTCAAAAACTTGACTAATAGCATCTGCATTAGTTTTATTGGCCTTAGAGAACAACATAAGATCATTTGCATAAATAAGGTGAGTAATAGATGGTTGAACTCTATTAATTGGAGAAATATTATTTTTAATTGTTTTAATATCAATAAGAATAGAAAAATATTCCATAGCCAAGGTAAAAAGATAGGGAGAAAGTGGATCACCCTATCTAATTCCCCTATTACTTTTGATAAAACCCTCAGGTTTACCTTGTAATAAGATAGAAAAGGTGGGTGTATTAATAAACTCAAAAATTAACTCACAAAATTTTGTAGGAAACTTCATACATTTTATGATATGAATTATGAAAAATCTGTTTACCTTATCATAGGCTTTATGTAAGTCAACTTTAAGACACATATTATCACCACTTTTATTATTTAAATTCCTGACCATTTCATGTGCCAACCGAGAATTTTCATATATCAGTCTACCAGGAATATAAGCACCCTGATTTTCTAAGATTAGAAAAGGAAGAAACAGTTTTATCTTATTGCTCAATATGGTAGCAATGATTTTGTGACGCCCCACCTCTATACTCACGCTAGCCAAGAACACTACGGGGTAATGCCGTCGACTAGCACGAAGAATAAGGCTGTTGAGGAGCGACCATCTGTGTAATTGCTTTATGCGAGTACCGATATGTCAGATAATATAACTTACATTTCATTTCAAGAGGAAATCCGACATATCAAATACAAACTCAAAGCTACCACACAGTGGCTATACGGACTTCGGAAACAAATATAGAAATAAGCATAACACAAATCAGTCACAGATATTCATATCACAAAGGCGGAAACAGATATGAATATTACACATAAAAGTGTACATCAAAGTAGTGGTCAAACTAGATCCACTACATCACGAAAAAATAGATACAAGTACAAGAGAAAAGAATAAGTATACATCAAGGAGTCTATATCTCAAATGTATACTAACAAAAACTACTAAGCTAAAGTAGTTAGCCAAAAATCAAGTGAAGGACCCTGATAAGAAGTCAAACCAGGAGCACCTGAAATATCTCGGTCTGACACGAGTATTATTTAAGAAGAAAATAATAAATGGATCAGTCTAGCTAGAAATATCAGATAAAATGAGATAGGATAAGAGATATGACAAAAACGTATGATAACAATAATGCCATACTACGACAAGTATACATCAAATAACAACAAAAATCATACAATATCCCAAATCACCTCAAACATCCAAAAAGAATCCATTCTTTAAATTATTCGCCAAAACACAAATATTGACAAAATATATCAATGCCAATCGCAAAAATTGGTGAAACACAAATTCTAGAAATCATCAACTAGAAATCCAGAAATCACAAAGGGGGAAGGCATATCAGAAACAGAAGCATGAAAACTCACCAACACGTGTATCACAAACGGATCGCTATCCCATGAACCGAACATCGACGCACCTAAAAAGATACGCCCCATGCACAGTCGAATATTGACGCACCTGAAAAGATACGCCCATGTATAAACTAACATCGATGCACCTAAAAAGATACACCCCATGTATAGTCGGACATCGATGCACGTAAAAAGATACACCCTATATCTAGTCGAACATCGATGCACCTAAAAAGATACACCCCATGCCTAGTCGAACATCGATGCACCTAAAAAGATACACCCCATGCCTAGTCGAACATCGATGCACCTAAAAAGATACACCCCATGCCTAGTCAAACATTGACGGACCTTAAAAGATATGCCCCATGCACCGACTTATCGAGCCGAATGCTCCACGAACGGTCCGAAGACCATGGGTCACTAGCCCATAAAAATGAGACGAAGCTCAACAGAACGGGGTATAGTCCCCCACGCGGACAAAGAGACATCGCACATCGCTAGTCTAAATCATAAAATGATCATCATCGATCATCTAGAAGTGTCGATTACACTAAGCTAGTAAATATAAGAGTTTAGCTTCATGTCCCATAACCACTAGCTTAACTCAAATATTTACGAACAGATTGTAGATTTCCACTCGAAAATTGTCACAAGAGTTCAATCGAACAAGTCCAAGAATTAACCGACGAAGTAAACCCAAGCGTTTCATACCACTTGTTTTACTAAGCCGTTTAATTAGATTTCTCATACGAATGAGGTAAAGGTTTGTATATACTAATAGATTGGAAAACGGTTTTAAAAACAAGCTTTGTATTAAAAATAACGTTGAAATCATTTTTGTAAAAGAGTTTGAATATTTACTACTAGTATAGAAAACTTTGTATTTTAAAGTGACAAATCACAGAAATGATTGTAGAAACAATCAATCACCAAAAATTCACATACGAAGACGTGAATCAAATCCATATAAATCGATAACGAATCCATCAAAATGGATATTCCCAAAAATCCCAAAAAAGAAGTCATTAAAGTCGATAATAAATGATAACAACAATTCGGATCAACACGAATCGATTAAAATTGGAAACCCAAGCAAAATAGGAAAATTGGGCTGAGACAAGAAGATCAGTCAACTGAACCAGGTGGTCAGTCGGCTGACCCAATGCCTGGAAACTTTCGGTTTCCAGGTCAGTCGACTGATAACAGTGGGCAGTCGACTGATACGGGGACAGTAATCTTATGTCCCCAGGTTCAGTCAACTGAACATAGAGGTCAGTCGACTGATACAGGGACAGAATGTTTTCTGCCCCTGGTTTAGTCGACTGAACCTATTTCCAGAGCAGAATCAGCCTAGCCCCCAAGTGGGGCAAAATTCCACCGGAAACGATCGATCGAGCTACGACGATTAGGGATTTATGCCAAGCGACAACCCAGCCTTATAGGCTCTTTGATACACCCCGGTAAACATGTTCAAACACCCATAAAAGGATTTTCACAAAATTGGACTTCAAAAACCAAAAATTGAAAATTCACCAAATCAATCCAAACCAAAAACAAATGAACATGAATAGATGTTAGGAATTCATACCTAACAACAACGAAATCTATAGACGTAGATGTGAGTTCAAAAACTCACCTTTTAAACCCAAACAACAAATGAGAAGCTATAGAACAAAGGAAAGACCAATTACTCTTCAATCTCAACTCAAGAAGCTCCAATCTAAGCTAATAAGCAAATATTTCCTAAGTTAGGGTTTAGGAATTTCTGAAATTGAAGAGAGATAGAGATGGAGAAGATGAAGAGGAGGCTTACCTAAGCTTCTCTTTGATTTTGGAGCAAGAACTTGAGTTCCTAATAGAAACTAGGGCTTAAGAATTTTGATTTCTTTTCTCTTCCCCCATTATCTCTTTAGCTTGAAAGTGTTAGGAAAAGAATATAATGAATGAAGAGGGAGTGGAGTGTTAGGGTATTAGATGGGTTGATGGGCTGAAACCCAAACCCAAAGCCCTAATTGAAAACATCAAAATTCTACCCAACTCAAAACATATCGATGTTTATACTCAAAAAGGTCGCAAACACCATTTTGGACTAAATGGAAGTGGTCTCGAGTCCTAATTTGACTGTTTGCAAAAAGTAGCTTTTCGGACTTTAATCCGACTAACGATGCTATATTTAAATAAAATATTTAAATATACAATCGTAAAATATGCGGGTTGTTACAGACTCCCTTCCTTAAAGAAATTGCGTCCTCGCAATACTTAAGAAGAAAATGAAGAGTAACAACCATAAAAGCATATCATCACAAAAGAAGAATTTGAAATAAGAAGTCCACCTTAAGGAGCACAAGAGAGGAAGTCCGAACGTGTTCGCTCGATGAATTCTCTGCATTCAAAAGAGCAATTCTTAGGATTTGAGAACCATTGAACTTTCACAAAAGGAACATCTTTATTTTGAAGGTGCTCAACCTCCGAAGCAATGATGCGAATAGGATGTTGCTCAAAAGTCAAATAAGGCAAACCTTTAGTTTCTTCAATAATACCGGGCTCAAGAATAGAATCGGAATCCTTAAGGAATTTCCGTAGTTAAGAGACGTGGGAAAACATCATGAATAGCAGAAAATTAGACCGGTAATAAAAGGCGATAAGCCACGGAACCAATACGTTCGGTGATGGGAGAGGGACCGACATATCGAGGTACTAACTTTCTCGATCAACTGAAACGCACAACACCCATCATAGGTGGAACACAAATGAACACCAATAAAATCTAGACCTAAAACCAGCTTCTCACCGGCTTTAAGCCAACACGAAGGGGATCGGCACAGCCTTCCGTAGAGTGCCTCGAAAGGTGCCATACCAATACAAGATTGGAAGCTATTATTGGAAGAAAACTCAACACGAGTATGATCTTCCCAACTTCCACAAAAATCAAGAACACATGCACGAAAGAGATCTTCAAGAGTTTGATTCACACGCTCGGTTGGTCCATCGGATTGAGGACGACAAGCGGTGCTAAAATTAAGCTTTGTTCCCAAAGCTTTTGAAGACCTTACCAAAATCCACTAGTAAAATAATGGATCACGATCGCTAACAATAGAGGTAGGAACTCCATGCAATTTATCAATTTCTTTGACATAGAGTTTAGCCAAAAAAGGTACGGTCCAAAAGGGAAGGATGAGCCTCAAGGCTACACAAAACAAGAGATGAACATAAATTGGATTCACGATCTCGAACCTCACAAGTGAATAAAGTCTCGATATCATTCCATTTGGATATCATCATTGAAACAACTGCTTGTTGCTTACGACTAAGGGCATCGGCAACCCGATTCCCCTTTCTGGGAGTATAAAGAATATCAAAATCATAAGATGCAAGGAACTCGAGCCAACGTTGTTGATGCAAATTGAGTTCCTTTTGAGAAAATAAATACTTCAAAGATTTATGATCGGTGTAGAGAACAAATTTCTCTCCCAAAAGATAATGTCGCCACACTCTAAGAGCGAAAACAATGGCCGCGAGCAATAGATCATGAATGGCATATCTAGTCTCGACAAGCTTTAATTGTCAAGAAGCATATGTGATAATACATTCCCTTTGCAAGAGAATGAAACCCAAACCAATACGACTAGCATCGGTACAAACAATAAAATCTTGGTTCCCTTCGGGAATCGCAATAATAAAAGCATCGAAAAAGAGTCCTCATCCTCTTTCCCGAAAATCTAAGACATTCAAAATTACAATTAACTTTATGTAATCACCATTTTAGAAAATTTTGCTTTTTACAAGTCAATTTATTGTGTATGACTGTCTCATCATAGCGTTTAGGAGATTCCTATCGATAACTTTGATCAAGCGCATCGACCAGAATTCTTAAAGCACTCAATGGGAAAAACAACACAAAATCATCTTCTATATGATAAACATGTCTCTTAAAATTTTTACAAATATTCTTTGCTCGTTTAAGAACAAAATCCAATTATACTTATAAACATCTTATTAAAAAGATTTGCAAATTTTAAATTGTTGTTTTCATCCATAATCAATAAATACAAGGATAAACTCATCGAGATATTCGTAGAATACTCGATTCATAAGATGGATGAAATAAGGTAGAAGGTTCGTCAAACCAAATGACATAACGAACCACTCACAAGAATCATAACGAGTGCGGAATGCAGTAAGTGGAATGTTATTCTCCACAACTCGTAGCTGATGAAAACCGATGGCAAGGTCGAGCTGAAAAGACCTTAGCACCACTCAAAAGATTGCTTAGGTGGTAATCCTAAGACAAGCTCAAATATACCAGAAAATTCACTAATTACTTGAATGAGAGAAATAATACTTTCCTCATCAAGTTGGTTTAAATAATAAAATGATGTCACCGAATTTGGAAATCAAAATCATTAAAAATAATAGAAATCTGCTTAACAGATCGAGAATGTCGAAGATGGATAGTCCTCTCAGGATATAGGATATGGGCTTTATAATGATTAAGCAAATCCTTCCCAAAAATCAATTCCGAAGCCTAAGTAGCACATAACATGCAAAATAGCTCGAAAAGAATAATCACATAAAATAATCTCGACATCTCTACAAAGTAAACTGAGTGTTGCGGATCCACCAATCGGATTCGCGATTCTCAGTGAAGTCATCAAGCCCATAATATTTAAAGAAAAAGAATCAACAAGTTCTTTTGATGTAAAAGAGTGGGATGCACCTGTATCAAAAAGAACTCGAATAGGATAATCACAAAACAAATTAATGTCATATTAATGTCATCAAGGATAGAAGGAGAATTACCTTGACCAAGAGAAGTGCTAGTAGAGGCTTGCACAACATTCAACTTTCCCTCTTTCTTGATTGGAAGTTTGGGGCATGAAGATAAAAGATGACCCAAACTTTTGCAATAGCGACAAGTAAGAGGTTTTAGACACTTATTTGCATAGTGGTCCGTAGAACCACAATTGTAGCATCGTCCACGATTAGGGATTGGAGCCTTTGCAACCAAAGTTTCCATCTTCCCTTTCTTATTGGGATTAGGGCTTTTGAACTTAATACGCCTCTTCTTTTTGATGTTGAAGTTTTTCTTGGCATCCATAACTTCAACATCACTTTCTTTATCGGCCTCTTCAAGTCGAAGAGTGATATCCACAAGCTGATCGAAAGGAACTTCTAGTTTCAGAGGCAAAACCTTTTTGGGGTCCTTACTCAAAGCACAGATAAACTTTTGATTCTTTACAAGATACAAAAGTTGTTGGGCAGACATGAATACGCCATCTAGAGAAGGTCTACTGGATTGACCAGCGCTAGGACTGCCATAGCTAACCATTTCTCTTCTTTAAGAAAGAAAGAAAGAAGAGGAAAAAGGTTATTCTTAGAATGAATATCAAACAATCTTGATTGATAAAACAAGGCATCACAAAAGAAAATAGGATAGAATGGTACGAAGACCCGAATTAAATCACATGGCACGATTCCTAAGAAAGACTTAGGACAATGATCCTTGCTAGATTGTTCTACATTGTTCCGAAGTTTGGCTCTGATACCAAGCTATGACGCTCCACCTCTATACTCACGCTAGCCAAGAACACAACGGAGTAATGCCATCGACTAGCACGAAGAATAAGGCTGTTGAGGAGTGACCATCTGTGTAATTGCTTTGTGCGAGTACCGATATGTCAGATAATATAACTTACATTTCATTTCAAGAGGAAATCCGACATATCAAATACAAACTCAAAGCTACCACACAGTGGCTATACGGACTTCGGAAACAAATATATAAATAAACATAACACAAATCTGTCACAGATATTCATATCACAAAGGCGGAAACAGATATGAATATTACACATAAAAGTGTACATCAAAGTAGTGGTCAAACTAGATCCACTACATCACAAAAGAATAGATACAAGTACAAGACAAAAGATAAGTATACATCAAGGAGTCTATATCTCAAATGTATACTAACAAAAACTACTAAGCTAAAGTAGTTAGCCAAAAATCAGGTGAAGGACCCTGATAAGAAGTCAAGCAGGAGCACGTGAAATACCTCGGTCTGACCCGAGTATTATTTAAGAAGAAAATAATAAACGGATCAGTCTAGCTATAAATATCAGATAAAATGAGATAGAATAAGAGATATGACAAAAACGTATGATAATAATAATGCCATACTACAACAAGTATACATCAAATAACAACAAAAATCATACAATATCCCAAATCATCTCAAACATCCAAAAAGAATCGCATTCTTTAAATTATTCACCAAAACAGAAATATTGACAAAACATATCAATGCCAATCGCAAAAATTGGTGAAACACAAATTCTAGAAATCATCAACTAGAAATCCAAAATCACAAAAGGGGAAGGCCTATCACAAACGGAAGCATGAAAACTCACCAACACATGTATCACAAACGGGTCGCAATCCCATGAACCGAACATCAACGCACCTAAAAAGATACGCCCCATGCACAGTCGAACATCGACGCACCTGAAAAGATACACCCCATGTATAAACTAACATCGACGCACCTAAAAAGATACGCCCCA
Source organism: Allium fistulosum (assembly GCA_030737815.1). NCBI lineage: Eukaryota > Viridiplantae > Streptophyta > Magnoliopsida > Asparagales > Amaryllidaceae > Allium > Allium fistulosum. Next base: position 410,087,120 of record CM060906.1, read on the forward strand.
TGTATAGTCGGACATTGATGTACCTAAAAAGATACACCCTATGCCTAGTCGAACATCGATGCACCTAAAAAGATACACCCCATGCCTAGTCGAACATCGATGCACCTAAAAGGATACACCCCATGCCTAGTCGAACATCGATGCACCTAAAAAGATACACCCCATGCCTAGTCGAACATCGATGCATCTAAAAAGATACACCCCATGTATAAACTAACATCGACGCACCTAAAAAGATTCGCCCCATGTATAGTCGGACATCGATGCACCTAAAAAGATACACCCCATGCCTAGTCGAACATCGACGCACCTCAAAAGATATGCCCCATGCACCGACTTATCGAGCCGAATGCTCCACGAACGGTCCAAAGACCATGGGTCGCTAGCCCATAAAAATAAGACGAAGCTCTACAGAACGGGGTATACTCCCCCATGCGGACAAAGAGACATCGAACATCGCTAGTCTAAATCATAAAATGATCATCATCGATCATCTAGAAGTGTCGATTACACTAAGCTAGTAAATATAAGAGTTTAGCTTCATGTCCCATAACCACTAGATTAACTCAAATATTTACGAACAGATTGTAGATTTCCACTCGAAAATTGTCACAAGAGTTCAATCGAACAAGTCCAAGAATTAACCGACGAAGTAAACGAAAGTTTTTCATACCACTTGTTTTAGTAAGCCGTTTAATTAGATTTCTCGTACGAATGAGGTAAAGGTTTGTATATACTAATAGATTGGAAAACGGTTTTAAAAATAAGCTTTGTATTAAAAATAACGTTGAAATCATTTTTGTAAAAGAGTTTGAATATTTACTACTAGTATAGAAACCTTTGTATTTTAAAGTGATAAATCACAGAAATGATTGTAGAAACAATCAATCACCAAAAATTCACATACGAAGACATGAATCAAATCCATATAAATCGATACCGAATCCATCAAAATGGATATTCCCAAAAATCCCAAAAAAGAAGTCATCAAAGTCAACAATAAATGATAACAACAATTCGGATCAACACGAATCGATTAAAATTGGAAACCCAAGCAAAATAGGAAAATTGGGCTGAGACAAGCAGATCAGTCGACTGAACCAGGTAGTCAGTCGGCTGACCCAATGCCTGGAAACTTTCGGTTTCCAGGTCAATCGACTGATCACAGTGGTCAGTCGACTGATACAGGGACAGTAATCTTCTGTCCCCAGGTTCAGTCGACTGAACACAGAGGTCAGTCGACTGATACAGGGACAGAATGTTTTTTGCCCCTGGTTCAGTCGACTGACCTGCTGGTTCAGTCGACTGAACCTGCTTCCAGAGCAGAATCAGCCTAGCCCCCAAGTGGGGCAAAATTCCAACGGAAATGATCGATCGAGCAACGACGACTAGGGATTTATGCCAAGCGACAACCCAGCCTTATAGGCTCTTCGATACACCCTGGTAAACATGTTCAAACACCCATAAAAGGATTTTCACAAAATTGGACTTCAAAAACCAAAAATTGGAAAATTCACCAAATCAATCCAAATCAAAAACAAATGAACATGAATAGATGTTAGGAATTCATACCTAACAACAACAAAATCTATAGACGTAGATGTGTGATGCAGCAGCGGAATGACAAAATGATGATTCTGTGAAAGTAGCAATCGATGGATTGAAGAATACTGAATGTCCCAAATTCGTTGATCCGTAGATACCGAATTCTAGCTATCTTCGTCACGTTGATAGCGCACTATACCGTGAAAGAAGATCTTCAATTCTTCAAGCGTTGATCAAGCGCACTTGATACCGCGAATCGGCTTCAACAATCGTTGAATCGAGCGCACTCGATTAACCGAAAGTGGAGATAGGAGATTACACTCAACTACCAATTTGGTGAAAGCACAAAGCTAACAAACAAAAGTTTTTATTCAAATCAACTCAACTATTACAAATGACCCAACCCGCCTATTTATAGGCTTACAACTCAATATGCCAAAACAGACAACACTTAGGTCATTGCCGACCTAACAACACCACACGACTCAACTTAGGTCGTACGCGACCTAACAGACCCTACGACTTAAGAATGAATTACAAGCACATTACAACATAATTCCAACGACATACGACTTATAAAAGAACGACCTAAAAACATAAGCGACCTAACTCCACACAACTTAAGACTGAACAGCATATGCGGCATTAGGTCGTTGGCCCCCTTGAGCGACCTAAAGAATAGCGGCATAAGGTCGAGCGACCTAAAAGAAGCGGCTTCAGAAAATCTTCGCGACCTAAGTCTTCACCGACCTAAGGCCTCGTGACCTAAGGACACAACATCTTCACGCGACTTAAGAACATCAGCCTCTGAAACCTCTTCACGCGACCTAACTAGGTCGTAGGTCGTTGAACGACTTAACTTAGGTCGTGAGCGACCTAAAACTCCTTCTGAACAACTTTGTGCGCATCCTTCGTTAGATCGTACGCGACCTATCATAGGTCGTTGGTTTCCTTCTTCGGCATAACTCGCTTCACCGCCTTGTTCCAGTACCTCGTTAGGTCGTGGCCGACCTAAAACTTCTCCCCTAGGTCGTAGCTCTCTTGAGCGACTTATCGCGTTAACTCGAGTGCGATTTCACTAGGTCGTGAATCCCCACTAGGTCGTATCTGACCTAAAACACGTTGCTTGTTATCTCGCAAACCATCTTCGTTAGGTCATAAACGACTCAAGGAGTGGTTAGGTCGGCCGCGACCTAACACTTCACCGTTTTCACTATTCTGGGCTGCATCATCCTCCCTTGGTTGGAAAAAATTCGTCCTCGAATTTGCGCCCTCCTTTTCCACAACAAGCTCATCTCCATGATACGGTATCAGATGTTTAAGATTAAACACATCAGACGTATACACATCCTCTGGCAGCCTCAACTTATAAGCGTTTTCATTGATCCGTTTCACAATCGTTACAGGACCAATTTTTCGAGCTTTAAGCTTATTGTATGTTCCCACTGGAAAACGATCTTTCGTTAGTACGGCATATACTAAATCTCCTTCATTAAATTCAATGCTTCTTCGCTTCAAATCCGCAGATCGCTTATACTTTTCATTCGCTTTCTCCAATCGTTCCTGAACGCTTTGATGACATTCTGCCAATCCATCAACAAAATCAACAGTCCGTTTAACGGTTCCCTTGGGTTGTGGTACTATCGTCAAATCCAACGGCCCATTTAGTAAACTTGAATACACTATCTGAAATGGACTGAACCCTATACTACGGTTTATAGCATGATTATGAGCAAACTCTGCTTGACATAATTTCATATCCCAACTCTTCAGATTATCCTTCACCAGGCACCGCAACAAATTTCCCAAAGACCTGTTAACAACTTCAGTCTGTCCATCGGACTGTGGATGATAAGCACTACTGAAATTTAGCTTTGTTCCCACCATCTTCCATAAACTCAGCCAAAAATAACTTAGAAATCTAGTATCCCGATCAGAAACAATGGATTTTGGTAAACCATGTAAGCGATACACTTCTTTAAAGAATAATTCGGCAACACGGACGACATCAGCTGTCTTCTTACAAGCGATGAAATGTGCCATCTTTGAAAACCTGTCCACGACAACATATATCGAATCATCCCCCCTTTGGGTTCTCGGTAATCCCAAAACAAAATCCATACTGATATCAACCCATGGTCTAATCGGCACGGGTAACGGCATATACAATCCCGCATTCGTCGTTGTACCCTTGGAAATTTGGCAAATATGGCATCTCTTCACAAATTTTCCAACTTCCCACTTCATTGACGGCCAATAATAAGATTAAGATATCAATTGTAAAGTACGATCTCTGCCCACATGTCCTTCCTCATGCAACTCCTTTACAATCTTCATATGTAAACTGCACTCTGGGATACATAATCGATTTCCCTTAAAAAGAAAACCATCCACCATTACAAACTCATCCGTCTTTCCCTCCTTGACTTCATCAACAAACTTCGCAAAGTAAGGATCATCGACAAATAATTCTGGCAACACATCAAACCCTGTCTCTTCAACCTTCATTGTAGTCAACACATGATTCCTTCTGCTCAATGCATCTGCCACTCTGTTCATAATTCCCGATTTATGCTTCACCATAAATGTAAATTGTTGTAAGTATGCAATCCACGACGCATGCCTAGCAGCAATCTTGTCCTGTCCCTGCATATGCTTCAATGCCTCATGATCAGTATATAACACAAATTCTTTATGAAGCAAATAATGTCTCCAATGTTTGATAGCTTGCACGATAGCATAAAATTCCATATCATATGTACTATATCTCATCTTTGCTCCCGTTAGCTTCTCACTGAAATATGCAATAGGACGTCCTTTCTGACTCAACACCCCTCCAATCCCAACCTTCGATGCATCAGTATGTAATTCAAACAATAATTGAAAATCCGGCAACACTAGAATCGGTGCTGTCGTCAAAAGCTCCTTAATCCTTTCAAAAGCAAATCCTGCTTCCTCTGACCATAGAAATTGTTTCCCCTTCATACAATCAGTAACTGGTGCCATTACGCTACTGAAGTGTGGAATGAACCTTCGGTAGAATGACGCCAAACCATGAAAGCTTCTAACTTCTGTAATCGTCTTAGGCTGTGGCCAATTTCTGATTGCTTCAACTTTATTCTGATCCACCTGTATACCTCCTCCCGAAATAACATATCCCAAGAATAAAACACTCTGCGTCATGAACACGCATTTCTTCATTGCAGCATAAAATTGTTCTTGTCGCAATACCATCAACACTTCCCTCAGATGTTGCAAATGTTCTTCTGAGCTTCGGCTGTATATCAGTATATCATCAAAATACACCACCACGAACTTCCCAATAAAAGGTCTAAAGATTTGATTCATCACCCACATGAAAGTACTCGGTGAATTCGACAAACCAAACGGCATGACCAGCCATTCATACAATCCTTTTCTTATCTTGAATGTTGTCTTCCATTCATCTCCTGGTCTGATTCGAATTTGATGATAACCGCTCTTCAAGTCAATCTTCGAAAAGATAGTAGCTCCGCTTAACTGATCCAACAAATCATCAAGCCTCGGCATCGGAAATCTGTATCTGACAGTTATCTTGTTCAGTGCCCGACTGTCAGTACACATCCTCCACGTCCCGTCCTTCTTCGGTACTAACAATGCTGGTACAACACATGGACTTAAACTTTCCTGCACACGCCCCTGTTCAAGTAATTCTTCCACTTGCCTTCTCAACTCCTCATGCTCTTTTGGACTCATTCTATAGTGTGGTCTATGTGGAAACACAGCACCTGGAAAAAGATCAATTTGATGTTGAATGTCTCTCAACGGCGGTAACTCCGTTGGTAGCTCTTCAGGAAATACATCGTCAAACTCTCCCAGTACTGGTTTTACTTCTTCAGGAATCTCAACTACTTCATGACTCTCTCGTCCAATTAACAAAAATACTTCAGGCTCCTCTTCAACTTCTTTAACAAACTCCTTCAAAGATAATAAGGTTTTCAGCTCTTCAATCTCCTCCAGTTTGTTTTCTTCTTGTTGTCGCTTCTTTGGAACTAGAGTAATCTTCGTGCCTTCAAACATGAAACTGTAACTGTTGGTACGTCCATCATGTTGTACAGCCCTATCATACTGCCATGGTCTCCCCAACAACAAATGACAGACATCCATATCTACCACATCGCACCAAATTTCATCTTTATATTTCTTTCCAATTGAAAAATTAACACAAGCTCGACGTCCAACTTTCACCTCCCCACCTTTCCTCAACCAAGCTAACTTGTACAGTTTCAGATGCTTCTCTGTCTTCAATGATAACTTCTTTACAGCCTCTGTAGAGATAATATTATCACAGCTTCCCGCATCAATAACAAATTTGCAAACCCTTCCCAAGATAGTACATGTTGATTGAAAGATGTTACTCCTCAACCAGCTTGTCTCCTCCTCTTGCTTTGGTGTTAAACACGACCTCTTCATCATCAGTGAATACCCTTCGTCTCCCGACACATTTTCTTCCTCCTCATCAGGTGGTGAATGGGAACATTCAGCTTCTTCATCCTCATCCTCAACCTCCGCTATCATAGCTCTCTTCTTCGGCTTTGGACATTCATTACTTTTGTGGCCCATTTCTTGGCAATTATAACACTTGAAACCATTATTGACTTTCGCCTTCCCAACCTCATTCACAACTGATTTTGCAACAGCTTTTGAAACATTAGAACTTCCACTAACACACTTCACTTGATTGTTGGAATTTGTAAACACACCACCACCTCGTCTCCCTTGTTTCTGCCAAGCCAACGCCTTCTGGTGTGCTTCCGCCACAGATCTAGGATCAAACATATTTACCATGTCTTGAATCTGCATACGCAAGCCTCCAACAAATCTAGCTGTTAATTGCTCCTCTGTCTCCATGATGTCGTTCCTTGCAATCAGTTGATAAAATTCATCAGCGTAGTCATTAACAGTCTTTGTTCCTTGCCTCAAGTTCTGCAACCTCTGATACATAAGCGATTGATAGTTATAAGGCAAGAAAGTAGCTTTCATCATTTTCCTCATCTTTTCCCATGATTCAACCTTTGACTTCCCCATCCGTTCACGTGTAAGTTTGGTTTGCTACCACCATGCCAAAGCTCTACCCCTCAACCTCGTAGCAACCAACTTCACTCTACGATGTTCTGGAACCTCCTTGAAGTCAAAAATCTCCTCCACATTAGACAACCAATCCAAAAACTCCTCAGCTTGCATACCACCTTGGAATTCTGGAATTTCAGTTTTCATCCCCGACTCCCATCGACGATCATCCTCAAACTCTCGATCTCGATTTCGTCCTTGGCCATGATCTCGATAATGAAAACTCCCTCTATCATCCTCTTCATCAACAATAGATGTACTTCGATAACGATCTCGACCACCCACATCTCTATGCTCATGCATATTCCTTCTACTTTGTCTTTGATCATCTCGATATGGTTCATCTTCGAATTCTCTATGACTTCTTCTTCCTTGATGAGATTGTGGCGACATTCTCCTTCCTCCCGAAACCGATGGCGAAACCCTGTTTCCACCTTGGTTCGAAATTGGCGATGTTCTTCTTCGGCGTTGATTCATATCCATCATAAGCTTCTCTAATCTCCCAATACCTTCATCCAACTTCTCGTTGAATTTGTTACTTATACGTTGTTCCATTTATTCAGCATCCTCTCGCTTATACAAATCTTCAACATTTTGGTGACGATTAGCTCTTCTCGGCGGCATGGTTTGAGACTTCGCAAATACTTCAATTCTCGTCTTGTACTAATCAAAAGATACCAAATGATGTACGACCTTCAACTTCTCGGCTCTAACTTCTCAAACTTCAAAATTCTACAATAGAATTGGCTCCAAGACTCGGCTTAGCTATGATTGGCTAAGTCTAGCTCTGATACCAAATGATGCAGCAGCGGAATGACAAAATGATTATTCTGTGAAAGTAGCAATCGATGGATTGAAGAATACTGAATGGCCCAAATTCGTTGATCTGTAGATACCGAATTCTAGCTATCTTCGTCACGTTGATAGTGCACTATACCATGAAAGAAGATCTTAAATTCTTCAAGCGTTGATCAAGCGCACTTGATACCACGAATCGGCTTCAACAATCGTTGAATCGAGCGCACTTGATTAACCAAAAGTGGAGATAGGAGATTACACTCAACTACCAATTTGGTGAAAGCACAAAGCTAACAAACAAAAGTTTTTATTCAAATCAACTCAACTATTACAAATGACCCAACCCGCCTATTTATAGGCTTACAACTCAATATGCCAAAACAGACAACACTTAGGTCATTGCCGACCTAACAACACCACACGACTCAACTTAGGTCGTACGCGACCTAACAGACCCTACGACTTAAGAATGAATTACAAGCACATTACAACATAATTCCAACGACATACGACTTATAAAAGAACGACCTAAAAACATAAGCGACCTAACTCCACACAACTTAAGACTGAACAGCATATGCGGCATTAGGTCGTTGGCCCCCTTGAGCGACCTAAAGAATAGCGGCATAAGGTCGAGCGACCTAAAAGAAGCGGCTTCAGAAAATCTTCGCGACCTAAGTCTTCACCGACCTAAGGCCTCGTGACCTAAGGACACAACATCTTCACGCGACTTAAGAACATCAGCCTCTGAAACCTCTTCACGCGACCTAACTAGGTCGTAGGTCGTTGAACGACTTAACTTAGGTCGTGAGCGACCTAAAACTCCTTCTGAACAACTTTGTGCGCATCCTTCGTTAGATCGTACGCGACCTATCATAGGTCGTTGGTTTCCTTCTTCGGCATAACTCGCTTCACCGCCTTGTTCCAGTACCTCGTTAGGTCGTGGCCGACCTAAAACTTCTCCCCTAGGTCGTAGCTCTCTTGAGCGACTTATCGCGTTAACTCGAGTGCGATTTCACTAGGTCGTGAATCCCCACTAGGTCGTATCTGACCTAAAACACGTTGCTTGTTATCTCGCAAACCATCTTCGTTAGGTCATAAACGACTCAAGGAGTGGTTAGGTCGGCCGCGACCTAACACTTCACCGTTTTCACCATTCTGGCATGCATCAATGTGAGTTCAAAAACTCACCTTTTAAACCCAAACAACAAATGAGAAGCTATAGAACAAAGGAAAGACCAATTCCTCTTCAATCTCAACTCAAGAAGCTCCAATCTAAGCTAATAAGCAAATATTTCCTAAGTTACGGTTTAGGAATTTCTGAAATTGAAGAGAGACAGAGATGGAGAAGATGAAGAGGAGGCTTAACTAAGCTTCTCTTTGATTTTGGAGCAAGAACTTGAGTTCCTAATAGAAACTAGGGCTTAGGAATTTTGATTTCTTTTCTCTTCCCCCATTATCTCTTTAGCTTGAAAGTGTTAGGAAAAGAATAGAATGAATGAAGAGGGAGTGGAGTGTTAGGGTATTAGATGGGTTGATGGGCTGAAACCCAAACCCAAAGCCCTAATTGAAAACATCAAAATTCTACCCAACTCAAAACATACCGATGTTTATACTCAAAAAGGTTGCAAACACCATTTTGGACTCAATGGAAGTGGTCTTGGGTCCTAATTCGACTGTTTGCAAAAAGTAGCTTTTCAGACTTTAATCCGACTAACGATGCTATATTTAAATAAAATATTTAAATATACAATCATAAAATATGCGGGTTGTTACAGATTTTGTAAACAAAATTACAGCAAGAAATTGGTCTATAATCTCCAATACAAGTTGGATTTTTGTTTTTTGGAATTAAAGTAATGAAGGTATGATTAAAACTTTTAAGCAACTTTCCTTTGTCCAAAAATTCATTGACAACTCTGATAATCTGCTCCTTAATATTTTCCCAGTGAGTTTTAAAAAAAAATTTGCATTAAAACCATCTGGACTAGGACTTTTATTATCACCGGCACTAAAAATAATGGATTTGATTTCATCCTGATTTACAGGAGCTAATAAAATTTCTGTAGCATTATCAGTTAACACATTTTTACAAATAATATTAGGAAAATTAGTTTCAGTAGAATCTAAGTAATATAAATGAGAATAAAAATTAATAGCTTCACTAACAATCCTATTATAGTCATTAATGCAAGCACCCCTACTATCAATAATATTCCCTATATTATTAATGTGTTTTCTACAACTCATTTTAGCATGAAAAAATTTAGTGCAGTCATCTCCCATAGTAAGCCAGTCCACTTTGGCTTTTTGCTTAATGTAACGACCCTGAATTTTTGACATTGGAAATCAGAATATTTAATTGATTTTAAATATCTGGAAGTTAGTTTAATTTGAAATTCAAATATCAGAATGAATTTGGCAATTTAATTATTGAATTTAATTTACCGAAGTTGGGTAAAAATTTGAATCTTCAGTTTTAAGATGATTAAAAATATTTTCAAGGCTTAGAAAATTTATATTAGTAATACTGAAGGTAATGGAACTTTCAGAATTGAATTTGAAACTGTTTTGTTCAGTTTTGAAATTTTATCGTTTAAATCGATATTTAAAAATAGCCTTCCGAGGCATGGTCTCGGAATTCGACGAAACCAGTTCCATTGGATCCGTAATAGTGTATTATTATCAGATTTCAATTTTCGTAGTGTTTGGAGTTATAGTGTGATCGTACGATATATAAACTCGTTGAAATTTATATTGAATTCAACGTAATAACTGAGTCCAAAAAGCTATCTCCTCCATACGATCGAATTTGGACTCGAAACTTTTTCCAGTGCGTTCGGAATAGGCATATAACATTACAAACGCCTGGCGGCATGCCTTGACAGGAGGTTGAGACTTCAAGTTGTGTTTATCGAGAGAATTTGAATTTAAATTTAAATATATATTTATATATTAGTCAACTTCAGCTGTATTTCTTTCACCTCACGACTTTTTGCCTTCAAATCACTGTCCCCCACTCATACACGTTAACATCTCATCTTGTTTCTTCTATCCCCATTCTAAATCTCACGCAAGTTCCCAGAGAAAAAAAAGAAAGAAATCGAAAGAGATATTTTCTTTCGTTCAAAACTAAATCCATGGCCGACATTAGAAATCAACAAAAAAATTACCATGGCCGAGTTAATTCAATCAAAAGCAGTTCGATAATGGCCACTGTCATTTATCTCGAAATTGAATCGAACTCGCAAAGTGAATTCGACGAACTCGTGAAGCCTGGGGCGAGATGATGGGACTACTGTCACGAAGCGTTCATTCGCAAGGGGGAGAAAGCTAGGGCACGAGCTTGTGGAGGCTTGCGCACGCGATTGCATCTCATCGCGACTCAGCTGGAAGTGGAGGCTCGTGCACGCATTTTGTAACAACCCTAGATTTTTGCATATATTTTAAATTTGACTTTATTTTATTTTGAAATTATTTTTAAACTTGTTTTATTTTCAATATTTCATTTTAAATATAAATCTTGATTATTATGTGAATTATAATTTCAAATTTGTATAAATTGAAAATTTTCTTGAAAAGTGGATTTCTGGTCAAACTTTGACTTTTAAATTTTAAATTTAAATATTTAAATTCTTAAATTTTATCTTTTATTATGAAAATAGATTTAATAACATGAATACTGCTTTTTGTTTCGTTGAAAACGGATTTAAATTGTGAAAGTTATACTATTTTCAATATTGTGTGTATATTGAGTTATTTAACAATTTTATTTATTTTTAATTTATATAAATGACATTTTATTTGATATATCTTACTCTAATTTGTATATTTAGGTTATTTCATATATATATTTTGACTTTTAAATATTTTTAAAGTGATTATAAATTTTTTCTAAAGCTTATTGAATTTATTTCTAATTTTTAAAGCCTAGTTTGCATTTTAAGCCATTTTCTTAATTTAAATACTATTTAATTATTTATTTTATATATTTACTTTCATTTCTGAGTTATTATCTTTATTTATCAGTTTTTATATGTATTTATAAATTACAAAATAAATAATGGAAATTTGAAGAGTTTTGTAACTCTTTAGTTGCTTAAGGCTTTTGGTTTTCCCACCTCTTCGTTTTCCAACCTCTTGCATTCAATTTTTTTTGGCCGACCTTAACTTTCCTTCAGCTGACATCTTTCTCATTTTTTTTTCATGTACGAAAGTTTCTCTCCGCCAAAAAATTTGGCCTCCACACCTGAACCAAAGTTTGGGTAATCTTCTTCTTCTTCTTTCTACTTATTTTTCTTATTTTCTTAATTGTTTTGCACTTGTTTCTCGTCAACTATTGGATCGGGCACTCCACCACCAGCACCTAGGCAGACCCCACCACCTCATCCTCTAATCATCACCCACTCCAGATCACCACCACCCCAGGCCGAGCACCCCATGGCAAGAGATCCACCACCAAATGTCCCAAACCATCACCTTATGCTCAAATCTAGCCTAGTTTTGTTCCAAACACCTCCACCTTCCTTTTTCCACCACTTCCACCATCTCAAATCTGACCACCACCCTCTGCCACATCATCCACCACCATCTGGACATCAGGTCATGCCCACATAGCCTCTGGCCGAACCATATATAGCATAGAAATGTTGATGTTGCCTTGTATTTGCCTTGTAGTGATTCTATGTTGCATCTATACTTATCCACACCAAAAACACAACTTAGGCCGACCCTATAGGGACCCAAAACAGACCCAAATCCATGCCTTGGCTGTGCTATTTCAGTTCATAACTGAAGTATGTGAAGTTGAGAACAAGTGCAAAGCATTTGTCTTTGTTTTGGGCTTTGATTTCTAGTGTTGTTTGGTAATAAATTGTTTGAAACTTATATATTGTTTTATTGTTTTGTTCAAATGTATCCAAGGAGATTCATCTTTGGCTCTCTCACTCAAATCATATTCGAGTTGTCATGCCTTTGTAGTTTATGTGTTGCGTGCTTTGGTTGTAATCTCCAGCTTTTAACAGGTGAGTAATTCTCACCAGACGATGTGTACTTATATAACTAGTAAACTGACACCATTTGAATCTGTAAAATTATATCATCCTGTTATAACTGTTATATTATGATCATATAATGTTCACACCTGTTATTACATATGTTATATCATCTATTACTGTTATATGATGTTTTTCTGTTCATTATATTAGTTTATCACACTGCAAGTTCCCTGTAGATTAGAATCACTATGGGTTGAAATGATAAATACCCGAACGGATTTTAGAATAGGAAAAAATCGTTATGGGCTGAAATGATAGGCCTGTAAGGTTTTTATTTATTTTATTTAACTTGGGATTGCGGGTTTTAAAATGATAGAACTCGGTTTTTCTTTGTAAACTGCGGATTGAAATGATACATATCCGTATCACTTGACCTAGGCTAGAAAATTTTATACAGACCCGTGGTTTATATATTTTTCTGAAAATTTTAAAATATTTAAAAAATGTAAATATTATGATATTTTGATTTAAATTTTATTAAAATGATTTCTATAAAATATTAGTGATTTTCTACAAATTAAATAAGTAAATTAAGTAAATGGCGAAGTAGAATTTGAAATATAAGTTAATTTTGGAATTTATGATTTTGTTTTTAAATGGAATTTATGTAAAGTATGAATATATGACAAATTTGATTTAAAAGATGAATTTAATGATTTTATTAAGTAATAATAATTTTTAAAAGTGTGAATGATTTTGTATAAATTTAAAAAATGGAATAAATGAATGTTTAAGTTGAATTTTTTTGAAATATAACTTAAATTGGGAAATTGTGAGTTTTGTTAAAAGTGAAATTTTAGTTAAGTAAAATAAATGGAAATAAGTTATATTTTGGAAATTTAAACTAAGTTGTTAAGTTAAGAATATAATTAAAGAAATAAAAATTTAATTGTTATTTAATTTGATTTTTTTGTATGGAAATTGGACTTTATAAAATCATAGAAATAAAGGTATTTAAATGATTGTTTTTAAAATGTGAAAATATATGATTTTATAAGTTAAAATGATTTATATTAAAAGTTAATTATGTGTGAAATTGTAAATAAAACTCTGAATTTGATTTGACAGCATTTTTGAAATGTAATGTAAAGATATTACAATATTGGAAAATGTTGTAGTTGTTTTAAATGAACCAAATAGCAAATTTGAACTAAGGGTTATTATAGCACTTTGTTAGTGCTATAGTTGTTAAATTTAACTAATTTTTTTATTGAAACTAAATTAAGATATTACAGCATTTTAAATACCGTCTTTTGTTAATGAACTGTTTTTAAACATAACATTTCGTAGCATTTTCTAAGTGCTGCGAAAGTTGAATTTTCTTTGTTTAATAAATTAAAATGAATAAATGATCTTTGAAAAAGATTAAATTTTGGAAATTAAATATTTAATTATTAAATATAATGAATTGACTTTAAATGATTTAAATGGAATAGTTGATTTGGGAAATACAACTATTTTGAAATATGATTAAATGGTAATTAAATTTAAATTAAATAAATGATATTAAATCTTGAAATGAATAATTGAAGTTTATATTAGTATGAAAAATATTTGGTTTACTTGTAATTTGAATCTATTTAAAAGATATTGGACTTATGAAATATAGGATAATAAAGCTTTGGAATTTATTTATAATTTGAATAGTAATTTGTGGATTAAATCTATATTTGAAATTTATATGATTTGAAATGGTCTATGGAAATTTAATTGAAATAAATGATTGAATTGAACCGAAACTTTGGAAATTGAATAATTGATTTGAAATATAATACTTGCACTTTTAATGAATTTAAATGAATTAATTTGTTGGAATATAAATTATTTAAAGGTGACTTGTAATGATAATAAATGAATGATATCTTTGAATTTAAAAAGGTATTTAAAGTTGAATATTTGGATTTGAATTCAAATAATGATTTGAAATGAAGTTTTGAAAGGATATGATATTTTTATATATTAAAATGATTTGAAATGAATTTTTGAATGGATATGATATTTTGATATATTAAATGATTTGAAATGAAGTTTTGTAATGATATGATATTTTAAATATATTGAAATGGTTTGGAATTGATTTAATCTTTATTTTGATAAAGATTTAGATTTGAAATGATATTATTTTGATTTGAAATATAATTGTTTTAAATTTATAACCACAGGTTATAATAACGATTGGTTGTTAAAGAGACCGGGATCGGATATGGACATACTCTCTGTCGATACCGAAAACCACTTTAACAACTGTGTACGCGGTGGAGTTTGCAGAATGAAGTAGGATGGTGGCGACGATCCTAAGGTATATACGTGGACCCAACTCCCATGAGTTGGCATAAGGTGGCTAAAACAGGAGCGATTGACGGAACAGTGAGGTAGCACCTCTGATCTATTACTTGTGATTGATTTGGTGCGCACCCTTGATTTAGGAGTGTTGTTCGAGGTGGGCGGTAGTGGCTGCTATGCGTCACCACCAGCCCGGATGCGTAATTGGTATATCTACCATGGCATTGCCTAGTTGTGCCGTGTCACCTATCATATCGAGCTTTACTACGAGTTGTGATTTCTCCCGTAGCCTGTGGAGTATCGAGGGTAGCCTCCATTTTGGGAGTATGCTAATACTGGATAGACTACTGGGACTATTACGTGTTAAGGGGAATATTGGGTCACTCCTTAACGCTATTTTTAAGTATGTTTATTTTATGATTTGACATTATTATAATAGCGAATATTACTACATAGTAGATAGTTTAACGGATCCTTAAAGAATGGGCGATCCCAAGCATTCTTTAAGTTACTTGTACCTTATTACAGTTCACTTGAGTTGGTTTACATTATATCAGTATATATTGTCCTGACTCGAGTGTTTTGTGTTTTGCTTTACGCTCGGATCAGCCTGAGTTATTCACAGATTTGGATTTCCACTCTCTTGGAGATTTGAATCGCTGGAGATTATCTGCTTGTCTTGTCCTATCTACTTCAGTTCTGCTGTTCTACTCAGCTTGTACTTGGTTATTTTATTGAGACTTCTGTTGTACTCTATTTCTTCTGTTATATCTTATGTAACTCTGATATATTTATATAGTAGCTTCATGAACTATTATTTCGTTTACTTCCGCTGCATTATTTTACTCTGTGTCTGTGATCTGTGATTATATTTATTTACTGTATATTCTAGGATTTGCCAAATTTTATTTACAACGCAGTATTTTGAGCAATTCAAGTCCGACATGTGTGGATGCGAAATGGTTGAAAATATTGGGTCGTTACAGTTGGTATCAGAGCTTTGGCTTTGAGGCAAAACTTAGAATGTACGGTAAATTTAGTTACAGAATCACTTTCATTCGAGCTTGAATCTCTTCATTTTTATTTGATTTCCTTTGAATTTTGTTCCTGCGGTTCCAAAATCCATTCTTGTCCCTCACTATTCATCTTCTTTTGATTCTGGAGTATCACATGACTCCACTTCGAATGAGCTTTATAGTGAATTGGCGGTCTCACCAATACTCTAATGACTTGTAAAAAGGGAAACTCCTTTACAATTAGCATCGATTCACTAGAGATTTATATCTATCCTTGGTTTAGATGCTAATATCTTTTGTTATTCCAAACTCTATCTCTTGAGATCGGATGTAGATTTACCCCAGAAAATCCATATTTGATCTTATTCATTAAGTCACGGTTGACCCGGTTAAGGTTGCCCGCGATTTATCTAAGCTTATCCATCTTCATAATTTTTTAATTAATCGTCTTTTCTTTGTTTCCAAAATATCTACAAACATTTTGAATTGTACTTGTAAATCTATGTTTGTTTTATATATTGTGTTGTTTGAGTTGTTGATGTTAATTTGGGCTTCCATTCGATTCGTCTGATCAACGCTATCGATAGGATTTCTAAAACACTTTGACAGAACAAACTGACACAATATTATTTTAAAATTTGGTTAATGAAATAAATTTGGATATAAGTGAATATTATGGAACTTAATAAATTGATTTAAATTGATTATTTGAAATGATAATACTTGATTTATCATTCTATAAATGAATTTATAAATATTTGTTTATAAATTTGATTTGGGAACTGAAATGAATTTAAATCAAGAATTTGAGAATTTAATTTCCGATGGTTTCAAACCTTGTGTTTAAAGTTTTAAAAGGATATATTATTTAAAGTATTTTTGAATAGAAATTTGTTTCCAAAGAATTTTAAAGTTTTAAAATTTTAGGGCTCTTCTCTTTGTCGCTGGAAAATAATTTCGGTGATGACCGCGGCATCATCGACGTTCATTTTCGAGTTTCAAAGTAAAGAGACCATTCTGTAGTCTTGCTACAGCTTTGTTTTGGGAAATTTAATTGATTTGAATTTCTAAAATATGATTTGATTTATAATATATATAGATATATGATTTAAATTTGATTTGACAAATTATGTACATACATTTATTTATCTCTAAATAGTTTGAAAGGAATCTGAAATTTTTATTCTTAAATTCTATCTTAAATAATAACTTCAAGTATAAATAGATAATCAAAATTTTGAATAAATATTCAAGCTTGGAATGATTGAATTAGAATTTTTATATTGTATATTAATTTTTGAAAGTTTTATTTGTATAATTCTCAATTGCATTCCAATATAACTTACCTTAATTTTTAGAAGTTAACAATGTAATTGGATAATATACAATATAAAAAGATTTTTATAAATAAAATTTGAGTGGTTATAATAAATATTATACACTTAAATTTTAGTTATAAAAAAAAGATTAACAGAGGTAAATAGACTAAAAGGTTAATTGAATAATTTACAATATAAATGATGTTAAGGGAATTAGGAATAAATTAAAACTGCTATAATAAGTGTAAGTATATTTAACATAAGTGATAAAAAAAAATTGAGAGGAATAAATTTAATTTTAATTAGGAATAAAGAAGAATTAAAATTTATTGAATGTTATACACTTAATTTTAATCAAATCCATGATTTTAGAGATTGTTAATTTAAGAAAATTAGATGATAAGATAATGAAATTAGAAATAGTTAAGATTTATTTAACTTGTGTAAAATTAATTATCAATTTAAGTTGAAATATCCATGGTTTCAAACTTATTATCTTATTTTGTTTTCCAAACTATCTTTGGGTGTCCTTATTTTCCTTATCGTGCTATAGACTGGTATAGGTGTCTTTTTAGGACCTTTCTGTTTAGAAATCTTCCTACAATCTTCCTATAATTTTTGATACTTATTTTGAATCTGAGCACTGCTTTCATCCATAGACTGTCGGTTAAGCGGAAAAAGTGAATCAGATTCTAGAGGATCTTTTCGTACTTGTGTTCCTGATTCTGGAGAGTCTTGGGAAGACCATCTCCACCTTGTTAAACTTACCTATAACAACAGTTATCAGGTATAGTTTCAATCTTTTTGTCATTTTGTCTTAATCATATATCATTCTATCTTTTTCTGTGCTTTCCCGTACATCATTCCTTTTCGGGGACGAAAATTTTTGAGTGGGGGAGAGTGTAACAACCCTAGATTTTTGCATATATTTTAAATTTGACTTTATTTTATTTTGAAATTATTTTTAAACTTGTTTTATTTTCAATATTTCATTTTAAATATAAATCTTGATTATTATGTGAATTATAATTTCAAATTTGTATAAATCGAATATTTTCCTGAAAAGTGGATTTCTGGTCAAACTTTGACTTTTAAATTTTAAATTTAAATATTTAAATTCTTAAATTTTATCTTTTATTATGAAAATAGATTTAATAACATGAATACTGCTTTTCGTTTCGTTGAAAACGGATTTAAATTGTGAAAGTTATACGGTTTTCAATATTATGTGTATATTGAGTTATTTAACAATTTTCTTTATTTTTAATTTATATAAATGACATTTTATTTGATATATCTTACTCTAATTTGTATATTCAGGTTATGTCATATATATATATTTTGACTTTTAAATATTTTTAAAGTGATTATAAATTTTTTCTAAAGCTTATTGAATTTATTTCTAATTTTTAAAGCCTAGTTTGCATTTTAAGCCATTTTCTTAATTTAAATACTATTTATTTATTTATTTTATATATTTACTTTCATTTCTGAGTTGTTATCTTTATTTATCAGTTTTTATATGTATTTATAAATTACAAAATAAATAATGGAAATTTGAAGAGTTTTGTGACTCTTTAGTTGCTTAAGGCTTTTGGTTTTCCCACCTCTTCGTTTTCCAACCTCTTGCATTCAATTTTTTTTGGCCGACCTTAACTTTCCTTCAGCTGACATCTTTCTCATTTTTTTTTCACGTAAGAAAGTTTCTCTCCTCCAAAAAATTCGGCCTCCACACCTGAACCAAAGTTTGGGTAATCTTCTTCTTCTTCTTTCTACTTATTTTTCTTATTTTCTTAATTGTTTTGCACTTGTTTCTCATCAACTATTGGATCGGCCACTCCACCACCAGCACCTAGGCAGACCCCACCACCTCATCCTCCTACCATCACCCACTCCAGATCACCACCACCCTAGGCCGAGCACCCCATGGCAAGAGATCCACCACCAAATGTCCCAAACCATCACCTTATGCTCAAATCTAGCCTAGTTTTGTTCCAAACACCTCCACCTTCCTTTTGCCACCACTTCCACCACCACCACCAGCTCAAATCTGACCACCACCCTCTGCCACATCATCCACCACCATCTGGACATCAGGTCATGCCCACATAGCCTCTGGCCAAACCATATATAGCATAGAAATGTTGATGTTGCCTTGTATTTGCCTTGTAGTGATTCTATGTTGCATCTATACTTATCCACACCAAAAACACAACTTAGGCCGACCCTATAGGGACCCAAACCAAACCCAAATCCAGCCTTGGCTGTGCTATTTCAGTTCATAACTGAAGTATGTGAAGTTGAGAACAAGTGCAAAGCATTTGTCTTTGTTTTGGGCTTTGATTTCCAGTATTGTTTGGTAATAAATTGTTTGAAACTTATATATTATTTTATTGTTTTGTTCAAATGTATCCAAGGAGATTCATCTTTGGCTCTCTCACTCAAATCATATTCGAGTTGTCATGCCTTCATAGTTTATGTGTTGTATGCTTTGGTTGTAATCTCCAGCTTTTAACAGGTGAGTAATTCTCACCAAACGATGTGTACTTATATAACTAGTAAACTGACACCATTTGAATCTGTAAAATTATATCATCCTGTTATAACTGTTATATTATGATCATATAATGTTTACCCCTGTTATTACATATGTTATATCATCTATTACTGTTATATGATGTTATTCTATTCATTATATCAGTTTATCACACTGCAAAATCCCTGTAGATTAGAATCACTATGGGTTGAAATGATAAATACCCGAACGGACTTTAAAATAGGAAAAATCGTGATGGGCTGAAATGATAGGCCTGAACGGTTTTTATTTATTTTATTTTACTTGGATTTGCGGGTTTGAAATGATAGAACCCGGTTTTTCTTTGTAAACTGCGGATTGAAATGATACATATCCGTATCACTTGACCTAGGCTAGAAAATTTTATACAGACCCGTGGTTTATATATTTTTCTAAAAATTTTAAAATATTTAAAAAATGTAAATATTATGATATTTTGATTTAAATTTTATTAAAATGATTTCTATAAAATATTAGTGATTTTCTACAATCTAGATAAGTAAATTAAGTAAATGGTGAAGTAGAATTTGAAATATAAGTTAATTTTGGAATTTATGATTTTGTTTTTAAATGGAATTTATGTAAAGTATGAATATATGACAAATTTGATTTAAAAGATGAATTTAATGATATTATTAAGTAATAATAATTTTTAAAAGTGTGAATGATTTTGTATAAATTTAAAATATGGAATAAATGAATGTTTAAGTTGAATTTTTTTGAAATATAACTTAAATTGGGAAACTGTGAGTTTTATTAAAAGTGAAATTTTAGTTAAGTAAAATAAATGGAAATAAGTTATATTTTGGAAATTTAAACTTAGTTGTTAAGTTAAGAATTTAATTAAAGAAATGATAATTTAATTGTTATTTAATTTGATTTTTTGTATGGACATTGGACTTTATAAAATCATAGAAATAAAGGTATTTAAATGATTGTTTTTAAAATGTGAAAATATATGATTTTATAAGTTAAAATGATTTATATTAAAAGTTAATTATGTGTGAAATTGTAAATAAAACTCTGAATTTGATTTGACAGCATTTTTGAAATGTAATGTAAAGATATTACAACATTGGAAAATGTTGTAGTTGTTTTAAATGAACCAAATAGCAAATTTGAACTAAGGGTTATTATAGCACTTTGTTAGTGCTATAGTTGTTAAATTTAACTAATTTTTTTATTGAAACTAAATTAAGATATTACAGCATTTTAAATACCGTCTTTTGTTAATGAACTGTTTTTAAATATAACATTTCGTAGCATTTTCTAAGTGCTGCGAAAGTTGAATTTTCTTTGTTTAATAAATTAAAATGAATAAATGATCTTTGAAAAAGATTAAATTTTGGAAATTAAATATTTAATTATTAAATATAATGAATTGACTTTAAATGATTTAAATGGAATAGTTGATTTGGGAAATACAACTATTTTGAAATATGATTAAATGGTATTTAAATTTAAATTAAATAAATGATATTAAATCTTGAAATGAATAATTGAAGTTTATATTAGTATGAAAAATATTTGGTTTACTTGTAATTTAAATCTATTTAAAAGATATTGGACTTATGAAATATAGGATAATAAAGCTTTGGAATTTATTTATAATTTGAATAGTAATTTGTGGATTAAATCTATATTTGAAATTTATAAGATTTGAAATGGTCTATGGAAATTTTATTGAAATAAATGATTGAATTGAACCGAAACTTTGGAAATTGAATAATTGATTTGAAATATAATACTTACACTTTTAATGAATTTAAATGAATTAATTTGTTGGAATATAAATTATTTAAAGGTGACTTGTAATGATAATAAATGAATGATATCTTTGAATTTAAAAAGGTATTTAAAGTTGAATATTTGGATTTGAACTCAAATAATGATTTGAAATGAAGTTTTGAAAGGATATGATATTTTGATATATTAAAATGATTTGAAATGAAGTTTTGAATGGATATGATATTTTGATATATTAAATGATTTGAAATGAAGTTTTGTAATGATATGATATTTTAAATATATTGAAATGGTTTGCTATTGATTTAATCTTTATTTTGATAAAGATTTAGATTTGAAATGATATTCTAGTTTAAAGTATTTTGATTTGAAATATAATTGTTTTAAATTTATAACCACGGGTTATAATAACGATTGGTTGTTAAAGAGACCGGGATCGGATATGGACATACTCTCTGTCGATACCGAAAACCACTTTAACAACTATGTACGCGGTGGAGTTTCCAGAATGAAGTAGGATGGTGGTGACGATCCTAAGGTATATACGTGGACCCAACTCCCGTGAGTTGGCATAAGGTGGCTAAAACATGAGCGATTGACGGACCAATGAGGTAGCACCTCTGATCGGACACACTTCTCGATACCATTCTATTACTTATGATTGATTTGGTGCGCACCCTTAATTTGGGAGTGTTGTTCGAGGTGGGCGGTAGTGGCTGCTATGCGTCACCACCAGTCCGGATGCGTAATTGGTATATCTACCCTGGCATTGCCTAGTTGTGCCGTGTCACCTACCATATCGAGCTTTACTACGAGTTGTGATTTCTCCCGTAGCCTGTGGAGTATCGAGGGCAGCCCCCATTTTGGGAGTATGCTAATACTGGATAGACTACTGGGACTATTACGTGTTAAGGGGAATATTGGGTCACTCCTTAACGCTATTTTTAAGTGTTTATTTTATGATTAGACATTATTATAATAGCGAATATTACTACATAGTAGATAGTTTAATGGATCCTTAAAGAATGGGCGATCCCAAGCATTCTTTAAGTTACTTGTACCTTATTACAGTTCATTGAGTTGGTTTACATTATATAAGCATATATTGTCCTGACTCGAGTGTTTTGTGTTTTTCTTTACGCTCGGGTCAGCCTGAGTTATTCACAGATTTGGATTTCCACTCTCTTGGAGATTTGAATCGCTGTAGATTATCTGCTTGTCTTGTCCTATCTATTTCAGTTCCGCTGTTCTACTCGGCTTGTACTTGGTTATTTTATTGAGACTTATGTTGTACTCTATTTCTTCTATTATATCTTATGTAACTCTGATATATTTATATAGTAGCTTCATGAACTACTATTTCTTTTACTTACGCTGCATTATTTTACTCTGTGTCTGTGATCTGTGATTATATTTATTTACTGTATATTCTGAGATTTGCCAAATTTTATTTACAACGCGGTATTTTGAGCAATTCAAGTCCGACATGTGCGGATGCGAAATGGTTGAAAATATCGGGTCACACATTTGTGATGGTCTCAAGCGGCACTGTGAACTGGAAGGCTTGGCGAAGTCGAATCAGGCGGCGTCGAAGGGGGCTGGGTTTGCGTTCGAGGGTAGGAGCCTGGGTTTCTTTGTTTCTACGAGGTACAACCATTTTTAAATTTTTGGTAATTTCAAATGTAATTTAAATCTGGAGATTATATATACTTGAATATAAAATTATCTATATAAAAATATATACACATATACAGAAAGCAGAAAGAATTAATTGGGCAGTAAAGTGTATACCTATCTTAGTTTTAAATTCTGTATATGTATAAGTTAGAAAACATTTGCAGTAATGTATGAACAGTCTGCTCTTCACTTAACTTAATTTAATATATATCTATATATAGGTTAAAAATAATAATAATGTATTTATAGATATGGTTTTGAAAATATATGGAAATTTTAAAGGTTGAAGGGTTACATAAAAATTTGATTTTTGAATCTATATAGATCTATTTTTATAAGTGTATATATATATAATTTCAAAAGGAAAATTTATAGTTTGAAATTAAATCACTAGTTAATTAAATTTATTAAATATTAATTTATTGTTATACTATTTCAAATGTTAATAAATTGTATAAATGTTTATACAAGGTCTAATACAATGAAGAAATAGTCAGAATGGAAATGGATTGCAAAATAAAAAGCAAAGGTGAGATCTTCTCACTCACTTGACTGTTTGATGAATTTAAATTCTGGATGTGTTTGGATGAATTGGATGATTTATCTATTGATGATATTAGATATAGTAGGATATATATATATATTTGGTGATTGATTTCCCGTATTATATAGCGGATGATATTTTATAAAACCCATATACCGCGATATTCCACCTCGAAGTGGAATGGGTATTTAATTGTTGTGCTAACATCTGTGGATGCAGGGAAGCAGGTTGGAGGGATCCAACTGGATTCCTCAAATTGTATGAATTTGTTTCATATATTGTATGAATTTGTTTCATATGTTGTGTGATGAACTATTGATAATCTGTGAATGATTTTATTGATGATTGAATTTGTTAAAAGCTATAATTTAGCCGAATGAATTTTTGGTATCGTTGGATACCAGAAATAAATTAAATTGGATTTTTGAAATTTAAGTAGGAAATTCTAAGTAAATTCCTTTTGAAAGAATTGGGTGAATTTAGAAGAAGGAATTTAAAAGCATAAAGTTGATATTTGAAATCTTATCGAATTATTTCCAAAATATGGGAAAAGATATTAATAAGTGGGTTTTGAATAATATTGTTTAAAAGTTGAAGTATTTATAAAAAAAATTCATATTTTAATAGTTTGGGAGAAATAAAGGGATTTATTTTAAAAAGGAAATAAATTTTTAGAAATCAATTTGATAATTGATTTGGCATTTCAAAATAAATCTTTGGAAATTCAATATGAAAATTGATTGGTGTTTTGAATGAAAATGATTTGGTAATTGGAAATAAATTTAGAAATGGATTTGCAAATTGATTTGGTATTTGAAATAAATGGAAGAATCAATTTGTAATTGATTTGGTGCTTGAAAAGAAATTAGAAATCAATTTGGAATTTGATTTGGTGTTTGAAAGTGAATATTTGGAAATTTAAATTCACAATGGAATTTATAAAGAAAAAGGGAAATAAATAATATCGGGAATTTTATTCCACGAGTGAAAAGTGATTTGAAATTGGTTTTCAAAGTGATGAAGTGTGGAAAATATATATCTTGCAAAGATATTTTGAAATTTAATAATTTGGGAAAATTATTTAAATTGATTGATTATTGTGTTGATAGTTACATAACCGACTATCAATGTTGGCCTTTGAAATAGCACTTGAATTTGTTTTCAAAACAAGCGCCCATTATTCGGCTGGGAGAGGACCTTTGTGTCATTTAACCCATTCCGAATAATGATACGACGTTATGGATTGCAATTGAAAACCGGATTTGCAAGGGCTTCTTTGGAAATGCCTTCGGTTCTGTTCGAACCCGGAACAGACTTGTATGGTCGTATGTCTGACATTACACCTTGAGATATAAAGCAGATTTCTTTCAAATACATTTCTATATATTCTCTTAGCTTAACACCCTTCTCTGAGACGTACGAGCTCAGAGGTTATGTAGTTGAAGGTTATCAGTGATATACTCCCAATTTGGTAGTGTGGCATGCTGAGTGGTGCTGTGTGTTGTTGATCATTTGTTGATCAAAGCAAGGCTTTCGTGTAAAGCGTAGTTTTGTGGACGAGACCTCATCGGACCTCACACCCCGGAAATGGTCAAAACAGGAAAATGCGGCAAGGTTATGAGGGTCGCACCCTTTAGGGTATTTCATTTCCTTCTGGAAAAAGGTGGTATCATGGTATGGAGCCCAGATATTTTACCTGTGTGGTTGCTCCAATCTCATTTACTGTGTGATTGTTGCTTTGTGATCGAGGGCCCTCAGATAAAGGTCGCAAACGACCAGGGGGTGGCATACTCGTGTAGTAGTTACCTAGTAAGAGGTAACCCGACCTTGTGTTGGCAGAGAGCTAGTTAGTTCTCGGGACGTCCCTCCAGAGGCGTACCCATGTGGCAGTAGGAAGTTCCTTAGCCTGACCATTCGTTGGAAATCCAAAGACACAATACGAGCC
Source organism: Allium fistulosum (assembly GCA_030737815.1). Classification (NCBI taxonomy): domain Eukaryota; kingdom Viridiplantae; phylum Streptophyta; class Magnoliopsida; order Asparagales; family Amaryllidaceae; genus Allium; species Allium fistulosum. The sequence goes on from CM060906.1 coordinate 410,112,734, forward strand.
CTTTACGATTGCAATTTGTATAACCTGTCACCTCAGGTGGTAGCTATAGTAGGCATAGTATAATGGTACCTATGCTGGCTAAGATTAATATTATATTTTCGAAAGGATTTTCACACTATGCACAAGTAATAATATCAAAAGAGTTTTCTCGTATTAAGCATATTTGACTATCATAAGAAGAAATCTCCTCCAAGTCTGCGATTGCATTGTGTGTGTGGTGGGAGGTCTTATGGTAGTTTCATTTTCCAAAAGCATTGCGAATTTCTTTTATTTTCTTTGTGAAAATAACTGTTTTTAAGATCTCACACCAGTCCCACGACTGACCTGGAGTTTATTGTTCCCTTTCTAAACTCTGGGTGCCCAAAATTTTCCACACGGGCAGCCTAGAATCAGGTTATCAATTGGATCTGGATGGATTGCTTTGGAGATCTGGAGGCGAGACGTATCACTTGTACTAGTATTATTCCGCTGTGTATTATGTTATGTGGACAGGTTTATATAATTGTCCAGTGATGTGTGTTGTTGTAAACTCTGGTGATGTATTGTATAAACTGATATAGTTCTTTGTTATAAAGATTATTCATTCATCTATTATATATTGTTCCGCTACGAATGTGAGATTCTGATATTGTTTCTATTTCTTTTTCTTTCTTTCTTCTTCTACCTCTTCTTTTTCAACCCTAACAATTAGGCTTTCCAGCATTCGATAGTTCGGCAGTTGATACAGTGGTTGTATTGATGTCGACTTTCGGGCGTCGAAAAGTCGTATCGTTACACTTATAGTTAGCTGTGTTAATATAAAGCTCATGAGAAAGTTTTTCTTTGTTGGAAAAGAATTTATCAATAATGTTAATATTACCAGGATTATCATCAGCTAGTTTTTGCAAAATTTTCCTTCCTCTCTTAGTTTGTTTAGAATATCATTCTTGTTATAGTTATCCTTATTCCAGTTTTTTATTTTGTATTTTGTATTTTTTAAAAACATGTTAAACTGGAATTGGTAAGAACCAATACAAGAGAAACTGAAACACTCTTTAATTATCTCATTGTATTCATTGTTAGCCACCCAACCGTTTTTAAACCTAAAAGGAGCAGCTTTAATATTATTATTCTGATTATGAAAAAATTTTATCAGTAAAGGAGTTTGATCACTAGTGTTTTGCTCAATAGAGAAACAACTGAAATCTGGGAAAACTTCGCAGAAGTTTTTATTAATTAACACTCTATCAAGTTTACAATGTATATTCTTTTCTTTACCAGATTTCCAAGTGTATTTGTTTCCACTTATATTAGGTTCTATAAGACCAAATTCAAGTAAAAATTTATTGATTTTTTCTAATTTACTATGGGGGATTTTATTACCACCAAATTTCTCATATGCATGGAAAACAGTATTAAAATCTCCCATAATAAGCCAAGGAAAATCATATCTTTGACTTAAGGCTTTTAACCTATACCATAAACTATTTCTTCCATTTTCAAAATTGCTACCATAGATATTAGTGATTTGTAATGAGAAACCACCAACATTTCTAAAATTGCAATCAATAAATTGGATGTCCTTATTATAATTCACCATGTCCCAAACATTTGAGTCCCAAATAACTAAAATTCTACCCTTACTACCACAGTCATTATTGCTGATAGATTTCCAATTATTGGAATGTCTAAAACAGAATTTCTCAGTATTGGCATCATCCATCTTATTTCCAACTAGGGCAAATAATGATGGTTTATAAATCCTAACCATATTTATAATATCAGTTTTCTTTGTAGGGGAATTCATACCCCTGACATTCCAAGCAATGATAGACATAATAAAATATATTAATATAATAGATGAAAAAATATAAGACAAAGAGGGTTTCAGATAGAACCTGATGCACTGATACCCTTACCCTTCTTTTTTTTCTCAGTGCTTTTAGCTTTAAGCCTTGTAGTCATTTCATTCCAATCTGGATTGACTGATATGTATTTTTGCCTAAAAGCCTTCTTCTCTTTAATTTTTCTCTTATTCTTGCCAATTGCTTTAACCTTGGCAATATGTAATTCTGATATATCAAATTTTTTTTCAGATTCATTCATAACATGGTCAGAAGTTAGTACAGTAGCATTGTCTGGAATTCGGATAAGAGAGATGTCAAACTCCTTAGCATTGCGAGGCAAAGTTGAGTGGATGCCATCCCTGTCCTCAGTTTCTATAGCATTTACAGATGGAGGTTCAGTCTCCATGTTAATTTCCCGACTCTAACTGGTTCTTAGATGAGGGATTTTGTTTATAATTGTACCATAATTGTCTGTAATTAAACATGACTCTGAAATTGGAGGGATTTCAGAGTTAAAGACCTTTTTATTATTGTTTCTTTCTTCTGTACTGTGTTGTATTATATCCTTTGAATTTTTTTTCAAACCTTCTGAATGATGAACTTCCATAGCAAGGATCTGGTTGTTTTGATAGTGAGCGATTTTGATATTGTTTCTTGATTGACGATGATACCCTCATGGCTGATTTGATCTGTTTTCTTTTGGATTCTTGATTGATTTACTTCCACTTCATTGAGATTTGGTTCTTGAGATGTTTCAACTGAATCATTTTCTTGGACTACAGGGATTTCTATATTTTGGTTATTGGCTTTGGGTATCCACATTTGTTTCGGATTACATTGCTCTCTAGTGTGACCAAAGCATTTACAAATATTACACTTCGGTGGAACCCATTCATATTCAATTTTTTGAGTAATACTCTCGCCATTATACAGTGTAAGATTGATTTCTTGAGGAAGTTCATCATCTACAGAAACCTCCACAAGAAGACGAGCGTAATTCAATCTCGTCTTCATGGTTGTAGCTGCATCCATTTTTATGGGTTTTCCGATAATGCTGGCCATCACGCTGAAAGCCTCACGATCCCACCGTTTAAGATTGACATTGGGTAACTTAACCCATATCGGCATCGTAGTAAGAAGATCTCTGTCCATTTTCAAGGATTCAGACCATCTTCTCATTATGATGAGTTTTCCATTGTAGAAGTATGGTCCATTCTGAATAACTGAATTGCAATCTTGAAACTCTTTGAATTTAACAAGAAAGAATCCATTTTCTCTGGTAAAGGTTTCAAATTCTCCAATTGGTTTCCAAAACCGTTGAATAAAAGCTTTGAAAAACATATAATATGGTTTGGTGCCTACAACATAAACCAAGATCGAATTATTCCAGCATTCAATTGCTCTTTTGCAGACGTATTCCTTTATCATACCATATTTCTTGTTATTGATTTTGATAGGAGAAATAGTTTCAAGATTGCATTCATCTTCTTTTGGTTCATTAGATTGCTCAAAAACGATATCTGCCCATGATTTTTGTCCCTGTTCTTTATTCAGGGAAAAATTTACCGGTTTTCTAGATTGGAACAATTGGTTTCCATTATTCTGATGGGTGAAGGTCGGATTCTGACCATCTTTTTTCTTCGTTTCACCATTATTGACCCGCGGCAGTCTCTGATTATTACCGGGCTGTCGTTTTCTTTGTGATCTTGACTAAACCAATTGAAAGCCATCATCGTCTATGATGATACTATCATTTGATTCTCTGATGTGAGATTCAGGTGGTCTATTTTGGTGCCTTGAAAATGAAAGATGAGATTGATTTTTGCGAGGAGAGAGAATTTCCCCCATGGCTGAGGAAAACCCTAAATTTTCTTTTTGAATCAATATAACTTAGTTTTTCATTCTATTCTTAGAAATGGGAAAAATTATAAATTTTATTTTATCACTAAAAGTTCATTTGCCTGCTTAGTCTCAAACCACTGCTTCTTCTTCATTCCATATTCCCTGAACCACGGCTTCTCTTCCAGAACATCATCACCCGAAGCTAAAGTAGCAGCCGAGATTTGCTCTCATCCTTATATATATAAAGGTAATTTTATATGTATATGTTTTGATCTTTGTTGATTAATTTATATATTGTATTATATGTATATGTTTCGTTTGTATATGTATATATAATCTATAGTTTAAATAAGTGTTGCTTTATGGTATATATATATAACCGTTCGGTTTATATATTAGTATTTATATAAATATTGATTTTTTTATACATATACATATTTATAAAATAAGTTAGTACTATATGCATAGTTTATTTTGCAGTAGCCTCTTGATGACGTGTGTGTGTGTATATATATAGTTTTCTTTTCCTATAATAGTTTGCAGTTAGATCAAATGTAAGTATATATGTGAATATAATATGTTTATGGTTATACAAGTTGTATTATATTATAAATTAGAGTCTGTTATATTAGGAAGTCTAGTTATATTTATACCATATTAAACTATACAAGTTTTAATAGCTACAAAAATATATGTTATACAGTTATGGGCTTTTCGCATATATTAACTGTTTCACTTTATAAGTTGTTTAAGATTTTTTTTAAAAAGTGTTATCACATATGTATATACAAAGTATATAATATCATAAAGCTTTTAAAGTTACAGAGTTCATATTAACATTGTATGTTTGTATATATTATAAGTTGTATTTAAAATAAGCAGAGTTGTCTGCATATGTTGTTTGATTGATAGCCGTGTATATATATATATATGTTTGCTTAAAGATTATATATATGATGTGTTTTAAGTATATATAAGGCTGTTTCATCATATTTTATGTATTTAGTTATATATATGTGAATGGTAAATTGTAGTTTTATATATACTATATGTATATATATATATAAATATATATATATATTAGCTTATAAGCTACTATATGGATATATTGGCTATAAGGTTATTGTATATAAGTTGTATAAATATATAGGTTAAGTTTAAATGTATTGATTCAAAAATTTATTATTATTATATATATATTTTTGACTTTAATATTTGAGTTTAATTTAAAACAATGGATTTTGAAATGCGTGTATATATATACACTTGATTCAATATATGCTTGAATTTAGAATCTGATTTTATATATAGTTATATATATATATATATATAAGTTCATGTATACCAATTATCTACATCAATCCAATTCTGATTTGACTTCGTTAATTCCTATTTATCAGCTCTATCGCCAAAATCCATGCCAATCTTGATTTGATTTGGATTTCGTGCTTGGATTCGTAACTCATCTCAGTCTCGTTAATCTCTAACCTCGAAAGGTGAGCAATCACTCACGATTAACGTTCTTATATTTATTAAATTTGATTTCAATTGAAACGATAATTGAAATATGCTGTTGTTAGTTATTTACATTGCTATATATATATGCCATTACCTGTATCTGTTCACCTGTGACATCTGACACCATTATCTGTTATTTATATTGATGATATATGCCTGTTATATTATTATCATATTTGTTATCACTCTGCAAGTTCCCTGTTAGTATAGAATTCACTATGGGTTGAGATGATACATACCCGAATGATCTATAGAATAGGAGAAAATCGTTATGGGTTGAAATGATAAACCCAAGCGATTTTCATTAACATTGAATTTGGGATTGCGGGTTGTATATTCCCATATATTTAAATTGCGGATTGAAATGATAAATATCTGTATCACTTGACCATAGGATAGAAAATTTTATACAAACACCGTTGGTCGATATATATAAATATTTTGAAAATGATTTCTATGGTTTTGGAAAGAAGTATATAGTTTATTAAATACTGATTTTTTAGATATTATATGTAAATGTATTTATAAAGTTTAAAATTTGGGTCTTCTAAAATTATATGTTTTGAAAATTGTATAGTTATAAGTAAATTTTGAAATTATAAATTTTAATAATTTATTTAAAATCTTTCTATTTTTAAAATATATAAATAGATTAATGTTTAATATTGTTTAAGTATTTATTGAAAATTTATATTTTTCAAATATAGAGTTTATAATGATTTTTATAAATTTCAGGTTGGAAATTGGTTTGAAATTATATTTATTTAAGAATTATACTTAAATAAGTTTGATTTGAAATTTATTAAATTTGAAATTTTAAAGATATATTTTTATAACTTGAATTTGATTAAAAGTGACTTAAATGAATATTTCAAATTTACATAAATTGAGATGGGATATTTTGTTTATTTGAATTTGTAAATTGAAGTTGTATTAGATGTTATTGAAATGATTAAGTAAATATTTGAAAACTAAATAATAGTAAAGTAAATTTGATATATATATGAAATTATCGAATTTAGTTTTGAAATGTTGAATATTTAAAGCTTTGAAATATATTGAAATTGAAATGGTTTATTTTGTGGTTCAAATCTGTATTTGAAATCGATATAATTCGGAATGGTTTATTGAGAAACGAAATTGAATTGGAATTGATGAATTGAGATTCAATTGAATTTGAATTTTTGAATTCGAGTTGATTTGAATCGATTTGTGAAATCTAAGGAAACTATTTTATTATATAATGTATTTTTAAATTATATTTAAAACTATTTTATATTTTACTTTATAAATTATTTTATATAAACTATTTTAATATAAACTATTTTAACTTATAACTATTTTTAATATAAACTATTTTAATATATTAATTATTTTATTATAACTATTTTAACCTATAACAATTTTTATATAAACTATTTTATTTTATAAACTATTTTATTATATATACTATTATTTATACCTAAACGATTTAAAGGAAATGTTATGGTTTCAAAGTGCTATGATTTCCAAAGTGTTATGATTTCAAAGTGCTATGATTTCAAAGTGCTATGATTTCCAAAGTGTTATGATTTCAAAGTGTTATGATTTCCAAAGTGCTATGATTTCAAAATGTTGTGATTTCTAAAGTGTTATAATTTTAAGTGTTTTGGTTTCGAAAGTGTTATAACTTTGAAAGTTCTATGATTTTGGAAGTGAATATATTTGAAATGGAAATGATATCATATTGATTTTTTTTTGAAATGGAAATGATATTTTAGTTTTGAAGTATAAACTATTTTGAAATGACCGCGGTGTTATAATAACGTTTGGTTGTTAAAGAGACCGGGTTCGGATATGGGCATACTCTCTGTCGATACCGAAAACTACTTTAACAACTGTGTACGTGGTGGAGATTCCAAAATGAAGTAGGATGGTGGCGACGATCCTATATGAGGTATATACGTGGACCCGACTCCCGTGAGTTGGCATAAGGTGGCTAAAATAGGAGCAATCGACGGGCCAATGAGGTAGCTCCTCTGATCGGACACACTCCATCGTATGCCATTCTATTACTTTGTGATTGATTTGGTGCGCACCTTCGGATTTTCGGGAGTGTGGCTCGAGTTGAGAGATTGATGCGGCTTTGCGTTACCAACAGCCCGGAAGTGTAATTGGTATATCTACCTTGGCATTGCCTAGTTGTGCTGTGTCACCTACCATATCGAGACCACTACGAGTTTGATTTGTGTCGTACCTATGGAGTATCCTCTGGTAGCTCCAGTTTACGGGGTATTTGTAACGACCCTGAATTTTTGACATTTAAAATGTGAATATTTAATTGAGTTTAAATATTCGAATGATAATTTAATTTGAAAATTCAAATATCAGAATGAATTTGACGATTAAATTATAGAATTTAATTATTGAAATTGGGTAAAAATTTGAATTGACAGTTTTAGGCTGATTTAAAAATAATCCGAAGTCTTGGAAAATTCATATTAATAATATTGAAGATAATAAAAGCGTCAGAATTGAATTTGAAACTGTTTTGTTCAGTTTTGAAATTTTATCGTTTAATCGATGTTTGAAAATAGCATTCCGGGGTACAGTCTCGGAATTTGACGAAACCAGTTCCATTGGATCCGTAATATTGTATTATTATCAGATTTCAATTTTCGTAATGTTTGGAGTGATCGTTTGGCCGTACGATAAGCAAACGCGCTGAAATTAAATCAAAGATTTAATATTATAACTGGTCCAAAAAGATATCTTCTCCATACGATCGAATTTGGACTCGGAACCTTTTCCATTGCGTTCAGAATAGGCGGATAACATTATAGACGCCTGTCGGCATGTCTGATTCGGAGTTTGAGATTTCGCGTATTGCGAAATGAGACGGTTTGAAAAAAATATATAATAATATAATGAACGGTCAAAGTCTATAACATCTCTATCAGCCACCCTACCTTCTGAACGCGCAGTGATATTTCCTCCTGATGCTTCTAATCATTATCAAAAAGAAAAGGGATGACAGAGCAATTAAATTAAAACCAAGGCCGATCTCTTCTATTTCAATTTCAAAAAAATCCCAGTCTTTCGAAAAAAATGGTTGCCACTGAGATTCAAATCGCGCCCTCCTCTCTCAACTTCCAGTAAGGGTCGAGTCAGAAAAAAAAAGGAGTGAAAAAAATAAGAGCGAGCGTTGTCGAATTCGAATCTGTTCGAATCGACTTCATATACTCACGAGTCAATTCGCGAGCGAGGGGAGACGTGGCGTGGTTTCGAGAATGCGCAGAGGAGTGGATCGTCGCGTTCGCTGTGGGTTGTGATGATTTCAGGGGTCGCGGTGTGGAAGGGAGTCGAAGTGGATACTGTCGCGATGGCGTTTCGCGAACGCGAGGTGATGGGGGGTCTGGGTGCCACCGTAGGCCGTTGTGGTCGATGATCTGAGCATGGTCTCGAGGTGAAGTGGTGCTCGCGAGAACTAGGGCTCGAGTCGTTTTGGGCAGTGTGGTTACTGGCGGCAGGCGAGCACGCGTGCGATGCAGCTGACGAGGTCGCGATGGAGCTATGGGTTGCATTTTCGATTTAGGGTTCATCGGTGGCAGATCGAAGTTTGGGTGTTCGAGCATACTTAAGGGAAGTTTTCTAACAATAAGGTATAAATTTTTGTTTTTCCCTTTGTTTTGAAATTCTAAGTGATGAACACTGGAAATTAATTTTAACTGTTCAAAGAAAAATAATATATACAATAGCTATGAACTGTTTAAGCAGAAATATATATATAAGACTTTGGAAAGAACTAGGGATTTATATAAAAAGATTTGATTTTTATCTATATAGAACAGTTTTGTAAATATATGCAGTTTACAGTAAAGAAAGTTTGTTTAAAACTAAATTTTTAGTTGAATTAAAATTTTAGTTTCAATGGAAAATATTTTTTGCTTTTGTTTTAACAGCGTATTGTGAATTTAAAATTTATATTGAACTGTAAATGACTATATTTATAGTTAAGTTGAAAAAATGATGATGAAATAAAAATAAAAATTATTAGTCGAATTAAAATATTTAAATGGCAAATTGAATTGTTCGATTTATTTAGAATATTAATAAAATTGTATGAATTGTTTATACAAGGTTTAAAACCGTGAAGAAATGGTCAAAATGGAAAATGGATTGCAAAATAAAAGCAAAGGTGAGATCTTCTCACTCAAATTGAAAAGTGGATTTTATTTTTGCAGTTATTGATTTGATTGACTGTTCGGTTGTGATATTAAATATAGTAGGATATATCTATATATATAGCAATATATACATATTGGCATATGTATATATTGGATTGATTGATTTCCCGCAATTATATAGCGGATGAGACCCTATTGCGTCGTTAGTAAGCGGATGATTTTTTTATAAAACCCATATACCGCGATATTCCACCTCGAAGTGGAATTGGTATTGTGCTAACATCTGTGGATGCAGGGAAACAGGTTGGAGGGATCCAACAGGATTCCTCAAAACATTTGAATTGATTTCATATGTTGTTTGATTGATTATTTATAATCTGTGTATGATTATATCTGTGATTGAATTTGTTGAGAGCTATAATTTAGCCGAATGTGTTTTTGGTATCGTTGGATACCAGAAATAAATGAAATTGGATTTCTGAAATTAAAATTGAATTTTTGATGGTTTGGGAAAATAAAAGAATTTATTTTAAAGGAGATAAATTTATTTGAAATCAAAGTGATAATTGATTGGGTATTTAAAATAAATCTTTGAGGAATCGATATGAAAACTTATTTAATGTTGAATGAAAAATTGATTTTTTGTGTTGAAAATAAATTTGGGAATCGATTTGTAAAATGATTTGGTAATTGGGATTAAAAGTCAAAATCAATTTGAAATGTGATTCGGTGTTGAAGTAAATTCAGAAATCAATTTGAAATTCGATTTGGGATTTGAAATAAAATGGAGAAATCAATTTTTGAAGTTGATTTGGGGTTGAAAATGAATATTTGGAAAACGATTTGAAAATCGTGTAAAAGTGGATTTTTGGGAATGTAAATTCCGAATAGAAGTTGTAAAGGAAAGGGAAATTTGTTTTAAAAATAAATATTGATTTATTTTTAAAATGTGGAAAATATGATTTGAAATCGGATTTTCAAAGTGATGAAGTGTGGAAATAAATTTACAAACTTGAAATGTAAATTTGAAATAAATCGATAAGGATTTATCTAATTGGTTTAAATGGACCATAATATGATTTGATATTGATTTTCAAACGTGAAGTGTGAAATATGATTTGAAATTGATTTTTCAAATGTGAAGTGTGAAATATGATTTGAAATTGATTTTCAAATGTGAAGTGTGGAAAATGTATATATCCTTTGAAGATATTTTGAAATAAAAATTTGGGAAAAATTATTTGAATTGATCGATTGTTGTGAATGTTGTTGATAGTTAAATAACCAACTATCAATATTTGCCTTTTAAATGACACTTGATTTGTTTTTAAAACAAACGCTCATTATTCTGTTAAGCCGGGAGAGGACCTTTGTGTCATATAACCCATTCCGAATAGTGATACGTCGTGAATGGATTGCATTTGAAGACCGGTGTGAAGACCGGATATTTGTGAAAATGAAAGGACAACATGTCGAATGTCTCTGCACCGAGTTGCTCCGGTATAGAGATTTATATCACTCTTTTTGTGATGGGAAGTCCGGACGTGATTAATGAATATCCGGATTGCAAGGGCTTCTTTGGAAGTGCCTTCGGTTCCGTTCGATCCCGGAACGAACTTGTATGGATGTGTGTCTGACGTTACACTTTGAGATGTAAAGCTGGTTTCTATCAAATACATTTCTGTTGGTGGTGGAGAATTTATTCTCTTAGCTTAACACCCTTCTCTGAGACGTACGAGCTCAGAGGTTATGTAGTTGATGGTTACTAGTGATACATTCCCAATTTGGTAATGTGGCACACGAAGTGCTGTTGATCAGTTGTTGGTCAAAGCATTGCTTTGTGAAAAAGCGTGGCTTTGTGAAAAATCGTAGCTTTGTGGACGAGACTTCGTCGAGCCTCACAACCCGGTAATGGTCGAAACAGGAATGTGCGGCAAAGGTTTGTAGGGGTAGCGCCCCTAGGGAATGCCATTTCCTTCTGGATAAAAGGTGATATCATGGTATGGAGCCCAGATATCTTACCTATGTTGATTATATTTTGTGGCTGTTGCGTTGTGATTGAGGATCCTCGGATAAAGGTCGGTAACGACCGGGGGATGGCATAGCTCGTGTGTTAGTTACCTAGTTACAGCTCGGTTAGAGCGTGAGGTAGCGTCGGCCTTTTGTTTGCAGAGATCCGGTTAGGATCCGAGGCGTCTTTCCAGAGGCGTTCTATTTCGGTATAAGGAAGTTCCTTTGCCTGACCATTTGTTGGAAATTCAAAGAAACAATACGAACCCAGTACGGTTTTTAATTGTATTACCTGCTATGGAATGTGGCGGTAACCTACTATTGAACGTAGTAGCTATAGTAGGCATACAACAATAGTTGTATGTTGGCTAAGATTGATATTATACTTTCGAAATGTTTTCCACACTAGACATTAATAATAATATCAATTGATTTTGCGTATTAAGCATTTTTGACTATCATAAGGAGAAATCTCCTCCAATTCTGCGTTTGCATTGTGTGTGTGGCGGGAGGCCTTATGGTAGTTTCATTTTCCAAAAGCATTTCGAAATTGTTTTATTTTCTTTGCGAAAATAACTGTTTTACGATCTCACACCAGTCACCATGACTGACCTGGAGTTTATTGTTCCCTTCTAAACTCTGGGTGCCCATAATTTTCCACACGGGCAGCCTAGAGTTATTTTATCAGGATTTTGGATATTCTGGAGCTTTAGAGATGAGTGGGATGACGGAGCATACTACCGTACTTGTTTATTTATTCCGCTGTGTATTCTGTATGAGGACAAGTTTATATAACTGTCCATTGTTGTAGACTCTAATGATTGATGTATGTATAAACTGATATAGTCTTTTGTTTTAAAGATTATTGATTTATCTATTATATATTGTTCCGCTGCGATAGGTGAGATTCTGATATTGTTCCTGTTCTGTGTTTTCTGTGTTATTCTTCTTTCTTTTTCTTCTATCTTTTCTTCTACCTCTTCTTTTAACCCTAAAGTTTCGCGTTTTCGCCATTCAATTTTTCGACATTTGGTACAGTGGACGTATCGGTGTCGAGTTTTCGGAAGACGGATTTGCGGGTCTTTACAAGTGGTATCAGAGCATCCGGTTAAGCGACAACCCTGCTCTGTTGGGTATTACTCATTAGAGATAGAGTCAATAGTACTGTAGAATGAGTGTGAGTGTAATAATAGATATGAGCGCGTATTTGTTAGTGAATACAAAATTGTTTTGTATTGTGTTGATTTATCGGTTGATTGTTTATAGATTCTGGTCGGTGCAGGGTGGCCAACTGTAATCGATAGGGGTTTCTAAACTCTTAAACAAGATAAACCGACACAGTATTGTTTTAAATAGGGTAAATGAAATAATTTTGCCCAAAACTATTTTTGTATAGAAAAGAGATGATTTTCTATGAATTATCATAGTATATGGATGCTTGGTTGTTAGGAAGAGATAATATTGAAGTATTATCATTGTTATATGGAATTGAATGAGAAATTAAAATGATATAACCAAAAATTTGGAGATAAATTCATTTGACAAATGAAATTTATAAATATGAATTGGAAGATAAGGAAATGAATTCATATACGAATGAAATTTGTAAGTATAGATTGTAAATGTAATTTGCAAATTGAAATAAAATTCCAAGAGAAATATTTGAAATAAAATTCATTAATGGAATGTAAATAAGTTGATAACTTATAAAATATTTGAAATCTGATTGGAATAAGATTCAAATTGAAAAATGAATGAATTTATGAATGAACAAATGAAACTACATTTGTAAATAAGTGAATTGGAATTGAAAAATGAAATGAGATTGATTTGAATCAAGTGAATAAAAAATCCAAACTTGGAGGAATAAAATGAAATGGTTTGAATTTGTATATAAATTCAAGTAAGTAAGAAAGAAAAATAAATTGAAATTTCCTTGTTATTGATAAAATAAATTCGAGACGAGTTGAATTTGGAAATTTGAAGTTTTAAATGGATGAGTGAATATACTAATTAAATTAGTAGATGGAATAGATTTGAATGGTTTTCAATGAGACTTGATTTATGGAATGCCAATTAAAAATTGAATGGAATCAATTGGAAATGAAGTACTATACATATGATATATGTTTTCTAAACTAAGGATATGAAAAGTACCTTCCATTGAAAAAAATTGTGAAAGTATTGGAACTCAGTATGAGTATCCGTTTGATCGTGATGGGATCATATTGATTGATCACGACGTATGCTAGCGTAATTTGAGGGGTGTGATACCCACAGTTACAAGCGATTCCACTGGGATAGTGGTGTAACCGCCGTGTGAACTACGATCTATGGCAACAACTATGGCGAAATTTAAGAGATGTGAAATCTACAGTTACAAGTGATTCTACTGGGATAGTAGCGAAACCGCCGAGTAACTGTGATCCATGGGGGAACGTGCTTTCCATATCCATTTTTAAAAAGGATTTTTAAGTGATTTCAAATTGAATTTGAGATAAAGGTAAATGAAACTCAATATTCAGAAATAGAAGATGAATCGAATTCAAGTAAAATTCGAAATGAAAATCTGAATGAAAATCTGAAGATAAAATGAATTCAAATAGAATTGAAATTGTAAGTTGAATTCAAATGGAATTGCAATGCAAAAATTGAATAGAAATGAATATATAACTTTGTTTGTAAAGTGAAAACAAATATAAGAAGTAGGTAATACTTATTTCACTTAAGAAATGAATGAATGAAATTCTTAAGTAAAATGTGTATTAGGAAATCCAATAAGTGAATTTGGACATTATTGTTCAGTAAATTATACAGGGATTGTAAAGGCTAAGGAAAATGGAATTAGATTTTCGATTTTGAAGATAATTTGAATTTGCTCGACCAAAAGGTATGTATTTAAATTTCAGTATGAAATTTGATGAGTTTCTGATTTTGCCACTTGGTATTTTGTTTTCTATTGGGATTTGAGAGTCCGTAGGGACGTTTTGTAGTCGTACCGTATTAGCCGCGCAAAGGAGACGCTGGCGAAATTTTTCGAAAATTTCGAGTGTTAGAAAATTTTGAGAAAATTTTGAAAGTTTGAAATTTGAATTTAGATTTAAATTTGAATTGTTAAGGAAACAATGTTGTTTGAAACTTATGGAAAAGTTTGGAAAGTTAGTTGAAGTAATAGTGGGTTGTTAATAAAAAGATTTGTTTTGATAAGTTGATAAAACTATTGGAATGTTGAAAAATAGTAGACGAGTTAAGGACCATTTTTCCTAACTTGTAATTTCGGGACGAAATTCTTTTAAGGGAGGAAGATTGTAACGACCCTGAATTTTTGACATTTAAAATGTGAATATTTAATTGAGTTTAAATATTCGAATGATAATTTAATTTGAAAATTCAAATATCAGAATGAATTTGACGATTAAATTATAGAATTTAATTATTGAAATTGGGTAAAAATTTGAATTGACAGTTTTAGGCTGATTTAAAAATAATCCGAAGTCTTGGAAAATTCATATTAATAATATTGAAGATAATAAAAGCGTCAGAATTGAATTTGAAACTGTTTTGTTCAGTTTTGAAATTTTATCGTTTAATCGATGTTTGAAAATAGCGTTCCGGGGTACAGTCTCGGAATTTGACGAAACCAGTTCCATTGGATCCGTAATATTGTATTAT
Organism: Allium fistulosum; assembly: GCA_030737815.1. Taxonomy (NCBI): domain Eukaryota; kingdom Viridiplantae; phylum Streptophyta; class Magnoliopsida; order Asparagales; family Amaryllidaceae; genus Allium; species Allium fistulosum. The sequence goes on from CM060906.1 coordinate 410,127,768, forward strand.
TATCGGATTTCAATTTTCGTAATGTTTGGAGTGATCGTTTGGCCGTACGATAAGCAAACGCGCTGAAATTAAATCGAAGATTTAATATTATAACTGGTCCAAAAAGATATCTTCTCCATACGATCGAATTGGGACTCGGAACCTTTTCCATTGCGTTCAGAATAGGCGGATAACATTATAGACGCCTGTCGGCATGTCTGATTCGGAGTTCGAGATTTCGCGTATTGCGAAATGAGACGGTTTGAAAAAAATAATAATAATATAATGAACGGTCAATTCGCACTGAGATTCTATTTCAATTTCAAAAAGAAAAGGGATGACAGAGCAATTAAATTAAAACCAAGGCCGATCTCTTCTATTTCAATTTCAAAAAAATCCCAGTCTTTCGAAAAAAATGGTTGCCACTGAGATTCAAATCGCACCCTCCTCTCTCAACTTCCAGTAAGGGTCGATTCAAAAAAAAGGAGTGAAAAAAATAAGAGTGAGCGTTGTCGAATTCGAATCGACTTCATATACTCACGAGTCAATTCGCGAGCGAGGGGAGACGTGGCGTGGTTTCGAGAATGCGCAGAGGAGTGGATCGTCGCTTTCGCTGTGGGTTGTGATGATTTCAGGGGTCGTGGTGTGGAAGGGAGTCGAAGTGGATACTGTCGCGATGGCGTTTCGCGAACGCGAGGTGATGGGGGGTCTGGGTGCCACCGTAGGCCATTGTGGTCGATGATCTGAGCATGGTCTCGAGGTGAAGTGGTGCTCGCGAGAACTAGGGCTCGAGTCGTTTTGGGCAGTGTGGTTACTGGCGGCAGACGAGCACGCGTGCGATGCAGCTGACGAGGTCGCGATGGAGCTATGGGTTGCGTTTTCGATTTAGGGTTCATCGGTGGCAGATCGAAGTTTGGGTGTTCGAGCATACTTAGGGGAAGTTTTCTAACAATAAGGTATAAATTTTTGTTTTTCCCTTTGTTTTGAAATTCTAAGTGATGAACACTGGAAATTAATTTTAACTGTTCAAAGAAAAATAATATATACAATAGCTATGAACTGTTTAAGCAGAAATATATATATAAGACTTTGGAAAGAACTAGGGATTTATATAAAAAGATTTGATTTTTATCTATATAGAACAGTTTTGTAAATATATGCAGTTTACAGTAAAGAAAGTTTGTTTAAAACTAAATTTTTAGTTGAATTAAAATTTTAGTTTCAATGGAAAATATTTTTTGCTTTTGTTTTAACAGCGTATTGTGAATTTAAAATTTATATTGAACTGTAAATGACTATATTTATAGTTAAGTTGAAAAAATGATGATGAAATAAAAATAAAAATTATTAGTCGAATTAAAATCTTTAAATGGCAAATTGAATTGTTCGATTTATTTCGAATATTAATAAAATTGTATGAATTGTTTATACAAGGTTTAAAACCGTGAAGAAATGGTCAAAATGGAAAATGGATTGAAAAATAAAAGCAAAGGTGAGATCTTCTCACTCAAATTGAAAAGTGGATTTTATTTTTGCAGTTATTGATTTGATTGACTGTTCGGTTATGATATTAGATATAGTAGGATATATCTATATATATAGCTATATATACATATTGACATATGTATATAATGGATTGATTGATTTCCCGCAATTATATAGCGGATGAGACCCTATTGTGCCGTTAGTAAGCGGATGATATTTTTATAAAACCCATATACCGCGATATTCCACCTCGAAGTGGAATTGGTATCGTGCTAACATCTGTGGATGCAGGGAAACAGGTTGGAGGGATCCAACAGGATTCCTCAAAACATTTGAATTGATTTCATATGTTGTTTGATTGATATTTATAATCTGTGTATGATTATATCTGTGATTGAATTTGTTGAGAGCTATAATTTAGCCGAATGTGTTTTTGGTATCGTTGGATACCAGAAATAAATGAAATTGGATTTCTGAAATTAAAATTGAATTTTTGATGGTTTGGGAAAATAAAAGAATTTATTTTAAAGGAGATAAATTTATTTGAAATCAAAGTGATAATTGATTGGGTATTTAAAATAAATCTTTGAGGAATCGATATGAAAACTTATTTAATGTTGAATGAAAAATTGATTTTTTGTGTTGAAAATAAATTTGGGAATCGATTTGTAAAATGATTTGGTAATTGGGATTAAAAGTCAAAATCAATTTGAAATGTGATTCGGTGTTGAAGTAAATTCAGAAATCAATTTGAAATTCGATTTGGGATTTGAAATAAAATGGAGAAATCAATTTTTGAAGTTGATTTGGGGTTGAAAATGAATATTTGGAAAACGATTTGAAAATCGTGTAAAAGTGGATTTTTGGGAATGTAAATTCCGAATAGAAGTTGTAAAGGAAAGGGAAATTTGTTTTAAAAATAAATATTGATTTATTTTTAAAATGTGGAAAATATGATTTGAAATCGGATTTTCAAAGTGATGAAGTGTGGAAATAAATTTACAAACTTGAAATGTAAATTTGAAATAAATCGATAAGGATTTATCTAATTGGTTTAAATGGACCATAATATGATTTGATATTGATTTTCAAACGTGAAGTGTGAAATATGATTTGAAATTGATTTTTCAAATGTGAAGTGTGAAATATGATTTGAAATTGATTTTCAAATGTGAAGTGTGGAAAATGTATATATCCTTTGAAGATATTTTGAAATAAAAATTTGGGAAAAATTATTTGAATTGATCGATTGTTGTGAATGTTGTTGATAGTTAAATAACCAACTATCAATATTTGCCTTTTAAATGACACTTGATTTGTTTTTAAAACAAACGCTCATTATTCTGTTAAGCCGGGAGAGGACCTTTGTGTCATATAACCCATTCCGAATAGTGATACGTCGTGAATGGATTGCATTTGAAGACCGGTGTGAAGACCGGATATTTGTGAAAATGAAAGGACAACATGTCGAATGTCTCTGCACCGAGTTGCTCCGGTATAGAGATTTATATCACTCTTTTTGTGATGGGAAGTCCGGACGTGATTAATGAATATCCGGATTGCAAGGGCTTCTTTGGAAGTGCCTTCGGTTCCGTTCGATCCCGGAACGAACTTGTATGGATGTGTGTCTGACGTTACACTTTGAGATGTAAAGCTGGTTTCTATCAAATACATTTCTGTTGGTGGTGGAGAATTTATTCTCTTAGCTTAACACCCTTCTCTGAGACGTACGAGCTCAGAGGTTATGTAGTTGATGGTTACTAGTGATACATTCCCAATTTGGTAATGTGGCACACGAAGTGCTGTTGATCAGTTGTTGGTCAAAGCATTGCTTTGTGAAAAAGCGTGGCTTTGTGAAAAATCGTAGCTTTGTGGACGAGACTTCGTCGAGCCTCACAACCCGGTAATGGTCGAAACAGGAATGTGCGGCAAAGGTTTGTAGGGGTAGCGCCCCTAGGGAATGCCATTTCCTTCTGGATAAAAGGTGATATCATGGTATGGATCCCAGATATCTTACCTATGTTGATTATATTTTGTGGCTGTTGCGTTGTGATTGAGGATCCTCGGATAAAGGTCGGTAACGACCGGGGGATGGCATAGCTCGTGTGTTATTTACCTAGTTACAGCTCGGTTAGAGCGTGAGGTAGCGTCAGCCTTTTGTTTGCAGAGATCCAGTTAGGATACGAGGCGTCTTTCCAGAGGCGTTCTATTTCGGTATAAGGAAGTTCCTTTGCCTGACCATTTGTTGGAAATCCAAAGAAACAATACGAACCCAGTACGGTTTTTAATTGTATTACCTGCTATGGAATGTGGCGGTAACCTGCTATTGAACGTAGTAGCTATAGTAGGCATACAACAATAGTTGTATGTTGGCTAAGATTGATATTATACTTTCGAAATGTTTTCCACACTAGACATTAATAATAATATCAATTGATTTTGCGTAGTAAGCATTTTTGACTATCATAAGGAGAAATCTCCTCCAATTCTGCGTTTGCATTGTGTGTGTGGCGGGAGGCCTTATGGTAGTTTCATTTTCCAAAAGCATTGCGAAACTGTTTTATTTTCTTTTCGAAAATAACTGTTTTACGATCTCACACCAGTCACCATGACTGACCTGGAGTTTATTGTTCCCTTCTAAACTCTGGGTGCCCATAATTTTCCACACGGGCAGCCTAGAGTTATTTTATCAGGATTCTGGATATTCTGGAGCTTTGGAGATGAGTTGGATGACGAAGCGTACTACCGTACTTGTTTATTTATTCCGCTGTGTATTCTGTATGAGGACAAGTTTATATAACTGTCCATTGTTGTAAACTCTGATGATTGATGTATGTATAAACTGATATAGTCTTTTGTTTTAAAGATTATTGATTTATCTATTATATATTGTTCCGCTGCGATAGGTGAGATTCTGATATTGTTCCTGTTTTGTGTTTTCTGTGTTATTCTTCTTTCTTTTTCTTCTATCTTTTCTTCTACCTCTTCTTTTAACCCTAAAGTTTCGCGTTTTCGCCATTCGATTTTTCGACATTTGGTACAGTGGATGTATCGGTGTCGAGTTTTTGGAAGATGGATTTGTGGGTCTTTACAGTATTACGGTACTGTATAGAGTACTGGCACTATAAAATGTGTTAAGGGGGATATGGGTAATGCCTTAACGCTATTTTAATAGTTACTTTACTTTAGATATTATTATAATTGCGTATATTACTACATAGTAGATAGTTTAACGGATCCTTAGAGGATGGTTATCCCAAACATCCTTTAAGTTACTTGTATTTCAATTGATATTTCACTTGAGTTGGATTTATTGATATAAGAATGTTAATCCTGACTCGAGTGTTTGTGTTTTGTTTTACGCTCGGGTCAAACTGAGTATCACCGCATTAGAGACCCACCTTTGGAGTTGGAGCTTCGCTCGGAGATCCATCCATCTATCTATTTAGCTTGCAGTTATTCAGTTGATTCTAGTGATGTATTCTGATCTTGTATTTGACTATTGTATTAAGACTTCTATGTATTTGAGACTTCTGTTGTATCTTGTTTTAACTCTGATATATATATATATATAGTAGCTTCATGAACTACTATTCTTTTGTTTCCGCTGCTTATTGTTATATTACTCTGTGTCTGTGATTCTGTGATTATTTTATTTACTGTATATGCTAAGTTTTGCCAAATTTAAATTAACAATTTGATATTTTGAGCAATTCAAGTTCGACATGTATGGATGCGAATGGTTGAAAATTTCAGGATGTTACATATCCAACTACTAATATATATACTACTATATATAATATACCATCTGTAACGACTTGATTTTTCGTCGCTCGAAGATCGACATTAATACATTCACTGTATCAACTGCCGAGCAATCGAATGCCGGAAAACCGAATTGTTATGGAGAAAAAGAAGAGGTAGAAGAAAACAGAAGAAAAATAAAGAAGAAACAACAGAAACAGAAATAATATTAGAATCTCACATTCGTAGCGTAACAACATATAATAGATAAATGAATAATCTTTAAAACAAAGAACTATATCATTTTATACATTACATCATCATCAGAGTTTACAACAACAATACAACACTGGACAGTTATATGAACTTGTCCACATACAGAATACTCAGTGGAATAATACATAGTATAGATGCTACGTCTCGCCATCCAGCTCGCCACTTGAGCTCCATAGCATCTCCTGAATCCAGAATGACCTGATAACCTAACTCTAGACTGCCCGTGTGGAAAATGATGGGCACCCAGAGTTTAGGAAGGAAACAATAAACTCCAGGTCAGTCATGGTGACTGGTGTGAGAACTAAAACAGTTTATCTTTAAAAACAAACAACAATGGAATTTTATAATTGAAACCCGCAATGCTTTTGGAAAATGAAACTACCATAAGACCTCCCACCACACACACAATGCAATCGTAGACTTGGAGGAGATTCTTCTTATGATAGTCAAAAATGCTTACTACGCAAAACAAATCATTTTTGATATTATTACTAGTGTATAGTGTATAATTCTTTCAAAAATACAATATTAATCTTAGCCAGCATAGGTACCATTATATTATGCCTGCTATAGCTGCCTCCTAAGGAGACAGGTTATACAATTTCAATCGTAAAGGGTTCATATTGTTTCTTTGGATTTTCCAACAAATGGTCAGGCTAAGGAACTTCCTATGCCACGAAAGAAACGCCTCTGGCTGGACGCTCCGAGAGACAAACTGCTCTCTGCCAATAAGGCCGGGTTACCCTTGTAACTAGGTAACTCACGAATATGCCATCCCCCGGTCCTTTGGGACCTTTATCCGAGCGCTCGGTAACCAACATCACACATAATAAATAAAGTGTGTCCACATGAGTAAGTATTTGGGCTCCATACCATGATACCACCCCTTTCCAGAAGGAAATGACATACCCTAAAGGGCGCGACTCTCATAACCTTGCCGCAACATTCCTGTTTCGACCATTTCCGGGTTGTTGAGGCCCTGACGAAGTCTCGTCCACAAAGCTACGCTTTATACAAAATCTATGCTTTAGGTCAAACAAATGATCAAAGTAATGATCACAAAGATAAATGATCAAACAAATGATCATATCACAAATGATCAAACATTGATCATTTCACAGCAACACTCAGCATGTCACATTACCAAATTGGGAATATATCGCTGATAACCTTCAACTACATAACCTCTGAGCTCGTACGTCTCAGAGAAGGGTGTTAAGCTAAGAGAATAAATTCTCCGCCACCAACAGAAATGTATTTGAAAGAAATCAGCTTTACATCTCAAAATGTAATGTTAGACATGTAACCATACAAGTCTGTTCCGAGTTCGAACAGAACCGAAGGCACTTCCAAAGAAGCCCTTGAAATCCGGATATTCACAATCCCTATAAAACTTCCCATCAGAAAGGAAATCTCAATACCGTAGCTAACGGTGCAGAGACAATCGATAGGTCATCCTATCATTTTCACAAACACCCGGTCTTCACCACCGGTCTTCAATACGATCCATATCGTCGTATCACAAATTCGGAATGGGTTATATGACACAAAGGTCCTTTCCTGGCTAACCCGAATAGTGAGCCCTTATTCAAAAATAAGTGTGGCATTCAAATTCAAGCAAATCACAATAAATACCCATTCAAGGTAAATATTGATAGTCGGTTATTTAACTATCAATAGGTCTGCACAGCATCATCAGATTCCAAATAATTTTCCAAATTATTTATCTTCCAAAAATATCTTTACAAGATATATAATTTTCCACACTTCAAAAATAAATCAATGTTTATTTTTGAACAAATTCCCCTTTCCTTTATAAATTCCATAGTGAATTTAAATTTCAAATATCAACTGATATACGATTTTCAAATCGATTTCAAATAGTCAATTTCAATTTATCTTTAAAACGATAAAATCTCAAAACATTTCACTTCATTTTGGAAAACATTTCCATACTTATTTAATAATAAGTAATTTACAAATCTATTTATTTTCAGCATTTGGAAAATATTCGATATACTTAAATCCAGTTAAGTATATATTTCATTCTTTAAGGAAATCATTCTCTTTCACAAATTTTATTTGAGTCAAAACGAATGTTACGTAAAACATCGTTACGACAACTCAAAATCACTAGTATAAGGATTCAAAATTAAGATAGATATATAAATCCCAATAGTGTATAAACCATTTCCTTTCGGAAACCATTTACTATAACAACAGTGTTATGGTCCACCATTTCCTTATTCCTCAAAACGTCTATTTCAACAATAAAGGTTGAAATCTATGTTTTCGATACTTAACATGTTTTGAAACATCTTTTTAAAACAATTACTTCATTTCGTAATATCACTTCTCCAAAACATCTCTATTTTATTTAATAATACATTCACTGTCCAAAATCGTGAATATAATTCATTATCCAAACTCAACATTTCTACACATTTTATTTAAAGGATTATCCACTGTCCAAAATCGTGAATATACTTCCTTTAATAAGCTATATAAACTTAACTTATCAAAATAAGTCGTTTCTCGGATTTACAAATCTATTTATAAAACTTCGATTTATAAATCTCTGTTATTATCCAATTCAAATTATATAACTCAATTATATACCGGAAGTCCATATTATAAGTTAAGAACTTATAATCCATTTATTTACAAAATCGTTCTTTTAAAACTTCACAAACTATAAGTCTATAAATCTCGTTCACTTATGAAATCCATTTTTTTCCATTTAACACTTATAAAAACTCGTTTTATAATTCCAGTATTCTTACTTTATAAAATATCAAATTTTGTACATCTTTTATATAAATCGTTCATAATAATTCAAAAATCCCAATTTAAAATCAAAATCGTTATTTTTAAACTTCAAAAATGGATCCGATGATGCAACAGCACCAATCATCAATCACAGCATCCAAACATCATATATCATCATATGATAACAGAATATACAACAATATCTATAAATAAATCACTACGGTGAGGAATCCAGTCGGATCCCTCCAACCTGTTTCCCTGCATCCACAGATGTTAGCACAATACCAAATTTACATCAATGTGAAATTATCGCGGTATATGGGATTTATAAATATTATCCGCTATTATGCGGCGCAATAGGGTCTCATCCGCTATACAATGCGGGAAATCAACTCCAATATATACATATTCCAATATATATATATTGCTATATACATAAATAATACCAATTCCACTTCACAGTAGAATTATCGCGGTATATGTTTTTAATAAATAACCTCCGCTTAATATACGGCGTATAATGTCTACTTATCACATTAAATAGAAATCATCATTCAATCCACACAATCAAGCAATTTTAAATCTAACTATTTAAAATTTAAATCGAAACAAAACATTCAATTTAGTGAGGAGTTCTCACCTCTGCTTTTAATAACGGTTGAAGTATTTTATTTCGGATAAAATTAAACAGCCATTTAATTTTACTCAAAATTTTCATTGACTCCAATTGCTTCCAATCCAGTTCCATAGCATAGTTCTCGATAAAACGAAGCCAACGCAATTCGTTTCGTCCCGATCGGACCTCGTATGAAGAAGTTATACAGTTTTAAAGTTTGTACAATTTATAAAACAATTAAATTTACAATTCTTTTTATAATTTTAAACCTCATCTTCATCACAACCGTTGATTCTCCTTGATGAAATCCAGGCCGTAGCCCCTTTCTTCCATCTCACGCGTGCTCTACAGGTTGAAGACAACCCATATCCGCCTCTCTTGCCCTAATTTCGCAACCTCCATACGACGTCTAGCCTCCGATCAGATGGTGCCAAATTGAAGCCCTACTCGAGCTCTACCTACAGGCGCCACCACTTGAAGCTCGGCCTCATCTACGCCTAGGAATTCGTGCCCAAACGCGCCACTTCAAACGCCAATTCCGGCGAATCCACCATCCTAAAATCGATCGTGACCGTTGATATGGAAGATCTCATCGTTATCTACAACTTTGTAGTTGACAACTTTCTCTAAATGTTTGTGGATTTGAAGAAAAACGAGGAGAAAGATCGAACGTTTTCGGCCATTAAAACGTTTCTGGCGGCCACGAGAAGATAGAGCTAGGGTTTCTCTTGTTAACGTATATATATACGTATATAATAATATTAAATTCATTTTAAAACAACTTTTTCAAACGATCTCCAAATCATACGTGCCGCCTGGCGTTCGTAAGGTTTACCCCGCGTTTCGAACACAATGGAACATGTTTCGGGAGCTAATTCGGTCATCTATGCGAGTTACGGAAATAAACGATCAATTTTAAATTAAATTGGTTAATCAAATTTCTATGCGTTTTAGCTCCCCCCGGACAAATGGTACATCCGATTGACACGAAATTTGAAACCCTACAATAATTTAACATTACGGATCCGATGAAACTGGTTTCGTCGAAATCCGTGACTGTTTGAAAAATGACTATTTTAACTCGCCAAATTAATATTAAAACAATTTCAATGCGTTTCGAGCTGCCACGGTCAGACGACAACTCCGATTGCTATGAAAATTGAAATCCGATAATAACAAACTATTACGGATCCAATGGAACTAGTTTCGTCAAATCCTGAGACTGTCCCAAAAATGGCTAATTTCACTAGTCGATTAAATATTAAAATATTCAATTTTCACAAATTAACTTTTAATTCAATTTTAAAAGTTCACAAACATCATTATAACTCCAATATGATTTAATATAATTTTATAAATCATTTTCAATTATATTAAATCCAGATTTCATTATTTCTGGAATTTTAAACATTAATTTATCGATTTAATTATCCAATTAAATCCAGTTATTCGAATTTTAAATTATTCGACTTATTAATTCTACTTGTTAATATTTAAAATCAATTAAATATTCGAATTTTAATTGACAGAAATTCTAGGTCGTTACAAACTTTCCCCCCTTAAAAGAATTTCGTCCTCGAAATTACCAAGTAAGAAAAATGCACAAAATCCATTAACTTTCTAAAATCCACTTTGTGAAAATTTCATATTCACCTTTTTCAAAACCTTTAATTTCAACCAAAACAATGGTTTCCATTTTCTAGTTCAATTCCTACATTTTCATTTCAATTTGGAAATCAACTTTTCATTAACAAAAATTTCCAAAATTTCCCGAAAATTTTCTAACGCCTTAAATTTTTAGAAAAATTTGCCAGCGTCTCCTTTGCGCGGTTCGATCGTAGTAGGATCACAATAGACATAAATATGTATACATCGACCCACCCGGTCGAAAAAGCAGAAAAACAGTTCATATTTCCTATTTTTATTGCGTAGGTGTACCTTTTTAGCATTTTTAAGCAAAGCAGTTATTTATTTAGCATTTTAGCGCAACCAAATCAACCGAACGGTAGCGACCGCACCTGTACTTACTCAATTTAAACATGTAAGTGACATATATATAAGGTTATTAACAATTTACTCTTTTAAACAACTACAACACTTGCATATCAAAGAAATGCATACTAAACAAGTTTTATAAGCAACTTATAAAATTTCAACACTATTTGCAATTGTTTACAACCAATTCATATATAACGACATTCAATTATTCATTTTCAATTAGTTTACATTCACTAATTTAAATTCAAGTTGGTTCACTTCCAATTCAAATCAATTTCTATTAAAATTTACTTCGCATTCAATTTAAATCAAATTACATAGCTTCCAATTCCATTTATTCAATTTCATTAACACTAATGAATTATACTACAATCAACCAACAACCAAATAACAACCAATGTATAACCAACACATTTAATTCCAATTGGTTTAATATTAAATTGATCTTCCTTTCAATTTATTTACATTCAATTGATTAACATTCAATCCATTCATTCATTAATTCAATTGCTAATTCAATTTTTACAAATAAAGTTGAATTTCATTTATATAGCTCAAGTTCACATTCATTTAATAAATTCACTTTATTAATTTACTTTGATATCAAAATCAAACTCATTCAACATTACTTAAGTTATTTTCCATTTCAAACATCATTTGTTCAAATTAACTTAAGTTTCCACTTATAAATCCAATTCAGATTCCAATTCTATTTAACTTTTACCAAAGTCAAATTTATTATCTCATATTATAAGTTCAAAACTTGATTACTTATATTCAACAATCACAACTTAGATTTAATTGATTCACTTATACTTACTTTAATTTAACTCCATCCTTTAAGTTAAATTTATTACATCAAAATTCAAATTACATAAGTATCAACTCATTTATTATTCCCATAAATATTTTAAATAGGATTCCAGAGTCTTTTCAACCTTTCAAAACCATTTTGAAATCAATTCAAATTATCTTCTGAATTTCCAAAACCAAATCCAAATTTTCCAAAATTCTTTCATTTAAAATAATCTGGCAGCAATTCCTCTTTTGGAAACCCCAAAATGAACACCAATGATGTCGCGATCATCATCGGAATTATTTTCCAGCGACCGAAAAGAGTTTAGAGCTTTCATCTCTCCAAAACAATTTTTTTTTTCAAAATATCAAATCCTTTCAAAACACTTCTCTGGAATTTTATTTTAGATTATAATTCACATTAAAATCTTTTACTTATAAAATTTCACTTCTTATACATAAGATTATTTTACCATTGTAAATCATTTTAATTATAATTTCATACATTATAATTCATTTGCTTATACAATTTACTCTTTCACAATTGTTGTTTTATTTAACTTATTCAAACAACTTTTATTAACTTATATATATATTTATATTTTCAACATCCAAACAATCAAACATATACACTTTAATAATTTCCAAATATTATTTCTTTATATACAAAATATAATCGAGGTAAAATTATTTCATTTACCCAATTTTAAAACAATATCATGCCGAATTTTTCTGCATAAGTGTTTATAGATCCCTATCGATAGAGTTGTACGGACTATACCGACCAAAATCCATATACCACTCAACAAACCAATCATCACAATATAAAACAATTTTATATTCACTAACAAATACGCGCTCGTATCTATTATTATACTCAACTCATTCTAGAGTACTACTGACTCTATCTCTAATGAGTAACACCCAACAGAGCAGGGTTGTCGCTTAACCATATGCTCTGATACAAAATGTAACGACTTAGGCTTTTCAACCGTCGGTAGCGGCAACCGGTAGGCTTTGCAACCATCCCAGCCCCACCGTGGCTTACACTGGTACCTCGCAAGTGCTTTTACGGCCAGCCTCTCGACTGTCCAACCAACCCATCCAACTCAGGGACATGTAGGGGTAAGAGTCTCCCGTTCGCCACCAAACCGCGAAGCGAGAACCCCCTATCATGCTATAATATAGCAAATGCGATCCATATAGTCGTATCACAAATTCGGAATGGGTTATATGACACAAAGGTCCTTTCCCGGCTAACCCGAATAGTGAGCGCTTATTCAAAAATAAGTGCGGCATTCAAATTCAAGAAAATCACAATAAATACCCATTCAAGGTAAATATTGATAGTCGGTTATTTAACTATCAATAGGTCTGCACAGCATCATCAGATTCCAAATAATTTTCCAAATTATTTATCTTCCAAAAATATCTTTACAAGATATATAATTTTCCACACTTCAAAAATAAATCAATGTTTATTTTTAAACAAATTCCCCTTTCCTTTATAAATTCCATAGTGAATTTAAATTTCCAATATCAACTGATATACGATTTTCAAATCGATTTCAAATAGTCAATTTCAATTTATCTTTAAAAAGATAAAATCTCAAAACATTTCACTTCATTTTGGAAAACATTTCCATACTTATTTAATAATAAGTAATTCACAAATCTATTTATTTTCAGCATTTGGAAAATATTCGATATACTTAAATCCAGTTAAGTATATATTTCATTCTTTAAGGAAATCATTCTCTTTCACAAATTTTATTTGAGTCAAAACGAATGTTACGTAAAACATCGTTACGACAACTCAAAATCACTAGTATAAGGATTCAAAATTAAGATAGATATATAAATCCCAATACTATATAAACCATTTCCTTTCGGAAACCATTTACTATAACAACAGTGTTATGGTCCACCATTTCCTTATTCCTCGAAACGTCTATTTCAACAATAAATGTTGAAATCTATGTTTTCGATACTTAACATGTTTTAAAACATCTTTTTAAAACAATTACTTCATTTCATAATATCACTTCTCCAAAACATCTCTGTTTTATTTAATAATACATTCACTGTCCAAAATCGTGAATATAATTCATTATCCAAACTCAACATTTCTACACATTTTATTTAAAGGATTATCCACTGTCCAAAATCGTGAATATACTTCCTTTAATAAGCTATATAAACTTAACTTATCAAAATAAGTCATTTCTTGGATTTACAAATCTATTTATAAAACTTTGATTTATAAATCTCTTTTATTATCCAATTCAAATTATATAACTCAATTATATACCGGAAGTCCATATTATAAGTTAAGAACTTATAATCCATTTATTTACAAAATCGTTCTTTTAAAACTTCACAAATTATAAGTCTATAAATCTCGTTCAATTATGAAATCCATTTTTTCCATTTAACACTTATAAAAACTCGTTTTATAATTCCGGTATTCTTACTTTATAAAATATCAAATTTTGTACATCTTTTATATAAATCGTTCATAATAATTCAAAAATCCCAATTTAAAATCAAAATCGTTATTTTTAAACCTCAAAAATGGATTCGATGATGCAACAGCACCAATCATCAATCACAGCATCCAACCATCATATATCATCATATGATAACAGAATATACAACAATATCTGTAAATAAATCACTACGGTGAGGAATCCAGTCGGATCCCTCCAACCTATTTCCCTGCATCCATAGATGTTAGCACAATACCAATTTTACATCAATGTGAAATTATCGCGGTATATGAAATTTATAAATATTATCCGCTATTATGCGGCGCAATAGGGTCTCATCCGCTATACAATGCGGGAAATCAACTCCAATATATACATATTCCAATATATATATTGCTATATACATAAATAATACCAATTCCACTTCATAGTAGAATTATCGCGGTATATGTTTTTAATAAATAACCTCCGCTTAATATACGGCGTATAATGTCTATTTATCACAATAAATAGCAATCATCATTCAATCCACACAATCAAGCAATTTTAAATCTAACTATTTAAAATTTAAATCGAAACAAAACATTCGATTGAGTGAGGAGTTCTCACCTTTGCTTTTAATAACGGTTGAAGTATTTTATTTCGGATAAAATTAAACAGCCGTTTAATTTTACTCAAAATTTTCATTGATTCCAATTGCTTCCAATCCAGTTCCATAGCGTAGTGCTCGACAAAACGAACCCAACGCAATTTGTTTCGTCCCAATCGGACCTCGTATGAAGAAATTATACAGTTTTAAAGTTTGTACAATTTATAAAACAATTAAATTTACAATTCTTTTTATAATTTTAAACCTCATCTTCATCACAACCGTTTATTCTCCTTGATGAAATCCAGGCCATGGCCCCTTTCTTCCATCTCACGCGCGCTCTACAGGTTGAAGACAACCCATAGCCGCCTCTCTTGCCCTAATTTCGCAACCTCCATACGACGTCTAGCCTCCGATCAGATGGTGCCAAATTGAAGTCCTACTCGAGCTCTACCTACAGGCGCCACCACTTGAAGCTCGGCCTCATCTAGGCCTGGGAATTCGTGCCCAAACGCGCCAATTCCGGCGAATCCACCATCCCAAAATCGATCGTGACCGTTGATATGGAAGATCTCATCGTTATCTACAACTTTGTAGTTGACAACTTTCTCTAAATGTTTGTGGATTTGAAGAAAAACGAGGAGAAAGATCGAACGTTTTTGGCCATTAAAACGTTTCTGGCGGCCACTAGAAAATAGAGCTAGGGTTTCTCTTGTTAACGTATATATATACGTATATAATAATATTAAATTCATTTTAAAATAACTTTATCAAACGATCTCCAAATCATACGTGCCGCCTGGCGTTCGTAAGGTTTACCCCGCATTCCGAACACAATGGAACGTGTTTCGAGAGCTAATTCGGTCATCTATGTGAGTTACGGAAATAAACGATCAATTTTAAATTAAATTGGTTAATCAAATTTCTGTGCGTTTTAGCTCCCCCCGGACAAACGGTAATTCCAATTGACACGAAATTTGAAACCCTACAATAATTTAACATTACGGATCCGATGAAACTGGTTTCGTCGAAATCCGTGACTGTTTGAAAAATGACTATTTTAACTCGCCAAATTAATATTAAAACAATTTCAATGTGTTTCGAGCTGCCACAGTCACACGACAACTCCAATTGCTATGAAAATTGAAATCCGATAATAACAAACTATTATGGATCCAATGGAACTAGTTTCGTCCAATTCTGAGACTGTCCCAAAAATGGCTAATTTCACTAGTCGATTAAATATTAAAATATTCAATTTTCACAAATTAACTTTTAATTCAATTTTAAAAGTTCACAAACATCGTTATAACTCCAATATGATTTAATATAATTTTATAAATCATTTTCAATTACAATAAATCCAGATTTCAATTATTTCTGGAATTTCAAACATTAATTTATCGATTTAATTATCCAATTAAATCCAGTTATTCGAATTTTAAATTATTCGACTTTTTAATTCTACTTGTTAATATTTAAAATCAATTAAATATTCAAATTTTAATTGATAGAAATTCTGGGTCGTTACAGCATCCAACTGATAAAAATTTAGAATTCTTCTAATTAACCGATAATTAATTTTAACCATTTTAAATTAAAACTAGCAATCCAAATGAGTGAGATTTAGTCACCTTGATTTTTAATTTGCTGATTATTCCAATTTTAAATTAAATTGAACTAATCTAAAATTCCAGTTGACTCCAAAAATCTCCAAACAAATTTTGTTGCGAAGCACTCGTCGATACGAATTCGTTGCCGCTTGTTTCGTTTCCATTGAACCTCGTATGACAAAGTTATACATTTTTAAACATTTGAATATTAATAAAAATAATAATTTTCCTTGATTACTGTAATTAGATTAATTACCCTTATATAAAAGAAAACCCAATTGCGCCTATCCCTCTTCCCAGGCTCAAACAAAATGCGACTCAAGCTCCATCCATCTCATCGCCGCACTCCTTTAAATCGCCGGATCACCATCGCCAACATCTCGTCACTACAGCAGCACTGCCCCGAGCTCGACCATGCGCCAGCCTCGCGTGGCTTCAATGATTTCCCTGTTGCCGCTCCTCCGACACTCTGCGTCATCACCATCTTCGGAGATGGAGATGTCGGATGAGGATAAGGATTTCACGGCAGCCGATGCATCTCGCTTGACTGGAGAGGGCATGCGTGGAGTTTGATTTGATTTTGTTTTATTATTATTTATTATTACTTCAAACGGATTGCTTTCGAAAGAAGTAGAAGGAAGATATACGGCTATAAATCTGAAGAAAAACAACGCGATCAGATGGTAGGGCGGCCTGTAGGGTTATAGGGTTTGACTTTCTAATTGATTTTTATAATTTTATATTCAAAATATCACGTATAACCTAACTCGAAATCCCAAACTCCTATCGAGGCATGCCACCTAGCGTTCTGAATGTTATACCCCTATTCCAAACAAAATGGAACAAGTTTCGGGACCTAATTCGATCGTATGGAGAAGATAACTTTTTGAACCAAATTATTATATTTAATTTTCAATATTTATTCAAACGCGTTTCTACCCCATATGACCAAAGGTTAACTCAAACGCTACGAAATTTGAAATCCGATAATAATACACCATTACGGATCTAATGAAACTACTTTCATCGAATTCCGAGACTGTGCCCCGAATCGCTATTTTAACGCATCGATTAAATTGACGATTTCAAAAATTAACGAAATCACTTAAAATTTTAGTTTTTAAAAACTTATTAACTAAATTCTAATTCAAATAGAATTTATATCAACATTAGAAATCGTTTCGATTCATATTCAACTCAAGTATTCACCATTTCCGTATTTCGATAAATCGCTACATTTGAAATTTAAATTCATTCTATTATTTCAACCAAAATCTTCATATTAAAAAATCAATTTATATTCCAAATCCAAAAATTTAAAACCATTTAAATATTCAAAATAAAATGATTGAAAAATCTGGGTCGTTGCATAGTATATATCTACTACTATAGAACTCTAATGTGAGAGACAACACTGCCATTCCAGCAAACTCAATAAACATGTCAATGCAGAATTAAATGGTAAGCATGAAAGATACATCAATGCATGATAGATAGCAAACAATAAACATGAAAATGTTATATTATTATTGGGGCTGCATCATTATCACTTATGACTGTCTACATACCTCTATCTAATTGGATACCAAACTAGATACAAGATCAAGCCAACGTAGTTCTCTTACCATAAATAGGACTCAAGGAGCTTACGATGCACAAACAAATATGCAATTCCCAAACTACATAAAGATAATTCAGAACTAAATACATGGGTTTTCCTCTATTAGAAATATATTTCAAAACTCTTTCTAAATTGGAATATATCAGAACTATTTCCAATAATGTTTAGGAGGGTGCGCCCCTCTTTTCGAGCATGGTATATGTAACAGCCCGCACCTCACTTAACGTAGATATTGTCCCCGATGTGGGACTATTATTCCCATTTTGAAGGGGTGTTGCAATCTCCCCTCCTTTAGAGCCTAACGTCCTCGTTGGCTCATGAACACAACACCACCCAGGCGTCGTGGCTGCAACACGTACATGCCACAATTTCGGCTGGGTATGGTTCTGATACCAATGTAACAGCCCGCACCCCACTTAACGTAGATATTGTCCCTGATGTGGGACTATTATTCCCATTTTGAAGGGGTGTTACATTATAACTAAGAAAATATGGAGCCTCTAGTGATATTCCATTACCTTCTAAACACAATAGAGTAAACAAATATACCTGGCAAGTCCCAAAATGGGAAACTCCCAATCGCCTTTGGTTTTAGTCATTCATCGTAATAAATAAAAATATTTGCAAAACACTTTGCAAATATATATTGGAACAATTTCCAAACTCTTATCAGAATAATTATATTTCTCAAATACTTCAAATAATACTATTATTATTTCTTTCCAAAATCATTTTGAAAACTCTTTTCAAAATGATTTCTAAACCATCGGGTTTTAAGTTCAAATAAAGTATAGTTCTATAAACATCTTTTAACAAAACATTTCAATCAATATTTATTCCCAAAAATATGCACTTTTAAAAATATTCTAATATAGGAGAACACTTTCACAAATATAAATCTATAACAACCCTGTATTTTTCAATTATTTTTAAATTGATTTCCAGATTTAAAAGCTTTATTTATGAAAAAGAATAAATTTTGTTATTGTAAATATAAAAACTTTGATTTTGTATGTGGATTAGAATTCCAAATATGACTAAATTTAATATTTCCAAAAAATGTGAATTTTGGTCAATAGTCAAACTTTGACTTTTAAATTTAAATTTTAAATATTTGAAATTTGAAATTTTATCTTTTATTATGAAAATAGATTTAGTAACATGAATACTGCTTTTCGTTTCGTTGAAAAGGGAGTTAAAATGTAAAAGTTATGTACATTTCAATTTTTTTAGTATAAACTGTTTATTTAACAATTTTGTTTATTTTAAATTGTATAAATTAATTTTTCTTTGTTATATTTTATTTTAATATGTGTCAATATGTTAATTTATGTATATTTTCATCTCTAAATATTTTCAATAATAATAATATAATTTTTCCAAAATTTACTATGATGATTTCCTATTTTTAAAGGCTGTTTTCCTATTTTCTATTATTTTCTTCATTAAAAATTATATGTAAATTAAATTTTAAATATTTATTTTGTGAATATATTTTTATTTTATGTTATTATTTATGTTTAGAAATATATTACAAGCTCATATGAATTTTTCTAAAATTTATTCTAATCAATTTCAAATTTTCTAGACTAGTTTACTATTTTTAGCTATTTTCTTAATTTAACTTTATATGATTGATAAATATTTATATAAATTATTATATTTTGATAAAATTTTGAAATTTTATCTGGGATTATTATTATTTCCAGAAATATAAAGTTATATAATTAAAATAAAGTAATATGAAAGGCCCTAAACCTTCTATCTTCCTAAGGCCCTTTTATATTACACCCTTTTACCTTTTAACCTAATTTTTCAAGCAAGTGGCCCCATCTCCTCATTTTTTTCAGCCACCACTTCCATTTGTTTCTCACGTGAAAAATGTTCTCTCAAACCCTAAAAAAAGTCATGGCTAAGAAAGATGCAATGGCTTCCTCTTTGCTCACTTTTCTTCCTCCTTTTTCCATTGTTTTCTCTTGAATTTGCATTCATCCTTCTTGTGTTTTGCTAGGCCTAGCCTCTACCACCACCACCACCATCCTCTCCACCATCATTTGCAGCAGCTCCTCCTCCCTTCCCTCTGACCAAGACAGGCCATGACCTTCCACTTGAAGCCATCACCACAAAACTCCACAAAACATTGCCTAGACCACACATATCATCACCTACCCTCCATATCTTGCTTTGGCCACCCCCTTAGCCACCACCACCACTTGCTACATGACCTTTGGCTGCTGCTGCACCATCACCCTCCACTGTCCAGACCTGTACCATGCAAGGGCCGAGCCCCACTTGCCTTTGGATGAGCCAAAAATGCACCAAAACTCCACTTATTTTGCCTTGACCCTTTGTCTTATTCATATGTAACTCCTACCATCATCATCTCCTTGTTGCCATGCTATTTTGATGCCATAAACTGAGATTATGTCCAGCTATGGCTGAGCAAAAGATCCCCTTGGTCAAGCTCTTGAATGGTTAAAGAAAGGTCGAACCACTTTGCCCTTTGTTGCTTTTTATTTCAAGTCATTTCGATATTGTTTTGTGTTACATATTTATGTATACATTGTCTTGTTTTGTTTATATGTATACAAGGAAATTATATTTGGCTCTCCACTCTCAAATCATATTCATGTTGTCGTGCCTTTAAAGATTCTGTGTTGTGTGTTTGGTCGTCATCTCCAGCTTAAACAAGTGAGTTATTCTCACCAGACAATATGTACCTATATAACTGATAAACCGACACCATTCGAATCTGTAATGTATATTATCATGTTATATATGCTTATATTATTATCATATGATGTTCACACCTGTTATTACACCTGTTATATCATATGTTACTGTTATTTAATGTTATTCTGTTATTTATATCTGTTATCACCATTGCTTGTTCCCTGTAGATTAGAATCACTATGGGTTGAAATGATACATACCCGAACGGACTTTAGAATAGGGAAAAATTGTTATGGGCTGAAATGATAGGCCTGAACGATTTTTATTTAATTTATTTTAACTTGGGATTGCGGGTTTGAAATGATAGAACCCGGATTTTTCTTTTTTTACTGCGGATTGAAATGATACATATTTGTATCACTTGACCTAGGTTAGAAAATTATATACAGGCCCGTGGTTATTTTATAAAGTGTTTTGGATATTTTTAAGTATTTTAAAAATTATAAATTTATGAAATTTGATTTAAATAGATTTTTAAATGTTTTGAAATAAAGAAATTATGATTTTTTCTATGTGTTAAAAATGTAATTAATGAATGGTTTAACTGGATTTTTGAAATATAACTTAAGTTGGAAATTTGGAATTTTGGTTAAAAATGATATTTAAGTTATATAAATAAAATGGATATTAAATTTTATTTGGGAATGGTAAATATGATAATTTGATTAAATTTGAATTTAAGTGATTTATTAAAGTATTATTGATTTTTCTATGAATTTAAGTGGTTAAATAAATGAATGTTTAAAAGTGATCTTTTAAAATATAACTTGACTAGGAAATGTGAAATTTGGTTTTAATCAAAGGTTTAAGTTAATTAAATAAAATTGGAAATTTTGTTAAATTGTGAAATGGTAATTTAAATTTGAAGTGTTAAGTCTATTTGTTGAAATGTGAAGAATTGGAACTTTTACACTTAAACTTATTAAGTAAATTGTTGAAAATTGGATTTAATTATAAGAAATTTATTGTGAAAAAGATATATGTTAAATGATATGTAAATGAACATTTTAAACGTTAAAATATGATTTTTAAAATGTTTATGTGTTTTAAATTGAAGTTATTTAATTGCTGGAAATACACTAACACCTGAAATCTACTTTTAATAGCATTCAGAAATGCTATAGATTCTGTTTTGAACAAAAATTATGTAAAAAGAGCTATTACAGCATTTCTGAAATGCTGTAGTTGCTGTAGTGGAACTTATAGGCTAATATTGAACTCAGGCCTATTATAGCATTCTCTGGAAATGCTTAATGGTCTGCAGTCTTTGCTGAAACCAAATTTAACCCTTGGTTTTGAAATCTGAACTACCGCAGCACTTCTAAAATGCTATCTTTTCTGTTTTGAACTATAATTCAACTAAAACTGAGTTTTAACAGCAGTTTTAAGTGCTGTTTTTGCTGAATTAAAAATGTTTTCAAATATAACTTATAGTAGTTGTTTTTAAATGCTGTGAAATGCTAAAATTTTAATAATTAGGGTTTTTGACTTAGTAAACAAACTCAGAATGGTTTGAAACTTTGAAAATTGAATACTTGATTTGAAAATATAATAATTACACTTTTAAAAGGTTTAAATGAACTATTTTGATTGGAATATAAACTATTTAAAGGTGATTTTAAATGATAGTAAATGAACGATATCTTTGAATTTAAAAGGTATTTAAAGTTGAATATTTGGATTTGAACTGATAGGATATTTTATTTTATTAAAATGATTGGAAATGAAGTTTTGTAAGGATATGATATTTTATTATATTAAAATGATTTGAAATGAAGTTTTGAAATGATATGAAAATTTAAATATATGGAAATGGTTTGGAATTGATTTAATCTTTATTTTGATAAAGATATGGTTTGAAATGATATTTTATTTTGAAGTGAAGTATTGTTTTAAAGGTTATAACCACGGGTTATAATAATGATTGGTTGGCAAAGAGACCGGGATCAGATATGGACATACTCTCTGTCGATACCGAAAACCACTTTGACAACCGTGTACGCGGTGGAGATTCCAAAATGAAGTAGGATGGTGGCGACGTTCTTAAGGTATGTTACGTGGACCCAACTCCCGTGAGTTGGCATAAGGTGGCTAAAACAGGAGCGATCTCTGACCAGTGAGGTAGCACCTCTTCTCAGACACATTTCTTCGATATTATACTCTTACTTGTGATTGATTAGATGGCCATCCTCCGATTTGGGAGTGTTGTTCGAGGTGGACGATAGTGGCTGCTATGCGCTCCATCAGTCCGTGTGTGTAATTGGTATATCTACCCTGGCATTGCCTAGTTGTGCCGTGTCACCTACCATATCGAGCTTTACTACGATTTGTGATTTCTCCCGTAGCCTGTGGAGTATCGAGGGTAGCCCCCATTTTGGGAGTATGCTAATACTGGATAGACTACTGGGACTATTACATGTTAAGGTGGAAAATGTAAAGCCTTAATGCTATTTAAAAGTATGTTTATTTTATATTAGACATTATTATATAGCGTATATTACTACATAGTAGATAGTCTAACGGATCCTTAGAGGATGGGCGGTCCCAAGCATCTTCTAAGTTACTTGTACCCTTATTACAGTTCGCTTGAGTTGGTTTACATTATATAAGTATATATTGTCCTGACTCGAGTGTTTTGTGTTTTGCTTTACGCTCGGGTCAGCCTGAGTTATTCACAGATTTGGATTTCCACTCTCTTGGAGATTTGAATCGCTGGAGATTATCTGCTTGTTATGTCCTATCTATTTCAATTCCGTTGTTCTACTCAGCTTGTACTTGGTTATTATATTGAGACTTTTGTTGTATTCTATTTATTCTGTTATATCTTATGTAACTCTGATATATTTATATAGTAGCTTCATGAACTACTATTTCTTTTACTTCCGCTGCATTATTTTACTCTGTGTCTGTGATCTGTGATTATATTTATTTACTGTATATTCTGAGATTTGCCAAATTTTAATTACAACGCGGTATTTTGAGCAATTCAACTCCGACATGTGTGTCTACCTATACACTTATAATGGATGCGAATGGTTGAAAATATCGGGTCGTTACAAAATCACTTTTCAAAGCAACTTATTCAAATTGAAGTTCAAAATTTAAATATTAAATTATTATAACTAATTATAATAATTTAATAAACAAGTATTATTACTAAACACATTATAGTCAAATTTCGAAATAAATCACAAGGTGTTAGCCCATAATTTTTTTCTACCCAACCCATGCAAATGGAAATTAATTGCTCATAAACCGGTCGAGCTCAATCCAAATAACCAAACAAACAATGATAACAAACACATTATCATCAACAATTAACAATCAACAAATTAAAAATGAATAATAACAAATTACTTAAAATTAACTGGCATATAGATAAATATCCAAATTTATATAATAGCAGAACGGAGATTTATTCTGCTAAAAAAATGTCCAAAATAATCTATTCAATTTAATTACATTATTTAAATCAACGTAATTATATTTTACCAATATTAATTTATCAATATTTTACACCTCGCTAGAACTATCAAGAAATTATACCAAAATGTTGTACTCGTCAATACGAGTGTAACTAAAAAAAATCCACGGGTTAATCGGCTTTTGTATGATTGAGATATTAATTGTCAAAGCTAAATTATTAATTAACTAACTAACTAAATAAGCTAAATAAATCACTAAATTATACCATCACGCCACTACGGCCCAAGGCCCACTCATGCATGGCCCAACTCATACAAAACTCGCACACCACTCCTTCACGTTGCTTGCACACGTTCATGCGTGCATCCACCAAGAGCGATTCCTTCTTTCCCTCATAACTCTCTCATCTCTCAATGAAAACACACGCCGTCAGCTTCGACGAACTCCACTTCGCGTCCTCTTCGCAATGGACATCACCATCCCAAGCTCGACCTCCTCTATGCAATCCAGACCTTCCTCTTCCTCGATAACAACCCCTTGCCATCATGACCTCCATGCAACCGTTTCGAGTGCAACAAGAATGAAAATCATAGCTCTCTTCGTCCTCCACAACTTCTGTGTTGGATGTTTTGGCTAATTGTTTGTCTAGTGGGAGTATTTTGAAATATGGAATGTCAAACGAAAGGTGGTTGTTGTGTTTATTTTTGCATGTGAGATGAAAAAATATAAAAAATGTATTCATGCGTGTATCTCCTTCTTGCATGTGAATGTGAATGTGCATAATTGTTTTTTGAAAAGTTAGTTTTGCGGTGCACCGCTACACAATAACGCGTTCGCGAGCTACGGAAGTAAAAATACGATCGCATACAACAATGCAACACGATCTCAAAATAATAATAATATACACTGATTAGCTTATTTGTAGAATTTCAAAAATACTTATTGATCCAGAATTTCAGTCATTCGAATTTAGAATATTTAATTGATTTTAAATTTTAAAATTTAATTTTATAAGTTAAATAATTTATATTTCAAACATAGCGATTTATTGGATAATTAAATTGTTTAATTTAATATTTAAAATTGTTTAAATAATTGAATCTTGGATTTAATATGAATAAAAATGATTTCTAAAGTTGATTTAAATTCTATTTAAATAAGAATGAAGTTAGTAAACTTTTAAAAGTAAAAAAACAGAAATTGGAAATTACTTGTTTTAATTAACGTGTAAAAATAGTCATTTTTGGAACTGTCTCGGATTTCGACGAAATCTATTTCATTGGATCCGTAATAATGAATTATTATATGCTGTCGAATTTCATGGCGATCGGACGTACCGTTTGATCGTGCGAGTTCGAAACGCGTGGAAATTAATTAAAGGAATTTAATTAAAATAATTCGAGTTTGAAAAGCTATCTTCTGTATATGATGGAATTGGCTCCCGATACATATTTCATGGTGCTCGAAATGGAGGTATAACATATAGAACGTCAGGCAGCACGCTTCGTTTGGAATTCGGAATTTTCACGGATGACTAATGCCATACAAAATTTTCTATAAATAACCGTCTACTTCCTTCATTTGCAAACTAAAACCCTAGTTTGTTTTCTACTGCCATTTCTAAACTTCACCATCCAACGATCGCCAATGATCGGAGCCTCTAAGAGCCAAATTAGTCAATGACTTCAACTAGGAAAATGTAGAAAGCATCGATACGAGCTTAACCAACGGTCGGATCATCGATCGACGAGTCGAGGTGGCGGTGAACTGCCCCCATTTGCTACAGTTTGGGCTCATGGTCGCAGCATTCGCGTGAGGTGGCGATGGTGGAGGAATGGTGCAGGCGCGTAGGCGCAGTGGTCACGGACAAGCGGCGGTTTGCGGCGGCTGGCGCGATTTTGATCGACCAAAAAAAACCACGCGTGACATGCTCACGTGGAGCTGGAGGCTGGAGTTTTGCGATTGTGGCTGGTGGTCGGAGTGTCAACAGCTCGACTCGCGAATGGCGCGGCATTTTTTTTAAAAACAAAACAAAAGCGTGGGCGTAGCCTAGTATGCAGAAGAGAGGGAAAGGGGGGAGATGAGATTAAGGTTTAAATTAATTTATTTAAGTTATTTTAATTTTAATGTTATTGAATGTTTAGAAATTCATAACTTGTTCGTACGAGGTCCGTTTCGAGCGTGATAAATTGTGTTGCGTTCGTATCAACAAGCAATATGCTATGGAGCTGGAACGAATTCGGAGCTAGTTGGAATTTTTGGTTAAATTGAACGACTATTCGATTTTAATTTAAACCGGAGCGCTTTTGGTGATTTCTAGCATTTTTGTGAGTTAACTCACCTCTCTGGCCTGCTTATATTTTTATATAAGTGGGAATAATTTTATTTATGATGATTGTTGCTTGTTTGTATGATATACTATATATATTAGTTGGTTTGGATATATTCTCGTCTATTGGAGCGGATGAGACCCTATTACGTTCTCGTGTAAGAGCGGATAACCCTTTGTATACGAGTCCCACCTCGAAGCGGTTGATTTATATTTTTATGGTTTTATGATGCCTATGATGTAGGAGGACAGGTTAGAGGGATCCAAAAGGATTACCGCTGTTGATTTACTTTCATATATATGCTGATATATGATGTTTGGATGTCATGTCGATGTCTTTGATATGATTTAATTTATTTAGTCCTATGGTAGCACTGGGCTTTATTTTTTATATTTTCAAGTACTAAAATGATGATTTTGATTGAAAAGGATTTCGAAGTATTTTTGGAAGTGTATACGTTTTAATAATTTTTAAAATATTAAAAGGAATGGATTTGTTTTTAAGAAATAAAAGTTATGATTTTTGATGTTATAAAAATATAGTTTGAGAAATACTTTGATTTGGGATTTTTGAATAGTTTATATAAAAAGATTTATAAACATGATATATTAATAAATAAAGAAGTTGATCTATAATTGAAAATTTATAAATATTTTGTAATTTTTTTTAAAATAGATTTTATAAAGAATGGATTTATAAATGGATTTTGATAGTAAAATTAGTTTTTATAAAAGAATGGATTTATAAATAGAATTTTGTTAATAAAGGAATTTTATAAATAGTAGTTTTATAAAATAGAAAGGAGATTTATGAAAATAGGTTGATAAATATAAAAATTATTTAAGTTAAGATTTAAATATGGATTTTTATTTAAATGAATGTTTGAAAGAAATATTTTGATGAAGTTAAATGTTTTTAAAAGTAATTTATCTTTTGGAAGTAAAGGTTTTGGAAATAATAATTCCAAATAGAATTTAAATGTTTTGAAAAATGCTTTAAAATGTGATATGTATCGAACTCATAGATTTCAATGTTTATTGTTGTAATAGACGTTTTCCGGAAGTAAGGAAGACATGGACTATAACACTGTTGTTATAGTAAATAATTTTCGAAAGGAAATGTGTTATATAGTATAGGGGATATATATATATATATATTAATCGAATCCCTACACTAGTGTTTAGGGTTGTCATAACGATGTTTTACGTAACATTCGTTTTGACCCAATAAATTACGTTTTGACCTTCTATCGTGAAATACACGAATCGGTTCTTATGATCGTACTAAAGGCTTGGTGGTGTAGGAGCATTGCTTCCTAAAGTTAACACCCCTCCGGAGGCGTACAAACTCTGGAGTAGTATGGTTATAGAAATCTATTTGGCGCGTCTCCAAATGGTAGTGTTATTTAAATATACTTATACCGTTGGTATAAGTATATGGAAATATTTTCTAAGTGTTGAAAATGAAATGATATGTGAATATGCTTATACTGTTGATATAAGTATATGGAAATGTTTTCCAATATAGAAAGATTGAAATGGTTTTGAGAGTATATCTTTTTAAAGATAATTGAAAATGAATATTTGGAGATTGATTTAATTAAATAAATATTAATTAAATGGGCTTAGTGATTGCTTATGGTGCTAGATATTGGTTGTTTGCTATGATAGTTAAATAACCAACTATCAAATATTGGCCTCTTTATCGTTGTTGATTCGAAGAGACCGGGGTCGGATTTATCTGAGAACCACTTCGGACCAACTTATATGCGTTCAAATGTGTAGGTTTGGATGACACTAAGATTTGGGATTTTCATAATGAATGACTGCTTGTTGATCATTTGGGGATAAACTCCCAATATTATACATATAGTAGCAGTGGTCTCTTCATTATGAAATATCCAATGCAAGGACTAATCGCTACTAATCCTAGGGGTTATTCTCGACAGGATGTGGTAGGAAATGTGCCTTCAGTTTGTCCTATTCCTGGACAACTTGTATGGATGGATGTTTGACATTGCATTTTTGAGATTACATCGTTGACTTTTATAAACATACATCTGTTTGGTGGCGGAGAAGGCAACTTCTCTTAGCTTAACACCCTTATCTGAGACGTAAGAGCTTAGAGGTTGTATGTTTGTGAAAGTCAATAGTGATCGATGGAATGGAAATGTGGAATTCAAAGAAGAAAGTGATATGTGCTATATGAAAGGTAATCGTGACCTTTGACCTCACACCTGGAAATGACCGAAACAGGGTAGATGCAGCAAGGCTATATGGTTCGCAACCATTAAGATATGATCATCCCCTTATAGATATATTTATTCTCGCTATGACGTTCGGGCTTTAAATTATTATGGATGTATGCTATAAGAGCCCTCGGATAGGTCGGTAATAACCGGGGTGATGACATATTTGGTACTATTTAGTGAGAAAGGTGGGCCGATCTTGTGTTGGTAGAGGGCAGATGTTCTATGCCTCTGTACATTCCTCTATAGATGTGCATGCCATTTTGTTTGTAGAACCCGCATTTGTGGCTAGTATGTTGTAATTTGATAATGTAACAATTTCAGTTATGATTAATATTATTTGTATACTAGACACTAGTATAATATAACATGATTTGACATGAAATGTTTTGGTTATCGCTAGGTAAAAACCCGTCCGTGTTTATGTGTGGGCGTGGTCTTACGAGATACCTTTGTTTTGATAATGGAAAGTTTTATAACTTTAAAATAAATTTAGTTAAGATGTGTTTTCTCACGCAGGTTTACCAGACTGATCCGGGCATTCTACCCTTTTAATGCTTGGGTCAGACCGAGTATATTTACAAATTCAAATTTGGATGCTTTAGAGTTCAGCAGACGAGCTAGAGGTCTTCTGGTTGTATTCACGTATATGTTTATTTTCCGCTGCATTGTTGTTAAAATATCAACAATTGTAAGGACATATTATTATTACTACCCAGGCTGATGATTAGTGATTGATTGTTATACTCTGATGAATGTTTGTAAATTATATTGCAGTTTCTGTTTTGTAAAGATCATTGATATTATAATATATGTTTTTCCGCTGCAATGGTGAGATTCTATAATTGTTTTAGTTTTTTCTCTCTTCTTCTTCTCTTCCCTTCTTCTCTCTTCCTTTCTTTCTCATGATTATCCGTCTTTCTGTTCGGTTTGGGTTGGACATGTGTGGATTATTGTCAACTTTAAACGGGTCGGATTTTTGGGCCTTGACAAATACCATCGTTTTCCTTAAAATACATCAAATGATAATTTAAATATTTTCCAAATTAAAAATTATGGAAAAGTCCTTTAAATTAATTAAAAATACATCACCAAAAATCATGCAGTCATTTGAAAACATAAATTTATTATATTTTAAATTCAAATTCAAATATTTAAATTATTAAATATTCAAATTCGAAAACTCAAAAATTACATGTCATTACAAAATATTAAATTTATGTTTGAAGAAATTTGTTTGAGTATTTTTTGATGTTTATAAGAAAAATCAACCTTTTTTTCAATAGATAAACTTTTTTTATTACTAAAGCATTTACTAAAAGTACCACAATACCATACATTTGGATAATATAATAGAAGTTTATTTAATTTGATTAAACCCATAATGTAACGACCCGATATTTTCAACCATTCGCATCCATTATAAGTGTATAGGTAGACACTCATGCCGGAGTTGAATTGCTCAAAATAGCGCGTTGTAATTAAAATTTGGCAAATCTCAGAATATACAGTAAGTAAATATAATCACAGATCACAGAGTAAAATAATGCAGCGGAAGTAAAAGAAATAGTAGTTCATAAAGCTACTATATAAATATATCAGAGTACATAAGATACAATAGAAGAAATAGAGTACAACGGAAGTATAAATAAGATAACCAAGTACAAGCTGAACAGAGCAACATAACTGAAGTCGATAGAACAAGACTAGCAGATAATCTCCAGCGATTCAAATCTCCAGAAGGTGGAAATCCAAATCTGTGAATACTCAGGCTGACCCGAGCGTAAAGCAAAACACAAACACTCGAGTCAGGACAATATATACTTATATAATATAAACCAACTCAAGTGAACTGTAATAAGGTACAAGTAACTTAAAGAATGCTTGGGACCGCCCATTCTTTAAGGATCCGTTAAACTATCTACTATGTAGTAATATTCGCTATTATAATAATGTCTAATCAGTAAAGTATAATCATATAGAAAATAGCATTAAGGGGATGGAGAACCTTAACGCGGTCGGATCTTAAAATCATAATCGTAGTAAAGCTCGATATGGTAGGTGACACGGCACAACTAGGCAATGCCAGGGTAGATTTACCAATTACGCATCCGGACTAGTGGTGACGCATAGCAGCCACTACCGCCCACCTCGAACAACACTCCCAATCAAGGGTGGCCACCAAATCAATCACAAGTAATAGAATGGTATCGAAGAAGTGTGTCCGATAAGAGGTGCTACCTCCTTGGTCCGTCAATCGCTCCTGTTTTAGCCACCTTATGCCAACTCACGGGAGTTGGGTCCACGTAACATACCTTAAGAACGTCGCAACCATCCTACTTCATTCTGGAATCTCCACCGCGTACACGGTTGTCAAAGTGGTTTTCGGTATCGACAGAGAGTGTGTCCATATCCGATCCCGGTCTCTTTGCCAACCAATCGTTATTATAACCCATGGTTATAACTTTTAAAAACAATACTTTACTTCAAAATAAGATATCATTTCAAAATCATGTCTTTATCGAAATAAAGATTTATCACTTCCAAATCATTTCAATATTCTAAAATATCGTATCCTTTCAAACTTCTTTTCAAATCATTTTAATACATCAAAATATTATATCTTTTCAAACTTTATTTCAAATCATTTTTATATATCAAAATATCATACCTTTGATAGTTATACTTCGAAACCAAAATCATTTTATTTCAAAACAACATCATTTCCATTTCAAACATATATTCACCTTTCAAATAGTCTATACTTTCAAAGTTATAACTCTTTTGAAACAAAACATTTGAAATCATTATACTTTGAAAATCACAGCATTTCGAAATCATATATTTAAAATCATCTTTTAATTCTATACATTTACAAACTTATTAAATTCAAACCATCAAATTTCACTTTAATTACAGTTTACCAACAAACCGTTTCAAATCTTATCAATTCCCAATATAGATTAAATCCACAAAATACAATATTCAATCTTTAGTATATTTCAAAACTTTAAATCTCCCACATTTCATAAATCCAATATCATTTAAATAAACTCAATTAATATATACTTCAAATATTCATTTATCAAATAAATTAAATAAGTCAGAAATCAAGTATCATTTCAAACTCATTTCACAGTATCAAAATATTATTCAAAACACCATTCATTTTTATTCATTTAAATACCATTTAAATCCATTCATTTTATTAAATTTAAATACCATTTTAAACTCACATTAGAAATCAAATTCTTCCACTTAAATATCTCTTCATTATCTTTAGAAATTTAACATTTAATTTCCCAAAATTATATCATTTTCCAGAGATTATTTTTCATTAAAATTAATTTAAAACAACAAAATATAGTTTCCGTAGCACTTATAAAATGCTACGTAAAGTTATAGTTTAAAACAGTTAATTAACAAAAGACAGCGTTAAATGCTGTAATAGATTTCTTTTAAGTTTCAATTAACTTACATGTTAAGTTTAACCACTATAGCACTTACAAAGTGCTATAATAGCCTTTATTTCAAATTAACCTTTTAGTTCATTTAAAACACTACAACATTTACAAAATGCTGTAATATCCTTTACATTACATTTCAAAATGCTGTTAAATCATATTCAGAGTTTTATTTACAATTCCACAAATAATTAACTTTTAATATAAATCATTTTAACTTATAAAATCATATATTTCACATTTAACACAATCATTTAAATACCTTTATTTCTATGATTTTATAAAGTCAAATTTGCATACAAAAATCAAATTTAATAACAATTAAATTTTCATTTTTTAATTAAATTATTAACTTAACAACTAAGTTTTAATTTCCAAAAATATAGCTTATTTCCATTTATTTTACTTAATTAAAATTTCACTTTTAAACAAATTTCACAAAATTCAATTTAAATTACATTTCCAAATTCAGCTTAAATGTTCATTTATTTCATATTTTAATTTATACAAAATCATTAACACCTTTAAAACATTATTATTACTTAATAAAAATCATTAAATTCATCTTTAAATCAAATTTGTCATATTTTCTTACTTTACAAAAATTCCATTTATAAACAAAATCATAAATTCCAAAATTAACTTATATTTCAAATTCTACTTCACCATTTACTTAATTCACTTATTTAATTTGTAGAAAATCACAAATACTTTATAGAAATCATTTTAATGAAATTTAAATCAAAATACCATAATATTTACATTAAAAAAAAGTATTTTAAAATTTTCAGAAAAATATATAAACCACGGGTCTGTATATAATTTTCTAGCCTAGGTCAAGTGATACGAATATGTATCATTTCAATCCCCAGTTTACAAAGAAAAACCGGGTTTTATCATTTCAAACCCGTAATCCCAAGTAATATAAATAAATAAATAAAAACCGTTCAGGCCTATCATTTCAGCCCATAACGATTTTTCCTTATTCTAAAGTCCGTTCGGGTATGTATCATTTCAACCCATAGTGATTCTAATCTACAGGGAACTTGAAGTGTGATAAACTGATATAAATAAACAGAATAGCATGAGATAACAGTAATAGATGATATAACATATGTAATAACAGGGGTAAACATTATATGATCATAATATAACAGTTACAACAGGATGATATAATTTTACAGATTCAAATGGTGTCAGTTTACTAGTTATATAAGTACACATTGTCTGGTGAGAATTACTCACTTGTTCAAGCTGGAGATGACAACCACAAACGCACAACAAAGATTTCCAGAGGCACGAGAGCACGATAATTATTTGAGTGTGGGAGAGCCAAAGCTAATTGCCTTGTCACATTCAAACCAAACAATTACAAACAACATAAGATTTCAACCCAAAAATTCAATAAACAATGCTAGAAATGGATGCATAAACAAAGTCAAAGTGTTTGCACTTGCTTCCTACCACCTATGCTTCAGCTCCAGATCTGAAATGGCACGGATAAAGGCATGGTTTGGATCAGGTATGGTCTGGAAAAGGTGCGGCTACAAGGTGATGAAGGTGAGTGGAAGTTACAAGGTGTTGAAGGCAATGGAATACCAAAGGGTTTCAAGGCAAAGTGTGGCTTTTGTTGCACCATAGGGTTCGGCCCCTTGCTGATGTGGCTTGGCCATGGTATGTGGTGGTCAGGTGGTGGCTGGACTGTGGGCCAGAGGTGGTGGAAGGTCAGGTCAGAGGTGGTGGTGGTGGAGGTAGTGGTGGCAAAAGGTGGTAGAAGGAGGAGATGACAATTCTAGGTCATAAGTGATAGTTTGTGATGGTTTTTGGTGGATTTTGTGTAGATCTTGGACTTGGATTGGTTAGGCCTGAGGAGGAGGGTTGCTAGGATGGGTGATGGTTAGAGGAAGGGGGTCGTGGTGGTCGGCCAAAGCCTGGAGGAGGAGGAACCAAACTATGAAGGTAGAGAGCATATGCAGTTTCAATAGAAAAAACATAGAAAACAAGGAAGAAAGAAGGAATTTTTACCCAAAATTTTGAAGCCATGGCCGTGATTTTTTTGGACGAGAAAGAGAAGTGTTTGCGTGAAAAAAATGAAAAGAAGTCCGCTGAAAAGAATAGGGTATGTGTAACGACCCAGAATTTTGAACAAATTAAATTGAGAATATTTAATTTATTTTAAATATATAAACGATGATTTAATTTGAATCCCGAATATAACTTTGAATTTGACGATTAAATTTTAAAACTTAATCTATTGAATGCTGAATAAAATTTAAATCTTCAATTTAAAGTTGAAGAAAAATATTTCGAAAGCTTTTAAAATTCGTATTGATAATACTGAAGATAATGGAAGCTTCAGAATTTAGTTTGAAATTGATTTATTCAGTTTTGAATTTTATCGTTCGAATTGATATTTAAAAATAGCGTTCCGAGGCGCAGTCTCGGAATTCGACGAAACCAGTGCCATTGGGTCCGTAATATTGTATTATTATCGAATTTCAAATTTCGTAATTTTCAGAGCTATTGTGTGATTGTACGAGATAAAAACGTCTGGACAATAATTAATCGATTTATTTAAAAAATTAAATCTATACACTCTAATCAACATCAGCCGTTCTTCCTTCAAATCATTGTCCCCTTTTCTAGACTTAGTCGCAGAAAGAAATCCTGCAAAAGAAAAAAAAATGGCGACAAAATCATTTCGTTCCTCCTCTTCAACTCTGAAAAGCAAATCGATAAAAAGGAGGCAGCTTTAAAAAATCAAACGCATTCATTTTCTTTCGTTCAAAAATTTAAACAGAAGCTACAAAATATAAATCAATGGCCGAGCCCTCCTTCTATTCAAAAATCAAAATCCTCGTTCCAGATTTCATCTTCAAATCGCGAGCAAGGGAGGGGACAGATCTGGGAGCAGCTCGAGAGGCCATTGTCGATCGCGACTTCGGGGGGGTTCGAGCGTCAGCGGCGGCGACGATCCAATGTCGAGCGAAGTGGAAGGTGACTGGGGAGTTCGTCGAGCTCGAGTACGACGTCGCGGCAAGGTCAGGGGTTCGAGTATGGGGGGATGCGGTGATGGAGGCGCGCGTCTTGGCGATTGTCGCGATCAAGTAAGGTGCGGTGGTGAATTGGAACGGAGCTAGGGTTTCGTCGCGGCTGGGTGTTGGTGGCAGACGAAGAGTGAAATTGTTTTTGGTGGTCAGCGAGCGATTGTAAGGTATACGATTTTATTTGTTTATTTTATTCGAGTTTTAATTTATTTATATACTAGTATGAATATAAATATATATACAGTAAAAGAAAATTTGTTTACAATTCAAATTAAACCCTTGGTTAATTTAAATTAATTTTAGAAGGAAAATTTGTAAAAGGAAAAAAATTTGTTAGGTAAAATGATTTATTAAAGGAAACTGATTTAAAGATATTGATTTAAAGTAAAATAATTAGTTAAAATAAATTTATTAAAGAAAAAAATTGGTTTAATTGAAACTATTAATTAAACAATCAAGAATGAGAATTTATTATTCGATTTATTTGAATATTAATAAATGTATAAATTATTTATATAAGGTCAAAATTTGGAGAAACCAAACTGGAACAAAAATGGATGGAAAATTAAAGCTAAGGTGAGATTTTTCTCACTCAAATTGAATGTGGAATTTTTGCAATTATTGACTGTTTGATTGCTATATTGGATGTGGTATTAGATATGGTAGGATATATCTATATATATAGCAATATATACATATTGGCATATGTATATATTGGATTGATTGATTTCCCGCCTCGTATAGCGGATGAGACCCTATTGCGCCGTTAGTAAGCGGATTATTTTATAAAACCCATATACCGCGATAATTCCGTACTGGAGCGGAATTGGTATTGTGCTAACATCTTTGGATGCAAGGAAACAGGTTGGAGGGATCCAACTGGACCCCTCACATTGATTGAATTTATTTCTATTGTGATATGAATCTGTGAATGATTATAGTGATGCTATTAATCATATTGATATCTGGGAATTGTTTGAAAGCTAAAATTTAGCTGAATGGATGTTTGACATCATTGGATTCTAAAGATAAACGAAATCGAATTTTTGAAATTCAAGTAGAAAACTTCTAAGTGAATCAATTTTTGAAATTGAAGAAATTTTGAAGAAAGGAATTTTTAAAGTATAAATAGTAAATTTTTATAATCGTATTGAATAAATTCCAGAATAAAGTGAAAATGCTAAATAAATGGATTTCATAAAACAGTGATTATAAATTGAAGAATTTAATTTAAATTTGGATTTTTAAATAGATTGAAAGAAACGATTGAAATGTATTTCCTTAAAAAGGAATTTATTAAAAGAAGATAAGCTGGAAATCCAACTAGAAATTTAATTGGTAAATTGAAATAAATTGGGAAATCAATGTAAAATGATTTCAATTTGAAAAATCCATTTTAAAACAGAATATTGAATAATTTGAGAAAAAAATGAGGAATTTACTTAGTAGTGATAAATAAATTTTTAAATCAATATTGAAATTGATTTGGTATTGAAGTTTTTATAAATAGAATTGGAATTTATAAAAGTTGTTTATAAATCCGAATCACTTATTTTGACAAGTAAAACATAGAAGTTAAATAAAAGAAAATTTATAAGTCGAAGTTGTTATTAAAATAGAAATAGAATCTATAAACGTGTCTATAAATTCAAAATCAGTTGAATCTGAGAAATTAAATATAGAAGATTTTTAAAGAAGATATATTCGCGATTTTGGATAGCGAATTTTTATTGAGATAAAAATGTGTAGAAATGATTGAAATTGGGTTAAGTAAATTATATTTACGATTTTGGACAGTGAATATATTATTAAATAAAATGGATTTATTTTTGAAGAAGTAATATTAAAAGTGAAGTTAAACATTTTAAAGATGTTTTAAAATGTATTATGAATCGAAAGCATAGATTTCCGCAGTTCTTGTTGAAATAGACGTTTTCGAAAAATAAGGAAATGGTGGACTATAACACTGTTGTTATAGTAAATGATTTCCGAAAGGAAATGTTTTGATGTAGTATTGGGATTTATATATCTATCTAAATCTGAATCCCTATACTAGTGATTTTAAGTCGTCGTAAGGATGTTTTACGTAACATTCGTTTTGACTCAAATAGATGTTGATATAGTAAATGTTTTCCTTAAAGAATGAAATATATACTTAATATTGATTTAAGTATATCGAATATTTTCAAATGTTGAAAATAAATGATTTGTGAAACACTTATTATTAAATAAGTTTGGAATGTTTTCCAAAATGAAATGAAACGTTTTGAGATTTTATCTTCTTAAAGATAAATCGAAAATGAATATTTGAAAACGATTGAAAATCGAATATTAGTAGATATTCGAAAAATGTAAATTCAATATGGAATTTATAAAAGAAAGGGGAATTGTTTTAGAAAAAATAAACATTGATTTATTTTTGAAGTGTGGAAATTTTATATCTAGTAAAGATATTTTGGAATTAAATAATTTGGGAAAATTATTTGGAATCTGATGATGTTGCGCATCTTTATTGATAGTTAAATAACCGACTATCAATAATTACCTTTAGATAGGTATTTGTTGTGAATTGGATGAATTTGAATGCCACACTTGTTTTTGAATAATCGCTCACTATTCGGGTTAACCGGGAAAGGACCATGGGGTCGTATAACCCATTCCGAATATGTGATACGTCATTATGAATCGCATTCGAAGACCGGTGTTGAAGACCGGATATTTTTGAAAACGGAAGGATTACCGTCGAGTTACTCTACATCGGCTGATCTCCGGTTTAGAGGTTTTATCACCCTTAGTGACGGGAAGTCCGGACGTGATTAGAAAATTTATCCGGATATGCAAGGGCTTCGTGAGAAGTGCCTTCGGTTCTGTTCGATCCCGGAACAGACTTGTATGGATTGTGTGTCTGACGTTACAATTTGAGATATAAAGCTGATTTCTTTCAAATACATTTCTGTTGGTGGCGGAGAATTTATTCTCTTAGCTTAACACCCTTCTCTGAGACGTACGAGCTCAGAGGTTATGTAGTTGAAATTTATCAGCGATATACTCCCAATTTGGTAACGTGGCATACTAAGTGTTGCTGTGAAATGATCAGTGTTTGATCATTTGTGATATGATCATTTGTTTGATCTTATATCTTTGTGATCATAGGTTGATCATTTTGTTTGACCCAAAGCAGGGCTTTGTAGAAAGCGTAGCTTTGTGGACGAGACTTCGTCGAGCCTCACACCTCGGAAATGGTCGAAACAGGAAGGATGCAGCAAGGTTCAAGGGAGTAGCGCCCCTTAGTGTATGTCATTCCTTCTGGATAGAGGTGGTATCATGGTATGGAGCCCAGATACTTAACCTATGTGGTTGCTGCAAATTTATTACTTTGTGGTTGTTGGAAATCGGGGATCCTCGGGAAGATCGGTTACGATCGGGGGATGGCATACGCGTGTCAGTAGTTACCTATTTTTGCAGAGGTAACCCGGCCTTGTGTTGGTAGAGATCCGGTTAGGTTCTCGGGTCGTCTATTCCAGGGACGTACCCATCGTGGGTAGGAAGTTCCTTAGCCTGACCATTTGTTGGAAATCCAAACTCCAATACGCCCCTTGTACGGTATTAGTTGTATGTTAACGTTAAAATATGAACGATAACACCCGGTGTGTGTAATAAGATCGTGAAAGCACCACCCGTGTGACGGGAACAGAAATTAAGCAGGAAAATAGCAGAAATGCAGTAAATGAACAACAGATTTATAGTGGTTCGGCCCGTAATTGAGCCTACGTCCACTTTATAGTCTCTTATTGCTGATTTGATTACAATTTGATACAAATCTCTTCAGGAAACAGTACAATTCGATCACAAGAAACAATCTAGACTACTAGCTCAATCTTCGACGGTGAAACTCGATAAATCCATGTCGGATGTGAGGAATTTCTCTCGAAGCTTGTTGTAGTGTCGCGAATGCTTGAAGGATCCTTGATTACTGAATGAATGAAGAGTTCGACGGAGTAACAGCGCTGTAGAAATGATTTGCCAAAAGTCCCTTCAATGTTGGAAGTGATGGGGTATTTATAGGAGCAGATTCCTGAGCTTTCAATTCGACCAAGTCATGAGTCGTACCCGACTCATGGTAAGTCGTGACTCGTATTCGACTCATGATGTCTCGTGGGCGCCTTATGGTCCATCTTGCGGCTTAGTTGGAAGACAAGTGTTAAGTCATAGTCGACTCATCAGATCAAAATAGCACAGGCCAGGGCCTTGGATTCCAGTTTCAATAGCCTTTAAGTCGTAAGCCTGATGAGTCGTACGCACCATGAGTCGTAAAACCTGATGGGTCGTATGTCCTTGTGAGTCGTACGTCTTTACGAGTCACAAGTCTGATGAGTCGTAAGCCCTATGAGTCGTACATTTCCAAGTCTGATGAGTCGTAAGCCCTATGAGTCGTAAGACCTTATGAGTCGTACATTTCCAAGTCTGATGAGTTGTACAGACCTTGACTCGCTGAACCATCTGGACCATGAGTCGTAGACTCCTTATCTCGTAAGTCCATGAGTCGTAGACTCCTTATCTCGTAAGTCCATGAGTCGTACAGCTCATAAGTTGTGAGGCCATAAGTCGTTAGGCCATAAGTCGTAGAAATTCAGTGGTTAACATTTGCCCCTCGAAGTACACGCCTAAGTCGTAGGTCGTGTGCTTCGACTCATCTTGACTCGTATATGCCTCTTCGTGTTCCGCTGCCCAATGGTATAAAATGCTTGAGTCGTTTCCTCTATCCATTACCTATATTCTGAGTCGTACTCGCCATTGCTGTTCCTTTAAGCTTTCTCAAGGCAATTTCATCCTTTTCTATCAATCAATCAATTCGATTCTCGATTCTTCATTGCGTAAGTGCTTCTGACCCATCCTCGACCTTTAATCGTCATTGATTCGTGAACTCTCCCCCCTATACCTAATCCATCCCCTCGTGCAATGCTTTGTTGTAAATTCTTCCATACCGGTAGTTCATGAGCTTGATTTTGCTCGATTTCATCTTTAGATGAATGGGGCGATGGAGATGTAGGGTTACCGCGCTTCAGGCGTTAATGGACTAGGTTGGCGAGGTTTCGATGATCTGAACTTAACTCATTGGATGGCTTAATGGTGTCGTGGAATGGGGATAAGGATAGTAGTTTGATTGAGAGGTTATCGGGTTTGGATGAAGATGGGTTAGAAGAAAAGTCAATGGGTTCAAATCAAGGGAGGTGCTGGCATGGCCATGGTTCAGTAGCTTTGTACGACTCACGAGTCAAGCCCCCTAAGACATAATTCTTGAGTCGTAGACGACTCAGGACTTAGGATTTTATGCCGCTTTGGACTGTAGCCTCTCTTATTTTCTCACGACTTAAGACCTGAAGTACTGCTAACCTGCCCTGTAACCCTTAAGTCGTAGACGAGTCAGAACATAAGTCGTGGGCGACTCATGACTTAGACCTTGTATGAGTTTTGAACTGCCGTGGATGAACTTTGAATATAAGTCGTTGGCGACTCATGACTTAAGCTTTGCATGAACTTTGAACTGCTGCATTTTCCCACAGATCATTCTAGTTTGCAAATTAATAACCTGTCTAATACAATATCCACAGAAAATTGGGACAAATATACTGTCACCGACTGCCCACATCAAGTGACAGATTAGTCAATAAAAGATAATCAACATAAATAGATTGTGTGAATGAAGTGCTTTAAATCAATAAGTTCAAGCAAAGTATTAAAGCAACATTGAACTAATCAACTGAAAATGTCTGGTTTGCACTAATGCCGTACCTGAACTTTTAAATTAACAATTCCTGAAATTTGATAATCGATCAATTACCGACTAACTTAATTCCAGCTTGTATTTATTTGTTATATTTACTAGTTTTGCACAACACTTCACACTATTTAGGAAACGTGCACCTTCATATTTGAATATCCAGTTGCTTGTGTAGAATGGCTTCTCAACAAAGAGATGTAACAGTTCAGACTGGAGAGTCCATTCTCATTCCAGCTCCTTTAGTCAATCCCCCAGAGAGAGCATCTTCCACTCTATTATACAAAACTTTTCGGCAGTTATGCACTCAATTTGGCATTGCTGAGGACGACGCTATCCTTCCTGAGAAGAA
The DNA here is from genome assembly GCA_030737815.1 of Allium fistulosum. Lineage (NCBI taxonomy): Eukaryota > Viridiplantae > Streptophyta > Magnoliopsida > Asparagales > Amaryllidaceae > Allium > Allium fistulosum. Next base: position 410,169,121 of record CM060906.1, read on the forward strand.
CAACACTGCTGATGTAGCGCCTTTTGGCTTTGTGGCAGTCAACCGACAAATGTGCTCGTGCGGAGCCATTCCTCCTTTCAATAACTTTCTTCAACACCTTCTCCGCCAACTGGCAATCGCTCCATTCCAATTACACCCCAATGGTTATGCTGTTCTAATGGGGCTATGCGTACTATTCGGCAGAACGCTTGACCGTCTCCCCAGTGTTGACGAAATCTGTTATCTATGCTCTTTCGTCAGAATCAAAGATCATCCTTCGATCATTGTTATAAGAAGTGCCAGGAATCGCAAACTGGTTGTCGGCCTCCCTGGTACTGCTCACGGGTTTTTGACTCAGTATTTTTATGTTCGCTGTCCCCCTGGTTTTTATGCCGTGTGGAGAGAAGGAAGTAAGAATGCCTATCCTTTCTTCTCCTTGTTTTCTGAGTATCTTGCAGTCCGAATCACTAAATGTTTAACTTTGCTTTCTCATTTCAGCGCTCCTGTCTCCCTCTAGGGATCCTAGTCATAAACAAACTCTGGAGAAGCTCATGGCTGTTCCGATTGAAGAACGGGTCGTGAAATTTTTGTTGAAAGATGAGTTTCTCCACCAGTTTGGACTTTTACATCCTTCTAGATCGACTCAAATTCATGAAATCTCGAGTTCTGATGCGGAAACGTTAGCTGCCTCAGATTCCCAAGCGGAGGACTTGAATGCCCCAGCTTCTGTAGAAGAAACTGCATCAGAAGCACCCGTCGTGGAGGCTGCTTTGGTAAAATGTTCCGCATCCATCAATGTCGCAGGGTTAGTCAGCAAGTCGGCGCTTACCCCAATTACTGAGGAGGAAGAGAATCCTCGAGTTCCTGAGAAATCCATTGATACAGAGGTTGAGAAAGAGAAGTCTGCTGAACTCCTGGGTGATGACACCTTTGATGGCTTGAGCGATATCATGATAACTTCTCGAGAGCTTTTTGGGGATAACAATCCAAAAGCAACTTCTCCCGTTGTCGAGGTGACTTCTACCTTTAAACAAACCCAGACGCCTACTACGCCAGTCGTCTCTGTTTCCACACTAAAGCGTGGTCTGTAGTTTGACGCATGTAGCTTGCACGCCACACACACTTAGGATTTTTCAGCACTTATAAACATTTATCCTCTTTCTCCTGGAAATCTCTAAACTTTACTCCTTTTTTGCTTTCAGGTTCTCCAATGGGACGTACAGGTTCATATTATGACTCATTCAAGTACCGTGGAGGCCGCGGCACCTATGACTTTAGGAAGTACCTTGATACCCCAAAAGAAACAGATGAAGAGAGGGCTCGAAGGAAAGCCCAGGAGAAGCGGGATTACGATCAGTGGCAAAGAAGGAAAGATGCCGAGCGATACGACCCTTCGCATAGAAGTGACTACTCTCATAAGCGGAAGTCTTACGATGATAAGGGAAAAACTCAGATTGCCGATGAACCGAGCAAACGATCTAAACCGATTGACGCGTCTGAAATTTCTGAAAAGACTAACGCTCCCATTCCTTCCGATGTTCTGGCCAGCTCTCCTCCTCTGAAGAAATCTGACATTCAGACTATCATTAACAGACCGCAATATCAAGTCAAGGACGGCCCCCCAACACTTCAGAGTCGTTTTCCGAATTGGTGCCTAAAAGGGGTGCGCTTTGACTTGGACCTAGTTCCGATTGATAAGCCAGACATGCTTAGCAGTCTTGACGCAGTCAGGCTTAATATCGAGAGGATGTCGCAGTGGCAGAAGCTTGTCGATGAACTACAAAGGGTTAATCGTGCAAACCTTGAGGCGATGCTGACTATGGAAAACGACAAGGCGGAGTGGGACAAAATTTGCAAACAGCATAATGTCGAGATGACAAATATTGCTGATGGTTATGCAAAACTTGAGTTCGAGGTTAAAAAACTTAAGGAAGATCTTGCTTCTTCTTCTGCATCTCATACTCAAAAAGAAGAAGTCTTTCAAAAACAAGTGCGGGATGCACATGCTGCACAGAGAGATGTCGAAATGAAGCTTGCCGCTGAACAGCATATTACTGAGAAATACCGCACAGAAAACGCCGATTTGCGGGAAAAAGTCACCTCCCAGAACGTAGAGATTGAGTTACTAAAGTCTCGACTCGCTAAAGCTGAGGTAGAGCGTGATGAGGCTACCGCTGGTCGGGTTGCTGCCGTTGCCGAAAAGGAAGCGGCTGAGCAATCACATGAGGCGACAAAAGCAGACATCAGCTCTACCTTATTCGACTTTTATTTACACAACGTTCTGGGTCGTGGGAGCCTCTCTTTTCTTGGTCCCGGTTATGAAATTACATTGGCTGAAGTGTGGGAAGTCGCAATGGATATGCTTGGCGGGGCTGGCTATAATGAGTTGGAACTTGAGGAGCGCTATCTTGATGATGAGGCTCGTGCCGCTCTTGTTAAGGGGAAGGAGCAACTTGCCAAAATACGAGCTGAAACAATGGGAGAAGAGCCTCCAAAAGAAGAAGCTCCTTTAACTGCCCCCGTTCAAACTTCCACTTCAGCCGACGTTAATATTATAGATTCCAGCTCTCATTCTTTACAACTAGCTAAAGTTGCCCAGGAAACTGCAACTACTCCTACTAAAGATGAGGCACTGGATGATATTGAAGCCGAGAAGTTTGAGGTGGATCTTGCAAAGCCAACTCCTCCAGGTACTCTTGGTGTCGTCTCGGGTCTAATGAACCAGTCATTTGACTTAGCCGAATTCGATGACCTTCTTACTTGTTACTTAAACTTTGATGAACCGATGCCTTCTTTATTTTCGGGGGATGCTGATTTTAACTTCTTTTCTTCTACAGCGGAGGCACCAAGCACTACACAAGCTTTCACTCCTTCGATCGTCGTTCCTCCGTCTTCCCAAATTACTCCTCCCTCTGCTTCCCAACCAGGATCACAGGCAGAGAAAATCGAAGCTCTTCAAGGCTTGGATGATCCGGCTGCTTCTCAGGAACAGAAGGCGGAGGATTTTGAAGACATCGAGAAGACCCCGGAGCGGTCTCTTGACGACGATACGAAGCTTTCAACATTGCTTGCTACTCCGGGGAGCGAGTCTTCTTCAAAGAGGAAGGGGAAGCGTGCTGTAAGGAAAAAGAAGAAGACTTCCACTGAAGAGGAAGCAGTAGTTGATCCGGCTGTACCGCTTTGTCCTTCTGCCCCTGCCCGTTCACAACGACTTCAAAAGCTAATCATTAGGCCGGGAAAGAGCTCCAAGGGTGGTGAGAAGAAGGAATAATCAAGCTGGATTTTCTACTTATTATTTTTGCTCTTTGCGTGTATTGACCGGGGATTGTGCGGGTACCGGTCCCCGCTTTTGCTTGTTCGAGATATCTGCACATGTAAAGAATTTTTGTAGTACTAAATAAATCAATTATTTTACTTGTACAAACTCTTGTATATGTGAGAATGCATTTGTTTTTTATTTTTAGTGTAGAACAAACGATTCTTTTCACTTGTATAAACTTTTTGTTTGTGTTTACGAATGCATTTATTCCACAGCTTTTTCGCGTGATATTGTTATGTGCTTGTGGTATGTTGCTTGAATACTGCTTTTTATTGTTGTAGCCGTATCATATGATATTGCCCTTATACCACAAGTGCTTTACAATATCTTTCGCTTTTAGCGAGACCTGTACTCTTATTTTCCATAGAATAACTATTCCATCTTTGAGGGAATGATTATTCTACTTAAATGGAGCGTGTCTCATTTTCGGATAAGTTTTTCACGCTTCAACCTTCGGAGATGTTTACTTCATGTTTTTAAGAAGTGAATTCTCCTACGCGGTAAAGCGAATCTCAAAAGAAGATATTACTTAGCACTTCGATTTCTGGGGAAGAGTTTTTTTTTTTAAGATGAACAAGTAGGTCTTCCTTAAGAACCGAAGTGTGCCTCTAAGGAGGGCTTTATTTTGGTATTTTTGAGGAGTAGCATGTGGACTCCGAGGAGTAGCATTATGCTTTGTGGGGTATTGGTGTGCCTCCGAAGAGGTCTTGTGCTTCCAAAGAAGTCTTGATTTTGGTCTCCGAAGAGAAGCAATTTTTGTATTTCTACTCGGGTGAAGTGGGTCTCCGAAGAGAAGCATTTTGCACTTTTACCCTGGTGAAATGTGCCTCCGAAAAGGGCTTTTACCTCCGAAGATGGCTTGTGCCTCCGAAGAGGGCTTGTGCCTCCGAAGAGGGCTTGTGCCTCTGAAAAGGGCTTTTGCCTCCGAAGATGGCTTGTGCCTCCGAAGAGGGCTCGTGCTTGTGATTGCCTGGAAGTTAATTTCTCATGGTCAGAGGTCTACGGGGCGAACGCAAGTTGCTTGATTGGATGTTTGCTTGCACAAACGATCACAATTAACTAACAAGGTGCCCCTTTGGTAGTCCCACCGATCTTTTTGATTGAGTAAAGCACTCCCATTTATTGGCGTGCCTCGTTAGAGGGCTTTGGTTTGTTGGTGTGTCAGGTAGGTTGCGTCTCAGGGGCGAGTGGATCCACGGGGCGGACATACGCTATCTGGTCGGATGCATCACGACCAGTTAGCGAGGGTCTTGTTCCTTCCGATTGGGAAGGCGTCCCTTTAGTGGATCTCTCGGCCTTCCTGTTGAGAGGCATACCTCCCTTTGTTTGCTTCTTTGTTTGCTTGGCAATTTTCTCTCATCATTTGCCCATTAGTGATCTCTTATCATCATTTCCAAGCACATCTTTTTTCCTTTTGCGAGTAAATTGCTTCATCCGAAGGAGTGTTCTTCACCGTTGAATGACTTCACGAGACAAACGCGAGTTATCTAGTTGGATGCCCGTTCATAATGACAATCTCAACTAGTGAACAAAGGTTTGTCCCAGTAAAGTTGCCAACTCTTTATGTGAAGTTTTCCTTGCGTAGGATTTGAGTTTGGAATTTTTGTTGTTTGGTTTTTGTGCATTAGCTGATTTATATAGGTCGCTTAGCTTTGTGATGAGCAAGCCTTGTTATAATGTCCTGCAATTTTGAATCGATATTTTAGCGATACATTTAAAGTATTTACATATCGAAATAAAACAGGCATTATGAAATAGTAAAGAACACAAGATTTATAGTGGTTCGGCCAAGAATCGGGCCTACATCCACTTTATAGCTTTCATTCATTTACACTGATTTACAATGTTTCACAATACAACTGATACATTCATCATCACTTTACAATTTTGAGCAGAGCTCCTTTCAAGTAAAATAAGGGCGCAAATGATTGCTGTTCCAGGCCCTTGGAATTGGATCTCCTTCAACAGTTATGAGTTTGAAAGTGCCATCAAGAAGTTTAGTGCCTATAACATATGGCCCTTCCCAGTTTGGCCCAAACACACCAGTTGCTGTCATGATCCTTTTCAAAACCAAGTCTCCGATTTCAAAGCTGCGTTGGCGAACTTTGGAGTTGAAATGCCTGGCTATTCTCTGCTGATGAGCTGAAACTCTGAGCCTAGCTTCCTCTCTTTTCTCATCGAGAAAATCAAGCGCTTCAAGTTGCAGTTTTTCATTTTCGGTTTCATTGAAATGAACTCTTCTATGCGAAGGAACCTCTACTTCTACTGGAATCATTGCCTCAGATCCGTATGCCAGTGAAAATGGAGTGTGCCCAGTCGCAGTTTTGTGAGTAGTTCTGTACGCCCATAGTGCTAATGGAAGCTTATCAACCCAACCACCTTTTGCTTTTTCAAGTTGCTTTTTGATAGTTGACTTGATGATCTTGTTAACTGCTTCCACTTGCCCGTTTGCCTGCGGATGAGCCACTGTTGAGAAGCTTTTTCGAATTCTGAACCGTTTGCAAAAATCCTGGAATTCTTCACTTTCAAATTGAGTGCCATTGTCGGTGATTATCTTCTGTGGCACACCATATCTGCAAATGATATTCTTCGTTACAAAATTTATCATCTTTTTAGAAGTGATGGTGGCCAAAGGTTCAGCTTCGGCCCATTTGGTGAAATAGTCAACGGCGACAATAGCATATTTAATTCCTGATTTAGCGATCGGTAATGGTCCAATTAGGTCTATTCCCCAAATGGCAAATGGCCATGGGCTGACCATTTGTGTGAGTTCGGTGGAAGGTGCTCTTGGGATTTTTGCAAATCTTTGGCATTTGTCACACTTCCTGGAGTAAGCTGCAGCATCTCGATTAATATCCGGCCAGAAATACCCATATCGGAGAATTTTCTTTGCAAGTGTTTGACCACCTGAATGGTCTCCACATTCTCCTCCGTGCACCTCTGCTAAGATTGTCTTGGCTTCTTCTTTAGTTACACATCGGAGTAGTGGGACTGAAAATCCTCGCCTATATAATCGGCCATCTTGAATTACATATCTTGACGCTTTTCTCAATAATTTTCGACGTTCCTTAGAATCTTCTGGCAGAGAACCACTGAGTAAGTATTCTTTGATTGGACTCATCCACGATTCATGCTCTTGAGACGTAGTCATAATCCAATCAACATCCATTTCATCAATGCTTGGAGCTGACAGAACTTCTATAGGAACTAATCCCAGCAATTGAGCTTCTCCGGAACTTGAGTACTTTGCTAAAGAATCCGCTTTCATATTTTCCTCTCGGGGTATGTGGCTTATTGAGTAGTGATCTAAATCATTGAGGAGTTCGGAAGTTTTTGTCAAATATGCAGGCAAATTCCCTCCTTTGGCTTGGAATTCCTTCTTCACCTGGCAGACAATAAGCTGAGAATCACTGAAAATCTGTATCACTTTGATATTCAATTCCTTGGCAATTTTCAATCCGGCAATAAGGGCTTCATATTCTGCTTCATTGTTTGTCGAAGGAAATTCCAGTCTCAATGCATAACATAGTGATCGTCCTTCGGGAGTTTCGAGCACAACTCCTGCCCCAGAACAATAGTCATTTCTCGAGCCATCAACATACAACTTCCACTGTATCGGAATGCAGTCAGTTGTTTCTTCCTTACTGTCACCTTTGTCAGTGGATTCTGCAATGAAATCTGCTAAAGCTTGTCCGTTAATTGCTCTTCGGGGATGGTAAGTGATGTCATATTGGCTGAGCTCTATGTTCCACTTCAAGAGACGACCCAAAGTTTCAGGACGATACAGGACTTGCTTCAAAGGTTGATCAGTCAGGACCTTGATAGGATGAGATTGAAAATAAGGTCTCAACTTCCTGGAAGCGATTAGCAGACAATAATCAAGTTTTTCTATCTTTGAATAATTCATTTCAGCTCCAGCGAACCGTTTGCTGATGTAGTAAACTGGACGTTGTATTTTCATATCTTCTCGTACAAGTGCTGCACTTAAAGCATGGGATGAAATTGCTAAATAGATGAAGAGGTCTTCACCATCACTAGGCTTGGAGAGGACCGGAGGAGTTCTCATATGATGAATCAGTTGATCGAAAGCATTCTGACATTCAGGAGTCCATTCGAAATTTTTCTTTCCTTTCTTTAGAGCATCAAAGAAGGGAATGCATTTGTCTGTGGCCTTGGAAATGAAGCGACTAAGAGCGGCAACCTTTCCATTGAGACTTTGCAGTTCTTTCTTTGTTCTAGGGGCTTTAACTTCTCTTAGAGCTGTGATTTGAGCAGGATTGGCCTCGATGCCCCTAGCGCTCACAATGAAACCCAGGAATTTCCCAGACTCTACTCCGAATGAACATTTCAATGGATTGAGCTTCATTCCGTACTTCCGAAGAATTGAGAACATCTCTGCCAAGTGATCCATGTGGTCTACTGCTTTCTTTGACTTTATTAACATATCATCAACATAGACTTCCATTGTTTTGCCGATCTGTGGCTTGAACATAGCGTTGACAAGTCTTTGGTATGTTGCCCCTGCATTCTTTAACCCGAATGGCATGACTTTGTAACAGTAGAGTCCCACATCTGTAATAAAGCTTGTGTCCTCCTGATCTGGTTCATTCATCATAATCTGATTGTATCCGGAATAGGCATCCATAAAAGATAACAACTCATGTCCAGCCGTCCCATCTACTAGTTGATCGATTCTAGGCAACGGGAAGCAGTCTTTGGGGCAAGCTTTGTTCAGATCTGAGAAATCAATGCATACTCTCCACTTTCCATTTGCCTTCTTAACCAGTACTGGATTTGAAACCCAATTTGGATAAGTGGATTCTTTGATGAAATTATTCTCTAAGAGGCGATCTACTTCTTCCTTTAAAGCTGCTGATCTTTCTGGACCTTGAGTTCTTCTTTTCTGTTTTACCGGTGTGAATTTCGGATCAACATTCAGAGTATGAACAGCAATTGTTGGAGAGATTCCGCACATATCAGCATGACACCAAGCGAACACGTCCAGATTTGCTTTTAGAAATGATATCAGTGTATTTTGAACTGTTGTACTTAGTTGCGAACCCACATTAAGCACTTTATTTGGGTCTTTGGGGTCGACAGGTATTGGTACCGTAACTTCCACAGGCACCACTCTATTTTCCTCTGCACTGGATTTTCTGGGGTCCATTTCCCGCCTTGCACCACTATGCTCTCCAGTGCAGGGGCCACCCTGTATTTGCTATAAGGTTGGGTTTTTGATGCGGAGGGGAGCTGCCGCATCTTTACCCATCTCTCTCGTTCTGGCTTCTCGAAGCTCTATAAGATAACATTCACGTCCAGCATTTTGATCTCCCTTGATGACACCAACACCATTTTCTGTAGGAAACTTCATAGTTAAGCACCACGGGGCCAAAATGGCCTTGAATGCAGCTAGAGCTGGCCTGCCTAGGAAAGCATTGTAGGCAGAAAATCCATCGACAATCACAAAGGTTTGTTTTCGAGCTACCCTTTTCTGCCCTTCACCAAGTTCCACGAACAAATCGACAGTTCTGATTGGTTGCTGTGGTTCCCCAGTGAAACCAACGATCTTTTGTGATGAAGCCTGAACGTCGGTCATTGGGATCTTCATCTGGTCAAATGTTTTCTTGAAAAGTATATTGCAGGAAGCACCGCAATCAATGAGTACTCGTCTTACTATTGCTGGCCCAATTCCTGCAGAAATAACTAAGGTGTCTATGGTCGGAGCTTCAATACCAATAGAATCCCTAGCCTTGAACAAAATATCATTATCTGAAATCTTTTGCTGTTTTAGGGGTACTGTGTTTTCTACAGCAAAAACATCTTCTTCTGCCGGGATATACTTCAAAGCGTGAGCATATCGTTCCATCTCACCCCAGCTTTTGCCTGCTGGGTGTGGGCCCCCTGAAATGACGTTGATAACGGGCCTCTCAGATTCTTGTGCCGCAGCACCTTTACTTGAGTCTGACGGCTGATTAGAGGGTTGTTGTCTCTGAGTAGACGAAGATGGATCACTTCTGTTTTTCTTGACATATTGTTGCAGCTTGTTTTCTTTCAATAATTCTTCAATTAAGCTCTTTAAGTGACGACAGTCATTGGTATCATGACCAGGTTGGTTGTGAAAACGACAGAACTTTCCATTTCTCATAGCGCCCTTTCCTGGTTTTATCTCAGCCGGTTTGGGATAATCCACAGCATCTTTGGTGGCGAAGAAGATATTTTCCAGAGTGTCGGTCAATGGATTTCCGAAAGGAAATGTTTTGATGTAGTATTAGGATTTATATATCTATCTAAATCTGAATCCCTATACTAGTGATTTTAAGTCGTCGTAAGGATGTTTTACGTAACATTCGTTTTGACTCAAATAGATGTTGATATAGTAAATGTTTTCCTTAAAGAATGAAATATATACTTAATATTGATTTAAGTATATCGAATATTTTCAAATGTTGAAAATAAAAGATTTGTGAAACACTTATTATTAAATAAGTTTGGAATGTTTTCCAAAATGAAATGAAACGTTTTGAGATTTTATCTTCTTAAAGATAAATCGAAAATGAATATTTGAAAACGATTGAAAATCGAATATTATTAGATATTCGAAAAATGTAAATTCAATATGGAATTTATAAAAGAAAGGGGAATTGTTTTAGAAAAAATAAACATTGATTTATTTTTGAAGTGTGGAAATTTTATATCTAGTAAAGATATTTTGGAATTAAATAATTTGGGAAAATTATTTGGAATCTGATGATGTTGCGCATCTTTATTGATAGTTAAATAACCGACTATCAATAATTACCTTTAGATAGGTATTTGTTGTGAATTGGATGAATTTGAATGCCACACTTGTTTTTGAATAATCGCTCACTATTCGGGTTAACCGGGAAAGGACCATGGGGTCGTATAACCCATTCCGAATATGTGATACGTCATTATGAATCGCATTCGAAGACCGGTGTTGAAGACCGGATATTTTTGAAAACGGAAGGATTACCGTCGAGTTACTCTACATCGGCTGATCTCCGGTTTAGAGGTTTTATCACCCTTAGTGACGGGAAGTCCGGACGTGATTAGAAAATTTATCCGGATATGCAAGGGCTTCGTGAGAAGTGCCTTCGGTTCTGTTCGATCCCGGAACAGACTTGTATGGATTGTGTGTCTGACGTTACAATTTGAGATATAAAGCTGATTTCTTTCAAATACATTTCTGTTGGTGGCGGAGAATTTATTCTCTTAGCTTAACACCCTTCTCTGAGACGTACGAGCTCAGAGGTTATGTAGTTGAAATTTATCAGCGATATACTCCCAATTTGGTAACGTGGCATACTAAGTGTTGCTGTGAAATGATCAGTGTTTGATCATTTGTGATATGATCATTTGTTTGATCTTATATCTTTGTGATCATAGGTTGATCATTTTGTTTGACCCAAAGCAGGGCTTTGTAGAAAGCGTAGCTTTGTGGACGAGACTTCGTCGAGCCTCACACCCCGGAAATGGTCGAAACAGGAAGGATGCAGCAAGGTTCAAGGGAGTAGCGCCCCTTAGTGTATGTCATTCCTTCTAGATAGAGGTGGTATCATGGTATGGAGCCCAGATACTTAACCTATGTGGTTGCTGCAAATTTATTACTTTGTGGTTGTTGGAAATCGGGGATCCTCGGGAAGATCGGTTACGATCGGGGGATGGCATACGCGTGTCAGTAGTTACCTATTTTTGCAGAGGTAACCCGGCCTTGTGTTGGCAGAGATCCGGTTAGGTTATCGGGTCGTCTATTCCAGGGACGTACCCATCGTGGGTAGGAAGTTCCTTAGCCTGACCATTTGTTGGAAATCCAAACTCCAATACGCCCCTTGTACGGTATTAGTTGTAGAACCTGCCATTTACGTACGGTGGTCACCACTGTTTAGATGGTAGCTATAGTTGGCATACGATACTGGTCGTATGTTGGCTAAGATTAATATTATACTTTCGAAATGTTTTCTACACTATGCACTAATAATAATATCAAAAATGATTTGATTTTGCGTAGTAAGCATCCTTGACTATCATAAGAAGAAATCTCCTCCAATTCTGCGTTTGCATTGTGTGTGTGGTGGGAGGTCTTATGGTAGTTTCATTTTCCAAAAGCATTGCGAATTTGTTTATTTTCTTTGTGAAGAATATCTGTTTTACGATCTCACACCAGTCACCATGACTGACTCGGAGTTTATTGTTTCCCTTCTAAACTCTGGGTGCCCATCAATTTCCACACGGGCAGCCTAGAGTTATGTTATCAGGATATTCTGGAGCTTTGGAAGCAAGCTGGACGACGAGACGTAGTATTTGTATCTGATAGTATTTATTCCGCTGTGTATTCTGTATGAGGACAAGTTTATATAACTGTCCATTGTTGTATATGACTCTAAACTGATATAGTTCTTTGTTTTAAAAGACTAGTGTTATCTATTATATATTGTTCCGCTGCGATATGTGAGATTCTGATATTGTTTTCTGTTTCTGTTCTGATGTGTTGTTCTTCTTTTCTTTTTCTACTCTCTTCCTTCTGTTTTCTTCTTCTTCTACTTTTTCTTCTTTTTAAAACCCTCACTATTGGAGTTTCCGGCGTTCGATTTCTCGGCAGTCGATAAAGTAAGTATCGATGTCGAATTTTCGAAAGTCGAAAAATCCCGTACGTGACAGCGTGGTATCAGAGCATATGGTTAAGCGACAACCCTGCTCTGTTGGGTGTTACTCATTAGAGATAGAGTCAGTAGTACTCTAGAATGAGTTGAGTGTAATAATAGATATGAGCGCGTATTTGTTATTGAATATAAAAAAATTTGTTTTGTATTGTGTTGACTTATCGGTTGATTGTTTATGGATTCTGGTCGGTGCAGTCTAGCTAACTGTAATCGATAGGGGTTTCTAAACTCTTAAACAAGATAAACCGACACAGTATTGTTTTAAATAGGGTAAATGAAATAATTTTGCCCAAAACTATTTTTGTATAGAAAAGAAATGATTTTCTGTAAATTATTACAGTATATGGTTGCATGGTTGTTAGGAAAGTGATAATATTGAATGTTATCATTATTATATGAAGTTGAATAAGAAATTGAAATTGTAACTCCAAAGTTAAGAAATGAATCCATATACAAATGAAATTTGAGAATATAAATTATAAATGTGATTTGTAATGTGAAACGGAATTCCAGTGAAGTTTTTGGAAATGTTTTGAAAAGAATTTGAAAATTTTGGGGATTTGGAAAGTTTAAATTCCTTTTTGATTTGAAAATGAATTTCAAAGGTTTTGAAAAATGTTCTGGAGAGATGAAAGCTCTAAACTCTTTTCGGTCGCTGGAAAATAACTTCGATGATGACCGCGGCATCATTGGTGTTCATTTTCGGGTTTCTGGAAGAGGAATTGTTGCCAAATTGTTTTAAATAGAAGTTGTTTGAAAAATTTGGGTTTGTTTTGGAAATTCAAAAGATAAATTTGAATTGATTTCAAAATGATTTTTGAAATGTTGGTAAGATTCTGGAATACTATATAAAAATATTTATGAAATATTATGAAGTTGATAACTTGTAAAGTTAAATAAAAATCCATTTAACGAATGGAATTTATAAATGAAAATAAAATTCCTTAATAAAATGGAATTGTGAATGGGAATGTATAAATGATTGTATAAATCAAGATGTAAATAAGTTGATAACTTATAGAATATTTAAAATCTGATTGGAATGAGATTCAAATTGAAAACCAAATGAATTAGGGAATGAACAAATAAATTTGCAAGTGCAAGAAAATGAAATTGAATGTTAAAATTCATTTTGAATTTGTAAGTGAATAAAACTAGAATTGAATTTAATTTGTGAAGTATTTAACTAAAATGAGTAAGTGAAACTAATTGAATATTGACCAAATGAATAAGGTTTGGGACGAATTGAATTCAATAATTATGAATTAAAATGTAAAACTGAATGAAAATGAATATATGTAACTAGATATTATGGCTAGTAGGATATACAGGTGTAAATGAATTGGGATTTTGATTTCAAAGATAAAGTGAATTGCTCGAAAAAGGTATGTATTTAAATTTGAATATGAGATTTGATGACTTATTTCTCTAGCCGCTTGGCTTTTTCTTTTTCTTTTTGAAATCTGAGAGTCCGTAGGGACGTTTTGTAGTCGTGCCGTATTAGCCGCGCAAAGGAGACGCTGGCAAAATTTTTCGGAAATTCCGAGTGTTAGAAAATTTTGAGGAAATTTTGAAAGTTTAAAATTTGAATTTAAACTCGAATTTGAATTTTGAAATAAACAATGTTGTTTGGAACTTATAATTGAAGTTGGAAACGAGTTGAATGATAGCAAATCTTTAATAGGAAGATTTGTTTTGATAAATTTGATAAAACTATTAGATTGTGAAAAATAGTAGACGAGTTAAGGACTACTTTTCCTAACTTGTAATTTCGAGGACGAAATTCTTTTAAGGGGGGGAAGTCTGTAACGACCCAGAATTTTGAACAAATTAAATTGAGAATATTTAATTTATTTTAAATATTTAAACGATGATTTAATTTGAATCCCGAATATAACTTTGAATTTGACGATTAAATTTTAAAATTTAATCTATTGAATGCTGAATAAAATTTAAATCTTCAATTTAAAGTTGAAGAAAAATATTTCGAAAGCTTTTAAAATTCGTATTGATAATACTGAAGAAAATGGAAGCTTCAGAATTTAGTTTGAAATTGATTTATTCAGTTTTGAATTTTATCGTTCGAATTGATATTTAAAAATAGCGTTCCGAGGCGCAGTCTCGGAATTCGACGAAACCAGTGCCATTGGGTCCGTAATATTGTATTATTATCGAATTTCAAATTTCGTTATTTTCAGAGCTATTGTGTGATTGTACAAGATAAAAACGTCTGGACAATAATTAATCGATTTATTTAAAAAAATAAATCTATACACTCTAATCAACATCAGCCGTTCTTCCTTCAAATCATTGTCCCCTTTTCTAGACTTAGTCGCAGAACGAAATCCTGCAAAAGAAAAAAAAAATGGTGACAAAATCATTTCGTTCCTCCTCTTCAACTCTGAAAAGCAAATCGATAAAAAGGAGGCAGCTTTAAAAAATCAAACGCATTCATTTTCTTTCGTTCAAAAATTTAAACAGAAGCTACAAAATATAAATCAATGGTCGAGCCCTCCTTCTATTCAAAAATCAAAATCCTCGTTCCAGATTTCATCTTCAAATCGCGAGCAAGGGAGGGGACAGATCTGGGAGCAGCTCGAGAGGCCATTGTCGATCGCGACTTCGGGGGGGTTCGAGCGTCAGCGGCGGCGACGATCCAATGTCGAGCGAAGTGGAAGGTGACTGGGGAGTTCGTCGAGCTCGAGTACGACGTCGCGACAAGGTCAGGGGTTCGAGTATGGGGGGATGCGGTGATGGAGGCGCGCGTCTTGGCGATTGTCGCGATCAAGTAAGGTGCGGTGGTGAATTGGAACGGAGCTAGGGTTTCGTCGCGGCTGGGTGTTGGTGGCAGACGAAGAGTGAAATTGTTTTTGGTGGTCAGCGAGCGATTGTAAGGTATACGATTTTATTTGTTTATTTTATTCGAGTTTTAATTTATTTATATACTAGTATGAATATAAATATATATACAGTAAAAGAAAATTTGTTTACAATTCAAATTAAACCCTTGGTTAATTTAAATTAATTTTAGAAGGAAAATTTGTAAAAGGAAAAAAATTTGTTAGGTAAAATGATTTATTAAAGGAAACTGATTTAAAGATATTGATTTAAAGTAAAATAATTAGTTAAAATAAATTTATTAAAGAAAAAAATTGGTTTAATTGAAACTATTAATTAAACAATCAAGAATGAGAATTTATTATTCGATTTATTTGAATATTAATAAATGTATAAATTATTTATACAAGGTCAAAATTTGGAGAAACCAAACTGGAACAAAAATGGATGGCAAATTAAAGCTAAGGTGAGATTTTTCTCACTCAAATTGAATGTGGAATTTTTGCAATTATTGACTGTTTGATTGCTATATTGGATGTGGTATTAGATATGGTAGGATATATCTATATATATAGCAATATATACATATTGGCATATGTATATATTGGATTGATTGATTTCCCGCCTCGTATAGCGGATGAGACCCTATTGCGCCGTTAGTAAGCGGATTATTTTATAAAACCCATATACCGCGATAATTCCGTACTGGAGCGGAATTGGTATTGTGCTGACATCTTTGGATGCAGGGAAACAGGTTGGAGGGATCCAACTGGACCCCTCACATTGATTGAATTTATTTCTATTGTGATATGAATCTGTGAATGATTATAGTGATGCTATTAATCATATTGATATCTGGGAATTGTTTGAAAGCTAAAATTTAGCTGAATGGATGTTTGAAATCATTGGATTCCAAAGATAAATGAAATCGAATTTTTGAAATTCAAGTAGAAAACTTCTAAGTGAATCAATTTTTGAAATTGAAGAAATTTTGAAGAAAGGAAATTTTAAAGTATAAAAAGTAAATTTTTATAATCGTATTGAATAAATTCCAGAATAAAGTGAAAATGCTAAATAAATGGATTTCATAAAACAATGATTATAAATTGAAGAATTTAATTTAAATTTGGATTTTTAAATAGATTGAAAGAAACGATTGAAATGTATTTCCTTAAAAAGGAATTTATTAAAAGAAGATAAGCTGGAAATCCAACTAGAAATTTAATTGGTAAATTGAAATAAATTGGGAAATCAATGTAAAATGATTTCAATTTGAAAAATCCATTTTAAAACAGAATATTGAATAATTTGAGAAAAAAATGAGGAATTTACTTAGTAGTGATAAATAAATTTTTAAATCAATATTGAAATTGATTTGGTATTGAAGTTTTTATAAATAGAATTGGAATTTATAAAAGTTGTTTATAAATCCGAATCACTTATTTTGACAAGTAAAACATAGAAGTTAAATAAAAGAAAATTTATAAGTCGAAGTTGTTATTAAAATAGAAATAGAATCTATAAACGTGTCTATAAATTCAAAATCAGTTGAATCTGAGAAATTAAATATAGAAGATTTTTAAAGAAGATATATTCGCGATTTTGGATAGCGAATTTTTATTGAGATAAAAATGTGTAGAAATGATTGAAATTGGGTTAAGTGAATTATATTCACGATTTTGGACAGTGAATATATTATTAAATAAAATGGATTTATTTTTGAAGAAGTAATATTAAAAGTGAAGTTAAACATTTTAAAGATGTTTTAAAATGTATTATGAATCGAAAGCATAGATTTCCGCAGTTCTTGTTGAAATAGACGTTTTCAAAAAATAAGGAAATGGTGGACTATAACACTGTTGTTATAGTAAATGATTTCCGAAAGGAAATGTTTTGATGTAGTATTGGGATTTATATATCTATCTAAATCCGAATCCCTAAACTAGTGATTTTAAGTCGTCGTAAGGATGTTTTACGTAACATTCGTTTTGACTCAAATAGATGTTGATATAGTAAATGTTTTCCTTAAAGAATGAAATATATACTTAATATTGATTTAAGTATATCGAATATTTTCAAATGTTGAAAATAAAAGATTTGTGAAACACTTATTATTAAATAAGTTTGGAATGTTTTCCAAAATGAAATGAAACGTTTTGAGATTTTATCTTCTTAAAGATAAATCGAAAATGAATATTTGAAAACGATTGAAAATCGAATATTAGTAGATATTCGAAAAATGTAAATTCAATATGGAATTTATAAAAGAAAGGGGAATTGTTTTAAAAAAAATAAACATTGATTTATTTTTGAAGTGTGGAAATTTTATATCTAGTAAAGATATTTTGGAATTAAATAATTTGGGAAAATTATTTGGAATCTGATGATGTTGCGCATCTTTATTGATAGTTAAATAACCGACTATCAATAATTACCTTTAGATAGGTATTTGTTGTGAATTGGATGAATTTGAATGCCACACTTGTTTTTGAATAATCGCTCACTATTCGGGTTAACCGGGAAAGGACCATGGGGTCGTATAACCCATTCCGAATATGTGATACGTCGTTATGAATCGCATTCGAAGACCGGTGTTGAAGACCGGATATTTTTGAAAACGGAAGGATTACCGTCGAGTTACTCTACATCGGCTGATCTCCGGTTTAGAGGTTTTATCACCCTTAGTGACGGGAAGTCCGGACGTGATTAGAAAATTTATCCGGATATGCAAGGGCTTCGTGAGAAGTGCCTTCGGTTCTGTTCGATCTCGGAACAGACTTGTATGGATTGTGTGTCTGACGTTACAATTTGAGATATAAAGCTGATTTCTTTCAAATACATTTCTGTTGGTGGCGGAGAATTTATTCTCTTAGCGTAACACCCTTCTCTGAGACGTACGAGCTCAGAGGTTATGTAGTTGAAATTTATCAGCGATATACTCCCAATTTGGTAACGTGGCATACTAAGTGTTGCTGTGAAATGATCAGTGTTTGATCATTTGTGATATGATCATTTGTTTGATCTTATATCTTTGTGATCATAGGTTGATCATTTTGTTTGACCCAAAGCAGGGCTTTGTAGAAAGCGTAGCTTTGTGGACGAGACTTCGTCGAGCCTCACACCCCGGAAATGGTCGAAACAGGAAGGATGCAGCAAGGTTCTAGGGAGTAGCGCCCCTTAGTGTATGTCATTCCTTCTGGATAGAGGTGGTATCATGGTATGGAGCCCAGATACTTAACCTATGTGGTTGCTGCAAATTTATTACTTTGTGGTTGTTGGAAATCGGGGATCCTCGGGAAGATCGGTTACGATCGGGGGATGGCATACGCGTGTCAGTAGTTACCTATTTTTGCAGAGGTAACCCGGCCTTGTGTTGGCAGAGATCCGGTTAGGTTCTCGGGTCGTCTATTCCAGGGACGTACCCATCGTGGGTAGGAAGTTCCTTAGCCTGACCATTTGTTGGAAATCCAAACTCCAATACGCCCCTTGTACGGTATTAGTTGTAGAACCTGCCATTTACGTACGGTGGTCACCACTGTTTAGATGGTAGCTATAGTAGGCATACGATACTGGTCGTATGTTGGCTAAGATTAATATTATACTTTCGAAATGTTTTCTACACTATGCACTAATAATAATATCAAAAATGATTTGATTTTGCGTAGTAAGCATCCTTGACTATCATAAGAAGAAATCTCCTCCAATTCTGCGTTTGCATTGTGTGTGTGGTGGGAGGTCTTATGGTAGTTTCATTTTCCAAAAGCATTGCGAATTTGTTTATTTTCTTTGTGAAGAATAACTGTTTTACGATCTCACACCAGTCACCATGACTGACTCGGAGTTTATTGTTTCCCTTCTAAACTCTGGGTGCCCATCAATTTCCACACGGGCAGCCTAGATTTATGTTATCAGGATATTCTGGAGCTTTGGAAGCAAGCTGGACGACGAGACGTAGTATTTGTATCTGATAGTATTTATTCCGCTGTGTATTCTGTATGAGGACAAGTTTATATAACTGTCCATTGTTGTATATGACTCTGATTGATGTATGTATAAACTGATATAGTTCTTTGTTTTAAAAGACTAGTGTTATCTATTATATATTGTTCCGCTGCGATATGTGAGATTCTGATATTGTTTTCTGTTTCTGTTCTGATGTGTTGTTCTTCTTTTCTTTTTCTACTCTCTTCCTTCTGTTTTCTTCTTCTTCTACTTTTTCTTCTTTTTAAAACCCTCACTATTGGAGTTTCCGGCGTTCGATTTCTCGGCAGTCGATAAAGTAAGTATCGATGTCGAATTTTCGAAAGTCGAAAAATCCCGTACGTGACAGTATGCATGGCCAAAAACATTGAAGAGAGGAGTTGAGAAAGTGAAAGGTCGAGAGGTGAAAAGCCATAGGAATTTCAATAGTTTAAAACTTTTCATATTTCCTCTAATTTCTTTTTAATTTTTATATAACTGATATATATATATAAACTCAGATAAAATACGAAAATTTAGTAAATAAACAAAAATAAATTAATTAATTATTAATTATATAAAATTTAATTAAGTAAAACAGCAGAAATTGCAACTAGTCTTGAAAATATGAAAAATAAATGCAATGAACTTTGGAAAAGGTTTATGGACTTGTAAAACATTTATAAACAAATATAATAACATAAAATAAAAATACATTCACAAAATGAATAAATAAATTTTAATTAAATATAATTTAATTGAAGAAAATAGCAGAAAAATAGAAACTAGCCTTTAAAAATAGAAAATAAATTCAATACGCTTTGGAAAAATTATAAAATCACTTTAAATTATTTAAAAGACAAAATTATACATAAAATAAAATACTAACACATATTAGAACAAAATATGACAAATAAAATATAATTTAAAATAGACAATATTGCTAATACATCAATTTACACACAATATTGAAATATACATAACTTTCACAATTTAACTCCGTTTCCAACGAAACGAAAAGCTGTATCCATGGAATTAAATCTATTTTCATAATAAAAGTTAAAATTTAAGAATTTTAAATATTTAAATTTAAAGTTCAAAAGTCAAAGTTTGACCAGTTTCAATAGAAATTCACTTTTCAGTGAAATATCCAATTTATACTAGTTTGAACTATAAATCACTTAATAGTCAACATTCATATTTAAAATGAAATGTTTGAAATAGAACAAGTTTAAAATAATTTAAAATAAAATAAAGTCAAAATTTAAAATATAGGCCAAAATCTAGGGTTGTTACACTCTCCCCCACTCAAAACTTTTCGTCCCCGAAAAGGAATGAAGTACGGGAAAACACAGGAAAGATAAAATTGAAATGAGATTAAGACAAGATGACAAAAGATTGAAATTATACCTGATAACTGTGGTTATAGGTAAGTTTAACAAGGTGGAGATGGTCTTCCCAAGATTCTCCAGAATCAGGAACACAAGTACGAAAAGATCCTCTAGAATCTGATTCACTCTTTCCGCTTGACCGACAGTCTGTGGGTGGAAAGCAGTGCTCAGATTTAAAATGAGTACCAAAGATTATAAAGATTATAGAAAGATTTCTTAGCAAAAAGATTATAGATAGATGCCTATACCAGTCTGTAGCAAGATAAGGAAAAATAAGGACAACTAACAGACAGTTTGAAAAACAAAATTAGGTAATAAGTTTGAAAAACAAAATAAGATAATAGGTTTGAAATTTCCATGGTTTCAGCTTAACTGATAATTAATTTTACACAAGTTAAATAAATCTTAACTATCTCTAATTTCATTATCTTATCATCAAATTTTCTTAAACAAACAATCTCTAAAATCATGATTTGATTAAAATTAAGCGTATAACATTCAATAAATTTAATTCTTCTTTATTCCTAATTATAATTAAATTTATCCCTCTCAAATATTTTATCACATATGTTAAATATGCTTACACTTATTATAACTGTTTTAATTTATTCCTAATTCCCTTAACATCATTTGTATTGTAAATTATTCAATTAACCTTTTAGTCTATTTACCTGTGTTAATCTTTTTATAACTAAAATTTAAGTGTATAATATTTATTATAACCACTCAAATTTTATTTATAAAAATCTTTTTATATTGTATATTATCCAATTACATTGTTAACTTCTAAAAATTAAGGTAAGTTATATTGGAATGCAATTGAGAATTATACAAATAAAACTTTCTAAAATTAATATACACTATAAACATCCTAATTCAATCATTTCAAGCTTGAATCATCTATTCAAAAATTTTGATTTTTTTTTATACTTGAAGTTATTATTTAAGATAGAATTTAAGAATAAAATCTCCGATTCCTTTCAAACCATTTAGAGATAGATAAATGTATGTACATAATTTTTCAAATCAAATTTAAATCATATATCTATATATTTTATAAATCAATCATATTTTAGAAATTTATATCAATCAAGTTTCCCAAAACAAAGCTGTAGCAAGACTACAAAATGGTTTCTTCACTTCGAAACTCGAAAATGAACGTCGATGATGCTGCAGTCATCACCGAAATTATTTTCCAGCGACAAAGAGAAGAGCACTTAATTTTTAAACTTTAAAATCCTTTAGAGACAAAAAAAAATTTATTCAAAAATACTTTAAATAATATCCTTTTAAAAATTTTAAACATAAGGTTTGAAATCCATCGGAAATTAAACTCTTTAAATTTCTTGTTTTAAATTCATTTCAGTTCCCAAATAAATTTATAAACAACTATTTATAAATTCCTTTGTAGAACAATAAATGATAAATCAAGTATTATCATTTTAAATAACCAATTTAAACCAATTTATTAAGTTCCATAAATTTACTTATATATTAAAATTTATTTAATTAACCAAATTTTAAAATAATATTGTATCGGTTTGTTCTGTCAAAGTGTTTTAGAAATCCTATCGATAGCATTGATCAGACGAATCGATCGAAAATCCAAATCGACATCAACAACTCAAACAACACAATATATAATAAAATATAGATTTAAAAGTACAATTCAAAATGTTGGAGATAGTTTAGAAACAAAGACAAGATGATTAATTAACAAAATATGAAGATGGATAAGCTTAGATAAATCGCGGGCAACCTTAACCGGGTCAACCGTGACTTAATGAATAAGAGCAAATGTGGATTTTCCTGGGGTAAATCTACATCCGATCTCAAGAGATAGAGTTTGGAATAACAAAAGATATTAGCATTTAAACCAAGGATAAATATAAATCTCTGGTGAATCGATGCAAATTTGTAAAGGAGTTTTCCCCCTTTTACAAGTCATTAGAATATTGGCGAGACCACCAATTCACTATAAAGCTCATTCGAAACGGAGTTATGGGATACTCCAGAATCAAAAGAAGATGAATAGTGAGGGACAAGAATGAATTTTGGAACCGCAGGGAACATTCCAAAAATTAAAAGGAAATTCGAATCAAGAGGAAAAGATTCAAACTCGAACGAAAGTGATTCTGTAAATAAATCTACTCTATATGCTGAGTTTTGCCTCAAAGCCAAAGCTCTGATACCAACTGTAACGACCCGATATTTTCAACCATTCGCATCCATTATAAGTGTATAGGTAGACACACATGCCGGAGTTGAATTGCTCAAAATACCGTGTTGTAATTAAAATTTGGCAAATCTCAGAATATACAGTAAATAAATATAATCACAGATCACAGACACAGAGTAAAATAATGCAGCGGAAGTAAAAGAAATAGTAGTTCATGAAGCTACTATATAAATATCAGAGTTACATAAGATATAACAGAAGAAATAGAATACAACAAAAGTCTCAATATAATAACCAAGTACAAGCTGAGTAGAACAACGGAATTGAAATAGGTAGGACATAACAAGCAGATAATCTCCAGCGATTCAAATCTCCAGAAGGTGGAAATCCAAATCTGTGAATACTCAGGCTGACCCGAGCGTAAAGCAAAACACAAACACTCGAGTCAGGACAATATATACTTATATAATATAAACCAACTCAAGTGAACTGTAATAAGGTACAAGTAACTTAAAGAATGCTTGGGACCGCCCATTCTTTAAGGATCCGTTAAACTATCTACTATGTAGTAATATTCGCTATTATAATAATGTCTAATCAGTAAAGTATAATCATATAGAAAATAGCGTTAAGGGGATGGAGAACCTTAACGCGGTCGGATCTTAAAATCATAATCGTAGTAAAGCTCGATATGGTAGGTGACACGGCACAACTAGGCAATGCCAGGGTAGATATACCAATTACGCATCCGGACTAGTGGTGACGCATAGCAGCCACTACCGCCCACCTCAAACAACACTCCCAATCAAGGGTGGCCACCAAATCAATCACAAGTAATAGAATGGTATCGAAGAAGTGTGTCCGATAAGAGGTGCTACCTCCTTGGTCCGTCAATCGCTCCTGTTTTAGCCACCTTATGCCAACTCACGGGAGTTGGGTCCACGTAACATATCTTAAGACCGTCGCCACCATCCTACTTCATTCTGGAATCTCCACCGCGTACACGGTTGTCAAAGTGGTTTTCGGTATCGACAGAG
This sequence comes from Allium fistulosum, assembly GCA_030737815.1. Lineage (NCBI taxonomy): Eukaryota > Viridiplantae > Streptophyta > Magnoliopsida > Asparagales > Amaryllidaceae > Allium > Allium fistulosum. Next base: position 410,192,505 of record CM060906.1, read on the forward strand.
AGTATGTCCATATCCGATCCCGGTCTCTTTGCCAACCAATCGTTATTATAACCCGTGGTTATAACTTTTAAAAACAATACTTTACTTCAAAATAAGATATCATTTCAAAATCATGTCTTTATCAAAATAAAGATTTATCATTTCCAAATCATTTCAATATTCTAAAATATCGTATCCTTTCAAACTTCTTTTCAAATCATTTTAATACATCAAAATATTATATCTTTTCAAACTTTATTTCAAATCATTTTTATATATCAAAATATCATACCTTTGATAGTTATACTTCGAAACCAAAATCATTTTATTTCAAAACCATGTTCATTTCAAAACAACATCATTTCCATTTCACACATATATTCACCTTTCAAATAGTCTATACTTTCAAAGTTATAACTCTTTTGAAACAAAACATTTGAAATCATTATACTTTGAAAATCACAGCATTTCGAAATCATATATTTAAAATCATCTTTTAATTCTATACATTTACAAACTTATTAAATTCAAACCATCAAATTTCAATTCAATTACAGTTTACCAACAAACCGTTTCAAATCTTATCAATTCCCAATATAGATTAAATCCACAAAATACAATATTCAATTTTTAGTATATTTCAAAACTTTAAATCTCCCACATTTCATAAATCCAATATCATTTAAATAAACTCAATTAATATATACTTCAAATATTCATTTATCAAATAAATTAAATAAGTCAGAAATCAAGTATCATTTCAAACTCATTTCACAATATCAAAATATTATTCAAAACACCATTCATTTTTATTCATTTAAATACCATTTAAATCCATTCATTTTATTAAATTTAAATACCATTTTAAACTCACATTAGAAATCAAATTCTTCCACTTAAATATCTCTTCATTATCTTTAGAAATTTAACATTTAATTTCCCAAAATTATATCATTTTCCAGAGATTATTATTCATTAAAATTAATTTAAAACAACAAAATATAGTTTCCGTAGCACTTATAAAATGCTACGTAAAGTTATAGTTTAAAATAGATAATTAACAAAAGACAGCGTTAAATGCTGTAATAGATTTCTTTTAAGTTTCAATTAACTTACATGTTAAGTTTAACCACTATAGCACTTACAAAGTGCTATAATAGCCTTTATTTCAAATTAACCTTTTAGTTCATTTAAAACACTACAACATTTACAAAATGCTGTAATATCCTTTACATTACATTTTAAAATGCTGTTAAATCATATTCAGAGTTTTATTTACAATTCCACAAATAATTAACTTTTAATATAAATCATTTTAACTTATAAAATCATATATTTCACATTTAACATAATCATTTAAATACCTTTATTTCTATGATTTTATAAAGTCAAATTTCCATACAAAAATCAAATTTAATAACAATTAAATTTTCATTTCTTTAATTAAATTATTAACTTAACAACTAAGTTTTAATTTCCAAAAATATAGCTTATTTCCATGTATTTTACTTAATTAAAATTTCACTTTTAAACAAATTTCACAAAATTCAATTTAAGTTATATTTCCAAATTCAGCTTAAATGTTCATTTATTCCATATTTTAATTTATACAAAATCATTAACACCTTTAAAACATTATTATTACTTAATAAAAATCATTAAATTCATCTTTAAATCAAATTTGTCATATTTTCTTACTTTACAAAAATTCCATTTATAAACAAAATCATAAATTCCAAAATTAACTCATATTTCAAATTCTACTTCACCATTTACTTAATTCACTTATTTAATTTGTAGAAAATCACAAATACTTTATAGAAATCATTTTAATGAAATTGAAATCAAAATACCATAATATTTACATTAAAAAAAAGTATTTTAAAAATTTCAGAAAAATATATAAACCACGGGTCTGTATATAATTTTCTAGCCTAGGTCAAGTGATACAAATATGTATCATTTCAATCCGCAGTTTACAAAGAAAAACCGGGTTTTATCATTTCAAACCCGCAATCCCAAGTAATATAAATAAATAAATAAAAACCGTTCAGGCCTATCATTTCAGCCCATAACGATTTTTCCTTATTCTAAAGTCCGTTCGGGTATGTATCATTTCAACCCATAGTGATTCTAATCTACAGGGAACTTGCAGTGTGATAAACTGATATAAATAAACAGAATAGCATGAGATAACAGTAATAGATGATATAACATATGTAATAACAGGGGTAAACATTATATGATCATAATATAACAGTTACAACAGGATGATATAATTTTACAGATTCAAATGGTGTCAGTTTACTAGTTATATAAGTACACATTGTCTGGTGAGAATTACTCACTTGTTCAAGCTGGAGATGACAACCACAAACGCACAACAAAGATTTCCAGAGGCACGAGAGCACGATAATTATTTGAGTGTGGGAGAGCCAAAGCTAATTGCCTTGTCACATTCAAACCAAACAATTACAAACAACATAAGATTTCAACCCAAAAATTCAATAAACAATGCTAGAAATGGATGCATAAACAAAGTCAAAGTGTTTGCACTTGCTTCCTACCACCTATGCTTCAGCTCCAGATCTGAAATGGCACGGCTAAAGGCATGGTTTGGATCAGGTATGGTCTGGAAAAGGTGCGGCTACAAGGTGATGAAGGTGAGTGGAAGTTACAAGGTGTTGAAGGCAATGGAATACCAAAGGGTTTCAAGGCAAAGTGTGGCTTTTGTTGCACCATAGGGTTCGGCCCCTTACTAATGTGGCTTGGCCATGGTATGTGGTGGTCAGGTGGTGGCTGGAGTGTGGGCCAGAGGTGGTGGAAGGTCAGGTCATAGGTGGTGGTGGTGGAGGTAGTGGTGGCAAAAGGTGGTAGAAGGAGGAGATGACAATTCTAGGTCATAAATGATAGTTTGTGATGGTTTTTGGTGGATTTTGTGTAGACCTTGGACTTGGATTGGTTAGGCCTAAGGAGGAGGGTTGCTAGGATGGGTGATGGTCAGAGGAAGGGGGTCGTGGTGGTCGGCCAAAGCCTGGAGGAGGGGGAACCAAACTATGAAGGTAGAGAGCATATGCAGTTTCAATAGAAAAAACATAGAAAACAAGGAAGAAAGAAGGAATTTTTACCCAAAATTTTGAAGCCATGGCCGTGATTTTTTTGGAGGATAAAGAGAAGTGTTTGCGTGAAAAAAATGAAAAGAAGTCTGCTGAAAAGAATAGGGTATGCATGGCCAAAAACATTGAAGAGAGGAGTTGAGAAAGTGAAAGGTCGGGAGGTGAAAAGCCATAGGAATTTCAATAGTTTAAAACTTTTCATATTTCCTCTAATTTCTTTTTAAGTTTTATATAACTGAAATATATATATAAACTCAGATAAAATACGAAAATTTAGTAAATAAATTAATTAATTATTAATTATATAAAATTTAATTAAGTAAAACAGCAGAAATTGCAACTAGTCTTGAAAATATGAAAAATAAATGCAATGAACTTTGGAAAAAGTTTATGGACTTGTAAAACATTTATAAACAAAGATAATAACATAAAATAAAAATGCATTCACAAAATGAATAAATAAATTTTAATTAAATATAATTTAATTGAAGAAAATAGCAGAAAAATAGAAACTAGCCTTTAAAAATAGAAAATAAATTCAATACGCTTTGGAAAAATTATAAAATCTCTTTAAATTATTTAAAAGACAAAATTATACATAAAATAAAATACTAACACATATTAGAACAAAATATGACAAATAAAATATAATTTAAAATAGACAATATTGCTAAATACATCAGTTTACACACAATATTGAAATATACATAACTTTCACAATTTAACTCTGTTTCCAACGAAACAAAAAGCTGTATCCATGGAATTAAATCTATTTTCATGATAAAAGATAAAATTTAAGAATTTGAAATATTTAAATTTAAAGTTCAAAAGTCAAAGTTTGACCAGTTTCAATAGAAATTCACTTTTCAGTGAAATATCCAATTTATACTAGTTTGAACTATAAATCACTTAATAGTCAACATTCATATTTAAAATGAAATGTTTGAAATAGAACAAGTTTAAAATAATTTAAAATAAAATAAAGTCAAAATTTAAAATATAGGCCAAAATCTAGGGTTGTTACACATAACCAAAATAAAATTATTTTACGAACCGGTATAATTTCCTAATCGAATTGTACCGACCGAAATAAACTAGTTTGGTTGGTTAATTCTATTCGAACCGAAAATTGCGCACCATTATGTATCTTACCTGGTCTTGTTAATATATCGATAGTACTACACAACATCTCTAAGTTGAAGAATATCAACAACGAAAGAGCATGTAAGTAATCTATTAATGTATAAATGGTAGAGGGCTACCATTATATTAAGGATTCATAATCTTCAATATACATATGTTATGTGATATTAGTTTAGGGAATGATATATTTCTTGCGAAATAACCTTGTGATTCAAGTATCAGACACATTTTAATAACAGTACATGTACTATACATATGTACTTATTCCTTTAATTTAATTAGGGTTTCTATCTAGTTCCACTTAATTTTATACATATATCATTACATAAGTATTAACTTATTTATAACTTTTATAATTTAATTTACCTATATAATACATACATGTATCTTATTAAATAAATATTATTTAATTAATATTAATTCTTATTACCTAAATCATTTTTAAATATTTTATTTTATTTCATATTACCCATCTTAAACTATTTAGAATAGTTAATCAACTATAGCATTTATAGTTTGTTTATGTATACATATCGATATATGTATAAATTTTGATCAATTTATTTTTAATTAATTGTATGTAATAAATTTTATTTAGTTAAACAATTTTATTAAGTATTTTAATTAATTTTAAATTTTCATTTGGTTTACCATAAACAACTTTAAGATAAATAAATAACAATAACAATTATAGACATACACATATATCATATATATGTTTAATCAATTAACTTTTAATTAATTACTTTATTTTTATTTAATTAATCATATTAATTAATATTAAATCCAAATTTTAAAATTAATTATTTAATTTCTCAAATAAATTTTGAAATTTTTGAATCCATTTTATAACTTTCATAAAATTTTATTTACTTAATATTTAAATTTAAAATATCTTTTAATTTTCTAACAGATTATGAAAATAAGTCTAAGGCCTGAAATAAATTTGGGCCTTTGTATTTGGGATAACCTTTGTGCTTACTTCATTCTTTGGGCCAGGCCAGTAGCCATGTAGGATAAAGTACTTGATTACCCAAATCCAGCCTTCGGTACTACCTTTTTAGACACCCAATTAAATGGGTAGACATTGATTAGTTAGCCCTAGTATTGCTAATTTTTAACCGCATAGGCTGTTGGGCTCTGATGCCATCAAAAGAACTGGGCCAATCAAAAGTGGGTTAAATGGGCTAATTTTAAAATATATTCCATTTTAGATCTTTATTGAGTTTATGAAGTCTAACTGAATTTTAGATCCTATCTAAAATATTTTAAATAAAATGTTTACACTATTTGATTTGGAAAATATGTTTTTTTATTAGGTTTTAATCTGCAAGTGTACTAAATACAGTTGTTTGTGTAAAGTGCGTGTGCTATAGATAAGAATTGTACATAGTTAATTAATCTGAACATATGTAGGTTTTGGGATTTACACCGCAACAGACCCATTTCCCTTTTACATATGCATTTACTATCCAAGGTTTTGATTTAAAATTATATATATAATAATGGACATGTGTGTGTGTGTGTATATGAATATATATGTGTATGTATTGAGTTTAAATTTGACCATCTTGTTTTGAAAATTAAAGTTAACAACAATGAATTTAATGTCAATTAAAGAAGCGATAGAGATTAAATTTTATAGTTTTACACCAAAATCCATTTTATGAATATAAGTTAAATTAGCATACACATGCTTGTTTTCATATATATAAATAACTGTAAATAATTTTTTAAATTTAGAAACAATGCATACATAGAAATTATAATGTATTCTATATGTATATTAACGTTAACAAATTAAATCAGACTTTTAATCTAGAAAGGAAATAAAGAATTTAGGATTTTACATAAAACTTTGAATATAGAAAGGAAATTAGGAATATAGGATTTTACACAAAAGTCCATTCATGAATTCTAGATCAAAAACAACATTTATTCTTATGTATAAAATATTCAAAACATCAATCATATAATATAAGAAATCAATTTTCATGGCAAGTTTAAACAATTAATGTAACATCTCGTAAAATCAACCACAAGTAGATAAGTTGAATAAATTAAATCAAATAAGATAGGGATGAAAATGGAAATTTTGTAAAAGTTAGAATCTGACCACGAAAGTTATGTCGTTATGTTCGTGGTGAAATTCTAATCAGTTTCCATATATAATAGTTGAAAATGGAGCTCAAACGGAAAAGTTATAGAAGTTCAAAGTTTTCGAATTCAAAATAATTTAAATAAAATTCAAATTCAATAATTCTTAAATTTGAAATTTGAAAGTTAAATGGTAATTAGACTTGGGAGTTAAGTAAACATTAAAATTAAATTTAACTTGAAGAGCTAATTAATGAACTAAATTAACTAAAACAACGATACAAAGAAAATCTTCCTAAAATAGAATGACCAGTCGAACGCTCCCAAGGACTGGTCGAGTGCTCCTAGAATTGATCAACCACTAGCCGTCGACCAGTATTATAGGGGAGTTAGACCAGTAGGTGCATTTGTAGTTATGGTTTTTAACTGTGTGAACATTCTAGATTTAATTATTTAAATTCAATGGTTATGATGCTTTCTCACTACTATAAATAAGAACCCAGACCCCTCACTTTATTCACATAATATTTTGAGAACATTTGCGAAGCTCTATCAGCTCATCTCTTCAAGATTCAGAAAACTGCATTAGAGTTTCAGGTAAGAAGTCGTATAGATCTATCTTTGTTTATTATTTATTGTTTATTTTCTCAACTTCTTCTCCTCTAAACCTTTAATTTTATGAATCTAACGTATACACAAATCCCTTGCCGTATATATTGTATATATATATATATCAAAAAAAGAGATTCGATAGAGACGTCTAAAGCGTATCAAATCTAAAGGAGGAAAAGCTAAGGATATACTGAGTGGAAATCTTAGCTTTCCAATTTTAGTAATTGATTGGTGTAATTTTGGTTTGAATATGCCTTGGGGAATTTTGGGTTGCAAAGACATCATATTATAAACCCCTAAAACTCCTTCAATGGGCAATGTCAATTCTAGGTTGGAATCTTAATTGTTTATGACAAAATAATGGAAAGTGTGTAGATTTGCAGTTTTGATAATTTTACCTTCTATTCCACTCCTTATTCTTTTTCTTTGAATTTGGTTAAAGAATTTTGAAAATGGAATAGTGTGTAAGGTAGGAATTTATTCATAGTTTGTACTGCTTATTCTCATGAATTAAATAGTAATTTCTTTGTTTATTTTTATGTGAAAAAGGAGTTGAATAGAGCGTACATTTGGAATTGTAAGTTATATTATCAGTATATCCTAATATTTTGATGTAATAAGTCGAGTTTAAATTTTAATTTTATACAAGTCTATTGATTTGTATTTTGATATGAATATTGGTATTATGGTATTATTGGTAATATGGGAAGAGACTTGTATAATTGTTGAAAGAGTTTACATTTAAATGCTAGATTATGGCATATATTCTGCATGCTTAGAAATTACTAGATGTGTGTGTGTGTGTATGTGTGGGTGTGTGTGTGTGTATTAGCATAATTAACACATAATTTTAACGTATAATTACGTAGTTAAATATGTTATTAATTCTATTAAATCCTTCTTAGAAAGGTAACTTAAGTTAAAGGCAAAATAAGAAAGATCTCTTATAAGGCCTCAATTATGAATACGGTGAGATATGTGATAATATATGTAGGGTATGACATAAATTACAACTAAGTTATATGGATGCGGGGTTTGTCAAAAGCACACTTTCCAGCTAATCTGGTTACCGGCGGTGTGACTTTGAGGTTGATGTGAGACATCTCCTATAATAAGTAACTACGATGACGTGAGGTTAGTCTTAAATTCAGTAGGGTAAATCTGCCCAGCTAATCTGGCTACCAGTACCTACAAATAGTCAGGCTAATGTGAGATGTCACCATATGGTACGGGTCATGATGCGAAGCATACACTTCAGAGATTGAAGGTATTAAGTGGTTGTGTGAGGGCCTTCCTCTTCTCTATATAGGAAGTAGTAAATGGTCGGTTTTAGGGGTCAGGCATGATAGAGGATATCTTGAGAAATGGCCCGCTTCAATAAGAGTATTAAGTGGCTGAAGAAATTCCATGCAACGTCAGCTAGATAGTTACTAGTGAAGAGTCTGCCTTGAGATTATAGGTAGTAAATGACATGGACCTTCCTTGAATAAGGCATTAAATGTTCGGAGTCCGCCTAATTCCCATTGAAAGGTATTAAGTGATTTGAGTACTATATCTTACATTGATAAGACATTATGGATGATACATATAGGTTATTAGGATGATAACAAGTTAGCTATGGGCTTATATTTGGAAATCCTTTTATTTAAATTTGAGAAAAGTCTTTGGGCTTTTATATTTAAAAGGAATTATGATGTAGGTAAAAATCGTAAGACATATCCTGATTTGAGTTATACTGCCTAAGTACTAATATAGTAAGGCTCGAGATTTTCATTCACCAGATCTTGTTGCATGTTGATGTAGCGTGACAGGGGGTTCTCCCACTGTGAACTATAGCGAAGCTTTGTCTCTTGCCCCTACACGTCTCAACAATGTGGGTTGGTGACGAATGGCCTGGAAAGTCGAGAGGTTGGTCATAAAACCAGGGTGCTTGGGATTACCATTTGTAGCAACCACCATTTTAGGGTGACATATGTTGTTCTGATACCCTCCTTATTACAACACAGGTTAGAAAGATGATGATTTTGAAGGCAAAGACATGGAGTAAGCTTGTGGCAGTCTATATGTTTATCTGTTCATGTTATTTTCAGATATACCCATTGGAAACTATTGTATTTTAAAAATGATATACCACGGGTATGTAACGGTTGTTATTTATGACATTTGAATTTTAAATGAAATGGGTACTGTTTCTATTATTATATTTTATCCTTCCATTATAAGCTCTGATTGTGTAGATAAATAACTCTGTATTGTTCTTTATATTAACCAATAGCCAGCTTTGGAATGTATCTAAGTTTCGATGGGCTTTATCTGGACCGAAATTCAGCCCATTTCAAGGCTGGTAGTCACATGTGGTATCAGGGCATAGGTTACCTAATCAACGAGGATAGGTATGCATATGAGAGGCATAATTGTTATTTTTTAAAGTAGTTTTCAATAATCCTACTATATACAAATATATATATATACTTATTTTAAATGTATGCAAAAACACTAGGCAAATATTTACCACAGCATATAGTACTATCTTAGGAAATGTAGATGGAAAGGACTGTAACACTAAGGTTAATAAGCCAATAAATGTGCAATAAATAGGGAGTTACAAGAATTTAATAAGGATATAGGTGGACCAACTAAAGAGATTATTAGAGTAATTATGGAAAGATAAAGAAGGCTTAATAGGTAAAATTTGAATGAATAAATAAATGTCTTTAAAGATTATTTGTTAGAACAAAAATCATTTATTACGAACAATTGACATTCATAGAAACAACAAATAAACTTGTTAGATAGTAATTAAATATTATAAGGTGGTATAATCATCATTTTGGTAAATTATGTAGCCTGAGTTATACATACAAAGGTTAGTGGGCCTAGCCCAATACATTGAAATAGACAGGAGATAAGAATCTATGTGTTGTGAACAATCGAAAGTAAGAAATGAAGCAAGATGCGAAGAAAGAGTGGAGCTAATTTCCATAAGAAGGTGTACATTAATCACCATAAGAAGATAATCATATTTTTAAAGGTTGAGTATGAAAGTTCAATAAGAAGAACAATTAAAGTTAATTTCTAAATCCAACCCCATGGGAAAGAATTTGATAAAAGGTTTTTGAAAATCCCTTGAAATATTTTAAATAATTTTTCAAAGGATTTATTGAGAAGTTGTTTTGAAAAGGAAAGGAAGTTTGGAAACTCATAATTTCAAATTTTGTTGAGTCTAAAGTTCCTGATTAAAAGGTTTCTAGTAGAAAGGATTTTATTTTTGAAATTCTAGTTTAAAATTGGTTGAGTTAAAATGTTTTCAATCTTTCGAGAACGTTTTTGAAACATATATGAAATAGAGTGTAAGTTGAACTGGATGACTTTCTATTTCATAAATTTGGAAGTTCTTTATTTTTTAATTCTTTCTATAAAGGGGAATATATGGAAATGGAACTTAATTTAATTTAGGAATAGAGAATGGAATGATAAGAATAACTAGGATAGGAGGAACGTTTCTGTTTAAGGAAAATACAGAGAATAATAGTTGAAGTAGGAGCCAATTAGTTAGGAGAAAAATAAATATAGGCAATATTGGGAGATTTAGATAGAAATAGCATTTGGAATTTATACAAAATAGGATTAGTAATCTAGTTAGAAATTAATAGGACTAAAGTTATCATTGTCTACTCCACTTTTCATTGTTTAAAGTTATAGAAGATGATAATTAATAAATGAGTTGGGTAATTTTGTGAATATTATAAGGAAAAGCATTTATGTGAGGACGGGAATTTTATATATTCGTTTTAGAATTTATTTTTGAATGGTAATGAAAGAGAAATAAATTAAAATTGATAAGAAAAGGATTGCGAAAGATTATAAGATTTTATATAAGGCTTAAACAAAGTTATAGAAAGTATTTAGTTAAAGGACAGTACATTTTGAGTAGTAAAGCAACATATGTTGATAATAACTCGAAGTTATGAATTTGGCATGCATATAAATAGATTGTGGTTCGAAGTCTACTTGTCTATTAACAAGAAATATCTTTGAAATAATAAATGACTAATAAAGGAAAATCTATTATTTCAAAATGTTATCTTTGTAACGGGTTTAAAGAGGGTCAATGAACTTTTCATAAGCATAGGTCATAATTTCATGGAATAGTAAGTGCTGATTTCGAATTTATGTAATAAGTTTATAAAATTTATTTTGTATGTCGTAGAAAGTTTTTAAGAATGGAGATTATTTTTCTCCTTTAAGGTATTAAGCGATTTATGAATTTTTGATTTAATAATAGTTTGGTTTAATGATTGAGTTCTAAATGTCTTGAATAAAAAATCCAACTTCTAAAGAAATAAATCTCTGTTGTAGAAAGTCCTTAAAAAAGAAAAGGTCGGAAAAAAAATTCATGGATTATTTTGGGAACTACACAGTTTTTGAAAATTAGCAAAAAGGGTTTCCAAGGTTATATTTTTAAAGATAAAGGTTTTGGATAAGATTCTTTATAACTGTGAAATTTTAGTTTTAAAGGGTGAGTACTAAACCAAAAAGTTTTATGTAATAGATAGGGATTACTACCTAGGTAAGCCAGTGTAAAAGTTTTAAGATATGAATAAAATAGGAATATTATGTACAACCCGATCTGGTAATTTTAAACTGGTCCCAAATATTTAATTGTAGAATGTTTATAAAGTTGTGAAGATATTCCAGATTTATAATTGGGTTATAAGTTAGGTTGCCTTAATTGACTTGGAATATAAATTTCTATGTCTTGATTTATTTGGAATGGTCTCCCTGTAACTTACATAATTTTTTTATTCCACATTTGAATTAATAAGGAATATACTAAAGAGGGAAAGAGATGTGTAAGATATGGATATTCTTTTCCATAGTTTATATTATCTATTCAATAAAAGAAAAGGAAATAATTCCTTGTAATTTCAAACGAAACAAAAATCTTACTTTGGTTAATTTATGAAAAATTATAATGGTGATCCTTTCAAAGGATAGCTTTAGTAAATTAAAATGTGGAAAGGAATGTTCTAGTTTGGAAATTAATTTATAGACACGTGTATAACTATGCTTAACGTATAAAAAATAGAAATATATAAATGGCACAACTTATAATGATATTCGTATTAGTTATTATAAGACAAGGATTTATGGACATTAACTACAAATTTAACGGACAATAAATTTGTAATTAATAGAGAATTAAAAGAAATAAAATAGGAATTGATTATGGAAATTAATACGATGGAGGAATTGGATTGGCGTAACAAATGGATTTTGAAACTGGTTACAAGTTTAAAGGAATTTAAATGAGGATTGAATAGAGATGGTCCAACTTTGACATAAATGATCAATTATTATGAATATATTACCTGAAGTAATAGATGGACTCCATTTATTTGAAACCAAGAAGGAGAATTAAGGAAGATAGAGAATTAAGTGGAATAAAGCACTAAAGATGTTCATCTTAATTTAGTAAGGAGTATTAGGACCCCAACTTCATTAACACCAATTAATGATAAATGGCAACTTCTAGCAAAAATTTCTTTTGGAGCTTTTGATTGTTATCACTAGTTTTTTTCCTTAGGCTATTGGAAAGAGTATGCTATGGTTGAAGATATGTTCCTATTTTATCATTGGGTTGATTTTATGGATGGGATCGGACTGCCAGATAAACAAATATATATATATATATATATATATATATATATATATATATATATATAGGAATGACGTAAATATGGACACTTAGCTAATGATAAACTATAGGTAAGACTGTAAGTTAATGAGGAAATTAGGTTAGTAAATGGAAATAAAAGAATGCTTCAATCCCAAAAAATTTAGGATTTTAGGAAAATAAATTTTAGCTTACTGACATACACTATTCAAGGATGACCATTCACCCAGAGGAGATAAAATGAATATAGATATGAAGAGAATTTTCTATTGGATAGGAATAGAGAATGGAATGATAAGAATAACTAGGATAGGAGGAACGTTTCTGTTTAAGGAAAATACAGAGAATAATAGTTGAAGTAGGAGCCAATTAGTTAGGAGAAAAATAAATATAGGCAATATTGGGAGATTTAGATAGAAATAGCATTTGGAATTTATACAAAATAGGATTAGTAATCTAGTTAGAAATTAATAGGACTAAAGTTATCATTGTCTACTCCACTTTTCATTGTTTAAAGTTATAGAAGATGATAATTAATAAATGAGTTGGGTAATTTTGTGAATATTATAAGGAAAAGCATTTATGTGAGGACGGGAATTTTATATATTCGTTTTAGAATTTATTTTTGAATGGTAATGAAAGAGAAATAAATTAAAATTGATAAGAAAAGGATTGCGAAAGATTATAAGATTTTATATAAGGCTTAAACAAAGTTATAGAAAGTATTTAGTTAAAGGACAGTACATTTTGAGTAGTAAAGCAACATATGTTGATAATAACTCGAAGTTATGAATTTGGCATGCATATAAATAGATTGTGGTTCGAAGTCTACTTGTCTATTAACAAGAAATATCTTTGAAATAATAAATGACTAATAAAGGAAAATCTATTATTTCAAAATGTTATCTTTGTAACGGGTTTAAAGAGGGTCAATGAACTTTTCATAAGCATAGGTCATAATTTCATGGAATAGTAAGTGCTGATTTCGAATTTATGTAATAAGTTTATAAAATTTATTTTGTATGTCGTAGAAAGTTTTTAAGAATGGAGATTATTTTTCTCCTTTAAGGTATTAAGCGATTTATGAATTTTTGATTTAATAATAGTTTGGTTTAATGATTGAGTTCTAAATGTCTTGAATAAAAAATCCAACTTCTAAAGAAATAAATCTCTGTTGTAGAAAGTCCTTAAAAAAGAAAAGGTCGGAAAAAAAATTCATGGATTATTTTGGGAACTACACAGTTTTTGAAAATTAGCAAAAAGGGTTTCCAAGGTTATATTTTTAAAGATAAAGGTTTTGGATAAGATTCTTTATAACTGTGAAATTTTAGTTTTAAAGGGTGAGTACTAAACCAAAAAGTTTTATGTAATAGATAGGGATTACTACCTAGGTAAGCCAGTGTAAAAGTTTTAAGATATGAATAAAATAGGAATATTATGTACAACCCGATCTGGTAATTTTAAACTGGTCCCAAATATTTAATTGTAGAATGTTTATAAAGTTGTGAAGATATTCCAGATTTATAATTGGGTTATAAGTTAGGTTGCCTTAATTGACTTGGAATATAAATTTCTATGTCTTGATTTATTTGGAATGGTCTCCCTGTAACTTACATAATTTTTTTATTCCACATTTGAATTAATAAGGAATATACTAAAGAGGGAAAGAGATGTGTAAGATATGGATATTCTTTTCCATAGTTTATATTATCTATTCAATAAAAGAAAAGGAAATAATTCCTTGTAATTTCAAACGAAACAAAAATCTTACTTTGGTTAATTTATGAAAAATTATAATGGTGATCCTTTCAAAGGATAGCTTTAGTAAATTAAAATGTGGAAAGGAATGTTCTAGTTTGGAAATTAATTTATAGACACGTGTATAACTATGCTTAACGTATAAAAAATAGAAATATATAAATGGCACAACTTATAATGATATTCGTATTAGTTATTATAAGACAAGGATTTATGGACATTAACTACAAATTTAACGGACAATAAATTTGTAATTAATAGAGAATTAAAAGAAATAAAATAGGAATTGATTATGGAAATTAATACGATGGAGGAATTGGATTGGCGTAACAAATGGATTTTGAAACTGGTTACAAGTTTAAAGGAATTTAAATGAGGATTGAATAGAGATGGTCCAACTTTGACATAAATGATCAATTATTATGAATATATTACCTGAAGTAATAGATGGACTCCATTTATTTGAAACCAAGAAGGAGAATTAAGGAAGATAGAGAATTAAGTGGAATAAAGCACTAAAGATGTTCATCTTAATTTAGTAAGGAGTATTAGGACCCCAACTTCATTAACACCAATTAATGATAAATGGCAACTTCTAGCAAAAATTTCTTTTGGAGCTTTTGATTGTTATCACTAGTTTTTTTCCTTAGGCTATTGGAAAGAGTATGCTATGGTTGAAGATATGTTCCTATTTTATCATTGGGTTGATTTTATGGATGGGATCGGACTGCCAGATAAACAAATATATATATATATATATATATATATATATAGGAATGACGTAAATATGGACACTTAGCTAATGATAAACTATAGGTAAGACTGTAAGTTAATGAGGAAATTAGGTTAGTAAATGGAAATAAAAGAATGCTTCAATCCCAAAAAATTTAGGATTTTAGGAAAATAAATTTTAGCTTACTGACATACACTATTCAAGGATGACCATTCACCCAGAGGAGATAAAATGAATATAGATATGAAGAGAATTTTCTATTGGATAGGAATAGAGAATGGAATGATAAGAATAACTAGGATAGGAGGAACGTTTCTGTTTAAGGAAAATACAGAGAATAATAGTTGAAGTAGGAGCCAATTAGTTAGGAGAAAAATAAATATAGGCAATATTGGGAGATTTAGATAGAAATAGCATTTGGAATTTATACAAAATAGGATTAGTAATCTAGTTAGAAATTAATAGGACTAAAGTTATCATTGTCTACTCCACTTTTCATTGTTTAAAGTTATAGAAGATGATAATTAATAAATGAGTTGGGTAATTTTGTGAATATTATAAGGAAAAGCATTTATGTGAGGACGGGAATTTTATATATTCGTTTTAGAATTTATTTTTGAATGGTAATGAAAGAGAAATAAATTAAAATTGATAAGAAAAGGATTGCGAAAGATTATAAGATTTTATATAAGGCTTAAACAAAGTTATAGAAAGTATTTAGTTAAAGGACAGTACATTTTGAGTAGTAAAGCAACATATGTTGATAATAACTCGAAGTTATGAATTTGGCATGCATATAAATAGATTGTGGTTCGAAGTCTACTTGTCTATTAACAAGAAATATCTTTGAAATAATAAATGACTAATAAAGGAAAATCTATTATTTCAAAATGTTATCTTTGTAACGGGTTTAAAGAGGGTCAATGAACTTTTCATAAGCATAGGTCATAATTTCATGGAATAGTAAGTGCTGATTTCGAATTTATGTAATAAGTTTATAAAATTTATTTTGTATGTCGTAGAAAGTTTTTAAGAATGGAGATTATTTTTCTCCTTTAAGGTATTAAGCGATTTATGAATTTTTGATTTAATAATAGTTTGGTTTAATGATTGAGTTCTAAATGTCTTGAATAAAAAATCCAACTTCTAAAGAAATAAATCTCTGTTGTAGAAAGTCCTTAAAAAAGAAAAGGTCGGAAAAAAAATTCATGGCTTATTTTGGGAGCTACACAGTTTTTGAAAATTAGCAAAAAGGGTTTCCAAGGTTATATTTTTAAAGATAAAGGTTTTGGATAAGATTCTTTATAACTGTGAAATTTTAGTTTTAAAGGGTGAGTACTAAACCAAAAAGTTTTATGTAATAGATAGGGATTACTACCTAGGTAAGCCAGTGTAAAAGTTTTAAGATATGAATAAAATAGGAATATTATGTACAACCCGATCTGGTAATTTTAAACTGGTCCCAAATATTTAATTGTAGAATGTTTATAAAGTTGTGAAGATATTCCAGATTTATAATTGGGTTATAAGTTAGGTTGCCTTAATTGACTTGGAATATAAATTTCTATGTCTTGATTTATTTGGAATGGTCTCCCTGTAACTTACATAATTTTTTTATTCCACATTTGAATTAATAAGGAATATACTAAAGAGGGAAAGAGATGTGTAAGATATGGATATTCTTTTCCATAGTTTATATTATCTATTCAATAAAAGAAAAGGAAATAATTCCTTGTAATTTCAAACGAAACAAAAATCTTACTTTGGTTAATTTATGAAAAATTATAATGGTGATCCTTTCAAAGGATAGCTTTAGTAAATTAAAATGTGGAAAGGAATGTTCTAGTTTAGAAATTAATTTATAGACACGTGTATAACTATGCTTAACGTATAAAAAATAGAAATATATAAATGGCACAACTTATAATGATATTCGTATTAGTTATTATAAGACAAGGATTTATGGACATTAACTACAAATTTAACGGACAATAAATTTGTAATTAATAGAGAATTAAAAGAAATAAAATAGGAATTGATTATGGAAATTAATACGATGGAGGAATTGGATTGGCGTAACAAATGGATTTTGAAACTGGTTACAAGTTTAAAGGAATTTAAATGAGGATTGAATAGAGATGGTCCAACTTTGACATAAATGATCAATTATTATGAATATATTACCTGAAGTAATAGATGGACTCCATTTATTTGAAACCAAGAAGGAGAATTAAGGAAGATAGAGAATTAAGTGGAATAAAGCACTAAAGATGTTCATCTTAATTTAGTAAGGAGTATTAGGACCCCAACTTCATTAACACCAATTAATGATAAATGGCAACTTCTAGCAAAAATTTCTTTTGGAGCTTTTGATTGTTATCACTAGTTTTTTTCCTTAGGCTATTGGAAAGAGTATGCTATGGTTGAAGATATGTTCCTATTTTATCATTGGGTTGATTTTATGGATGGGATCGGACTGCCAGATAAACAAATATATATATATATATATATATATATATATATATATAGGAATGACGTAAATATGGACACTTAGCTAGTGATAAACTATAGGTAAGACTGTAAGTTAATGAGGAAATTAGGTTAGTAAATGGAAATAAAAGAATGCTTCAATCCCAAAAAATTTAGGATTTTAGGAAAATAAATTTTAGCTTACTGACATACACTATTCAAGGATGACCATTCACCCAGAGGAGATAAAATGAATATAGATATGAAGAGAATTTTCTATTGGATAGGTATGAAGAAGAAAGTGGCAAAATTTGCCACTAGGCGTTTGACGTGCCAAAACGAAAAAGATAAAATTGATTAGGCAGCGACTGAAGGCTGCACAAGATCGTCAAAAATCATGTGTGGACTAAATAAAAAAGAGATAGAATTAGAAGTAGGGGATACGATATTTACCAAAATTTCTCTCTCTTACATAGGTCGTGAGATTAGGAAAGTTGGGAAAATTAGTACCAAGGTTTGTTGGGCCTTTTGCAATTTTCGGAAAAATAGGAAAAACTACGGAGGTACTGGATAAGTTGGCAGGAGCCCATGACGTTTTTCACGTTTAACATTTGAGGAAATACCTTCATAGCACAACCACTGTGGCAAGCCCTGATATATTGGGGGATATTAAGATAGAGCCAATAGCATCCTATGCCACCACAACCATTGTGGAGCACGAACTAGGAAGTTCCGCAACAAAGAAACTAGACTGGTTCAAGTATAATATGGAAAAATTCCGACGGAAATCATGAAGACTTCTCATCCTAAGCTTTTAACTAGCAAACTTTCCTCTCCAAATTAGGTTATGGTTGCATTGCAATTACTTGATTGGATGGTAGGAGATGGTTGCTACACCTTTACTATCACTTTTGCATTCATATAGAACACTTTTTGCATGTTTAGGGTGTTTGCATGCATACTTATATGTTACGATCATACAATGACGTTAGGATTGAGCTCACTTATAGACGTCTGCAATATATAATCAAATTGCACTTTTTGATGAGTAGATGGATGTGTAGATAACTTGGTTGTATAACATGGATGTTTAGTGCATATTATGATGTTCACCCCTTGTAAAAGATTTCGGAGACGAAATCCTTTTAAGGGGGAAGAATGTAACACTCTGTAAAATCAATCATAAATAAACAAGTTGAATAAATTAAATTAATAAGATAAAGATAAAAATGGAAATTTTGTAAAAGTCAGAATCTAACCACGAAAGTTATGCCGTTGTATTCATGGTGCAATTATGATCGGTATCCATATATAATATGTTGAAAATGGAGCTTAAATGGAAAAGTTATGGACGTTTGAAGTCTTCAGTTTTAAAATAATTTAAATTCAGTAATTCTTAAATTTGAAACTTGAAGATTAACAGTAATTAGACTTGGAGGTTAAGTAAACGTTAAAATCAACGTTGACGTTAAGAGCTAATTAAGGAATTAAATTAAATACAATGAAACGAAGAAAATCTTTTCAAAATAGGCACAACGGTCGACCACTCCCTAGGACCGATTGACGGTTAGCAGTCAACCGATAGTATAGGGGCGGTCGACTGGTATGTGCATTTGCAGCTAGGGTTTTTAATTATATGAACGTACCGGATTTAATTATTTAAATCCGATGATTATGATGCTTTCTCACCATTGTAAATAAGACCCTAGACCCTTTACTTTTATTCACATAATTTTTGAGAACATTAGCAAAGCTCTGTCAGTTCATCTCTTCAAGATTCAGAAAACTCCATTAGGGTTTTAGGTAAAAAATCCTATAGATCTATGTTTGTTTGTGGTTTATTTTCTCAACTTCTTCTCCTCTGAACCTTTAATTTTTCGAATCTAACGTATATACAAATCCCTTTCCATATACATGTATCAAAAAGAAGAGATCTGATAGAGATTGTCAATGGTGTGTCAAATACAAAGAAGGCAAAGCTAAGGATATATTGTGAGTGGAAACCTTAGCTTTCCTATTTTAGTAATTGATTAGTGTAATTTGGGTTTGAATATGCCTTTGGGAGTTTTGGTTTGCGAAAACATCATATTATAAACTCCCAAAGCAGCTTTAATGTGAAATGTCAATTTTAGGTTAGAATCTCAATTGTTTATGACAAAGTAATGGAAATTGTGTAGATTTGCAATTTTGATAATTTTACCTTCTATTCCACTCCTTATTCTTTTCCTATGAATTTGGTTAAAGAACTTTGATTAGGGAATAGTGTGTAAGGTACAAATTTATTCATAGTTTGCACTGCTTGTTCCCATGAATTAAATAGAAATTCCTTTGTTTACTTTTATGTGATAAAGGAGTTGAATAGAGCGTAAAATTGGAATTGTAAGTTTCCATTGTTAATGTATTCCATTATTTTGATGTAATAAGTTGAGTTTAAATTTCAATTGTATACAAGTCTATTGATTTGAATTTTGACATGAATATCAAAATTATGGTATTATTGGTAATATAGGAAGAGACTTGTATAATTGTTGAAAGAGTTGACATTTAAATGCTAGTTTAGGGCGTATGTTCTGCACACTTAGAAATTACTGGACGCATGTATATGTATGTATGTGTGTGTGTGTCTATATATATATACATACATATTAACATATAATTGCATAGGTAAATAGGTTATTAATCCTATTAAATCCCCCTTAGAACAATAATTAATGTTAAAGGCGAAATAAGAATGATTTCTTATAAGGCCTTGATTAATAAAATAGTGAGATGTGTGATATATATTATGACTAAGTTATCGGGATGTGAGGTCGGTCAAAAGCACATGAAAGTCTATCTAGCTAATCTGGTTACTAGCAATATGAATTTGGGGCTAATGTGAGACATTGCCAATAATAAGTAATTACGATAACGGGAGGTTAGTCCCAAATTATGTAGGGTAAATCTGCCCAGCTAATTTGGCTACAGTATATATGAAAGGTCAGGCTAATGTGAGACACGGTGGGGTACAAATTATAATATGAAGAACCTGCTTCAGAGATTGAAGGTATTAAGTGGTTGTGTGAGGGCCCGCCTCTTCTCTATGTAGGAAGTAGTAAATAGTTAGGGTTATGGGTTAGGCACGGTAGAGGATATCTTTGGAAAGGCCTCGACTTCAATAGGAAGTATTAAGTGGCTGAAGAGATTCCGTGCAATGTCAGCTAGATAGTTACTAGTGAGGAGTCCGCCTTGGGATTATAGGTAGTAAATGACGTGGACCTGCCTTAAATAAGGCATTAAATGGTCGAAGTCTGCCTATTCCCATTAAAATATATTTAGTGACTTGAGTACTATCTTTTTCATTGATAGGACATTATGGACGATATATGGGTTACTGGGATCATATCAAGTTAGCTATGGGCTTATATTTGGAAAGCCTTTTATTTAAGTTTGAGAAATAGCTTTAGGCTTGTATTTGAAAGGAATTATGATGTAGGTAGAAATCTTAAGACATATCCCTAGTTGAATTATATTGCCTAAGTATAGAGGCTCGAGATTTTTTTCACCAGACATGTGTTGTTCCGGCTCCCTCCTCATTATAACACAGGTTAGAAAGATGGTTATGTTGAAGGGAAAGGCAGGGAGTTAGCTTGTGGTAGTCAATCTGTTTATCTATTCATATTATTTTTAGATGTACCCCTTGGAAACTGTTGTATTTTAAAAATGATATACCACAGATATGTAACAGTTGTTATTTATGACATTTGGTATTTAAATGAAATGGATACTATTTCTGTTATTATATTTTATCCTTCCACTGTGAGTTTTGAATGTGTAGATAAATTACTCTGTATTGTTCTTTATACCAACCAATAGCGAGATTTGGAATGGGTCTATGTTTCGATGGGCCCATTCTAGGTGGGAATTCAGGCTTGTTTCAGGGAAGATTGTTACAATTAACACATACAATTTAATTTATATTTTTGTATGCAAGTGTTATATAAAATAGCTTTCTAATAAAAATTAGGTTTCTCCAAACAAAAGTTTCCAAAACCAAAGAATAGAATACATAAGTACATCTAAATTCATGGTGAAAGCATTTAGATCTATATTATATGGAGAACAATAACAAATAAATACATGAGGCAGAGAATCTAAATTATATCAATTATGATGAACATATAGTAAATGGAGATTTAGAACAAAAGTGGAACCGAATTAAATTAACATAATAAACACACTATTGATTGAGATGGACAAAAGGAATTTGATCACATATTGCAAGATAAACAGTCAAATAGATGAGATGAGGCATACAAAGTCTAAAAACAAATGAATAAGGGAAAGACATAAATAAATAAAATTAGAGTAGTACCTTGGGATATACCCAAAATTTGCATCTTGAATGATGACTCGATCCTCTTAGATTCAATTGAATCGACCTCTGAATCTTGCGAGAATCAAGAGATAAAAACCACATTTTATTTTGATTTTGGTTTTATATTTTTTCGAGCCATGGAGGCATCTATTTTTAGCCATGGTTATATTAAGAGAAGGAAGCAGAAGAAAATGAATTTTGTCAAGAAGAATAATAATGAAATGAATAAAAGATGATTTTTTTAAGAGAAATGTTAAAGCCTTTCAATTCCCTCCTTTAAACTCCTCCCATTTAATTCATTATTTAATCTTATAAAATCCACTCCTCATCTTTATATTTTCAGCATAAATAATAGAAGAAAAGAGAAAAAGGTAAATATCATTTGATAAGTAAGATTTAAGTGAGTCATAAAAAAGAGTAAAGGATGAAGATTTATTTCTTTTCTTTAATTACTTCATTGGATTTTCAAAATCACATTTGAGACCTCTCCCCCTTCATCATGCATGGTCGACCATAAACGGGGAATATGGGACTAAAAAATTTCCCAAAACAACTTAGCAATTAACCTTTTTAAATCCAATTTAAATATTTTATCGATATTGTATATCGATACACATATTTATAGCTTTTTTATATGCATTTTATTAAATACTAATGGTATTCAAACACTTCAAATAAAATTTAATCTAAATATTAATTATATAATAATTATAAATTAATTAAATCATGTGACTTTTTGGTGTATTCATCATTACAGTTGTGTGACTTAAAGGTGTTATTATCCGAATTTTTAATCTAGCAAGATCGAGAAAAGAGGGACGACTAGATGGAATCAAAATGGCTCAGGACTCAACCAAAAGGGATAAAGCAACAAGTTAAAGAAAGCCAAGTCCTATTACAAAAGCAACAAATGAGTCTGACCAAACCAAGGGACGAGCATTTGTCCAGTCCAATCAGCAGCCAAATGCAACTAGCAAGTAGATCGTCATCGAAACAAAGCAAAGTGCAACAGGACTATGTGAACAACGTCGATACAAGGCAATGAGAGAATGCTAGATACCAAAAGTTCAGAAATAAACCAAGTGCATGAATCGCCATTGATACATGCATGGATCTCCAATGATCCATACACCATGAATCGCTAGCAATCCATAAACTTCACCAGCGGGTTGCTAAGCACCTATGGAATGTGAGAACAAAGAAGCCTAGAAGAAAAAATGAAAAAGTACGCTAAGTGTATGGATTGCTAGCGATCCATACTGTAACAAACCGAATTTTCGATCCTCGAAAATCAACACTAATACATCTACTATATCCATGCCGAGCAATCGAATGTTGGAAAACCCGATTGTTAGGGGAAAAGAAGAAGAAAGAAGATAAGAAGAAAACTAAACAACATAGAATCTCATAGCAGAACGAATAATCTATAATATATCACCAGTCTTTACATAAAAGCAAAACTGAAATATGTATATATATACAAACATCAATCAGAGTATACTAACCTATTTCAGCCTGGACAGTTATAATAGTTTGTCTTCACAATTGTAGATAACACATCAATGAATACAGTGGAAAAATAACCATCTACGTGAATACGTCTTTGGGCCTCCAACTCGTCTCTTGAAGCTCCAAGCATCCAAACTAATCTGTAATATACTCGGTCTGACCCGAGCATTCTAATAAAATAACACCTGAGTCAGTCGAGAAAACCAACGTGAGAAAACACACCCAACTGGATTTAAAGTTATAAGAAAATATTTGAAATCAAAAGGTATCTCATAAGACCACGCCACACATAAACATGATGGGTTTTTACCTTACCATAACCAAAAAACTTTTATAGAAAATCCTATGATATTATAATAATGTCTAGAGGTCAAAGTAAAATATGAAAACAGCTGAAATGCTTGCATCTCACATTTCAACATAGTTGGGCACAATCAAAACTGTACGGCGCTTATTGGAGAATGGATTCCATACTATGACAAGGCACCGGGGTACCACCTATAACGGTACACATCTAGAAAATGTACCGAGGACCTCACTTGGATCCACTGCCAACATAAAACCGGCCTACCCCTGACTGGATAGTACCAGATATGTCATCACCCTGGTTGCTTTGCAACCTTTTTTATTTTAGATATCATGCACAACTAATCCATAAATATATAGATGTATCTAGAACGGTGAAAACATACCCTAATGGGTGCGACCCACTTAGCCACACTGTATCTTCCTTTATTTTAGTCATTCCCGGTTGATAAGACTTGAGGCAACGATTACCTCTCAAGAAATTCACACTTAGAATGCTCATTGACCTTCAGTGACAATATGCTGATAGCATTCATCCATACAAGTCCGTTCTGGGTCTGAACGAAACCAAAGGCACTATTCCTACTACATCCATTTTGGAATCACCCTTAGGATTAGTAGTGATTAGCCCTTGCACATCACATCTCCATCTTCGAATCCATGCTCTTCAAGATGTCTTCACTTCGAAATGCATTCGTTGGATCGAAGTGGTTTTCGGATAACATATTCGATCCCGGTCTCTTCGAAACAACAGTCGACAATTTCTGTTAAACTGAACCCCAGTTCTCTAGGAAATAAACAGATAAAGATAAGATCGGAGATCACCTCCTAACCATTAGTGGACGGATTTCCTTATCATCATCATAGAAGAACGAACGAGATTTATACACACGGTACAACATCATCGGAGATGATTGTTCCATATAACTCACGTGTTTCTCCTAGATATTTCCAAAGTTACGTTTGGGTCCATTTTCGATAGTCGGTTATTTAACTATCGAATAACAAACATTCAATAAGAATTTTATTTCATTTGGAAAATCAACATTGGCTCACTATATAAGCAATCACTAGCCCCCTTTAATAAGTCTTTATACATACAATTACTTTGTAAATTACATGTATATAAACACCTTTAAAGGATATACTCGCAAATCCCTGTATTTCCATATTTAGAAATAGCCATATACTTATTCCAACGGTATAAGTATATCTACAAAACATAGAAAAGTTTCCTTTTTATCGATTCTCAAATCGTTTATAATTCCCCTTACAATTCTCCAAGATCGCTATAAACCATTATATAAATCTCCGAAAAACATTAATAATTCCTTTACCAAGAATTCAGTCACTTATATATTTCTTGCACCTTTCAAAATCATTTATAACTCTTAATGAACCCATACACCATTTATGAACATTTTTATAGATCTATAACCCTGCTTCTAAAATTTGTTTATAAATATCTAACCATTTATAAACTCTTTCGCCTTGTAGATAGCCCTTCCTTAATTCTTCAAATCATTTTATAATTCCTTCATAAAATCTAAGTCTTTCGACTCCATTTCCGGGTCTCAGATACATTTATAAATAATTTTAATCATTTACCTTAAACATCACTGTATGATAATAATTATTGACAATGAACATTGTAAATAAATGGAAATCGTTAACTTTTAATATCCTAAAATAATAATTAGTCATTCCAAAATATTTTTAAGAAATAATAATAAAAATTAATCTTACCATTTTATAAATAATAATAATTTATTTTAAAACCTCATTAATAATCCTTGTTATTAACTTAATAAACCATAATTATTCTTAAATTGTAAATCTTTCAATTTTTTTAACTTTTTTTTATAAATTCTTAAAACATATTAATTATAAACAAAAAACTTTTAAACAATAGTAAAATAATTAAATAACTTTAAAATACTATTAATATGATTAGATAACTTTAAAATAATATTAATATAATTAATTAACTTAAAAAACTATATTAATATATTTAATTAGATAACCTTTAAACAAAATATTTTCGAAACCCAATTTTGGATTGAGAAATAGTTTCTTTACTCAAAAACCAATTCCGATTTAATCGACAATTTACAATAGTTTTAAAAATACTAATTTGAGGCCAATAACCACCCAACACTGAACCAATATCGATATTGATTTTCTATTACTACTAGGTTCTAGTTTTCAACATATAACAATGTTATAACTATAGTGTCCACAATCATATTATTATCCCATAATCCATATAAAGGATATATCATTGAAAGAATATAATTCAATAATAGCGAGGGTCGTTGGATCCCTCCAACCTATTTCCCTGCACCATAAACGTTATATAATCATAAAATAAAATCAACCGCTTTGAGGCGGGATTCGTATACAAAGGGTCATCTGCTCTTACACGGGAACGCAATAGCGTCTCATCCGCTCCAATAGGCGGGAATATTCAACCAACTAATAAACATAATAATTTATCCAAACAATCATTTAACAAATTTTATCAACTATAAATCAAACTAGTTATCCAAAAAGGTGAGTTTAACTCACTGAAATTCCTGTTGTCACCGAGGCGTTTCGAATTCCGTCTAAATTAGAACGACATTCGAATTCAGCGTAAAATTCGACTCCATCTGTTGTCAAATCAACTCCATATCGTAGATAACGTCCAAACGGGTGCAACGCAACTCGTCTTGTTTGAGTCCGATCTAAAACGAGTAAGTTACAACATTTATAAGATTACAAAATTAAAATTAAAATTACTTTATTTATTTCTAGATTAACAATTAACTACCCACGTTTAAATTAATTTCCGCCTAACCCCCTTTCTTCACCCAATTCAGAAACGCAATACCAAGGATCACCTACTCGCGACTTTCCTCCACCTTGCACCACTGTTACGCGCCTCCTCCGACCACCGCGCATCCATCCAGCATGTCTCGACTTCCCCTGCCTCCATCGCCACCAGACAACCCACCTAGAACACCGCCACAACCGAGAGAACATCAAAAACCCCAACGCCGTTCGTCACGAACTACAACCATGTCGGACCACCTGGCACCACCGCCTTCCTACCGAAGCTCCCCCAGACCACCATGCTTCCTTTGCCACCATCTAACGACTCGCCGTCATTGACGAACACGAACCCAAAACTGCCGCCCCATCTTTCGCGAACTGCCACCACCATGCATCCTCGTTGATGATCTCCACCGTTGATTAGGTCCAACATGCTGAGTCGAACATTTTCTTAGTTGATGACTAAGGCTGAAAATGCCTTAGGTGGCGCTGATGAGCTCGTGGCCGTTGGATGAGGCAGTTGAGACTAAGAGAAGATGAAAGTATGTTTTTTTCTTTGAATCCAAGAAGCTTGCCCCCCTTATTTTTTTCTTCCTGGAGATGGCTGATATACACAGGAAGACAACGTGATGGGGGTATGGCTATGACAGGTAGGGGTGTGGGTTGATGGAGATGGAACAACGACTGTGGTCAAATCTGAATAGAAATATATTATTTAAAATTTCAAAATATCTAGCCATAAATTTCGGATCCCAATCGAGGCGTGCCACCTGGCATTCTTTATGTTATACCCCTATTCTGAACGCAATGGAACTAGTTTCAGGATCTAATTCGATCGTATGGATAAAATAGCTTTTTGAACCCAATTATTATATTAAATTCTCAATGTTAAATTCAACGCGTTTCGATCTCGCACGACCAAACGATACATCTGATCGCTACGAAATTTGATGGTGTATTATAATTCATTTTTACGAACCCAATGACACTGGTTTCGTCGAAATCCAAAACTACGCTGTGACGACCCGACTTTCCACTCCCGGAAAATTGCATCGACAGTAAGAAAGAAAGGGGTGAGAAGTAGAAAAGAAAAGAAGAGAAAGAAAACAAACACAAATACTCACAGCGGAAACGGACAAAATATATTATATCACATAAATATTACATAGTATCATATACAACACTTATCAGAGTTACACAGATTACACATCATATACTAGACAGTTATAAACATCTGTCTAGTTATTACAACTCAATACAAAACAAAGATCTAAACAAGATCAACACAGCGGAAACTACTATCTATATCTACAACGCTGAAGCCTCCTGCTCCATTACTCCTCCAGATTACTCGTCAAAGCTAACCTGAATCCCTTGGCTACTCGTAAAAATTTGAGTACCCAAGAGTTTATAAAACAGAAATAAACAACTTGGGTCAGACATGGGTCTGGTGTGAGTAACAGGTTAAACTTGTTTAACTTCAAAACCTTTTGAAAGAAAAAGTATCACGTAAGACTTCCCACACATAAACATGGGTAAGTTTTTACCTTACGCTAACCAAAACATTTGATAGGAAATCCAGTTATATTATAATAGGGTCTAGGGTTTTCAAGTAAATATGAAATAGCCGAAATTGTTACATTATTAAATTCCAGCATACTAGCCACAAAGTGGGTTATACAATCAAGTCTGTTGGCACTTATTGGATTTTGGATTCCATACAATGGCAGGGCTACCGGGGTACCGCCCGTCACAGTACGTGGCCTAGATCACCGTACCGAGGATCACTCCCAATCCCCTGCAACACAAGGTCGGAACATCCCTTACTGGATAATTCCCGCACAAGATACCTCATGGTTGGGATCAGCAACCGCACCACTAAGTCGAAAATAGAAAGGGACATCTAGACAGAGGTAATCTTGTCCTACTTGGGTGCTACCCACTAACCTTGCTGCACCTCCCCTGTTTTAGCCATTCCCGGTTTGTGAGGCTTGAGGTCACGATTACCTTAGAAAAGAACACATCACTTAGAATGCTCATCGTCCACCTGACGATGTGCTGAAAGCATTCAATCCATACAAGTTCGTTCCGGGTTCGAACGAAACCGAAGGCATTATCTCGTTACACTCGTTTTGGAATCACCCTCAGAGTTAACGACAATAACCCTTGCACTCTGAATCTTCATCTTCACTTGATTCACGACCTATCGTTAATTTGGATCGATGTGGTATTCGGGTCTCCAGACCTGGAAATCCGGTATACGGAAACCCGATCCCGGTCTCATCGAAATCCAAAGCGTATCTTTTAAGGCCAAGTTGTTTTAAAGGTTAAAACAATTTAATTCATTATCTTTATACACAAAGAAAGATAATTCACAACAGATAATCAACATTATCAGATAATCCATACAATTCAACTAACATCCATATCATACAGCATATATCTCATCAGAGATATCAATTAATGCCAAGTATTCAATACTATCACCCATTCATAAGTAATGATTTATATCATCTTAATTTAAATTGAATTAAATTAATTACTTCATTTTATAAATCCTTCTTACTTAACCATTACAATTTAATTAATTATCCTTAAATAATTCATTTTAATTAATCATCTTGATTAATTATCTTTTAATTACATCCAAGTAATTTATCCTCAATTAATTTCTCAAATTAATTATCCTTAACCACTTATAGTAATTAACCTTTAATTACTTCATTAATTAATTAACTAAAATTAATTAACTTAATCAACTATAATTAATTACATTAATCCTTAATTAATTACATTGATTAATTACTTCATTTATTAATTATTACTTAATTAATCAATTCTTAATTACATCATTAATTATATTAATTAATGATCCTTAATTACAACTTAATTATTAATTACTCAATTAAATTAATTACATTAAGTAATTTCCTTTAATTAAACAACATTTATTAATCACTTTTGATTAATCTTCAATCAGTAATTAACTACCTTTAATTACTTTCATTAACTAAATTAATTACTCCTTAATTAATTTCTTTAATTAATCCCTTGATTAATTTTTTTCAAAGTAATTAACTCAAATTACTTTTATTAATAAAATCATTATTCAACTAATTACTTCCAGTAATTATCTTATTATTTACTTCCCTAAATAATCTTACTTTAATAATTACATTAAGTAATTATTATCAAATCATCTCTTGATTATTCTAAATTAAATAAACTTAATTAATTAATTTAACTAAATCAAATTAACTTCAATTAATTACAATAAGTAATTAATTCTTAATTACTTCCAACAAGTAATTACATTTAAACAAATTCATAAATGATTATTCTTAAATTAATTTAACTAATTAATTATCAAAATTAATTCTATTAATTCATTATTTAATAACCCATAGTTAATGACCTCATTAACTATTATTTAATTACTTTCCTTAAGTAATTAACTTATATTAATATTATTAATTCTAAATTAATAAATCTTAATAACCAATTTATTAATCTCTAATTACTAATATTAATTAAGTTATATCCAAAACAATTTAAATATAATTAGCTTTTGTTTCTCTTTAATATATATAGATAAGTGTTTAAATAAATAAGAAAAGGGCTTTTCATTTACTTTTAAAATAAATAGAAATATGAGTAATTACTTATAAGACATGTGTCTTTATCTAATGCCTTGTTTTAACATGTGTTAAGTAATGAATTAATCTATGTGACAAGTGTCTTTTTATTTTCTTTTTCTTTTATTTTTATAAATCATAAATATACATGTATTTTAACATTGCATATCTTCATTTCCCATTCTTTCTAATCTTCTCATTTTTTCAAAAGCCAAGAGAAATCAATAATCTTTCTTCTAACTAAAATCTGAAACAAATCAGAAATTCAAATGCCTCAAACTAGAAATTAAACTTCTCACAAAACCAAAACTTCAATTCAAATCAAATCTCTGAAAACAATTTTCCAAAATCCAAATCAAAGAATCAGCCTGCAGCCTTCATTTTCTCAAATCTGGAATCAAATCAGAGCAACTGCTGTATTCTTTTCAACTCTGAAAACAATTCAAACTGCTTGCATTCATTTTTCAAACTGGAAGTAACATGCAAGATTCAGTAGCCAACAATTCAAGCTTTTAAATCAATAAGGCATTCCAGTTTAAGATTCCCAGTTTCAAAAAGCTTTTCAAAATAAAGTAGGATCTGTCATCTTTAAACAGGTGAGTAACAGTTTTTATTTATAACTATCTTAAGTAAGTTTAGTTGCTTGAATTCTTCATGTGATAATCATGTTTGCAGTAAATAAATGTGATGAAATTCCCTGTATTATGTTTGGTTTCAAATGCATGTTGGGTTTGGTATATATGGATGTATTGTATGCCTGTATGAATATGATCTCTGTTCTGTTCTGTTTGCCCAGACTCAAGAATTCTCTTTTAAATCTCTTACTACCTGATCTAGTTCTTGTTAGGACTAAACTTATAAACAAAAGTTGTTGATTTATCATAGAAGAATGTTTTAAAATTTTAATTAAGTCAAATTTAAGTTCGAATGTCTCTGTAAACCCAAATTAACAAGTGCATGTATATAAAAGTAAAAACTCAAATATTAATGATTCGTCATTCTGTAGCATGAGTGGCGGGTTGTTACATACGCCCTGGAAGGCTATTTTTATATGTAATTAAAACGAGTTATTTTCAAAATTAGTTAAATCACCTTTAAATCAAATTTAAAAGTTTTATTACCTTTGTTCTTATTAATAGAAATGTAATAAGTCTTCAAATCATTTTTATCCAAATAAAAATCAAAGATTCAATTATTTAAACAATTTTAATTATTAATTTCAACAATTAAATTATCCAATAAATCGTTATATTTGAAATTCAAGTGATTTAACCTATAAAATTAACTTTTAATATTTAAAATTAATTAAATATTCCAATTTCAAATAACCGGGTCGTTACATTCTTCCTCCTTAAAAGAATTAGTTGAAATAACTTTCCAAATCCATTTAAGCCTTTAACTTCCCAAAATCAATTTGTTGAAACCTTGTTATTACTTTTACTAAGTTCCCAAATTCATCCATAGGTTCCAACTAATATTATCCATTCAATCATTTCAGGTTATAACTTAAAAATCAATTTTTAGTTATTAAAATTTTCTTCAAAATTTTTAGCTCTTTAAATTTTTGAAAAATTTCGCCAATGACTCCTTTGCGCGGCTAGATCAAAACAACTACAAATCCCCACTATGGGCCCCAACCAATAAAAGAAAACAAAAGCCAAGTGGCTCAACCATAAAACCATCAAATCAAACAACAATATAAACATGTACCTTTTTGTTGGCAACCAATTTTACTTATGAAATCAAGGGCATCAAATTAGCTCTTGCTTTTATATACATGCATCTTATTTACCAATGATATCTAATCATATAGTTCATAATTATTTTATTTTGTATCTTTCCAATCTCAATATTTGTTTTACTTAAGCCCGTACGATGTATATATATCATCCGTACGCAATATCAAATCCGATCGCTCACTCGATCACACAATTTCACTTCCGAACTAGTATCGTTCACACGACCACTCTAGTGCACACTCAGCTCCGGTTCCTTAATTAAAACCGTCATTCTCCTTGCATAGCTATATACTATGATAGAGAATTATAGAATCAATCAAATGCCATATCCAGTGTTCGCCATCGAGAATCGAGTGAAAAATCCTAACTCGGATCGATATAAATTATCTCAAAATCATGTACTCGAATCTAGATCAAACCGTCATGCGAATAAAATAATATACGTATAACTTACATATTTATTTCAGTTGATTCTTAGCTACGCCAAATCCTTTTGTTCACATTCATTTCATTTACATTCAATTATTCACAATCATTATTCACATTGCTTTATTTACATTCATTATTTTCTTAGTATGTCCTTTCCATACTGATATTTTCTAAGAATTATTCCACCAAATTCTTTGTTCAACACATTTCACTTCATACTTACTTCATTTATGAATTATTCCATAAAATTTTCTTAAGTTTATAAACATTTTATACAAACTTCTTATGGTTATTACCACCTCACAACTTAAGTCCTTATCCATTTCTAACCAAATTCAATTTCATTTTCCAATTTCAACATTCAATTTTATCAATCAAAATTCCAAACCATATCCAAATAACTAATTAATTGTTACCTTATTTCATTAATTTATTTCAAATCTCAATCAATTCCATTTCCAAAAATTATTGCATTTAGCCTAACTTAGGTCGAAGTCCTTTTCAAAATGTTTAACTTATCTTAAGTTATATTTCATTTCCAAGTTCAGTTCCAAATTTACTTTTCTTAAAATTCATATTCAATAATTTAAAACATTGTTCAACCTACTTATTTTCAAAATTTATAAGTTATCAAACTTATTTTCTCATATTTTCATAAAATACTCAATGAAAGTTTTCTAGAGTTTAAACACATGGTTCTCATTTATTTAAGTTAATTTGAACTCATATATATATATATATATACACACACACAAAATTCCCTTGGTATATCAAATTATTCCTTTAAATTTTAAATTCAAAAATAATTTTACCAAACAAAACTCCAATGGTAGCAATTCCTCCCTTGAAAACTCGAAAATGAATATCGATGATCCTGTAGTCATCACCGAAATTATTTTCTAACGACCGAAGTGAGTTCAGTGCTTTTATTTCCTTTAAAATTCTTTTTAAAAATATTTCCATTCAAAATTATTTTCCAAATAATACTTTATTATTTTCCAAAACTTTGAAAAATCATTTCCAAAACCACCGAAATTTAAATTCCCACATTCCGAGCCTTTAAATCATTTTTACTTACAATCATATTTATAATATACTTTAGGAATTTCTTTTCCTTTACATTTATAAATCACATTTACAAATCATATTTACATAATTCCATTTTGTTATATGAAATTATTTCTTAACTTTTAATCTTTCTCATATTATAATATCAACTTTTATTCGATCACCAATAACAACCAACAAATGATAATAGTATAACATTATCATTTCCTAACAACCAATCACACCATATACAACTATAATAATTTTTGAAAAACTATTCCTATATATATAAATATAATCTGGGTAAAATTATTTCATTTACCCAATTTCAAAACAATACTATGTCAAATTGTTCTGTTTAAGTGTTTAGAGATCCCTATCAATAACGTTAATTACTCGTATTGACCAGAGTCCATAAGCCACTCAACAGATCAACCAACACAATATAAAACATTTTTATATCACTAACAAATACGCGCTAATATATACACTCAAACTCATTCTAGGGCGCTACTGTCCCTATCTCTAATGAGTTACCCCATCAAAGCCAAGGTTCTCGCTTAACCTGGCTCTAATACCAAGTGTAACGAATCAGATTTTCAATCCTCGAAAATGGACACTAATACATCCACTGTATCACATACCGAGTAATCGAATGTCGAAAAATCCGATTGTTAGGGGAAAAGAAGAAGATAGAAGATAAAAAACTAAACAACATAGAATCTCACATCGAAAAGAATAATCTAAAATATATCACCAGTCTTTACACAAAAGAAAATTTGTAATATGTATATATATATACAAACATCAATCAGAGTATACTAACCTATTCCAGCCTGGACAGTTATAACAGTCTGTCCTCACAATTGCTGATAACACACCAATGAATACATCGGAAAATTAACCATCTACGTGAATGTCTCTAGGCCTCCAACTCGTCTCTTGAAGCTCCAAGAAATCAAACTAATCTGTAATATACTCGACTTGACCCGAGCATTATAACAAAATCACACCCAAGTTACTCTAGAAAACCAACGTGGGAAAACACACCCAACTGGATTTAAAGTTATAAGAAAATCTTTGAAATCAAAAGGTATCTCCTAAGACCACGCCACACATAAACACGACGGGTGTTTACCTTACGATAACCAAAACACTTTTGTAGAAAATCCAATGATATTATAATAATGTCTGGAGGTCAAAGTAAAATATGAAAAGCTAAAATGCTTGCATCTCACATTCCGACATAGTTGGGCACAATCAAAACCGTACGACGCTTATTGGAGAATCGATTCCATACTATGACAAGGCACCGGGGTACCACCTATCACGGTACACGTCTAGAAAATGTACCGAGGACCTCGCCTCGATCCCCTACCAACACAAGACCGGCCTACCCTTGATTGGATAGTACCAAATATGTCATCACCCCGGTTGCTTTGCAACCCTTTTTATTTGAGATCTCATGCACAACCAATCCATAAATATGTAGATGTATCTAGAAGGTTGAAAGCATACCCTAATGGGTGCGAACCACTTAGCCTTGCTGCATCTCCCCTGATTTTAGTCATTCCTGGTTGATGAGGCTTGAGGCTATGATTACCTTTCAAGAAATTCACACTTAGAATACTCATTGCCCTCCAATGATATTGTGCTGATAGCATTCATCCATACAAGTCCGTTCTGGGTCTGAACGAAACTGAAGGCACTATTCCTACTACATCCATTTTGGAATTACCCTTAGGATTAGCACTTGCACTTCACATCTCCATCTTCGGTTCCATGCTCTTCACAATGTCTTCACTTCAAAACGGATTCGTTGGATCGAAGTGGTTTTCAGATAACGTATCTGATCCCGGTCTCTTTGAAATAACGTTTGATAATTTCTGGTAAATTCAACCCCGGTTCTCTAGGAAATAAACAGACAAAGATAAGATCAGAGATTACCTCCTAACCGTTAGTGGACAAATTTCCTTATCATCGTCCTAGAAGAACAAACGAGATTTATACGCACAGTACAACATCATCGGAGATGACTGTGCCATATAACTCACGTGTTTCTCCTAGATATTTCCAAAGTTACGTTTGGGTACATTTTCGATAGTCGGTTATTTAACTATCGAATAACAAACATTCAATAAGAATTTTATTTCATTTGGAAAATCAACATTGGCTCACTATATAAGCAATCACTAGCCCCCTTTAATAAGTCTTTATACATACAATTGCTTTGTAAATTACTTGTATATAAACACCTTTAAAGGATATACTCGCAAATCCCTATATTTCCATATTTAGAAATAGCCATATACATATTCCAACGGTATAAGTATATCTACAAAACTTAGAAAAGTTTCCTTTTTATTTGATTCTCAAATCGTTTATAATTCCCCTTACAATTCTCCAAGATCGCTATAAACCATTCTATAAATCTCCGAAAAACATTAATAATTCCTTTACCAAGAATTCAGTCACTTATATATTTCTTGCACCTTTCAAAATCATTTATAACTCTTAATGAACCCATACACCATTTATGAATATTTTTATAGATCTATAACCCTGCTTCTAAAATTTGTTTATAAATATCTAACCATTTATAAACTCTTTCACCTTGTAGATAGCCCTTCCTTAATTCTTCAAATCATTTTATAATTCCTTTATAAAATATAAGTCTTTCGACTCCATTTCCGGGTCTCGGATACAGTTATAAATAATTTTAATCATTTACCTTAAACATCACTGTATGATAATAATTATTGACAATGAACATTATAAATAAATGGAAATCATTAACTTTTAATATCCTAAAATAATAATTAGTCATTCCAAAATATTTTTAAGAAATAATAATAAAAATTAATCTTACCATTTTATAAATAATAATAATTTATTTTAAAACCTCATCAATAATCCTTGTTATTAACTTAAGAAACCATAATTATTCTTAAATAGTAAATCTTTCAATTTTTTTAACTTTTTTTATAAATTCTTAAAACATATTAATTATAAACAAAAAACTTTTAAACAATAATAAAATAATTAAATAACTTTAAAATGCTATTAATATGATTAGATAACTTTAAAATAATATTAATATAATTAATTAACTTATAAACTATATTAATATATTTAATTAGATAACCTTTAAACAAAATATTTTCGAAACCCGATTTTGGATTGAAAAATAGTTTCTTGTCTCAAAAACCAATTCCGACTTAATCGACAATTTACAATAGTTTTAAAAATACTAATTTGAGGCCAATAACCACCCAACACTGAACCAATATCGATATTGATTTTCTATAACTACTGGGTTCTAGTTTTCAACATATAACAATGTTATAACTATAGTGTCCACAATCATACTATTATCCCATAATCAATATAAAGGATATATCATTGAAACAATATAATTCAATAATAGCGAGGGATCTCGTTGGATCCCTCCAACCTGTTTCCCTGCACCACAAACGTTATATAATCATAAAATAAAATCAACCGCTTTGAGGCGAGATTCGTATACAAAGGGTCTTCTGCTCTTACATGGGAACGCAATATGGTCTCATCCGCTCCAATAGGCGGGAATAGTCAACCAACTAATAAACATAATAATTTATCAAAACAATCATTTAACAAATTTTATCAACTATAAATCAATCTAGTTATCCAAAAAGGTGAGTTTAACTCACCGAAATTCATGTTGTCACCGAGGCGTTTCGGATTCCATCTAAATTCGAACGACGTTCGAATTTAGCGTAAAATTCGACTCCATCTGTTGTCAAATCAACTCCATATCGTAGATAACGTCCAAACGGGTGCAACGCAACTCGTCTCGTTTGAGTCCGATCTAAAATGAGTAAGTTACAACATTTATAAGATTACAAAATTAAAATTAAAATTACTTTATTTATTACTAGATTAACAATTAACTACCCACATTTAAATTAATTTCCACCTAACCCCGTTTCTTCACCCAATTCAAAAACGCAATACCAAGGATCACCTACTCGCGACTTTCCTCCACCTTGCACCACTGTTACGCGCCTCCTCTGACCACCGCGCATCCATCCATCATGTCTCGACTTCCCCTGCCTCCATCGCCACCAGACAACCCACCTAGAACACCGCCACAACCGAGAGAACATCAAAAACCCCAACGCCGTTCGTCACGAACTACAACCATGTCGGACCACCTGGCACCACCGCCTTCCTACCGAAGCTCCCCCAGACCACCATGCTTCCTTTGCCACCATCTAACGACTCGCCGTCATTGACGAACACGAACCCAAAACTGCCGCCCCATCTTTCGCGAACTGCCACCACCATGCATCCTCGTTGATGATCTCCACCGTTGATTAGGTCCAACGTGCTGAGACGAACATTTTCTTAGTTGATGACTTAGGCTGAAAATGCCTTAGGTGGCGCTGATGAGCTCGTGGCCGTTGGATGAGGCAGTTGAGACTGAGAGAAGATGAAAGTATGTTTTTTTCTTTGAATCCAAGAAGCTTGCCCCCTTCTTTTTTTCTTCCTGGAGATGGCTGATATACACAGGAAGACAACGTGATGGGGGTATGGCTATGACAGGTAGGGGTGTGGGTTGATGAAGATGGAACAAAGGCTGTGGTCAAATCTGAATAGAAATATATTATTTAAAATTTCAAAATATCTAGCCATATATTATTATTCAATCACTTATAAATTTCTTGTACCTTTCAAAATCATTTATAACTCTTAATGAACCCACACAACATTAATAAACTTCTTTTATAAATCTATAACCCCGCTTCTAAAATTTTGTTTATTAATATCTAACCATTTATAAACTCGTTCACCTTGTAGATAGCCCTTCCTTAGTTCTTCGAATCATTTTATAATTCCTTTATAAAATCTAAGTCTTTCGACTCCATTTACGGGTCTCGGAAACATTTATAAATAATTTTAATCATTTACCTCAAACATCACTATATGATAATAATTATTAAAAATGAACATTATAAATAAATGGAAATCATTAACTTTAAATATCCTAAAATAATAATTAGTCATTCCAAATTATTTTTAAGAAATAATAATAAAAATTAATCTTACCATTTTATAAATAATAATAATTTATTTTAAAACCTCATTAATAATCCTTATTATTAATTTCAAAACATAGTTATTCTTAAATAATAAATCTTTCAATTTTTTTTAACTTTTTTAGAAATTCTTAAAACATATTAACTATAAACAAATAACTTTTAAACAATAGTAAAATAATTAAATAACTTTAAAATAATATTAATATGATTATATAACTTTAAAACAATATTAATATAATTAATTAACTTAAAAACTATATTAATATATTTAATTAGATAACCTTTAAACAAAATATTTCTGAAACCCAATTTCAGA
This sequence comes from Allium fistulosum, assembly GCA_030737815.1. NCBI lineage: Eukaryota > Viridiplantae > Streptophyta > Magnoliopsida > Asparagales > Amaryllidaceae > Allium > Allium fistulosum. The sequence continues at coordinate 410,231,325 of CM060906.1, forward strand.
TTTAAAAATCGTTTCTCGTCTCAAAAACCAATTCCGACTTAATCAGCAATTTATAGTATTTTTAAAAATACTAATTTGAGGCCAATAACCACCCAACACTTAACCAATATCGCTATTGATTTTCTATTACTACTGGGTTCTAGTTTTCAACATATAACAATGTTATAACCATAGTGTCCACAATCATATTATTATCCCATAATCCATATGAAGGAAATATCATTGAAACAATATAATTCAATAATATGGAGGGATCCCATTGGATCCCTCCAACCTGTTTCCCTGCATCACAAACGTTATATAATCATAAAATAAAATCAACCGCTTTGAGGCAGGATTCATATACAAAGGGTTATCCACTCTTACACGCGAACGCAATAGGGTCTCATCAGCTCCAATAGGCAGGAATATTCAACCAACTAATAAATATAATAATTTATCCAAACAATCATTTAACAATTTTTATCAACTATAAATCAAACTAGTTATCCAAAAGGTGAGTTTAACTCACCGAAATTCCTATTGTCGCCGAGGCATTTCGGATTCCGTTTGAATTCGAACGACATTAGAATTTAGTGTAAAATTCGACAAGCTCCATCTGTTATCAAACCAACTCCATATTATAGATAATGTTCAAACGGGTGCAACGCAACTCGTCTCGTTCAAATCTGATCTAAAACGATTAAGTTACAACATTTGTATGATTACAAAATTAAAATTAAAATTACTTTATTAATTACTTGATTAACAATTAACTACCCACGTTTAAATTAATTTCCACCTAACCCCCTTTATTCCTCCAATTCAAAAACGCGATACCAAGGATCACCCACTCGCGACTTCCCTCCACCTCGCGCCACTGTTACGCGATCCTCCAACCACCGCGCGTCCATCCAGCACGCCTCGACTTCCCCTGCCTCCATCGCCACCAGATAACCCACCTAGAACGCCTCCATGACCGAGATAACATCCAAAAACCCCAATGTCGTTCGTCACGAACTACAGCCACCTTGGACCACCTAGCACCACCGCCTTCCTACCGATGCTCCCTCAAACCACTACGCTTCCTTTGCCGCCATCTACACCATCCAACGACTCGCCGTCGTTGATGAACCCGAACCCAAAACTACCTCCCCATCTTTCGCAAACTGCCACCACCACGCGTCCTCTTTGATGATACCCACCGTTGATTAGGTCCAACATCCCGAGACAAACATTTTCTTAGTTGATGACGAAGGCTGAAAATGCCTTGGGTGGCGCTGATGAGCTCGAGGCTGTTGGATGAGGTTGCGGAGACTAAGAGAAGATGATAGTTTGTTTTTTTTCTTTGAATCCAAGAAGCTTGCGCCCCTTCTTTTTTTCTTCCTAGAGATGGCTGATATAGACGGGAAGACAACGTGATGGGGGTATGACTATGACAGGTAGGGGCGTGGGTTGATGGAGATGGAACAACGGTTGTGGTCAAATCTGAATAGAAATATATTATTTAAAATTTCAAAATATCTAGCCATAAATTTAAATTCCAATCGAGGCGTGCCTCCTGGCGTTCTATATGTTATACCCCTATTTCGAACGCAATTATTGTATTAAATTCTCAATATTAATTTCAACGCGTCTCGATCTCGCATGACCAAACGATACGTCTGATCGCTTCGAAATTTGACATTGTATTATAATTCATTTTTACAGATGCAATGACACTGGTTTCGTCAAAATCTAAGACTGTGTCCTAGAAGGCTATTTTTATATGTTAATTAAAACAAGTTATTTTCAAAATTAGTTAAATCACCTTTAAATCAAATTTAAAAGTTTTATTACCTTCATTTTTATTAATAGAAATTTAATAAGTCTTCAAATCATTTTTATCCAAATAAAAATCAAAGTTTCAATTATTTAAACAATTTCAATTATTAATTTCAGTAATTAAATTATCCAATAAATCGCTATATTTGACATTCAAGTAATTAAACCTATAAAATTAACTTTCAATATTTAAAATTAATTAAATATTCCAATTTCAAATAACTAAACTTCTGAGTCATTTCACATACACTATGGATCGCCAGCGATCCATACAAAGCATTGGAATTCTTACGACTTGACGTAGTAAGGCAATGAGGAAAGGAGCTAAGTGATTAGCTCGCACGCGAGCTAAACCTATGGATCGCTAGCGATCCATAGACGATGGATCGCTAACGATCCATGCTTTTGGCTCGGGTCGCAAGCTAAGCTCCACTAGGTCGTCATGTGTCCATTTGCAAGCAACTAACGAATGGGCCTGGCCCGGTAGCTCTCTGATCTCTATAAATACCATCCTACATGCAACATAAACAGGATCTTCTTTTGACTGGTTGCTGAAGCTCTACTGAAAACTTTCTTCACTCTCCATCTCCCTCACAACCATCTCCAAAGGGATTCACTGTGATTCTTCAGTGGATTCCAACTCCGAGGATTCAATCTAGCTAAGGATAATCAAAAGCCTTATAACCAAAAAGTACTTGTAACAATATCAGTCATAATAAAACTATAAAGTTGTTCAACGGCCAATTTCCTACCGAGTTAAAAAATAGCCGATCGAATTTTAATTAAAATTAACCACAAGCGCATGGTGTACAATGTTAGTATGTGGCGAGTACGGGTCGATCCACAGGGAATTGTTTAGATTTAAAATTCCTATTCAATCAAATTAACCAAAGATTTTGAGATTGTGATTAGCTAAAAATGTAGAAAAGTGACAAAAAGAAAGTGGATAAAAATACGAGAGTTTGAAGGCAATTTAGAGGTAATTTCCTTCTCATGATCACATAGATCAACAAAATAAAATTATGATCTCTCTTTTTGTCATTAGTGAAATTAGTTGATATGCTTATCATAAGTATGGAATATTTGTGCTATTAATTAGCCCAATATAAACCCTCAAACTAAAACACAACCACTAAATCACTTTAACTCTCATGAAAATTTTAATGAACTTGAAAATAAAATCTATTCTAAGCATGATCTATTAACTATTGATTAGAAATATAGACCATCAAATTTTGATTTTAAAATCACTTCATTACCATAATCATATGTAGATGAAGAGGTAATTTGTGTTTTTGTTTGTTTAAGCATAGCCTATTTGGTGTCAACAACATAGGCTATCAAATTCAAAGCTAAAACAACAAAGTTTAACCCATTCAAACTTCCATTAAGCACAAAAAGAGATAAAAAATTATCAAAATGTTGAAGCTACATGATTAAGAGAGCTTCATTACCCCTAAATTGAAGGGGTTTAGCCTCTCATATTTGTTATCATTTCAACAAATGTACCATTCAACATGAAACAAAAAGAGGAAAATGAAAGCAAGGTAAGAAGAGAACTAATCAAACTAAAATAAAAGCTAATCTACTTGCATGAATAAAAGATCTACACTACTAGCATGAAAGGAAATAAACAAGAAAAGAAAAGAGCATGTATTAAAATTGTGTAAATGAAATTACATAAGAGAAATGGCTAAGAAGCCATGAAAAAGAAAAGAGAGCTTTTATTTTATTTTTGAGCCTAAAACTAAACTAAATAGGAGGCTCAAGAGGCTAAGAGAGGAGAGACTAATTACACGAACATAAGGGGTATTTATACATGTATGAAACCCTAATCCATTTTTTGGGAACTACCCAAACTACCCTTGAGGTAGTGTGGCCACCAAGTAATCATTAGCATGTGTTAATCTTCCACTTAAATATGCATGTAGCTTTAAACTCTATTAGCATGTACATTAGCTTCTAATTGTACATCATGGTAAGTGGGTAGGTGGAGTCCTCCATGTTTCATGAAATGAATTATTTCCATCTTTATTTGTTTGTTCCTTCTTGTGCATGCATATTTTCAATGAAGCCTCTTCCAACTTCCATCCAGTTTTCCTATAAATAAAAATAAAATGTGGAAATAAATATTCTCATATTAATATTGTTACCCGGATGTTTGACTCGGTTACAGGATGATGATCATATGGGCTTTTGTTTCAATCTGGGTGGTTCGGCCCAAATAAAAGGATTGCATGTCGCTCGGCTTAGGATGGAAGTGCACCGTTCGGCCAAGTAACTCGACATGCGTCGTTGGGACTAAACATACTGGCACGCACCGCTCGGTCAAGGGGGTGAAGTCATACCTGGTTCGGTGCATAGTTGAGAAGTTAGCAGGATATCGGGCCTGCAACTAAGAAAGGCGCTTGGCATGACTCCGCTTCGGGTCAACTACCCAAGATCCACCGTTCGGTCTCCTCACATGGTTCGGCTCGGTATATTTGCATGGATCGGTCTACTTACCTGGTTCGGTACCAGGTGTTAGTTCAATCGAGAACGATAAGTGAACAATGGCTCAGTCAAGGTAGATGAGTAGATGGAGAACGGTTCGACGTATGCCGCTCGGCATTTACCATTCGATATTTACCGCTTGGCCAATGCCGCTCGAAAACTAGGCCCAGTCATTGTAGTTTGGCATGCCTGGTTCGGTGCATGCTAGAGGGGTTAGCAGGTTATCAGGCCTACAACAAAGTGAGGCGATCGGCATGACTTCGCTTCGAGTCAACCCGCTATTTGCTTCGGGTCTCCTGAGGATTTACTTCGAGTCACTTGATAATCGACTAGACATGATGGATCGGCATTTCTCGATCGGCCTGTCTCACTCGGCATGCATAGCTCGGTGTGCAAAAGTCACCTACTATGGGCCGAGATACTTTGCTCCAGGGTCCGTGAGGGAAGTCCAGCCTATCTTCGCCTATAAATAGAGGGGCAGGGGCATAGTGAAAAGGGACCTTTTTTGGAGAACTCCGGGGAGACTCTGCCATTTTCAAAACTCATTTCTTTTCTATAAAAACTTGTACTCAAGTTATTGGTGCACGGATTGTATCTGTATTCAATTATTCAGAGAAGTAATAAAGACTACGAGCAAAGTGGGCGTAGGCAGTTACGCCGAACCACTATAATTCTGGTGTTCTCGTTTTTTATTGTTTTTACTTCATATTATTGCGATATTCCTCAGTTTTAATTTTTTTTCTTCATTAATCTCTCTGCATAATCTTACTCAAGGGTGTTAGTGACCAATTTTGGTGCTAACATTTTGGTGCTTTCACTGAGAGCACATTCTCAAGCCGTTAGGATCTCCTTTGTTGCTACTGGATTGAGAGAATCCCCGGAAGAAGATCCAAGTTATTCGCAAGAAGTTCAGAGAATCTACTAAGAGTTCCATACTATAACTCTACAATGGGAAGACCGCGTACTAGATCAGCCTCTCACAATGCAGATGTCAACGAGACTGCTAGCGTCCAACAAGTAGGACCCAGCAACCAACAAGCTAATCCGGGCACAGGGGTTGTCGCTACCCAAAACCAAACGGAAGTTGTCACCAGAACGGAGTTCCATGAGCTGATGAGGGAACTCATGGAAAGCAGCTTAACGAGCAAATTCAAGCTAACGCCAACCTTATGACTCAGCTTACTCAACAACAGCATCAGAATGCTAGAGGGAGTCCCGCTCCCTACTCCTCGTCCGACAGCTCTTCTTCATCTGATGAACCTCCCAGGCATATACGCCGTAGAACTGAAACAACGCAAACAGGTGCAGTGCATCAGGAAAATCGTGTCCAAGCTGAAACAATGAACTTAGGATCTGGAGCACGGGCGGAAGCTGGGCGATTGGCTCACCAAGGTCATGATGAAGCAGGTCCCCAGGATACACATTTGGTAGATCGCCAACAGAGGAGACACCAACCGGAATGGTCTCACGGGACGGATTCCAACTTGCCATCTTCCATACAAACCCCTGACTTATCATCCATGGTCAGACAGCTGATGAGGGAAAATCAAGGTTTAACTAATGATGATTGTGGTGTATCTAGGAGTCATACTCCGTTCACAGATGCTATCCTACAAGCCGAGTATCCCAGAAAGTTTAGTATGCCGACTATCCCGGCCTACGAGGGGAAGACTGATCCCAGACAGCATGTAATGAGGTATGGGTGGATGATGGATTCAGCTTGAGAAAATGATGCAACTAAATGCAGATGTTTCCCAATAACTTTATCTAGAATCGCTACCATGTGGTTTACCCGACTTCTCCCATGGTCTGTCTCCAATTTTGATGAGTTAGCGTCGAAATTTGTGGAGCAATTCAGGATTCATACCACTCGTCCCAAGGATGTTATGTCCTTGTCTAGTGTAATTCAGGCCCCAGGGGAATCATTCAAGGAGTACTTACAAAGATTCCACTCTGCTGCTACTGAAGTTAGCAACCCAAATGACCATGCCATTTTAATGGTCGTAATGCAAGGAGTAGATCCAGATTCGGAATTTGGTGACTGCTGGCAGGAAATCCTCCGGCGACGCTGGAACATTTTTACTCAAAGGAACACCAATTTATAAGAAGGGAGGAAGCCAGGTGGATGAGACGAGATAATGCACTAGGACCCGACAAGGAGACTGTGCAAAGCAACATTGCTGTAAAATAATCTGGTGACAACTCTGGAAAAGTTCAGGTCAATGTTCAAAACAAGCCTGAGCAGTCAAAAGGAACTGGAGGAGGAAATTTTGGAAAGAGAAGGGAAGCCGGAAAGTGGAAACCAAGGATCCTAACTTACAATGAATACACTCCTCTGAATGCATCTCTGGAAAATATTTACATATCGACCTGTAATACTTTCCAATATCGGAAGCCACGCCCAAAAGAGTCCACCGAAGAACAAAAGCGGATCGGGAAGTATTGCCGCTTCCATGAGACTTACGGGCACAATACCGAGGAGTGTAGGCACCTCCATGATGCGATTGAAAAGCTGATTCGACATAAAAAATTACAGGAGTTTGTGAAGGACCCTCAGGAAGGCGGACAAGGGATGTCCGATCCCAATCGCGGACAGGCCCCAAGGCGGTCTGAAGAACCCGTTCGGTCTGGAGGTAGATTAGTCATAAACACGATAGTCGGTGGGCCAGACACTGCGGACAAAAATTGGCAAGAAATGGAGCGCTATGCTAGTTCCTTAAAACATGCAAAATTTGAATGTTGTTTAAACACAGAAGATGGAACTTCGGCCAAGCAACAACGGATGATGACGGATGATATAGTGTTTAGAAGTAGATATGCTAATCAGGTGGAGGCACCTACCATTGACCCGATGGTCATCTCGGCCACTATCGGGCCAGCGTTTGTGAGAAGGATACTGATTGACTGTGGAAGTTCGGTTAACATCATATTCAAAAAGGCGTACGACCAAATGAAGATGGACACAAAGGATCTAATGCCATCTAAAGCCCGCATTCATGGCTTTAATGGTGCGGCTACTGATGCAGTGGGTTTTGTTGAATTGCCAATTGAACTTGGAGAAGGTGAACGTAGAAGGGTGCGGATCATTCCATTCATCGTTTTGGATGTCGATTCCCCGTATAATGTGTTTCAAGGCCGACCGGCCCTGGTAGAGTTTAGGGCAGCTTTGGCCCCATGGTGTTTAACTTTGAAATTTTCGATGGATAAAGGAGTTGGTGTAGTTCACGGCGATCAGGCGACTGGTCGTGCATGTTATGTGGCTAAGCTAAGAGAGGCCCAGCGAAGAGAGAAAGGAAAGGTTGTGGACGACTCCATCCACATCCGAGGCACTGAATATTGACAAGTAATGCCCGAGCCTTGGCTCGGGCAACATGATCGGATCTATAGAGACATAGATCCGAGGGACGATGATAAGGAATCCAAGGAGGCAAAGGCAGCACCGGCTGAACTGACGATTGACATTCCGGTCAGCTATGATGACCCATCGTGGGTACTTAAGATTGGATCACAACTCAACCCCTCGATGATCGAGGATCTTGCTGATTTCCTCCGAGTGAATCTGGATGTTTTCGCTTGGACGCATTTCGATATGTGCAGGATTTATCCCGCTATTGCGAGTCATATGTTGAACATAGACCCTGAATACGTGCCAGTAAAGCAAAAAAGAGGGATGGATCCAGAGAGGTCCGCTGCTCTCAGAGAGGAGGTGGACAAACTCAAAGCCAATGGGTTCGTCCACGATGCCCTCTACCCTGAACGGGTATCTAACCCCGTGCTAGTGAGAAAAGCGAATGGGAAATGGAGGACCTGTATCGATTATTCATACTTGAACAAGGCTTGCCCTAAGGATAGTTTCCCTTTACCCAGAATTGACCAACTGGTCGATTCAACTACCGTGCACGTGTTTTTGTCATTTATGGATGTATACTCGGGATACAATCAAATCCCGATGCACATTCTGGATTAGGAACACACTAGTTTTGTCACGGACATTGGACTGTACTGTTATGTAGTGATGCCTTTCGGATTGAAAAATGCAGGAACAACCTATCAACGTCTGGTGAACCGGATGTTTAAAGACCAAATTGGTAGAACGATGGAAGTCTATGTGGATGACATGCTCGTGAAGTCACGACAGTCAAACAACCACATTCGAGACTTGGCCGAAATGTTTGATATACTCAAGTATTACGGGATGAAGATCAATCCATTAAAATGTTCCTTTAGCGTTGCATCAGGAAAGTTCTTGGGTTTCATTGTTAATGCACGAGGAATTGAAGCTAATCCAGAAAAGATTCAGGCTATTCGAGGCATTCAAGTGCCCAGAACTATAAAGCAAGTACAAAGCCTGAACGGAAAAGTGGCCATGCTGAGTCGATTCATATCCAGAGCGACCGACAAGTGCATTCCTTTCTTCGATGTAATAAAGAAAGGGAAGAGAAATTTTGAATGGTCGCCCAACTGCGAGTATGCATTCCGAGCTCTGGTAAGACATTTGGAAAGTCTGCCGGTGCTGTCGAAGCCTATAGACCACGAAGTGTTGTATGTATACTTGGTCGTATCTCAACATGCCATTAGTACGGCTTTGGTTCGCGAAGAGGACCGAGTTCAAAAGCCGGTGTACTATGTTAGTAAACGTTTAACGGGGGCAGAAAGAAATTATCCTATAATTGAGAAGCTAGCCTACTGCTTGGTGATTGCATCATGCAAGCTTCGTCCGTACTTTCAGGCACACCCAATCAGTGTTTATACTGATCAACCCCTACGACAAGTACTCCAACGACCAGAAACCTCTGGAAGGTTGATAAAATGGAATATCGAGTTGAGTCAGTTCGGTATCACCTACCTACCACAAAGGGCAATACAAGGGCAAGCCCCAGCAGACTTGATCGCGGAATTTACCGTGTTCGACGAATTAGACAGAGATGATGTTAAACCCACTATTCGATGGAAACTATACACTGATGGGGCATCCAATGACCGTTGCTTTGGGGCTAGAGTCATTCTAGTAACCCCTGAAAACTGATCTATTTGTTATGCTTTGAAGCTTGATTTCCCGGTTATGAATAACGAAGCAGAGTATGAAGCATTGCTCGCTGGCTTAAAACTTTTCAGGGAGCTCGGAATAAAAACGGTTGAAATCTTTTGTGACTCTCAATTGGTGGTGTACCAAGTGCGGGGAAATTATCAAGCAAAGGGGCAGAAGCTTGCTCAATACCTCGCTCGGGTTCAAGAACTTTTGGCAGACCTTGAGTATTACGATATTTCGCACGTCCCACGTGAACGAAACACGAAAGCCGATTCATTGGCAAAATTCGCAAGTACTGGCGATGCACAGCAAATGGGCTTGGTTCACATCGAGGTTTTACAATCTCCCAGTATAAACGAGATGGAAATAGACTTTCTGCTAGAAGTAGAAATTGAAAAGGAGTCATGGATGACCCCATTCAAACAATACATACTACATGGGACTTTGCCCGATATAAAGAACGAAAGACGACAAGTCATTCGTAAAGCTTCACGTTACATAATGCAAGATGGAATAATGTATCGGAGGGGATTCTCAGTTCATTTACTCCGGTGCATCGCCCATGATGAGATAAAACGAGTCTTGAAGGAAGTTCACGAAGGAGAATGCAGCGACCATACTAGGGGGCAGACACTAGCAAAAAAGGTCCTCCGCTATGGATTCTATTGGCCCATTGTAAATCGGGATGCCGCAGACTACGTAAGAAGATGCGACAAATGTCAAAAGTTTGCAAAAATCCCAAGAGCTCCGCCAGCAGAACTCACACAAATGATTAGTCCCCGGCCATTTGCGATTTGGGGAATCGATATAATCGGTTCCCAACCAATTTCCAGAGGTGGTGAAAAATATGCAATTGTTGCGGTTGATTACTTTACTAAGTGGGCAGAAGCAGAGCCTTTAGCTACGATCACCACCAAAAAAGTAATTAATTTCATTGTACGAAACATCATATGCCGTTTTGGCCTCCCGTGAACTATCATTACGGACAATGGAACTCAATTTGAAAGTAGGGAGTTCAAAGAATTTTGCAAAAAATATCACATTGAGAAAAGGTTTTCGACGGTCGCTCACCCTAAAGCGAATGGACAAGTGGAAGCCGTAAATAAAATAATCAAGTCAATATTAAAGAAGCGTTTGGAGAAGGCTAGAGGCAAGTGGGTGGATGAGCTTCCGACAGCGCTTTGGGCTTACAGAACCACCCACAAGTCCGCGACTAGCCATACTCCATTCACCTAGGCATACAGCACTGAAGCTGTGATACCCGTGGAACTTGAAGTTCCTTCTCATTGGGTAACTTATTACGACCCCAAGACGAATCAAAATCTCCTATTGGAATCGCTGGACTTTGTTGACGAAAAACGTGAAAAAGCTGATTTAAGAGCGGCTGCACATAGGCACCGAGTTGCTCGATATTATAATGAAAAAGTTCGACCGAGAATTTTCAATGTGGGTGATCTCGTTTTGAAGCGAGTTTTTTCGACCCCATCACATCTGAATCCCATATGGGAAGGTCCGTATGTCATCAAACGGAGGCTTGGAGAAGGAATTTTCAAGCTAGCGACCGTAGATGGCGTGACACTTCCTTGCGCATGGAATAGCGAGCATTTGCATCGTTATTATACCTAGTCTATTTCTTTTTGCATTTTAGTTGCAATTATTTCCAGTGTATGTTCATTTTGCTTTTTTTTTGTTTTTGGCATGTAATAAAACAATTCAGTTTGTTTCCATTTGTTATGATCAATAAAGGCTTGAAGCCGTCTTTTCCATGAACTATTGATGTTTCCGTATGTTACAATTCTGTGACAAAAAATTAAATTACATCATTCTGTCTAGCGTATGAACTAGAGTACTCTAAGTCCCCAGAGTGTGGACTAGAGTATAAACGACTTGAAAAAATCTCTAAGTCCTCAGAGTGCGGACTAGAGTGCTCTGAGTCCCCAAAGTGCGGACTAGAGTATAAACGACTTGAAAAATCTCTAAGTCCCCATAGTGCGGACTAGAGTACTCTGAGTCCCCAGAGTGCGGACTAGAGTATAAACGACTTGAAAAAACCTCTGGGGACGTGCGGACTAGAGTACTCTGAGTCCCCAGAGTGCGGACTAGAGTATAAACGATTTGAATAAATCTCTAAGTCCCCAGAGTGCGGACTAGAGTATAAACGACTTGAATAAATCTCTAAGTCTCCAGAGTGCGGACTAGAGTACTCTGAGTCCTTAGAGTGTGGACTAGAGTATAAGTGACTTGAAAAAATCTCTAAGTCCCCAGAGTGTGAACTGTAGTACTCCGAGTCCCCAGAGTGCGGACTAAAGTATAAACGACTTGAAAAAATCTCGAAGTCCCCAGAGTGTGGACTAGAGTACTTTGAGTCCCCAGAGTGCGGACTAGAGTATAAACGACTTGAAAAAATCTCTAAGTCCCCATAGTGCGGACTAGAGTACTCTGAGTCCCCAGAGTGCGGACAAGAATATAAACGACTTTAAAAATCTCTATGTCCCAAAGTGCGGACTAGAGCACTTTGAGTCACCAGAGTACGGACTAGAGTATAAACGACTTGAAAAATCTCTAAGTCCCCAGAGTGCGGACTAGAGCACTCTGAGTTCCCGGAGTGCGGACTAGAGTATAAACGACTTGATAAATCTCTAAGTCCCCAGAGTGCGGACCAGAGCACTCTGAGTCCCCAAAATGCGGACTAGAATATAAACGACTTGAAAAATCTCTAAGTCCCCAGAGTGCGGACTGGAGCACTCTGAGTCCCCAGAGTGCGGACTAGAAGTATAAATGATTTAAAAATCTCTAAGTCCCCAGAGTGCGGACTAAAATTGAAGTGATTCAGAAAACTTCGAGTCACGTGGAAGTGAACAAGTACTTGCGTGACCCACATAGCTTTGGATTTCAAACACAAGATGGATGGTGAAGCTAAGCATCGAACATCATCAGAAAAACAAAATTTTATTTACTAATCAAGAATTCAGTTTCACTACAACTTCTCCTGAACTCGGAGCAAAAAATCTATTCACAACGACTACAAAAATAAATAGAAATAATTACATAATCCAGGCTTATTCGCGTTGAACGAAGAATGATAGCTACTTCTTCGACTTCTTCTCCTTCTTCGATTTCTCTTAAGACTCCTCCCCCAAGCGTTTTTTCCTAGACGCCTTTCTTGCAAGGGAAATGTTGCCTGGGGAAGGAAGAGGAACTTCCTGTGGCGAGGTTCCGCCAGGGAGTATAACCTTCAGAGGCCTGTTCAATGGATCATCAAGTTCCACCACCTGAGGTTCAATCTTAATCTCAGCCTTCTTCTTCTTTTCTTCTATGATTTGCTCCGCCATGCTCGATTTTGAAGTGTGTTCAGAGGCTCCCGTGATCTCAACTTCATCATGTTCCTCCACGGGTGATAAATTTTTAGATTTGTCTTCATCAAGCGCCCTGATCGCTTGTGCATCGGGTCCGGGGGTCTCTCTAGTCTGAGTTGCCTCTCCCGTTTTCTCCTCCTTCTCTGTGGCAGCATCACTCCTTGGAGTTGGCTCGGGGTCAGAATGGCCTGCACGAAATTGTAAGAGACAAATGTTAGAGTACATTTATTATTCGTCAAAAGCAGTGGCCCTTTGAACTCTAAAAAAGCTATGTACCAGTTTCTGGCCGACTCTCAACGGTTCGTGGAGTTTCACCTTCCGGAATAGGAGATAGAACATGAATATCAAGTCCGGGTTTCTCCGGGTCATAGCCAATATGCTGCTCAAAGGGATCGAGTGGTGAGCGACCAGTCGGCTGAATAGGAGGAGGAACTAAGGACTCGGTTCTGGATGGACCGGAAGTATCATTTTTCTCTTTCGACGAGGAAGAGTCCCTCCCGTAAAGGGTCTTTGTCGTAGATATATCGGTGCGTTCATTCTCGCGAAGCACTTCTTTCACAAGGGAATCTTCATCAATCTCTTCAGTTCCCAACTCGACTTTTTTGATCTTTACCGAAGTGTCCCATGCTTCGGCCACATATTCGAAATAACCCTCGCCAAGAAAAGTTAAGTCACAATGCATGAGAACTCGAGCGTTATACTCGGCTATGAGTGGATCAAACATGCACTTAATTTCCTCCCTACCAGCTTCAGTGGCGCCTCAAGGCGGGAATCGATTTCTGAGAGTGCTATTCTTTTGCCTTCTTCACGGGCCACATCCTTCAGCGCTTCAACTTTGGAAATCTCCTTGTCGAGCTTTACTTTTAGGAGTCGTGTGGAGACAATCTCGTCACAATATCGTTGTGACTCTTCTTGGGCTGCAGTTTTTTCTTCTTTTTCTTTAAGGAGTAGCTCCTCCAATTCTTTAACTTGCTGAGCGAGAGCATTCTTTTCATTTTGGATGGAGTCTTTCTCTAAGTCTAAAGTGCCACAACGTTGAACCACCTCATCAATTTCCTTTTTGTGTGCAGCTTCCAGACGATCAACCGCTTCGGCTGTGTCTTTAGCAATTGTTTTAGCAGTTGCAAGCTGAGATTTATATGAGGAAAGCTCTTCATCTTGTGCTTTGATAATGTCCTTGTCATGGACAGCTTCGAGTTTCAAGCGATCGATTTCATGCTAGCATTCCACCGAAACTTTTTCCACCAAATGAACGAATGCGTCGTGCTAGACGTAGACATCATTAGTACAAGCAATGGCACTTTGTTTAACATGCCCCGGAATAGGATGGATCGCCGGAAGAAACTTCAGTCCTTCAAAGCATATTTTTGGAAAGTTGGTCTTAAGCTCAGCTAGCTTCTCTACTACCGATGGATCATGTGCAGGACTGGAGGAAGTTTGTTTCGTCGAAACAACAGATTTCTTGTGAAGCTCACGGGATTGCCTAGTGCTTGATGAACCGGAATATTGATCACGAGGAGCTTCAGGTTGAGACCCCCTTTGAGTAGATTTATCTCTGCTATGCTCTGGTTGAGGGGGAGGGTCGTTGGGGTAGGAAGAGTGGCTATAAGTTTTCCTTCAAGACGATGAATCTCGAGAACGATAGTCTCTATCGCTATGGTCGTCTCTGTCTCGGCGTTTTCCGAACCCCGAGTCTCGGTTGGAATGATGGAAAATAGAGGACCCGCGAAGGCGGTCGAATCCATGAGAGCGTTCCATTTCACTTGTGCAGAAATTAAGCAAGTATGAGTTAGTAGGAATAACATAGTGGCTGATGTTTATGAGTAAGGTGAGGTGTGAGTGTTAGTGTCTGTGTCCTAGTGTTTCCCCCCGATGGACCAGTTTCTTTAGCTTTACTTATCGAAGTTTTCTCTCATTGGTGGTGGGTTTGAGCGCCTTCATTGCCTCTCGCGGGCGAATGAAGCTTTAGGGCCTCGGGATCGTCGAAGCCGTAATTGAGCAAGTCATCGGGAATGGTGAGGTCTGATAAGCCTTTCAATGAACTCTCTAAATGTTGTGGAGGCGACTCTCTCTCCATTGGAGTAATTGTAACTTTCGAGCTTCCGCCCACTATTTTTTTCCTTAGTTTGTAAGCCAGTTTCTTTTTCCCCTTTGAGGGAGGATGTGTTTCATCAATGCCAGGTGCCTCAACCGCCGGTTCCGGAACGGGGCTTATATTTTCGCCCGGTGCTTCGGCCTCCTTTATTTCACCCTCCTCAGATACCTCTGGAGTCTCTCTTGTCAAAGGCACCGAAGGCCCAGCTTGCCTTTTGCCTTTATCCAAGGCAAATCCGATTGTGGTGGTGCTATGAGGAAGACTTATTCGGCGACCTTCCACCAACAACCCAAATTTTGAAAACGATTCATTGGAAATGAAGGATTTGATGTCCCGGTCTCCCACGGGAACAGCTCGAATAGCTTCGATGGCCTCAGAGTACCCTGAGCCTTCGCGGCGTGGGCTAATACCTGTAAAAATCGAGAAAAGGTTTAGAAAGAATGCACTTCCTACCACGTACAACTATTGATCTAGAAAAGGAACCTACTCCCTTCCAACCATCTCCTCGCAAAACCAGGGGGCAGCGCACGTAAAACCATTCCTGCTTGTATAGGGAGAATTTGCTCCACGCCCCTGTTAGGATTTGGCACTTGGAGTGTGGCTCGAGCAATATGAAGGATGGGATGTTAGACCGTCTCTTCAAATGATAGATATATCGTATATCACCGGGAGTGGGGAGTCTAAACAGAACACTCATGAAAAGAATACACGTGCCATAGATGAACGCGTGACTATTGGGATGTAACTGTGCCGGAGCGATATCCATATATTGCAACACATCACGAAGGAAGGAGCTGAAGGTGGCACGCTACCAACCCAGCACATGAATTTGTTGCAAGCTGTATACCCAGCTGGGGGCAGGTGAGGACGATCTTGTCCCGATGGAACCAACACATCGTTAAAGGGATTCCATGAATTGAGCGTAGTCGGCGAAGAGCGTTTTCATTGATTATTGAAGCTTGAGAATCAGCCGGATTGTCTAGGATAATTGCTCCATATATGGTGTCAGGAGCCAAATCAATAGCTGCACCCGTAGGGCTCGGGATGTTCTGAGCAGGAGTTGTCGATAGATTCGAAGTTCCCACTACTCCTTGTTGAGAACTTGGCTCATGTTTATTGAAGATTGTGGCAGAGCTCGATTTTTTAGACATCCTCAACAAACGCCGAATTTGAGTAAACACCTGTTTGAACTATACTTGAAAGACAATCGATATTAGATATAACGACAAAGATTTCCCCCCACGTGGTGTGTGAGCTAGTGTGATGATTCGTGTGAAGAATGTAAATAAATTAGGGTTCTGAAAAGTAGAAGTATAGCACGGCAAGCCTTAAGCTGTCTTCTTTACAAAGTTTTAAGTTAACGTTTATTATAGCTTCAATCACGAAGTTATTAGTCTTGATCAGTTCCATGTGCTTTTGGACTTAGATTGGTGTCATGGATTTATTGGTACATGAATAAGTAAGGAAATAAGCAGTAATGTTATGTTCTACGAGTTGAGATGAGGTAAGTATGTCAATGTCGATCCCGATACTCAAGACCGGTCGTCTGGCCGAAAGCATATATGCCAAACCATAACGCCTCGCTCGGTGCCGGTCCTCAAAGCCTATCCTACTTCCCTTTTCCCTTCTCTGCTCATCGACCTACTTAGGCACTGAACATCAACCTAGACCAAATATGACCGACCCGTACAAACTAGAGTTATAGACCTACACACTCATTACTTTCCCTTAATCACCGAACAAGAACCACTCTCTCTCTCTATCCTTAGACCGAACGACCACCCATCCCTCTACCTCCCTAACATTACTCTCAGATGAAGACTACCAAGCAACCGACTTCACAGTTGACCGACTTCCACCTAAAATACAAATGCCAACCCTTTCACACTCTTTTCTCTCTCGCTCCTTGGTTACCGAACGATCCCAATCACCAAGTTAACTCTACTTCATCAACCTAACAGACACACTCCCTTACTCAGTAGCCCAATGGGAGCCTACATCCTAGGAATCACCGGCTCCAACCTAAGACATGTTCTAACCTCAGGTTCATCTTCATCACCTACGCGACTCCTGCCGTTTGTAATCTAAAGAAAACTCATGAAATCAAATTCCATACAAAACTCTTAGCTTGAGAAATTCGATCGAATGGGAAGTTTGTACCTAAGAGAGCAAGTTGAGGCTTAGGGAATTGAGTGATTCGAGATTAATGTTCGTTTCGATTTGTTGTCAGGGGGAGTTGCGGAGCAGGCGCTTTGAATTCAGGGTGAGAGAGGAAGGTTGAAGAGGTAGCCGAAGTTCAGGGGAAGTCAAGCTATGAGGTCCTGTAGAGTCGAAGTAAAAGTAAAGGAATGTGGGAGAGAAGTGTCGGTTTTTATATATGAAGAAGGGGAGGTGAACATGCATCGACCAGTGAACCCGGTCAAGGTATCTAAGTGGCTCGGTGAGCAATCATACCGAGCGACAATGAACTTGCCGAACGAGTGGTTCGGCGCACGTACATCGACCACTCCCCCTTTCAAAGACATGGCACAATAAAGAACTCAAATTTGGTTCGACATTCAGGAGATCGTGTGAATCGACTTATGAGAAGTCGGAGCAAGGTCTTAAAGAAAAATGTGGATTGCTCATGGTTCAAAGTGCATCATGTTGGCTCACACGATACGCTTTACGGGGCAAATGATACCCGGATGTTTGACCCAGTTACAAGATGCTGATCATATGGGCTTTTGTTTCAATCTGGGTGGTTCGGCCCAAATAAAAGGATTGCATGTCGCTCGGCTTAGGATGGAAGTGCACCGTTCAGCCAAGTAACTCGACATGCGTCGTTCGGACTAAACATACTGGCACGCACCACTCGGTCAAGGGGGTGAAGTCATACCTGGTTCGGTGAATACTTGAGCAGTTAGCATGATATCATGCCTGCAACTAAGAAAGGCGTTCGACATGACTCCGCTTCGGGTCAACTACCCAAGATCCACCGTTCGGTCTCCTCACCTGGATCGGCTTAGTATATTTGCATGGATCGGTATACTTACCTTGTTCGGTACCAGGTGTTAGTTCGATCGAGAATGATAAGTGAACAATAGCTCGGTCAAGGTAGATGAGTAGATGGAGAACGGTTCGGCGTATGCCGCTCGGCATTTACCGTTCGGTATTTACCGCTCGGCCAATGTCGCTCAGCAACTAGGCCCGGTCATTGTAGTTCGGCATGCCTGGTTCGGTGCATGCTAAAGAGGTTAGCAAGTTATCAGGCGTACAACAAAGTGAGGCGATTGACATGACTTCGCTTCGAGTCAACCCGGTATTTTCTTCGGGTCTTCTGAGGGTTTACTTCGAGTCACTTGATAATCGACCAGACATGATGTATCGACATTTTTCGATCGGCATTTCTCGATCGGCCTGTCTCGTTCGGCATGCATGGCTCGGTGCGCAGAAGTCACCTACCATGGGCCAAGATACTTTGCTCCTAGGCCCGTGAGGGAAGTCTAGCCTATCTTCGCCTATAAATAGAGGGGCATGGACACAGTGAAAATGGACCTTTTTTGGAGAACTCCGGGGAGACTCTGCCATTTTCAAAACTCATTTCTTTTCTACAAAAACTTGTACTCAAGTTGTTGGTGCACGGATTGTATCTTTATTCAATTATTCAAAGAAGTAATAAAGACTACGATCAAAGTGGACGTAGGCAGTTACGCCGAACCACTATAAATCTGGTGTTCTCGTTTTTTATTGTTTTTACTACATACTATTGCAATATTCCTCAGTTTTAATTTGTTTTCTTCATTAATCTCTCTACATAATCTTACTCAAGGGTGTTAGTGACCAATTTTGGTGCTAACAAATATATGCACAAAAATGACCATTTTGCCCCTATATGAAGATGAATTAACGATGATTTGAAAATAATACGAATTTTGGTTTCAACGTGTTAAAATACCCTATATGATCTTTTATTTAATTAAATTAGATTAAATATGGAAGTAAAAATATGCACATTTACGTGCACATCAAATACCCCCACGCTTATCTTTTTATTCGTCCTCGAATAAACAAAACTAAGATAAATCTATTTTCATAGGGAGAACGATTGCATTGAGCGTATGCAACCAGCCGTTAAACCTCTAGGTATCCCTAGTAGGACGAGTGTTGTCTCATGAGGATTTCTGCAGATACTACCCACAAAATCCAAATGCAAAGTGCAAAATTCCTAAATGCATGATTTATTTACAACGATATGAATGCAAGTTTTCGAAAATATTTACAAATTACTTTTAAATTGACAGAAATAAGTTAAATATAAGTTCTGGTCATTATCAAGAAATTTTAGTCATTTTACTTGTCAAAATTTCCAATAAAAACTAAGTTATCAGAACAAATAGACTATAGTTTGGCTAGTTGTTTCGGTTGATAACACAATGTAACTATGAAATGGATCCTTAATTGATTATCAAAGTTTATCAAAGTGGTATTTTCATTTCCTTTGAATAACAAATCAAATCAAATAAGTAAAAATAGTGCTTAGATTTCACTTGCTTACTCTCTCTTATTTGAAAATTTTATTGATATTAACAATATTTACATATGCCTAACTCAGATAAACCTAGGCCAAATATATTACCCATGCACTGCCTTGCGGGCTTACGTGAGAGGAATACAGAGCATGGCGAGTGAACACACAAGTGTGAACACCTATTGCCTATAGGCATTATTAAAGAAATAATTTTTATATACATACACCTAACTTAGATAAACTGAGGCCAGAAATACCGATCGTGCACTACCTTTCGGGCTTACGTGAGAAGGGTACAGAGCATGGCGAGT
This sequence comes from Allium fistulosum, assembly GCA_030737815.1. Lineage (NCBI taxonomy): Eukaryota > Viridiplantae > Streptophyta > Magnoliopsida > Asparagales > Amaryllidaceae > Allium > Allium fistulosum. Next base: position 410,250,922 of record CM060906.1, read on the forward strand.
AAACACACAAGTGTGTGCACCTTTCGACTGTAGGATTTATTAATGAAAGAATTTTTATATACATACACCTAACTCAGATAAACTGAGGCCAGATATACCGACAATGTACCGCCTTTCGAGCTTACGTGAGAAGGGTACAGAGCATGGCGATTGGACACACTTGCGTGTGAACACATAACTCTAGGTGTTGATATTATATATATATATATACAATTTTTTTTTTTTTTTGTTTTTTATATTTTTTGAAAAGAGAGTTTTGCAAAATCATCTTAGCACGATTTAACTTAGAAGATCAAAATTGTTATAGCCTTTACTTTAAATTTACCACTTTTTCAAACAAAGATTTTCAATAGGATATACTTCATAATTATCACCAAGAATCTTCCTATAAACTAGTTAAACCATTGTTACTTGTAATCGAACTTTATTTTTATTTTTGTTGAGAAAAATAAATTTTTTAAAAAGTCGATTTAATAACCAAAATCCTATACTTATCCTATAGTGTTTGTTTAAAAGTAATTAAAAAAAATTGTTTTTGGGATTTTTTTTGGAAATTTTTTTAAATTTTTTTTTATGGTTTTGGAAAGAAAATGCAAAAAATAACTATGAAAAATTGAAAATGAAACTCCCCCCATACTTGATTTTGATTGTGTCCCCGCAGTCAACCCAAGTGAAAGGAGAAAATTAAAAATAAAAATAAAACCATGACATATATTTACATGAAAATGAACGGTATTTACACGACATCAGAAAGTATATCATTAAATAGTAAATGAAACGGTCTTCCAAAGACCAATTCATTTTTACCGTCATGTATGAGAGACACAGCTTAAGCGCAAAAAACCAAACCATAAAAGATTTTGAAGTCGAATGTTGATTTGGAAAAACGAATGTCGTTTTATTAAAAATCGTATGAGTTGTTTTATTTTTAATGATTTTTTGGGGTAGATAAAACGATTTGTTGAAGTTCAAGTTTATTTTCACCAAATTGAAATTCAAACTTATCATGAAAATTTCTTCAGAATTATTGATTTCAAAATCAAAATGGTGATTTAACTCTTCCCCTTCAAAATTCAACAACTCATTTTCGAAAAGTCCAAAAAATTTATGTTCATTAAATTCGTCTTCCTTTGTTGGATTATCAACAACTTCATTGCATATATAAATTTCAAAATCCAAAGTTGGGGTATTTGATTTTTAAAATCAGAGAAAGGAAGATCGAATTTTAAATCGAGTTTCTCACCCTCAAAAGAATTGAAATCCAACTCAATTACCATACTTTCAACAACTTCATTAAGATTGTCGTTTTCAATTTCGAAAGCTGTTATTTGAAAATCATCAATTTTGGTAAAAGATGGATTATCATTTGACCCATCACATGTTGGGATTTAGTTTTGTTGTTCACGTTATTTCATATATGTTTCAAACAAAAAATCCATGTGATCTTTGTAAATCTCATTCATTTGCTCAACAAAATCGAATTTATAATTATTAACTTGAGAATTTTCGATATGAAATTGTTGAGAACAAAATTTTTCCATTAAACCATAGTCTAGATTATTCTTATTGCCAAAATCATTTAAAAAGTTGTTTCCATTTTCATTTTGACTTTGAAACTCATTTTGAAGTTCGGAATTGAATTGTCATGGGTTATACTCGAAATCGTTTGAATTTCGAATTGAATTCAAATTTTGAAATCCCTGACTCGAGTTATTGCACAATTATGAATTACACAATTCATTTATCATTTGATTTTGTTGTGTAGAGAGTTAAAGTAAAGACGAAATCGTTTCCATGCTTTTTTCAAGAGTTGAATGTTGGTCCCCATTTTGAAAATTTTATGGTTCAAAATTCGAATTGTTTGTACAAATGTTGTTTTTAAAATATCCATAAGAATTTTGAGTGAAATCATATGGATTATATTGATTTTCACAACTATCGTAAAATTCATGTGAGTAGGGAAACTCAGACATTTTCAAAAATGTTTTTGGTTTTTTATAAAAGAAAAAAATTTACCAAAAAAATTTTATTTTTCAAAAAGGAACTTAGAATTTTTTTTTTGAATGGGTTTTTTATTTTTTTTTGGATTTTTTTGTTTGCTTTTCTAGAAAAAAAAACTAACTCAATTTTTTTTTTGAATTTTTGATTTTGAAAATTTTCAAAGGAAGGGATTTAAAATCTAAGTTAAGGAATATTTACAATTTTTTTTTAGTTTTGGATTTTGAATTTTTTTTTAAATATGCATGAACTAATGCAACTAAATGAATGCAAGGCTTAATTACAAATATCTATCATAAGTAGCTCCTAACCCAAAATTATATAATTACACTTTGTCTTAATTCAACAAGTTAGTTCTCAGCCAGGCAACGAGCAGGATTTATCGGTGCATCACGAATCACCGTAGCAATGCAGCCGAAGGTTTAAGTACCTTCAGAGAAACAACCACTATAATATTTACGAATCACCGTAATATTTATAAATGCTTATTGCTCTGCCATAGCCTAGACACCAAGAAATTAAATTATTCAAAGAAGACACTTGTCAAAATACAATTAAGCCCTAGGTGAGCACGCGGCACCTTTAAGTCGAATGTCTAACCTTTATTATTAGTCAAATTTTACGATGAAATGCAATTTGTGGGCTAAGAAAAGGGTGATGAAATCCTCCACCTTATGTGAATTGGGGTGTTCCCTTAAAAAAACAAAACAAGATGGGATGAATGTAAAGCAGAAATTAAACGTGCTTTTAACAATGCAACTAAAATGAAGTTTGTTTTTGTTTTTGAATTTTTGAATTTTTTTATATATAAATGCAAATGCAAGCAACCAACAATGCAACTAAAATAAAACTAGTGATGAAAGCATGATACTAGAGCATGCAGAATTATTAGCAATTTTTTTTAAAATAGCAAATTTTTTATATAAGCAAGCAAGCAAGCAGTTTTTTTTATATAGCAAACACTTTTGCCACCTATAACCTGTAACAAAAACATGATATATATAGCTTTTGTTTTCAAGAAGCAAAACAAAATACTTAACACTCGAACAAAATTAAAACAAAAGATTCTACTCAAAACAAAACAAAGAATTTAAATAAAACGTTAAAGCAAACTAAAAACCACCCAGCAAATTAAAAACAAAACACAACAAACTAAAACAAACTAGTAAAAACTAATAAAAATTAAAACAAACTAAAATAAAAAACAACAAAAAAAGACAAAAAAAACTAAAATAAACTAAACTAAAAACAAATGAAAATTGCTTGACAAATAAATCTCGGTCCAAACAAATTCCAACCGTCCCAAAGTTACTAACATTACCATTTCATTAAACTTACACCCCCGAACCATTGTTCTCATTTTCTTATTTCACTTTATCCATAGAGAATATGCGATTCTCAAAAATCAAAAACCAGTTCAAAATTGAAATTGATTGTAGGAAATCGAAATTGAAGTCGCGAGTTGAGGGTGTTCGAAATAAAAACTACGAGGCGATTTGAGGATGTGGTTCGAAGTTGGATTTGCGAGGCAATTTTGGGTTGTTCACGAATTCGGTTTGATTGAATGTTTCTGCTGTGGTAGGGATGAACTCGCGAATTGCTCAAGGGTTGTAGTGATTTGAGGGAGGTCAACGCAGGTTCAGGCGTCGCGGATTGTTCGAATGTGATAGATGGTGGGCAGTAATGATCGAAGGCGGTGGTTGAAGGACTGTGTTCGAGGGGGATTCATGAATTTTGGGATGCTGTTGATATGTAAGGAGAATGGTAAAGTCAAAGTGTTGCTGCAGTTATGTGGCTGTAGATTTGGATGAGTGGTTTGGTTATAAGATGGCTGCAACGGTGCAATGACAAGGGCACTAGTCTGGTAGTAAGCAGTGTGGTATGGTATGTAGCAGAAAATGGTGACAGGCACTGATATGCACATGGGTGATGTGATTGGGTGGTAGTGTGATATAGGGATGTTAACTGATGTATGGTGGAATGATGTATGACAGTGGTGATCAACAGGAGTTGTCAGCGGCAAGATCCGGGTGAAGTTGTTGGCAGTGAAGGATGTATTGGTAGAGATGGTTGGGTTTTGCTGTGTGGTTATGGAACAAAGAGAGGAGTTTGAATGTAATGGAAGAAGTGGTATGCAAGATGGTTGAACTAGTTGTGTTGAGCAACAGGGCAGTGATGGTAGCAGGGTTGCTTGAGGCGATTAGATTTGGGTTGCGTGATTGTTTGGATATGAATGTGCGGTGATGGCTTGAAACGTATGTGCACAGAAATGTATGTGCACAGTTTTGTGATGAAATGTATGGTACTAACTGTGGGTATTAGATGATGGTTGTGGGTATGTGTTTGATGTTGGTGGTGTAATGGTAATTTCTAGTTGTGATGTTTGATGATGTTTGGTCAGGTTTTTGAACATAGATATGTTGAACATATATGTGTTTGGTCAGTGTGGATGAAATGAATGATGTATTTGTATGTAGGGAGGAAGCAGCGAGCAGGTGGTTGAGAGGAATGCAGTGTGCAGTATGTATGATAGGGGAAGGAGTTGCACCTATTTTTTGGCCTAATTATTCTTCTAATGATCGATTCAACCTCTGTGTGCAGTATGTTATTGCAGTTGTATGAATTGGTTTATGGTTGATTGAACTGGCAGAGGAGATGAGGGTAGTGGGATGGTTGTGTTGCAGCAGTTGTACTTGTTGAATGCAGTAATATGGTAGGTAGCAGATTTGATGAGACAGTGATGGGGTAGTGGTGAGTTGTGTAATACAGTGGAGGGGATGCCAATTGCAATTATGTAAGATGGAAGTGGGATGCTGTGAAGTTTATAGATGAATGGAAGAGTTCAGGTGATGGTTGAAGGGACTGTTGGAATTGGAGGCTGTTGTGGCAGTAGTAATACTTGGTGCATGTTGTCGTGTACAGTGATACTTGATGTTGGATGTGGTGTTTGAATTGTTTGTGGTGACAGAGGGGTGGTCAGTGGTTGTGGAGGGAAATGATCAGATAGGAAGGAGCAGAAGTTGTAATGTTGAATTTGTATGGCCGGCAATTATGTGCACAATGCACAGTTTTTTCTATTCTTTTCTTAAGGGAAGGAAAAATGCAAATGTAAAAAAAATGTTAATGTAAAATGCAAATGCAATGAAATAAAATATTTTTGTTTTTGAAATGAACTTGTGATGTTTTTTTATATAGAAATAGAAATGCAAATTGAAACTAGAAAACAATCAAACAAACAAAAGCAAACAAAAATCAAACAACAATCACACAACACTTGTTTTTTTAAATGCACTCAACACAAAAAATGAAAACACAAAAAATCAAACAAAAATAATTCGAATAATAGAAATTAAAATCAAAGCAACTACCCGGCAACGTCACTAAAAACATGTTCGACGGCCAATTTCCTATCGAGTTAGAAAATAGCCGATCGAATTTTAATTAAAATTAACCGCAAGCTTACGTGGCGAGTACGGGTCGATCCACAGGGAATTGTTTAGATCTAAAATTCCTATTCAATCAAATTAACCAAAGATTTTGAGATTGTGATTAGCTAAAAATGTAGAAAAGTGACAAAAAGAAAGTGGATAAAAATACGAGAGTTTTAAGGCATTTTAGAGGTAATTTCCTTCTCGTGATCGCATAAATCAACAAAATGAAATTATGATATCTCTTTTGGTCATTAGTGAAATTAGTTGATGTGCTTATCATAAGTAAGGGAAATTTATGCTATTAATTAGTCCAATATAAACCATCAAACTATAACACAACCACTAAATCACTTTTAACTCTCATGAAAATGTTAATGAACTTGAAAATAAAATCTATTTTAATCATGATATATTAACTATCGATTAGAAATATAGACCATCAAATTTTGATTTTAAAATCACCTCATTACCATAATCATATGTAGATGAAGAGGTAATTTGTGTTTTTGTTTGTTTAAGCATAGCCTATTTTGTGTCAACAACATAGGCTATCAAATTCAAAGCTAAAACAACAAAGTTTAACCCATTCAAACATTTCCATTAAGCACAAAAAGAGATAAAAAATTATCAAAATGTTGCATGATTAAGAGAGCTTCATTACCCCTAAATTGAAGGGGTTTAGCCTCTTATATTTGTTATCATTTCAACGAATGTAACATTCAACACAAAAAAAAAGAGGAAAATGAAAGCAAAGTAAGAAGAGAACTAATTAAACTAAAATAAAAACTAATCTACTTGCATGAATAAAAGTCTACACTACTAGCATGAAAGGAAATAAACAAGGAAAGAAAAGAGCATGAATTAAAATTGCATAACTGAAATTACATAAGAGAAATGGCTAAGAAGCCCTGAAAAAGAAAAGAGAGATTTTGTTTTATTTTTGAGCCTAAAACTAAACTAAAGAGGAGGCTCAAGAGGCTAAGAGAGGAGAGACTAATTACATGAACATAAGGGGTATTTATACATGTATGAAACCCTAATCCATTTTTTGGGAACTATCCAAACTACCCTTGAGGTAGTGTGGCCACCAAGTAATCATTAGTATGTGTTGATCCTCCACTTAAATGTGCATGTAGCTTTAAACTCTATTAGCATGTGCATTAGCTTCTAATTGTATATCATGGTAGGTGGAGTCCTCCATGTTTCATGAAATGAACTATTTCCATCCTCATTTGTTTGTTTCTTCTTGCGCTTGCATATTTTTCGTTAAGCCTCTTGTAATTTCCATCCAATTTTTCTATAAATAAAAATAAAATGTGGAAATAAATAATCTCAAATTAATATATGCAAAAAAATGATCATTTTGCCCCTATATGAAGATGAATAAATGATGATTTGAAAATAATATGAATTTTAGTTTTAAACATGTTAAAATACCCTATATGATCATTTATTTAATTAAATTAGATTAAATATGGAAGTAAAAATATGCACATTTATGTGCACATCAAAAGTGGACGTAGGCTTCCTTAACAGCTGAACTACTATAAAATTTCCTTGTCTTCTTTCTTTTACTTTCTTTTTTCTATACCTGTAATCTGTATTATTGCTTTGTAAGAACGGGGTTGGTGCTTTCACAATCGAACCAGGGTGTTGATCAATTTTTGGGTTAACATTTTGGTGCTTTCATTGAGAACCCAACTTAGGCAAAGATCTAGTTATCTACTTTGGATCAGATAGGTTCAGAAGTTAGATCCTAAATTGCTGCTCAAAATATTTGCTGTTGAGAATCCATGGCAATATGAAAAAAGAAGAATGGAAAATACTCTAAGGGCATGGATCGCTAGCGATTCATGGCCTATGGATCGCTAACAATGCATGTCATTAACTCGAGGGTTCATGAACGACATCAACATGAGATAATAGACGCGATCCAAAAGGCAAAACTCAGAAATCAACTAAATACATATATCGCCAGCTATCCATGCACTATGGATGATTAACGATCCATATCTTTTCACCAGACCGCCATAAACTCCAGAAAGCAAAGTCCAATAATATTCTAAGCATATGGATCGCCAGCGATCCATATGATATGCTATGGCTATGGATCGTTTGCGATCCATATTGTTTCATTGATTTGCAGTGACCTACATGGAACAAGATGGGAGAAGGATGCTAAAGGGTTGGCTCGCTTTCCAACATACTTTTTGGATCGCCAGCGATCCATTGAATTGGCTCGGGTCGCAATGCTTTCTCCAGTGAATCAGCTTATTAGGGGCCACATTGCGCCCCCGAACCCCCAAACCAGGTCGCTTCGCCCCTGGACCCCGACTCGCTGACTGGCCAGTGAGACCGCCGTTTGGGTCGTTCGTAGGGGATATAATTGAGAGGAGGCAAAAGCAACAGGAAGTAGTGGGCAAAGCTCCAAGAATCATGATGGAAGAAAATGTTAACACTCCACCCATTGCAAAAGTGCTTGCGACAAACACGAACTTGGGGGTGAAAACACCATGGGGAGATAACGATGACTCTCTCCGACTCTAAAGATGACAAACAATTTGAGGAAGACAAATTGGATAAAAAAGCTGATGTGCAAAATTCTAGAAGAAGCTCTAAGACCTGTGCTATAGCACAGTGCCAAGCAATGGACGAGGAAATGCGAGGAACTTCTACTCAAATGGCACCTCCAGAGATAGGAGAAACAAAAAGATATGACATAAACCCGGATCGATTACAAGGCCAAGCTCCCATGGTATATTGTGACCACTTCCAACTGACCGGTCTCCAATCCCATCATGGAGCTCCAATCGTCGAATCATGAATGGTTGTCGTCGAAAATCATCAAAAATCTTCAAAATAGTCATTGAAAAACTCACTTCAGGGTTGACTCGAAGTCAAACTCGGGTAATTGCCTATTTGACTTGAAGCAGATTTTGGAAGTCCTGATTCGAAGTTGAACTCGGATATGACTAGCACATGGACAAAGTGTGGGTGACAGATGCAGTCTGCTGTAAGGCCTTCAGGAACCATTAAAGGATGAACCAACCTGCTACCCTGGAAGAATTCTATGGGAATGCAAACCGGTTTTAAAGACCAGAAGTAGTGAAATTAGGAAAAGGCAAACCCGGTAGTGTGCCAAAGAACATATCAAACAGTGAAGGAGCTACAGGACCTCAGGGTCCTTCTGTCCAAGCAAGACTACTAAGACCCAGTAGAAAAGTGCCCCAGCTAACTGACGAAATCAGACGAAAAAATGATTATCAAATAACACTCTATCTAGCTAGCAACTAAGGAATGAGACAACAACCTAAAGCGATGTCTTCTCATCTATCCTTGTCTACTCTTCTTTTCCAAATGAGACGTACCGGGACACTAGGGACATTGCAGATAGCACAACGAAAGAAATGATTCTATTCCCTCAATGAGTCATGTCAATCCCCTTCTAAGAACCGACATTGCTGGTGGCATCGAGAAGTTTTGTCCAAAGGATCGTCGAACAAACAGATCCAACACCTTAGCCTATAAGAACCAATAAAATCGTGTTCCCTCGAGTTGAATTGGAAAAATTATTCTTGAAGTCGATGAATCATTGCTTTAAGACCGCCGGGCTGTCGGACACATGACCCAAAACTCCTCTCAGAATCGATAAATTATCATTCCAAGGCCGTTTGGACGCCGGACATCCGACCACAAAAAACCCTTTGCGAATGTAAAGGTCTTTCATGAACTAAGGTGTCGTGAAGGTAAATAGGTTGATTAGTGGTCATCTAATCCAAAAAACCCTTTGCGAACGTGAAGGTCTTTCACAAACCAAAGTGTCGTGAAGGTAAACCGGTAGATCATCGATCATCTGATCCAAAATAACATTCGCGAACGTGAAGGTCTTTCACAAACCAAAGTGTCATGAAGGTAAACCAGTAGATCAACTGTCATATGATCCAAAAAACCCTTCGCGAACGGGAAGGTCTTTCACGTACTAAATTATCGTGAAGGCGAACCGGTAGATCAGTGAAATTTATGTATGACTGATATCCACGAAGGTGAACTGGAAGATCAGCAGTCATCTGATCCAGAGCTCCCCGAAGTCATGCTCCGTGGCCACAAATCGACAATTATACCAGTCACTCCGCAAAATTAATGGAATCACTCAAACAACCAATGAGACAAACAATGCAATTTCCAGAGCTTCAATGTTGCTTAAAGAAACTATGCCAAAACTGAACTGACCTTGTGATCAGTCAGAGGCCAGCTCGAATCAAGCCAAGATTCGGCACTTGGGAAAACCACACCCACTGGACCGGGGGTAGCCAAACGAGTTATGGAGAGACCATGGATACAATTCAAGCACGCCAACAGCCCCGTGGCATGGGGGCACCACACACACTTGAATAGCCATAAGAAATGCTGAGACTAATCATACCACAGTTCTATTATGCCCGATAAAAAATTCTAGCATTCTAACAGTCGCGTACTTAATAACCTAGCTAGTGAAACAAACGAAATACTAGCATAATACTTGCCCACCTCTTTCCAACTACTATTTTACCGCTTGTGGGGACCAATTCCTCTTCCTCTTAGACTGTATGCCAGTCAAAGATCCATTCTCTAAAGGCAGTTTGGACCAAGAGCTAAGAGTCATGCCCTGAACTCCCATAGGCTCTTTCTTCAATCCATCTTCATGCGGTCAGCTATAGATCTCTTCACCATGGCAGCCTGATCTATTGGGATGTGTACATCTTCCAGAAACACGGAAGGATCATCCAAGCCATGGTTATCCAAACCAAAAACTATTTAGCCTTTTGAACCAATAAAACCGTGTCCATGTAAGCAACATGCTGAGTCGACGGGGTCAAATCGACTCAAACCGCTGGATCGACGAAACCTGATCCTTGCCTTCTAAAACCCGATGTTGCTCCGAGAACATTGAGAAGGCCCAAAACATATGTTCCTCGTGTTACCCGGAGATAGGAAACACCAAGGAGTACGAAAAGCCGCGCATCCCATAAGCCACGCCAAAACATACGCTCCTCGCATTGCCCGAAGATAGGCAACACCGAGGAGCACCAAAAGACGTGCATCCCATAAGCCACGCCAAAACATACGCTCCTCGCATTGCCCGAAGATAGGCAACGCTGAAGAGCACCAAAAGGCACGCATTCCATAATCCATGCCAAAACATACGCTCCTCGCGTTGCCCATAAATAAGCTACGCCGAGGAGCATCAAAAGCCGGCATTCCATAAGCCCGCCAAAACATACGCTCCTCGCGCTACCCGAAGATAGGTAATGCCGAGGAGCACCAAAAGCCGTGTATTCCATAAGCCATGCTAAAACATATGCTTCTCATGTTGCCCGGAGATAGGCAACGCCGAGGAGCACCAAAAGCCGTGCATCCCATAAGCCGCGCCAAAACATACGCTCCTCGCATTGCCCGAAGATAGGCAACACCGAGGAGCACTAAAGGCCGCACATTCCATAAGCCATGCCAAAACATACGCTCCTCGCGTTGCCCGACGATAGGCAACGCCGAGGAGCACCAAAAGCCGCGCATTCCATAAGTCGTGCCAAAACATACACTCCTTAAGTTGCCCGAAGATAGGCAACACCGAGGAGTACAAAAAGCAGCGATTTCGTAAGTCGTGCAATAACTCTTAAAAAACTCAAGTTCCCCACGTTGCCTGAAGATAGGCAACACCGAGGAAAATCACCAAAAAATCACGCTCCTAAAACGTAAACTCCTCACGTTCCCCAAAGATAGGCAACGTTGAGAAGCATCAGAACCGAATCAATGGGCCATATCAATATCGAGCACCACCGCGCATCTCATAACTAGCGCGTCAACCACTTCTATGATTGGGAATAATGGGCCCAATTCCAACAAAAATCGAAGTGCTACGAACCAACAGGAAAGCTTCAACTGACGACACTTAATGATTAAAGCTGCCCTCAGTCAACCCATGCAATGTGCTCCTCAAAAACGCGCATATGTTGCATGCCTACCGAAATATCACAAGAAAATTGGATCACATGCCAAAGTTGCAAAACTTCCGGAAAAAGGAAAATCAAACCGTGACTTAGCCAAATCTCAAGTTTAATATGAAAATTATCTAAACTATAAGTTACCGATCATCTGAATTAAACATCCCTGTGAACTGGGGGCATACACTGGTACTTAAATAAAAACACTTGAAAATAATAAGTTCACAAGTTCTGTTACTCCAAACAAAGAATTGTTACTCCAAATAAAAAATTTGGCGGCAATCACAAAAATTGGATAAGTGTAAACAAAGCAAGCATTAGTGCACAAAACACACATGAATAGACAAATAGGAATACCGTCAAAATTTCAATGTATTTCTTATAATTTTCTTTTATACAGGATGAAAACGTAGGGGCCGTACCCACACAACACCTGTTAACACAAAGAAAATACAGATTCCACAACAAAAACACTAAGTGCAGACTCTGCACTTTTAAAAAATTACTCAAAAAGATTCAAAGTCAGATCGGTCTCCATACAAGCTCCTCGTCGCTTCCTTCCACCGCTCCCCTTTTCTCCCTTTGTTTGCAATTTCTACCTCGTTTCAGGAGTGGTGTCGCTGCTGGTAATATCAACAAACTCCTCAGAGGCAACGTCAAGAAGTTCCAAACCATTCTAGGTCAATGGGTCGTATTGATCCCATGAGTCGCGCATTCTCAAAGGTCGTGCATTTCGTAAGCCACACACTCTCAAAAGTGGCACATTTTGATTAACAGGGATCGACTCCCACTACTCGAAAGAACCGACATTTCTTCGGTAGTGCCGCAAAGCCCATAAACCAAGAATTCGGCAAAGAATTCTAACCTTTGACCAAATTTAATGTACAAAATGTCAAAATTCAAGACACCCAAGTCACGAGTCCCCAGAGATAGGAGCTGCGACGTACCTTTGACTAGGGGCATCCAGGGAGCCACCCAGAACATCAAGTCTCACATCAATTGTTCAGAATAATCAGCCCTGTGGACTGAGGGGCACATAACACATTAACACTTGGTCAGGATAAAAGATCGCTCCAACTTGAAATAAAAGGAGGAACTTGCCATTGTACAGAGATAAACGAAGACGGAAAGTATTTCCAGAATCAAATCATCAATGCACCAGCTTCCAAAGATAGAAACAGGTGCTCGAATGAGGTCTCAAACCCTAACTTGCAAAAAACTAGCTATTATCCGAAGACAAACCACGGCAAGGAGAGATTACTCAAAATCGAGCAGCTAAATCATTGATTCCCGAAGGTTGGAACCAACGATTACGGTTGATATCCACAACAATGCTATTAGTCCAGCATAATGCATATGTCCTGAAACAAGCAAGGTTAAGTGTCACGGATTCAAGCAAACACTACCGAACTCTACTGGTCCATGATCAGTATAGGAATGAACGCGGTTATACGGGGGCAATGTGATGACTTGCTCCACAATTCCAAATTTTCTATAAGAATATGGAGTTTGACACCTAGAAGTGAAGGGTTCTGCCTAAAAATGAAGGGTTCCATGGATAATCGTCAGATCATAACAAAAATTGGTTGGAGGAAGTTCGATTTTTTGTGAATAATAATAATTATGAAATTGGTTAAGTAACAGCCTTGCATCTCCAAGGATAATACTTGACGGTTATAAACAAAGCTAGAAAACGGAAACGCCTGGGACTCTCACCCTTCTAGAACATGGCATCGCCCAGATTTAAGCAACGTTGAGAAAACAGCCACACTTTGTTAATAGGAATCCACTCAACTCTACAGGATCAGACGAATGATTCAACCCTCACCAACATGACTATAACACTGCCCAAAGACAGGAAGCACTAAGAAAACACCACTACAACCCACCATCGAAGTGCTAGTTTTCGAAGGCTGAAACTAGTACCCAACTGGATTAAGAGCACAACCAAATTGACGGGGAAAATCAATCCCAACCTTTTGAGTGTTGGTGTTACCTCGCCAATGCCAAGGCCTTCTTTTATCTCTAGTGCTGGTGTTTCCCTGGCAATACTAGGAAAATTTTCTAATTCCTAAGTACCAGTGCTGCCCCGATAATGCTTGGAAACTTTCTATTTTATAAGTACCGGTGTTGCCACAACAACTTCGGGAAACATTCTACTCACTAAGTACCGGTATTGCCCCGGTAATGCCAGGAAAACTTTAATCTACTAGGCTAATGAGAAACACTCATCACAGTGAACCATCGATGCACTAGCTTCCGGAGATAGAAGTTGGTCCTCAACTGAGTTTCTACCTTCTCTTCAGAAAACTACTATTGCCCAATGACAGGCAATGACTGGAAGACATATCCTTTCATAGGTCAGCTGGATGGTTTAACCTTTCATCACAGGAATAAAGCAGCGTCGAAAGGAAATCCCAAGATTGAATTCCCGTGTACTAATTTTTAGGGATGAAAGATGGTGCCCAACCGAATTTCCTAAATTCAAGTTAGAAAGAATTTAGACACAGCCGAAAGATAGGCAGCCTCGAGGAAATGTTTCTTGGAACCAAGCAACTAGGTTATCAATTCTCAAAGATAGGAGTTGGCATATGAATAAAACTTCCATGACAACGTCAGCAACCAAGAAGAGCATGCATGGCCAAGGACAAGCGGGAGCAATCATTGAAGGTCGAAAATAAAATCCTCGAACTTCCTCAATTTCGTAATGGGATTGAGAGCAAGACGGGGGCAATTGAGCAATTCACCCCACAGATTTCCATCTCTCACAATTGCCCAAATACATGCATTCAAAATAGCTAGTTCCTCAAGAAGGGATAGAAGCACAGATACTTGATCGAAAGAAATTTTTCAGAAGTCCAAATACGAATAATCGCGAGGTTGGTTAGATAATGGTTCTACATCACAAAACAGAGCATTCTGGCAAAAAAATCGCCAATAAAGGAAATGAAGGATTTAGCGTTAAGAAATCAACCATCGCTCATAGTCTGGCGATGAAAAGAAGGATTGATGACCTACTTATGGTCTAACTAGATCATTTGGTTCCAACTTGCAGGAATATGCCATTAACCGAAGTTTGGTGATGCTAGGAAAAAAGCCCAAAATGAAACTATCGATACATCGGCTTTCAAAAATAGAAGCAAGAGCTTGATTGAATCTTTAGCCCTACCTTCTAGCATTTCAGGCTATCTGAAGGCTCATAACATCAAGGAAAATCCACAGAGTTGAGTCATCCATGAATGGGTTTCCGAAGATAGAAACCAACAAATGATTAGGATCTCAACATCGGACTCCGAAGAATTTACTTTAGCAAAAGATGCTAGAAACACATCTTTCTAATATACACTGACATCATTACAAAACTTAGATCTTTGGATCAAGCAACAAAGTCCCTAATTCCCGAAGATGGGAGCTATCGTGTCAATCAAACTCGAGCAATCAAACTTATTGCTTAGGAGACCTAGTCTCCCAAAACATGTTGGTTCGGTAGTCAAAGTAATCAGTCCTACGGACTAAGGCATTTACACAAACACTTTGTTGAAACGAACTCAATTGAGCATAAGTAGGGATTGGCTACAGAACTGACTAGACCAAGCTACTTCATAGTTTTGAACAAAGCTATGAAATAGAATATGCCGAAATGACCGCAGAAGTATTACTTACATGTATAGAATTACAGTAAATTAGTATGCTGCATATGAGCACAAGAAGTGCAATAGCGGGAAAAAGCAATGCTCAAAATCGAGCAATTAAGGCAATAGTCCCCGAAGACAGAGGCTGGTGTGCATTGAATTCCAAAAAATGCAAAGGAAGGACAATCGCACTCGGAAAACTCCTGTGCTAGTTTCCGAAGGCTAAAACCGTGCCTAATCGAACTCCAACTACAACTCTACAAGAGCAATTGTGCCTTGTAATTTAACTGTAATCAATCATCCCAATGTGATAGGGATAATAAGTGAAGCCTAAGTTGTGAAGGACCCAGCTTCTGGAGGAGTGGGAATACCTCCGCCAGAGATTGGATGACCGAAAAGTCATTTTCAACGACAAAACTTGGCATTCAACCCTGTCAGGTATGTTTTACTTTAAATAATATTCTCGTATAACCAACGCCTGGAATCCAAGGGAAGTCGACGTATGTTGACCAGTCGAGCCCTGAGCGTTGACCGGGGCAGATACAGTGTGTTATCTACATGAGAATAGTCCAGCATCCTAAATACTGCGAACAAACAATCTAGTGTAGATAGCTTGCTTACATTTGAAAAATAATCCATATCGTTCTTTGAAATTATCTCTTCCACACTTACCCGTTATCAATCAACGATCGATAATGGAGCCGTTGTCCAAAGCGACGCGGGAAGCTTTTCTTTTCAGGATCACTGGAATATAGAAATAGGAAGAGCGATTTGATTGAATCATCCACTATATCCAATTTTGGAATAAATCATCGCGTTGGAATTAAAAAACATTGACGGAAACCTAACCAAATTCTAGAAAAGAAGAAGTTAAAGACCAAGAGCAAGACTTCGCTCCAGAATGGCGAACAATAGTTCAAGACAAAACATAGCTTCACCACCGGTCAAATTAAAACTATATAGGACAACTCCAAACCTACATCATGCACCAACTTACCGACCTAAATCCTTGCATAAACTACGGAGCAAAGATTGCATCGTCAATACCAGGAATTGAAATTCAGGTTGAACTCAACAAGCATATGGCTGTCAAAAGTCAGTCAATTGAGAACAACATCTTGAGGTGGACTCCGACGATTCACATTGAAAATTCAATAGTCAAAGCCAAACGTGCATGGTAACCTCGACACGATTAACTAGATTTCACAAAATAAAAACTCAAAAGAAGTTACTTCTAGAGCACGCCTTGTTTTCAATGAAGGCATACTCTCGGGGGCAAATGTTATCCGGGTTTTTAACCCAGCAGGATCCGAGAAAAGACGAGACGACTAGATGAAATCTGAATGGCTCAGGACTCAACCAAAAGGGATAAAGCAACAAGTTAATGAAAGCCAAGTCCTATTACAAAAGAAACAAATGAGTCTGACCAAACCAAGAGACTAGCATCCATCCAGTCCAATAGCAACCAAATGCAACTAGCAAGTAGATCGTCATCGAAACAAAGCAACGTGCAGCGGGACCATGTGAACAACATCGATACAAGGTGATGAGAGAACGCTAGATACCAAAAGTTCAGAAATAATCCAAGTGTATGGATCACCAACGATCCATAAACTTCACCAGTGGGTTGCTAAGCAGCTATGGCATGTGGGAGCAAAGAAGCCTAGAAGACAAAATGCAAAAGTATGCTAGGTGTATGGATCGCCAGTGATCCATACGCTATGGATCGCCAACGATCCATACAAAGCCATGTAATTCATGCGACCTAACGTGGTAAGGCAATGAGGAAAGGAGCTAAGTGATTAGCTTGCATGCGAGCTAAACCTGCGGATCGCTAGCGATCCATAGACCATGGATCGCTAGGGATCCATGCTTTTGGCTCGGGTCACGAGCTAAGCTCTACTAGATCGTCATGTGTCCATCTACAAGCAACTGACGAATGGGCCTAGCTCAGTAGCTCTCTAATCTCTATAAATACCATCCTACCTGCAACATAAATAGGATCTTCTCCGGACTGGTTGCTGAAGCTCTGCTGGAAACTTTCTTCAGTCTCTATCTCCCTCACATCAATCTCCAAAGGGATTCACTATGATTCTTCAATGGATTCCAACTCTGGGGATTCAATCTAGCTAAGGATAATCTAAAGCCTTGTAACCAAACACCACTTGTAACAATAATCAATCATAATAAAACTATAAAGTGGACGCAGGCTTCGTTAACAGCTGAACCACTATAAAAATTCCTTGTCTTCTTTCTTTTACTTTCTTTTTTCTATACCTGTTATTTGTATTATTGCTCTATAAGAACAGGGCTGGTGCTTTCACACTAAAACCATGGCGTTGATCCATTTTTTGGGTTAACAGGTGTAAATTCGGTAACAATTAATATCAAACAATTTGAATATTAACGTTCACACATCACCTTAGCTTATGATGTGACATTTTTTGGCTAAATTTATCGCTTACACATCATTTTGGTAAAATCCAATTTTGCTTATTTTAAGCGATACCTTGTAGTAACATTTATTTGCACCAATTCTCTTCATCAACACTTCATATTAGGAATTATGGAATTTGGTATTGGTCAAAATTCCAACATCATCCACATCATCTTAATTAGTCCAAATACAAAAATCCTTGGTTCAATAATAAAAATTATTATTAACTGTACTGCTCTGGCCATACACTTTGTCTTTGAGTTGACTACAGTTGACCGTGATACTAACCTCATATAACCGATGAGACATAATCTCTATTGAATTGTGTTTCACTTCCAATGCTTCAACCCAGACCCAATTATAATCGTTCAATAGAGGTCATACCATGATTAATTATAATTAAAGTAGAGTGTCCAAATTAAAGTTCAACTGGGTTCTCAAGTCGAGATAACTGTGGAATACGTCACTTCGAGAGTCTTTGTTTGACCTTATGTTAATTAATAGAAAATTCTTGAGTGAGTCATTCTATTGTTATCCAATAACTATCAGTATGTAACACCCCTTGGTGCCCCAACAATCATGAATAATACAATGCCTAACATTTGGAGAGCTTGTCGCACTTTATTCTCAATGGATGTATCAGTATCCCATCTCGAAACAACATGACTTAGAATATTTAGAATAATATATTATTTTTAATGTAATAAATTTCCCATGACTACAACATATTGTAATTACTAACAAATAACATATCATTGAAGGATTATCTATTTAATATATTTTAAATTAATTAATTAATTATAGCATGATATAACTAGTATATAACAGAAAGAAAACACCTTTTATTTTTAACAAGATTTATTATCGAGTTAGATATATGTAACAAATTACATGATTTCCCCGAGAGCATATCACAAACGCCATCAATTTCCCACTTGCACTTGAGGTCAATTGTAGAATCTTATTTCAAATCCTTTGATCGGGTTTCTCAAAACTAATTGGGCCAGTCCCTTACTAACGGGTATGTTATTTTATCTTAATTATCTACTCTGTCAATTAACTCTCTCTGATGCTAATAATCTACCTCTATCACGTAGAACATTTCAGAGTATGTCTTTCAACTTTTAGCGAGCTTTAGGTTCTTCTATGGACTGTATCGCAACATTGTTATCATATAAATAAGTCACGAGATTCTAAATATTTGGAATCACCTCTAACTCAGTTATAAATTTATGTATTCATATATATTTCTTTTATTATATTATTATTTAAGGCGATGTAGTTAGCCTTTAGTTGAATTGGTCACCACTTATTGTTTGAAACATTTCCAACTTAAAATTCTCAACTTAAGCTTGATGAAGAATTTGGGATTGACATGTTATATTGGATACCGCTTATAAAATTCGAGTATGTGCACTCCTTTATAAGGAGTTCGTTTTTTCTATAAAAAATTCTCTAGTATTTCCCAAATAATTAAGAACACTCTAAATTATCAGTTAGTGATCTTACTTCAGATTTTATACTTTCTCTATGTATTAGATACACAAGCGAAGTGTGATATTGAAGACAATATAACATGTATGACATTTCCAATGCCAATTCACAGGGAGCCTATCTTACATGCTACATATTAAACAATTTAATATAATGTTTGTGTATATCATTTTTGGAACATTCCCAACATTCTTTTATGCTAATTATAAAAGACATCCTTTCAAATCCAATACCCAGAATGTAACGACCCACTATTTTGGACCATTCAAATCGACAATAATCCACACATGTTTGACTTGAATAATTCAAAATAACAGATTGTAATAAAATTTGGAGCAAATAAAATCAAATACAGAATCACAGACACATAATATCAGAATAACTCACAGCGGAAATAGAATACCATAGTAGTTCATGAAGCTACTATATACAAACTCTCAAAACATATATAAAATCTCATAGTCAAAATAGATACAATAGAAGTTAGGATACATAAATCAATAATACAAAGACAATACCGAATAGTAAATAACTGGATTAGAAGATAAGAAACAACAGATGGACAGATAAGCTCCAGCAAATCTCTAGCTCCAAAAGATAAATTCCAAAGCTGTGATTCTCAGGCTGACCCGAGCATAAAGTAAAACACAAAACACTCGAGTCAGGACATATATACTTATACAATGTAAACCAACTCAAGTGAACTGTAATAGCAATGCATAATAACTTAGAGGATGCTTGGGATCGCCAATCCTTTAAGGATCCATAAAATCATAAATTAAACAGTAGTGACAATATCACAGAAATGTCCATATCGAAGTAAACCATGCAACTAACAGTGTTAATGTGCATGAAACTATCACTAGGAAATCAAATGACATACAGGGAAGTATACCCGTGGTTATAATATTTCAGAACAATATTTTATACTTCAAATTTTAATATCATTTCAAATCCAAATCTTTATCAAAATAAAGATTAAATCATTTCCAAACCATTTCAATTTATCAAAATATCATATTTTTTCAAAACTTCCTTTCAATCATTATTTGAATTCAAATCCAATTTATCAAATAAAATACCTTTTAAAATTCCAAAATATCATTCATTTATTTTCTTATCAAATCACCCTTTAAATAGTTTTCCATTTAAACCATTTAAAAGTGAAATTATTATTCTTTCAAGTCAAGTATTCAATTTCCAAAGTTTCGAATCATTCTGAGTTCATTTACTAGGTCAAAACCCATAAACATTGAAAATTTCAGCCTTTCACAACATTTAGGAAAAGCTGTTATAAGTTATATTTGAAAACATTTTATTTCAGCAAAGACAGCACTTTAAAACTGTTGTAATATCTCATTTTAGTTGAAATTTAGTTTAAAACAGCAAAGACAGCATTTACAGAAATGCTGTAATAGCTCAGGTTCAAAAACAAGAGTTTTACTTAATTTCAGCAAAGACAGCATGCAGCTACAGCAGTTTACAGAACTGCTGTAATAGCCCTTATTAAGTTCTTTAGCCTTTACATTTACTACAGCAACTACAGCATTTCAAAAATGCTGTAATAGCCTCTTTTTACTAAGTTTTAGTTCAATTCTAAAATCATAGCATTTCTGAATGCTATTAAAAGTATTTTCCAAATTTTAGTGTATTTCCAACAAACAATAAATTTTGATTTAAACCTTTTTAACATTATAAAAAAAATCATATTTTTAACATTAAAAAATGTTCATTAACATACCTTTTAATATATGATTTTTATAAAGTAAACTTTACAATAAAATCCAGATTTTCAATAGTTTTACTTAACACTTCAAATATACAATTTTCCCATTTTTACCTTTTACAATTTATTAACACTTACATTTTCAAATTACCATTTCACATATTAAACTAAATTTCCAAATTATTTAATAAATTTAAATCTTTAATTAGAACCAAATTTCCCATTTCCAAGTCAAGTTATGTTTCAAAATTTCACATTTAAGCATTTATTCATTTAACCATTTTAATTCATAGAAAAATCAATAATACTTTATTAAATCATTTAAATTCAAATTTAAAACAAATTATCATATTTGCCATTTCCAAATATAAATAAAATTCCATTTTATTCATAACTTAAATATCATTTAAACCAAAATCCTAATTTCCAAACTTAAGTTATATTTCAAAAATTCAATTTAATCAACATTTTTAACTTATAGAAATATCATGATTTTTTTATTCAAACCATTTAAAATCTATTTAAATCAAATTTTCATAAATTTACATTTTAAAATACTTAAAATATTCAAAAACACTTTATACAATAACCACGGGCCTGTATATAGTTTTCTAACCTAGGTCAAGTGATACAAATATGTATCATTTCAATCCGCAGTTTAAAAAAAAGCAAAAATCCGGGTTCTATCATTTCAAACCCGCAATCCCAAGTTAAAATAAAATAAATAAATAAAAACCATTCAGGCCTATCATTTCAGCCCATAATGATTTTTCCCTATTCTAAAGTTCGTTCGGGTATGTATCATTTCAACCCATAGTGATTCTATTCTACAGGGAACTTGCAGTGTGATAAACAGATATAAAATGAACAGTGTACAATATATAGCAGTAACAGATGAGATGACAAGTAAATTAACAGGTTTAACATCATATAATTAAATCATCACAGGCAGTTATAACATTTCATAATATTCTACACATTCAATTGTCGTCGTTTCACAATTGCATAAGTATAAATGTCTAGTGAGATTTACTCACCTCTTTTGCTGGAGGTGCAAGTTCAAATGACACAATACAAACCAAAACACAATGACAAAGCTATGAACTTGAGTGTAGAGCAAGATCCAAGTTATAGATCTTGTGTTACAACCCAAAAACAAAACCAAAACAATAGTTAAAAATCAATACGATTGAATTTGAATAACTTTGAAAAAAAAAGCAGTTTGAATACGAAACTTTTTGCCTTGCTTTCTCTACTTGTTTGCATGGCCTAGGGGATCAATAAGGTTAGGTTTGGGCATGGTTTGGATCAGGTATGGATCAATATGGTCGTCCATAATGAGGAAGTGAAGGAGTTAAACTTGCTTATGTGATTTATGGCATGAACAAACACAAAGTTAAGGCAAAGGTGAATTTTTATGCAACTATATGGTTCAGCCATGGCATGTATTGGCATGGCCAGGCCTGGTGGGTGCTGGGGGATGGTGTGGCAGTGGCTTATTGTCAGGTATAGGCTGGTGGAAGTGGTGCAAGTGGTGGCCAAGAGGTTTGGTGAAGTGGTGAAGGCAATATGTGGCTTGGCTCTGAATAAATAAGAGGTGTTTGCATTTTTTTGTGTGGAGCTTGCATCATAGAGGCCACGGCCAGGTAGGTCAGTGGAGATGGAGGGTTTTTGCAGCTAAACAAGGTGGTGATGAAGGTGATGGTGAAGGTGGAGGCTATAGGCCGAGCAACCTAAGTGAAGGCAAGGCAAAATCTAAAGGAAAATTCAATAAAAATGAAGAGAAAGAGTAAAAAAAATTTAAGAAACCATTACCTTTCTCTTCAGATCTGAAAATGGCGTGTAAAGTGAGGTAAGAAAGTGTTTTCTCACATGAAATGAAGAAAAAAAACTCACGGTTAGAGGAAAAGAAAAGGCAAAAGCAAATGAAAAGACAAGGAGATGAAAAGACTAGAAAATGAAAAGGTTTTGTTTCTTTGTTTTATATTTTCTTTTATTCAAATAAACTAATTAAAATTTCAGTAAATAAAAATAAAAAGCTGAAAAAAATGAAGTAGAAATGAAAACAAAATAATATCTTGGAAAATAGAAAAATAAATAAAGAAAATACTTAATTTAATTGAAACTAGTAATTAAAAATTGGAAACAATATACCGTTAACATTTGAAAATTATAACTACACTTTAAAAATGTTTTAAAAAAATAAAATAAATACATAACATGTCATATTACACAATATACACAAATTAGAACAAGATATGACAAATAAAAATATTATTTATATAAATTAAAATACACAATTTGTTAAATAAAACAATTTACACACAATATTTTAAAAAGCATAACTTTCACAATATAAATCCGATTTCAACGAAACGAAAAGCATTATTCTTAAAATTAAGTCTATTTTCATAATAAAAGATAAAATTCAAAATTTCAAATATTTAAATTTTAAATTTAAAAATCAAAGTTTGACCATTTTGACCAAAATCCACTTTTTTTGGAAATATTCCATTTATCCAGGTTTGCAATTATAATTCACACAAAATCAAAGTTTATATTTAAAATAACAAAACTTTATTCTTTTAATTAATAAAATAAAGTTTTTAGATCAGGGAATTCAATTAAAATAATAAAAATATAAAATTAAAATAATCACAAAATACAAGGTTGTTACACTCTCCCCCACCCAATTCTTTTCGTCCTCGAAAAGGAATGAGGTACGGAAAACACTGGAAAAGAGAGAATTGAATAGGATTAAGACCAGATGACAAGAAGATTAAAATTATACCTGATAATTGTTGTTATAGGTAAGTTTAACAAGGTGGATAATAGGAATAGCTAGAAGGGAAAATAGGACGAAAGACAAGGATGAGCCATTAATTAAAATTGTTGGTTAAAGAGGTAAAATATTTAAAACACTTTAAAATCCTTTAGAAAGGAAAATAACTGATCAAAATATCCTTTATATAATATTTTATCAAAATACTCTTATAACTCGATGTCTTAACAAGTTTATCCTCGTTCCTGCAGACTCTGGTAGTGCGTTGATCAGGCGCAAAGCTAGAATTCTCCAGGTACTTAGTAGACCTGTTTCAACACCCGGTGAAAATACTAGAAAACCTTTAAAAACAGATATGGAAAGTACAATCCAAACAAAACCTTTTTCTAACCATGGTTCGCAGATACACAATGGTTACGCCTGGATCCCCCAGGAAACAATCCATATCCGTAAGCTTTCTCAACCCTACGAGTTACACAATGATGACTAGTAGAATGCAGGATACACAATGGTTATGCATGGATCCCCCAGGAAACAATCCATACCCCTAGGCCATCTCAACCAGGTGGTTTCGCTACTAATGTGACCTACATAGATGCAGGATACACAATGGTTGTTTGCGCCAAAATTGGTCACAAACCCCAAATGTCGTGAAAGCACCAGTTCCCAATCACAGATCGTAGATATCAAATATGTAGAGAAATAAAAATGAAGAACTCTCAGAAAAATTAGATGAAAGCAGGAAACAACACAGAATTTATAATGGTTCGGCGATCTTGCCTACGTCCACTCTGAAGTTGATGATTTTATTGATGTTCACTTAATGATTTCAATTAATTACAGCAGGTTTTAATGAAGAAATTCGTGTACAACGGCAATGGAGAAATGTTGAATTGAATCCTGTAGAGTCGGGGAGCTTCAAAATCCAGATCCCCTTTTCTGAATGACCTGGGGCTCTATTTATAGGTGTAGGAGGCTGATATTTCGCCTAAAATTGGGGAGACTACTTCTGGCACGTGTGGGGCCCATGCGCCCATGTCCAGAAAATCTGGGCCCGCTTCGGGATCGATTCGAACTCCATTCGAATCGATCAAGAATTCATCTGATGGAGCTGAAATTTGGTGAGAACATTCTTCAACATGTATGTAAGCTTCTGTGAAAATTTCATATCATTTGGATTTGGGGATCATGAGATATGGTCGATACGAATTCTCTTTTCCGGTTGCAACGCTCTGTTCGAATCGATGACTTCGAATCCATTGCTTCGAATCGATCCAAGCACGCACTAGCAGGTTGACGTGGCACACATTCTTCGTATCGATCCACATTTTTCACCGAGTTGATAGAGTCGTCCCTTGAATTTCGCCGCTTTGACTCAGTTGATTCGAAGGCTTTACTCATGCATGGATTTGAACTGAGACTCGTTCGTATCGATCATATCTCACTTCAGCTGATCGATACGGAACGACGGCACTGGTTGGATTCGAAGAGAGGTATCTTCATGGATTCGAAGGTTCTCCAAGCTTGATGGATACGAAGGAAACATCGTTGATGGATTCAAACCAGATGGTTGTGGTGCTAACGTGATGGATTTGAACATGGTCGCTTCCGATGGATTCGAACAGCACCTTGTTGATGGATATGAACTTAAGGCTACTCTGATCGATGCAAACTCAATCGATTAGAACTGTGGGTCCGCGATGGATACGAAAATAGGGTGTTCTCTTCCAACTTGCATCGATCATAACTTGAGCATACGAAATCGGATTGACTTGAAATTTGGAGTGCTGGCTTTCATGACTCTGCTTGTCGTGTCCTATCAATTATAGCCTGATCCGGGCTCTGACAAAATTCATTGATATCCATGGTGAAACAGTGTATAACGAACTTTTACGACGAATTGTCTTTAGTTTTCCAGTCAACTTTTTGGTGTCACGGCCTTGCCAAAAGGCGGGATAACATTTGCCCCCCAAAACATGCCTTGCGATAAGAAGGTGTGTTTTGTAGTTCCATAAGCTGGATGTTCATATTCTATCATCGGCCTGTAAAGAACTTGATAGTCTTTCCTGACCACGAATGACGATCGTTCGCGACCGTATGTCATCTGAGGTAATATGGGACCTTTTGAGGTCGGATGCCGTTCGCGGCAAATAACGAAACGGGACCGTTCGTGGTCGGATGTCGTTCTAGACGAGTTGTGACCATTCACGATCTAGTGGCGCGGAAAGAAGAATGTGTTCGTTCGCGATCGAGTGCCGTACGGGGCAGAAACGTGATCGTTCACGATCGGGTGTCGTTTTAGACGAATTATGCAGGATTGTGACCGTTCGTGGTCGCATAGTGCACGAGATAAAATGTGATCATTCGTGATCGGATGCCGCACGAGGCAGAATGTGATCGTTCGCGATCGAATGTCATATTGGGCGAATTATGACCGTTCGTGGTCGGGTGCGGCACGAGGTAGAGTGTGATCGTTCGCGATCGACTGTTATACTAGATGAAGTGTGACCGTTCGCGGTCGGATGCCGTTCGAGGCAAACGGTGACCGTTCGAGGTCAGGTGCCATTTGAGGCGAATGAGTGTGCCCGGAGGGGACTTAGTATTATCGATGTCAGATTCACGTTCGGGTGAATTTCTAAATCAGCGATCGTGGCGGTTCGTCGCCATACAAGGTGTGCTTGTGGACCGTTCGCGATTCAAAGCGCACGCGAGCAACTTCTTCTACAAAATTGCAAATATCAAATTAACGTTCACATGAATTCTATAACAAAAATGTCCAAACAAACTAAGTCCAAACGTTCAAATCAAAACAAAACAATAGCAAAGCAAGGATGTCAAAGTGTAAATTCTCATTACGCTATGGCCAATAGTCATTCAGAGCATGTCTGTGGATCGTTCGCGATCTCCCACATGTGTAAATGATTTAACCCTGTTAGTGAGAAGTTTACGACTTGTTCATCGTTATTTAAATCAATTGATAACCATACAGTGCCTCGGCTCGGGGTTACCCCTAGCTGATGTAGATGGTGGCCGCTCTAGTTCCACCGTTGGAGCTCGCCTTCTCACATACTGAAGTAGCCTACCGTTCCTGATATGCCCTTCTACCCCATCCTTCAAGTGTCTACAGTCATTTGTGCTATGTCCATTCAGCTCGTGGAATAAGCAATATTTGTCTGATTTTCTCTCGTCGGCAGTTGGATCCCGTCGCATTGGTCTACGATAGGCAACTTGCTCTCGGGTGTCTTGGTAGATTTGCTCCAAACCCTCGTTCAGTTCTAAATAGGTGGTAAATCGTGGCTCCCTCCGTTGCCGCTTTGACCTGTCATCATTTTCTTCAGCCTTTCGCTTCCCTTTACCAGTCTCTGCACCTTTTCCAGGTGAATTACCGCCTCTAACTGCATAAACATCGATTTCTTCTTCTCTCTCCGTACGAGCATCCTCTAATCGCCAAAACTTTTCGACTTCATGATAAAACTCTCCCAAGTCCATAGGTGGATCCTTAGTTAGTGAATTCTTGAACTCCGTGCCATTAGATATTCCAGATACAGCTGCCATCATGACCATAGATGGATCTGGCCGATCCACCGATGCTGCTGCTGCATTGAATCGTGTAAGAAAATTCCTCAAAGACTCCCCAGCTTTCTGCTTTAGCATTGCCAAACTCATCACATTCTTAGGTCTTGCAATGTGGACCCTAAATTGCTCCATGAATCTTTCAGTTAAATCTGCCTATGTTTTTATGGAGCCATTCTCCAACTGCCTAAACCATAATGCTGCGATATCTTTTAAATACAATGGAAAGCACCGGGCCATGACTTCCTATGATGCCCCCAGTACCTCCATATGCCTCATATACTTCATCAGATGGACCGTAGGGTCCGTCCTTCCATCGTACATCTTCACTGATGGTAACTTGAATTCTAGTGGGTTCCTAGCCATCCTAATCACAGGAGAAAAGGGAGTCCTATTCACATCTTCAAGATCTCTGTTTACTAATCCGCCTCTCATGGCTCGCCTGACCATCTCTGCCAATCTATCATTGTCTCCAAGCTGTAGTCCTCGTTCACTACCTTCGATCTACCCCCCGAGTCCGTGTGAGCTTTCGGGTGTCTGCCCCCCTGGCTGAGCGTCCATCCCTCTATCGCCGCCAGGTTGCTCGGATGTCCTTGACTCTCTTCTCGGGTTTGGATCAACATGTCCTAAGTGTGTGCCCCCCAGTTCTAGCGTTGCGCCAGATGGTCCTGTTCCATTCTGAACCCTGGTTGTTCCTTGATTTTGCGCTCCAAGTTGTCCAATCTGTTGAAGCAAACTCTGGATCATTTCTTTTTGTCTTCTCATCATTGCCTCCATCTCATCCCTGGTGATGAAGGCTGAAGCTTGGTTTGCTCCTGAGGAAGCCTCTTGACTTCCTTCGTGCTGACTTTGCTCTGGCCTTTGTCTTTTACTAGTTTGCCTTGTCATATCTTCTCAGATCTGAGCTCTTAAGTCTTCAAATTCAACTTCTAAATGATATAACTCCTGAGTTCATTTCTCAGTCAAAGCACCAAAGTGTTTGCGTCAAAATTGGTCACAAACCCCAAATGTCGTGAAAGCACCAGTTCCCAATCACCGATCACAGATATCAAATATGTAGAGAAATAAAAATGAAGAACTCTCAGAAAAATTAGATGAAAGCAGGAAACAACACAGAATTTATAGTGGTTCGACGATCTTGCCTACGTCCACTCTGAAGTTGATGATTTTATTGATGTTCACTTGATGATTTCAATTGATTACAGTAGGTTTTAATGAAGAAATTCGTGTACAATGGTAATGGAGAAATGTAGAATTGAATCCTGTAGAGTCGGGGCGCTTCAGAATCCAGATCCCCTTTTCTGAATGACCTAGGGCTCTATTTATAGGTGTAGGAGGCTGATATTTCGCCTAAAATTAGGGAGACTACTTCTGGCACGTGTGGGAGCCCATGTGCCCATGTCCAGAAAATCTAGGCCCGCTTCGGGATCGATTCGAACTCCATTCGAATCGATCAAGAATTCATCTGATGGAGCTGAAATTTGGTGAGAACATTATTCAACATGTATGTAAGCTTCTGTGAAAATTTCATATCATTTGGATTTGGGGATCATGAGATATGGTCGATACGAATTCACTTTTCCGGTTGCAACGCTCTGTTCGAATCGACGACTTCGAATCCATTGCTTCGAATCGATCCAAGCATGCGCTAGCAGGTTGACGTGGCGCGCATTCTTCGTATCGATCCACATTTTTCGCCGAGTTGATAGAGTCGTCCCTTGAATTTCGCCGCTTTGACTCAGTCGATTCGAAGGCTTTACTCATGCATGGATTCGAACTGAGACTCGTTCGTATCGATCATATCTCACTTCAGCTGATCGATACGGAACGACGACACTGGTTGGATTCGAAGAGAGGTATCTTCATGGATTCGAAGGTTCTCCAAGCTTGATGGATACGAAGGAAACATCGTTGATGGATTCGAACCAGATGGTTGTGGTGCTAACGTGATGGATTCGAACATGGACGCTTCCGATGGATTCGAACAGCACCTTGTTGATGGATACGAACTTAAGGCCACTCTGATCGATGCAAACTCAATCGATTCGAATTGTGGGTCCGCGATGGATACGAAAATAGGGTGTTCTCTTCCAACTTGCATCGATCATAACTTGAGCATACGAACTCGGATTGACTTGAAATTTGGAGTGCTGGCTTTCATGACTCTGCTTGTCGTGTCCTATCAATTGTAGCCTGATCCGGGCTCGGACAAAATTCATTGATATCCATGGTGAAACAGTGTATTACGAACTTTTACGACGAACTGTCTTTAGTTTTCCAGTCAACTTTTTGGTGTCACGGCCTTGCCAAAAGGCGGGATAACAATGGTTACGCCTGGATCCCCCAGGAAACAATCCGTACCCCTAGGCCGTCTCAGCCAGGAAGTTTCGCTATGCAGTTGTTGGGTGTGTTTCCACCACTACCGAACCAAATTCACAGCCATGGAATATCAAACCAATTCATTTCCAAAGCCTACCAGACCAGCTACCTCCCAGGAGCTACCGGACCAACCCATTTCCACACTACCGAACCAGCTACCTCCCAGGAGCTACCGGACCAACCCAGCTCCACACTACCGAACCAACTACCTCCCAGGAGCTACCAGACCAACCCAGCTCCACACTACCGAACCAGCTACCTCCCAGGTGCCACCGGACCAGAACCACCGGACCACTCCTCATAATTCATCACCGAACCAGAACCACCAGACCAATAACAACTCCACTCTACGCTCCAACTATCACCGAACCAGGGAGTACCGAACCAACATTGCCAGGCTAGATTACGTCAGCCCAGGCCCACCAGCAGCTTTATACATCCAAGACCCCTACCCCCAGCCTCACTCTATAAATAGAGGGGCAGGGGTACAACAATGGGGGACAAGTTTGAGAGCTCAAGCACGGAGAGAACTTTCAAACAACTTTCAGATATTTGTATCAAAGCTTTGTACTTGTAATCTAAACAAGAAAAGAGAAATAATATATGAAGTGGACGTAGGCACATTCTGGCTGAACCACTATAAATCTGCGTGTCTTTAACGGTTTAGTTCCTACTTTTCATATATTTGCATAAATCACTAAGAATAGCATAAAATCAATTAAATCATACGACTTTGAGGTGTTTGTCCATTTTTTGTGCAAACATTTTTGGTGCTTTCACTGAGAACTCGAAGCTCGAAGCTCCAGCTTCTTCCACTTAACCTTCTTCCTAACAGCATCGTTCATTGCTTGGAAAACATGCCTCCCAAGCAGAAGAAAGATGTTAACAAAGGAATAAACATCGCAACTAGCAGTCTTCCAGATCTAGTGGTCACAGATCAAGTAAATCGTTCCCCTCCAGTAGCAGTACCAAATGAAGGTCAGGCAAATCCGACCACCCCTGCCACAGAACAGCCGGCAGCAATTACTAGGGCAGATCTAGACAGGGTTGTGGCTGAAGTGACTAACCGCTTCATGTCCTAGCAGGAAGCCTTGGTGGACCATCTCATGTCACGCTTAAGGGATGCTGAAGAGTCCAACCGCAATACTGAATCATGGGGTGAGTCCAAGTCTGGAGGATCTCAGAGACAATAAAGATCTTCCTTCTTCGAAGGAGCTAACAACAGAAGCGGCCATGGTAGGAGCCGAGATCGAGCATAGCCCGAAGTTAGGCATGAGGAAACGCTTGGACCGAACCCAACGGGGAAGGTACCGGGCGGAGGTCAACTGTAGCTGAGCCGGTTGTACTGCCTAACCACGGAAACGCCAATGAACGGGGCCGAGCTGGAGTCCAGCCCGAAGTTGGACCCGAGGAAGTGCTTAGATCAGAACCCAACAGGGGAAGATCAAGGCAAGGGCCAGCTGTAGCTAATCCTAGCATGCTCCCAGAAGACCAGAGACAGCCGTTGGAAAACATCAGGAATGATAAACGATACCATCCCTACAGGTCATCTGGACGGGATCAATCCCACAGAACAGAACCAAACTCGTTTCTATCTGCTCCAAATGCTGATGAAAGGATGGCACGCTTGTTCAGAGAATGCGTCCAACGGGATCAAAGAGATCGAGGGATACGCGCTAGGGTAACCAGCCCTTTCGCCCACAATATCGAAATTGCTATCACCCCCCGAGAATGGAAAATACCAACAATGGAACCTTATAAAGGAACCTCCGACCCCGTTGTACACTTACAGAGATACACACAGCATATGCTCATGAGTGGAGCAACAGAGGGAGTACTGTGCAAATGCTTTCCACTATTCTTAGCAGATCTAGCTACCTCCTGGTTCTGTCATTTACCCCAGGGATCCATCAGCTCGTGGGAAATGTTGAAAGAAAAGTTTATCAGTAAGTTCCGCATTCATGTGGAACAACCCAAGGACGCTTATTCCTTATCCAGTATCAAACAGAAACTTGGAGAGAAACTGCAGCAATACCTAACCCGATTCAATGCCGCAGCGGCCGCGGTCCAAGATGCCGATGAGAAGCTTATCCTAATGGCCCTCTGTAGTGGTGTGCATCCGGATACTAAATTTGCTAGAAGGTTGACGAAAGAAAAACCAGCTACTCTACCCGATTTCTTTCATGAAGCCGGGAAGTATACGAGGCTTGAAGATGCTGCCACTAAGGGGAAGTCAGGGCAACAAAATAAGGCAGCTCACGGCAACACGCCCGCTGCAGCGAAGGACGTTCGAAGAAATGATTCTAGAGACAACGCTGGGGGCAAGAAGGGAGAAAAGCGCCTATATCGGCCAGGACCAAGATTCGACACTTACACTCCTTTGAACGAAACCATTGAAAACATCTTCCTTGCCACCCAAGACGAAGTTAGATAAAAACGCCCACCGTACAAGAAGGAATCAGACAACGCACAGAAGTCTGGAAAGTTCTGCCGCTTCCACGAATCCCATGGGCATGATACCAATGAATGCCATCATCTTCGGGACTTGATTGAAGAACATATCAAAAGGAAAAGACTGGAACGCTATGTAAGAGGTCAGAACAGGACTCCAGCTCCTGCCAACGAGAACCCAAGACTACCCTCACCAGAGATAGGCAGAGGAAATCGCAACACTAGCGGCTCTAGTCAAGAGAAGATAGTAGTCCATACCATCTCGGGAGGACCGCACATCGCCGACAGAAGCTGGGCAGAGATGGAAAGATATGGAAAGTCACTTAGAAACAATGAAGACTATGTTAATTCTATGATAGAAGAGCGCCACCCGAAGCGGAAAGAGAGTGATGACATCACATTCGGTAGGCGTGACCTAGAAGGAAGGCAATACCCTCACATGGATCCCATGGTTATCTCTGCCCGGCTCGGTCCAGTCGAAGTTTTCCGAATTCTAGTAGACACTGTAAGCTCAGTAAATATCCTATTCAAGCATGCGTTTGACAAAATGAAACTATCAATGAAGGATGTTTCCCCCTGCAATAAACCACTACACGGTTTCACTGGAGATGCGAAGATGCCCCTCGGGCAACTGGACCTCTTTGTTGAAATTGGAAGTCATCCCCGCTCCGTTGTGCGGAAACAGACAATTGTGTTGATAGAAAACCACTCGGCCTACAACGCTTTCTTAGGAAGGCCAGCCTTGTCTGACTTCCAAATTGTCCTGGCCCCATGGTGCCTAAAGATGAAATTTCCAACGGATAATGGAGTAGAGGAAGTAGAGGGAGACCAGGACGTTGCTCGAGACTGCTATGTAACTGAACTTCGCAACAACCACATGAAGGATAAAGGGAAGAGTGTAGAGGTTGCCCTCTGCACAAAAAGTTTGGAAGCATAGCAACTAAAGAAAGCCCCTCCTCTTCGATATACCAGCGACCCTTTCAATGAATTAGACCCCAGGGACAAAGAGGAGGAGGCCACCGCCAAGCCTGTAGAGGCTATGGAATTTATATCTGTAGACAAGCATGACTCGAGTAGACTATTGAAAATCGGGTCCAAACTAAAAGCTGAGTTGAAGGAGCAACTCATTGACTTTCTCTGCCATAACTTGGATGTATTCGCATGGTCACATGCTGAAATGACCGGAATCTCCCCTGACATAGCATGCCACGTACTAAACATTGACACCACCAAGGCGCCCATAAAACAGAGAAAGAGAAGTATGGGGGCAGAACGATCAGCAGCCCTCGACGAAGAAGTAAAGAATCTACTTGCCAATGACTTCATACGAGATGCCATCTACCCAGAGTGGGTCGCCAACCCGGTGCTGGTAAAGAAGGCTAATGGGAAATGGCGAACATGCATTGACTTCTCCAACTTAAATGATGTCTGCCCGAAAGATTGCTTCCCACTTCCCCGAATCGATCAACTTATAGACAGCACAGCCGGGCACAAACTCTTATCCTTTATGGACGCATAATCAGGATATAACCAAATTCCTATGCATGCTCCCGATCAAGACCACACTACTTTCATCACCGACCGGGGTTTGTACTGCTATAAGGTAATACCTTTCGGACTTAAAAACGCAGGAGCCACCTACCAATGCCTCGTCAACAAGATGTTTGCAGGGCTAATAGGAAAAACTATGGAAGTGTATGTGGATGACATGCTGGTAAAGTCAAGGAAAGCCGACGATCACGTAAGCCACCTGGGCGAGATGTTTCAAGTACTTCGCCAGTATGGAATGAAGTTGAATCCTCTAAAGTGCTCCTTCAGAGTATCATCAGGAAAGTTCCTAGGATTCATCGTCCATGCCAGAGGAATTGAAGCAAACCCTGAACAAGTCCAAGCTCTAAAAGATATTAAAATACCTTCCACTCGAAAGGAAATGCAAAGCCTGAATGGGAAAGTGGCCGCCCTAAGTCGATTCATCTCCAAAGCAATGGACAAGTGCGTCCCCTTCTTCGAAGCTCTAAAGAAAGACAAAGGAAAGTTCGAATGGACTGACGAATGCTTAATCGCTTTCCTTAACTTGATCGAACACCTCCAGAAACCGCCGGTACTCTCGACTCCAAGCGAAGGCGAAGAATTATACCTATACCTTGCTGTGTCATCTCATGCCCTGAGCGCTGCGTTGGTAAGAGAAGACAACCGCACGCAGCGGCCAGTATACTTTGTAAGTAAGAGGTTTACGGGGGCATAAGTCAGATATCCTAAACTTGAGAAGCTAGCATATTGTTTAGTAATCACATCACGAAAACTGCGTCACTACTTCCAGTCCCATTCCATCAAAGTTCTGCCCGACCAACCACTGAGGCAGGTACTCCATCGTCCCGACACTTCTGGGCAACTACTTAAATGGTGCATTGAACTAAGTCAGTATGATATCACCTATCACCCTCGCACCGCCGTCAAGGGACAAGCCATGGCCGATTTCATTGCAGAATTCACTACCAACGAAGGTAAGGAGCAATCGGAAATAGCAGAAGACATCAAGTGGAATCTCTTCGTGGATGGTGCATCAAACGAACAAGGCTCGGGGGCAGGTGTGGTAATAATCACTCCTAGGGGAAATAAGCTGCACTATGCTATAAGGTTGGAGTTCGCTGCCACCAACAACGATGCAGAGTATGAAGCAGTGATAGCTGGATTAGAACTTGCCTTAGAAATCGGAGCCAATTCTTTGTGTCTTCATAGCGATTCTCAACTTATTGTTAATCAAATACTAGGAGAATTCCAGGCTCGAGAAGAACGACTCATAACATATTTAAAGAAGACCAAGTTACTTCTCAGTCGATTGGACCACTACTTAGTCAAACACATCCCTCGGGAAGAGAACCGAGAGGCCGACGAATTGGCGAAGCAAGCAAGCGTGAGAGACAGCGATATTTCCGGAGCAGTAGCCATCTCAAGGCAACTGACCCCAAGTTTTGAGCAAGTGAATCTGATAGCTGCAGCCGAAGAAGCAACTTGGATGACTCCCATACGAGACTACTTACAAAGTGGCACACTACCCAACGGGCGTAACAAAGTCAAGAAAATCTTGAGGAAAGCTTCCCGCTACACAATACAAGAGGACACCCTTTATCGGCGCGAATTCTCTAACCCCCTATTAAGGTGTGTCGCTGGAAGGGAAGCCAAGGAAATCTTATTCAACATTCATCAAGGAAGCTGCGGAGATCACACCGGAGGGCAAACTTTAGCAAAAAAGATACTCCGATATGGATATTTCTAGCCCACCTTAAGCAAGGACGTCTTAGATTTCGTCAGAAAATGTGACAGATGCCAGAAGTTTGCTAAGATTCTGCGGCTACCAACAACTGAGATTACTCAAATGACTAGCCCGTGGCCCTTTGCAGTATGGGGAATTGACTTAATCGGCGAACTACCAATGGGCCGAGGCGGGGCCAAATATGCTATAGTGGCAGTCGACTATTTCACCAAATGGGTGGAAGCAGAACCTCTGAATAAAGTATCTTCAGCAAAAGTTATTAACTTCTTGATCAAAAATGTTCTGTGCAGGTACAGAGTCCCATTCAAAATCATATCATACAATGGACTTCAGTTTGACAGCGAGGAATTCGCCAACTGGTGCCAAGAGCACGGAATTCACAAAAGCTTCTCATCCATAGTGTATCCCCAGGCAAACGGACAAGTCAAAGCCGTCAACAAAATTCTGAAAACTCTAATAAAAAAGAAACTCGAAAAGTCAAAGGGCGCTTGGGTGGATGAACTCCCTACGACACTGTGGGCCTATCGCACATCTTTCAGAAGATCAACAGGGCATACTCCTTTCTCTTTGGCATATGGATCAGAGGCTATGCTCCCAGTTGAAACCATCGTGCCTTCCCACCGTAGGATCCACTATAACCCATAAGAGAACGAAGAACTCCTTCACATGTATTTGGATCTAATTGAGGAGAGAAGAAATGATGCAGTCCTCAAAGCAGCAGCCCACAAGCAAAAAGTGGCAGCACAATACAACTCCAAAGTCAAGCATCGTACCTTACAAGAAGGGGATCTTGTCCTCAAGCGAATCTTCCCTCGCCCCGGAGCACTAGATCCAACCTGGGATGGACCATATGTAATTCATAAAGATCTCCACAACGGAGCTTATATTTTGTCAACAGTGGACGGAGAGGTGTTCCAGAGGGCATGGAACATCCAACACCTCCGTCGATACTTTTCTTAACTTGTACTGCCCATATGAAGTGAATTTACAAAGAGAATCATTGGACGTAGGCATTTTCGTGCCGAACCACTTTAAAAAACCCTGTCTCTTTTTCTTGTTCCTTTATATCTTGGCTGCTTGTTAACTTTATCCTTTTATGTTGAACGAAATCCTATGCACATAGCATTTCCATTCAAGGCACTCCACAATGCAACTTCACCTGGACAAGACCTAACAGGTACTATGCGAATCTATGCCCTCGCCAATGATACACTTTCGCTCCGGCATCCCTCTGCTGCGGGTTAACTCATTGCTCGCGACGGCCCTTAAAGCCAACTGTAATGAGCCGATTATAAGCCACCGAGAAGGCCGATTATAGCCGAGGCAGCTCATTACGGCATTCGGCTCGCCGGCAACTGTGAACCGACTATAAGCCCCAACATAAGGTGTGGCCAGCCAAGGGCAGTTCACGGTTGACGATCGGCACCCACGCTAGCCGGCCATAGTAAATCGAATAATACCCACGATTACGGGCCATAATGGCCCGGGTAGTTACTGTGCGCGATCTCGGCTCCGATGTGTCTTAAGTGCGGCTGTGGTAAAAAAGAATTAACTCCCCGCGGAGGCGTAAGATGGGTGACAAATGTCTCCAAGACCCACAGCTAGGGAAAGTGACTACAAATCCCGTTTGCCACGAACTTAAGCACATCAAAGGCCTTCCGTGATTGGAAGTTTTACTATTTCACATATTTCAATTTTATTTAAGAAACTTTTCTCCTATCCTCTGTAACAATCCCTGAGGTACAGGACACGGAACAAGAGACATTCGCTAATGGAAGCGGATACTCACAGCAAGATACTGGACCGCATTCCATACTCGGTCCCACAAGACATTCAAAGCTGCCATCTACAAGCAAAATATAAAGGGCGGTATTTCCTTCTTTCATGTGTAAACACGCGACTATAATCTATTCACACCTCACGCTAACATTGCAAGTCATGAAATTATATTTTAAACAAGAACTTGACGTCAAACACAATTTAATTACAAGAATATGCATAGCTATATTTCTCATACAAACATGTCAAAATAGCAAAAACATTCAAAAGACGACAGAATCAGCTTAAGTTAAAGAATTACACGTCAAGAATAGTGTTGTTTATTACAAGTAGCATAATTACAACCTAAGAGTTACATTACTATTTTGAGACTAACATATACAACAATGTCGAGTCCACAAAAAAGATATCCAGGTCCAATCAAGGAGCCGGCTGCGTCGGAGTCTTATCCTTGTCCTGTTGCCCACCTGTCCGGTCATAGAAAGAATTCATTAGTGATAAGCAACCAAGTTAACGGAAAGACTAGAAAGGAAGACTTACCAGCATCTGCTCCTTGATCATCTTGATCATCATCCTCTACTTGCACACCTGCCTCCTCAGCTGCAAGCAACCGCATGCCCTCCTTCACCGCCACCTTCTCCTCCTTGGTAAACTGGGCGGTAACCACATCCATCCTAAAGGCCATACCACCCTCCTTATCCGCCTCAGCCTTGGCCTCCTCTAGAGCCCTGAGATAGATCCTAGCCATAACCCGGGGGTAATCATCCATCCAAGACAAGTTACCCTGCCTCCAAGTACGGAAGTACATATCCTGGAGCATCCCATCCATCATCCCCTCGTTCTCTTCAAACTCCCTCATTCGGACCTCAGAAGCCCGCAGCTTTGCAACAACAGCATCCCTCTCCGATCGATACCGTAAACGGTCAGCCTAAAGGGACCTCCTCATCACCTCCATCTCCTCCTTCGACTTGGCATGAGCAAGCTCCGCGGCCTCAAGTCTCCCCGATAGTTCCTCTACCCGCTCGAGGTCCGCTTGCCGAACCTCATCCACCGTGGCAATGGCCATGTCAATCCGCTCCTTACAAACGGCCTCCATTCTTTGCAACTCCGCCCTACTGGCCTCTTCAATAGTCTTCCTCAATTGTCTGGATGTAGCCTCATGCTGGGAGATTTGGATGGCTTGGTCGGCGAGTTGTTTAGCCTGGTCGAAAACCATCAACCGTAGCCGAATGTTGGCGCTTCCTATCTCTTCCCCAGCCTTGACCAGTCGGGCGTGGTGCCCCATCAATTTCCTGGTCTCCTCAGCAACCCGGTCAATGTTTTCCTTAGCCTCATCCCCCAGAGTTACGACCCGGGTAGTAAGCAGATCAAGATCCAGGGACTTGGCTTCGTCAAGCACCCGTACCATAGGATTACGAGGGAGGAGATGCTCACCAGTAACCTCGTCGAAGGAGATGTCATGAGATGCCAGATCCAGGTCCGGATGACCCGCAAACGGATTGCGAACTAAGCCAGGATGATCTATCGGGATGACGGTCGGATTCTCAGACGGATGGGAAGGTATAAGCTCGGTGTCCTCCTCCTCAATATCATGAATAGGCTAGAGTGGGGCCGGAGGACCAGGAAGAGATCCAAACGTAGATCGAATCCCCTTCCTCTTCTATATATCTTCTTCAATAACTCCAAGAAGAGGACGATAGCCGACTACATCGCCAGGGCGGTTAGTAGGAGTCTTCGGCTTGGCAGAAGTTTTAAGGAGTCTATATTGTTCAAGCCTATGCCGAAAATCTGAGGTCTTGGCCATTTTGCCCGCTCCTGGAATAAGAATCAAGCGTCACCAGCATGCATTGAGACATCATTCGAGAATTAAAAAGAGTAGAAAGAAATTCACCTTGAACCGCAGAAGTTGCCTCAGTAGAAGCGCTCCCGGAAGATAAATCGACACCGGTCCCAACTTTATCAGCTTTCTTGGATTTCTCTGTTTCCTCCCAACTTCCTCAGTAGAAGCCACCACCTTCACCTCCTCCTTTCCTTCCGCTCTCACCTCCTTCATCCTCGCCTTTTTCCCCTCCACTTTATCCTCCTCCTGAACATATGGATGTGTGCTGGGAGAGGGGCCATCAGACTTCTTGAGTTTCTTCCCCCCAGCGACTGGATGCGCAGAGAAGGGTCTCCTTTTGCCGCTCTTCGCCGTGGCCCCTTCTGTGGTTTTGGCAGCCCTCTCCTCTGCCGTGTCTCTCTGCTTAACCACAGACTGATGTGGTAGGATCAGGTTGTGCCCTAGAAGTGTAGCGTTCCTAATCAAATAAGAGGCCGACCTATCCTTTCCCGTGATGGCTTCTATTTCCGCAGCCATCTGAACCAGGCGGTCACTCTCTACGACCGCAAAGGCACCTGTCGCTAGCAAAAAACAAAAACACATAAGAAGAGGTATTGCAGTCAGAACGGAGATTATAAATAAGCTTAGGACTTACAGCCAGAAGTGAAGCGACAGACGGAAACAGAGTCATCCTTGATAAAAAACCATTCTTTCTTAAACATGCTGAACTTCGAGTATAAGTCCAGGACCGACTTGAAAGATACGGCTGATTC
This sequence comes from Allium fistulosum, assembly GCA_030737815.1. NCBI lineage: Eukaryota > Viridiplantae > Streptophyta > Magnoliopsida > Asparagales > Amaryllidaceae > Allium > Allium fistulosum. The sequence goes on from CM060906.1 coordinate 410,290,451, forward strand.
CAAGCTAATGTATGGAGACCCCTTCTTATAGCCCCTCAAGTTGTACAAATACCGGATCTCCCGGTTGGAAGGAGGACGCCCGTATCTCCTTTGGAAGATAACGAAAAGGCTAACCAGAATGACATAGGAGTTAGGCTGAAGCTGGAATGGAGCCACCTTCAGATATGTGACAAAGCTGGCTATCCAGGCATTGAGAGGCGGGATGACACCACACATACAGTGATACCTGCTGTAAGCGAAATATCCTTCGGGAGGATTATATGGCATCACTCCTTCCCCCGGCAACAGCATACGCGCTCTGTCAATCCCAAAAGAGCGAGAAATGACATCAAGCTGCTCGTCTTTGAGGGAGCCAGGGAAGCAATCAGGAGGTGAGTTAAAAAGCTCTTGAGGACCGTACCCGTCCACTAGCGATCTCGGGGTGGGCCCATGTCGTTCTGGATTCGGCTGGACTGGGGGCACGACAGGAGGCTCTCTTCTGTCCGTAGATTTCTTCTTGTCGGAACGGGTTTCAACTTTATAAGACATTATCTGCAACACAAGAAAGCACATTGTTAGAACAAAGGATATAGAGATATAAACAAGTAAGTGAGTACAATCTGGAATTTCATTTGTAAATCGAAACATAAAAGGTTCAAGATTCGTCCGGCATTCGAACTCGACCGGTAATTCAAGCATGAAGCGCCATTCGATTATCCAAAGACTTCGAATTCATTCGGTTGACCAAAGATGTCAAGTTCATCCGGTTAACCAAAGACATCGAATTCATTCGGTTGACCAAAGACGTTGAGTTCATTCGGTCATTCCAAGACATCGAAGCTCATTCGGTAGTCCAAAGGCTTCGAGTTCATTCGGTGCTTAAAGCGCCCCGAGTTCATTCGGTAAGACAAGTCTTCATTCGGTACTCGAACTACATGAGTTCGTCCGGTAGTTCGAAACACGAAAGTAATTCGGCAATCACCTGATTCGGTAGTTAAGCGTGATCCAGCAAATCTGATTCGGCTATCTCGCTTGGTAGGGAATAACGAGAGACATGAAGCCACATTTATAGACAAACAAAGATAACCGAACCAACCGGTTCGGCTTGTAGGACCGAATGGAAATGTCCAAACTGAAACAAAGCACGACATATCTGGCATATGCCCCACTTTGAGGGGCAAGTGTTGGGTGTGTTTCCACCACTACCGAACCAAATTCACAGCCATGGAAGATCAAACCAATTCATTTCCAAAGCCTACCGGACCAGCTACCTCCTAGGAGCTACCGAACCAACCCAGCTCCACACTACCGAACCAGCTACCTCCCAGGAGCTACTGGACCAACCCAGCTCCACACTACTGAACCAGCTACCTCCCAGGAGTTACCGGACCAACCCAGCTCCACACTACCGAACCAGCTACCTCCCATGTGCCACCGGACCAGAACCATCGGACCACTCCTCACAATTCATCACCGGACCAGAACCACCAGACCAATCACAACTCCACTCTACGCTCCAACTATCACCGAACCAGGGAGTACCGAACCAACATTGCCAGGCCAGATTACGTCAGCCCAGGCCCACCAGCAGCTTTATACATCCAAGACCCCTACCCCCAGCCTCACTCTATAAATAGAGGGGTAGGGGTACAACAATGTGGGATAAGTTTGAGAGCTCAAGCACGGAGAGAACTTTCAAACAACTTTCAGATATTTGTATCAAAGCTTTGTACTTGTAATCTAAACAAGAAAAGAGAAATAATATATGAAGTGGACGTAGGCACATTCTGCCTGAACCACTATAAATCTGCGTGTCTTTAACGGTTTAGTTCCTGCTTTTCATATATTTGCATAAATCACTCAAATCACTAAGAACAGCATAAAATCAATTAAATCATACGACTTTGAGGCGTTTGTCCATTTTTTGTGCAAACAGCAGTCGCTTGTAAGACCATGTGTAACGCCATGGAATTCGATGGACACTCGAGTATCATATCCAGAAAACCAAAAATCAGAGAAATATCGATAGAATGAATCCACAATGTGGCACAAAGCGGATATCAAGCAGAAGGCACTTTCCATATCTTTACTTCGAAAATATGTATCATATAGTACCTTTTCAAATCACTTTCAAATATCGTACTTATATAAAGTCCATTATATATAAGATTTCATTTTCAAATCAAATACTTTCCAAAATCAATAGTATATAAAATCACACTTATATAGACTTCAATTATATAAGATTTCACTTTTCAAATTGAGTACCTTTTCAAATCCATAGTTTTCGAATCAATATCAGACTTATACAAACCAATTTTTATGTAGGTTTGATAACTCCCAAATCAAGTATTTAGTCAAATACAAGGTTCTCAATTCAATTTGTTTCAATATCAGTTCAGTTTCAAAATCATATACAATTCCACCAAATTATTTCTTCTCAATTTAAATATCTTAAGTTTCAAAGTTTCCAAAATAATAGTTTTGGAGAATAATCCAAGTTTCTAAATCAATATAATTTAAGTCAAACAATTCATTTCCAACATCAATGGTTTTCAACATCATCTTATATTTACATAAAGTCCATCTTATATAAGGATCAAAAAATTTCAAAAATCAATTTCGCTGCATGAAGAGTCATATGGGATTGAACATCTTTGCTTTATAAAATATTTTTAATTTAGAATAGTTTTGTATATAAAATAGTTTGTATGTAAAATAGAGTAAAACAGTTTGTTTGAGAAGAATAAAAGAAAAATAGTTTTGAAAAATGGTTTTAAATTAATAGTAGTTTTTCATAAAAAATGAATTCCAATTATATTACAAAGATATCCAACCCAACAACTTCCAATTTCAGCGGCAAGTATATCAATGATATTAGAATATAAGATGTACATATGTCATCATTTCGCAAAGTCACATTCGATCACTCGTTCGATCACACAAGTTCGCTTTCAAACTAGTATTGTCCATTTGACTTCCCTAATGCGGACTTCGATATGGTTTCTCGACTAGAAGCCATCAGTCTCCTTGCATAGCCATATACTATGATAGAGAAATCTAGAATCAAGCCCAAAATCCATATCAAATATTCACCGTCAAGAATTGAATGAAAAATCCTAACATGAAATGGTGTAATTAACCTCGAACTTGTGTACTCAAACTTGGATCAATTTAATTATGTGAATAAAACAGCATACGTACAACTTATGTATCCATTCCAACTTGTTCAATATATAGTTTTATAAAGATGTTACCCAGTTAAAACATTTAAACTAAATTTTATTCAAAATATTTTGAAGACCAAATTCTTTTCAAAACATTTCCAATCTAAATTTGATATTAGAAAAAATTCAAAATAGCCTTATTCATTTACTTAACAAAATAGTTTCAACTTATTTAAATCATATTACTACATACTTTAAACATACATACCAAACTTATATACTTTATACTTTTCAAATTGCTTAGCTTTGAAAAGTTAACCTTGATTTGGAAGTGCTCGAACCTTCAAAATAGTCGAAGAAATCATATTTCAATCCAAGAGTTGGAAATCACCAACAAATCAGTAAATCAATTCCAAAAGATAGGGTTATCAAATCAAATCCAAAACTCAAGGACTGAACACCGGCTCATTTCAAATTGTTCAAATATTTACATATATCTTTCGAATATCACATCACACTTCGGAATATTAAATCAAAAACTGGTTTCACAAATCAATCGCATAGCAAAGCTACCGAAGTGGCCTCTCCCCCTACTCAGAACCTCGAAAATCAATGTCGATGATGCATGCATTCATCATCGTAATTATTTTCCAACGACATAAGTGGGTTCTGGACTTCTATTTCCCCAAACTTCTTTTGAAATTTCTTCGAAATCATTTGAAACTCATTAAAATCATTTGAAACATTTCATATTTGGAAAATACTTTCAAATCATATTATTTATTATTTCAAAATCTTAAAACCAGTTCAAAAATGTCGGAGTTCAATCACTCAAATTCAGATTCAACCTTCAGTTATAAATCATTTTATATGAAACCATTTCTCATATAATTTTGAAAATTTCAAATCCATTCAAAACTTTAAATTTTCATTTTAAAAAGGTATATAATCCTTATCGAAAACATTTCACTTAATATATAAAATATGGTCATCCTTATCAAAATAACAGCTACGATGAATACAAAAATTTCAAAAGACAATCAACCACAAATTTTTCCAATGGATGATTCAAGGATGGATTTCAAAACAAAACAGAGACTCAAATTTAGAGGAACTCTAATCAAATAGAATTCTGATTCAAAGATAAGCTCAAACGAAGATAAGATAATTAAATTACCAAATAGAAGATGGATAAGCTCATATAAATCGCGGGCGACCTTAACCGATCAACCGTGACTTCAGGAATAATCGATGTGAAAATCTAAGGCAAATCGACCTTCGATCGCCAGAGATAAAATATAGGTATAGCAGAAGATAGAAAACATCGTAAACCGAGGATACAGAAATCTCTAGTGAATCAATGCCAATTATAAGGGAGTTTCACCCTTTTACAAATCATTCAAAGATTGGCGGAATCGCCACTCAATCAAGGTCATTCAAAGTTGAGTTACGGAATGCTCCATAGATCAAAGGAATACAAATAGGGAACATAAGAATAGATTTCAGAACAAGTGGGAGCATTCCAAAGTTCAAAGGAATCCTAATCGAAGAAAATCCCATCCAAGATAGAAGTTCAGAATTTTTAAGGAAATCCTAATCAAAGAAGTTACTACCAAGGTGGATACGAAAGGGACAAAGTCCAGAAAGTTTTCTTTCAAAACAAGAAAATTTTATATCAAAATAATCTTTAAAAATCCTTTAAAAATCATTTGAAAATCATTTTATACTTCTAAAATACGTTCTCTCACAAGGGAATGATTCTGAGATTGATTTCACTCATTCTAGGGTATTTCTACTCTAACTCTAATGAGTTTTTGTTCCGTAAACTAAGGTTTGCCTAAAACCAAAGCTCTGATACCAAATGTAACGACCCACTATTTTGGACCATTCAAATCGACAATAATCCACACATGTCTGACTTGAATAATTCAAAATAACATATTGTAATAAAATTTGGAGCAAATAAAATCAAATACAGAATCACAGACATAGAATATCAGAATAACTCGCAGCGGAAATAGAATACCATAGTAGTTCATGAAGCTACTATATACAAACTCTCAAAACATATATAAAATCTCACAGTCAAAATAGATACAATAGAAGTTAGGATGCATAAATCAATAATACAGAGACAATACCGAATAGTAAATAACTTGATTAGAAGATAAGAAACAACAGATGGACAGATAAGCTCCAGCAAATCTCTAGCTCTAGAAGATAAATTCCAAAGCTGTGATTCTCAGGCTGACCCGAGCCTAAAGTAAAACACAAAACACTCGAGTCAGGACATATATACTTATACAATGTAAACCAACTCAAGTGAACTGTAATAGCAATGCATAATAACTTAGAGGATGCTTGGGATCGCCCATCCTTTAAGGATCCATAAAACCATCAATTAAACAGTAGTGACAATATCACAGAAATGTCCATATTGAAGTAAACCATGCAACTAACAGTGTTAATGTGCATCAAACCATCACTAGGAAATCAAATGACATACAGGGAAGTATACCTGTGGTTATAATATTTCAGAACAATATTTTATACTACAAATTTTAATATCAGTTCAAATCCAAATCTTTATCAAAATAAAGATTAAATCATTTCCAAACCATTTCAATTTATCAAAATATCATATTTTTTCAAAACTTCCTTTCAATCATTATTTGAATTCAAATCCAATTTATCAAATAAAATACCTTTTAAAATTCCAAAATATCATTCATTTATTTTCTTATCAAATCACCCTTTAAATAGTTTTCCATTCAAACCATTTAAAAGTGAAATTATTATTCTTTCAAGTCAAGTATTCAATTTCCAAAGTTTCAAATCATTCCGAGTTCATTTACTAGGTCAAAACCCATAAATATTGAAAATTTCAGCCTTTCACAGCATTTAGGAAAAGCTGTTATAAGTTATATTGGAACACATTTTATTTCAGCAAAGGCAGCACTTTAAAACTGTTGTTATATCTCATTTTAGTTGAAATTTAGTTTAAAACAGCAAAGACAACATTTCCAGAAATGCTGGAATAGCTCAGGTTCAAAAACAAGAGTTTTACTTAATTTCAGCAAAGACAGCAAGTAGCTACAGCAGTTTACAGAACTGCTGTAATAGCCCTTATTAAGTTCTTTAGGCTTTACATTTACTACAGCAACTACAGCATTTCAGAAATGCTGTAATAGCCTCAGCCTCTTTTTACCAAGTTTTCGTTCAATTCTGAAATCATAGCATTTCTAAATGCTATTAAAAGTATTTTCCAAATTTTAGTGTATTTCCAGCAAACAATAAATTTTGATTGAAACCTTTTTAACATTATAAAAAAAATCATATTTTTAACATTCAAAAATGTTCATTACCATACCTTTTTACATATGATTTTTATAAAGTAAACTTTACAATAAAATCCATATTTTCAATAGTTTTACTTAACACTTCAAATATACAATTTTCCCATTTTTAACTTTTACAATTTATTAACACTTACATTTTCAAATTACCATTTCACATATTAAACTAAATTTCCAAATTATTTAATTAATTTAAATCTTTAACTAGAACCAAATTTCCCATTTCCAAGTCAAGTTATATTTCAAAATTTCACATTTAAGCATTCATTCATTTAACCATTTTAATTCATAGAAAAATCAATAATACTTTATTAAATCATTTAAATTCAAATTTAAAACAAATTATCATATTTTCCAATTCCAAATATAAATAAAATTCCATTTTATTCATAACTTAAATATCATTTAAACCAAAATCCAAATTTCCAAACTTAAGTTATATTTCAAAAATTCAATTTAATCAACATTTTTAACTTATAGAAATATCATGAATTTTTTATTCAAACCATTTAAAATCTATTTAAATCAAATTTTCATAAATTTATATTTTAAAATACTTAAAATATTCAAAAACACTTTATACAATAACCACGGGCCTGTATATAGTTTTCTAACCTAGGTCAAGTGATACGGATATGTATCATTTCAATCCGCAGTTTAAAAAAAAGCAAAAATCCGGGTTCTATCATTTCAAACCCGCAATCCCAAGTTAAAATAAAATAAATAAATAAAAACCATTCAGGCCTATCATTTCAGCCCATAACGATTTTTCCCTATTCTAAAGTCCGTTCGGGTATGTATCATTTCAACCCATAGTGATTCTATTCTACAGGGAACTTGCAATGTGATAAACATATATAAAATGAACAGTATACAATATATAACAGTAACAGATGAGATGACAAGTGAATTAACAGGTTTAACATCATATAATTAAATCATCACAGGCAGTTATAACATATCATAATATTCTACACATTCAATTGTTGTCGTTTCACAATTGCACAAGTATAAATGTCTAGTGAGATTTACTCACCTCTTTTGCTGAAGATGCAAGTACAAATGACACAATACAAACCTGAACACAATGACAAAGCTATGAACTTGAGTGGAGAGCAAGATCCAAGTTATAGATCTTGTGTTACAACCCAAAAACAAAACCAAAACAATAGTTAAAAATCAATACGATTGAATTTGAATAACTTTGAAACAAAAAGCAGTTTGAATACGAAACTTTTTGCCTTGCTTTCTCTACTTGTTTGCACGGCCTAGGGGATCAATAAGGTCAGGTTTGGGCATGGTTTGGATCAGGTATGGATCAATATGGTCGGCCATAATGAGGAAGTGAAGGAGTGAAACTTGCTTATGTGATTTATGGCATGAACAAACACAAAGCCAAGGCAAAGGTGAATTTTTATGCAACTATATGGTTCAGCCATGGCATGTATTGGCACGTCCAGGCCTGGTGGGTGCTGGGGGATGGTGTGGCAGTGGCTTATTGTCAGGTATAGGCTGGTGGAAGTGGTGCAAGTGGTGGCCAAGAGGTGTGGTGAAGTGGAGAAGGCAATAGGTGGCTCGGCTATGAATAAATAAGAGGTGTTTGCATTTTTTTGTGTGGAGCTTGCATCATAGAGGCCACGGCCAGGTAGGTCAGTGGAGATGGAGGTTTTTTGCAGCTAGACAAGGTGGTGATGAAGGTGATAGTGAAGGTGGAGGCTATAGGCCGAGCAACCTAAGTGAAGGCAAGGCAAAATCTAAAGGAAAATTCAATAAAAATGAAGAGAAAGAGTAAAAAAAATTAAGAAACCATTACCTTTCTCTTCAGATCTGAAAATGGTGTGTAAAGTGAGGTAAGAAAGTGTTTTCTCACATGAAATGAAGAAAAAAAAACTCACGGCTAGAGGAAAAGAAAAGGCAAAAGCAAATGAAAAGACAAGGAGATGAAAAGACTAGAAAATGAAAAGGTTTTGTCTCTTTGTTTTCTATTTTCTTTTATTCAAATAAACTAATTAAAATTTCCATAAATAAAAATAAAAAGCTGAACAAAATTAAGTATAAATGAAAATAAAATAATATCTTGGAAAATAGAAAAATAAATAAAGAAAATACTTAATTTAATTGAAACTAGTAATTAAAAATTGGAAACAATATACAGTTATCATTTGAAAATTATAACTACACTTTAAAAATGTTTTAAAAAAATAAAGTAAATACATAACATGTCATATTACACAATATACACAAATTAGAACAAGATATGACAAATAAAAATATTATTTATATAAATTAAAATACACAATTTGTTAAATAAAACAATTTACACACAATATTGTAAAAAGCATAACTTTCACAATATAAATCCGATTTCAATGAAACGAAAAGCATTATTCTTAAAATTAAGTCTATTTTCATAATAAAAGATAAAATTCAAAAATTCAAATATTTAAATTTTAAATTTAAAAGTCAAAGTTTGACCATTTTGACCAAAATCCACTTTTTTTTTGGAAATATTCCATTTTATCCAGGTTTGGAATTATAATTCACACAAAATCAAAGTTTATATTTAAAATAACAAAACTTTATTCCTTTAATAAATAAAATAAAGTTTTTAAATCAGGGAATTCAATTAAAATAATTAAAATATAAAATTAAAATATTCACAAAATACAAGGTTGTTACATAGAATTAAACAATCAAACTGAAATGATTTTAATACGAATACATCGTTAACAATCATAACTTTGTTGTTTACTTATAGTTTTAGAAATATTTTAGCACATGTTAATATTCTTTCTTACAAACACACGCTTCTATGCATTTGACTGAAAATCAAATATTTGATTTCTCAATCAAAATACTTGATTGACTCTAAAGCTTATCGAATAATACTTTTGTACCATTTCTTGGATCATATACATAAACCACAAAATCTGAATCGCTTAAACTGGCTTCAAGATACTTTCGTTATTTAGTGCAAATAGCATATTTTAAATCATTATTTATAATTTTCATTTCAACATACATATATAAAAACTCAAAATCAAGTCGAGTGATAATTTTGCGAGTAAAGTCTGAATTAACTCAAGTACGATGAATGATGAATCTATTGCATTAATTCCAGCAATTGAAATTTACGATGTTATTCTACCAACATAGCTTATATTCCAACTGCTTTTGTCTTCTTCTCAAAGACACATTTGCAGCCGATGGATCATTTCCCTTCGGGTACAACTATTAAAATCATATTTTGCTAATGTACTTGGAATCCTTTTTGGATTTGCACATCATGCTATATGGTAGAGTTAGTACTCTTAATGGCTTACCAACAACTGTGGAAATTCTTTTCTCTACATCGATAAGATAATCATGGTTAGAGAATCATGTCTTCCCTTCAATGTGCAAGAGTTCTTATTAGACATTCTAATTAGTTATGTCTATTTAGCTTTGGGCGATTTCATTTCTTCCTTTGAAATCTATTTTATCTTTGGATCGTATCAAAATTCATTTTACAGCCAATAATTTATAAAAGAAATTCCTTTGTAATGAAGTTAGTGTTTCCAATATTTGTTTCTCAATGCAATTAAATAGGCATTCATAAAAATTTTATGAATTGTCTATACACACACACACACATGTGTGTGTGTATGTATAAAACTGATTTGGTTTTAAGTTTATGAAACTTACATAAATTGACTAATCAATATTGATCGGTCCCAAACTCATTTGGGATGGTCCATACAAGATCCCTCATGAACAAATATTATGTGTAGTCTCTTTACTCGCATAACCTAACAACTCCTTGACGTAACATAGGTATGGGCTTCTTATAAATTTTTATCATGTTGGATCTCATAAACTTTATCTTAGACGAATTTAGTTTTAACTTAATGTGCTTACTCATAGGCACACGACCTTACAAAAAGTTGTTAACTCAACTCACATCATCAATCGTACTTTGTGCGACAATGTCCAATCACTCCTTACTGATACATCATTATGTATCATAGGGAGGAGTGCTTTTGTGATAGAACCTTATTCTTTTTAGGGACATTTGGAACTTCTTTCTAGTACACTCACCAATTAAATCAAATCAAATTGTTTTATTCCATTTTGCACATCATATTATTTACTTCCATTTTATATTCTTTGAACTTACTGTAGACACACTCCATGTGTACCAAATACACATGTTTATGTTTGCGATAATTCATCGATGAATTTATTGAAGTATTTGAAACCATTTTTCTGTTACCATACGTATAATTGTATAAATCTATATGTATCAATCCTCAGAGTTCATTAACTCTTGTGCTGCTCCCACGGAATGGATGCTTTACCCTTAATCATTTGAGATACAATTCACTAGTACCATATGGTTCATAATCATATGATTAAAGAATTATTTATCAAAATTGTGGCTTAGTCTATAATTCCAAAATAATTGTAAAACTTTAGTTACTTCTATATTATTTAGCTGATGCAAAAAGTAACGTTATTCTAAGGTTATTTGATAATGAATATTAATTATATTCATAACAAATAAAACTATTTATATTCTCATTCAATACTGAAATCATTTTTTAATTTTAAATAATATTTGGTATAAGGATGAAAATAATTTTTCATATCTTGATGCATCCTTTTACAAGTGTCATATGACATGCTCCCACTTTTTCCGCCATTACTATAATAGCGCATGAAATATGAAGTTCCTTTAAATCTTTATATAGGCTATTTAATTCTTTTACTATAAGTAGTTATATTTACTCTTATACATTCACTTTCCTTTTCAAAATGGTCGAACCATTCAAAGGAGATCCTTATTGTTATAACCAAATTTTATACAGTCTTTAAACAGACTTAAACGAGCAAATTGGACGAACAAACCATGAAGAAATGATCCAAGGACTTTGGAAACATCATAAAATGACAAAAAAGGGAAATATAAAAAAAAATAGATGAAAAAAGTTGAAAAATTGGAAAGCCACATTTTTGGTCGGCGTCCTCATGTCAGTACCGAGCAGAACTCGGGTCGGACGCACAAAAATCTCAAGTCATACTCCACACGAGCAGTGAAAAATTCGAAGCTCAGCAACCCCAAGTTATGACTCAAAGCAAACACACAAAATACTTGGGTTGGACACCAAGTCAGGTTGGTACCGACCTGAAAATCTTGATTTTCTCTGACATAATTTTCACCGACATGATTCATTCCAACGTAGTTACAACTATCTAGAATGGCAATAGATGGATGAAATGAGCCTAAGCATGAAGATAGAATGAACTTTGAATGTAAAATTTTAGGTTAGTATTGACCACTTTTGATGACCACTGATCTGAAATGAAGACTTGATTTGGCAAGAGGTCAATGAGGAGAGCTAAGATATTGGAAAAACCTGAAGAATGATGGAAAAATTAGATCGGTGCCAACTCGAAGTGGTCGGTACTGAGTTGATTTTCTACTTAGAGATCGTGTTGGATGACTCGGTCTTCATACCTAGATTTGGATATCTTGAAGACTTGGATGAATTCTGGCCCAATTGCAAGACTTAAGTAGGGTGTCACCTATAAATAGCAACCTAACTTCAACTAGAGGAGGATTTTTCTCTTTTGGACTTTAGGAGGGGCATTTTCAAATCTAAGTGTTATCTCCTTCTTCTTTAACTCCAGAAATTCTTTTCTAAATCCAAGATCTACTAGATTATGGTCGGATCTGATTGAATTCATTGTAATCCAAAGAGAAAATAATCAATAACAAGGATTAAGGTGGATGTAGGCCAGAGTATTCATCAAACCATTATAAAAAGTGTTGCTTGTTCTTTTTTTCCTTCATATATTACTTGTTATATCTAGATCTACGGGCTTTTAGGGGTGTTGTGCCATTTTTCCGGTGCAACATTTTTGTGCTTTCACTTAGATCGAGCTAGATTTGAAGACTTAAAGGTTGGATCTAATGTTTGAAAGAGTTGAAGAGGCCTGCTACCAGAGCTATTACCGGAAGAAGTCAACCAATATACGTGGGGCAGCTAGGATGTGGCCTTAAGTTCAAATTCATCCATCTACTGGACCAAAGAAGAGATATAGAGGATGATAAAAGAATTGCAAGATGGAATAATGGCTTGATAATAGAAGATGCTAGATGGATTTTTCAGAAGGATGGATCAACAAAGAATGGCCGAAGCAGTTGAAATTCGGAACCAAAGACCAAAAACCAAATGAGCACCTAGATTTAGAATAAAGAAATCTGGAACAATGCCCCCACAATTGGAACATGTCGGTATTGACCTAAGTTAGGTCGGTACAAAGATGAATTTACTCAAGGCCAATGTTGGTTTGGGCATAGGGTGAGATGGGATGCCGAGGTGGATGGCACTAGAGCCAATAACACAAATCAAAATGTGAATGAACAACAACCAGAGGAATATATGTCAGAGTTTCCCTATAGGAATGGAGGGCATAATGAAGCTAGAGGTGTAGATCAAAATGCAAACGTGCATCCAGAGGAGTATGTGCCGGAGTTTCACGTAGGAATGATAGGCAAAATATAACTATGGATCGAAGACTTCAATTAGACGACAATGATCGATTCGCTAAGATGATATAAGGATAGCGAGAGGTGGACCTCCGGACTAGAGGTTGGAAGACATAAATATGAATCCATTTACCCCTAACATCTGGTATGCAAGGAATCCACCTGATTTTAAGGTACCCGACGTTGGAATTATACAATGAAAGGACAGACCCGACCATTCATCTAATGGGATACATTCGACTTATGGAGGTGTTGGGTGCATTTGAAGATGTAATGGGGATATGCTTCCCATTATGCTTAATAGAGTTGGCTGTTATGTGGTTTAGGCAGTTAGAGGATAGCTCCATAAGCACGTGGCTCGGATTGGTAGACAGATTCTTAAGACAGTTTAGAGTACACATTTCTCAACCAAAGAATGTGATGATGCTTTCAAACGTAATGCAAAGGGCTGGAGAGACCCTTAGGAGTTACTTGACTAGGTTTAACGCAACTGCCGCTATGGTTCATAAGCTAGATCCATCGATTGTTCTAATGGCTGTAGTATTTGGAGTTTCAAGTAAAACTGAATTTAAAATTGCTTTGGAAAGGGATCCACCAATGGATCTTATGGAGTTCAATCATGAAGCTAAGAGGAACTTGCGTCAGAAGGATGCTGAAGCTGAGAACACTGAAGTTAATGATGTGGATGATGGAGGACTGTTCGGAGAAGGGCACGGTAAAGACAAAGGAAAATGGAAAGCCGAAGATAGCTTCGAGGGACCAAAGCAGCAGAGGAGAGAACCAAAATTCTCTTCTTACACTGACTTAACTTGTTAACAGTGTTTATTATGTAATAGAATTCAATAGAAGTTAGAACATCCATGACAAGTCGAAACATCTCAAGGATCAACCAAAAGGACCAGAAGAATGGACTAGGAATGACCCAAAAGGAAAGGAGCAAAAATAAGCTAAGGTCATGGATCGCTTGCGATCCATCACCTATGAATTGCTAGCAATCTATAAGGATTGCTTATGTATCCTCCAAACTTCTTGCATCATGATCCAGTATCTTTTCTGAGGATGTCTGCCAAGTTTCATGGTATTCCAAGCAAACTAGTTTGAGAAGTAAACATTCATCTCAGTCATAGTTCAATGCAACCTGTACACGAATCACCATCAAAACAAGGCAACTAGTTACCAAATTATATGGAGAGCATTTACATAAGGCAAGAAATGAAACCCAAACGGAATGATCCAAAAATCCCATAAGTACATGGAACGCTAGCAATCCATTACATTGAGTTGGATCGCTATGAAGTTCTTAGACCATCTTCGTATCGTCGAGTGTAAGCTTCCGGCATAATGGCCTAGCACAATAGCTCTCCAACCCCTATAAATATAGTCCTACTTGCAACATCAAGAGGATCTTCTGGACTGGCTGCTGAAACTCTACAAAAACTATTCTTCATTCTTCTCCTCCCTCACAATATTCATCTAGGGGTTCACTGTGATTCTCCAGTGGACTCTTGTACTTGTGACTTGATCTAACTTAGAAGATCCATTCATATTGTAATCCGATTCAATTTGTAATAGTAGTTAGTTAATAGAAAGTTATAAAGTAGACATAGGCTTCATTAGTAGCCGAACCACTATAAAAATCTTCATGTTCCTTTACTTTTTCTGCCATCTACCATTGCTTTTTCTATTTTATTTGCCTTGATAAACAGGGCTGGTACTTTCACACTGAATTCAGGGTGTTGATCCATTTTTTGGTTAACATTTTGGTGCTTTCACTGAGAACCTAACTCAGGCTTAGATTTAGTTATCTACTTTAGATCAGACAGGTTCAGATGTTAGATCCTCTATCTTTTCTTAAAAGATTTGTTGTTAAGAATTATTGGCACTATGAAGAAAGAGGACTACTTCCGGAAGATCCATAGGAGCTGTAATAGCTAGAGAGGAACCAATCCTCAACAAGTTGAAGTCAACGGTGCTAACACAGGAGATCAGATGCAGGGATCTTCTATCCAGCATGAAGTTGTCACTAGAGGCGAGTTAAACAAGATGGTTGATGAAATCAATCAATAGATGGAGAATAGCCAAAAAGCTCTTATTGAAAAACTAAATGCCCTCCTTATCTTGCAATCAATGGCTGCTCCGAGAACCATGGCAGAGCTTGCGGCTGCCATGGAGTAGGAAAACTCTTCCATTTCTGGCCGAAACAGGAGAAATAGAAAGCAGTAGCAAAAAGGAGTAGTAGGTGGAGCTGCAGGATTCACCATAGAACGAAATGCAAGCACTTTACCAACTGTAAAGCAGCCCGCCATGAACTTGAATTTAGGGACGAAAATCCTACAGGAAGATATAGCAGTAGATCTCTCCGACTTTGAATATTGTGAACAACTTGACGACGATGACTTAAAAGAAAACACTAATGCGCTCAATACCAGCAGAGAGGTCCAAACTGCCCATATACGACCAACCGCAAGCCAAGGGAACTCTGAGGGAGTGGCTTTCCCTCAGATAGGAGAGCCTAGGCTTCAGCCCACATACCAAGACCATTTGAAAAATCAAACACTTGGTATAGTCACTGACAGACAACCCATGGATTACCAGATATCCGAGGCATATATCGCGGACATGATTAAGTGCCTAATGGATGAAAGTAAGAATAGGAGAGATGATGAATGAGGATTCGCTTCAAGCTGGACTCCCTTCACTGATGACATTCTGAATGAACGATATCCTAAAAAATTCACTATGCCAACTATTCCATCCTACGTGAAACTAGAGACCCGAAACCTCACTTGTACAAGTACTGTTGGTACATGGACGGAGCGAATGCTTCAAATGTTGTTCGATGTAGATGCTTTCCAATCTTTCTATAGGGAATTGCTTCCATGTGGTTCTTCAGGCTCCCACTTAAATCCACCTCCACTTTCGATGAATTAGCAATAAAGTTCCTTGATTAGTTTAGGCTCAACACGACACAACCGAAAGACGTGATTTCCTTATCAAGCCTATTCTAGAGACGAAATGAATCTTTGAAATCCTTTATGAGTTGGTTTAACACCACGGTCACTTAAGTAAGTAACCCAAATGAAGATATGGTCTTCTGGCCCTGATCCGCGCCATCCATCCCGACATTGAATTCGAAAAATGGATCAAGATGAAACAACCTACCACCAGGAAGGACTTTAATTGGAAGGTGGGCCGGTACTTGAGATTAGTAGAGGTAGAGGAGCTAGAAGGAAAATTTCCTAACCTACAACCAACCAAGGTTGGGCAGAATGGTATGGCGGCGAACCAAGACGTAAATACCTTCGGCACCGCTGTGGGAAAGGATGGGAATCAAAAAAGGAAGAATCATAATTCCAACAAGCGAAATGGAAGTAGCAAGCGACTTAAAGGCTTGAGGCCCGAAGACTACACTCCACTCAATGATACACTAAAGAACATCTACCATGTGACATAAGGGATGGAAGAGTACAAGAAGCCGCATAGAAAGGAAGCGACTGAATAGCAAAAGCGCTTCGAAAAGTACTGCCGCTTCTATGAAACACACGGTCACAACACGAATGAGTGTCGTTACTTAAAAAACCTAATTGAAGAGCTGATTTGGGAAAATAATATTCAGCACTATGTGAGGAAACCACAAAATCCTCACCAGCCTATAGCACCCCAAGCTTCTAGAGACCAGGGAAACCGAGCTGGAACCAACGAAGTGGGATTCAATCGGACCGACCAGTGATCCATTATGGAACAATATCCGGAGGACCTTATCCCAAAAAAGGAGTTTGGGAGAAATAGAGCGATATGCAAGCTCACTAAGACATGCTTCGAATGATTCATGCTTCGTGGTCGAAGATGGAATTTCCGCCAAGCAGAGAGAACCTTGAATGATGATATAGTGTTCTAGAATCGAGACACTGAAGGAATAGAAGCTCCGACCCTCGACCCCATGGTCGTGACGGTAGGGATCAGACCAACCATGGTCCGGCCTGTATTGGTGGACAATGGCAGCTCCGTGAATATCCTATTCAAACACACACTTGACCAAATGAAGATCAGTATAAAGGACGTCTCCGCTTGCCGAACGAAGATCCATGGATTCACCGGTGAACCTAAGCAACCAGTTGGAACAATCGGTTTACCCATAGAACTGAGAGAAGATACCGAAGAGTCATCCTCATGCAAACCTTTGTGTAGATGAAATATCCTCCTACAATGCTTTCTTAGGTCGACCTGCTTTAGCATATTTCAGGATTGCTTTAGCTCAGTGGTGTCTAACCATGAAATTCCTGATAGAAAATGGAGTTAGGGTGATCAAAGGAGACCAAGGTGTCGCTAGAGAATGCTACATCGTAGAGCTACGCGAGTCTAGAAGAAAAGAAAAGCGGAAGAATATGAGGAGAACTCTACACATTCATGAACGTACCGAATAACAACTACAGAGCTGCCCCTGGCTTGGGAAGCATAGTTGATTCGGCAAGGCTTTAGACCCTAGAAAGAAGTTCAGGGGAGGAGCGAGCAGCACCGGCATAATTGATGATGTCAGTCCCAGTCGATATGGATGACCCAACATGGGTCCTGAAAATTTGGTCACATCTTGGAAATAAGATGCGACTGAAACTCATAAAATTCCTTCACGCTAACCAAGACATATTCGCTTGGACACATTCCGACATGTGCGTGTTTTCATCGGAAATTGCATGCCACGCACTTAAAATTGATCCCAAGTATACACCAGTGAAACAGAAGAGACGTAGCCTAGGACCCGAACGGTCCAAAGCGCCGAGAGAAGAAGTGGATAAGCAATTGGCCAATGGTTTTATCTGCGATGCAACTTACCCCGAATGGGTATCCAACCCGATTATGGTCAAGAAGTCCAATGGAAAATGGTGAACTTGTATCGACTACTCGGACCTAAACAAAGATTGCCCAAAAGACAGTTTTCCTCTACCTAGAATCAACCATCTTATGGATAGGACAGCTGGACATGAACTACTATCATTTATGGATTCTTACTTGGGGTATAACCATATTATGATGCATGAACCTGACTAGGAAAATATCGGTTTTTACTGATCTGGGACTATACTATTATAAAGTGATGCCATTTGGCTTAAAGAATTATAGGGAACCTGCCAATGATTGTGAACGCCATGTTTAAACATTAGATTGGGAAGACTATGGAAAATTATGTAGACAATATGTAAGTTAAATCATGCATAGCTGCAAATCACTTAGACAACCTCGTTGAAATGTTTGAAATACTCCACAAATATGGAATGAAACTCAATCCACTTAAATGTAACTTCAGTGTAGCCTCTTGAAAGTTCTTAGGATTCATAGTAAACGCCAGAGGCATCGAAGCAAATCCTGAACAAATTACCACCTTACGGGAAGTCGAGGCCCCGAGGAACAGGAAGGAGTTACAAAGCTTGAATGGAAATGTTGCAGCGCTGAGCCGGTTCATCTCAAAAGCAACCGACAAATGTATATTGTTCTTCGACGTGCTAAAGAAAGGAAAGAAGAACTTCAAATGGAATCAAGCTTGTCAAACTACATACGAAGAGCTGTTGCGACATATGGAAACCCCCGCCAATCCTGTCCAACCTGGTAGACGGAGAATACTTGTACATCTACTTAGTAGTCTCGCCCCATGCATTAAATGCTATGCTCGTACAAGAAGAAGCTAAGATCCCCATATATTACATCAGTAAATGGTTCAC